>CM057346.1:489094908-490459195 GCA_030015575.1 Agapanthus africanus | reverse complement strand
TTGTCTCGTGTGAGTTCCTACAGTGCTTAGATTACTACCCTACTACGGCT
This sequence comes from Agapanthus africanus, assembly GCA_030015575.1. NCBI lineage: Eukaryota > Viridiplantae > Streptophyta > Magnoliopsida > Asparagales > Amaryllidaceae > Agapanthus > Agapanthus africanus. The sequence continues at coordinate 490,459,145 of CM057346.1, read as the reverse complement.
CAAAGGAGTCGTGCAAAACGGTTTTAGTTGGGTACAGTCCCGAGCCACATGGAGGCAAGTGAACGGATCGGCAGGGGATTCATCTCTTCCGATATTGGGGGTGAGATCGCGCTGTGTCTAGAAGATCCATTATACCAAGTCCTTGGCCAAGGCAGGTGAGAATTACTGGTAGACATTCCAGTACTTTTTCAGGGTGTTCAGGGCTACTCTCCGACACGACTTATACCACTATTGGGGGTCTGACGTTACCAGCCCCCTAGACCCGATATGCGATGCTCATAGACGAACGGACCGGACTGTATGTATATTGTCACTGATAGGTTCAGTAGGGTTCTAGAATGAGTTCGCTCATCAGCTTCCCTTTCAGTCAGTACATGGGCAGCCGTTACGCACAGCTAGTGCCGCTGACGTGCTTGTGGTTAAATCCACTGCCAGGGTACTGACGAGTCTTTAGAGTCCCCCACAGATAGTTTCCCAAGTTCGGGCGAAACGTTGTAGAGGCCGTATGGTTTTATGGCAGGGTTCGAAAATGCACGTGCACTTGTGCACGTGTCATATTTCGGACAGATAATACTGGTAGGCTTTGGTTTAAGCCGGATCCAAGTATTATATTGAGTTGGAATATTTTAGCCTCTCGTATTCGTATTCGGTCGGAATACGGTTACAGGTATGTATATACAAATGAGGGGTATTCTCGTAATCCGTTACGAGAATATTTTAGAAGATGCATTTCTTTTTGGATTAATCATTTTGGTTTAAATGATTATTAGTTTTGGAAAGGGTGACTCATTTTGGTGACACATTTCTTCTAGCATGTTCATTAGTGACTCATGCTAATGAGTCACTAATGTTAGTGTATATGCCCTAGAGGCCATTACTGTATCATACTAGTTTGTATATTACTTAATGGATGCTTGGGATATTCACCTTGTATATACAATCTTGCTCAAAATAGTAGTATGCTACTTGGTTTGTTTCTACTTCAATGTGTACATGTGTTTATTTTTGTATATCGCCTATACACATTAGTAGAGCCCTTAGGATCCTTGCTTGATTACCAGCGATGTGATGGCCGTCACACTAGTGGGGCTGGGTAATCTATAAGCACATCCTTATGCAGGTCCCTGGTCGCAGGACTATCGAGACAGGGCATCGATACTCCGGAGTAGACCAGCGCATGCGCTTCTCATCCCAGTGTGGGAGACGGTCTGTCCCACAGCCGTCAGTACGTCGTACTTGAGATAGTATGCGGGTGCTCGTTAGGTTACGGGTACACTGGACAGGACTCGTCGGGAACTGACTAGTTGGTATTATACCTATCGTCAGTTATCAGTTCCCAGGTGACATGAGTACAGCTTAGTCCGCTGACTTGACACTGTCACTCCGCCTCGAGTGTGTTCCCACTGTACTTTGATCACTACCCTACCACGGCTCAAAGGAGTCGTGCAAACAGGTAGTGGTTGGGTGCAGTCCCGAAGCACTTGGAGGCAGTGATGGTTAGACAGGATTCGTCTCTCCCGGTATTGGGGGTTGACATCGCGCTGTGTCTAGGAGAGCCATTACACGAGTAGTCCCTGGCCAGGGCAAACGAGATATACTGGTAGGTTTCCAGTGTTATCTCAGGGTGTTTTGGGCTTCGCTCCGGCACGACTTGTACCGCTATTAGGGGACTGACGTTTACCGCCCCCTAGGCCCGCCATGCGATGTATCAGACGAACAGACCGGACTGTACGGAGAATGTCACACTCAGGCTCAGTAGGAGTTCAGATGGGTTTCGCCTCGTCGGTCTTCTTGTCGGCACTACCTGGGGACCGTTACGCACAGCTAGTGCCGCTTGCGGTCTGTGGTTAAACCCACTGCCAGCGTAGTGTCGAGTCTTTAGAGTCCCACACAGAAAGCTTTTCGCCTTTAGGCAAAAGAGTAGAGGTCGCATGGTATTGCGACAGGTCGCATGGTTTTGCGACAGGGTTCGGTCACATCCGTGCACTTGTGCACGTATAGTGTCCGGACAGTTTACACTAGCGGGCTTTGGTTTAAGCCAGATCCTAGTGTACCTTTTGGGATTGGATTTATCCAGTGTGCATTCGTGTTCCTCGGAACGCGGGTGCGGGTGTGTATGCACAGTTGACAGGGAGGCAGAGGCAGCGGATTCTCATTAGGGTTGTTGACAGTTGACCGTTGACTATTTGACTTTTTGCTCAACCCTAATGAGAATATGATATGTGATTAACTATTATATTAATTAAGTATTATGGTGATATGGTTGTTGACTTTGTTGACTTTTGTTGACTTGTTGACTTTGTTGACTTGTTGACTTTTGTTGACTTGTTGACTTTGTTGACCGGTTGACTAGGCTTGACTAGTTGACCATCATGATAACCATAGCCATCATTTCATGGCAAAGACTTTTTCTTGCTTGCTCATTTGTGTAAAATGAGTGCATGAAATGATATGGTTATGGTTGCTTCAAACCATCACATAAGAATTTTGTTAGTATGATGAGTTATGATTGCTTTGGATTATGAGAGGGTGAAAGACAAAAGAGAGCCTCATTCTTTCTTGCTCATTCTCTCTCTTGTTCTTGAGCTCTCCTTTTGCTCTCACCCTTTTGCTCTTGCTCCCTCTCTTTAATCTATGGTTCTCTTGTCTCATGAGTTGAGAATCAAGAACCATAGATAAAATCCCATTCTAATTCTTCTCTACTCATTCTAGTTCACTAGGTTTAGCAAACCAAGTGAACTAGTTTCTTCAAAGAACGAAGAAGGAGCTAAAGGTTGGAGCTTTCAGGTGGATCTATCTTCGGCGTACGGAGACGACGAGAAGAAGCCATTCCGGACCACCATCGGAGCTTGAAGACGAAGGAGTTCAAGACAAGCAAGGTATAACCCCCTAACCGAGTAGCTAGAAACTCGTAGTTAGGTTGCTAGATAGATGTTTAACCAAGATCCGGGTTTTAGGTCCATGTTACCATCTTTAAGAAAATCGTTTTTTACCAAATTCCGCATTCCCGAAAGTACCGGGAGAGGTAGCATGGACTTACAGTGGTATCAGAGCCTAATTAAACTCTATCTAACATGTTAGCAAGTAACTAGAAGATCGATCAAAGAAAAAGTCCCGAAAACAAAACCCCGAAAATTCTAGTTTCTGTCGATTTTTTTACTGTTCAAAAGTTGATTATTTTAACACCTAAAATCGGCTCAGGGTTTTAAAAGACACTGTAGAAAAATCACCAAATGATTCCCCTAAACGAGCGCGGAAACGCGGCAATAGCTTGCTATTGCCGCGGTTCCGCGGCCTCCTTGCCCCCTCTCTGGTGTTTCTTTGCTACAGTGTGCTTCTGGGGGTATTTTGGGATTTTTGGAATATATATTTTCAACCCAGATTTTCCAGAACGAAAAATTTACTTTGGGGTCCTGAAAATCCGTATTTTTGATCGAACTTCTAAAAGACTTTAGCTAACGGGTTTTTCTGTTATGTGATATTTGTATTGAATGTCTACTAATCGCTATATGTCGATTAGTGGGGGTTATACAAATCTGTGATCTGTAATGTTGCTGGAATGTGTATATGAATATGTTGGATTGTCGCGGGTGAATAGCCGGGGGTTGTGAGACGAGAGTTTTCTTTTCTTTCAATTCTTGTAAATTTGTAAATTGATGTAATAATTATTTGTATGGCCGCACAACCGGGTCGGGGTTGTAGCCGTCATTGTATAATTTCTTTTTACTGTTTTTGCTCCTAGGATAGACCCATGGAGGGGGTGCACAAACTACCCGGTATGCCGAAGTGTCGAGTGGCCTACTCATGGAGATGAGGGAGGTTACTACGCTTCGGGTACTTGGCGGGTAGTTTGCCGCACCCGTAGGGGTCTTGGGTGGGGTATTTGGCTATTCACCGCGACCGTGTAATCTGTTTGTCGTTACAGGCTCGTGCGAATTACAGATTCCTAGTATATCCAATGTATTCATCTGTGATCTGAAATGTTTATCATTGCAGTATATCTATATATGATATTATTTAGGCGTTGCTTATGTTTTACAGCCGCGCTAGCCCAGCCCCCGCTCTGTCGTTAGTTAAGTAACCTAACGGGTAATGACGGGGCCCCGTGGCGAATGCGAATGGCATAAGCGTACGTCATATTTTGGTTGTTTTCTGCAATGGTAGGATTAAATGATGGGACGCATTAAAAGAACTAATGCAAGAATATCACGCATTAAAAGAACTAATGCAAGATAATAAACCAAGTTAAAGTCGTTGGAACACTTTCGAAAAACCACTCGGTTCTTTTCAAAACAACTTTTAAATGCGGAGCTTGAGCCACTCCTTTTAAAAGCTATCTCGTTCCATCGACCAAATCAAGTTCACTACGTTCACGGTTTTGCCAAAACCATCCGTAGCCCTCCGTCGTTTCACATGAATAGTCAATAGTATTCAAGCTGTGTTTGTTGGCCAAAGTCAAGGCACAGTGATTGGTAGCTATTGGGTATTCATGTGCAGCATAGATAGATGCATTGGTTTGGAACAGTCGTACTGCCTTGTTGGCCAAAGTCAAGGGTAGGTGCGGGTGGATTCAAATTAACCTGGAGAACGACGGGCAGAACTTGACATGTGACTTATGATTTGTTGGCCAAAGTCAAGGTCATAAGAGCATGGGGCAAAAATCCACATCGGGAGTTTCATAAATACTGAAACTTGCTAGATTTGCATACCATTTGGAGTGTGATGATTCTGGTAGGATTCCTTCAGTTTCGTCACGCGATGATATTTGGATCCCGATCCTACTGTGAGTATATGCTACTCCTCGGGAAATTTCTCACTTAACGATCAATGCTATAAACCTAGTAGGTGCCTAGAAAGGTGTTAGCGGGGCTACGCCCCCAGGGAAAAGAGGTTCTTTAATTAAAGAACTTCGCGAAAGCGTTGGAAAACCTCCCTCGAAGTACCGACACCGGCCTAGCTGAACGGTTAAGCAAGTATTGTACGGTGGGATTGATCCTGACTAATTCTTCCTTTATGGTTTGAGGAGGGATTCGAGAAACAGTGGGAGCCATCCTGTTTAGACAAACTAAAAACCACTCTAAACTTGCAAGAGCATCATGCTGAGTGTTTCTTCTTCTCTCTCCTAATTGCAGCGACCAATCAACATGACTGGACTTAAGTTACTCCTAGATAAAAACAAACTGACAGGGCCAAACTACAAAGATTGGCTCAGGAATGTCAAGATAGCAATCACTTACGACAAGCTGGGGTATCTTCTTACCACCAAGGCTCCCCCTGTCCCTGGTCCAACTTCCAGCGTCGCGGATAAGGAAATCCGCAAGACTTGGGAGATTGATAGCGCGAAGGCCAAATGCCTCCTGCTTGCCTCGATGGACAACGAACATCAGAGGAGGCACGAGAATATGGACATGGAATCCATATTGCTTCATACAAAAGAACTGTATGGAGAGCAATCTCGTATCGCAAGATACGAAGCGTCGAAAAAGTTATTTTCGACAAGAATGGCCGTCGGATCATCAGTAGCCGAGCACGTGCTAAAGATGAACGGCTACATTGAGGAGCTCGCGGACCTAGGGATCACATTGGAGAGTGAGCTATATACGGATATAGTTCTCCAGTCCCTTCCTTCCACTTACGCCCAGTTTATACTGAGCTTCAACTTACAAGAAAAAGAGGTTGAACTTTCAGAGCTCCTCAACATGCTGAGGAGCGCAGAGGGCACCCTACAGAAAGGTAGGGATACATCCACTTTGTTTGTAGGAGGATCATCTTCTTCTAGGTCCAAGGCGAAAGCCAAGGGAAAGAAGAAGAAGGCCCCCGCCAAACCAAGGGGCGGTGTTAGTAAAGTGGATACGAAGGGAAAAGGTAAAGCAACAAAGATAGCGGGGAAGCTTGTGGATAAGGAAGAATGCTTCTATTGTCATAAGAAAGGACACTGGAAGAATGATTGCAGGGCCTGGAAGGCCAGAACACAGGAATTGAAGCAGGTTGCAGCTTCAGCTTCAGGTGTGTATGTTATTGAAAACTGTCTTTCAATAAACTCTACTTCCTGGGTATTGGATACCGGATCAGGATCTCATATCTGTAATTCTTTGCAGGCGTTGAGAAACCGTAGGGTTTTGAAGGCAGGTGACATGACCCTCAGAGTTGCGAATGGAGCTAGCATGGATGCTAAAGCCGTGGGGGACTATCACCTGGGAATGTCAGATGGACATGTTTTGGTTTTGCGTAATTGCTTTTTTGTACCCAACGCAACTTGTAATATCATTTCTGTATCTTTAGTTTCTAAAGAAGGTTATGAATTTGCGTTTGTAAGTAATGTTGTAAACATTCACCTTAATCAAGTTTTGATTGGGTCAGGTACATTGAGTAATGGTATATACGTATTAAACCAACCACAGATTTTCAATGTCCAGAATACACACAAAAGAAAGTCTCCGGAAATAAATCAGACTTTCTTGTGGCATTGTAGACTGGGTCACATCAATGAGAGAAGGTTGACTAAGTTACATGCAGAAGGATATTTGAATGCGTTCGAATATCAATCGTATGCCACTTGTCAATCTTGTCTCAAAGGAAAGATGACAAAGACTCCGTTTACTGGACATGGAGTAAGAGCGAGCGAGCTCTTGGGACTCGTACACAGTGACGTGTGCGGTCCAATGTCTACACATGCGCGAAGCGGCCATTCTTACTTCATTACTTTTACGGATGACTTCTCAAGGTACGGTTATGTCTTCTTAATGAAACATAAGTCCGAAGCCTTTGGAAAATTCCAGGAGTATAAGAATGAAGTAGAGAAACAGACCGGCAAAAGTATTAAGATTCTAAGATCGGATCGAGGTGGAGAATACTTAAGTGCCGAGTTCCTGGACTATTTAAAAGAGAACGGAATTCTCTCTCAGCTTACTCCTCCATACACCCCGCAACATAACGGTGTATCGGAGAGACGGAACCGTACCCTATTGGATATGGTGCGGTCCATGATGAGTAACGCTGAGTTGCCGCGATCATTCTGGGGATATGCGCTAGAATCAGCAGCATACCTTTTGAACCGAGTTCCTACTAAGACCGTGCCTACTACACCATATGAGATGTGGTGTGGGAAGAGACCCTATCTTAAACACATTAAGACATGGGGATGTCCAGCTTTTGTCAAAAAGAAGCATGCGGACAAGCTCGAGGCACGCTCGGTACAGTGCAAGTTTGTGGGGTATCCGAAGAACTCCAAAGGATATTTCTTCTACTGTGAAGAGGAACAAAAAGTTCTTGTTTCTCGTCATGCCTACTTCTTGGAAACTGAGTTTTTGGAAACCCAGATAAGTGGGAGCACAGTAGAACTGGAAGAAATTCCAGAACCACGGACTATTACTGAAAGTTTAGTGGAACCAGAGGGTTCGGAAGAACAGGACATTCCTACGCCGCTCCGCAGGAGTAGTAGGCAGACTCATCCGCCCGAGAGATACTACGGTTTTCTCATAGACGGGGATAGAGAGGATTGCATCATAGATTATGATGAGCCTACTAGCTTCCAGCAGGCCGTTCAGAGCGTTGACTCAGTGAAATGGCTGGATGCAATGCGGACCGAAATGGAGTCCATGTACACCAACAAGGTATGGACGTTGGACATTGCTCCAGACGGGGTAAAACCCGTAGGATGCAAGTGGATCTTCAAAAGGAAGATTGGTGTAGATGGAAAGGTTGAGACCTATAAAGCTAGGCTGGTAGCAAAAGGTTTCCGTCAAAGACCTGGCTTGGACTACGACGAAACCTTTTCTCCAGTAGCCATGCTGAAATCCATTCGGATCCTTCTTGCCATTGCTGCCTTCCACGATTATGAGATCTGGCAAATGGACATAAAGACAGCTTTTCTAAATGGAAATTTAGAGGAGTGTGTCTATATGGACCAGCCAGAGGGTTTCATTCAGAGTGGGAGCAGCGGAAAGGTGTGCAAGTTGCTTAAGTCCATCTATGGACTAAAGCAGGCATCGCGGAGTTGGAACATCTGCTTTGATGAGACGGTCAAAGAATTTGGCTTTATCAAAAATCCAGATGAACCATGCATCTATAGTAGATTTGTAGCGAGAACTGGAGTATTCCTCGTTTTATACGTGGATGACATTCTCTTAATAGGAAATGACATTCCTATGCTACAATCTGTCAAGGGGTTCTTGTCACACAAGTTCTCCATGAAAGACCTGGGTGATGCCTCGTACATTCTGGGTATCCGGATCTACCGTGACAGATCCAAGAGGATATTAGGACTTTCTCAGTCCAGGTACATCGACACCATACTGAAGAGATTCAGTATGGAAGATTCCAAGCGCGGTAACCTACCGGCTTCTCACGGGATCACCCTCTCTAAAGAGATGTCTCCCAAGACTGATTTGGAGAGGGATCGCATGTCTATTATACCCTACGCTTCTGCGGTAGGCTCTATAATGTATGCGATGTTGTGTACCAGACCGGATGTAGCTTATGCACTGAGTGTGGTAAGCCGGTATCAGTCAAACCCTGGGGAGAAACACTGGATAGCGGTAAAGAACATTCTCAAGTACCTGAGAAGGACTAAGGAGATGTTCTTGGTGTATGGCGGAAAAGACCTCCAGATCGAGGCCTTTGCTGACTCCAGCTTCCAGAGTGACAAGGATGATTCCAAGTCCATGTCGGGTTTTGTCTTTACCCTCAATGGAGGGGCGGTGTGTTGGAAGAGTTCCAAACAGGAAACCGTTGCAGACTCGACGATGGAAGCGGAATACATCGCTGCATCTGATGCCGCAAAAGAAGCTGTCTGGATGAGGAAGTTCTTGAAAGAACTTCAGGTGGTTCCGTCCATTGTTGATCCAATACCTCTGTATTGCGACAACAACGGGGCTATAGCTTTAGCGAAGGAACCCAGGTCCCATCAGAGATCTAGGCACATCTTGAGGCGGTATCACCTGATCAGGGAGATCGTGGATCGCCAGGAGATCGAGGTTCGGAGAGTCGCTTCAGAAGATAACAATGCAGATCCATTCACCAAGGCCCTGCCCCAGACTCAGTTCGAGCGGCTGATCGAGATGATAGGTCTTCGATACGCCAGTACATGGCCTTAGTGCAAGCGGGAGATTGTTAGTGTATATGCCCTAGAGGCCATTACTGTATCATACTAGTTTGTATATTACTTAATGGATGCTTGGGATATTCACCTTGTATATACAATCTTGCTCAAAATAGTAGTATGCTACTTGGTTTGTTTCTACTTCAATGTGTACATGTGTTTATTTTTGTATATCGCCTATACACATTAGTAGAGCCCTTAGGATCTTTGCTTGATTACCAGCGATGTGATGGCCGTCACACTAGTGGGGCTGGGTAATCTATAAGCACATCCTTATGCAGGTCCCTGGTCGCAGGACTATCGAGACAGGGCATCGATACTCCGGAGTAGACCAGCGCATGCGCTTCTCATCCCAGTGTGGGAGACGGTCTGTCCCACAGCCGTCAGTACATCGTACTTGAGATAGTATGCGGGTGCTCGTTAGGTTACGGGTACACTGGACAGGACTCGTCGGGAACTGACTAGTTGGTATTATACCTATCGTCAGTTATCAGTTCCCAGGTGACATGAGTACAGCTTAGTCCGCTGACTTGACACTGTCACTCCGCCTCGAGTGTGTTCCCACTGTACTTTGATCACTACCCTACCACGGCTCAAAGGAGTCGTGCAAACAGGTAGTGGTTGGGTGCAGTCCCGAAGCACTTGGAGGCAGTGACAGTTAGACAGGATTCGTCTCTCCCGGTATTGGGGGTTGACATCGCGCTGTGTCTAGGAGAGCCATTATACGAGTAGTCCCTGGCCAGGGCAAACGAGATATACTGGTAGGTTTCCAGTGTTATCTCAGGGTGTTTTGGGCTTCGCTCCGGCACGACTTGTACCGCTATTGGGGGACTGACGTTTACCGCCCCCTAGGCCCGCCATGCGATGTATCAGACGAACAGACCGGACTGTACGGAGAATGTCACACTCAGGCTCAGTAGGAGTTCAGATGGGTTTCGCCTCGTCGGTCTTCTTGTCGGCACTACCTGGGGACCGTTACGCACAGCTAGTGCCGCTTGCGGTCTGTGGTTAAACCCACTGCCAGCGTAGTGTCGAGTCTTTAGAGTCCCACACAGAAAGCTTTTCGCCTTTAGGCAAAAGAGTAGAGGTCGCATGGTATTGCGACAGGTCGCATGGTTTTGCGACAGGGTTCGGTCACATCCGTGCACTTGTGCACGTATAGTGTCCGGACAGTTTACACTAGCGGGCTTTGGTTTAAGCCAGATCCTAGTGTACCTTTTGGGATTGGATTTATCCAGTGTGCATTCGTGTTCCTCGGAATGCGGATGCGGGTGTGTATGCACAGTTGACAGGGAGGCAGAGGCAGCGGATTCTCATTAGGGTTGTTGACAGTTGACCGTTGACTATTTGACTTTTTGCTCAACCCTAATGAGAATATGATATGTGATTAACTATTATATTAATTAAGTATTATGGTGATATGGTTGTTGACTTTGTTGACTTGTTGACTTTTGTTGACTTGTTGACTTTGTTGACTTGTTGACTTTGTTGACCGGTTGACTAGGCTTGACTAGTCGACCATCATGATAACCATAGCCATCATTTCATGGCAAAGACTTTTTCTTGCTTGCTCATTTGTGTAAAATGAGTGCATGAAATGATATGGTTATGGTTGCTTCAAACCATCACATAAGACTTTTGTTAGTATGATGAGTTATGATTGCTTTGGATTATGAGAGGGTGAAAGACAAAAGAGAGCCTCATTCTTTCTTGCTCATTCTCTCTCTTGTTCTTGAGCTCTCCTTTTGCTCTCACCCTTTTGCTCTTGCTCCCTCTCTTTAATCTATGGTTCTCTTGTCTCATGAGTTGAGAATCAAGAACCATAGATAAAATCCCATTCTAATTCTTCTCTACTCATTCTAGTTCACTAGGTTTAGCAAACCAAGTGAACTAGTTTCTTCAAAGAACGAAGAAGGAGCTAAAGGTTGGAGCTTTCAGGTGGATCTATCTTCGGCGTACGGAGACGACGAGAAGAAACCATTCCGGACCATCATCGGAGCTTGAAGACGAAGGAGTTCAAGACAAGCAAGGTATAACCCCCTAACCGAGTAGCTAGAAACTCGTAGTTAGGTTGCTAGATAGATGTTTAACCAAGATCCGGGTTTTAGGTCCATGTTACCATCTTTAAGAAAATCGTTTTTTACCAAATTCCGCATTCCCGAAAGTACCGGGAGAGGTACCATGGACTTACAACTAAGTGGGTCATGATAGAATTAATGGTAGTTTGTTTTAGGTGTAGATATTTAGGGTTTGTGGAGATATTTTTGGGAGATATTTTTTCATGAGATATTTTCTTTACACAACCTTATATATATCTACTCACAAAAGAAATAATCACCACAAGTGATTATGCTTGAGTTCTTGCTCTCTTGAGAGTTTCTTGAGTTCACAATTTTCAATCCTTAGCATCTTCTTCAACCTCCACCCTAACCCTCTCATGTGATGAGAACCCTAGGGTGTTTGAGACAAAGTATTCTACTCATTCTCTACTTCATCTTGGTCATGTCTTTTAGCAGACTTGATGACCGAGTTGCCTCGGTATAGCGGCGGGAGCCCGTTTAAAGATCCGTTGACGTGGTGCCACCTCTATGAGGAGACAAGAGATCGGAGTTGCCGCGAGGAGCGTAGGATGATGGCTAAAGACCGAAGGACTCGGATCGATCGGTATAGCCTTTCTACCTCTTTACAGTTTGTTAGTTTAGTGTTAATGGCAAGATCCGGGTTATAGTATACGATGGCGCCAGTTATAAAAGTTTTTGTTCCGCGTTTGGCGGCAGAATGACGGTCGGGGCGCTACCGTAGACTTACAAAATGAAGCTGAGCTAGCCCTGAGTAGCGATCTGGTTGTAGTCCTCCTCTGTGGTTTCAAGTTCCTCCGTCTCGACCATATCTGACGAACATTCCATGAGAAGAAAAGTTGGTGGAATGCCCATCAGCGAACTAGCGCTAGGTAAGTCCCAAAGATTGGTAAGAGTAAAGAAAAAATGACAAGTGCAGAATATATATACCAAGTAAGAATATGTGTTTATAGGTAAGTATATACTATAGGTCTCTATATGGTTATTATGTTAATGTTAAGTTCCAAGTGTGAATGTCAACGCTGCCGTAGAAGTATTCACGAGCTCAAGAGTGGAGCCCCAGGAGCAAGGAAACACGGGCCCGTTTCATGTGTTAGTATCGAGGCTCTAGGCTGTGGATGAGTCAACCCGACCGATATTCAAGTAAAATAAAAAAGCTGTTAATACTGGACTCCTGAAACTTCGTTGGATTCACACAAGAAACCATCCCAAACACCCCGAGTATAATATATATAACTGTTTAATATACTTAATTGATTTGATCGATTGGTTAACATGTCTTAATAGAAACCATAGATTACAAAAGTTATAGAATGTATTCGAGTGAGTCGAGTAATATGCGAGTCATGTCAGTTGCAATCTTGGTTCGTGTCAAGTTGATTCGAGTAGCTTGGATTTGAGTTCATGTTCGAGTTAGGTTAGAGTTCAAGTTTGTGTTCAAGTTCAAGTTCAAGTTTATTCGAGTTTGGATTCGAGTTCATGTCTTTTTTTCATAGGAATTGATTTAAACTGTTAAAAATCTTATGTTCGGGAGAAATTGGCAACAGCTGCACATGAACGGCAGGATTTGTGTTTTTTTTCAAGACAATTGCCATTGATAACTCCGTTAAATTGTCTAACCTGAATAGACAAGTACTCACTTTCTTCGGCTCTCTGAGGCTCAAAAGAAATGATACCGCTTAAGCCTATATTAATTTTAGAGTCCTTAAAATATTGTTTGCATATCTCGAGGGGTTTTTGTGAAAAAAAAATATATTAATAGTGTTTAAAAATTACCTCGATGGTGGTTTGTAATATTTAGGGTTTCATGAACATATATTTTAATTGTTATAGTATTTTGGTAATAAACATAGTTTTTTGAAAGTTTATGGTACTTTTGTGAAAACTACTACTTTTGGAAACTTGTTGGTAATTTATTAAAAAATTCTAATCTTTTATTTTAAAAATATAGTTTCATAATTTGTTTTTATTGAAAATATGGATTGCTATTTTTTTTTATATAATTTTTTTTTCAAAACATTAGTTTGTTTAGAAAAAGTCGTATTTCTTAAAAACCGTATTTTTATTTCCTTTCGAGACCGAATACTCCGTGAAGAGCTCTGTATCTCACTCTACTATCCTAAAAATGTGCGATAATCTGCACCATCCATTAGCGGGTCCTCTGAAGAGAGTTGTAGAGGCGTAATTGCCAAGGATTTCAAAATACTGATTTACAGGAACCCGTTTTGAAACGGTGTGGTATTTTAATGAAAAAGTCCATCTTTAAATTAACTACAACTCTAGAATACCGTGCTATAGAACCATAGTGTATGTGTGGGGTAGGTCGTTACCCCGTGAGGTTTTTTTTCTAAAGGTATTTAAAATAATTATCGACCTCGAAATCTAGCAAGGCTTCAGCTCAAGTGGGTTCAGCCGCCCCAAATCTGACGAGAAGCGTTATACTAAAGTTCATGGTATTTTAGTGAAAAAGTTTGTTATATGTTCGTTTCCTATGAAATTTTTTTAAAACTAAAAACTAAATGATGGGAAATTATGTTAAGATTAATGTAGCATGTTGGTTTGTTTTAGTTTGCTTAACACATGTCTTGCAAATGTTAAAAGAATAGGATATCGGAGATAACTACTCTTTTGTCGAGTTGTTTTAAAATTTGAGATGGAAGAAATGGAGAGAAGAGGGACTTATGATTTTTAGATGGTTAAGAAGAGATTGAAGAAGCTCTCGGGGTCGTGGTTTCGTCGGAGATACTTCGGTCGTCGAGTTTGGCTCGCTACTCCACTTGATGGGCTTAACTCCACTTGACACTTAGAAAGTTTTGAGAGAATTTTTGCTTGAATTTCAGAATGGGGGAGAGCTATGGCATAGGGTGGTATTTATAGTGAAGAATTAGGATTTTTGAATTAAAAATTTGGATTAAAATGCATTAAAAATGTGTCAAATGGTGAATTGAAGAGTTTCTGTTTGATTGCAGGAAATTCAAATAGTGCAGGGGAGTTAAGGGGAGTCGAAGGGACAAGTGTGCAAAGCACAGGGTGATTTGAAGCATTTTAGACCGTTGGGGACAGCCAAATCAAGGAAACGGGCGGTCCGATTTTGTCGATCTGTCTAGAGATTTGTGCCATGTGTCAAGTTGGGTGTGTACACCTCATTGTGTCTGTTTGATTTTTCTGAAACTTTTTGGTTCTCTGTGTATTGCATGTGCAAACTCTTGGGCTTCCAAAAATTTAAAAAGAAAAATCTAAAAATAATTAGGTCTGATGGGATTCGAACGCACAGGCTATGTCACAGTAGTGTAGAGGCTTTACCAGTGAGCTACAAGTTGCTTCTTGCTTTTATTAAATAAAAATAACTTTTTCTCTTACACAGGCTGTAATAACCTTATTCTGTACAATAACAAGAAATTTCTGTACATTGATATCAGAGTCGTTACATTCATTATCAAAATTATCCCCAATATCCATATCCTCAATCAAGTCAAACATTGATTTCTCAAACATCTCAACGAAAGCATGATTTTCAATCGGTTGGGTTTCTAGAGTGGAGATGTAGAGATCAAAAGGAGTGGCATCGATTTCACCAGAAAGGGACCCTTCACAATCGGGTAAATCAAACACAACGTAGTCGCACAACTCATCAAACATTCTGTTTTCAATTGGTGAATCATTTGGTGTATTTGATAGGCTTTCGGAACTGGAGTTGTGGAGTTCAATTGGAAATGGGTAGGTTTGATTTTGAAGGGTAGGTCGCTCACTTTCACTACCTAAAATATCAAATTTCTTTATTTCCACATCATACATGGGAAAATTTTGAGCTAGTTGGGAACTAGCTGCTGGTTCGTAAAGTTGTATGAGTGTAGCCATATATGCATTCAATACCCCCATCTGTCAGCATGAAGCTATCTGAAATTCTTTCAATGTGCGTTCAAGAACATGAGTTGAGAAGGGGTTTCGATAAAAGATTCAAATTCGTTAGGATACGCGAAACTCCCAAATTGATGTTTAGAAGCGATGTCTACGGAAGGTGTGAAAATCGGGTGGGATTGATAGGAATTGAATGGTTGTGTGAAATGGGTAGGATTATGATCAACATCTTGATAGGATTATGGTTGGAATTATTGTTCTAAAGAATTCGGAGTGATGAAAGATGTGAAAGATCGACTACGGGATTGTGCAATACATTCAGCAATGGACATGGGTTTAAGAGTCGCCACGTTACCCTCAGAAGGGGTATCAACATGAGAAGCGATGAAAGTTCGAAAAGGTTGATATGACATAGATTGTGGTGTCCAAGTGGTGTTTCTAAATGCGTCTATCCGATCTTTCAAAGAAATTTTGGGTATGGATGGATTGTTTGAAGTTCTAGCAAAACAAGAGCCGTAGGAAGAAATATTTGGTTGAGAGTACCAAAGTTCAGCAAGAGTTGGCTGAAGTGGAGTACCCATGATATGAAAAGGAGAGGGGATGTAAAAGGTTGTGTTTTTTTTTTGCTTTTTTATATGTTAGTTATTAACAAAAGAATGAAATGAAAATATACACACAAAAAGGTACAAAAAAATCACAACATAATACCACACACTTAAATAGTCTAGGGTTCACCTAGGTCAACTAAACCTGCTCAAGAACTTGATTGTCGAAGTAAAACTGTGTAGAGAAATGGGTTCAAGATATACTGATCGCGAGGCCAGGTAAGTGCAGAGATAAGGGGAGGTTTTCCAACGCTATCTCAAAATTCCTTAATTAGAATAACCCTTTCTCAATTAGCGGCTGCACCGTGAACACTTTGCCCAGACATCCCGTGAACGATATAATGTTAAGCGGTATTCTAAACACGGTTAATTTCTCCTAATGAGCGCGAAGTCTGTAAACGCTTAAAGTCTAGTTTCTTTTAAAATTTGTGCGGGTAAACGTTATGCTCAATTTCATGATTTATGGGCCACGGAAAAGGTAATAAATCCTTTACCGTATGTTGTAGGGTTCGATTTCCCTTAAGTCCGTATTAATGGATGCAATACACAATCAATGAAAAAGTTGTTCAAAACATCAAACAATCGTTTTTTAAGTTTAAGCGCGGCGTTGCAATAAATAAGGGTTAGTTCTTTTAGCGTTTGGCAGTGAACTTGCAAAGAATCCTGCAAAGATAGAATAGTGGACGCGTCTGATTTGAAAAAGAAGGTGTTAGGAAATACATACCGATTTGTTTTGGGTTAAAAAATCCCGTTGAATTGAATCCGATTAGCTTGGAAAGTTTGCTTGCGCGGGTCAAACTGTTAGTGAGATATGCCTTAAAAGCCATTATTGTATCATATTGGATTGTATATTACATACTGGAAGCTTGAGATATTCACAGTTATAATAACAGTCTTGCTTAAAATGGTAGTATGCTACTTGGTTTTATTCTAGCTCAATATGTGCATATGTTTTTTTTTAGCATATCGCTTATACATATTGGTAGAGCCCCTAGGATCTTTGTTTGACTACCAGCGTTGTGATGGCAGTCATACTAGTGGGGGCTGGGTAGTCTATAAGCACATCCTTATACAGGTCCCCCTAGTCGTAGGATTATCGAGACGGGGCATCGATACTTCAGAGTAAACTAGTGTACACGCTTCTCATCCCAGCAGGGGAGATGGTCTGTCCCACAGCCATTAGTATGCCATACTGGATATAGTATGCATGTGCTCATTAGGTTATGAGTTACACTGGACAGGACTCGTCGGAAACTGCTGGTTGGTATTATACCTATCGTCAGGTAGCAGTTCCCAAGTGAGATGAGTACAACATAGTCCGTTGACTTGACATCGCACTTCGCCTTGAGTGTGTTCCCACTGTACTTTGATTACTACCCTACCACAGCTCAAAGGATTCGTGTAAACAGATAGTAGTTGGGTGCAGTTCCGAAGCACTTGGAGGCAGTAACGGTTAGATAGGATTCGTCTCTCCCGGTATTGGGGGTTGATATCGCGCTGTGTTTGGGAAGCCATTACATAAAGTCCCTAGCCAGGGCAAGTAAAGATATACTGGTAGGTACTCCAGTAGTTTCTCAGGGTGTATTGGGCTCTGCTCCGGCACGACTTATTGAGCTGTTAGGGGTTTGATGTTTACCATCCCCCTAGGCCGGATATGCGAGTATCTTAGACGAACAGACCGGACTGTACGGAGATTGTCACAGACAGGCTCAGTAGGAGTTCGGGTGAGTTTGCTCATCGACCTTCTTATCGACAGATACCTGGGTAGCCGTTACGTATAGCTAGTACCGCTGATGTGCTCGTGGTTAAACCCACTGCCAGCGTACTGTCGAGTCTTTAGAGTCCCACACAGAAGATTTCCCTGCTTCGGGCGAAACGATGTAGATGCCGTATGGTTTTATGGCAGGGTTCGATCACATATGTGTACTTGTACACAAATGATGTTCGGATGGATAATACTAGTGGGCTTTCGTTTAAGCCAGATCCTAGTATTGTTTTATTGGATTGTTATCGTCTTAGAGTATTCGTATTTTTCGGAATACGAATACGAGTATGTATATATGGTGAGGGTTATTCTTGTAATTTTCTCAAGAATGCTTCTAGAAGGAGACGCCTCATTATTTGGTATTATCCATTTTTGGTAAATGGATTAATGAGGTGAAAATTGGAAAAGAGAGATATTTGTAGCATGGTGTAAGGAATGGCTCAAGTATTATTTTATTTGTCTTGACTCACTATTAAAGCATAGGTGATATATTGTATTGGTTTTTAATCCATGGTTCGATGAGTGAGGTATGAGATATTAGCCATTCTCCACACTTAGCCATAAGAATCCTAGCTCATTTGCTTCTCTCCTTTTTCTCTCTTCATTTGATCTCCTTCTTCCTTAAGTAAACCCTTACCCTCACATGTGTTTTGAAATAAAGGGTTTAGTGAGATAATACAATCCATTATCATTCTCTACATCATCGAGGCTACTTGGATTAGCGAACCAAGTACCCTAATTATCTCAGTTTAGAGGTTGGAGCTCAAAGTACATACTCCCGGGTGGATCACCTTTGACGCGAGGAGGCCGACGATGCAACCTTCATCCGTTCTTCGAGGAGCCAAGGAGAGGATGAAAAGAAGACCCGAAGGACTTGGTCACGGAGGTATAACCATCTATCATAGGAGTTAAACCTCCTAGTTAATTTAGCTAGTTAAGATTCCATAAAGATCCTGAAGTTTAGTCGGTGTTGCGAAGTTCATGAAAATCGTTTTTGAAAATTCCGCCTCCCCGTGAACCCGCGAGGTGCGCGACATCGACTTACACAAACTACCCAGATCTTTGGCATTATACTTTACTATCGCCTTGGCCTTGAATGTACACTTTGCTCCGCACGATCGCAGTTTTCAATTCCTTAAAATTTGAAAATATCGGAAAAACGAATACTTAGTGCGATAAAGCGATATAAGTGCCCAAACACCTGTAAACACAAAATTATGAAAATAAAATTATAAATATAGGATAATAATAGAACATAGGAGCCTACGGCAAAATTCTGGAGCAATCCATGAAGATCTGGCCGCCAGTAGCGGGAAAATGGCAAAATCCGGCGGTTGATTTGAAGAATTGGGGCTCCAATTTCCTACCGTGTTCTCTATGTTCTAATAGTGCCCCATTATAATTTAACTTTTCCAATTAATCTCAGTGTTAGCAAATCAAAATATCATAGAACAAAAAGTTAGAAACGTTAATTTTTTGTTTTGGTATTTGAAAAAATTTCGATTTTTGTTTCGTTTTTCAGAATAGTGTTTAATTTATAAACAAGTTATATGCAAAGTTAACTTGAGATAACAAGAATAAAAACGTTCCCTCTCCCCGGCAACGGCGCCATTTGATTGAATGAGATTTTACGTGTCGTACTAAGTTTAAAGTTACCGTAATCAAGACGGCGTCGCGTGTAGCTAGCCGTGATGAGTACGGGTCATCCGCAGGGAGATGGTACGTTTTCGGTTCTTTTTCTCACGAGTTAAGCCAAAAGTCGGAAAAGTTCGATTCTAACCTATATTTATATATGTGCAAACAAAAACTTGCTGGGGATAGAGATAGGTTAGTTTAAATTAGGAAAATCCGTACTTATTCCTTTACGCCTTACTTGACTATTGATTCAAGGGTAATCGGCAACAACGTGGATTATGGTGCTTAAACACGGTATTCGCGATTGTGCATGAAATCCGGCTTATTGACCCTTGTCCTTCCGTTCTTGTCTCTTGATCTTTGCCTTCGGCCAAACCAAACGCAACTGGTCACGGTTAGGTGTTGGATATAGTGCCCTCAAGGCAATTATTGTAATCGCAGGCACGCGATTATGATAAATGAGGGAGGACCTATACAGGTAGAACAATCTTACTCGAAATGATAGTATGCTATCTGGTTTGTCTTTATCATTGATGTGTACACGTTTTACTTGTTATTACGTATCGCTAATACATAATGATGAAGCCCGTAGGATTTCTGATTGACTACCAGCATTATGATGGCGATCATATACGTGAGAGCTAGGTAGTCTATAAGCACATCCTTAAATGTCCCTAGTTGTGGGAGGATCAAGACTGGGCTTCGATATTCCGGAGTAGACTAGTGTATACGTTTTGAGATCCCGACAAGAGATGGTGGCCGGTCTCATAAGCTATTGGTGTTATGTCACCTAAGATAGTATACAGGTGCTCACTAGAGATGAGAACACTGGACGTACTCGCCGAGAACTTCTAGATGGTATTATATATATTGTATGATGGAAGTTCTCTAGTGGCATTAGTACATGTTAGTCTTTTGACCTGAGATCATCATTTGTCTCGTATGAGTTCCCACTGTACTTTGATTACTACCTTACCATGGCTCAAAGGAGTCGTGCAAACAGGTTTTAGTTGGGTACAGTCTCGATCCACATGGAGGAAGTGAGCGATTGTCGGGGATTCGTCTCTCCTGATATTTGGAGTCGATATCGTGCTGTGTTCGGTTGGCTATCACCCTAAATCCGTGTCTATGGTAGATGAGATTTACTGATATAAGTTCAGTAGTTTCTCGGTTGGTGATGATCTTGACTCCGACACGACTTATCCGGTTATTAGGGGTCTGACGTTTCCACCCCGTATACCCGGTATGCTATACTCACAGACGAAGAGACCAGACTGTACGGAGATTGTCATATTCTGGCTCAGTAAGGTACGGACGAACTTGATTGCCGACCTCCCTTTCGACAGATAGCTGGGCAGCCGTTATATATAGCTAGTGCCGCTGACATGCTTGTCTTTTTTGGAATTATCCAGTAAATCACTGCTGGTGTATTGTTGAGTCTTTAGAGTCCCACACAGAGGGTTTTCCCGGTTTAGGCGATATGATATAGATGACGTATGTTGGTGCATACAGGGTATCCGATTAAATACGTGTACAGTCTACACGGACTTTAATCGGACGGTTGATAAAATTAGCGGCTTAGGATTAAGCCAGATTATTAAATCAGGTTTTTATTTAATAATATATATATATATATATATATATATAATATGTATATTATAGTATTATTGTTCACTATTCATTTTCTCTCTCCTGGCTATTCATATTTTTTGTATGAATACTCGTATATGTATTTTGATACGTATACGGGTTGTATTCCGTATTTATACGGAATTTGTTCTAGAAGATGGACACTTCATTTGTTGATTTTTCTTTTATAGAAAATCAAAATTGAGGTGGAGGATGAGGTGTAAATAAGTATGGTGTAGAGAGGTATGGCCTTGCTTTTAAAAAATTGATAAAATCCTTTGTAGTCACTATTTTTCCATGGTTGCAAAAAAGATGGGCATTCTTTCTACACTTGTGTTTTTCTTCACTTGAATACTTAGCCATTTTCCAAGGCTTCTTCTTCTTCACCTCCTCCTCCTTCTTCTTGGTAGCTCACTTGAGCTTAGAAAAGAGAGAGAAAGATAGTGAGAATATTCCTATATCCCCATTCTCCATTCATAGCGAGTTTAGAGTGTCGGTCGCTTCACTAGGTGAAGTCGGAGCTTGGATCGGTTTCCCTCATGTGGATCTTCTTTGGAAAGGGCGGTCTCTACTCGAGCTCGATTTGGAAAGCATACACGGAGCTTGGAGGGGTCTTCCATGATTGGGTGGACACGTGTCGAAGGTAGTATTCTATATCTTTACATGCTTGGTTTTCTAGTTTAGGAGTTCGGATCGATTCTAGGTTCGGGGTTCTTTCATTTTTGCTTGAAACTTTTGTTCGCCATTCGTGCTTCCGCTGTGCCGCAGGCACTAGTGAACCCTACAGTGATATCAGAGGCTACCAAACACCTTAAACTAGTTATTTACGACATTAGAATTCGCGTTTTTTCAGGCATCGAAAACTGTTGAAAAAACAGTCCCAAATTTTTTAGTTTTGAAATGTTTGCATGCCCCGCGGGCTCTCGGTTTGAACAGAGAAGCCACGAGGTGGTGCGTGGGCACCCTGGGGAGACCCTAGGGGGACCGAATGGCTGGGCCCACTCCCCAAGACCACCACAAGGTGGTCTTAGGGTGGGGACCCGAAACTGCCCCCCCATCGGCAGTTTCGGGTCAGCCTCACCCCTTGGTCACCTCGTGGTGGCCTCAGGGTAGGGTATCCTCCCTAGGCCTCCCAAATTGAAGTTAATTTCATGCTCTAACTCCCCATGAAGGTTCGGGCGCATTTCGTTTTGATCCGGACTTCCGAATTGGCTCAAAACTCGACTTTTTTGGATGTTTAGTGCACTTGGTTTTTTATCCTTGGTATATTTGGGATGTGCGCTAATTGTGTTTTGGAATTCTAATGTCGTGACTTCGTTTGCGTTCGTGGATGTGTTGTTAACGTTGTCTAATTTCTATATACTCAATTAGACGGGGTTACACACTTGTTTCGCTTACTTGTTTCTGGTGATATATATCTTGATTATGGTTTAGTCGGATTATCGTGTTGGATAGCCCCTCATTCGTTGCTTTTACTGTTTTGATTTATTTTGTTGAATTCATTTGTTTGGGACAAGCTCCAACATGTGGCCTCCGTTTCCGTATTATGTATATTCTTTTGTTGGGGCTCGACCAACATGCGGTCGATGTCACCTTGTATATGTTTTATTTCTGTACTAGGATTAACCCAGGAGAAGTGCTTGAGTAGCCGGGTTCTAGAGTGTAGCAGGTGACCATCTCATGGAGTTGAGACCGGGAAACCTCTCTCTAGAATTGGCGGGTTACTCACCGCACTTGTAGGGGTTATAGGATTCGACCCATGTAGGGGTGCACAAGTTACCGGATTCTAGAAAGCGGCGGACGATCGACTCATTTCATTGAGGGCATGTTACCCAGTTTCTAAGATTGGTAGGTGGCTTGCTACACTCGTAAGGTATAGAATCGACTATGTACGGGCTATCCACACGACCGGGTAACTTCGCGTTTCATTTGTGGCTCAGATGAAACGCGGGGCTCCAAGTTTATCCGCTATTCCATACTGTTGTTCGCATGCCTGTAATGATTCTTATCTATTTGTGATGACTATTATCTTCCTGCGATATATATATATATATATATATATAACTATTATCTTCCTGCGATATATATATATATATATATATATATATATATATATTAGTAGATATTTCTATATGTTTTGCATCCGCGCTAGCCCTGTCCCCGCCCTGCCGTAAGTTAAGTAACCTTACGGTGAAGACCCGGGACCCGATGGCGACTGCGGATGACATATAAAAGTATGCTATTTTGGTTGTTTCTGTTGTGGCTTAGAAACTAGATTTGATGGGATTGCATTATATCTTTAATACAAAGGAAAACAAACCTGTTTGATGTTGTCGAAACCAATTTTTAAAACTACTCGGTTTTCTTCAAAACAACTGTCATATTCTTTTGCTTTGCATTGAGGTATTCAGTTAGAAATATCCAGCACCTCATTTTATGAGGGAAGAGCCTTGATCCCTTCACGAGGAATTCGCTCTTAAGCAAAGGTTTTTGTTATTAGTTTTAAAAAGCGGAGCTTAACCCACTCTATTTCAAAGCTACTAGAGTTCCTTCAACGATATCAAGTTCATTACGTTTAAGATTTTTCGCCAAAACTAGCCGTAGCCCTCCGTCGTTTCAGATGAGTATCAACTAGTATTCATGCTATGTGTTTTGACCTTCGCCAAGGTATAGTGTTTGGTAGCTAGGGGATACTTGTCTGTAGCATAGGTAGATGCATTAATCTGGGACAAGCGTACAACTGTTTTGACGTTCGTTAAGGGCTTGTACGAATGGGTTTAGATTAATCAGGACAATGATGGGTTGAACTTAACTTGCGACTTACGATGTTTTGACCTTCGTCGAGATCATAAGAGCTTAGGAAAAACCATATCGGGAGTTTCAAATATAAGGAAAACTTGCCAAGCATGCGCATACTTTCTGGAGTGAGGTGACTTGAATGGATTCCCTCAGGTTATCATACGATGATAGTTGGTCCTGATTCCCACTGATGAGTAGGTATTACTCCTTGGAAGATTTTTCACTTAACAATTAGCTAACATATTTGGTGTTTAAAAAGTGTTAACGAGATTACGCCTCTGCGGAAACGGGGTTATTAATTTGGTCCATGCGAAAGCACGGGGGACCTCTCTCGGAGTACCAACATTGACCTGGCTGAACGGTTAGCGAACTTGTAAGGTGTATATGATCCCGACTAGTTCTCCTTTTAGGGTTTGAAGGAGAATTCGAGAAAACAGTGGAAGCCATCCTGATTAGATAAAATGATAACCAATCTAATATTGATAGAGCGCACGCTGAGTGTTTCTTTTCTCTTTCTTTGGTACAGTGACCCATGACTTACCTAAAACTCATTAACCAAGTTAACCAAACCTTCTTACACGTGTTGGTTTTGTATTATCATGATTCACGACAAAGTCGCAAATATCACTGCTACTCCTACTTTCCTTTTACATTTCTCCAGAACACTCTGTATCACTACGATGATCCATATTGCTTAGAAATGGCCATCGTATAACTTTACATACGAACTCGAAGATATTATTTCAGTCAAGGATGGCCACTGGTTTTAGAGAATTTAGATTGTGTTATTCGGTTGTTTCTTCCTTTTTATCTTCTCAGGTTGCAAGAGCTCCTTGTATTTAGAGAGTACACCTATTGCACTTATTGGATAGTCTTCTTCCAAACTTTAGGCAGGTGCTGAAAGATAGGCAAAGAAGAAAACCAGTTAGCGTAAGTGCGGTGTACAGAAGGTAAGATATAGAGACATATAAAGGGATTGAAGTGAGGGCAAATGAAATTTCGACCACTGTCGTGAATCTGTATAGTGAAAAGGACATTACTAGGAATATCCGGCCATCCCTTGAAACATTTATATTTCAGATTTTTGTGTACTTGTAAATGAAAACCGTTTTCCCAATTAATTCTGACTCTAAGGTATGTATTTACCGGATTTGGATCTCATATCTATACGGTGTTACAGATGCTGAGAAGGAGTAGGATATTAGGAAATGGGCGATCTGATTCTCAATATCGGAATTCGTTGTAATTGGTGATATTGGATTAAATCGTCTGGCTTTGTCTAACTACAGAATATTTAGTTTCGAATAACCATTGTTATACACTAATTTTTAAAATGAAATTTTATGTATCTTTATTTTATAAAATGAGATATAAATTTTGAAAATTGTGTTCCAAACATTTACCTTTATCAGTTGAGAATGAGGTAAGGTGCATTGAATAACGGTGTCAGACATTCTCGACTAAAATACAGTTTTCAACTTACAACACATGGAATTTGAGTTAGTATACTCTCGGGACTTATACATGAAAATGTATGTTGTCCAGTGTCCTTTTGGATAAGGGGTTGGTCCTCTTACTTCATTCAGGTTTAGCTATGAGTTCTCTGGTTTTTGACACGCATTCATTATAATGCAAGGTCGAAAGATTTTGAGAAGTTTATAGGTATAAGAATAAAGTAAAGAACCATACGTTGGAACTATCAGAATTCTTCGAAGTGATCGAAGATATAGATACTTATGCTAGGTATTCCATCATAGTAATATTAGGAACTTGATTCTCTTTCAGGTTACTCATCCGCGGGTTTGCTACTTGATGAGTACTGCTGTATTGGCCTTTTAGGTAATATGCACTGGAAACAGCTGCATGATATTTGAATCCGGTTCCATCTAAATTAGTGCCTTTGATTCTATATGGACATAGATTGGTTACATATCTAGAGGTTATAAAGATATTCTTTATATCCAAGATGGACTCCACGCACTTCAGCAAATTATGGATTTTGGACTTTGCTGGGTGCTCCTGAAGGGGTAAAACCCATTAGGAGCAAGTAGATCTTTCTAGATCTGTGCAAGTGGAAAGGTATTAACCTAATAAGGCTAGACTTGTTGTAATTATTCTCATCAAATACCCGCTGTTGATTGTGATGAGACTTTTATTTCAGTATCTACGCTAAAGTCCATACGGATATAACTTGGCACTGCTGTTAGTCTAGACTATGATACCTGGAAAGATGATGACTATAACGTCTTTCCAAATGGGAATTTGGAAGTGCACGTGTATGCAGGGTTGCCTAAGACAACAGCAAGGTTTCGGGAGGTATCGTCCATGCCAAATTCAAAAAAATTGTCGTTCTAGCTAACCCTAACCATGAATCGTTAACTAGAAATCGTATGGAAAGTAATGAAAACAACTTTGCCTAAGAAGTGAGCAAAGAATACAACCTTTGTAGACTGGTCCTTCACTTCAATAGCTCCGTGTAGTAGTCCCTTCACTGCGATCAAGAAGTCCCGGACTCTAGAGAGGCTCCGATGAAGAAACGAACATGCTTGCTTCGAAGTCTTCGAGGCCGAAAATGATCTACGTCGAGGAGACACTAACCCAAGCTATCTCTTTACTAATTATGGAATTAGTGAAGCAAACACCCTATACTAAATGATAAGTAGTAGAGGATGATAAAGTAGGAAGTGGGCTCACTTTAGATTTGATTTTCTCACAAGAAATCATCACTTTCCATTGAAGCTAGAAAGCTTGAGAGGAAAAAGAAGATGAAGCAAGTGATGAACTCAAGAATGAACTCATGAGGTTACAAGTGCAACCATGGTCACAAAATATCATGCCTAACCATTGTAGAGAATAAACCATACACTAAGGTTAAGGGTTGGGTTAAATAAATATCCTAAGCTAGACAAACAAGTTGACTTGGTCAATAGTTATCTTGTTTGCACAAAATATCTACCATGATTTAAACCAAATGTTTGAATCAGCTTAAAATAAATAAAACCCTAGCTTAACCCTAGCATGGTATAAGTCTCATACATACATGTTGCATGTGTAACCTAGCATGACACACTAATATATATCATATATATAATAAGCGTGCAAAAAGAAAACAATACATTTAACATATATCACATATATATCAATGTATCATCAAGTGAGAAAAATGAATACTTAAGTGAGCTAATATTAGTTAATGTAATGTAATATATCAAATATATAATTATACATTAAATTATTAAATCAACACTTGATCTAATAATCCGGTCATAACACATATAA
Source organism: Agapanthus africanus (assembly GCA_030015575.1). Classification (NCBI taxonomy): domain Eukaryota; kingdom Viridiplantae; phylum Streptophyta; class Magnoliopsida; order Asparagales; family Amaryllidaceae; genus Agapanthus; species Agapanthus africanus. The sequence goes on along the minus strand of CM057346.1, from coordinate 490,432,397 downwards.
CCGATTAATATCAAATGTATCATTTCATCGAATCAACACTTGATCCGATAACCCAGCTATATCACATATAACCAATTGATACATATATCGTGAGAATAGAATACGGTATCTCATATCGTATTAATCTCGGTCCCGCACTTATCATATATGCGCTCCTACTCCGTTTCGCTTGAGCCAGGAAACTTCTGTGTAGGACACTAAAGACTCATCAATACGCCGGCAGTAGGTGATGATCATATCAAACACCCATAAGCCACAAGCGATCTGCTAAATGTAACGGCCACCCGGGTATTGAGCGATCAGAATATCAACAAGAAAGCCTGCTCGTACTCCTGCGAATCCAATCAGTAACACTACCGTACAGTCCGGTCTCTTCGTCTGATATGTCGCATATCATAGCTTGGGGGTGGTATAACATCAGACCCCAATAGCCTGATAAGTCATGCCGATGCAAGGTCCATAACGGTTCGAGAAACTACTGATAACACTTACCAGTAGATCTCAGCAACCCTGACCAGGGATTTCCTGTTATGGCCAATCGAGCATAGCACAACATCAACTCCCTATACCGGGAGAGACGAAACCCCTCCTATCGCTCATCGCCTCCATGTGACTCGGGATTGTACCCAAAAGCCACCATTTTGCACGTTCTCTTGAACGTGGTAAGGTGGAAATCAAAGCACAGTGGGAATCACACAAGACTCTATGACGATCTTGGGTCTACAGACTAACCTGTACCAGTGTCACCAGAGAACTGCTATCCGACGATTGGTATAATACCATCTAGGAGTTCTCGGCGAGTCCGTTCAGTGTACCCAGTCTCCACTGAGCACCCGTACACCATCTTTGATATCAAACACCGATAGATATGGGATCATCCATCGCCCATCATATGGGTCAAGATGCGTATACGCTAGTCTACTCTGGAGTATCAATGCCCTATCTCGATACTCCTTCGACTAGGAATAGTTATAGGATGTACTCGTTGACTACACTGGCCCCACTAGTATGATCTGCATCATAGTCCTAGTAGTCAAGTACATATCCTAAGGGCTTTATCAACATGTGAGAGAAAGACAGTAAACAATTACAAGTCTACATGTTAAGATAAAGAGCAACCAGATAGCATACTGTCATGTCGAGCAAGAAAGTCTTCCCTATATATGTCCAAGCATCCACTACAATATACATCACATGTACAGTAATGGCCTCTAGGGCATACATATAACTAACAATCTCCCACTTGCACTAAGGCCATGTCTTGTGGTATCCAATACCCAACAAAATAGCAGTGGTTGTAGTATCTCATACTCAACCATCCCAAAATCTCTCAAATAATATTTGGGGAAGCTGGTCGTGGTGAGTGGATCCGCCGTGTAAACCTCCGTGTCTTCTCTCCTAACCTCGATCCCCTGGAGATCAACCATCTCCTCGATCTGGTGATACTTGCTTCAGAATATGTCTGGATCTGTGATGGGACGGGTGTTCCTTGGCTTAAACCACAACTCCATTGTCACACAATGGTAGGAACGAAGTTCACCTTATGAACTTATATACATCCAGACTACCTCTTTGGTAGCATCCTTGGTAGCAATGTATCCAGCCTTTATCGTCTAGTTTGTCATGGTATCTAGCTTGGAACTCTTCCAACATACCGTCCCTCCACTGAGGGTAAAGACAATGCCTGTGACTGACATTCAATCGACCTTATCACCCTGGAAGCTATCCAGGGATTCTCCCCAGGATCGATTGATACCATCTCACTACACCTAGTGAGAATCCTAACATCCACTTAGATCTATCTTATAGATCCAAAACCCAGGATTTAGGAGGTATCACCTTGATCCTATATGAAGAATCCTTGTGATAAGAGGAGATTGACCGAGCGTAGCATAGAAAACTCCTTTCCTATCAAGAGTATGTCATCCACGTACAATACGAGGATCACCACCATACTCCCTACTACCTTTTTGTATATACATGGTTCATCTACCATTTTGATGAAGTCAAACTCTTTGACTACCACATCAAAACAAACGTTCCAACTCTGCGATGCCTGCTTTAACCTGTAAAGCAACTTGCACACGTTTCCGCTGCTCCTACTTTTTATGAAGCCCTCTGACTGTGTACTTATAGTCGCTCTCTTCTAAATCACTATTTAGAAAAGCCGTCATGACACCCAACCGTCAGATATCATAGTCATGGTATGTAGCAATGGCAAGTAGGATCTAGATGGACTTAAGCATAGCTACTGGAGAAAAGGTTTCATCATAGACCACATTTGATCGATGATGAGAACCTTTTTCAACAAGTCTGGCTTTGAAAGTCTCAACTTTTCCATATACACCAAGTAATCTTCTCAAGATATACTTGCTCCTGATGGGGATTTAACCCTTCAGATAAAGCAACCAAAGTCCATACTTTGTTGGTGTATATGGATTCCATCTCAGCTCACTTAGCATCCAGCCATTCTCACAGAGTCCCCACTCCTGATGGCCTGCTCGAAACTAGTTGGGTCATCATCTCATGATGCAATCCTTACTCCCACTGTCATAGAGAAAACCAAAGTATCTCTCAGGTGGGTGAGGAACCCTACTAGATTGACGGAGAGGCTGAAGTTCTTTAGAAGCTATTGAATCCTGTGGTTCTACCAAATCATCAGCTGTAGTTTGTATAGCTGGAACTCCTTCCAGTTCTACCTCATGACTAATAATTTCTTCACAAGAAATTCCTTTCCCAAAAGGTGGCATGCTGAGAAACAAAACACATTTTACTCCTCAGTGTGGTAGAAGATATTCCCTTACGAATACTTGGGATATCCAACAAACATCCACAGAACTGACCTTTCCTCGAGCCTGTCCGAATTTTTCTTTTAGACATAAGCCGGACAATCTAAATCTTAACATACTTAAGAGATGGGCTCTTCCCATTTCATATCACATATGGAGTGGTAGGCACCTGCTTTGATTGGAATCCTATTAAATAGGTATGCAGCTTCACAAGTGCATAACTCCAAAAGGAAATAGGCTACTCAGTAGTACTCATCATAGAGCACACCATATCACATAGGGTGCGATTGCTCCGCCCCGATATACCGACGTGCTGTGGTGTATAGGGAGGAGTAATGCTGAGAGAGAATCTCATTCTCCTTTAGAATAGTCCAGGAATTCCATGCTCAAGTATTCTCCTCCATGATCACATCAAGGGAAATAATACTTATACCTGTTTTTGTTTCTCTACTTCTAACTTATATTCTTTGAATTTCTCAAAAGTTTCAGACTTGTGTTTCAACAGGAATACATGTGCGAATCTTGAGAGATGATCAGTGAATGTAATGAAGTATAAAGAACCAATCCTGGTATGTGTAGACAGGGGACCTACATACATCATCATGTATCTATCCCAAGAGTTCACTAACTCTTTCTCTGTTTCCAATAAACGGAGCTAATGGTCATCTTATCTTTGTGACATGACTGGCAAGTTTCACAAGATGTAAATTCAAACTGATTTAAATATTCATCTAAATGTAACTTCAGCTAGTCGGGTCATATTGATATGACCTAGTCTACAATGCCTCAAGAAGGATTCGTTCATTTCTGAACTCTTACTCTTGTGTGTGTTCTGTACTTTAAGAACTGTGGTTTGATTTAGAACATATATGCTTTTAGATAACGTGCCTGATTCAATCAACTTTTGATATAGGAAAATGTTCGAAACATTATCCAACAATACAAAATTATATCCTTCTTTACTAAATAAAGAGACTGATATGATGTTGTATATCAGGTTCGGTATCTAATAACATTCGTTCGGAATCAATGTATTTGGTAATACAGGGTGATAACTGCCAACATACTCGGCTGCAACAATTGCACCATTTCCAACTATTGAAACTTATCACCCATTTTCAGTTCTCTACGTATTTGTAGCCCATGTAGCTTATTACATATCTGGGATCCTGATCCGGTATCTCATACCCAGGATGTAAAGGATACTGAGAAACAGTTCTCTGTAATGAACACACCCGAAGAAGATGCATCATCATGCACTTTCTTAGTTTGTGCGGCACGGGAATTCTGGTAATCCGCAATTTTCTGCTCGGTCTTATAACAATTATAAGTTGGAGCGGGTCCAACTTTCCTAGCTCAGTATAACAAGCGGGTTCGGTCAATACATCCGTATTATTATGTTGATTAAGGCATGACATGGTCGCTATCTGGAGAGAGAGACAGAAGAAAACACTCTGCGTATGCTCTTATAAGATTAGATTGGTTATTAATATATCTAATCAGGATGGCTTCCACTGTTTTAGTCAAATTTTCCTTCAAACCCTAAAAGTAAAGACTAGTCGGGATTAATTACACGCTGCAAGTTCGCCAATCTTTCAGCCAGGCCAGTGCCGGTACTTTGAGGGAGGTTCCTCGTGCTTTTGCACGGACCTAATTAAAATAAACCTCGTTTTCCCAGGGACGTAACCCAGTTGACACCTTTCTAGACACTTACTTGATCGGCTAATTGTAATGTGTAAAACGCTCCCAGAAGTAACTCTTACTCGCAGTGGGTATCAGGATCCAACTATCTCATAGGAGATATGCAATCTCATTGCAAATTTTAACACTTGAAATTCCCGATAATATTTTACCCCTAACCTCCTATGATCTTGACAAAGGCAAACAAACCATACGATGCTAGTAAAGTTCAGCCCGTCATTTCCTGATTGAATTAAACCCATCCGAACGACCCTTGACAAAGGCCAACAAGGTCACTCGACCACCCTAACTCTATCGCATCATATGCTTATGCAAAAAAGCAGTAATCAGCTACCGCACACTACCCCTTGACAAAGGCCAACAAACGTAGCACGAATATTAACTATTACTTATCTGAAATGACGGAGGGCTACGACAGGTTTTTAAGAAAACCCTTTGCGTAATGAACATGATATCGTCGTAGAATCGAGTGATTTTGATAAGGAGTGTTTTTGAGGCTTTTAGTAGTTTTGCTAAAGAGGTCACTCCCGGTTAAGGGATCTCGGCCCTTTCCTTCTCGAATAAGGTGCAGGATATTTCACAAATACCACTATGCAAAGCAAAAACTTTAAAAGCAATCAAAACACAAATCGAGTTTGTAGCATCTGCAAGTTTCTCTAAAGAGGTCACTCCCGGTGAAGGGATCTCGGCTCTTTCCTTATCGAATAAGGTGCTGGATATTCTACAGGGAATACCACTATACAAAGCAAGAACTAGAGCTACCAGTTTTTAAAACAAGTTTCTACAACATCTTTAGGTTTCTTTTATTTCATTAATCTCATTAATGAAGTCCCATTTATTATGCTTCCCAAGTATCACATATGAAACGAAAGCAACAATATTAATTATATATCATATATATAATATAGACATTCGTCTCAGAATATAATCAATGATCACTGTTCCCCTCCGAACGGCGGCCGAGACGTGAGAGACGTCTGGACTGAGGTTCGGGGCAGATGCTATTTGGTTTTATCCGTCCACCTCTCCGAAGATGCCAAGTTGATTTATGGCACCGTGTATCGGAGGTTTAGACGGATGCGGCCGATGTAGCAGACTTTGTCAGATTCCCCCTCGCTTGAGGGGTTTTTGATTGTGGGGACGCTCTTCCCTGCAGGCACAAGCCCCTGCAGTTAATTACGCTACCGCATCGCGGTAACAACTTTCTCCTTCTCCAGAATTTCACTTCGTGTCGTGGGTGTTTGTTTTGTTTGTGGTTGCCCGTGGATTGTATACGGAGACTAATTTATGTCGTCGCCCGTAGGACGTGGATTAGGCCAAATCCGTATTTTCTTAGATTTGGATTTGGGGTTTTGGTTTAAGGATACGTTAGACATATTTGAGGCTAAGATCAACTTAAACGTTTATTAAGGATACGTTAGTCCAATTTGAGACTAAGATCAACTTAACTGGATCGTTTATATCCGACAAAAGAGCATTTGGGCTCTATTGTTCCAGTTTAGGGACATAGTGGTCCATTTAATGTATGGTCATCGGGACCCGTCACCTCTCTAACGTCATTGAAGGATTACAACGATAGGTGTCAGAGGAGTTCAGAGATGTACCCTTGAACCAAAGTTGATTAGGGGATCTATAGTCCGATTTGGGACTAAAGTCTGTTTGAAAGTTTAAGGATACGTTAGCCATTTTTGAGGCTAAGATCAACTTAAACGGGATCATTTAGATCCGACAAAAGAGCATTTGGGGCTCTATTGTTCCAGTTTAGGGACGTAGTGGTCCATGTTCCAGTTTAGGGACATGGGGGTCCAGGTTCTGTATGGCCGTCGGGACCCATCACCTCTCTGACGACGTTGAAGGATTACAACGACAGGTGTTAGAGGAGTTCAGAGATGTACCTTTGAACCAAGTGTAAATTGATTTAAGAGAGCAGCCATGCTCAGTCAATTTAATTTGAAGACTTACGGCCAGAATTGGGCTAAGTCCAATTAATAATGTTCAACATTTTTATTTATATTTAGCCTAGTAGGCCTTTATTAGGGCTCTGCCCCTGTTAATAATGCACTGCATTTTATTTTGGCCTGTTAGGCCTTTTAAGTTGGGCTCTGTCCTCTTTTTATAATGCAAAGCATTTATTTTGGTTCATTGGGCCTCTTAATTGGGCTCTGCCCTTTAATAATGCGCTGCATTAATTAGTCTGACAGAGCGCCACGTGGCTTGTCAGGCGCTTTGCGCCAATTGAGGAGTGCAAGGTGCAAGTCCATGTGGAGGTGACACGTGTCACACTCTGATGAGCGCAAGCGCATTGCGCTGCGCCAGTGCGCTGCGCTGTTGCGCTGCTGACACGTGGCGCGCTCTGGTGAGTTGTGCCAATTCAAAGAGCAATGCTCTATTTTTAGAAGCGCATAGCGCAGATCGTTATGGGGCTGACACGTGGCGTGCTCTGGTGGCTTGCGCCAACCCGAGAGCGCAACGGTACAGATTTTGCAAGTGCAAGGCACTGTTTTAATATCTTGATCCAATTTTTGATTCAAGAAAAGAATCTTTAAGATTCCAGAACTAATGGTTTATAAAAAAGGCAATGCCTTTGTTATTATTATTTTTTTATTGAAGATCCTTGATCTTGTTCTAAGATCAATGATCTTTTCAGAAGAAATTCTTCTTTTTTATTCAAAGGGTTTACCTTTTTCTCTTTTTGAGTTCTTCTCCAAAATTTTCTTTAGAGGAGTTCTCTCTGTGTTGATGTCTTCATGTGTTGGGGTCTGGGGGCCTTTTTATAGTGCCAATGATTTATTGAATTGGTTAGAGAGATCTTTCTCTGAGTGATTTGGGGATTTTTCCCCACCGTTGGATTTTTGATCTAAGGGCTTCTGTTTTACAAAAGGCAATCTTCTTGTTTTTAACAAGATTGAGAAAGATCTTTCAGAATTTTAATTCTGTTTGGCGCAAGCACACCTGCTCTTGACACGTGTCGCGCAGCGCAACTGCGCTTGACACGTGTCGCGCAGGGCAACTGCGCTGACACGTGTCGCGCAGCGCAGAGCGCAAGTCAGCTGAAGCGTTGCTTCCTTTATAGATTCTTGCTCTGATTAAGTGCGCTGCCTTGGGCGCTGCGCTCCCTGCGCTGGCGTGTCTGATTTTGACACGTGGCGTTCTGCGCGCAGCGCAGGGGATCTGAAGCGTTGCTTCAATTTTTGAATTTTTAAATTCAAACAGAGCTTTTCTCTGAAAGGGAGATTTTCTCCTTTATTATTATTATTATTATTATTATTTATTTATTTTATTGTTATTATTTTATACGGAAGCTAGTTTTGAGCCAAAATTTTGGCGGGAACAAATGCCCCCCACTACTTTACCCACGTAAGTATGTACGTGGGTGAAGTAGTGCAAAGTTATGCATGGCCACGGAATTGAGGGCTTAGGAGACAAGTTTAGGGTCCTTGTAGCCTAAGACATTCCAACTTTATGAGCCGTGAGGGTCTCATAAAGACTTTTCTCCCTACGAGTCGAGAGGATCCCATGGGTGTATTTTCTCCTTAGGAATCGTGAGGATTCCTAGTGCATTTTCTCTTATAAGTCGTAAGGATCCTATAAGAGAATTTTCCCTCTTACGAGTCGAGAGGACCTGTAAGCGGTTGTTTCCCTCCTTGTCGAGATTCGACTTTGGAGAGTGAGACCCGTGGATAGTGTGCAAGAGACCGTTTTGGGCCGACTTGCAGGATCCCAGTGCTTAGGAAACAGGTTTCTTAATCCCTACCGCCTAAGGATTTATCTCACGAGTCGAGACGAATCGAGAAGTTCTCGCAAAGACATCAATTTCCTCACGAGTCGATACGAATCGAGCGGTTCTCGCAAGCATACCCTAATGTCACAGTTAACCTTTGCTCTTTACGACAGAGGTCCGTTAGGGTCTGTGGTACTTAGGGTTTTAGCCGTCGTACCGTCGCGTTGGCTGATATATTTCTCGATATGCAATTTTGCTGTTCGAGTAGCCTTGCGATTGTCGTGTCTCTGATCCCTTCGGGGGCTGGACAAGACGTCTTCAAGTAATCTTCCAGGTAGTATTACCGTCGAAAGAGCAAGCGTAGGGATATTCCATGTCACTTTTTACTTGAGGTTGGGCTCATTTTGGAGAGCCCCGATGAGTCATAACCACTCTGAGCTGGTGTGGGATGATCTCCGATAGTCTTTCAGGCTTTATATGACTTGCCGTCAAGACCCTGAAGCTAGGAATTTAGCCTTTGCTTCGTTTGCTGGCATTGCGTCCTCTATATCGAGATGAATGTCGCGGTTGTCTCTAGGTTGTTAGTGAACCGTCGAGGTTTGGAACTAGGGACTTTGCCGTGGCTCCGCTGTTTGATTGTTGCGTCTGAATCCTGTTGGAGAAAGAACGCTGGGGTGACATCCCTTCTGCTGTATCGAGACGAACGTCGAGGTGGTGACCACTCCGCACTGGTGCAAGATGATCTCCGATTGTCTTTCAGGCTTTATATGACTTGCCGTTAAGACCCTGAAGCTAGGAATTTGGCCTTCGCTTTGTTTGCTGGCATTGCGTCCTCTATATCGAGATGAATGTCGCGGTTGTCTCTAGGTTGTTGATGAACCGTCGATGTTTGGAACTAGGGACTTTGCCATGGCTCCGCTGTTTGATGATGTTGCGTCTGCTGTGTCGAGACAAACGTCGAGGTGTTGACTATTCCGTATTGGTGTGAAATGATCTCCGGTTGTCTTTCAGGCTTTATATGACTTGTCGTTAAGATGCTGAAGCTAGGAATTTGGCCTTTGCTTCGTTTGCTGGCATCGCGTCTGCTGTATCGAGACGAATGCAGCGGTTGTCTCTAGGTTGCTGGTGAACCGTCGAGATTTGGAACTAGGGACTTTGCCGTGGCTCCGCTGTTTGATGATGTTGCGTCTTCTGTGTCGAGACGAACGTCGAGGTGGTAACCATTCCGCACTGGTGAAATGATCTCCGGTTGTCTTTCAGGCTTTATATGACTTGCCGTTAAGACCCTGAAGCTAGGAATTTGGCCTTCACTTCGTTTGCTTTGGCGTGTCCATATCCTGTTGAAGGGAGAACGCTGGGGTGACATCTCGTCTGCTGTATCGAGACGAATGCCGAGGTGGAGCTGGGATTTTGCTGTCACTCCGCTTTACTGACTATGGGGTCTTTTGTTGACGCTGCTTCTGCATCTTGTTGGAGTGAGGAGAAACACCGTTAGCGATCTCTAAGTTGTCGATATCGACGTCGAGACCCTGAAGCTAGGGATCTTCTTTTGCTCCGTTTGTTGACATCGTGTCTGCAATATTGCGACAAATGTCGAGGTTGTCTCTAGGTTGTCTATGAACCGTCGAGATTTGGCTTCGCTTTCTAGTGGAGCCTGTTGGGAAGGTATGGTTCCCTCTTTGTTTGTGCCCCTGGATTGTATACAGGGATCGATGTGATCTCACCTGTAAGGCAAAAAGTTTCATTCTTTCATCATTTATTTTTTTTTATTATTTTCTTTCCGCGATGCTCTATCATTTCAGCTTTTATATCGTGAAGGTCGCGATTGCACAATCATTTCGGCTATTTTTCGCGGTGCCCAATCATTTCGGCTATTTATTTTATTTTTACTCGCTGCTTTTTATTGCGAGTTGCCCAATCATTTCGGCTGTTTATTTTTTATTTTTACTCGCTGCTTTTTATTGCGAGCTGCCCAATCATTTCGGCTATTTATTTTATTTTTACTCGCTGCCTTTTATTGCGAGTTGCCCCATCATTTCGGCCATTTTGCATGCATGTATGGCTCGCTGTTTTTTTTATCGCGAATGTGGACCTTGGAATCTGGTGCCAATCTCAACATCAGCATCACTACAACTGGAATATTGCCAGGAGCGAATCATCATTTGCCATGAAAGAACTTGGAATTTGATACCAGTTTAGGCATCAGCATCGCTACAACTGGGATATTGCCATGAGCGAATCATCATTTGCCTCTGTCGATCTTGAACAAAGGTGGCTTAGCAAACAGGGTTAGGATTCTGTCGACTAAGGCTTTTGACTTCATGAGCCGTAAGGGTCTCACAAAGGTATTTCTCCCTACGAGTCGTGAGGATCTTGTAGGTGTATTTTCTCCTTAGGAATCGTGAGGATTCCTAAGTGTATGTTCCCTTGTAAGTCGTAAGGATCTTACAAAAGGGTTTTCTCCTTATAAGTCGAGAGGACTTATAAGGGTTGTTCACCATATGGACATATCCCCAGTCACGGGTGGGACTTTGTTAGGGAAAGTTTATTCGCGCCCGTGGATTGTATACAAGGGTCAGTATGAGCCGCTTGTAGGGCATTATCGAAGGTTGTGGGGGTTGCTTAAGAACAGGTTCAGGTCTCTGTAACTTAAGATTTTCAAATCTTATGAGTCGTGAGGGTCCCATAAGAGAGTTCTCCTTACGAGTCGTGAGGATCTCGCAAGTGTAATTTCTCCTTAGGAATCGTGAGGATCCCTAAGTGTGTTGCTTCCCTGTGAGTCGTAAGGATCTCACGCGGGTGGTTTCTCCTTACAAGGTCGAGAGGATCCTGCAAGTGTCTCTTAACGAGGTTGCGCCCTTTCGGGTTTTCACAAACACTCGCCGGTAGCCCTGCTGTTTTTACTCACGGAGCCCTTTCGGGTTTTCATCCGTGCCCATTTTGCTTATGGACATACCGTTTTTTTATTCTTTTTTTTCCTAACGAGGTCGCGTCCTTTCAGGTTTTCACGAACACTCGCCAATAGCCCTGCTGTTTTTACTCATGGAGCCCTTTCGGGTTTTCATCCGTGCTCATTTCGCTTATGGACATACCGTCTTTTTTTTATATTCTTTTTATTCTTTTTTCTAACAAGGTCGCGCCCTTTCGGGTTTTTACAAAACTCGCCGGTAGCCCTGCTGTTTTTACTCACGGAGCCCTTTCGGGTTTTCATCCGTGCCCATTTTGCTTATGGACATACCGTTTTTTTTACCACGCCAGCCTGAGGATACTGCGGTAGTAGTTTAAAGACGTTTCGGTCATTTGCAAGTTTTAGGACATTGCGGTCCATTGTTAGTTTAACGACGTTTCGGTCTATATCCAGTTTGAGGACATAGTGGTCCATTGTTAGTTTAACGACGTTTCGGTCTATTATCCAGTTTTAGGACGTAGTGGTCCGTTGGGCTTTCTCTATGAACGAGCATGATGCCCCCGACATATCCATCTTTTTTGGAGCATGTGGTTGTGGCGGGCTCACCTTCCAGTTTTCGGACAGCGCGAGTTTGCCTTGTTGGTATTGGTCTTCAACCCAGTTTTTGAAGACGAAGCAATCTTCAATCGGATGACTTACTGCTCGATGGTAGGGGCAGTAATTAGGATCGTTGACATCGCCTGGCTATAGCAGACGTTTCGGACTCGGTATATTGATGAATCCGTTGTGCACTGCCAGCTCAAACAGTTTTCTCGTTTTATCCTGGGGAAACGAGTAAGGACGTCCCAGTCTTTCCTCGAGGGATGGGCGTGGACGCATATTATTTTGGCAAACAACCGGCTTTAAGTTGCTCAGCCGTTGTTGAGTATTGGCAACGAAGGTTGCTTTCCCTTTGCCCTTTTCATTCCAAGGCTCTGTCTTTGAAGGAGATGGTCTATGACCCATCTGGTCCATTTGGGCCAGCTTGTCAATCAAGGCCTGAAAAGTGGTCGGCTTGAAGAACATCATGAATTGGGATATGGTCGCTTGAGGGTCGAGAGTACCTACGAACATGCCCACGGCAGGAGCTTCTTCGATGCGCTGCTCGCACTTTGACCATAGATTACGCCACCGTATCGCATACTGGACCCAAGTTTCGCCTGGCCTTACCCTGGCGTTGATCAATGCCATGATCGGGGTGCGTCCGCTAGCACTCGCGAATCTTTGTGTAAACAGTAGCTCCATCTCCGCAAATGTTTTGACAGAGTCGTTAGGTAGCTCCGAATACCATTCAAAGGCTGTTTCTGCTAAGCTGCCGACGAATTGGCGAAGCAGCAGTTTGTCGTCGCCTCCAGTGTTGCCGCATAAGGCCCTGAATTGAGCGACATGCTGGTGTGGATTCCCTGTCCCCTTGTACACGTGGAATCTAGGGATCGTATATCTCGACGGGTAACTGATTTGGTCGTACCAGCCTGGATAGGGTCGTCCGGTTCTAACAATTTGCCCAACCGCTTCACTCGCCTGATGAGCTCGTATTTGCTGAGCTATATAGTCATCCAGTGCGGCCTTGGAAATGGTTTCTTCCTTGGCTGCTGAAAGAGCCGGAGGAGGATTAGATGTTTCCCCTCTATCGTCTTCAACAATGATTGGATAGTCATCAGCTGGAGAATCCGGCTCTAACATCATCCCTACCATATCTTGGAAGAGGAGCGCCATTTGTTTTATGTTAGCCGCTTGCTCTGCGGCTTCTTTGTCCTTCTTTTCGAGGACTCTGCGTAGGAAGTCAGCGTCAGTTTCTTGCTCATGGCGCTGTTCTGATGATGCCTCCGAGCTTCCTTTTGGCCCGGTAAGTACGGCCATTGCAGTCATCATTTCCTGAAGCTTCTGTTGCTACTCCTGGGCTTTTGTCACGGATCGGATGAGCGGTCGGTGACCCGTCGAAGCGCGACTATCCTCCTTTCCGGAAGCCATATAAACGGTGTGCACCACCATGCCCCCAGACTTGGGGCGTTTAGCTTCAGTGTCTTTGCGGTTCGCCATGTTCACAGGGGCTTTTTGCGGCCTTCTTTTCTTTTGAGTGATTGACGTTGAGGGAGCCGTTGTAGTGGGCATCCAGCCAGCTGTTGCTTTTTCTGGCTTGACAGAGTAGTCCTTCTCCTGCTGAACCTTCATCTTTTTCTGTCGGCGGAGATAGTCTTGATTCATCACGGAGTCTTGGACTTGACGCCAGACCTTGTAAATCTTAGAGGACAGCCGCTGAGGGGGATGCTCCAGCTTCGCCTTTGGGGAATTCTCCATAGGTGGAGTAGATCTTTTCAGCACAGCAGTTGGCGAGTTCCTGCGCACCTTGTTAAGTAGTTCAAAGCTGTTCCCGGTTGGAACAGCAGCATCAACTTCCACTGTCGGAGCTGGTGCAGTTATCCCAGAGGGGGAGTTGCCCCCAGCCTTCCTTACCCAGCGCTAGTGACGACGGCGAGCATGTCGAGTGGACGGCGTTGGTTCAGCGATGGGGATGGCTTTGTCTTTCCCCCTGTCCAGATGAAGCGCTGCTGGTGCCAGTCTCTTGAAGACTGATGTCTTTTGAGTAGCGGTATCCAATCTGTCAAAGACAGACCTTCGAGCAGGAACGGGAGCCGGAATAGTCAGTCTTGTGAAGACCGACCCTTTGGCAGGAGAAGCCGCCTTGACGACTTCAGGAGCAGGGATGGCTATCCTCTTCGCGATGGCCACGTCACGGGTCATGGGCTTTCTGGCAGGCCCCTCGGAGTTCAGGTTCAGCCTGGTAAAGACCGAGGCTGCCAGCTTGGCATTGGACAACCCGTTGAGAGGGGCCGTGGTAGTAGTGAGCCGATCAAAGACCGACTTCTTTTGCGCCTCCGGCACGGGCACCGGGATGGTGAAGCTTGCAGGCGGGAGCATGGTCCCGAAAAACAGACCGGTGGTGGCCTGAGTCACTTGTTCCACAGGCATGGCAAGGATAGAGGCCGCTTGAGGCCCATAGGCTACACCTCCAGGTGAGGCGGAGCGTCGGTTGCACTTGCATTTCGAGCGGCTCGAGCAGTTGGATGCCATTGATGCTTGATTTCTACAGCAAACGAAACACAAAATCTTAGTACCTCGAAACCCAAGGGCAACCATTAGCAAACCATGATTGGTTCGTGAATCACGACACACGAAGTGTGGAGTGGAAAGAGGAAAAGGTCCCACCGGGCGTGCCAGAATCTATTCCCCTCTGAACAGCGGCCGAGACGTGAGAGACGTCTGGACTGTGGTTCGGGGCAGATGCTATTTGGTTTTATCCGTCCACCTCTCCGAATATGCCAAGTTGATTTATGGCACCGTGTATTGGAAGTTTAGACGGATGCGGCCGATGTAGCTGTTCCCCCAATCTGAGCAAGGCTCATTTGAATTTTGAAAATTCAAATTTTCTGAAGCAACGCTTCGAATTCCGTGCATTGCGCAATGCGCAAGCGGTCCACAGTGCGACACGTGTCTGCGCAGTTGCGCAAGCGCACCGCTACGCGACACGTGTCTGCGCAGTTGCGCAAGCACTGTTGCGCAAGTCCACCGCTGCGCGACACGTGTCTGCGCAGTTGCGCAAGCACTGTTGCGCAAGCCTTCCACTGCGCGACACGTGTCATTCATTGGGGAGTTGCGCAGAAACAGAATGAAAATTTAATGAAATCTTTTCTGTTCTTTCCAAAACCAGAAGATTTTCTTCTGCCTTTGGATCAAAGATCCAGCGGTAGGAAAATTCCCAAAATCACTCAGAAAAGATCTTGTTAACAAATTCAACAAATTTGTGAGCACTATAAATAGGACCCCAGACCTCATTCGATGGGCATCAACTTGGATAATCGACTTCTAGCAAAAAAAAAAAGAAAAGAGAACTCTTGGAGATTATTCAAGAACAAAAAAAAAGAAAGGTAAAAAACCCTTTTTTTTAAGAGAAAAATCTCTGAAGAACAAAGGATTTTAAAAAAAAAAAAGGGAAATAAATAAAAATAATAAAAATAGTGCCTTGCACTTCTTATGAACCTCTGGTTCTCAGATAAATAAATAAATAAAAATAATAAATAGTGCCTTGCACTTGCTATGAACCTCTGGTTCTCTGAAACAGAAAGAAAGAAAAGATTTCTTTCTTTTCTTTTCTTTGATCTAAATTTAGATCAAGAAATTAAAAAGTGCCCTGCACTTCTTTTCCTGAATCTAAAAGATTCTTGGTGCTTTGCACAAATGCAATGCATTATTTGAAGGGCTAGGCCCAAGTTAAAAAGACCTAGCAGGTCAGAATAAATTGCAAAGCAATAAAAGGGTTGGGCCCAAATAAAATTGATGCTCTGCATCCCTTTTGGGCAAAGCCCAAATAAAAGCAAAAGAAATGCAAGAGCAATGGACTTAGCCCAATCGTGGCCATAAGTCCTTAAATTAAATTGACTGAGCAAAATGGCTCTCCTAAATCAATCTACGACTGGTTCGAGGGTACATCTCTGAACTCCTTTGACATCTATCGTTGTAATTCCTCAACGACGTCAAAGAGGTGACGGGTCCCAACGACCACACACCCATATGGACTGCGGGGTCCTTAAACTCATGGACCGAAACGTCCTTAAACTAATATTGGACCGAGACGTCCTTAAACTAATATCGGACCGAGACGTCCTTAAACTAATATCGGACCGAGACGTCCTTAAACTAATATCGGACCGAGACGTCCCTAAACTAATATCGGACCGAGACGTCCCTAAACTAATATCGGACCGAGACGTCCTTAAACTAACATCGGACCGAGACGTCCCTAAACTAACATCGGACCACCACGTCCCTAAACTGGCGCAATAGAGCCCAAATGCTCTTTTATCGGATCTAAACGGTCCCGTTAAGTTGATCTTAGTCTTAAACTGGACTAACGTATCCTTAACAAACGTTTAAGTTGATCTTAGCCTCAAACACGGCTAACGTATCCTTAAATATTCAAATGGATTATAAAACTCCCAATCAACTCTGGTTCGAGGGTACATCTCCGAACTCCTTTGATATCCATCATTGTAATCCTTCAACGACGTCAGAGAGGTGACGAGTCCCGATGGCCATACATTAAATTAATCACTACGTTGAGTTGATCTTAGTCTAAAACAGGACTAACGTATCCTTGACGAAAGTTTAAGTTGATCTTAGCCGCAACGCGACTAATGCATCCTTAAACTGAAAACACCAAACCCAAATCTAAGTAAATACGGATTTGGACTAATCCACGTCCTACGGACGACGGCATTACTCAGTCTCCGTATACAATCCACGGGCAACCACAAACAAAACAAACACACACGACACGAAGTGAAATTCTGGAGAAGGAGAAAGTTGTTACCGCGATGCGGTAGCGTAATTAACTGCAGGGGCTTGCGCCTGCAGGGAAGAGCGTCCCCATAATCAAAAACCCCTCATCCTGAGGGGGAATCTGACGAAGTCTGCTACATCGGCCGCATCCATCTAAACCTCCGATGTAAAATGCCAAAAATCAACTTGGCATTTTCGGAAAGGTAGACGGATAAAACCAAATAGCATCTGCCCCGAACCTTAGGCACGGACGCGAAAGTCCAGGCCGCCGTTCGGAGGGGAACAGATTCTGGCACGCCCGGTGGGACCTTTTCCTCTTTCCACTCCACACTTCGTGTGTCGTCTTCGCGAACCAATCGCGGTTTGTTAAATGGTTGCCTACGGATTTCAAGTTGCTGAGATTTGGTCTTTTGTCTGGCACAGAACTCAAGCATCCATGGGTTCTCACTGCACCAAATGCGCGAAGCACCACTGCAACGGACGCTCCACCTCACCGAGAGGTGTAACATATGGGCCCCAAGCGGCCTCTTTCCTTGCTCTGCCGGTAGAGCAGGTGACCCAGGCCACCACCGGCCTGTTTTTCGGGACCATGGTCCCACCTACGAGCTTCTCTATGCCGATATCCGCACCGGAAGCGAACAAGAAGTCGGTGTTCGACCGGCTCACTGCTACCACGACCCCTGTCAACGGGTCGCCCGCTACTAAACCGACAGCCTCCGTTTTCACCAGGCTAGGTCAGAACTATAAAGTGGCCGTCCCAAAGAGGGCAACGGCCGCTGCTTTGGAAGTCATTAAAGCGGCTTCTCCCATCAGAGAGTCGGTCTTCACAAGATTGACGGCTCCCAATCGTCCCCCAGCTGGTCAAAAGGCATCGGTCTTCGATAGGCTGACATCGGCAGTTAGCCCACACTCAAACAGGGGGCAACAAGAAACCATCTCGATTTCCGAGCCGGTCCCAACGGCTCGTCGTGCGCGACGTCGCCATTGGCGACGAGTTAGGAAAGCAGGGGGCAACTCCCCCTCAGGGATAACTCCACCCGCTCCAATGGCGGAAGTCAACGCTGCTGTTCCAACTGGGAACAGCTTTGAACTACTGAGGAAAGTGCGTAAGAACTCTCCAACCGCTACCTTGAAAAGATCTCCTCCACCTGCGGAGAGAGTTCCAGAAACAAAACAAGAACAGCCCCCTCAACGGCTATCCTCAAAAGTTTATAAAGTATGGCGGAGGGTTCAAGACTCCGTGATCGATCCAGACCACTTGCGTCACCAGAAAAAGGCGAAGGTGGAAAATAACAAAAACTGCCCCATTAAACAGCAGGGGGTGACTGTTGCTAGGATGCCCACTCCAACGGCTCCTTTAACCTCGATGGCCCACAAAAGAAGGAGGCCAGAGAAAGCTCCCGCGTCAGCGGCAAAGTTTGAAAGCGGTGAACCTAAACGCCCCAAGTCAGGGGGCATAATTGTTCATACGGTTTATATGGCTTCTGGAAAGGAAGAAAGCCGTACTTCTACGGGTCACCGACCGCTCATCCGATCAGTGACCAAGGCTCAGGAGCAGCAACAAAAGCTCCAGGAGATGATGACCACAATGGCTGCACTCACTGGGCCGAAAGAAACCCCGGAAACATCCTCAGAAGAACGTCAAGAACAAGAAACGGACGCCGAATTCCTCCGGCGCGTGCTAGAGAAGAAAGATAAAGAGGCTGCGGAACAGGCAGCCAACATAAAGAAAATGGCCCTCCTGTTCCAGGATATGGTGGGTATGATGATTCAACAAGATCCACCTGCTGAGGATCCCCCGATCATTCTTGAAGATGATAGGGGAGAGACATCGAATCCTCCACCGGCTCTATCCGCAGCTAAAGAGGATACCATATCAAAAGCTGATTTGGATGAATATATTCCCCAACAAATACGGGTGCATCAGGCGACTGAAGCAGCCGGTCAGATCGTAAAAACGGGGCGGCCATATCCGGGCTGGTATGACCAAATCAAGTACCCGCCGGGTTATACGATTCCCAAGTTTCATGTTTACAAAGGGACCGTCAATCCCCATCAACATGTTGCCCAGTTCAGGGCGCTTTGCGGTAATACCGGCGGCGACGACAAGTTGTTGCTTCGCCAGTTTGTTGGAAGCTTATCAGACACGGCGTTTGAATGGTATTCTGAGCTTCCCAACGACTCTATTAAAACCTTTGCGGAGATGGAGCTGCTCTTCACCCAACGTTTTGCAAGTGCCAGTGAGCGTACCCCGATGACGGCACTGATCAATGCCAGGGTAAAACCCGGCGAGACATGGGTTCAGTACGCTATACGGTGGCGAAATCTATGGTCGAAGTGCGAACAGCGCATAGAAGAAGCTCCAGCGGTGGGAATGTTTGTTGGAACACTTGATCCACAAGCAACCATCTCGCAGTTCATGATGTTCTTCAAGCCGACTACCTTCCAGGCTTTGATCGACAAACTAGCGCAGATGGATCAGATGGGCCATAAACCCCCTCTCCCGAAGCCGGACTCCCAGAACGACAAAGGAAAGGGAAAAGCGATCATTGTCGCTAATGCCCAACAACAACCGAGCGACTCGAAACCGATTGCTCGTCCAAACAATACGCGCCCATACGTACCCCTTGAGGACAGGATGGGACGTCCTTACTCCTTCCCCCGCGATAAAACGAGGAGGCTATTCGAGCTGGCGTTGCGCAACAGACTCATAAATCTGCCAGATCCAAAACGTCCGTTGCAACCGAATGACGTCAACGAGCCCAATTACTGCCCTTACCATCGAGTGCTAGGCCACCCCATCGAGGATTGCTACGTTTTCAAGAATTGGCTTGAGAACCAGTACCGTCAGGGCAAATTTGCGCTATCTGACAAATGGAAGGTGAATCCCCCGCAGCCCCACACCTCTAAAGGGACGAACACGCCGGGGGCAACATGCTCCGTCATTGAAGAAGCTCCTTGGGAGGTCGTATTGTCAGCCAAGACAAAGAGGATGCTAAACGATCTTCAGACCTGTCCAGCGGTCAAGTGGAAGAACCCCTTGGAACCGCAGGTTATTGAGGGGATGTTGAAGCCACGACCGACTCCGAAGACCGATGGTGGTAGTTCAAGCATTCATAGCCGGCCGTCAAAATCTTCGAAAAAGAAGAAGAAGAAATCTAAGAAGCCCGTGAAGCTTGGCGACAAGCGCACGGACTTACAAAAGCAAATCGACGCACTGGATGAGTACAACCAAAAGGCGCGGACTCCCATTACGCTCCAAGATTTCCTTGATCACGTCTTTCAAAAAGAAGATGAGGGAGAAAGTTCATCGGATGAATCCGAGGAATATGTGGCGAGCTGTCATATGATCTCCCATTCGACCACGAACGATGAAGGGACTTCTGGCACTGAAACGCTGGGGGCAAATGCCGAATCAAGAGCCCCAGGGTTATCCGTTGAAATTATTAGCGCGTTTCTTAATGAAGCTCGGTTGAAAAGCAAAGCTGATCGAGAACGCGAGACGGCTGTATTCGAAAGGGCCAAGCGCCAGCGACTTGAGGAAGGAGCTGAAATGATCCCGCTGGAGCAAAATGCCTCCACCGCTGACAAAAGCCAATTCAAGATAAAAAAGAAGTTTGCTAAGGCCATATCGATGGGCATGAATCTACCACCCTCTGAAGAAAAAGTTACTGGCGTGGTGGAAATGCACCCCTCTTATTGCTTATATCATCAGAAGGTCTCGCATTCCACCCAAGATTGCAAAGCTTTCGATAAGTGGTGGCAAGGATACGTCGCTAATCGACAACGCTTTAAACGGGAAAAGCGTAAAATTCGTCGGGAGCAAAGAAACACGACCAAAGAGCTTGAAAGAACTGCGAGCAATTGTCACATGGTTAACACTGCCAGGTCACAAGTGCCTACATTTGGGAGCGATTCCGATGAGGAGCTAGAGCTTGGCCCCCTCTTCAAAGAATCCACTTCGGGAAAAGAAGATGAACCGAAGGCTTGCGAAAATATACAGCTACGCAATCGAACATTACCCGAAAAGAATCTCGGACCCTTAAACAAGAAAGACAAAGGGAAAGAGAAGGTCTCTGAAGACATCGCTTTGGATGACCAAGTTGCGGAAGAGTTAACCGCCAAGAACCCGCCGAAGAGGAGTAAAGTGGATTACAATGTCTTGGCACATCTGAGAAAGCTACCCTCACAACTCAGCATTCTCGATGCCCTATTACTATCAAAAGAGGCGAGGGATTCTTTGATTAAGGCCCTACAAGATCCGGACCAATTCCAAGCTTTCCTGGCCGAACAAAAGATGAAGGATGAATTGGAAGAGGTGCACACAGCCGACGTTGCTTTCGGCGATGAAGACCTTCTCCTTGGGACGTGCGAACACAATCGTCCCCTTTATGTCTCAGGATACTGCCATGACATAAAGATAGGCAAAATCCTGGTCGATAACGGATCATCTGTCAATCTACTTAATGTGCGGGTGTTAAAAGAAATTTGCATGAGCGTCCAACACCTCGCCCGGGACAAGATCACTATCTCCGGTTTCGACTCTCAATCCTCAAAGACTCTTGGATCTGTGATATTGACGCTACGGTTCGGGTTGCTCGTCACAAACATCAAATTCCATGTTATAGACGCCAAGACGTGCTACAATGCTCTGCTCGGCCGACCATGGCTACACGAGTACAATATCATCCCTTCTACACAACATCAGTGCATGAAGTATTCTAGGGATGGCCTTGAGTACACAGTGGCGGGAGAGTTGAATCCGTTTTCCGTAAATGAAGTTCGCAAGTATGAAGATGCCAAATACTTCTTACCGAGTTTCGAAGACACGGAAAGGTGTCACAAACCGGAGAACAAAACTAACGCCACCATCCCTGTCTTCGGCAGTGACACCGAGGAGGAGGAGGATATAATTTATTCAGGTCCATCCCAATCCACCAGGCCAGGACCATCCGTTCCTTCATTGATCTTCGGTAGTGATTCAGAGGATGAAGTTCATGTTGTATTCCCTGCTCGGCCTTCAATACGGGTTTCCGCTGATGAAGAGCGAAGTCTGCAGATAACCATGGTGCCGCTTGAACATTACAAAGAACTGGATGCACTCGACACCAACAGCGTAGAAGAATTGCAGACATTCTATATCCCTCCCGGACGAAAAGGCCAGAAGGCAATCCTATTCTACAGTTCTGAAGAAAACAAGGTGGAAAAAGAAATTTGGCATGGCGCAGATCCCACGCTCGACAGGCTTCAGCCTATCCGTCTTCCCAGATATTATACCGGAGGTTTGAAGAAACTGCTGAAACGCCAGGGGATATCCTTCACACAGACCGTTAGAAAAGCCAAATTCTATGACAAGGTCTGGAACATTCCCGGGACTCAATGCAAACTGCCTAACGGGAGAATAGAAACAAAAGGGCTTGGGTACATCCGGTCAAAGAAACGGGAACTAGTAAACAGCTGTTATGTCATGTATGACTTCGATGAAGAGGCGGACGCTCAATGGGAGGACGCTAATCCTGAGCCAGCAAAAGTTCCTGATGCAAAACCGCCCAGTCCATCATTTGAAGACCAGATGGGCAAACTTATAAGGAATGCGGGTCAAAAAGCCCGAGATGATCACAATCGTGAAATGGCAATCTATGAGAAAGCCAAGACACAGCGCCTCCTTCAACAGGCAGTAAAGGATGAAAATGCCGCTCCTTGTCAACCTGCTACAAAAGAGGTTCGACGCGAAAGCAAAAACAAGTCGAAAGGCAAGAAAGGCGCTCGACAACCACAAAGCAGAGCTAAGAAGCCACGCATCCGAGAGTAGAGCGTTATTGACTTAGCCCTCATGAAGAAAATGGGTCGAGCATACTCATTTCCTCGGAACAAAACAAGGAAAATACTTGATCTTGCTCTAAAACACAAATGCTTACACTGCCAGAGTCTAAACACCCTGAGCAAGCGGGCGAAGTCTCCAACCCAAATTATTGCTCTTACCATCGAGTAGTAGGGCATCCGCTTGAAGATTGCTTCACCTTTAAGAATTGGGTTGAGGACCAATATCAGCTTGGCAAATTCGCGTTGTCTGACAACTGGAGGGTAGCACCACCACAAAAGCACGAGCCCAAGGCCACGAAAGAAGAACCAGTTCTGCATTGGGATTGGAAGCGAATTCGTACTTGTCACGCGATAATGATATCAAGGGAAGAGCCCGAGAGCATGGATGACCTTCCCTGGTGCTTTGAAAACGGCAGCGATGAGGTAATCTCAGAATTTCCACCAGCACCAAAAGAGCTGGAAGATGGAATCCATACTACTGCAGATAACCTCAAGAAAATCGAGTTGGGGACAATAAATGATCCGCGACCGACATTCGTCAGCGAGCTGCTGTCTGAAGAGAGGGTGGCTGCGTTAAAAGACGTCCTTGTGCAGCATAAAGATTGCTTCGCATGGAACTATTCCGAGATGCCGGGACTAGATCCAGAAGTTGCTGTACATAGACTAGCAATATCCCCGAACATCAAGCCAGTCAAACAGGCGCCGAGAAGAATGCGACTCGAGCTTGAGATGAGCATAAATACCGAAGTCAAAAAGTTAATCGACTCTGGCTTCATCCAGGAAGTTCAGTACCCTGAATGGATCGTCAACATCGTCCCAGTGATGAAGAAAAATGGGACAGTGCGCATATGCGTAGACTTCCGGGATCTTAATAAAGCTTGTCCGAAGGATGATTTCCCAGTGCCAGTCACTGAACTGATGATAGACAATACATCCACTCATGAAGTTTTCTCCTTCATGGACGGCTCATCAGGGTATAATCAAATAAAGATGCATCCAGAAGACCAGAAGCACACAGCCTTCAGGACTCCTCTTGGTATATTTTGTTATAAAGTGATGCCCTTCGGTTTGAAGAACGCCGGTGCTACTTATCAGAGGGCCATGACAAAGATCTTCGACGACCTTATACACGAAATCGTTGAATGCTATATCGATGATCTCGTGGTTAAAAGCAAATCATACGAGGAACATCTCGAGCATCTGAAGACTGTATTTCAACGCCTTCGGCAATACAACTTGAAGATGAATCCTCTTAAATGTGCGTTCGGGGTTTCCTCGGGCAAATTCCTGGGATTCGTTGTTCGACACCGAGGTATTGAAATAGATCCGTCAAAGATTAAAGCGATCATGGAAATGCCTCCGCCAAGGACTCTCAAACAGCTGCGGTCTCTCCAAGGGAAACTCGCATACATACGACGATTTATAGCCAACCTTTCAGGAAAGTGCCGTCCTTATAGTCACCTGATGAAGAAGGGAACCCCATTCGTTTGGGATCAAAAATGCCAAGGCGCACTGGATGAGATCAAGCAATACCTGCAGAACCCGCCGGTGTTGGCTGCTCCGGTTAAGGGGAAGCCTCTCATTCTTTATACAACCGCCCTCGAAGGTTCCTTAGGTGCATTATGGGCACAAGAGAACGATCAAGGGAAAGAAAGAGCACTCTACTACTTAAGTCGAGTTCTGCTGGGGGCAGAAAGCAACTACTCTCCCATTGAAAAACACTGCCTGGCGTTGATCTTCGCAATAACAAAGCTTAGGCACTATGCGTTGGCGCACGAAGTCTGTCTTATTTCAAAAGTGGACCCTCTCAAATATCTAATGTCAAAAGCCATATTGACAGGGCGGCTCGCTAAATGGGCCCTGCTCTTGATGGAATTTTCGATAACATATCAACCTCTCAGGGCAGTAAAAGGCCAGGCCATCGCCGACTTCCTTGCTGAGCATCCCATACCTGCCGATTCTCCTTTGAATTGCGATTTGCCAGACAGACATGCGTTTGACGCAATCGACAGTGGTGATACCCGTTGGGAGCTTTATTTCGATGGAGCATCTTCCATGAAAAAGCACAAACAAAGTACGCCAATGATCAAATCGGGGGTAGGACTCATCTTTGTGACTCCACAAGGAGGAATAATGCGCTTCGCCTTCTCCTTAACAGAGCCGAGAACGAATAATGAAGCTGAATATGAAGCTTTGATAGCAGGCCTCGAGATCGCCATTGATATGGGAATTGAAAGCCTCCTCATATATGGGGACTCCCAGCTGGTCGTCAGTCAAGTGAACGGCGATTACCAAACATGCAAACCGGAATTGGTAAAATACGGTGAAAAAGTGCAGCAACTGCTAACCCAAATTCCCTCCTACACGTTGGAAAGTATACCGCGCGCGGAAAACAGCAAAGCGGACGCACTGGCCAAACTTGCTAAAGAATTGGCTGACGAAAACCTCGATGACGTTAGAATCGTGATACAAAGCCGTCGAGTGCTCGCCCCAGCAGAAATACATCCAGAATCATATAAAGAAAAGGGAGCAACTGAGCAGGCGACCCTACAAATAAAAGACCATGAGAAGACCGAAGACTGGAGAGAAGTCTTCATAGATTACTTCAAGTTCCACCGAATGCCTGAAGAAGCGTCCATAAGACACCAGCTCGTGAAACGAGCTCTGTCTTTCGCCTTCGTCAACGATACTCTATACAAGAGGACATTCGATTCTCTGTGGCTGAGATGCCTAGGACCTGATGAAGCGAGAAGGGTCGTCCAAGAAGTTCACGACGGACTCTGCGGTTCCCACCAAGCAGGCCCTAAGATGAAGTTGAAGATAAAACGGATGGGCTACTACTGGCCCACGATGATGCAGGATTGCCTGGAATACGCGAGGCAATGTCATTCATGCCAAATTCATGGGGACTTCATCCATCAGCATCCCAATCCACTGCATCCAACAGTGGCTAGTTGGCCATTCGAAATGTGGGGAACTGACATAGTCGGCCCCATCGAACCAGCATCGTCCAAGGGACATCGTTTCATCTTGGCAACAACTGATTACTTCTCCAAATGGGCGGAAGCGGTGCCGTTGAGGGAAGTGAAGACGGAGAATATCCTCCATTTCTTCAAAACGCATGTCATATACCGGTTTGGAACCCCGAGAAGGATCATCTCGGATAATGGGCCAGCCTACCGAAGTCATAAAATCAGCCGCTTCGCACAGCAGCACAATATAGACTGGAGATATTCCTCAGTCTATAATCCACGAGCTAACGGTCTCGCCGAGGCCTTCAACAAGACCTTGACGAAAATTATAAAGAAAACAGTGTCCCGAAATAAGAAAGACTGGCATGAGAGACTGCAAGAAGCTCTTTGGGCGTATCGAACCACGTTCAAGACAGCCACAAACACAACGCCATACGCGTTGGTGTTCGGTACAGAAGCAGTACTCCCTCTCGAGATAGAGTTACCCTCTCTACGAGTGGCAGTTCACCATGAGCTAACGGACGAAGAAAATGCTCACCTTCGGCTTGAGGAGCTTGACGCCCTTGATGAAACTAGGCTCATAGCGCAACAAAATCTGGAAGCTTATAAAGCAAAGATGATGCGCTCATACGAAAGATTAACCCGACCGAGGACATTCCACCAAGGCGAACTCGTGCTAGTGGTCAAAAGGCCTATGATCCCCAATCGCGCCAAGCGGGGAAAATTCGAGCCGAACTATGAAGGCCCGTACATCATAGATAAAGTTTATCAGGGTGGGGCCTATCTACTCATGGACATGCACGGTGAAAGGCCTTTCAGACCAATAAACGGCCGCTTCCTAAAGAAATACTACGCTTAATGAGCCACAGTCTAGGTCAACGATGGATGACGACGACTAAGTCCGCTCGCTATCCTCCTAAGCTCAAGCTTCATAAAGAATAGCCAACCTTCTCGACAATGGACCGAAATGTCCTTAAACTAATAATGGACCGAAACGTCTTTAAACTAATACCGCAGCATCCTTAGGCTGACGAGATATAAAAAAAAATATATAAAAATAAAATAAAATAAACGGTATGTCCATAAGCAAAAAGGGCACAGATGAAAACCCGAAAGGGCTCCGTGAGTAAAAACAGCAGGGCTGCCGGCGAGTGTTCGTGAAAACCCGAAAGGGCGCGACCTCGTAAAAAAAAAAAAGGAGAAAAAGAGAATAAAAAAAAACGGTATGTCCATAAGCAAAATGGGCACGGATGAAAACCCGAAAGGGCTCCGTGAGTAAAAACAGCAGGACTACCGGCGAATGTTTGTGAAAACCCGAAAGGGCGCAACTTCGTTAAAGAACCCTTATAGAGTCCTCTCGACCTTGTAAGGAGAAACCACCTGCGTGAGATCCTTACGACTCACAAAGGAGCAACACACTTAGGGATCCCCACGATTCCTAAGGAGAAAATACACTTGCGAGATCCTCACGACTCGTAAGGAGAACTCTCTTATGGGACCCTCACGGCTCATAGGATTTGAAAGTCTTAAGTCACAGAAACCTAAACCTGTGCTTAAGCAAACCCCCACAAACTTCCAATATTGCCCTACAAGTGGTTCAATATTGACCCTTGTATACAATTCACGGGCGTGAATAAACATTTCCCTGGCCAAATTTCATCCGTAACTGGGAATACGTTCGCATGGTAAACAACCCTTGTAAATCCTCTCGACTTACAAGGAGAAAGCCCTCCTGTAGGATCCTTACGACTTACAGAGAAATAAACACTTAGGGATCCTCGCGACTCCTAAGGAGAAAATACACCTACAAGATCCCTACGACTTGTAGGGAGAAATACCTTCACGAGACCCTTACGGCTCATGAAGTCAAAAGCCTTAGCTGACAGGACCCTAACCCTGGTCGCTAAGCCTCCTTTGTTCGACAACGACAGAGGCAAAATGATGATTCGCTCCTGGTAATATCCTAGTTGCAGCGGTGCTGATGCCGAAATCGGTGTCCAATTTCAGGTTTACGGCGAAAGCCAGTAGGCCGCTCATGCATACAAAATAGCCGAAATGATAGGGCAACTTGCAATAAAAAGCAGCAAGTAAAATGTATGCATGTAAAATAGCCGAAATGATTGGGCGACTCGCAATAAAAAGCAGCGAGTAAAAATGAAATAAATAGCCGAAATGATTGGGCACCGCGAGAAATAGCCGAAATGATTGGGCAATCGCGACCTTCGCGATATAAAAGCTGAAATGATAGAGCATCGCGGAAATAAAATAAAAAAAAATGATGATAAAACTTTGGCCCTACAGTTAAGATCACATCGATTCCTGTATACAATTCAAGGGCGTAAACAAAGAGGGAACCATACTTTCCCAACAGGCTCCGCCAGAAGACGAAGCCAAATCTCGAAAGTTCAGTCCAACTCCGAAGAAATCATTATCTTCAGCAAAATTCCTCGACTCACGGATACAAACACTCCTTGACGAGAGCTTCCTGATCCGCGTCGACCCGCAGAGCCACCAGAGCCCCCGTGGGAACCCTCGACTCGTTTCAAACCCCAAGGAAACAAATAATCCTTGGCGCATGGGAAACAAATAATCCCTAGCAAACTCCTCGACTCACGGATACAAACACTCCTTGACGAGAGCCTCCTGATCCGCGTCGACCCGCAGAGCCACCAGTGCCTCCGTAGGAATCCTCGACGAGTTTCAAACCCCAAGGAAACAAATAATCCTTGGCGCTTGGGAAACAAATAATCCCAGCAAATTCCTCGACTCACGGATACAAACACTCCTTGACGAGAGCCTCCTGATCCGCGTCGACCCGCAGAGCCACCAGTGCCTCCGTAGGAATCCTCGACTCGTTTCAAACCCCAAGGAAACAAATAATCCTTGGCGCATGGGAAACAAATAATCCCTAGCAAACTCCTCGACTCACGGATACAAATACTCCTTGACGAGAGCCTTCTGATCCGCGTCGACCCGCAGAGCCACCAGTGCCTCCGTAGGAACCCTCGACTCGTTTCAAACCCCAAGGAAACAAATAATCCTTGGCGCTTGGAAAACAAATAATCCCAGCAAACTCCTCGACTCACGGATACAAACACTCCTTGACGAGAGCTTCCTGATCCGCGTCGACCCGCAGAGCTACCAGAGCCTCCGTAGGAATCCTCGACTCATTTCAAACCCCAAGGAAACAAATAATCCTTGGCGCTTGGGAAACAAATAATCCCAGCAAACTCCTCGACTCACGGATACAAACACTCCGTGATGAGAGCTTCTTAACCCATGTCAACTGTTCCGCTACAACTGCAGACAGATCCCCGATTCGTCTCAATTTGTAAGAAGAAGTCTCAGACAGCAAGGAAGTCTTGCTTTTTGAGCAATGGGGCCCTGCAAGTCAATCCAAACTGGTCTCTTGCATACTATTCACGGGTCTCACTCTCCGAAGTCGAATTTCGACGAGGAGGGAAACAACCACTTACGAATCCTCTCGACTCGTAAGAGGGAAAATTCTCTTATAAGATCCTTACGACTTATAAGAGAAAACCACGCTTAGGAATCCTCACGATTCCTAAGGAGAAAATCCACCTGCGAGATCCTCTCGATCCGTAGGGAGAAAAGTCTCTATGAGACCCTCACGGCTTATAGAGTTGAAAAGTCTTAGACAGCAGATCTGAACCTGTGGCCTAAGCCATCGCTATCTCTTGAAAAAAAAAAAAACTAAGTTATCTGCCAATTATGTTTATCAAAGACAACATGCTGATAATAAGAGAATGCAGAAAGAAAAAGTGCATACAAGACATTGCAAAAGAAAATGTGTATCTTTATTCATTGACTTCAATCAAATACAAGATGAATCGTACAAAAGAATAAAGAATAGATACATATTATTTTAAAGGAAAATTTTACAAATACATTGATACAAAGGCAGCTACTGGGAAGGAAGCGTCTTAAGTAGCTTTATCAGTTGTTCGCACACTTCCTTCCAGGCCTTTTCCCGATCGGCTACCACCGCCAGCTCTGCCTCCACTTGGGCTCGTTGCTGCAAGACCGACGCAAGCTGCTCCCTCACGACTTGATAGGCAGCTTCCCGACTTGGAATATTGCGCTCAGCTACGTCGAGTTTCCGCTTCAAGTTTAGCCCGTGGGAGATGCGCTCCAAGAGACCCTCAAAGATAGTCTTCACTTGGATAGCATTTGCCTCAACCTCAGCGCGCAGATGGGCCGTTTCGTTCGAGGTCTTTTGGCATTCCCTTAGTCTTAAAGCTGCTTCTTGCTCCAAGTGGTGGGAGTGCGAAGTGCTTTGCTCGAGCCAAGTTGTGCGTTGGGTGCTCAGGGCTAAAACTTCGGGAGAAGGGCGCGTCGACTCCAGCCGGTATAGACAGGCCTCGATCTCCCTGCAGTGATTAACCCAAGATCTGACGACGCCTTCGTTATGAAAAGTTACTAGCGCCGCCAACATTGGATTAACATCCACAGCGAAATCTACGGCAGAAAGGAGAGCATCCATGTTAAGCTCTTCGATGTACCCGCTCAGCATGCCCAAACTCATCACAACACCCTTTGAAGATGAGCGTCTCAAGAAAGGGCCTGCCGGTAGAAAGACGCGAGACTCAAAAGGGACCGGAGCCGGAACAATAGCTGCAAAACAAAACATGGTTAAACGATGGTTCAAGAGATATTTAAGGGTTACCAAAAAAGGAATTTGCTATACCAGAAGCAACGGACGGCAGAGCCGGAAGGGCCGGAAGCGCGGCAGGTCTGGTATCCCCTCCTTCGATTTGTGGCACTGCAATAAAGAAAGGGAAAAGTCAGAAATCATTCAATTGCTAGAAAAAGGGGATGAACAAAGATATTGTATTGAACGTACACTCACCAGCGCCACTAGAAGGAGAAGCAAGTTCGGATGGGAAGGAGAAGTGTGGGAGCAACACTTGATATAGATGATCAAAGAGCACTCCTGAAAAGATGCGGTGGTATGGCGTTAGTCCATGAACTACACGTTTAAAAGATTAACTTGTGAGTCGCAAATCCATACCTTCCAACATCCGCGATGGCACAAGGGAGGACGAGGAAGTGACCACCGCCAAAGCAGTAGTTGATGGTGCTCCTTCAAGCAATGGAGCGTCGGCACTGGCCGCACCTGCAAAGACAAGCTTGTTAGAAGAGATCGCAAGATATATAAAAAAGGGGGGAAACGATAGTAAGCCGAAACTTACCCGACGAACTGCCAGCCGAGACTGAGGCAATTCCTTCCTCCATTGACATCAGGCCACCACCCGTAGCCTCGTCACCCGACTCGATGGGAACCGTTGTTGTGCTTGCAAGCCCGGGAGACGGCAAGGAACCATACGCGGGGAGGGCTATGATTGGAGTATTGCCAGATTCCAGAGAAGGAGCGGCTGGCTCATCCTCAGGAATCATGGCCACCTCACCCGCTACTCCTTCGGGTCCTGCGATCACAGTTGTTTCATCCATCGGCACCGTGACATCTCCAGCCTCAAGCGCCTCGACTTCTACTGCCTTCGGCTCGACAATCATCTCATCTGCGGCCACTTCAGATGCGGCATCGATGACCCTCTCGGCAGCGGATCCTTCAATTTCTGTCTCAGGCGCCGTGGCCCCGATGACGTTGCTCACTGTCAGCTCGGGCTCGGCAAGTACCGCTTCCTCCGCTCCCCGGGGTTCGACGGTCTCCGCCTCCCCCTCAGTCGGACTTGGCCCTGCAAAAGGAATGCGTATGAGCCAACGGCTTGATAATTCTTACAATAAGGTTCTGAAAGAAATGTTACCTGAAGAGGACTTATCGTTTGCATCCCGAACCGTGCGCGCCACCTGCCTATGAGCGGTAGACAGAGCGGCAGGGGCCTCTTCAGAAGGAGTGTCGGCACGAGAAATCGTGCTAGGGCCCGCTCCCGCGGCCAAAGCAGCTCTGCTCGCCTCTGCTTCAGAAGGAGTGTCGGCACGAGGAAGAGTGCTAGGGCCCGCTCCCGCCGCCAAAGCAGCTCTGCGTGCCCTTGCTTCGCGTCTCAACCGCTTCCGCTCCTCTCGAGCCGTTGAGACGGATGCCACTAGGGCTTCCTTGAGTGAGGCTCCCTCGTACGTATATAGGGATGCCTCTAGATTCTTCAAGGCATCCTTCATCGTTTTGTCAAGCCGAGGCTCTTGCGGCAACTTTGACGAAGCCGGGACCTCAGTTACAGACTCGGGAAGGACCCCCGCGTCAATTAATACAACCCCTGCAAAGAAACAAAAGAAAGTCAGGTTGAATATCATAGAGAGACAACAAACTTTCCTTATGAAAGGGAAAGGGGTGAAACATACCAACGCCTGCTAGGGCACGCTTCTCCTGCTCCTCCTGGAAGGTTTTCAAGGATGCAGCAATAGCCTCTTCAGTGGAAACACCTGTTGAAAATAGAGCAAATGTTAGTTAAATATAATGATACAAAGCGCGATAAAACGACAAATAAAGCGTCTGATGATTACCGGACTCAGCGAGTTTACTTAACATCACTTCAAGCCTCGCCGATCGCTCCGAAGCTGCAATGGCGGCAGCTAAATTGGTGTCCTCAGGGTCTACCACGAAACCCTCATTGCTGCCGTACTCACATATAGCCTCGGCGGGATGATCCGCAGGCTTTAAGTTAAGGATCGCGTCGAGGGATAGAGTGGACTTCTTCTTCTTTTGCCCCCCAGCTTTAGATCCACTCGGAGTAGCCTTATGCTTGGCAGCCACTTTGGGACGGCGAGTCCCGATCTCTGCTCCTGCGCCGGACCCTGGTGATACCACATTAGCCGTCTTCATGGGAGCACGGGGCGCTGGCGGTGCATCCACCGTAGTAGGCAGTGGCAATCCCCGCGGGGGGCTCAACACGCGCGGTCGGTCAGCCCTGGCATCTTTTATCGGAGGGACGACCGGGAGCCTTGGCTGCAAGGGAGCCTTGCGATCACCACCAGGAGGCGCACCCCTATGGTCAACCAGCAAGCGCTTCTCCGTTAAGATAATTGGGCCCATCGCATGCGCATACCAGGCCACATATGAATTAAGCATTTTAGGGCTACAGCTAGGTTCGCTAATGAAGAAATAAGAACCTGTGTTAAGCCGTGTAAAATGATGCATCGCATTCTTTATCCCCTCTGGGCCGACCACGGGCATTTCTAAGAAGGCTTCCAACGGGACCCCTTGGTTGTAGCTTGACTGCCGGGCAAATCGGTGCGGGTTATATCTCATGAACAAGGCTGTCTTATTCTGCCTAAACACTAGATAGCCCGGCCGAATGGAGTAAAGGTGAAGGATTTCCCGAGCCTTCAGTACAGAAACCCCGCCCTTAAAGTCGTCACGCAGCGACACCACTGACTTAGCGGTCTCGGAGCCTATGGTGATGACCTTATCCACAAAAGAGGTCTTTGCTCCGACTAGATGTGAACGCAGGAGCAGTCCCCTAGACTCCCGCGGAGGTGCAACCACAATTGAAGCCCCGATCAACCGCATGATTCTTGGGAGTCCGCATTTCTCAAAGAATGGAGGAGTCTTATGGGCACCAAACACCCCTCGCACATGCAACTCCATCCAAGAAGTGAAGTAGTGCATCGGAAAGTTAGCAGGCTGTACCCCAGGCTCACTAGCGTCCGCCGCTACGCTAAGTCCATTGTAAAGATAAGCCAATCCGGCGATCCCTACCGATAACTGCAAACCGGCCACCATTCGATGCGCCGGGTAAAAGACGGAGGGCCGCATGAGGCGTGGGTGCATGGGGAGCGCGAAGCTGCACAACCATAAACCCAAGAACCCTATGAAAAAAGTCTCCTCGTCCATGCCAGGAACGGCGATCTCTGGGAAAGGGACGCTGGCAGTGCCGGGGAAATAAAAATCCCGCTGGTCATTTTCCGATAAAGGTCGGCGGTCGAAGCCGAAACCAAAGGGGTCAGCAAGCTGAGCGAACTTCTCGCCCTGCTCTGATAGGAACTCCGGGCGGATAAAACGAGCAATGAAATCCGCGAAACTGACGCCCCGGTCGCCTGATTCCAAATGCAGTTCCTCATAAATCTCCAACACCTTCACCAAGCCCGGGTGCTGATGCTGAATGGCATTTTCCGGAGTTAAGTCAAATACAACCTGCTTGGCGGCAAAGACGTACTCATCAGGAGGAAGCAGCTCCTCGTAGTGCTCCCCCCTCGCTGGTAAACCTGAAATCTCAACAAATTCTTCCAAAGAGATGGAGACTTCCCTATCCGCTGTCAAGAAGGTGTGGGTGGGGATATTCCATTGTTCAATAAAGGCCTTTATCCACCACGTCGGAGGAGAGGGATACTCGAAAAGCGAGACGTAGACGGCGGAGTATAAACCAATCTTCGTCAGGTGAGCCCTCTTCGTCGCCAGAATGTAACGGGCCCATTGCAAATATCCAGCAAGCGGCCGCAGGGTCAATCCAATATTATAAGCCTGTCCCCAAGGGCGTGCTTCACTCTGACAGATTCGCCTCCCCAAGATGTCTATCGCCGGTGGCGGCTGCACGGGGATGGCGCCGATTGCAGGCTGAAGGAGGTCATCGGAATTCCAATTCTTAACCTCCACGGCATACTTTACCGGGGGTTCGTCCGCATAAGGGATCGTAACTATGGGCTCAGAGGGCGCGGCGGAACTAAAACTGCGACGGCCTTGGATGATCTGGCTATACCACCTTCCCCACAGATGGAGCTTTTTGCACTCAGGATCGCGATCTTTAATAAGAGCGAACACCACCCGATCCACTGGCGAATGGGGGAACCCTCCTTCCGAGCGAACGAAGGGAAAAGACAAGTCGTCAGACATGTTTTCTGTGGAAAGACAAAAAAAAATATATATATCATTAGTGGCCTAACGCTTGGCATTTTAAAAAAAATAAAAATAAAAATCTTGCTCCACACTGTGATGCAGTGGGTAGGGGACCAAAGGGGGACCCACAAAATCTGGATGATGTGCATCATTTAATAAGACAATCCCATCATGAGATGGGACTGTCAATTCATAAAAAGTTCCCAATAGGATACACCCACTGGTGGGGAAGTCCCTAGAGACAAAGAGAAAATCTCCTCTTTTAGAGCAAAGCTCTGTCACAGAGTGACATTTGTCAAACTCTAGTTTCAGGGGAACAAGATTCCTTAAAAGAGCATGGCTTTGTGGTAATAATCGAAAATCCATCAACACTTAGAAGAATTGAAGTTTTTGAATCCTGAAAAATCCATGAAAACTCATAAAAAAAAAAAATTCAGTTCATCCAAGAGCAAAGCTCTGTTCATGGGTCAAAACCCATGAACAGGACCTCTGTAAATCTTGAGAGCAAGGCTCTGGTGAAGAAGCCCCAATGGGGTTTTCTTTAGATCAAAGATCCCAAGAGCAAGGCTCTGTTAAAAAAAAAACCCCAAAGGGGTTTTCTTTAGATCCAAGATCTACAAGAGCAAGGCTCTGTCAATTAAATTTAATTTGAATTAATCTGATTTTTTTTACCTAGAAATTCTAAGTTCTGAACTTGAAAGTTCTTGAGAGAAATAAAGAGCAAGGCTCTGAAATTTTTTAAGCAAGAGCAAGGCTCTGAGAGTTAAAATTCTTGAAGATGGTAAGAAAAATTACCAAGGACCAAGGGTCCTATTTATAGGCGCCTGCGCCCCTTCAACTGACCCCCCTTGATCCAACGGCTAAGATCTCGCCACCGTTGTGCTCACGTCGCGCCACGTAAGCACAACGGTGGGGGGGCATTTGTTCCCCCAATCTGAGCAAGGCTCATTTGAATTTTGAAAATTCAAATTTTCTGAAGCAACGCTTCGAATTCCGTGCATTGTGCAATGCGCAAGCGGTCCACAGTACGACACGTGTCTGCGCAGTTGCGCAAGCGCACCGCTGCGCGACACGTGTCTGCGCAGTTGCGCAAGCACTGTTGCGCAAGTGCACCGCTGCGCGACACGTGTCTGCGCAGTTGCGCAAGCACTGTTGCGCAAGCCTTCCACTGCGCGACACGTGTCATTCATTGGGAAGTTGCGCAGAAACAGAATGAAAATTTAATGAAATCTTTTCTGTTCTTTCCAAAACCAGAAGATTTTCTTCTGCCTTTGGATCAAAGATCCAGCGGTGGGAAAA
The DNA here is from genome assembly GCA_030015575.1 of Agapanthus africanus. Lineage (NCBI taxonomy): Eukaryota > Viridiplantae > Streptophyta > Magnoliopsida > Asparagales > Amaryllidaceae > Agapanthus > Agapanthus africanus. The sequence goes on along the minus strand of CM057346.1, from coordinate 490,396,999 downwards.
TTCCCAAAATCACTCAGAAAAGATCTTGTTAACAAATTCAACAAATTTGTGAGCACTATAAATAGGACCCCAGACCTCATTCGATGGGCATCAACTTGGATAATCGACTTCTAGCAAAAAAAAAAAAGAAAAGAGAACTCTTGGAGATTATTCAATACAAAAAAAAAAAGAAAGGTAAAAAACCCTTTTTTTTAAAGAGAAAAATCTCTGAAGAACAAAGGATTTAAAAAAAAAAGGGAAATAAATAAAAATAATAAAAATAGTGTCTTGCATTTGTTATGAACCTCTGGTTCTCAGATAAATAAATAAATAAAAATAATAAATAGTGCCTTGCATTTGCTATGAACCTCTGGTTCTCTGAAACAGAAAGAAAGAAAAGATTTCTTTCTTTTCTTTTCTTTGATCTAAATTTAGATCAAGAAATTAAAAAGTGCCCTGCACTTCTTTTCCTGAATCTAAAAGATTCTTGGTGCTTTGCACAAATGCAATGCATTATTTGAAGGGCTAGGCCCAAGTTAAAAAGACCTAGCAGGTCAGAATAAATTGCAAAGCAATAAAAGGGCTGGGCCCAAATAAAATTGATGCTCTGCATCCCTTTTGGGAAAAGCCCAAATAAAAGCAAAAGAAATGCAAGAGCAATGGACTTAGCCCAATCGTGGCCATAAGTCCTTAAATTAAATTGACTGAGCAAAATGGCTCTCCTAAATCAATCTACGACTGGTTCGAGGGTACATCTCCGAACTCCTTTGACATCTATCGTTGTAATTCCTCAACGACGTCAAAGAGGTGACGGGTCCCAACGACCACACACCCATATGGACTGCGGGGTCCTTAAACTCGTGGACCGAAACGTCCTTAAACTAATATCGGACCGAGACGTCCTTAAACTAATATCGGACCGAGACGTCCCTAAACTAATATCGGACCGAGACGTCCTTAAACTAATATCGGACCGAGACGTCCCTAAACTAATATCGGACCGAGACGTCCCTAAACTAATATCGGACCGAGACGTCCCTAAACTAATATCGGACCGAGACGTCCTTAAACTAACATCGGACCGAGACGTCCCTAAACTAACATCGGACCACCACGTCCCTAAACTGGTGCAATAGAGCCCAAATGCTCTTTTATCGGATCTAAACGGTCCCGTTAAGTTGATCTTAGTCTTAAACTGGACTAACGTATCCTTAACAAACGTTTAAGTTGATCTTAGCCTCAAACACGGCTAACGTATCCTTAAATATTCAAATGGATTATAAAACTCCCAATCAACTCTGGTTCGAGGGTACATCTCCGAACTCCTTTGATATCCATCGTTGTAATCCTTCAACGACGTCAGAGAGGTGACGAGTCCCGATGGCCATACATTAAATTAATCACTACGTTGAGTTGATCTTAGTCTAAAACAGGACTAACGTATCCTTGACGAAAGTTTAAGTTGATCTTAGCCGCAACGCGACTAATGCATCCTTAAACTGAAAACACCAAACCCAAATCTAAGTAAATACGGATTTGGACTAATCCACGTCCTACGGACGACGGCATTACTCAGTCTCCGTATACAATCCACGGGTAACCACAAACAAAACAAACACACACGACACGAAGTGAAATTCTGGAGAAGGAGAAAGTTGTTACCGCGATGCGGTAGCGTAATTAATTGCAGGGGCTTGCGCCTGCAGGGAAGAGCGTCCCCATAATCAAAAACCCCTCATCCTGAGGGGGAATCTGACAAAGTCTGCTACATCGGCCGCATCCATCTAAACCTCCGATGTAAAATGCCATAAATCAACTTGGCATTTTCGGAGAGGTAGACGGATAAAACCAAATAGCATCTGCCCCGAACCTCAGGCACGGACGCGAAAGTCCAGGCCGCCGTTCGGAGGGGAACAGTAGCAGACTTCGTCAGATTCCCCCTCGCTTGAGGGGGTTTTGATTGTGGGGGCGCTCTTCCCTGCAGGCGTAAGCCCCTGCAGTTAATTACGCTACCGCATCGCGGTAACAACTTTCTCCTTCTCCAGAATTTCACTTCGTGTCGTGGGTGTTTGTTTTGTTTGTGGTTGCCCGTGGATTGTATACGGAGACTAATTTATGTCGTCGCCCGTAGGACGTGGATTAGTCCAAATCCGTATTTTCTTAGATTTGGGTTTGGAGTTTTGGTTTAAGGATGCGTTAGCCATATTTGAGGCTAAGATCAACTTAAACGTTTATTAAGGATAAGTTAGTCCAATTTGAGACTAAGATCAACTTAACTGGATCGTTTAGATTCTACAAAAGAGCATTTGGACTCTATTGTTCCAGTTTAGGGACATAGTGGTCCATTTAATGTATGGCCATCGGGGCCTGTCACCTCTCTAACGTCATTGAAGGATTACAACGATAGGTGTCAGAGGAGTTCAGAGATGTACCCTTGAACCAAAGTTGATTAGGGGATCTATAGTCCGATTTGGGACTAAAGTCTGTTTGAAAGTTTAAGGATACGTTAGCCATTTTTGAGGCTAAGATCAACTTAAACGGGATCGTTTAGATCCGACAAAAGAGCATTTGGGGCTCTATTGTTCCAGTTTAGGGACGTAGTGGTCCATGTTCCAGTTTAGGGACATAGGGGTCCATGTTCTGTATGGCCGTCGGGACCCATCACCTTTCTGACGACGTTGAAGGATTACAACGATAGGTGTCAGAGGAGTTCAGAGATGTACCCTTGAACCCAGTGTAAATTGATTTAAGAGAGCAGCCATGCTCAGTCAATTTAATTTGAAGACTTACGGCCAGAATTGGACTAAGTCCAATTGATAATGTTCAATATTTTTATTTATATTTAGCCTTGTAGGCCTTTGTTAGGGCTCTGCCCCTGTTAATAATGCACTACATTTTATTCTGGCCTGTTAGGCCTTTTAAGTTGGGCTCTGTCCCCTTTTTATAATGCAAAGCATTTATTTTGGTTCATTGGGCTTCTTAATTGGGCTCTGCCCTTTAATAATGCGCTGCATTAATTAGTTTGACAGAGCGCCACGTGGCTTGTCAGGCACTTTGTGCCAATTGAGGAGCGCAAGGCGCAAGTCTATGTGGAGGTGACACGTGTCACGTTCTGATGAGCGCAAGCGCATTGCGCTGCGCCAGTGCGCTGCGCTGTTGCGCTACTGACACGTGGCACGCTCTGGTGAGTTGCGCCAATTCAGAGAGCAATGCTATATTTTTAGAAGCGCATAGCGCAGATCGTTATGGGGCTGACACGTGGCGCGCTCTGGTGGCTTGTGCCAACCCGAGAGCGCAACGGTGCAGATTTTGCAAGTGCAAGGCACTGTTTTAATATCTTGATCCAATTTTTGATTCAAGAAAAGAATTTTTAAGATTCCAGAACCAATGGTTCATAAAAAAGGCAATGCCTTTGTTATTATTATTCTTTTATTGAAGATCCTTGATCTTGTTCTTAGATCAATAATCTTTTCAGAAGAAATTCTTCTTTTTTATTCAAAGGGTTTACCTTTTTCTCTTTTTGAGTTCTTCTCCAAAATTTTCTTTAGAGGAGTTCTCTGTGTGTTAATGTCTTCATGTGTTGGGGTCTGGGGGTCTTTTTATAGTGCCAATGATTTGTTGAATTGGTTAGAGAGATCTTTCTCTGAGTGATTTGGGGATTTTCCCCACCGTTGGATCTTTGATTCAAGGGCTTCTGTTTTACAGAAGGCAATCTTCTTGTTTTTAACAAGATTGAGAAAGATCTTTCAGAATTTTAATTCTGTTTAGCGCAAGCGCACCTGCTCTTGACACGTGTCGCGTAGCGTAACAGCGCTAGCGCAACTGCGCTTGACACGTGTCGCGCAGCGCAGAGCACAGCGCAACTGCGCTGACACGTGTCGCGCAGCGCAGAGCGCAGCGTAACTGCGCTAGCGCAACTGCGCTGACACGTGTCGCGCAGCGCAGAGCGCAAGTCAGCTAAAGCGTTGCTTCCTTTATAGAGTCCTGCTCTGATTGAGTGCGCTGCCTTGGGCGCTGCGCTCCCTGCGCTGGCGTGTCTGATTTTGACACGTGGCGTTCTGCGCACAGCGCAGGGGATCTGAAGCGTTGCTTCAATTTTTGAATTTTTAAATTCAAACAGAGTTTTTCTCTGAAAGGGAGATTTTCTCCTTTATTATTATTATTATTATTTTATTTATTTATTTATTTATTTATTTTGTTTTATTGTTATTATTTTATACGGAAGCAGGTTTTGAGCCAAAATTTTGGCGGGAACAATCACATCACAGAATAACGCAGCAGAATACAACATATGAAATATTGGATATACTAGGATTTCCGGGTTTTATTTTAATCCTGTATAAAACACGGATTCCACGGTCGTGATGAATAGCCAATCCCACACCCCTAGAACCCTACGAGAGCGGCAAGCAACCTTACCAATTCTAGTGTCAGGAGACCCGGTCTCGACTCCTCGAGATGGTCTCCCACTGGACCCTAGAACCCGGTTATTTGTGCTCCCCACCTTGGGTCTATCCTAATGCGAAAAAGTAAATAATATACAATGGTGACATCATCCTCAACCCGGAAGTGCCCCAATAAAAGAATATTATATACAATGAATTTTACATGAATGAAAATGAAAAACTCTCATCTCACATAAAACCCCCGGCTATTCAAACACGATGATCCAATATAACATATCACAGCAACACATAACATCACATGTCATCAACGTAAGTAAATATGCGTACCCCAATTGTCGTTGATGTATACCAACGAAACCGGCGATATATCACATATTACACTTATGGTCGCTGAAAAGAAAGTGAAAAACTATAACAGTTGGAATCCGCAACCACCTTAGACATCATAAACATGAAATATCTCATACTTTGGATTTCATGCTTAACCAAATGAATTCCTTAAACATCACATGCCTAACAATTGTAAACCCCGCATTTTAGTCTCGATCTCGAAAATACTTTTTAATATCAAGTCGGGCAATTCAACAAGATTCCCGACATCCTGATCGAATGATCGTCGGAAACTTTAATAGACAGCCGCACCCCCCGATACCGTCGACGAAATGCACTAAGGAAGAACACCGCTGCCGCGAGCACCCGAACGGATGCTTTTGGCGACGGGGTTCTCCTACAGTCACTTGGTCAGGGCTATGGGGCGTGGCTATCTAATAATGTTACCCGGCGAGTATCCGCGTACGCTAAGTGATTGCGACAGACTTTTGATCACATCAAAATCTCGTAGCAACCAATCAAATGAGACTAAACTGCTAGATTTATAACATTCAAATTAGTTATCTCATAACTACTTGTGGATTCCAAATATTGTATCCCATCACATAATATCCGGACGACGTTAAACTTTTCGATCGATTCATCAAAGTCCCACAATTTCCCAACAGCTCAACACTTGAGCAAAGTTTTAATAATACTCAGAATATGTCACAGTACCTATGCACCAGCCGTAGAAGGGCAAACCCAAGCCTCACTCATGTCGCCACGGAACTACGGCAAACCCTAGGGTTTGACCGCGGTTCCGTGATCCAAAAAAGTCGAGTTAGGGTTTCATTCTTCTAGAGGGTTCATAGGATCACTTGCATATTTTTCGAACACGTTAAACTTGGAAAAATGGGTTTTTGACATTCGATCGAATTTTTTAATTTCGCCTAGACAATATGTGAACAACTCGAAACAATGTTAAAACTACGAATATGAAACACTCCGAATTGTTTATAGTGTAAGATTACATCACATGCAAAATTAGCAAAAACAAACAACACCTAAAACATCAAAATCAAGTCACAGGAACATAGACAAATTTTCAGGAGGGCTCGGATTTGGCCGAGATCATGCCTATGGTGGCCGGCCAACATTTCTTGGAATCCCCTAAAATTTTCACAGTGTTCATGATATATCTCATACATCACTCTGTACTTGTTTGAAACTATTTTTAAACAATTTTTAAAATCGACAGAAACTTGAATTTTCCGTCTCAAGTTTCGGAGTATTTCGTTTTCATAATCTTAACAATATCCGTCTAAATTTCTAGCATGGCTCTAATACCACTGCAGGGTTGCCAAAGACGGCAGCAAGGTTTCGGGAGGTATCGTCCATGCCAAATTCAAAAAAATTGCTGTTCTGGCTAACTCTAACCATGAATCGTTAACTAGAAATCGTACGGAAAGTAATGCAAACAACTTTGCCTAAGAAGTGAGCAAGGAATACAACCTTTGTAGACCGGTCCTTCACTTCAATAGCTCCGTGTAGTAGTCCCTTCGCTGCGATCAAGAAGTCCCGGACTCTAGAGAGGCTCCGATGAAGAAACGAATATGCTTGCTTCGAAGTCTTCGAGACCGAAGATGATTTACGTCGAGGAGACACTAAACCAAGCTATCTCTTCACTAACTATGGAATTAGTGAAGCAAACACCCTATACTAAATGGAAAGTAGTAGCGGATGATGAAGTAGAAAGTTGGCTCACTTTAGATTTGATTTTCTCATAAGAAATCATCACTTTCCATTGAAGCTAGAAAGCTTGAGAGGAAAAAGAAGATGAAGCAAGTGATGAACTCAAGAATGAACTCATGAGGTTATAAATTCAACCATGGTCATAAAATATCATGCCTAACCATTGTAGAGAATAAACTATACACTAAGGTTAAGGGTAGGGTTAAATAAATATCCTAAGCAAGACAAACAAGTTGACTTGGTCAATAGTTATCTTGTTTGCACAAAATATCTACCATGACTTAAACTAAATGTTTGAATCAGCTTAAAATAAATAAAACCCTGGCTTAACCCTAGAATGATATAAGTCTCATACATATATGTTGCATGTGTAACCTAACATGACACACTAATATTTATCACATATATAATAAGTGTGCAAAAAGAAAACAATACTTTAATATATATCACAAATATATCAATGTATCATCAAGTGAGAAAAATGAATACTTAAGTGAGCTAATATTAGTTAATGTAATGTAATATATCAAATATATAATTATACATTAAATTATTAAATCAACACTTGATTTAATAATACGGTCATAACACATATAACCGACCAATATCAAATGTATCATTTCATCGAATCAACACTTGATCCGATAACCCGGCTATATTACATATAACCAATCGATACATATATCGCGAGAATAGAATACGGTATCTCATATCGTATTAATCTCGGTCCCGCACATATCACATATGCGCTCCTACTCCGTTTCGCTTGAGCCAGGAAACCTCTGTGTAGGACTCTAAATACTAGTCAATACGCTGGCAGTAGGTGATGATCATATCAAACACCCACAAGCCGCAAGCGGTCTGCTAAACGTAACGGCCACCCGGGTATTGAGCGATCAGAAGATCAACAAGCAAGACTGCTCGTACTCCTGCGAATCCAATCAGTAACACTACCGTATAGTCCGGTCTCTTCGTCTGATATGTCGCATATTATAGCCTGGGGGTGGTATAACGTCAGACCCCAATACCCTGATAAGTCATGCCGATACAAAGTCCATAACGGTTTGAGAAACTACTGATAACACTTACCAGTAGATCTCAGCAACCCTGGCCAGGGATTTTCTGTTATGGCCAATCGAGTATAGCGCAACATCAACTCCCTATACCGGGAGAGACGAAACCCCTCCTATCGCTCATCGCCTCCATATGATTCGGGACTGTACCCAAAATCCACCGTTTTGCACGTTCTCTTGAATGTGGTAAGATGGAAATCAAAGCACAGTGGGAATCATACAAGACTCTATGATGATCTCGGGTCTACAGACTAACCTATACTAGTGTCACCAGAGAACTGCTATCCGATGATCGGTATAATACCATCTAGGAGTTCTCGGCGAGTCCGTTCAGTATACCCAGTCTCCACTGAGCACCCGTACACCATCTTTGATGTCAAACATCGATAGATATGGGATCATCTATCGCCCATCATATGGGTCAAGATGCGTATACGCTAGTCTACTCTGGAGTATCGATGCCCTGTCTCGATACTCCCTCGACTAGGAACAGTTATAGGATGTACTCGTTGACTACACTGGCCCCACTAGTATGATCTGCATCATAGTCCTAGTAGTCAAGTACATATCCTAAGGGCTTTATCAACATGTGAGAGAAAGACAGTAAACAAATACAAGTCCACATGTTAAGATAAAGAGCAACCAGATAGCATACTATCATGTCAAGCAAGAAAATCCTCCTTATATATGTCCAAGCATCCACTATAATATACATCACATGTACAGTAATGGCCTCTAGGGCATTCATATAACTGACAGTGTATATGACTCTACCAGAGGGTTATCGTAGTCAGTGGGAGCAGCGGAAGGTGTGCAAGTTGCATATGTCTATTCGTAGACTAAAGCATGTATAGCGGAGACGGATCATTTGTTTTTGATATAACAGTAAAGGTGATTGACTTCATCAAAATAATAGATGAACCTAGTAAGAAGGGTGTAGGGAGTACTGTCCTGAGATTTGGATGACATACTCCAGATAGGATGTGATATTCCTATACTACAATCGGTCAAATTTTGGTTGTCACATAGTGTTTTCTCCATGTTGGATATGGATACAATATCAGGGATTCTGGTGACTAGATCTATGGTTTTAGATCTAGATTTGGGAAGTGTCCCAATCCGGGTATTTAGACAACATTCTAAAAGTATTTTAGAATGGATGACTACTGGCGTGGTAGTGTTCTCGCAGGTGATGGAGTCACCTGTTCCCTTATAAAAAAAATATATATGAAAAGAAAGAGGGAAAACTGCCCGTTATGCAATCCTCGCGTGTTAAACACGTGAGCGCTTATATGCAGAGCATAAAGACACCGCAATTAGGCTAAACAAGACTCACGTGTAAAACACGTGAGCGCCTATATGCAAAGCATATAGGTGCTGCAATTAGGCTAAACAAGCCTCACGTGTTAAACACGTGAGAGCCTATATGCAGAGCATATAGGCGTGGCAATTAGGCTAAACAAGTCTCACGTGTTAAACATGTGAGCGCCTATATGCAAAGTATATAGGCGTTGCAATCAAACAACAGATGGGCTAAACAAAGCCTTACGTGTTAAACACGTGAGCGCCTATATGCAAAGTATATAGGCGCTGCAATGAAACTACAGATTGGCTAAACAAAGCCTCACGTGTTAAACACGTGAGCGCCTATATGCAAAGCATATATACGCTGCAATCAAACAACATATAGGCTAAACAAAGCCTCACGTGTTAAACACGTGAGCGCCTATATGCTTTGCATATAGGCGCTGCAATCAAACAACAGATTGGCTAAACAAAGCCTCACGTATTAAACACGTAAGCGCCTATATGCAAAGCATATAGGTGCTACAATCAAACATCAGATAGGCTGAACAAAACCTCACATGCTAAACACGTGAGGATACCTCCTTACGTAGAATTAAATTCTATTTAATGAACCGTTGGATCAAAGATCCAACGGTAACTAAACATAGAATTAAATTCTATTGGGAAGAAAACTTTCTGTTAGACAGAGAGTTAATGGATCAAAAATCCAAAATATTTACTATATCTTTCTAAACAGAGAAAAATTATACTCTGTTAAATTAAGCACCCTTGGATTAAAAATCCAATGGTGATTAAAATGTCACCGCTCGATAGAATTTTATTCTATATATGAGAGAATATCTCCAATCTTGTTAAAAATAAGAACAACATCTTCTGTAAAACAGAAGTCCTTGGATCAAAGATCCAACGGTGGGTAGAATTCCCCAAATCAATTATGAGACCAGTTAAATCAATTGGAATCTCTCAATGAGAGATTTTCTCAGAATTAAACAAACTTCTTTCCACTATACAAAGAACCCGAGACTTCAAGTCTAAAAAAAAAGGGGAGATAAAAAGAGACTGACGCAGAGAGAGAGAGAGAGAGAATTCCCAGAGGCTTAAAGAAAGAGAATATACAGTGAGCTTTTAAGGAATAGAAGAATTTAATTCTCAAAGAAAAGACTTGCTTCCTTGAAACACTAGGTAAAAAGAAAAGACCTCTCATTTGCTTCTCTAAGGGTTTAACCCTTCATATAAGAACTTTGTTCTTTCCTCTGGTTGAGATTTACAGAGGCAAATCTCCCCACAAGTTGAGAATTTAATTCTCATCTGGGAGATTTTGCTCTGCAAGATTCAAAACCTAAGGGAAAAAAACTAAGTTACATAAAAAAAGGGAGAAGAAGAACGGGAACACATAGGAATTTAAGTCCTCCAAAGATTAGGGTTTAGCCTTATATAAAGAACTTAGTTTTTCAAAAAAAAAATGGTGATCTAAGATCTTCAAGACTAAATCGTTGGTACTTAGCACTATTTCGAAGCATCATGTTTTTCCTACGTGAGTGCTTCAAACGAACAAGGAATATAACCAAAACATCCTCACGTGTTTATCACGTGATTGGTTTAAGAGAAAATCAAGTATAAGAAAGAGGAAACTACGACACTCCAGCATCAATAAAGGAAAAGGGGACACCCACGTGCTTTGCACGAGAACCAAGTGCTTAGCACTTATATAAAAAAAGGGGGAGATAAAAACCAAAGGGCATCGCCCGTATTTAGGATGACTCACGTGTGTCACACGTGAGTGCCATGAGAACCAAGTGCTTAACACTTATATAAAAGAAAGGGGAATAAATCCCAAAGAGTAGAGCCCATATTTGGGGTGCCTCACGTGTTCACATGTGAGCACCTCCAGAGTTCAGTGTTTAACACTGATTCAGCGCCTCACGTGAGATACACGTGAGTGCTGCATATACCAGTCCTTAGCACTATTGGGTAATTATGGAGATGCAGACCTAGTCCAAATTGGCTAAGTTTTCCCAAGGTCAAAACTTCTTCGAATTCAAATCAACTGAGTCCCCCTGTGCTTGTGATTCCCCAAACTGATCTTAGTCCTAAACATGACTAATGATCTTTCAAATGATGATATCCAAAATGATATTCATCTCATATCACCTTAGATGATTTTAGTCTCAAACATAACTAACATTTCTTAGGTCTACAATAGCCCTTTTTCCCCTGAAATATAAGATTTGGTTTAAGGGTACATCTCTCCACATCTCTGATACATGTCGTTGTAATTCCTCAACGTCTTCAGAGAGATGGCGGGTCCTGACAACCAACAACTCTTTGGTGCACTTCCAAATTGACGTGCATGCCTCAAACCAGATAGTGCCCCAAATTGGGCACATTCCATATCTCCATTGTTCACTCCGCCACGTAATAAATACACATACGCGTAAGTTGAATGACGGACCGAAATGTCCTTAAACTAACCGTTGCCTCCAAAATGGCGACAACGGACCGAGACGTTCTTAAACTAAAATCTCACCTCCAAAATGGTGATCAACGGACCGAGACATCCTTAAACTAAAATCTCACCTCCAAAATGGTGATCAACGGACCGAGATGTTCTCAAACTAAAACGTCACCTCCAAAATGGCGATAATGGACCGAAACGTCCTTAAACTAAAACAATGGAGCCCAAATACTCTTTTGTTGGATCTGAAATAAAAATGATCCTGAAACCCCGTTAAGTGGATTTTAGTCTCAAATTGGACTAACGTATCCTTAACAAAAAACCAACCGTGCCCCAAATGCTCACATACATTTAAGTCGATCTTAATCTCAAACCAGATTAACGATCCTTAAATAAAAAGCCCAAATCTAAAATATATGGATTTGGAATAATCCACGCCCTACAGGCGACAACATAAATTAGTCTCCGTATACAATCCATGGGCAACCTAAACAAACAAAAACACACACGATACGAAGTGAACTTCCGGAGTAGGAGAAAGTGGTTATCGTGATGCGATAACGTAATTAACTGCAGGGGCTTCCGCCTGCAGGGAAGAGCGTCCCCACAGTCAAAACCCCCTCACAAATGAGGCGGAATCTGATGAACTTCCGGAGTAGGAGAAAGTGGTTATCGTGATGCGATAACGTAATTAACTGCAGGGGCTTCCGCCTGCAGGGAAGAGCGTCCCCACAGTCAAAACCCCCTCACAAATGAGGCAGAATCTGATGAAGTCTGCTACAATGGCCGCATCCTTCCAAACCTCCAATATACGGTGTCATAAATCAACTTGGTATCTTCGGAGAGGTGGACGGATATATCCAAATAGCATCTGACCCCAAAATTCAGGCCAGACGTCCCAACGTCTAGGTCGTGTATTTCGGCGGTAAACAGATTCTGGCACGCCCGGTGGGACCTTTTTCTCTTTCCACTCCACACTTCGTGTGTCGTGTTTCGTGAACAAAATCTTTATTTGCTATGGTTGCCCTTGGATTCAAGGTACTAAGATTTGGTGTCTTGTTCTTGTGTAGAAGAAGAAAAATCAATGACTTCCAACTGTACAACTTGCAACAGCAACTCCCGCTCAGCCCCAACTGGAGTAGTGACCTACGGGCCCAACGTGGCCTTCATCTTTTCAATGCCGGTGGGGCAAGTAATAGAAGCCACTACTGGATTGTTCTTCAGGACCATACTCCCACCAATGAGCATTGGTGCCTCAACGCTGCAGCTCGATGTTCTTAAGAAGTCGGTCTTCCACTGACTGATGACCGCAACGGCTCCTCTCAATAAGCCGTCCAAAAAGAGGGTCTCGGTCTTTAATAGGCTGAGCCAAAGCTCAAGCAGGCCCGCAAAGAAGCCCGTGATTCCCGTAGGGGCTATCCCAAAAAGGATAGCCCTCCCAATTCCTGCTGCAGATGAAGCCGTCAAAAGTGTTTCACCATTTAAGCGATCGGTCTTCGAGAGGCCGACCGTCTCCAATCAAACCTTGCCAAGGACGACGGTCTTTAACAGGTTGACAACTGCTGGAGCTCCTCAACAAAACCAGGGGCAAGCTGCAACCGCTTCCAAAACCGAGGCGGTCCCTTCAGCAAGGCATGCTCGACGTCGCCACTTGCGCCGAGTAAGAGAAGACGGGGGCAACTCCCCTTCTGGACTTACCCCACCAGCTCCAATGGTGGAAGTCGATACTGCTGTTCCAAACGGGAATAGCTTTGAACCGTTGAAGAGGGTGTGCAAAAAATCCACCACAGCGGTACTAAAGAAATCACCTCCTCCTGTTGAGGTCCATGTGCAGGAAAAGTAGGAGCGGCCCCATCAGTGGCTCTCCTTCCAAATTTACAGAGTCTGGCAGAAAGTCCAAGACTCTGTAATCGGCAAAGACTACTTTCGCCGACTGAAGAAAATGATGGTTCGGCAAAAGAAAGACCATCCCTCCATCATACAGCGAGGAGTGTCTTTCACACAGGCGCCTGTTACAATGACTCCTTCAACTTTGACATCCTACAAAAAGAGAAGGCCGGAGGATCTCCCACTGCCCGCGACAAATTACAAAGGCGACGGACCCAAACGCCCCAAGTCTGGGGGCATGATAGTGAACATGGTCTACATGGCTTCCAGGAAAGAGGAAAGCCGTGCTTCCGTGGGTCATCGACTGCAAACTCGGTCGTTAACAAAGGCTCAAGAGCAACAACAAAAGCTCCAGGAGATGCTGATCAAAATGTCAGCACTCACCGGGCAGAAAGAAAACCCAGAATTGGTATCTGAACAGCGCCAGGAGCAGGAGACCGATACAGAGTTTCTGCGAAGGGTGCTAGAAAGAAAAGACAAGGTGGCTGCGGAAAAAGCAGCTAATATAAAGCAGATGGCACTTTTGTTCCAAGATATGGTTGGAATGATGATGCAGCCAGAACCTCCAGCTGAAGATCTGCCGATAATTATCGAGGATGATAGAAGGGAAACATCAATCCCTCTTCCGGCTCTATCAACAGCTAAGGAGGAAACAATCTTCAAGGCCACTCTCGATGACTATATAGCTCAACAAATACGAGCTCATTAAGCTAGTGAAGCGGCTGGCCAAACTGCCAAAACTGGGCGACCGTACCCAGACTGGTACGATCAAATCAAGTACCCGCCAGGATATACAATCTTAAAGTTCCATGTGTACAAGGGGACATGCAATCCTCATCAGCACATCGCTCAGTTCAGAGCTCTATGCGGCAACACTGGAGGCGACGACAAACTGCTGCTTTTCCAGTTTGTCGGTAGCCTGTCAGAGACGACATTCGAATGGTACTCGGAGCTCCCAAATGACTCCGTCAAAACATTCACAGAGATGGAACTTCTTTTCACATAGTGGTTCGCCAGCGTAAGCGAGCGCGCCTTGATCACGACATTAATCAATGCCAGGGTGAAGCTAGGAGAGACCTGGGTTCAATACGCAATCCGATGGTGGGACCTATGGTCAAAATGCGAACAACGCATCAAAGAATCTCCTGCCATGGGCATGTTAATAGGGACTCTGGATCCTCAAGCGACCGTGTCCCAGTTCATGACGTTCTTTAAGCCAACCACCTTCCAGGCTCTGATCGACAAGTTGGCCCAAATGGACCAGATAGGCCACAAACCTTCCTCTTCAAAAATGGACCCTCGGAATGCAAAGGGTAAAGGGAAAGCAGCCTTCGTTGCCAACACTCAATAGCAATCGAGTGACCCGAAACCAGTTGCTCGCCAAAACAACACATGCCCGCGCCAATCCTTGGAAGAGAAGCTAGGACGTGCTTACTCATTTCCCCATGATAAAATGAGGAGACTGTTTGAACTGGCAGTGCGCAACAAACTCATCATTTTGCTAGACCCAAAACGTCCACCGCAGCCCGGTGACGTCAACAATCCCAACTACTGCTCGTATCACCGAATGGTGAACCACCCCATTGAGGATTACTACATCTTCAAGAACTAGGTCGAGGACAAATACTGTCAAGGGAAATTCGCGCTGTCAGAGAACTGGAGGGTGAACCCGCCATAAAGGCATGCTCCTAAAAAGGTGGATACGCCGGGGGCATCATGTTCGTTTATGGAAGAAGCTCCATGAGAAGTTGTCCTTTTAGCTAAAACCAAAAGAATGTTGAAGGATCTTCAAGCATGTCCGACGATCAGGTGGAAAAGCCCGCTGGAGCCCGAGATCATTGAGGGGATGCCGAAACCGTGTCCCACACCGAAAACTGCTAACGATGGGCAAAACACCCAGGTCAGGTCAAGCCTTCAAAGTCTTCGAAGGGAAAGAAGAAGACCAAGAAGCCCGCGCAGCTTACCGAGTATGACTACAAGCGCACGGACCTGCAAAAGTACATTGACGCGCTGGAAGAATACAACCAGAAGTCGCAGATACCAGTCACTCTAGAAGAGTTTCTTAACTATATCCTTACGAAGATAGTGACGATGATAAGGAACATGACTCATCAGGAGGAACCCTAGACTATGTAGCAAGTTGCAACCATGTTTCTCATTCGTCATCAAATGGCGAAGAAGCTCCCTCGGCGTTAGAAAACAACGCAGAGGAACTGGGGGCAGGACCGGCGCCAAAATTCATGGAACTGTTAGAAGACCCAATTGACAGGCTGCTAAACGAAGCTTTTCAAAAAAGCAGAGCTGACCGAGAATGTGAAACGGCTATGAACGAAAAGGCCAAGCATCAGCGTTAGGATGAAGAAGACGCAGCGAGGAAGAGTTACAAAGTACTCCAACTAGACCGAAGCACACCTGCGGCAAACTAAAGCAGTTTTAAGACAGAGAAACGGTTCGCCAAAGCCCTGTCAATGGGAATGAAGCTGCCATATCTCAAGGGAAATATTCCTGGAGCCACATGCCTCAACGGAGAAATTTTACATCCGAACTATTGCCTATATCATCAAAGGGTCACCCACCCCACCGAAGAGTGCAATGCTTTCAAGTAGTGGCGGCAAGGATACGTTGCTCACCGACAACACTTCAAGCAGATGAAGCGCAAAGCTCGTCGACAGCAAAGAAGTGCGACAGATGAGTGTGAAGGAACGACTGGCAACTGTCATATGGTTGATATTAGTTCGACAAAAGGAAAATCCCAAGTTCTTACATTCGGGAGCAATTTTGAGGGAGAAATAACCCTTGGCCCTCTCTTCAAAGAATCTACCTCCGGAAAAGAGGAGGAGGAGAAGAACTGTGAGAACATTCAGCTCCGTAATCACACGCTGCCTGAGAAGAACCTCGGGCCTACAAACAAAGGTTCGAGCAAAAGAAACAAGGGGTAGGAGAAAGTCCATGAGAAAATTGCCCTCGATGATAGAGTCGTCGGAGAGCTCGCAGCCAAGAAACCGCATAATAAAAATAAGGTGGATTACAATGTCCTGGCACATCTGAGAAAGATACCCTCACAACTGAGTATATTGGATGCTCTCCTCCTGTCCAAAGAAGCAAGAGATTATCTGATCAGGGCATTACAGGAGCCCGATCAGTTCCAAGCTTTCCTTGCAGAAGAAAAGATGAAGGACGAGCTAGCAGAGGTTCATACAGCTGACATCACATTCGACAATGAAGATCTCCTCTTCGAAACGTGCGAGCACCACCTTCCTCTATATGTCACCGGGTACTGCCATGACATCAAGATAGGGAAGATCCTAGTTGACAACGGATCCTCCGTCAACCTTCTCAATGTGAAGGTGCTGAAGGAGATCTGCATGAACGTTCAGCACCTGGCTCGGGACAAAATTACCACCTTTGGGTTCTACTCACAGTCATCACGGACGCTTGGGTCCGCAATATTGATGTTACACTTTGGGCTACTCGTCACTGACATCAAATTTCATGTCATCGATGCCAAGACTTGCTACAACGCTTTGCTCGGCAGGTCTTGGTTGCACGAGTACAACGTCATCCCTTCTACACAACATCAGTGTATGAAGTATTTCAAAGATGGCCTCGAGTACACCGTTACGGGGGAACTAAATCCATTCTCCGTAAATGAAGTCCGAAAATATAAAGATGCCAAGTACTTCCTACCAGACTTCAAAGACACGGAAAGATATCATAAGCTGGAGAATAAACAAAAAGCTGTCACCACTATCCCGATCTTTAGGAGCGATACCGAGGAGGATGAAGAGATAGTCTACTGGGGGCAACCCCAGGGCAACAGGCCTGGCCTATCTGCTCCTATTTTGGTCTTCTGCAGTGAATCTGAGGACGAGGCCAATGCTGTGTTCTCCACTCGCCGGTCATCACAAACCGTTACTGGAGCTGATCAGAGTTTACAAATCACCATAGTTCCTCTACGGCATTGCAAAGAACTTGATGCACTTAATACATACAGCGTGCAAGAGCTGCAGACTTTCTACGTCCCTCCCAAGCGAAGAGGTGAAAAGACAATCCTCTTCTACCAATCTACGGAGACTAAAGTAGATAAAGAAGTCTGGCATGGTGCCGATCTTGCGCTTTGCAGATTTCAACCAATCCATCTGCCCAGATATTACGCAGAGGGTGTTAGTTATATGTATACCCTAGAGGCCATTACTGTACATACGATGTATATTTTAGTGGATTCTTAGACATATATATAGGGAGGACTTTTTTGCTCGACATGATAGTATGCTATCTGGTTGCACTTTACCTTAACATGTACACTTATTGTCTCTCTATTACATGTTGATAAAGCCCTTAGGATGAGTACTTGACCAGGATTATGATATAGATCATACCAGTGGGGCAGAGGTAGTCGATAAGTATATCCTTCAAATGTTTCTAGTCGTGGGAGTATCAAGACAGGGCATCGATATTCCAGAGTAGACTAGCGTATACGCTTCTCGACCCATGTGATGGGCCATGGATGATCCCATATCCATTGGTGATTGACATCAGAGATGGTATACGGGTGCTCAGTGGAGACTGGGTACACTGGACGGACTCGCCGAGAACTCCTAGATGGTATTATACCTATCGCCAGATAGCAGTTCTCTGGTGACACTGCTACAGGTTAATCTGTCGACCCGAGATCGTCATAGAGTCTTGTGTGATTCCCACTGTGCTTTGATTTCCACCTTACCACATTCAAGAGATCATGCAAAACGGTGGTTTTTGGGTAAAGTCCCGAGTCATATAGAGGCTATGAGCGATAGGAGGGGATTCGTCTATCTCGGTATTGGGGGTTGATGTTGCACTATGCTTGATTGGCCATAACAGGAAATCCCTGGCCAGGATTGCTGAGATCTACTGGTAAGTGTTATCAGTAGTTTCTCGAACCGTTATGGACCTTGCATCGGCATGACTTATCAGGCTATTGGGGTCTGACATTATACCACCCCAAGGCTGTGATATGCGACATATCAGACGAAGAGACCGGACTATACGGTAGTGTTACTGATTGGATTCACAGGAGTATGAGCAGGCTTGCTTGTTGATCTTCTGATCGATCAATACCCGGGTGGCCGTTATGTTTAGCAGACCGCTTGCGGCTTGTGGGTGACTGATATGATCACCACATACTGCCGGCGTATTGACAAGTCTTTAGAGTCTTACACAGAGGTTTTCTAGCTCAAGCGAAATGAAGTAGGAGCACATATGTAATATGTGCGGGACCGAGATTAATATGTGTATGTGATACCGTATTCTATTCTCGCAATATATGGTATCGTTCGGTTACATGTGATATAGCCGGATTATCGAATCAAGTGTTGATTCGATAAGTTGATACATATGATATTAGTCGGTTATATGTGATATAGCCGGATTATTAAATCAAGTGTTGATTTGATAATTTAATGTATAATTATATATTTGATATATTAACATACATTAACTAATATTAGCTCACTCAAATGTTTCTTTTTCTCACTTGTGACACATTTAATATATATGTGATATATGTTATTATGTCATGCTTGTTTATATATGCAATATGGGTGTATGGGACTTATACCATACTTAAGATAATATTAAGGTTTTTATTTATTTAAGTAATTCAAAATTGAGTAGAAATTTGTCATGGTTGGAAGCTTGGAGAAGCTTGTGATGACTATTGACTTAGTCCACTAATTTTGTTTTACTTAAGATAATTATTAACCTAACCATTATCTTTAGCCATGGTTTATTCTCTACATGAGTTAGTGTATGATATAAACTCATCCATGGTTGCTATTCTCACACAATTATTCATTCACCATTCTTTCTCCACTTCATCTTCTTCCTCATCTCCAAAAGTTTTCTAGGGTTTGGAGAGATGAAGAAACCTAGTGAGAAAAATAAATCCAAAGTGAGCAAAATTCCTACTTCATCATCCTCTACTAGATTATCCATTTAGTTTAGGGTGTTTGCTTCACTAAACCCTAATTTAGTAAAGAGCTATCTTTGGTTTGAGTCTCCTCGACGTAGATCATTTTCGGCCTCGAAGACTTCAAGCAAGCTTGTTCATTTCACCATGTAGAGCCTCACTAGAGTCCGGGAGATTACTACTTGGAGCGAAGGGACTACTACATGGAGCTATTGAAGTGTAGGACCGGTCTACAAAGGTTGTATTCCTTGTTCACTTTGTATGTAAATTTGTTTGCATGCTTGATTCGTCTAAATCTCTAGTTTAGATTCTAGCGTTAGGGTTCTTTAGCGCACCAATTTTTTGAAAACGGCATGGTCGATGCCTCCCGAAACCCAGCGGCAACACTAGGGAACCCAGCAGAGGGATTAAAAAGGCTATTAAGATACCAAGGCGTACCCTTCAAACAAACCGCTCGACAAGCCCAGTTCTACAACAAGATTTAGGACATTCCCAGGACTCAGCGAAAGATGCCCAACGGGAAGATGGAGACAACTGGGCTTGGATACGTTCGGTCAAATAAAAGGGAGTGATTCCACAATTTCCGCGTTATAAATGGCTTCGGTAAAGAAGGGAACGTTTTTCCAAATAGTCATACCATTGAACCAGAGCGAGATCCCGCCGTACGAATGTAAAGTCCGTCATTCGAGGAGCAGGTTGCCAAGCTAATAAGTGAAGCCGGTTAAAAGGTTCGGGAAGACCACAACCGCGAAATGGCCATTTATGAAATGTTCAGGACTCAGCGTCTCATTCAGCAGTCTGCAGAGAAAGAAGACTACAATTCTTTCCATCCTCAGCTCGCTGTATGTCCTCGCAAGAAGGAAAAATCTCGAAATAGATGCAAAAACAGGACAAAGAGCGCAAACAACATTCGCAAACAATAGGGTATATCTAAGAAGCCGCGCTATCAAGAAAAACGTAGTTGGAACCCGTCCTTTATCAAGAAGATGGGTCGGGAATACTCTTTCCCTCAAGACAAGCCAAGGAAAATATTCAACCTTGTCATAAAGCATCAAATGATGACGTTTTTGGATTCTCGGCATCCCGAACAAATAAACGAAGTCCACCATTCAGATTATTGCTGCTATCACCGAGCAATAGGTCGTCCCCTTGAAGACTACTTCACCTTCAAAGATTGGGTTGAAGACCAGTATCAAAAAGGCAAGTTTGCTTTGTCCGACAGCTGGAGGGTAACCCCGCTGCAAAAACATGAGCCAAAGAGGACCTATACCGTGAGGACAGGACCAGTTCAACATCAAGAATGGAAGCAAACCTATACCTGCCATGTGGTAACAGTCTCAAAGGAAGGAGGGCACGAGACTATAGATGATTCCTTCAGGTGCTTCACAAATAAAGACGAGAATTAAGTGATCTCAGAGTTTCCACCAGCACCAAAAGAGCTAGAAGATGGGATACACACTACGGCAGACAACCTAAGGAAAATCGACTTGGGCACGGAAAATGAGCCGAGACCCACGTTCGTCAGTGAGCTATTGTCTAAAAAACAGGTAGCCACACTAAAGGACGTGCTTATGCAATATAAAGACTTCTTCGCATGGAACTATTCCGAGATGCCAAGACTGGATCCAAAAATAGCGGTGCATAAACCGGCTATATCGCCGGACGTCAAGCCAGTCAAACAGGCGCCAAGAAGAATGCGGCTCGAACTCGAGATGAGTATCAATGCCGAAGTCAAGAAACTAATCGACTCCGGCTTCATCTAAGAAGTTCAGTATCCCGACTGGATTGCCAACATTGTTCCAGTGATGAAGAAAAATGGGACAGTGCGCATCTGCGTGGACTTTATGGACCTTAACAAAGCTTGTTCGAAGGATGACTTCCCAGTACCTGTTACCGAGCTGATGATTGATAACACGTCCACTAATGAGGTCTTCTCCTTCATGGATGGATCTTCAGGCTACAATCAAATAAAAATGCATCCTGAAGACAAAAAGCACACTGCCTTCCGAACTCCGCTTGGCATATTCTGCTATAAGGTGATGCCATTCGGTTTGAAGAACACAGGCGCTACCTACCAGAGGGCCATGACAAAGATCTTCGATGACCTCATATATGAGATTGTCGAATGCTATATTGATGACCTTTTGGTGAAAAGCAAATCGTACGATGAGCACTGGGAACATCTGAACATATTGTTCTAGCGTCATCGGAAATACAATCTAATGATGAATCCTATGAAATGTGTGTTTGGAGTCTCCTCAGGCAAATTCCTAAGATCCATCATACGACACCGAGGCATCGAAATAGACCTATCAAAGATCAAGGTGATTATAGAAATGCCTATGCCAAGAACTCGTAAACAACTGCGGTCTCTCCAAGGAAAGCTCGCATATATCCGGCGGTTCATAGCCAACCTCTCCGGCAAATGCCGCCCCTACAGTCATCTGATGAAGAAGGGGACCCCGTTCGTTTGGGATCATAAATGCTAAAGTGCACTGGACGAAATCAAGCAATACCTGCAGAACCCGCCGGTATTGACCGCTCCGGTCAAAGGAAATCCCCTCATCCTGTACACAACGGCCCTTGAAGGTTCTCTAGGTGCGCTATGGGCACAGGAGAACGATCAGGGAAAGAAGAGAGCTTTCTACTATTTATGTCGAGTTCTCTTGGGGGCAGAAAATAACTACCCCCCCATCGAAAAGTATTATCTGCCACTGATTTTCGTGATAACGAAGCTCAGGCACTATGCTTTGGCACATGAGGTCCATCTCATATCAAAAGTGGATCCTCTCAAATATCTGATGTCAAGGGCCATACTAACAGGAAGGCTTGCCAAATGGGCCCTCCTCTTGATAGATTTCTCGATAATGTATCGACCCTTCAAGACAGTGAAAGGTCAGGCCATCGCCGACTTTCTCTCTGAGCATCCGATACCAGCCGATTCTCCCTTAAATTGTGAATTGCCAGACGAACACGCGTTCGACACAATCGAAGGGGAGGAGGAAGGAAATAATGTCCAATGAGAACTCTACTTCGATAGAGCATCTTCCATGAAGAAGCGGAAGTATAACACCTCTATAATCAAAGCCGGGATGGGCCTCATCTTCGTAACTCCGCAATGAGGGATAATGCGTTTCGCCCTTTCTTTTACGGAACCAAGAACAAACAACGAGGCTGAATATGAAGCTTTGATAGTGGGTCTTGAGATCACTGTCGATATGGGAATCAAAAATCTCCTCATATATGGAGACTCCCAGCTGGTCGTTAGCCAAGTAAATAACAACTATCAGACATGCCAGCCAGAGTTGATAAAGTACGGCGAAAGAGTGCAACAACTGTTGACGCAGATCCCCTCTTACATCTTGGAGAACATACCGCGTGCAGAAAATAGTAAGGTGGATACATTGGCCAAGCTGGCTAAGGAACCGGCTGATGAAAACTTCGACGATGCAAGGATCACCATGCGAAGCCGTAGAGTTCTTGTGCCAGTAGAAATATTTTCGGGGGATTTAACAGAGTCGTCTGAAGGAAAGGAAGCTGCTAAATAAGAAGTCTTCCAAATAGAGAATGAAGAAAAGGCTAAGGATTGGAGAGAAGTCTTCATAGACTACTTCAAATCCTATTGAGCGCCCAATGATGCATCATCAAGACATCAGCTCATGAAACGAGCTCTGTCTTTCGCCCTCATCGATGATACTCTATACAAGAGATCATTCGACTGTCTGTGGCTGAGATGCCTGGGACCAGAAGAATCAAAGAGAGTTGTCCAAGAAACTCATGACGGACTCTGCGGTTCCCATCAAGCCGGGCCAAAGATGAAGCTGAAGATCAAGAGAATGGGTTACTATTGGCCCACAATGATTCAGGACTCTCTCGAATATGCGAAGCAGTGTCACTCGTGCCAAATTCACGGGGACTTCATCCACCAGCATCCAAATCCGTTAACCCAACAGTGGATAGTTGGCCGTTCGAAATGTGGGGAACCAACATAATTGGCCCCATTGAACCAGCGTCATCCAAAAGGCATCGGTTCAAACTAGCAACGACCGATTACTTTTCTAAGTGGGCAAAAGCAGTACTACTAAGGGAAGTGAAGACGGAGAATATTCTCCATTTCTTCAAGACACGTGTCATCTACTGGTTCGGCACTCCGCGACGGATAATCTCGGATATGGGCCATCCTACAGAAGTCATAAAATCAGCCGCTTTGCAGAACAATATAAGATAGATTAGAGATACTCTTCAATCTATAATCCTCATGCCAACGGTATAGCTGAAGCTTTCAACAAGACCCTGACGAAGATTATAAAGAAAACGGTGTCCAGAAACAAAAGAGACTGGCACGAAAGGCTGGATGAAGCTCTCTGAGCATACCGCACGACGTCCACGAATACGACCCCATACGCGTTAGTATTCGGCACGGAAGCAGTGCTTCCTCTGAAAATAGAACTCCCTTCTCTACGAGTAGCGGTTCGATACGAGCTGACAGATGAAGAAAACTCTCATCTTCGGCTTGAGGAGCTCGATGCCCTCGACGAAACACGCCTTACAGCGCGGCAGAATCTGGAGGCTTACAAGGCATGGATGACGCATTCATATGAAAAACTGATCAGGACGAGAACATTCCGCCAAGGCAAACTCGTGCTAGTCGTCAAAAGACATATGATCCCCAACCGTGCAAAACGGGAGAAATTCAAGCCGAACTATGAAGGCCCATACATCAAAGACAGAGTCTACTAAGGTGGAGCCTACCTGCTCATGGATATGTATGGCGAAAGACCCGTCCGGCTAATAAATGGCCGATTCCTCAAAAAATACTACGCCTAACGGGTTACAATTCAGGTCAATGATAGATGACAACGCCTGTGTCCGCTTGCTATCTTCCTGAGTCAAAACCCTGAAAGTAGTATCCAGAAGATCCATTGCCTCGAAAATGGTAACAATGAACCTAGATGTCCCTAAACTAACAAAAGACCGAGATGTCCCTAAACTAAGAACGGACCAAGACGTTCTTAAACTAAAACTTCGCCTCGAGCAGCAACACTGGACCGGAATGTCCTTAAACTAGCACGTCGCCTTAAACATGGCGATAATGGACCGAAATGTCCCTAACCTACTGCTCCGCCTCAAATATGGCGCATCGCCCCAAATACGGCGATATTCTCTCTTGAGATCTATATTGCAATCAAAGCTCCAACGGCAAAGACTACAACTGATGTCTCACTGGCTACACAGCTACTCCAGCTGTGAACTCACCCCTGAGTCCCATTGGCAAACAGAAGGGTGGTAAAAAAACGGTATGTCCAAAAGCGGAAGGGCACGCGTGAAAACCCGAAAGGGCGCTGTGAGTAAAAACAACAGGGTTATCGGCTAGTTTGTGAAAACCCGGAAGGGCGCAATCTCGCTGTTAAAAAAATGGTATGTCCACAAGCAAGATGGGCATGGATGAAAACCCTTAAGAGCGCCGTGAGTAAAAAAAGCAAGGCTATCGGCGAGCTTATGAAAACCCGAAAGGGCGCAATTTCGTAAAATTTTCGTTTATGAGATCCTCTCGACTCGTAAGGAGAACTCCCCCTATGAGACCCTCAGGGCTCATAGGATTCAAAGCCTTAAGCTACAGGCACTACTACAATATGGGGTTGCCCCTACGGACTCAGAAATCCGTAGGGGCAAATATTTCTTGTCCCTACGGATTTATCCGTAGGGCCAAATCGTTGTCCCTACGGTGCCTTACGTTCTAATTTTTTCTTTGGCCCTACGGAGCCGCAAGCCGGGGACCTACGGTTATGTCCGTAGGGGCGTCTACATAGGTTATTAATAAAAAAAAAACACAGAAAAATTATATTCATCGTTCCCAAATTTCTCTCTCTCACTCCCGCGCCTCTCGTCGCCTGTTCCCGCGCTTCGTCGCCACCGCGCTCGCGAGCCTGCGCCAGCTTCGTCGGTCTTCCCTACACCTTCGTCGACTTCCCGCGCCTCGTCGCCACCTTCGCCGATCGTCGACGACCACCAATTTCTACCGTCTCCTCCACCGCGCGCACGGTTTGTAAGTAAATCTCAAATAATTTTTAATTTTAACGTTGTAGTCTAGGGTTCAGGCCAGGTTCGGGTAGGGGTGAGGGCATCGGCGTCGGTGTCGGCATCGATCGGGTTCGGTTAGGGTTAGGGTTAGGGTTAGGTTGTAGGGTTCGGTTGGGGTTGGGGCTGGGGCTGGGGCTGGGGCTGGGGCTGGGGCTAGGGTTTGGTTGGGGATGGGGTTGGGGCTGGGCTGGGGCTGGGGCTAAGGCTTGGTTGGGCTGGGGCTGGGGCTGGGCTGGGGTTCGGTTGGGCTGTGAGATGTGAACTGTGGAGTGCCCTATTTATCCCTTGCAGTAGGTGTAAGCTTGTAGTGTAAATATGCTTTGCTTGTTGATTTAGGTCTATCCCGGCAAAGCTTTAGGCTAATTCGAGGTCGAGTTTGTACTGGTGCATTTATTCTGTTACCTTCACTTTTGTGGACGTAACATTCGATGATAAGGTGATAGTTGTTCCAGATTTGGCGTCTGCAGGGACTTTATGTTTAATAATGTATCAGTAGAACTGTAAGCAAGCTGTTTGGCATATTTAGAGGGTATTTAAGCTTAAGAAATTGTTTTTCTGTTATTTTTCTTGTGACGTGTATGCTATCGAATGTCTGGGCGAGCAACCCATGTGGGACAATATAATTTGATCTGATTTTGCTTCAAGCTCTTCTTTCTCCTTTAAATTATAATCCATTTTATTTTGTACTCAGTAATGGCAGAATCTGCTTGTAGTTTATGGAAAACTATGAATCTTTTCGCCCGTTTCTTTCAGCCAGCATATGAAATAGTTGGTGGTTTGTGTTCATCGCCTGAATTCCTCTACATATATTATCATGTATATAATCTTATTGGTGGATTCATTTATATTCAATCAGCAAATATAGCGTCTTTCAAGCATATTATCTTATTCATCATTCTAATCTTATATTTTATCTGTCTGTCATGTTGATCTTATTGACGGGAAACTGTATGTTCATCTCCACTCCCAGATCCTTGATAATTGATTCTTTTGAAGCATCATAACTATGTTTTGCGTTAATGTATTTGCAATGTTGTAAATATGTGATTAGCTTTATGGCTTGACTTTAATAGATCTATATTCCTCTGTTTTCCCCTTACTTTAGAGTTGAACATGATCTTTTAATAGCAAATATACTGCCCTTTAGAATTTCGATATGGACTGATAAGAAGAGATGATTGTTATCATGTTAACGGCCACTTATAAAATTTCTCAAATCTTGATCTCAATGGTTTAAAATCATGTTACACATACAACACGAATGCACAACAAACGCATAATTAGAGAGTGATTCGAGATGTTCAGGTTAAAACCAATATATAATACTCGATGATAATATGAAACCTTCATATTCCCATCGATACTCATATATGAAACTAAAAGCGCCACTTAGTCCCCGTCTATCGGTTAACATACGTGCGATGTTCGTCGTGACATAGAACTATACGAAGGTTGTTAAATATCGGACGGTATAGCTCGATACTAACAACCGTCGTATAGTCTACGCGACGAGAAAATTCAATCATATGGTAACCCATAGATTTGTCCCGTGTGGACAAGTTAAGAATGTATAAAGCAAACGCCTTCATTCACTTGTGTTTTCATCCGTTTCGAGATATTTCGTCGGTACCTTTCCGCTGGTTATCCGTGTACAAAGATAGATTAGATGTTCATTTCAACGTTGTTTCACAGCTTTGAAATGATTATCTATTCTATTACAGTGTACTCGGAGAACAGCGGGGAGGTGCTGCCGAAATTTACTCGAAACGGTTGAAAGCACAAGTGATGGGTGTTCGCTCTATACATTCTTAATGGGATAGAAGCCTACCTCCGACAGCCGGAACACACACATACAACAAGAATACACAACAAACGCATAATTAGAGAGTGATTCGAGATGTTCAGGTTAAAACCAATATATGATACTCGATGATAATATGAAACCTTCATATTCCCATCGATACTTATATATGAAACTAAAAGCGCCACTTAGTCCTCGTCTATCGGTTAACTTACGTGCGATGTTCGTCGTGACATAGAACTATACGAAGGTTGTTAAATATCGGACGGTATAGCTCGATACTAACAACCGTCGTATAGTCTACGCGACGAGAAAATTCAATCGTATGGTAACCCATAGATTTGTCCCGTGTGGACAAGTTAAGAATGTATAAAGCAAACATCTTCATTCACTTGTGTTTTCATCCGTTTCGAGATATTTCGTCGGTACCTTTTCGCTGGTTCTCCGTGTACAAAGATAGATTAGATGTTCATTTCAACGTTGTTTCACAGCTTTGAAATGATTATCTATTCTATTATAGTGTACTCGGAGAACAGCAGGGAGGTGCTGCCGAAATTTACTCGAAACGGTTGAAAGCACAAGTGATGGGTGTTCGCTCTATACATTCTTAATAGGATAGAAGCCTACCGCCGACAGCCGGAACACACACATACAACAAGAATACACAACAAACGCATAATTAGAGAGTGATTCGAGATGTTCAGGTTAAAACCAATATATGATACTCGATGATAATATGAAACCTTCATATTCCCATCGATACTCATATATGAAACTAAAAGCGCCACTTAGTCCCCGTCTATCGGTTAACATACGTGCGATGTTCGTCGTGACATAGAACTATACGAAGGTTGTTAAATATCGGACGGTATAGCTCGATACTAACAACCGTCGTATAGTCTACGCGACGAAAAAATTCAATCGTATGGTAACCCATAGATTTGGCCCGTGTGGACAAGTTAAGAATGTATAAAGAAAACGCCTTCATTCACTTGTGTTTTCATCCGTTTCGAGATATTTCGTCGGTACCTTTCCGCTGGTTCTCCGTGTACAAAGATAGATTAGATGTTCATTTCAATGTTGTTTCACAGCTTTGAAATGATTATCTATTCTATTACAGTGTACTCGGAGAACAGCGGGGAGGTGCTGCCGAAATTTACTCGAAACGGTTGAAAGCACAAGTGATGGGTGTTCGCTCTATACATTTTTAATGGGATAGAAGCCTACCCCCGACAGCCGGAACACACACATACAACAAGAATACACAACAAACGCATAATTAGAGAGTGATTCGAGATGTTCAGGTTAAAACCAATATATGATACTCGATGATAATATGAAACCTTCATATTCCCATCGATACTTATATATGAAACTAAAAGCGCCACTTAGTCCCCGTCTATCGGTT
The DNA here is from genome assembly GCA_030015575.1 of Agapanthus africanus. Taxonomy (NCBI): domain Eukaryota; kingdom Viridiplantae; phylum Streptophyta; class Magnoliopsida; order Asparagales; family Amaryllidaceae; genus Agapanthus; species Agapanthus africanus. The sequence goes on along the minus strand of CM057346.1, from coordinate 490,368,590 downwards.
AACATACGTGCGATAATTTAGTCTTTTCAACGACAAACACAGACACAAAGCATATACATGGATTTTCTCCTTTGTCAGTAACTATCCCGTTTTTATATTTCTCAATATAGTCACCATAACCTACAATTTATATGTTATACAGTCTAACATGGCCCATGAGTATATCAGAGTTAAGGACTGGATGTATGTGGATTGGCAACAACGTATGCAACCTAAATTTGTCGCAGGAGTTGCTGCTTTTATTGAATTTGCACGCGCACATAATAAGATCATAATAGAGAAGATTCTCTGTCCGTGCGATAGATGTGGTAATAAGTACAGGCAGAAGGTAGAATTGGCAGAGCTTCATATTGTAAAATATGGGTTTACTAGACTTTATACAACTTGGAAATATCACGAGGAAGGAGAAGAATGCAGTACTGCGGCAGAAGAAGAAGGAGAACACGATAATGCGGGAGAAGAAGAAGAATTCGGTAGTGCGGCAGAAGGAGAAGACGGTAATTTATTTCCATCAGAAGAAATGGAGGATATGGTAGAGGCTGCCCTAGGTGAATCTATTCGTACTGAATATGACATTCCTTCCGGTCAAGGACCGCGTGCGGATAAATATGAAAATTTCATGAATGATGCTAGGAAACCAATTTATGAGAATGCGAAGTATTCCACCCTCTCATGGTTCGTCCAACTTTTCCAGATTAAGTGCCTAAATGGATGGAGCAACAAGTCATTCACAATGCTTCTTTTGTTCTTGAAAGATTCTATGCCTCCGGGAAATAACGTGCCCGACAGCTGGTACGGAGCCCAGAAGATGATGTCTGATTTGGGTCTAAAGTGGGAGAAGATTCAAGCATGTCCTAAAAATTGCGTGTTGTACCGGAAAGAGAATTCAGATTTGGAAGAGTGTCCAACATGCGGAGAGGCCAGGTATAAACCGAAAGATTCTGATAAGAAGCCCGATATACCTGTCAAGATAGCACGATACTTTCCCATAACACAGAGGCTACAGAGGCTATTCAGGTGCAAGAAAATAGCCAAGGCAATGATTTGGCATCACCGTGCTCCTTCAAGTGAAGATGGAAAAATGAGCCATCCAAGAGATTCACCGGCATGGAAGGATTTCGATAGGAGGCACACAATATTCAGTAGCGATCCTCGCAATGTCCGGCTCGGACTGGCTACTGATGGCTTCTGCCCATTCAACTCTATGGCTGGAAGTCACAGCACATGGCCCGTTGTAATGATAATTTATAATCTGTCGCCTTGGTTGGCTATGGACCAATCATACTTTATGATGCCTCTTCTTATTGACGAACCAAACTCACCGGAAAATAATATTGACTTCTATCTCCGACCTCTGATCGAGGAGTTGAAATCTTTGTTCATTGATGGTGTAGAGACATATGATGCAAACACAAATACAACCTTCATACTACATGCGGCTCTAATGTGGACAATTAATGACTTTCCTGCGTATGGAATGCTATCAGGTTGGTCCGTACATGGTCACAAAGCATGTCCTCATTGCCATGAACACACAACATCGAAATTCTTGAATTTTAGCAGGAAGGTTTGTTATTGCGGCCATCGACGTTTCCTGCCTCAAGACCACCCCTATAGGTTAGACACGGTTCACTTTGATGGTCATCAAGAGTTTCTTGGACCTCCATCCCCATTTTCCGGAGAGGACGTGACTGCTAAATGGGATGGTTACAATAATGTGACCTTCGGGATGGATCCGACGAAACAGGTCAAACCACCATTTTGGAACAAGTTAAGCATTTTCTTCGAGCTTCCGTACTGGTCTAAAAATTCAGTGCGTTATTGTCTGGACGTCATGCATATAGAGAAGGGAGTATCAGAGCACATACTTAACTTGCTTCTTTATAAAGACGGGAAATCGAAAGACAACCTGAATGCTCGGATGGATCTACAAGAGTGGGGAATAAGAAGTGAATTGCACCCTAGACCGGTAGCGGGTAAATCGGGCAAGTTTGTACTTCCCAATGCCGCTTATCATATGTCACAACCAGAGAAGAAAAGATTCCTGCAGGTGTTGCATGATTTGAAAGTTCCCACAGGTTTCTCAGGATCATTCAGCAAGAAAATAAAAATTATGAAGGGCAAGATCGATGGGCTGAAAAGTCATGATCACCATGTTATCGTGGAGCACCTTCTTCCATTAGCCCTCAGGACTTCTCTCCCCGAATCGGTTGGTCTAGTAATCAACGACTTATGTTGTTTTTTCAGAGAGTTGTGTGCTAAAACACTGGAGGTTGTGACGCTGGATAAACTAGAAAATTCTATTGCGTTGATACTTTGCAAGTTTGAGCGTATTTTCCCACCGTCATTCTTCGATATCATAATACACTTGACGGTTCATCTTGCAACTGAGGCGAAGTTAGCCGGACCGGTACAATATCAATGGATGTATCTCGTCGAGAGGTACGTGTAATTTTTCGTTTCGCGCAATTTATAAATTTATTGTTGTCCTGTATGCCCGTATTTATTTATTCAACATATTTTCATTAGGTACCTCTACACTCTTACGAAGTATATACGCAATAAAAATCGACCAGAGGGTTCTATCATGCAAGGTTATCTTCTTGATGGAGCGGGTGGTTGAGTAGGCCGAGGCCTCGGGGATCGATTTTATCGGACAGAGCGATCCGAGGCTGCTGACCCCAGTTCTGGACACCGCACACGGAGGGCACCATGGAGGTTGGGAGAGAGGCCGGGGATTGGGCCCTAGCAGGGCCCATATGAGGTTGGACTCCACCCCGGCGGTTACTTCCTCCGTCTCCAGTGAGCGACGTGTCCAGCAGGAACTGGAGAGCTTGAGGGCCACCGTTCAGGAGTTTAAGGAGATGCTGGTATGTATACTACTTTATAGTAAAATATCATATCATATTATAGATATCAACATATCCATAATTAGTACGTAGGTTGAGCTTATTTGGTTTTAGACTTAGGTTTGATTAATCATACATACATATGTAATTAAAATAAACAACGGTTTTCCAAACTAGATATCCAAATGGGATTTCGAAATAACTTGATAATGATACGAATTCGAATAATACACAGTTCTTACACGCTTCTTACACACGTTAGGTCCAGACGCGACAGGGTACATAGGCCGAGCCTCCATATGCAGCTCCTTCGGCTGCGGTTCCGCAAGCCACTACATCGGCTGCGGTTCCGCAGACAGCTCCTATAGCTCCACCGCCCGCTAAGACTCCCGCAGCTGCGGCTCCACAAGCGACTACCTCGATGGTGGCTGCGCAGACCACATCGCCAGCTCCACAGGACGCTCAGACTCCCGCTTGCGCCGAATTGCATGGTTTATTGACCGAGGAGCAGGCGCGCCTTATTCTATCGTTTATCAGAGGTGGAGCTGGACCGAGCTAGGGTAGCTTTTTGATTCTTATTTTTTGAAACATGTATTTATTTATATCATACATATTGTATTACATTTTGAAACGATATTGATATTGATATTGGTTTATATTTATATCATATTCAGTATTTGGGTTTCTTTTGTATATTATATGCGTGAGATGTGATTATGAATACTGTGATATATGTTGTGTGATGATTAATTTTATATTTTATTGATATATATATTATTGTGCACAGGGCGAGAAAAAAATCAGGCAGCCCTTTTTAAAAAAAAACAGATAATGTGTACCTACGGATTAATCCGTAGGTACACACGTTGCTCCTACGGTTTAAACCGTAGGGGCAAAATATCAACATTAACTGATATTTCCCCCTGATCTCAGTATCAGGGGGTTGGGCTTGCCCCTACGGATATATCCGTAGGGGAAAACAAGGACCCCTATGGCGTTATCCGTAGGGGCAAAATATCAGGATTTCTGATATTTAGCCCCTATGGATATGTACCTACGCATGTATCCGTAGGGGATAGTACTTGGCCCTACGGATACCTCTGTAGGTACAGTTAATATATTTAAAAAAACGTAAATAAAATAACTTTTTTCCCCTACGGCCTACTCCGTAGGTGAAAATGGACCTACACAGAACTCCGTAGGGGCAAGTTTTTGCCCGTAGGGGCAAGTTCAGGGCTTCAATTTGCACCTACGGCGTTTACACCTACAGATTATTTTTTCTCCCCTACGGATATATCCGTAGGTGCAGTGGTTTGCCCCTACGGATAAATCCGTAGGGGCAACCCTTATTTGTAGTAGTGAGGGACTTGGACTTGTTCTTAAGCCGTCGTATTCCCCAAGTTGCCTTACAGGCGGTCCAATATTGGCCTTTGTATACAATCCACGGGCACAAATTAACTATTTCCCCACCAAGTTCCACCAATAACGAAAAATGTCCTCATGTGGTGATCGACACTTGTAAGTCCTCTCGACTTATAAGGAGAAAATATTTTTATGAGATCCTTACGTCTTATAAGAGAACACACAGTTAGGAATCCCCACGATTCCTAAGGAGAAAATACGTCTATGAGATCCTCACGACTCGTAGGGAGAAATAACTTTATGAGACCCTTACGGCTCATAAAGTCTAAAAGTCTTAGTCGACAGGATCCTAACCCTGTATACTAAGCCACCTTTATTCAAATCAGGAAAGGTAAATGATGATTCGCTCCCGGCAATTTCCCAGTTGTAGCAATACTGATGCCTAAATCAGTGTCAAACACAAAGTCCTTTCGAGGAAAATGATGATTCGCTCCTGGCAATGTTCTAGTCATAGCGATGCTGATGCTTAAATCGGTATCAAATTCCAAGTCCTCCCAAGGCAAATGATGATTCGCTCCTGACAATATCCCAGTCGCAGCGATGCTGATGCCTGAATTAGTGTCAGGATCCAAATTCCCGATTCGCACCAAAAGTAAATGCATATGAAATATCCGAAATGATGGGGCAACTCGCAATAAAAAATCAGCGAGCAAAAAAATATGCATATGAAACAGCCGAAATGATGGGGCAACTCGCAATAAAAAATCAGCAAGCAAAAAAATATATGCATATGAAACAGCCAAAATGATTAGGCAACTCGCAATAAAAAACAGCGAGTAAAAATAAAAAATATACATAGCCCAAATGTTTGGGTAACTCGCAATAAAAAAACAGCGAGTAAAAATATAAAAATAGCTGAAATGATTGGGCACCGCGATAAATAGCCGAATTGATTAGGCAATCGCGACTTTCGCGATATGAAAAGCTGAAAAGATAGAGCATCGTAGAAATAAAAAATAAAATAAAATAAAATTTCTTCTGCCCTGCAGGTGGGTCCGCATCAACCCCTGTATACAATCCATAGGTATAAATGAAAAGGGAACCATATTTTCCCACTAGGCTCTATCAAAGGGAGAGCCAAGTCTTGATGGTTCACAAAAATAAGCTCAAGACTACCTCAACATTCGTCTCGTTACAGCAGACACAATGTCAAAAACGGCGTTCCCTCTCACTCCAGCAGGATGTAGACGCGACGTCAACAAAAGACCCCGGGGTCAAAACAAAACGGAGCCATGGCAAAACTCCCAGCTCCAAATCTTGACGGTTCACAAAAACAACCTAAAGACTACTTTAACATTCGTCTCGTTATAGCAGACGCAATATCAATAACGGCGTTCCCTCTCACTCCAGCAGGATGCAGACGCGACGTCAACAAAAGACCCCAGGGTCGAAACAAAACGGAGCTATAGCCAAATTCCTAGCTCTAAGTCTTAACGATTCACAAAACAACCTAGAGACTACCTCAACATTCGTCTCGTTACAAAAGACACAATGTCAAAAAAGTCTCCAAAATAGCCAAATAAAAAAGAAGCGAAAGCAAAATTCCTAGTTTCAGGGTCTTGACGGTAACTCAAATAAAACCCGAAAGACTATCGGAGATCATCCCAAACTAGTGCGGAGTGGGTATGACTCATCGAGGCTCCCAAACTGAGTCTAACCTCAAGTAAAAAGCAGCATGTCAAAATTCCTAACGCTTGCTCTTCTGACGGTCAAACTGCTTAAGAAGATTACTTGAAGACGTTTTGTCCAGCCCCTGAAGAGATCAGAGACACGACAATCACGGGGCTACTCGATCAGCAGCGTAAAGACTGCATATCAGGGAATGCATCAGTCAACGCGATGGTACCACGGACTAAAATCCTAGTAACACAAAACCTAACGGAGCTCTGTCGCAAAGAGCAGGGGTTATCTATGACGTTAGGACAAGTTTGCCTGTAAACCCAAGAGAGGTAACCTAAACAAACTCCGAAATGAGTCCATAAACTAAAGACTCCGTAATGAGTGAATAAACTAAACAAACTTCAAAATGAGTTTGTAAACTAGAAACTCCGAAATGAGTGAATAAACTACAAACTCCGCAATGAGTACAGTAACTACTTTACGCCAAGTCAAGACATCGAAGGAAAGGGAAGTGCTAGTATGAAAGGAAATACGTCTTTTATTCATAAATTTAAGTGAATACAAAATACTTTTATTCAGGGATCAAAATGAATACAAAAGGAAGAGAATATACAGCAACAAAGATTTCTAAGTCGGCAGACGGTTCAATAAGCCAGCAAGTTCGTCATTTTTCCGCTGGACTTCTGCTTCGAGCTCTATTAGTGCCGCAAGACAAGCCCCTGCCTGTGACTGTTGATTCTGGTATGCAGCAAACAGACTCTCAAGCTCTTTCTCGGCGACCTTGTGGGCGTCAACCATCTCACGTGTAAAAATAACGGCTTTGTCAAGGGCCACCACCGCTGTAATGGCTTCTTGAAGCACCTGCCAAATTTCGTATGCACGGGTGGTCCTAGCAGTATGCTATGCTTGAAGTTCCCTCAAAGCTTTTAAAGCCAACTCCCTTGCCGAAAACTTCCGGTTGAGCCTCTTATCGCATGACTGGAGATTAGCTGCACATAGTTCGATCCATCCCCGCAGGCTCGCTTTTACAAACAAATTATTAGAGGGAAGGCACATGGATTCAAGCCCATATGGGCAGGCCTCCACTCGGCGACAGTACTCAACCCAGGCAAGCACCAATGCTTCGTCATGATAAGTGGCAAAACTAGATAAGGAAGCGTTGGCCTCAGCAGCGAATTTTTCGACCTGACAGAAGAACCAGCGCGAAGATCTTCGATGAGAGCCGCCAGCGAATAAATGCTCTATTTTGCCATCCTCTCAGACACACGCCGGGCATAAGGGCCTGGCGGCATGAAAATCCGGGACTCTAATGGAGTCAGGGCTGGCAAAACTGTGAATATATATGTGCGGTCAGTTATATTTCCAAATATAGAGTGAACAAAATGATGCCAAGGATAAAGTGTCACTTACCCACAGTCATGCAAGGCGGGTTTGAGAGATCCACAGGTCCATCAAGAATCTCGACTTCATCATCGGCTTCTAAAACTGTGGTTTAAAATGAAGGGCATATCAGCATCATTATGAAAATATAAAGCAAAAAGGGCCAAAAAAAATATACCGACCTTGGCCAGAAGAGAGCACTATACTTCGTGGAGGTATCGCTTGTGGGGCCGCCATGTTAAGCAATCGCTGAAAGGTTTTCTTCGGGGAAAGATCTACGATGGAAGCCGCCAGCTCCCGCAATTCTGAGGGAAGGAAAAGTTCAGATAACATAGGGGTCGTTAATCGAAATGTGTATGTATATAAGATTACCTTCGATACTTCGCCCGCCCTGAACTGAAAGGAGGGCAGCTTCAGCAGCCTCCTCTACACCCTCAGGTGCATCATTGAGGATATTTGTGAAATCTATAGCCAGCATGGCAGTCTCCAATAGCGGGACAAAAGTCATTGCTGAAGGCCCCGAGGCGGGGATAACAGTTTCAGCAATCTCTTCTACACCCTCCGGTGCATCGCTAGAGATATCCATAGGATCTATAGCTGGCAAGACCACCTCTGCTGGAGGAGTAGACGCTGAAGGGACAGAAACCATTACTGGAAGCTCTACAGCATGGATAATAGCTTCAGTAATCTCCTCTATACCCCCGGTGCATCATGGGAGATATTCGTAGAATCCGCAGCCATGGATCGATCTGGGCTCAAACCCACTTCCACTGAAGAGGTCCCTGCAAAGTTTTTGCAAAGATACGGAGACGTAAAAGTAATAAAAATTACTCGCCAAAAGAAAGAAACGAAAAATACACATACCAATATGCCAAGAAGCCTGAAGTATGGCTTTTTTAAGCTGTTGTTCTTTTCTGATCAAATGCGCTTGCCGGGTTTCAATCGTAAGTAAATGACTGCCCGTCTTCAGTGCAAGCTTGTCTTCAAAAACAACCGAGATGGGCTGTTTGAGAGCCCGTTCTTCTTCCATTAATAGAGGACCCATGGGTAACCTACGTAATAATGGGTCAATGTCATAGAATACAATGGGGGAAGGCTTTCTTCGGGGGGCGCACATTTTCAGTCTCATCTCATGAGCGCCTTAAAGCTTCGGCCAACTGCGTGGCCTCCTCAGCAGACGAACCAGGAAGGAGAAGACCATCGTCCGGCTCCTGCATAGATATCGGCTCGTCCTGAATAAAGGGCTCGGATTCAAGCAATGTGTCAAGTAGGCCAGCGACTTTCTTTCTTCTTTTGGAGCTTGTGCTAACGCTAGTGGAGGAGCCCTTCCTTCCCTTTGGTGCTTTGGCACGGCGCTGCCCAACTTCGCCTTCATTATCACCCTTTGGTGACACCACCGCTGGTGCTTTATCAGAAACTTCCGCCTCGGCTCTAGTACGCACTGGCATACCAGCAATGCGAGGGGCTGATTCTACTTCTGCGGCTTTAGGGATAAGCACCGAACCGCTATCCCTCAGAGGAGGGCGAACCACCGACCGCAGCCATAATGAGGCGCTGGTGACCTGAGCCGGAACGGGAGATCTTCACTCAAAAAGCACCCATCTCTCCTCTGTAATGATGGGGCCGACCAGATGGCGATACCAACCCTTGAAGGACCCCACAGGCCTCGGAAGATAGTCGGGCTCCGGGATCTTGAAAAGGGAGCCGGTGTTAAACCGCATGAAATGGTGAATGACATCACGAGTAACCTCCAGGAAGAGGGCAGGCTCAACTAAAAATGCTTCGAGAGGAACGTCCTGGTTGTAGCTTAACTGCTGGGCGAAGCGATGCGGATTATACCGCATGAAGAGAGCAGTGTCATTCTGGTCGAACACCAAATAACCCAGCCTGATTGAGTATAGATGCATAATCTCCTTAGGCTTTAAAGCTGGAACCCCATTCTTTGACAAATCAAACAATTGCTGAACGGGCCTTGCTGAAGCAGAGATGACTCAATCGCTAAAAACCATTCCTCCTTCATTCGAGTATGGATTGAGCAGTACACGGAGAGCCCCTAACTAGGTCGGATCGGGAGCGGAAGCATCAAACAACCTCATGATCCGCGGGAAGATATATGAATCATAAAAATCTGTCCGCCGGTGCGCAACGAACGCTCCTAACACGTGCATCTCGATCCACGACGTGAAGTAGTGGAGGGTGAAATTCACGGTATCTACACCCGGGCTCGAAGTATTAGCGGCAATGCCTAACCCATGATATAAATGCGATAACCCCGCAACACCAACAGCTAATCGCACCCCTTCAGATATACGGTGAGCAGGGTAGAAGATGGAGGTTCTCATGAAACGTCGATGCATCGGCATGGCAAACCAGCTGAGCAAGAGACTGATAAAACCGATAAAGAAAGTTTCTTTGTCTATGCCAGGGGCCACGATAGCATCGAAAGCTACGGCCGACGAGTTTGGAATATAAAACCGCGACAGGTCTTCCACTTTGGTCGGCATTTTCTTCAGACCGAATCCAAAAGGGTCTTCAATTTTCATGAATTTTTTAGCCTTCTTGGATAAGACATCCTCGCGGAGAAAGTAGGTAATGAAAGCGTCAAAAGTGACACCTTGCCCTTCCGATGTCACGAAAAGGTTTTCAAAGATACCCAGGGCCTTGATTAGACTTAGGTGCTTATGATGAACGACGTTCTCAGTCGTCAGGCCGTCAAACATAGCGGGCACCGTAGCAAACACATACTTATCAGGAGGCAGTAACTCTTCGTAATGCTCTCCCCCGATCGGCAACCCTGAAATTTCACGAAACTCCTCCTGTGAGATCGAGACTTCACGATCCCCTAGCAAGAATGTGTTTGTGGGAAGATTCCATTGGTTCACGAAAGCCTTAACCCACCAGACGTGAGGGGTGTGATAATAGAATAATGACGCATACACTGCTTGGTACAACCCAACCTTCTACCGCTGTGCCCGTTGGGCGGAGAGAATGTATCGAGCCCAAGAAAGGTAGCCCATTGGATAGCGCGGGGTAACGCCTACTTTATACACCTGCCCCTAGGGTCGAGCTTCGCCCTGGCATATCCGATGCCCCAAGATAACAATAGCCATCATAGGTTGATTAGGTATCCCAGTCGTCGACGGCTCAAGCCGCCTGTGGGGGTCCAATTAATCGCTTCCACCGCATAAGCCGTGCGCGTACACTCTATTGATGACATCGAGCGGATAGCTTCTGTTGGCACTTCACAAGTAAAGGTACGGCGGCCCTTGATGATATGACTGTACCACACCCCCATAAGAGAAGACTCGTATGGCCCTTGTCATGTGCCCTAATCATCACCCTAACTTCCTCGTCCGATGGCGATTGCGGAAAAGAGAATTCTGAGCGAGTATAAGGGAAGTCAAGAAATGAGGCCATCGTTCCTGAAATAAGAGGGGAAAGTAAAACCCCATTTAAAAAATATATATATATAATAATAAAATAATAAAATAATATAAAATAAAATAAAATAAAAAACGTGATATTTGTTTCACGGACCACTGGCTGCAAAACCAATGGACCTCACAAAATCAATATGGCGGCTCACCTATGATGAGACAAGATAATCATTGCAAGAATCAAAAAGGATTCTCGTTAAATAGACACTGAATTTAAACAACTCTTAGCATTCTCAAAGAAAAATGAGTTCTGTTAAAATACCCAACAAATTCAAATTTGTGAAAATAAGGGTAAAATCCTATAATGAAAATATACTCAAGAACACTAGGGAATAAAATTCCCAAAAGGCCCTCTTGATCTTTCAGAGCTAAACTCTTTGATGAGGAATCAAATTCCTTTTAAGCAGTGGAATTAAATTCCAGAAACCCCCATGATGGGAAACAAAAAAATTGATCCTCAAAGATCAGAGAGGAAACGCCCGATCTTCGAAGACATTGGGGTTTACTACACAAAAGATTACGTCTTTTTGGATCTCTAAGAGATCGGTTTCAGAAGAAAGCAAAGCTCTTGCGATGGATTTAAAATCAAAAAAAAATTAGAGAAAAGGGGTTTCTTGTTTCTAAGAGATAAATGTTGTTCAAGATCTTTATCCAAAAGAGTTTTTTTAACAGAGTTTAACTCTGAAATTTCAACGTGCAGATAACTGAGTTCTGAAAAGAGAATTAAATTCTCAAGAGAAAGGCTAAGGAAGAAGACGAAGAAACAGTGGCCATCTCAAAGAGCCAAGCCCTCGTATTTATAAGACATGATGGGAACGGTTCATTTCCCTGTTCCCCTAAGCAATCCAATGGCTGTAAAAGTGGACAGCGTTGCACACACATGCAAGCCACGTGAGAACAACGCTGGGGGGCATTTGTTCCCTTATAAAAAATATATATGAAAAGAAAGAGGAAAAACTGCCCGTTATGCAAGCCTCACGTGTTAAACACGTGAGCGCCTATATGAAGAGCATAAAGGCACTACAATTAGGCTACACAAGACTCACGTGTTAAACACGTGAGCGCCTATATGCAGAGCATATAGGAGCTGCAATTTGGCTAAACAAGCCTCACGTGCAAAACACGTGAGCGCCCATATGCAGAGCATATAGGTGCTGCAATTAGGCTAAACAAGCCTCACATGTTAAACACGTGAGCGTCTATATGCAAAGCATATAGGCGCTGCAATCAAACAACAGATAGGCTAAACAAAGCCTCACGTGTTAAACACGTGAGCGCCTATATGCAAAGTATATAGGCGCTACAATTAAACTACAGATAGGCTAAACAAAGCCCCACGTTTTAAACACGTGAGCGCTTATATGCAAAGCATATAGGCGCTGCAATTAAACAACAGATAGGCTAAACAAAGACTCACGTGTTAAACACGTGAGCGCCTATATGCAAAGCATATAGGCGCTGCAATGAAACTACAGATAGGATAAAAAAGCCTCACGTTTTAAACACGTGAGAACACCTCCTTACGTAGAATTAAATTCTACTTAATGAACCGTTGGATCAAGGATCCAACGGTGACTAAACATAGAATTAAATTTTATTAGGAAGAATATTTTCTGTTAGACAGAGAGTTAATGGATCAAAGATCCAAAATATTTTCTATATCTTTCTAAACAGAGAAAGATTATACTCTGTTAAATTAAGCACCCTTGGATTAAAAATCCAATGGTGATTAAAATGTCACCGCTCGATAGAATTTTATTCTATATATGGGAGAATATCCCTAATCTTTTTAAAAACAAGAACAATATCTTCTGTAAAACAGAAGTCCTTGGATCAATGATCCAACCGTGGATAAAATTCCCCAAATCAATTATGAAACCAATTAAATCAATTGGGATCTCTCAATAAGAGATTTTCTCAGAATTAAACAAATTTCTTTCCACTATATAAAGAACCCGAGACTTCAAGTCTCAAAAAAAGAGACAGACGCAGAGAGAGAATTCCCCAGAGGCTTAAAAAAAGAGAATATACAGTGAGTTTTTAAGGAACGGGAAAATTTAATTCTCAAAGAAAAGACTTGCTTCCTTGAAACACTAGGTAAAAAGAAAACACCTCTCTTTTGCCTCTCTAAGGGTTTAACCCTTCATATAAGAACTCGGTTCTTTCCTCTGGTTTAGATTTGCAGAAGCAAATATCCCCACAAGTTGAGAATTTAATTCTCATCGGAGAGATTTTGCTCTGCAAGATTCAAAACCTAGGGAAAAAGAACTAAGTTACATAAAAAAAGGGGAGAAGAAGAACGGGAACACATAGGAATTTAATCCTTCAAAGATTAGGATTTAACCCTATATAAAGAACTTAGTTCTTCAATAAAAAATAGTGATCCAAGATCTCCAAGGCCAAATCGTTGGTACATAGAACTATTTCGAAGGCTTACGTGTTTCCCACGTGAGTGCTTCAAACGAACAATGAAAATAACCAAAACTTCCTCACGTGTTTACCACGTGATTGGTTTAAGAGGAAAAAAGTAAAAGAAAGAGAAAACTACAACACTCCAGCATCAATAAAGGAAAAGGGGACACCCGCGTGCTTTGCACGAGAACCAAGTGCTTAGCACTTATATAAAAAAAAGGGGGAAGATAAAAACCAAAGTGCAGCGCCCATAGTTGTGATGCCTCACGTGTGTCACACATGAGCGCCATGAGAACCAAGTGCTTAGCACTTATATAAAAGAAGGAGGAATAAAACCCAAAGAGTAGAGCCCATATTTAGGGTGCCTCACGTGTTCACACGTGAGCACCTCCAGAGTTCAGTGTTTAACACCGATTTAGCGCCTCATGTGAGATACACGTGAGTGCTGCATATACCAGTGCTTAGCTCTGTTTGGTAACTATGGAGACTCAGACCTAGCCCAAATTGGCTAAGTTTTCCCAAGGTCAAAACCTCTTCGACTTCCAATCAACCGAGCCCCCCTATGCTTGTGATTCCCCAAACTAATTTTATTCCCAAACATGACTAATGATCTTTCAACTGATAATATGCAAAATGATATTCATCTTATATCTCCTTAGATAATTTTTGTCTCAAACATGAATAACATTTCTTAGGTCTACAACAGCCCTTTTCCCTTAAATATGGGATTTGGTTTAAGGGTACATCTCTCCACACCTCTGATACATGTCGTTGTAATTCCTCAACATCTTCAGAGAGATAGCGGGTCCTGACAACCAACAAATCTTTGGTGCACTTCCAAATTGACATGCACGCCCTAAACCAGATTGTGCCCCAAATTGGGCACATTCCATATCTCCATTGTTCACTCCGCCACGAAACAAATACACGTGCGCGTAAGTTGAATGACGGACCGAAAGGTCCTTAAACTAACCGTTGCCTCTAAAATGGCGACAACAGACCGAAACGTCCTTAAACTAAAATCTCACCTCGACAGGAAGGGATAAAGAACCTAGGGACGGGTTGTTAGAGCAATCTGTTACAGTTCCAATGGACCGAGACGTCCTTAAACTAAAATCTCACCTCCAAAATGTTGAACCGAGATGTCCTCAAACTAGAACATCGCCTCCAAAAAGGCGATAATGGACCGAAACGTCCTTAAACTAAAACAATGGAGCCTAAATGCTCTTTTGTTGGATCTGAAATAAAAATGATCCTGAAACCCCGTTAAGTGGATCTTAGTCTCAAATTAGACTAACGTATCCTTAACAAAAAACCAACCGTGCCCCAAATGCTCACATACATTTAAGTCGATCTTAATCTCAAACCAGATTAACGATCCTAAAATAAATAAAACCCAAATCTAAAATATACGAATTTGGAATAATCCACACCCTACGGGCGGCAACATAAATTAGTCTCCATATACAATCTACGGGCAACCCAAACAAACAAAAACACACACGACACGAAGTGAACTTCTGGAGCAGGAGAAAGTGGTTATCGCGATGCGATAACGTAACTAACTGCAGGGGCTTACGCCTGCAGAGAAGAGCATCCCTACAATCAAAAACCCCTCACAAATAAGGGGGAATCTGACGAAGTCTGCTACAACGGCCGCATCCGTCCAAACCTACGATATACGGTGTTATAAATCAACTTGGTATTTTCGGAGAGGTGGACGGATAAATCCAAATAGTATCTGCCCCCAAAATTAAGGCCAGACGTCCCAACGTCCAGGTCGCGTCTTTCGGCGGTAAACATCACTCTCTCTAAAGAGATGTCTTACAGATTGATGAAGAGAGGGACTGGCATGAATGACTATCATTTGCTTAGGCAATTGAGTCAATCATGCAAAGTCTTGTATGAAACCAGATATTGCTTATACATTTGTTGTAGTAAGAATATATTAATCCAAATCCTGGAGAAACAAAGGGAAGCGGTTATGAACATTAGAGGATGTTCTTGGTATATGATAATGGCAGCCTCCTCCGGGAGGCGGTTATCGGTTTAGACTTCCAAGATAACCTGGATGACAGAGATGCTGTCAGAGTTTTGAGTTTTTACCTTTTCTGAGGATCAGTATATTGGATAGTATTCCAATAGGGATATCGAGGTAGGTATGGTTCAGGATGCTTGTTATGACTCAACAGAGGATACAACCCAAGAAGTTTGTAGGATAAGGTTGTTCATTTATGAACTTGGTCCCATCTTGTATACAGACAAAAATCTTGAGGCAGGGTATCCCTCGATTCGGGAGATTGTTCATCTCTGTGAAGTTGAGATATAGAGAGGAAGTTGAAATATTATAGCAGATCCACTTACTGAGGCTATTTCTCGAACACGAATATTCCTCAAACGAGATTTAAAAAACTGATTAGTAGAGAAGTTGGGTATTCGATAGCACACAGGATGTGGGCATGCGATACCGCAATAATTAGCCTTAAGTGCAAGTGGGAGATTGTTTGATATAGTGCCCTCAAGGAAATTATTGTAATTGCAGGCACGAGATTGTGATAATTGTGGGAGGACCTATACAGGTAGAACAATCTAACTCGAAATGATAGTATGCTATCTGGTTAGTCTTTATCATTGATGTATATATATTTTACTTGTTATTACGTGTCGCTAATACATAATGATGAAGCCTGTAGGATTCTTGCTTGACTAATAGCATTATGATGGCGATCATATATGTGAGAGCAGGATAGTCTGTAAGCACATCCTTAAATGTCCCTAGTCATGGGAGTATCGAGACCGGGCATCAATATTCAGGAGTAGAATAGTGTATACATTTTGAGACCCCGACGAGAGGCGGTGGCCGGTCTCACAAGCCATTGGTGTTATGTCACCTAAGATAGTATACAAGTGCTCACTAGAGGTGGGTACACTGGACAGACTCACTGAGAACTTCTAGATGGTATTATATATATCGTCAGATGGAAGTTCTCGAGTGGCATTAGTACAGATTAGTCTTTTGACCTAAGATCGTCATTTGTCTCGTATGAGTTCCCACTTTACTTTAATTACTACCCTACCATGGCTCAAAAGAGTTGTATGAACAGGTTTTAGTTGGGTACAGTCCCGATCCATATAGAGGCAGTGAGCGATTGTCGGGGATTCGTCTCACCTGATATTAGGAGTCGATATCGTGCTTTGTTCGGTTGGCTATCACTCTAAATACATGGCCACGGTAGATGATATTTACTGATATGAGTTTAGTAGTTTCTCAGTTGGTGATGAGCTTGACTCCGACATGACTTATCGGGTTATTAACGGTCTGACGTTTCCACCCCCTGTACCCGGTATTGGATACTCTCAGACAAAGAGACCGGACTGTACGGTGATTGTCATATTCAGGCTCAGTAGGGTATGAACAGACTTGATTGTCGACCTCCCTTTCGATATATACCTGGGCAGTCGTTACGTACAGCTTGTGCTGCTGACGTGCTTGTGGTTTTCGGACTTATCCAGTAAATCACTGCCAACGTATTGTTGAGTCTTTAGAGTCCCACACAGAGCATTTTCCCGGTTCATGCGATATGATGTAGATGACGTATGTTAGTACATACAGGGTGTTCGATTAAATACGTGTATAGGCTACACGGACCTTAATCGGACGGTTGATAATACTAGCGGCTTAGGATTAAACCGGATTATTAAATCAGGTTTTGATTTAATAATTTATATATATATATTTTTAATATGTATATTCTAGTATTATTATTCAGTATTTATTTTCTCTCTCTTGGCTATTCATATTTTTTGTACGAATACGCATATATGTATTTCGATACGTATACCGGGTTGTATTCCGTATTTATACGGAATTCGTTTTAGAAGATGGACACTTCATTTGTTGATTTTTCTTTTTTAGAAAATCAAAAATTAGTTGGAGGATGAGGTGTAAAGAAGTATGGTGTAGAGAGGTATGGCCTTACTTTTAAAAATTGATAAAATCATTTGTGGTTACTAATTTTCCATGGTTGCAAAAAAGATGAGCCATTCATTCTAAACTTGTGTTTTACTTTACTGAAGACTTAGCCATTTTCCATGGCTTCTTCTTCTTCACCTCCTCCTCCTTCTTCTAGGTAGCTCACTTGAGCTTAGAAAAGTGAAAAAAAGATAGTGAGATTATTCCTACATCCCCACTCTCCATTCGTAGCGAGCTTGGAGCATCAGACGCTTCACTAGGTGAAACCGGCGCTTCACTAGGTGAAACCGGAGCTTGGATTGGTTTCCCTCAGGTGGATCTTCTTCAGCAAGGAAGGTCACCACTCAAGCTCGATCCGGACATCATACAAAAAGCTTGGACGGGTCTTCCATGATTGGGTGGACACGCATCGAAGGTAGTATTCCGTATCTTTGCATGCTTGGTTTGCTAGTTTAGGAGTTTAGATCGATTCTAAGTTCGGGTTTCCTTCGTATTTGCTTGAAATTTTTGTTAGTGTTTATGCCCTAGAAGGCCATTACTGTATCATACTAGTTTGTATATTACTTAATGGAAGCTTGGGATATTCACATGTATATAACAGTCTGGCTAAACATGGTAGTATGCTACTTGGTTTTTCTATCTTAATATGTGAGTATACGTATTGATAGAGCTCTTAGGATCTTGCTTGACTACCAGCGTTGTGATGGCAGTCACACTAGTGGGGGCTGGGTAGTCTACAAGCACATCCTTATTCAGGTCCCTGGTCGTTGGATTATCGAGACAGAGCATCGATACTCCGGAGTAGACTAGTGTGTACGCTTCTCATCCCAGTTGGGGAGATGGTCTGTCCCACAGCCGTCAGTACGTCGTACTGGAGATAGTATGCAGGTGCTCGTTAGGTTACGGGTACACCGGACAGGACTCACAGGGAACTGTTGGTTGGTTTTATACCAGTCGTCAGTGAACAGGTCCCAGGTGACATGAGTACAGCATAGTCCGCAGACTTGGCACTGCTACTTCGCCTCGAGTGTGTCCCACTGTTCTTAGATTGCTACCCTACCACGGCTCAAAGGAGTCGTGCAAACAGGTAGCAGTTGGGTGCAGTCTCGAGCACTTGGAGGCAGTGGAGGTTAGACAGGATTCGTCTCTCCCGGTATTGGGAGTTGATATCGCGCTGTGTCAGAGAGCCATTACGCAAAGTCCCTGGCCAGGGCAAGCGAGATTTGCTGGTAGGTTCCAGTAGTTTCTCAGGGTGTAATGGGCTTCCCTCCGACACGACTTATACCGCTATTAGGGGACTGACGCTTGCTGTCCCCTAGGCCCGATATGCGATAGTCTTGGACGAACGGACCGGACTGTATGGAGATTGTCACATCAGACTCAGTAGGAGTTCGGATGGGTTCCCTCATCGGCCTTCTTATCGACATCTACCTGGGGACCGTTACGTACAGCTAGTGCCGCTTGCGGTCTGTAGTTAAACCCACTGCCAGCGTAGTAGTCGAGTCTCTAGAGTCCCACACAGAGAGTTTCCCTACTCCAGGCGAAACGATATAGAGGTCGTATGGTTTTACGACAAGGGTTCGGACGCATACGTGCGTTTACGCGCGTACGACTTTCGGACAGTTTTTACCAGTCGGCTTTGGTTTAAGCTAGTTACTGGTATCCGGTTATTGGATTTATACAGTCTAAAGTTTTTCCGTATTTTTGCGGAAAGGAGGGGCGTTCTCGTAATTGCGCGAGAAGCTTCTAGAAGATGGTGACTAGGGAGGTTTAGGTGGCATATGCAATGAATGTGATTAGTGAGTCATATGGATGATTCATCCATGTCATTAATGCATGATAAATGCTTAATGACTCATGGAGTGAATCATCACTAGATATTATCAAGCATGGTTGCTAAATTCATTTATTATTCTTTTCTTGAAAAAAAGAAATGCTTGATATATATCATGTTATCTCACTATTCTCATATCATTATCTTTATCATCTTCTCTCTCCTCAAGCTCTCCCTCTTCAAACACTAATCCTCCCCTCTCATGAGTTGAGTACAAGGATTAGTAAGACTACTTAATCCATAACCCTCTCTATATTTCACCTAGCTTCTTTGATTAGCACTTAAAGAAGTTTAGTTGCCTCAAGTTTAGAGGCTAAGCTTGGAGTAAAGCTCTCGGGTGGATCGTCTACTACTTCGAGAAGGCCGAGGAGGAGGAGGAGTTCACAAAGACGAAGGACACGATTCGTTAGGTATAATCCCTAAACATAGTAGCATAGAAACTCTATGTTTTAAGTTAGTTATCGTTTAGCTTCGATTCAAGCGGTTAGTCGATGTTTGTTCACTAAACAAGTTCGTTTTTGAAAATTCCGCCTCCCCACAAGTATTGGGGTGTTGTACATCGACTTACAGTGGTATCAGAGCGTCGCTAAATAATAAATAACTTTTTTGCAAATTTGTATGAATTTCGAACGGAAAAAACGAAACCGGAAAACCCTAAAATATCAAGTTTCTGTCGATTTATAAATGAAGTCCAAAAATTTTTCAGGGATGTTCAGAAAGCTTAAAATGACAGTAGTAGAACACACAAAAAATTTGGTTCCCTGAGTCGCCTACGGCGCCGCTGAACCGCGGCGGATAGCACTGATCCCGCGGCGCTTCCGCCGCCGAGTTGACGATTCAGGGACCCATTTTTCTTGTGATGGTTCTCTGTGATATTTGGGATTTTCTGGAATATTTAATTTTTGCTCAGGTTTCAGATTTGCAGAGCAGTATTGGAGCAAAATTAAAAGTGTTTAATCGATCGAAATTATACAGTATTTGCTTGTTGGATTATATCTGTGATTGTATAATGTGTTCGTAAACCTCCCCTAACTGCTAGTATGTCAGTTGGCAGGGGGTTGCACATTTCTAAAATGGATTTTATCTGTTTGTGCATATGAACTGTGTTGGACTGTTGTGATGTATAGCCGGGGTTATGTGATGGGTTATTATTTAATTCATTTGATGTAAATGTAATTTGTTGTAATATTATTTTGCGGGGCACATCCAGGTTGCGGTTGTAGCCACCGTTGTATTATTTCATTTTACTGTTTTTTCTCCTAGGACAGACCCAAGGTGGGGTGCACAAACTGCCGGGCGGGTAGTTTGCCGTACCCGTAGGGGTCTTGGGTGGGGTAATGGCTATTCATCACAACTGTGTAATCCGTCTTTTGTTGCAGGCTCGAAACAAACACGGATTACTTGCAAATCCAATAAAGTTCATCTGTGATCTGGAATGCCTATTATTGCGTCTGACGAATGTACAATATCTATATATGATAGCTATTTAGACATCACTTATGTTTTACACCCGCGCTAGCCCAGCCCCCGCTCTGTCGTTAGTTAAGTAACCTAACGGGTGATGACGGGACCCCGTGGCGAATGCGGATGGCATAAGAGGACGTTGTATTTTCGTTGTTTTCTGCAATGATAGGTTAATGATGGGACGCATTATCTATAATGCAAAGAAAAACAAACCAAAGTTTAAATCGTTGGAACAATTTAAAAGAAACCACTCGGTTAATTTTAAAACAGATATTTTTAAATGCGGAGACTTAACCACTCCTTTTAAAAGCTATCAGGTTCCTTCGGTTATATCAAGTTCACTACGTTCACGGTTTCTCCAAAACCAGTCGTAGCCCTCCGTCATTTCTTATGGATGGTCAGTAGTATTCAAGCTATGCTTGTTGGCTTACGTCAAGGCATAGTATTTGGTAGCTGCTGGGGTATTCATTTGTTGCATAGATAGATGTGTTGGTTTGGGACAGTCGCATTACCTTGTTGGCTTACGTCAAGGGTATATACGGGTGGGTTCAAATTAACAAGATAATGATGGGCAGAACTTGACATGTGACTTATGATTTGTTGGCATACGTCAAGGTCATAAGAGCATGGGGCAAAAACTTATATCGGGAATTTCTAAAGAAACTGAAATTTGCAAAGAGATGCATACCATTTGGAGTTTGATGAATGTTGGTAGGATTCCTTCAACATTATCATACGATGATATTTGGATCCCGATCCTACTGTGAGTATATGCTACTTATCAGGATATTCGTCACTTAACGATCAATGCTATAAACCTAGTAGGTGTCCAGAAAAGTGTCAGCGGGGTTACGCCCCCAGAGAAAAGAGGTTATTTAATTAAGGAACTTCGCGAAAGCGTTGGAAAACCTCCCTCGAAGTACCGACACCAGCCTGGCTGAACGGTTAAGCAAGTATTGTACAGTGAGAATAGTCCTGGCTAATTCTTCTTTATGGTTTGAGGAAGGATTCGAGAAACAGTGGGAGCCATCCAGTTTAGATAAACTAAAAACCACTCTAAACTTGCAAGAGCATCATGCTAAAGAGTTTTCTTCTCTCTCTCCTAATTGCAGCGACCCTGAAAATGACTGGACTTAAGTTACTTTTAGAGAAAAATATACTGACAGGGCCAAACTATAAAGATTGGCTGCGGAATGTCAAAATGGCTTTGACCTATGACAAATTGGGGTACATCCTCACCGCTACGGCACCTGCTGTCCCTGGTCCCAAATCCAGCAATGCGGATAAGGAAATCCGCAAAACCTGGGATTTAGATTGCGCGAAAGCCAAGTGCATCGTGCTTGCCTCAATGAACAATGAACATCAGAGGAGGCACGAGGATATGACCCTAGATGGCATATTTCTCCATACAAAGGAACTTTATGGAGAGCAATCTCGTATAGCAAGATACGAGACCTCTAAGAACTTGTTTCGAGCGAGGTTGGCTGTCGGGTCATCAGTGGGAGAACATGTCCTAAAGATGATCGGCTATATTGAAGAGCTCGCAGACCTTAGGACGACTTTGGATAATGAGCTCTATACAGACCTTATTCTCCAGTCCCTTCCTCACACCTACGCCCAGTTTATCCTGAACTTCAACCTTCAAAGAAAAGAAGTTGAACTTCCGGAACTCCTGAACATGTTAAGGAGTGCAGAGGGCACCTTGCAGAAAGCAAGGGAAACACCCGCTATGTTTGTTAGCGGTGCATCTTCTTCCGGGTCCAAGGCTAGGGCCAAAGGAAGGAAGAAGAAGGCCGCCAACAAACCTAGAGGAGGTGTTAGTAAGGTAGGAGGGAAGGGAAAGAAAAAGTATGCGGTACCGGTAGTTGGCCAGGATGAGTGCTTCCATTGTCACAGGAAAGGGCACTGGAAGAAGGATTGCAAGGCGTGGAACGCCAAGAACCAGGAACCGAAGCAAGCTGTGGCTTCGACTTCAGGTGTGTTTGTAATTGAGAATTGTCTGTCGATCAACTCTACTTCCTGGGTATTGGATACCAGATCAGGATCTCATATTTGCAATTCATTGCAGGCACTGAGAAACCGTAGAGTGCTGAAGGAAGGTGATATGACCCTAAAGGTTGCTAACGGAGCTAGCGTGGGAGCTGCGTCCGTCGGGGATTATCACCTAGGATTGACGAGTGGACACATTTTGGTTTTACATAACTGTTATTTTGTACCAAGCTTAACGTGTAATATCATATCAGTTTCCTTGTTATCAAATAAAGGTTATGATTTCACGTTTGTAAGAGATGTTGTCAACATCCACCTTAATCATGGTTTGATTGGGTCCGGTACACTAAATAACGGTATATATGTTTTAAACCAACTCCAAATTTTCAATGTCCAGAACACACCAAAAAGAAAGTCTCCAGATTTAAGTAAAGCTTTCTTATGGCATTGTAGACTGGGTCACATCAATGAGAGAAGGTTGACTAAGTTGCATAGAGAAGGATATTTGGACTCGTTCGAATATCAAACCTATGACACTTGTCAATCTTGTCTCAAAGGAAAGATGACAAAGACTCCATTTACTGGACAAGGAGTAAGAGCGAGCGAGCTCTTAGGACTCATACACAGCGATGTATGTGGTCCAATGTCTACACATGCGAGAGGTGGTTATTCCTACTTCATTACTTTTACAGATGATTTCTCTAGGTTTGGACATATCTTCTTAATGAAGCATAAATCCGAGGCCTTTGAGAAATTCAAGGAATACAAGAGTGAAGCGAAAAACCAAACAGGCAAAAGTATTAAGACACTAAGATCTGATCGAGGTGGAGAATACTTAAGTGCCGAGTTCCTAGGTTACCTAAAAGAGAAAGGAATTCTCTCTCAGCTTACTCCTCCATACACTCCACAGCACAACGGTGTATCGGAGAGATGGAATCGAACCCTATTGGATATGGTACGATCCATGATGAGTAATGCTGAGTTACCGCGATCTTTCTGGGGTTATGCGCTAGAATCAGCGACATATCTTTTGAACAGAGTTCCAACCAAAACTGTGCCTACCACACCATATCAGATATGGAGTGGGAAGAAACCCTATCTTCAGTACCTGAAGACATGGGGATGTCCAGCTTTTGTAAAAAAGCAGCATCCGGACAAGCTCGAGGCACGCTCAGTAGAGTGTAAGTTTGTGGGATATCCAAAGAACTCTATGGGATATTTTTTCTATTACGCAGAGGAACAAAAGGTTTTTGTTTCTCGTCATGCCCGCTTCTTAGAAACTGAATTTTTAGAAAATCAGAAGAATGGGAGCGTAGTAGAACTGGAAGAAATTCCAGAACCACAAACTGCTACTAAAAGTTTGGTAGAACCGGAAGTTCAAGAAGTACAGGACATTCCCGCACGCCTCCGCAGGAGCAGTAGGCCGTCTCATCCGCCTGAGAGATACTACGGTTTTCTCATAGATGGGGATAGAGAGGATTGCATCATAGATGATGATGAACCTACTGACTTCCAGCAGGCCATCCAGAGCGGCGACTCGGTACGATGGCTAGATGCAATGCGGACCGAAATGGAGTCCATGTACACCAACAAAGTATGGACTTTGGACTTTGCTCCAGATGGGGTAAAACCCATAGGATGCAAATGGATCTTCAAAAAAAAGATTGGTGTAGATGGACAGGTGGAAACCGATAAGGCTAGACTTTTTGCAAAGGGTTTTCGTCAAAGACCTGGTTTGGACTATGACGAAACTTTTTCTCCAGTGGCTATGCTCAAATCCATTTGGGTCCTTCTTGCTATTGCTGCCTTCCATGATTATGAAATCTGGCAGATGGACGTAAAGACGGCTTTTCTGAATGGAAATTTAGAAGAGTGCGTCTATATGGATCAGCCAGAGGGCTTCAATCAGAGTGGGAGCAGCGGGAAAGTATGCAAGCTGCTTAAGTCCATTTATGGACTAAAGCAGGCATCGCGGAGTTGGAACATCTGTTTTGATGAGACAGTCAAAGAATATGACTTTATCAAAAATCCAGATGAACGGTGCATATATAGTAAAGTTGTAGCCAGAAGTGTCGTATTCCTCTTCTTGTACGTGGATGACATTCTATTGATAGGTAATGATATTCTTATGCTACAATCTGTCAAAGGATTCTTGTCACACAGGTTCTCCATGAAAGACCTGGATGATGCCTCTTACATTCTGGGGATCCGGATCTATCGTGATAGATCCAAGAGGATGTTGGGACTTTCGCAGTCCAGGTATATCGACACTGTACTGAAAAGATTCAGTATGGAAGATTCTAAGCGCGGTAATCTACCGGCTTGTCACGGAATCACCCTCTCCAAAGAGATGTCTCCCAAGACTGATTTGGAAAGGGAACGCATGTCTATTATACCCTACGCTTCTGCGGTAGGCTCTATAATGTATGCGATGTTGTGCACCAGACCAGATGTAGCTTACGCACTAAGCGTGGTAAGCCGGTATCAGTCAGACCCAGGGAAGAAGCACTGGATAGCAGTAAAGAACATTCTCAAGTACCTGAGAAGGACTAAGGAGATGTTCTTGGTTTACGGCGGAAAAGACCTCAGGTTGGAGGCCTTTGCTGATTCCGGCTTCCAGAGTGATAAGGACGATTCCAAGTCCATGTCGGGTTATGTCTTTACCCTCAATGGAGGGGCGGTGTGCTGGAAGAGCTCCAAGCAGGACACCGTTGCTGACTCGACGATGGAAGCGGAGTATATAGCTTCTTGCGATGCCGCAAAAGAAGCGGTCTGGATGAAGAAGTTCCTAACAGAACTTCAGGTGGTTCCTACCATAGTTGATCCAATACCTCTGTATTGCGACAACAACGGAGCTATAGCTTTAGCGAAGGAACCAAGGTCCCATCAGAAGTCCAGACACATCTTGAGGCGGTATCACCTGATCAGGGAGATCATTGATCGTCAGGAGATCGAGGTTCGGAGAATTGCTTCTGAAGAGAACATTGCTGATCCATTCACGAAGGCCCTACCTCAGATTCAGTTCGAGAGGCTACTCGAGATCATTGGTCTTCGATATGCCAGTACATGGCCCTAGTGCAAGTGGGAGATTGTTAGTGTTTATGCCCTAGAAGGCCATTACTGTATCATACTAGTTTGTATATTACTTAATGGAAGCTTGGGATATTCACATGTATATAACAGTCTTGCTAAACATGGTAGTATGCTACTTGGTTTTTCTATCTTAATATGTGAGTATACGTATTGATAGAGCTCTTAGGATCTTGCTTGACTACCAGCGTTGTGATGGCAGTCACACTAGTGGAGGCTGGGTAGTCTACAAGCACATCCTTATTCAGGTCCCTGGTCGTTGGATTATCGAGACAGAGCATCGATACTCCGGAGTAGACTAGTGTGTACGCTTCTAATCCCAGTTGGGGAGATGGTCTGTCCCACAGCCGTCAGTACGTCGTACTGGAGATAGTATGCAGGTGCTCGTTAGGTTACGGGTACACCGGACAGGACTCACAGGGAACTGTTGGTTGGTTTTATACCAGTCGTCAGTGAACAGTTCCCAGGTGACATGAGTACAGCATAGTCCGCAGACTTGACACTGCTACTTCGCCTCGAGTGTGTCCCACTGTTCTTAGATTGCTACCCTACCACGGCTCAAAGGAGTCGTGCAAACAGGTAGCAGTTGGGTGCAGTCCCGAGCACTTGGAGGCAGTGGCGGTTAGACAGGATTCGTCTCTCCCGGTATTGGGAGTTGATATCGCGCTGTGTCAGAGAGCCATTACGCAAAGTCCCTGGCCAGGGCAAGCGAGATTTGCTGGTAGGTTCCAGTAGTTTCTCAGGGTGTAATGGGCTTCCCTCCGACACGACTTATACCGCTATTAGGGGACTGACGCTTACCGCCCCCTAGGCCCGATATGCGATAGTCTTGGACGAACGGACCGGACTGTATGGAGATTGTCACATCAGACTCAGTAGGAGTTCGGATGGGTTCCCTCATCGGCCTTCTTATCGACATCTACCTGGGGACCGTTACGTACAGCTAGTGCCGCTTGCGGTCTGTGGTTAAACCCACTGCCAGCGTAGTAGTCGAGTCTCTAGAGTCCCACACAGAGAGTTTCCCTACTCCAGGAGAAACGATATAGAGGTCGTATGGTTTTACGACAAGGGTTCGGACGCATACGTGCGTTTACGCGCGTACGACTTTCGGACAGTTTTTACCAGTCGGCTTTGGTTTAAGCTAGTTACTGGTATCCGGTTATTGGATTTATACAGTCTAAAGTTTTTCCGTATTTTTGCGGAAAGGAGGGGCGTTCTCGTAATTGCGCGAGAAGCTTCTAGAAGATGGTGACTAGGGAGGTTTAGGTGGCATATGCAATGAATGTGATTAGTGAGTCATATGGATGATTCATCCATGTCATTAATGCATGATAAATGCTTAATGACTCATGGAGTGAATCATCACTAGATATTATCAAGCATGGTTGCTAAATTCATTTATTATTCTTTTCTTGAAAAAAAGAAATACTTGATATATATCATGTTATCTCACTATTCTCATATCATTATCTTTATCATCTTCTCTCTCCTCAAGCTCTCCCTCTTCAAACACTAATCCTCCCCTCTCATGAGTTGAGTACAAGGATTAGTAAGACTACTTAATCCATAACCCTCTCTATATTTCACCTAGCTTCTTTGATTAGCACTTAAAGAAGTTTAGTTGCCTCAAGTTTAGAGGCTAAGCTTGGAGTAAAGCTCTCGGGTGGATCGTCTACTACTTCGAGAAGGCCGAGGAGGAGGAGGAGTTCACAAAGACGAAGGACACGATTCGTTAGGTATAATCCCTAAACATAGTAGCATAGAAACTCTATGTTTTAAGTTAGTTATCGTTTAGCTTCGATTCAAGCGGTTAGTCGATGTTTGTTCACTAAACAAGTTCGTTTTTGAAAATTCCGCCTCCCCACAAGTATTGGGGTGTTGTACATCGACTTACAATTTTTGTTCGCCATCCGCGCCTTCACTGTGCCGCAGGAACTAGTGAACCCTATAGTGGTATCAGAGCCTCCCAAACATCTTAAACTAGCTAGTTATGGCATTAGAATTCACGTTATTTCGGGCATCGAAAACTGTCGAAAAAACAGTCCCAAATTTTTGGGTTTTGAGATGTTTGCACACCCCGCGGGCTCTCGGTTTGAACAAAGAAGCCGCGAGGTGGTGCATGGGCACCCCGAAGAGAACCCGGGGGGACCGAATGACTGGGCCCACTCCGCAAGTCTACCATAAGGTGGTTTTATTGTGGGGACCCGAAACTGCCTCCCTCCCCATCGGCAGTTTCGGGTCAGCCTCACCCCCTGGCCACCTCATGGTGGCCTCGGGAGTGGGGTACCCTCCTTAGGTCCCCCTACTCGAAGTTAATTTCGTGCTCTAACTCTCCATGAAGGTTTGGACGCATTATGTTTTGATTCGGACTTCCGAATTAGCTCAAAACTCGACTTTTTTGGATGTTTAGTGCACTTGGTTTTTGATCCTTGGTATATTTTGGATGTACGCTAATTGTGTTTTGGAATTCTAATGTCGTGACTTTGTTTGCATTCTTTGATGTGTTGTTAACGTTGTCTAATTTCTATATGCTCAATTAGATGGGGTTACACACTTGTTTCGGTTACTTGTTTCTGGTGATATATATCTTGATTATGGTTTAGTCGGATTATCGTGTTGGATAGCCCCTCATATGTTGCTTTTACAGTTTTGATTTATTTTGTTTTATTCATTTGTTTAGGACAACCTCCAACATATGGCCGCTGTTTCCGTATTATGTATATTCTTTTATTGGGGCTCGACCAGTATGCGGTCGATGTCACCATTGTATATATTTCATTTCTGTACTATGATTAACCCAGGAGAAGTGCTCGAGTAGCCGGGTTCTAGAGTGCAGCAGGTGGCCATCTCATGGAGTTGAGACCGGGCCATCTCACTGTAGAATTGGTGCGTTGCTTGCTGCACTTGTAGGGGTTATAGGATTCGACCCATTGAGGGGTGCACAAGTTACCGGATTCTAGAAAGCGGCGGGTGATCGACTCATTTCATTGAGGGCGTGTTACCAAATTTCTAGGATTGGCATGTGGCTTTCCGTACTCATAGGGGTCTAGGATCGACTATGTATGGGCTATCCCCATGAATGGTGAACGTCGCGTTTCATTTGCGGCTCAAATGAAACGCGGGGCTCCAAGTTTATCCGCTATTCCATACTGTTGTTCGCATGCCTGTGATGATTCTTATCTATTTGTGATGACTATTATCTGCCTGCGATATTGATATATATATATATATATATTATATATTAGTTGATGCTTTTATATGTTTTGTATCCGTGCTAGCCCTGTCCCCGCCCTGCCGTAAGTTAAGTAACCTTACGGTGAAGACCAGGACCCTGTAGCGAATGCGGATGGCATATAAAAGTATGCTATTTTGATTGTTTTTATTGTGGCTTAGAAACTAGATTTGATGGGACTGCATTATATCTTTAATGCAAAGGAAAACAAACATGTTTGATATTGTCAGAACTAATTTTTAAAACTACTCGGTTTTCTTCAAAACAACTGTCATATTCTTTTGCTTTGCATTAAGGTATTTTGTTAGGAATATCCAGCACCTCATTCTATAAGGGAAGAGCCATGATCCCTTTACGAGGAATTCTCTCTTAAGAAAAGGTTTATGTTACTAATTTTAAAAAGCGGAGCTTAAACCACTCCATTTCAAAACCACTAGAGTTCCTTCAACGATATCAAGTTCATCACGTTAAAGGTTTTTCACCAAAACCAGCCGTAGCCTTCCGTCGTTTCAGATGAGTATCAGCTAGTATTCTTGCCACTACTACAAATAGGGGTTGCCCCTAGGGGCACAGAAATACGCCGTAGGTGCACAAGCCGCAGGTGCAAGTCTTAGTCTTAAACATGCCCCTACGGTGAAATAATTGCCCCTACGGCTTAATGCATAGGTTCATCTGTCCCTACGGATTACACCGTAGGGACAAAATATTTATTTAATTTATCGGTTTATAAAATAAAACAGTTGCCCCTCCGGATAACTCCGCAGGGACAAATATATGCCCCTACGGCTTAATGCGTAGGTCCAGATGTGTAGGGGAAAAATATCAGGTATTCTGATATTTTGTCCCTACGGGTAATTGTGTAGGGGTAAAGCTAAGGCCCCTACGGATTACTCCGTAGGGACAAGCCTAAACCCTGTTACTGAGTCCATAGGGTCAAAATATCAGGTATCCTGACATTTTTTCCCTACGGATAAATGTGTAAGGGGCAAAGTTAGACCCTACGGATTAAACGGTAGGTGCAACATGTGTCCCTACGGATTAATCCGTAGAGACATATTATTAGGTTCTTTTTTAAAAAAAAGGCTGCCTGTTTTTTTCTCGTCCTGTGCACAATAATATATACATCATATATAAAAGTAATCAACAAGCAGAATATATACCGCAGTATTCATAATCAACATCTCACGCATAATATATAAAAGAAATCAACAAGCAAAATACGATATCAATCTAAATCAATATGAACACGCAAACACCACCAATATCGTCCAAAATATATATAATATGTATCATATAAGTAAATACATGTTTAAAATATAAAAATCAAAAAGCTACCTTAGCTCGGTCCAGCTCCACCTTTGATAATCGCCGTAATCTGGCGCACCTGCTTCTTGGATAAACCCTGAGTCAACAACTCGAGCAATGCGGACGGTGCAGGAGTCTGAGCGGGCTGTGGAGTTGTAGGAGTGGTCTGCGCAACCGCAGCCGAGGTAGTGGCTTGCGGAGCCGCAGCTGCGGGGGTCTGAGCGGGCTGTGGAGCTATAGCAGTGGTCTGTGCAACCGCAGCCGAGGTAGTGGCTTGCGGAGCCACAGCCGAAGGAGATGCATGTGGAGCCTCGCCCGAAATACCCTATCGCGTCTGTTTAGTTTTGCGTGTAATAACCGAGTAAGAACTGTGTATTAATCGAATTCATATCATTATCAGGTTATTGCGAAACCCCCAATATATGAATACTTAGGGGCTTAGGCCTCGTTTGGATATCTAGTTTGGAAAACCGTAATTTATTTTAGTTAGACTGTTCTATGTATGTATGATTAATCAAAGCTAAGTCTACAACCAAATAAGCTCAGGCTACGTGCTAATATTGGATATGTTGCTATCTATAATATGACATAATATTTTACTATTAAGTAGTATACATACCATCATATCCTTCAACTCCTGGACGCTGGCCTTCAAGGTGTCAAGTTCTTGCTCTAGACGTCACTCACGGGAGATAGAGGAAGTAACCGCCGGAGTGGAGTCCAACCTCATATGGGCCCTGCTAGGACCCAGTCCCCGGCCTCTCTCCCAACCTCCATGGTGCCCTCCGTGTGCGGCGTCTAGGAATGGGGTCAGCAGCATCGGATCGTTCTGTCCAGTAAAATCGATCCCCGATGCCTCCGCCTGCTCAACCACCCGTTCCTACACCCACATTAACCAGTAAAATATAAGTAAATCATTTAAATTTGAACTGTTCAAAACAAAAATTTCAAATAGGGGTTGAATAAATATTAACACTTATGCAATACTCCTGGGTAGCGGTGTAGGGGTATCG
Organism: Agapanthus africanus; assembly: GCA_030015575.1. Classification (NCBI taxonomy): domain Eukaryota; kingdom Viridiplantae; phylum Streptophyta; class Magnoliopsida; order Asparagales; family Amaryllidaceae; genus Agapanthus; species Agapanthus africanus. The sequence goes on along the minus strand of CM057346.1, from coordinate 490,337,570 downwards.
ATGCTCGCCCGTGGCGGGATCTGTCGAGGTGCCGTGGACGGCAAGATACGCGGACAGCACGCTCGGTGTACCACCCTGTGCCAGGGTCTGAGCTCTCTGCAATTCGCAAAAAATTTACATATATTATAAAATAACTCTTAATATTACATTATATCACAGTAGATCTATTATAATTTACCGATGCCTCCATGGCACGAGTAATATTCCTCGAGCCACCTGTATAAGTGGGGCGACCCCTCTTCGCCGACTTCCTATTCTCTTTATTTTGATTCGTCTGTTTCTGCACAACACATTCAGATTTAGTTTTCTAATTAGGCAACACAAAATAATAAATTATATACTAAACAATGAATTACATTTAAAATACATACATGTTTGCGCTGAGAGTCGAAATATTGGTACAATAGAGGCCATGTATCTACGTCGACTCTCGTAAAGGCCATAGTATGTAGGAGGACCGCTCTCTCTGCCTCGGGGGTCACCATCCGTAGGGAATGGCAGTCAATCTTCAGCTTGTTCCTATTGTATCGGACCTTCGATCGCATGTTCTTCATCAGGCCATGGTACAGAGCGTGAAGATCGAGCACCCTCCCAAGGTGATTAGGGTCGGGTACAGGCTGAAAATCGTAATCCAACTGCAAATACAAAAAAAAACAATTTTATTAAATTGCAAGTGTTAATAATAAATATATTTGATAAATCAAATAAAAATATATATTAATACCCGAGCCTGATCTCAGAAGAGGGCGAATGAGCGCCGATGCTGGTCGTACCACTCAACGTGAAGTGGATACTTCTTCACGAGGCGGCTCTCATCCCCCATATACCGTCCGAAACTCTCGGAATAATTGTCGGTATAGCAATAATCAGGGGTAAAAAAGAGGGGAAATGCTGCCTCCCCTAGCTCTGTCGGGCCTCAGCCTGTGGGACTTATTTGGGCCTCGAGTCCCCCTCTCGGGATGGGAATGCCCTGCGTCTACAAGAAATATCAAGACAATCAATATTAAGACAAAGTGGTATTAAGAAATCAAGGTTTAACGAAAATTGAAGTGTGATATATACCTCCGATGACAGAAGCACGAGCCTGGGCCCGGGCAGCAGCATGAGCGGGGCGATAGTTCCTTCCGTGAGTAACAGCCGGTGACCCGGACGTGGACGCATCCCTTCCAACTAGAAAATAAATATCGATAAAATTATATGAAGTTCATGTTTATTCTTAAAGGATATGTAAAATGAATAAATATTTTATATTTATTCATACAAATCTGCAGACTGAGCAGAGGGTATGGAAGTGACGGGAGTGCCCCCTGCACCAGACGTAGATGCACCACCTATAATTAGACAATCAAACATTGACTATATAAGTAATTGCAAAAAGAATGCGTATATCAATAATATAACATTCTAAATCAACATGTATACAGTTATAAACATATCCGCAGGTGCGGTGGTGGGCTCTGCCCTTGATGTAAGTACGTAAGAGCAAAAAGAATGTATGTATATTTATGATATAGCATTCTAAATCAATATACATGCACTATATGATATATAAACATACCTGGAGGTGTGAGCGTGGCCTCTGTCCCTGATATGGACGCACTAACAGCTAGACATGAAAAACATTGACTATGTAAGTAATTTTGACATGAATATGCATGTATATCTATAACATTACATTCAAAATGAATATGCGTGCAACATACCTGGAGGTGCGGGAGTGGCCTCTATCCCTGATGTGGACGCACCACCACCAACTAGACAATCAAACATTGACTATGTAAGTAATTTTGACATGAATATGCATGTATATCTATAATATTACATTCAAAATGAATATGCGTGCAATATACCTGGAGGTGCGGCCAAGTCCACACGGAAGGAGGCATCCGAAGGGGTCTCCGATCAGGGTGCAAGACCGGCCCTCTGAAGCTCCCTACGCAGCTCTTCGGGCGGCAGAACCGCTCTGCCTCTGCCTCTGCCGGTGCAGCGGCTGGAGCTCCTGCCGCCCCTCGCTGCTCCCGTCGTTGTCATCAAATCTAGATAAAACGGTTCGTGGACGCATTAGACAATCATTACATATGCATGCTATATATATATATATATAGATCGTAAAATGTGAAGTAATAATATAATATTACTGATAACCTTTTTCGTTTCGTGGACGCATTAGATATATTTACTTGGATTTCATCATCGATATCATTTCTAACCCATATAACTTCATGATCAACCGAAGACAACCCGTCTTTTGAAATAGACGGTTGGAGCACTCTAAGTCTTCTCTCTTCTTCATCCTCATCGCTGTCCTAGAATTCTGGGACATCGTAAACATCCATGGGTTTCCAATGGCATACGACACTCCATCTCGGATGCTTCAAACACTGTGAGTAGTATACTTAGAACGCTTGGTTCGGAAAGATAAACGGATCTTCCTGACCGTAAAATCGAAGTGTGTTCACACTGGTCAATCCATATTCATCTTTCTAAGTCCCGAGATTGCTTCTCTACTTATCCGTATCGGTTCGTGTATCGTACTAACTACACTGAAATATATAAAAGGGTTCCGTCCAGAATATTGGATGCCGAGTATACAATTTAAGTATCCATAATAAATCACACCATCCGATCCTACCGTCACAATCCAACTATTCTTAGTGGTTCTAGAAGTTTCTATGTCCTTAACTTCGAATGTGTATCCAAGGACACCGAATCCTTTATAATATGCAACCTCCATAGTAGGAAACTGAGCTAAACATTTTGAATCACTCTCTAATGATGCAGACAAGTTTGGATCATAGATCTAACAAAACGAATTTTATGACAAATACATAACGATATAAGTTTAGATTAAAACTAATAGCAATAACATGTTATTCGAATAATTTACATGATCTGCAACCCAATTGCAAAAATTATCCTGATGATATTTTTCCAATCGTTCATCGTTCCAATCAGGATGTCCCTCACGTACCTCGTTAAAATGAATTCCGTTCTTAACAATAAATTATGACATTAATATTATATCATTTCATACACACACAATCACAAATATAACAATTAATCCAAAAAAACTTACTCTCTAATTTTTTCAAGACATGCACTATTGAGGAGGATAAACCGGTATATCTTGTTGATAAACATAATGTCTACCCTTTTATAATCGGCTTTACTATATGGCCCGTCTTGAATTCTTCGAGACCGATTAAGTCCCGTCTCAATGTTCTCGTCTAAATAGCGGGAACAAAATGTGGTTGCTTCATCTAGAAGATAGCCTTGCATGATAAAACTCTCTGGTCGATTTCTATTGTGTATATATTTTTTAAGAGTGTAGAGGTACCTAAATAAAAATATGTTAAATAAATAAATACGGGCATACATGACAACAATAATTTTACAAATTGCACGAAACGAAAAATTCCACGTACCTCTCGACGGGATACATCCATCGATATTGTACCGGTCCGGCTAACTTAGCCTCAATTGCAAGATGAACCGTCATATGTATTATGATATCGAAAAATGACGGTGGGAAAATACGCTCAAACTTGCAAAGTATCAACGCAATAAAATTTTCTAGTTTATAATTCTCTGAAAAACAACATAGGTCATTGATTACTAGACCAACCGATTCGAGGAGGGAAGTCCTGAGGGCTAATGGGAGAAGGTGCTCCATAATAACATGGTGATCATGACTTTTTAGCCTATCGATCTTGCTTTTCACAATTTTTATCTTCTTACTGAATGATCCTGATAAACATGTGGGAACTTTTAAATCATGCAACACCTGCAGAAATCTTTTCTTCTCCGGTTGTGACATATGATAAGCGGCATTGGAAAGTAAAAACTTGCCTGGTTTACCCACTACCGGTTTAGGATGCAATTCACTTCTAATTTCCCAGTCCTGTAGATCCATCCGAGCATTGAGGCTGTGTTTTGATTTCCCGTCTTTACAAAGAAGCAGGTTGAGTACGTGCTCGATACTCCTTTCTCTATGTGCATGACGTCTAGACAATGACGCACTAAATTTGTTGACCAGTACGGAAGCTCGAAGAAAATGCTTAACTTGTTCCAGAATGGTGATTTGACCTGTTTTGTCGGATCCATCCCGAAGGTCATATTATTGTAACCATCCCACTAAGCAGTCACGTCCTCTCCGGACAATAGGGCTGAAGGTCTAAGAAGCTCCTGATGACCATCAAAGTGAACAGCGTCTAACCTGTAGGGGTGATCTAGAAGCAGGAAACATCGATGGCCGCAATAACAAACCTTCCTGCTAAAATTCAAGAATTTCGATGTTTTATATTGATGGCAATAAGGACATGCTTTGTGACCATGTACGAACCAACCTGATAGCATTCCATACGTAGGAAAGTCATTAATTGTCCACATTAAAACCGCACGTAGTATCAAGGTTCTATTTTTGTTTGCAGCGTAAGTCTCTACACCATCAATTAATAAAGATTTTAACTTCTCGATCAGAGGTCGGAGATATACGTCGATATTGTTTCCCGGTGAATTTGGTCCGTCGATAAGAAGAGGTATCATAAAGTATGATTGGTCCATAGCCAACCAAGGCGGCCGATTATAAACTATCATTACAATAGGCCATGTGCTATGGCTTCCAGCCATATAGTTGAATGGGCAGAAGCCATCACTAGCCAGTCCGAGCCTGGTATTGCGAGGATCGCTACTGAATATTGCGTGCCTCCTATCGAAATCCTTTCATACCGGTGAATCTCTTGGATGAGTCATTTTTCCATCTTCACTTGGAGGAGCACGGTGATGCCAAATTATTGCCTCGGCTGTTTTCTTGCACCTGAATAGCCTCTGCATCCTCTGTGTTATGGGAAAGTATCGTGCTATCTTGACAGGTATATCGGGCTTCTTATCAGAATCAGAATCTTTCGGCTTATACCCGGTCTCTCCCCATGTTGGACACTCTTTCAAATCTGAATTCTCTTTCCGGTACAACATGCAATTTTTAGGACATGCTTGAATTTTCTCACACTTCAGACCCAAATCAGACGTTATCTTCTGGGCTCCGTACCAACTGTCGAGCACGTTATTTCCCGGGGGCATAGAATCTTTCAAGAACGAAAGAAGCATTGTGAATGACTTGTTACTCCATCCATTTAGGCACTTAATTCGGAAAAGTTGGACGAACTATAAGAGGGTGGAATACTTTGCATTCTCATAAATTGGTTTTCTAGCATCATTCATGAAATTTTCATACTTATTCGGACGCGGTCCCTGACCGGAAGGAATGTCATTTTCGGTACGAATAGATTCACCTAGGGCAGGCTCTACCATATCCACCATTTCTTCTGATGGAAAGAAATTATCGTCTTCTTCTTCTGCCGCATTACCGTCTTCTCCTTCTTCTCCTGCCGCATTATCGTCTTCTCCTTCTTCTTCTGCCGCATTACTATGTTCTTCTCCTTCCCCGTGATATAGCCAAGTTGTATAAAGTCTAGTAAAATCATGTTTAATGATATGAAGCTCAGCAAATTCTTCCTTCTGCCTGTACTTATTCCCACATCTATCGCACGGGCAGAGAATCTTCTCTATCACGATCTTATTATGCGCACGTGCAAATTCAATAAAAGCAGCAACTCCTGCGACAAAATTAGGTTGCATACGTTGTTGCCAATCCACATACATCCAGTCCTTAATTCTGACGTACTCATGGGCCATGTTAGACTGTATAACATATAAATTGTAGGCTATGATGGCTATATTGAGAAATCTAAGAACGGGATGGTTACTGAAAATAGAGAAAATCCGTGTATATGCTTTGTGTGTGCGTTTGTCGTTGGAAAGAATAAATTATCGATAATCAAAATTAGATTTGAGGATACCCATATATGAGTCGTATTCTATATATGTGTGTTTCAATTTATGATTTCGCTTATATGTAGGGTTGTTAGTATATATATGCTGTGTGTGCATTTGTTGTGTATTCGAGTTATGTGTGTGTTTCAGCTGTCGGGGGTAAGGCTTCTATCCCATTAAGAATGTATAGAGCAGACACCCATTCGCTTGTGCTTTCAACCGTTTCGAGAAAATTTCGGCAGCACCTCCCCACTGTTCTCCGAGTACACTGTAATAGAATAGATAATCATTTCAAAACTGTGAAACAACGTTGAAATGAACATCTAATCTATCTTTGTACATGGAGAACCAGCGGAAAAGTACCGACGAAATATCTCGAAACGGATGAAAACACAAGTGAATGTAGGTGTTTGCTTTATACATTCCTAACTTGTCCACACGGGATAAATCTATCGGTTATCATACGATTGAATCTTCTTGTCACATAGACCACACGACAGTTGTTAGTACCGAGCTATACCGTCCGATATTTAACAACCTCCGTATAGTTCTATGTCACGACGAATATCGAACGTATGTTAACCGATAGACGGAGACTAAGTAGCGCTTTGAGTTTCATATATGAGTATCGATGAGAATATGAAAGTTTCATATTATCATCGAGTATCATATATTGGTTTTAACATGAACATTTAAGATGAATAGGTTTTACGTTTACGTTTCATTATTAAGGGTTCGAAATTTCAAGTTTAGGGTAAATTTTTCTTGCGTTTACGGTAAAGCTGTACGTTTACGTTATCATCGAGTATCCTACTGCAATGAACTAGTGCACCCTAAACCCTAACCCTAAATAACCCAAATAAACCTAATTAACCACAATTAACCATAATCGTTACCCTAACAAAAATTATCCCTAATTAACCCAAACTTAACCCAATTTACTCAAATTAACCTAATTAACCCTAATCAACCCAAACTTAACCCAATTTACCCAAATTAACTTAATTAATCCTAATCAACACCCTAACCCTTTTAAATTATCACTAATTAACCCAAATTAACCCTACCTTCTAATTAACCCAAATTAATCCTAGCCTCTAACCCTAAACCTGAACCGAACCCTAACCCTAACCCTAACCGTAATTACCCTAACCCTAAGTCCAACTAATTAACCCTGACCCTAACCTTAACCCCAACCCTAACCAAACCCTAACCCTAACCCTAACCCCAACCCCAACCCTAACCCCAACCAAACCCTAACCCTAACCCCAACCCCAACCGAACCCTAACCCTGACCCTAACCCTAACCCCAACCCCAACCCCAACCCCAACCGAACCCTAACTCTAACCCTAACCCTAACCCTAACCCCAACCCCAACCCCAACCGAACCCTAACCCTAACCCTAACCCTACCCTAAACTGAACCCGATGCCTAACCCTAACCCTCACCCCTACCTGAACCCTGAACCCTAGCCCAAATATCATCAAAATTATAAATAATTTGAGATTTACTAACCTATAGAAGGTGGTGGAGGAGACGACGGAGGAGACCGGTGGTCGACGACTCAATCGGCGACGAGTCGCGGGCGGTGGCGACGAGAAAGTCCACGAGGAAGTTTTGGGAACGATCGAGGAAGGTGGCGGGCCACGGGCGGAGGGCGGTGGCGATGAGGCGCGGGAACGAGGCGGGGGAATGATCGAGATGCGGGAGAGTGAGAGAGAGAATTTTTGGGAACGGCGAGGGCTTTTCTGTGCCTTTCTTTTATTAATAACCCATATATATACCCCTACGGACTTAACCATAGGTCATTTGTTTGCGGCTCCGTAGGGCCAAACAACAAATTATGATTTAATATTTTTAAATTAAAATGTTGGGCACCGTAGGGATAACCATAGGGACCTATGGACTAATCCGTAGGGGCAATAAAAAGTTGCCCCTACGGATTCATGTAGCTGTAAGGGCAACCCTATATTGTAGTAGTGTGCTATATATTTTGACCTTCGCCAAGGCATAGTGTTTGGTAGCTAAGGGATACTTGTCTGTTGAATAGGTAGATGCATTAATCTAGAACAGACGTGCAGTTGTTTTGACCTTCGTCAAAGGCTTGTACAAATGGGTCTAGATTAATCAAGACAATGACGAGTTGAACTTGACTTGCGACTTATGATGTTTTGACCTTCGTCAAGATCATAAGCGCTTGGGGCAAAAACCACATCGGGAGTTTCAAATATAAGGGAAACTTTCCAGGCATGTGCATACCTTCTGGAGTATGGTGACTTGAATGGATTCCGTAAAGTTATCACACGATGATAGTTGGATCCCAATTCCCACTGATGAGTAGGTATTACTCTTCAGGAGATTTTTCACTTCACAATTAGCTAACCTATTAAGTGTCTAGAAAGTGTTAAAAAGGTTATGTCTCTGCAGAAATGGGGTTATTAATTGGTTCGTGCGAATGCATAGGGGACCTCCCTTGGAGTACTAGCACTGACCTGGCTGAACGGTTAGCGAACTTGTAAGGTGTATATGATCCCGACTAGTTCTCCTTTTAAGGTTTGAAGGAGAATTCTAGGAAATGGTAGGAGCCATCCTGATTAGATAAAGTGTTAACCAATCTAATCTTGATAGAGTGCACGCTGAGCGTTTCTTTTCTCTCTCTTTGGTACAGCGACCCATGACTTACCTAAAACTCATTAACTAAGTTAACCGAACCTTCTTACACACGTTGGTTTTGGATTGTCATGATTCACGATAAAGTCGCAAATATCCCTGCTACTCCTACTTTCCCTTTGTATTTCTCCATAACACTCCGTATCACTACGATAATCCATATTGCTTGGAAATGGCCATCGTATAGTTACATACGAACTCGAAGATATTATTTCAGTCTAGAATGGCCACTGGTTTTGGAGAATTTAGATTCTGTTATTCGGTTGTCTCTTCCTTTTTACCTTCTCAGGTTGCGAGAGCTCCTTGTATTAGGAGAGTACACCTATTGCGCTTATTGAATAGTCTTCTTCCAAACCTTAGGCAGGTGCCGAAAGGTAGGCAAAGAAGAAAACCAGTTAGCGTAAGTGCGGTGTACAGAAGGTAACATATAGAGACATATAAAGGGATTGAAGTGAGGGCAAATGAAATTACGACTGCAGGGTTATCTAAGGTGGTAGCAAGGTTTCGGGAGGTATCGTCCATGCCAATTTCAATTTTTTACCGTTCTAAAGAACCCTAACCCTAGAATCTTAACTAAAGATTTAGACGAAACAACAATGTAAACAACTTTACATCTAAGTGCATAAGGAATACAACCTTTGTAGACCGGTCCTTCATTTCTAAAGCTCCGCGTAGTTGTCCCTTCGCTCCAAGTAGTGAACACCCGAACATTAGTAAGGATTCACATGAAGAAATGAACAAGTTTGCTCGAAGTCTTCAAGGACGAAGATGATCTACGTCGAGAAGACTCAAGCTCATGCTACATCTTCACTAATGGTAGATTAGTGAAGCAAACACCCTAAACTAAATGGCTAATATAGTAGAGGATGATGAAGTAGGAAATGGGCTCATTTTAGATTTATTTTTCTCACAATATTTTCTCACTTAGAAAAAAGCTAGCAAGATTTTTCTCATGAAGAAGAAGATAAAGTGATGAAGAGAAATGAAAACTCATGAGGTGAGAATAACAACCATGGGTGAGTTAGTGTCATACACTAATTCATGTATAGAATAAATCATGGCTAACAATAATGGTTAAGTTAATAAATATCTTCAAGTAAAACAAAAAGAGTGGACTTGGTCAATGGGTCCACAAGCTTCTACAAGTTTCAACCATGTGACAATTTCCAACCATTTTTTATTTACTTTAAATAAATAAAACCCTTCATTATTAATAAGCATGGTGTGAGTCTCATACACCCATGAACCATGTGGCATCTAGCATGACAAAAAATAATGTACATTAATATATATCGCATATATATTATATGCACACAAGTGAGAAAAAGAAATGTTTGAGAGAGCTAATATTAGTTAATGTAATTTAATATATCACATATATAATTATACATTAAATTATTAAATCTACACTTGATTTAATAATCCGGCTATATCACATACAACCAACTAATATCAAATGTAATATCCTATCGAATCAACACTTGATCCGATAACCCGGCTATATCGCATATAACCGACCGATATCACATATCGCGAGAATAGAATGCGGTATCACATACGCGCATTAATCTCGGTCCCGCACATATCACATATGTGCTCCTACTTCGTTTTGCATGAACCAGGAAATCTCTGTGTATAACTCTAAAGACTCGTCAATACACCGGCAGTACGTGATGATCATATCAAACACCCACAAGCCGCAAGCGGTCTGCTAAATGTAACGGCCACTCGAGTATTGAGCGATCAGAAGATCAACAAGCAAGCATGCTCATACTCCTGCGAATCCAATCAGTAACACTACCATACAGTCCGATCTCTTCGTCAGATATGTCGCATATCAACAGCCTGGGGGTGGTAAAACGTCAGACCCCAATAGCCTGATAAGTCATGCCGATGCAAGGTCTATAACGGTTCGAGAAACTACTGATAACACTTACCAGTAAATCTCAGCAACCCTTGCCAGGGATTTTCTGTTATGGCCAATCAAGTATAGCGCAACATCAACCCCCAATACCGGGAGAGATGAAATCCCCTCCTATCGCTCATTGCCTCAATGTGACTCGGGACTGTACCTATAAACCACCTTTTTGCACGATCTCTTGACCATGGTATGGTGGAAATCAAAGCACAGTGGGAATCACACAAGACTCTATGACGATCTCGGGTCGACAGACTAACCTGTACCAGTGTCACCAGAGAACTGCTATATGACGATAGGTATAATACCATCTAGGAGTTCTCGGCGAGTCCGTTCAGTGTATCCAGTCTCCACTGAGCACCCGTATACCATCTTTGATGTCAAACACCAATGGATGTGGGATCATCCATTGCCCATCATATGGGTCAAGATGCGTATACGCTTGTCTACTCTGGAATATCGATACCCTGTCTCGATACACTCTCGACTAGGAACAATTATAGGGTGTACTTATGGACTACCTTTAGCCCCACTAGTATGATCTCCATCATAGTCCTGGTAGTTAAGTACACATCTTAAGGGCTTTATCAACATGTGAGAGCAAGACATCATCACTTATACAAGTAAACATGTTAAGACAAAGAGCAACCAGATAGCAACTATCATATCGAGCAAGAAAGTCCTCCCTATATATGTCCAAGCATCCACTACAATATACATCCCATGTACAGTAATGGCCTCTAGGGCATACATACAACTAACAATCTCCTACTTGCACTAAGGCCATCTGTTATAGTATCCAATACCTAACAATATAGCATGGGTCACAGTATCCTATGCTCAACCTGTATGTCGATGTCGCGCACCCCACATGTTCGAGAGAAGGCGGAATTTGCAAAAATTGATTTTTACGAGCTTCGCAACACCGACTAGAACCAAGGATCGTTCATAAACCCTAACTAGCAAACTACTTGAGGTTTAACTACTCGGATACGAAGTTATACCACACGATACTTGTCCTTCGGGTCTTCATCGTTGTCCTCCTCATCTACGTAGGCTCCAAGGATCGATCCGGATCGTAGCTTCTTCGGCGGCCTCCTTAAGTCAAAGACGATCCACCCGAGAGTCTATAGTCCGAGCTCCGCCTCAAAACCGAGGTAACTAAGGCAACAAGCTTGCTAAACTTAATGGCCTAGGTGATATAGAGTATGAAGATGGATTTATTTGTCTCTTGAAACCCTAGGATTCTCAACACATGAGAGCTTTTAGGGTTTGTAGTAGGGAAGAAGAAGAGAGCTAGTATGAGAGCTCGCTTGAGGAAAGAGAAAGTTTTTTGATAAATGATAATGATAATAGAAAATGTGATGGCTCTCTTGATTTGACCACAAGAATGTCAAGAAAATATCTCACCCAAAATATCTAGTGCCACAAAATATCTCACAAGAAATATCTAGTCAAAGACTCAAACCAAGTCAAGTGGTCAAACCAAGTCAAATGGTCAAACCAAGCAGCCATGCCACAATTATTATTTACAAATATAACAAATACTTTCCTCCACCTCATAATTATTTTAATCAAGTCAATGATCAAAACCCTAATGAGGTGTCTCCTTCTATGCCCCTATCATCTGTATATACATACACACATTCGTGTTCCGAGAAACACGAATACAAAGAGACGAAACCGATCCATCAATATAATACTAGGATCCGGCTTAAACCAAAGCCCACTAGTATTATCCACCCGAACATCATACGCGCACAAGTGCACGTACGTAATCTAAGCCTTGGCGTAAAACCATACGGCCTCTACACCATTTGCCCAGTCCAGGGAAACTCTCTATGTTGGACTCTAAAGACTCGATACTACGCTGGCAGTGGGTTTAACCATAGGCCGCAAGAGATACTAGCTGCACGTAACGGTCCCCAGGTAGATGTTGATAAGAAGGCCAATGAGGAAAACCCATCCGAACTCCTACTGAGCCTGAATATGACAATCTCTGTACAGTCTGATCTGTTCGTCTAAGAGTATCGCATATCGAGCTTGGGGGGCGGTAAACGTCAGACCCCTAATAGTGGTATAAGTCGTGTCGGAGTACAGTCTAAAACACCCTGAAAACTACTCGAGTACCTACCAGTAAATCTCGCTTGCCCTGGCGAGGGACTTTGTGTAATGGTGTTTCGAACGCAGCGTGACATCAACCCCCAATACCGGAAGAGATGAATCCTATCTAACCGCCACTGCCTCCAAGTGCTTCGGGACTGCACCCATATACTATCTGTTTGCATGACTCCTTTAAACCGTGGTAGGGTAGTAATCAAAGTACAGTAGGAACACACTCAAGGCGAAATAGCAGTGTCAAGTTGACGGACTAAGCTGTACTCATGTCACCTGGGAACTGTTACCCGACGATAGGTATAATACCAGCAAACAGTTCCCGACAAGTCCTTTCCAGTGTACTCATAACCTAACGAGTACCTGCATACTATCTCCAGTACGACGTACTAATGGCTGTGGGACAGACCATCTCCCCTGCTGGGATGAGAAGCGTATACACTAGTCTACTCCGGAGTATCGATGCCCCGTCTCGATAATCCTACGACTAGGGAGCTGTATAAGGATGTGCTTGTAGATTACCTAGCCCCCACTAGTGTGACTGCCATCATAACGCTGGTAATCAAGCAAAGATCATAAGGGCTCCACTAATATGTATAAGCGATATGCTAAAAGAAACACAAGCACATATTGAAGTAGAAACAAACCAAGTAGCATACTACCATTTTGAGCAAGACTGTCAATACAACTGTAAATATCCCAAGCTTCCATTAAGTAATATACAAACTAGTATGATACAATAATGGCCTCTAGGGCATATACACTAACAATCTCCCACTTGCATTAGGGCCATGTACTGGCGTATCGCAGATCTATCATCTCGATCAGCTCCTCGAACTGTGTCTGAGGGATGGCCTTCTTGAGTGGATCTGCAATGTTATTCTTCATATCTACTCTCCTCACCTCGATCTCCCGGCGATCTACGATCTCCCTGATCATGTGGTACCGCCTCAAAATGTGTCTGGACTTCTGATGGGAACTAGGTTCCTTCGCTAAAGCTATAGCGTCGTTGTTGTCACAATACAGAGGTATTGGATCAACAATGGTCGGAACAACCTAAAGTTCTGTGAGGAACTTCTTCATCCAGACAACTTCTTTTGTGGCATTGCAAGAAGCTATGTACTCCACTTCCATCGTCGAGTCAGCAACGGTGTCCTGCTTGGAGCTCTTCTAACAGACAGCCCCTCTATTGAGGGTAAAGACATAACCCGATATGGACCTGGAGTCATTCTTGTCATTCTGGAAGCTGGAGTCAGCAAAGGCCTCGATCTGGAGGACTTTTCCGCCATACACTAAAAATATCTCCTTAGTCCTTCTCAGGTACTTGAGAATGTTCTTTACTGCTATCCAGTGCTTCTCCCCTGGGTTTGACTGATACCGGCTTACAACGCTCAATGCGTATGCTACATCTGGTCTGGTACACAACATCACATACATTATAGAGCCTACCATAGATGCGTAGGGTATAGTTGACATGCGAGCCCTTTCCAAATCAGTCTTTGGAGACATCTCTTTAAAGAGGGTGATTCCGTGACAAGCCGGTATTTACCGCACTTTGAATCTTCCATACTGAATCTTTTCAGTATGGTGTCGATGTACCTTAACTGTGAAAGTCCTAACATCCTTTTAGATCTATCACGATAGATCTGGATCCCCAGAATGTAGTTGGCATCACCTAGATCTTTCATGGAGAACCTCTGTGACAAGAATCCTTTGACTGATTGTAGCATAGGAATGTCATTTCCTATCAAGAGAATGTCATCCACGTACAAGATGAGGAATACCACATTTCTCCCTACAATCTTACTATATATGCATGGTTCATCTGGATTTTTGATAAAGTCGAATTCTTTGACTGTATCATCAAAACAGATGTTCCAACTCCGCGATGCCTGGTTTAGTCCATAAATGGACTTAAGAAACTTGCACACTTTCCCACTGCTCCCACTCTGATTGAAACCCTCTGGCTGATCCATATAGACTCACTCTTCTAAATTTCTATTTAGAAAAGCCGTCTTTACGTCCATCTGCCAGATCTCATAATCTTGGAAGGCAGCAATGGCAAAAAGGATCTGAATGGATTTGAGCATAGCCACTGGAGAAAAGGTTTCATCATAGTCCAAACCAGGTCTTTGACGAAAACTTTTTGCAACAAGTCTAGCCTTATAGGTTTCAACCTGTCCATCTACACTAATCTTCTTTCTGAAGATCCATTTGCGGCCTACGGGTTTTATCCCTTCTGGAGCAATGTCCAAAATCCATACTTTGTTGGTGTGCATGGACTCCATCTCGGTCCGCATTGCATCCAGCCATTTTACCGAGTCACCACTCTGAATGGGTTGCTGGAAGCTAGTAGGCTCATCATTGTCAATGATGCAATCCTCTCGATCCCCGTCTATGAGAAAATCGTAGTATCTCTCGGGTGGATGAGACTGCCTACTACTTCTGCGGAGTGGCGTGGGGTTGTCCGGTTCTTCTGAAATCTTTGGTTCTACCAAGCTTTCAGTAATAGCTTATGGTTCTGGAATTTCTTCCAGTTCTATTGCGTTCCCACTTATCTGATTTTCTAAAAATTCAGCTTCCAAGAAGTGGGGATGTTGAGAAACAAAAACCTTTTGTTCCTCTGGGTAATAGAAAAGATACCCCTTGGAGTTCTTAGGGTATCCCACAAACTTACACAGTACCAAGTGTGTCTCGAGCTTGTTCGCATGCTGCTTTTTTACAAAAGTTGGACATCCCCATGTCTTAAGGTTCTTAAGGCAGGGTTTCTTCCCACTCCACATCTGATATGGTGTGGTAGGCACAGTCTTGGTAGGAACCTTATTCAGAAGATATGCAGCTGATTCTAGTGCATAACCCCAGAAGGATCGCGGTAACTTAACCTTACTCATCATGGAACGAACCATATCCAATAGGGTTCGATTCCTCATTTCCGATACACCGTTGTGTTGTGGTGTGTATGGAGGAGTAAGCCGAGAGAGAATTCCATTCTCTTTTAGATAATCCGGGAACTCGGCACTCAAGTATTCACCACCTCGATCAGAACTTAGTGTCTTGATACTTTTGCCTGTTTGTTTTTCCACTTCATTCTTATATTCCCGGAATTTCTCAAAGGCATCGGATTTATGCTTCATCAAGAAGACATGTCCATACCTAGAGAAATCATCTGTAAAAGTAATGAAATATGAATAACCACTTCACGCATGTGTAGACATTGGATCATACACATCACTGTGTATAAGTCCCAAGAGCTCGCTCACTCTTACTCCGTGTCCAGTGAACGGAGTCTTTGTTATCTTTCCCATGAGACAAGATTGACAAGTTGCATAAGACAGATATTCGAACGGATCCAAATATCCCTCTCTATGTAGCTTCGTCAACCGTATTTCATTGATGTGACCCGGTCTACAATTCCATAAGAAAGCCTGATTTAATTCTGGAGACTTTCTTTTAAGTGTGTTCTGGACACTGAAAACCTCAGCTTGATTTAATACGAATATTCCGTTATCTAATGTACCTGACCCAATCAGAGCTTGATTTAGATGGATGTGGACCACATCACTTACAAATGTAAAATCATATCCTTCCTTAGAAAATAAAGATACAGATATGATGTAACAAGCTAGACAAGGTATATACAAACAGTTACGTAGAATTAATATCCGCCCACTTATCAATCCAAGATGATATTTCCCTATGGATTCAGCATCCACGCTCATTCCGTTCACAACTCTGAGAGTCATATCACTTAACCTGATAACTCTACGGTTTCTCAAACCCTGTAATGAATTACAGATATGAGATCCTGATCCGGTATCTAGTACCCAGGAAGTAGAGTTAATTAACATACAGTTTTCTATTACAAACACACCCAAGGTCGAAGCCACGACATGCTTCGGATCCTGGATTCTGGCTTTCAAAGCCCTGTAATCCCTCTGCCAATGTCTTTTCCCGTGACAATAGCAATATCCCTCCTTCCCTACTGTTAGCCCAGAAACTTTTGCCCTCCCCTATCCTTCTACCTTACTGACACCACATATCGGCTTTGTAGAGGTCTTCTTCTTCTCACCCTTTGCTTTCGCCTTAGATGCAGAAGAGAAAGATTCCCCAATAAGCTGAGTGCGTGTCACCCTGGTTTCCTTCAGGGTGCCCTCAACTGGAATTATAACTTTCTTCCTCTGGGCAAAAGTAGATGGTAGGGACTGTAGAAATAAGTCAGCATATGACCTGTTTCCCAACGTGGTCTCCAGGTCCGTGAGCTCATCAATATAGCTAGTCATCGTAAGGACGTTGTCCCCTACAAATGACCCGACAGCCAACCTCGCTTGAAGCAATTCCTTCAAGATCTTATATCTTGCGATACGAGATTGCTCTCCATATAAAACATTGTTATGGAGGAAGATGGAAACTAAGTCCATCTTCTCGTGCTGCCTCTGGTATGCACCATCAACTGAGGCCAACACGAGGCACTTGGCATTCACACTGTCCTTTTCCCTTGTCTTACGGATATCCTTATCCACGAAGGTGGAAACTGGACCTGGGACGGCGGGGGCTTGAGTAGTAATGAGGTGGTCCAGCTTGTCATAGGTAATGGACATCTGGACAGACCTTTGCCAGTCATTATAGTCAGATTCAGTCATTTTATTATCTAAATGTAACCTATGTCTGGTCACTGGGTCACTGCAAGAGAGAGAGAAGAAAACATTTAGCATGATGCTCTTGCAAGTTTAGATTGGTTTTTAATTTATCTAAACAGGATGACTCCCACTGTTTCTCGAATTCTTCCTCAAACCATAAAAGAAGAATTAGTCAGGATTAGTCTCACTGTACAATACTTGCTTAACCGTTCAGCCAGGCTAGTGTCGGTACTTCGAGGGAGGTTTTACGACGCTTTCGCGAAGTTCCTTATAAATAACCTCTTTTTCTTGGAGGCGTAGCCCCGCTAACACTGTTCTAGACACCTACTTGGTTTATACCATTGATCGTGAAGTGAAGAATGTCCCGAGGAGTAGCAGATACTCACAGTAGGATCGGGATCTAAATATCATTGTGTGATAATGCTGAAGGAATCCTACCAACATTATCAAACTCCAAATGGTATGTAGCACTAGTAAGTTTCGAAATCTTTAGAAACTCCCGATGTGGATTTTTGCCCCATGCTCTTATGATCTTGACGAAGGTCAACAAATCATAAGTCACGTGTCAAGTTCTACCCATCATTGTCCAAGTTAATTTGAACCCACCCATATATACCCTTGACGAAGGTCAACAAGATAATACGACTGTCCCAAACCAACGCATCTATCTATGCTATATATGAACACCCAGCAGCTACTAATCACTATGCCTTGACGAAGGTCAACAAACATAGCTTGAATACTATTGAATATTCATATGAAATGACGGAGGGCTACGGATGGTTTTGGCGAAACCGTGAACATGGTGAACTTGATATAATCGAAGGAACCTGATAGCTTTTAAAAGGAGTGGTTTAAGCTCCGCATTTAAAAGGCTGCTGTTTTAAAACAACCGAGTGGGTTTTAAAATTTGTTCCAACGATTCAGCTTTGGTTTCTTTGCTTTGCATTAATGTAATACAGTCCCATCAATTAACCTACCATTGCAGAAAACAACGAAAATATACCGTACGCTTATGCCATCCGCATTCGCCACTGGGCCCCGTCATCACCCGTTAGGTTACTTAACTAACGACAGTGCGGGGGCTGGACTAGCGCGGATGCAAAACATAAGTAATGTCTATTATATAATAAATATATATAATAACATCCATTCGTCAGACGTAATGATAGGCATTCCGGATCACAGATGAACACATTGGATATACTAGGAATTCCGCATTTCGTTTGAGCCTGTAATGAAAGATGGATTCCACGGTCGTGATGAATAGCTAAACCCCATCCTAGACCCTTATGGGTGCGGCAAATTACCCGCAAAATACCCGAAGTGAAGCAACCTCTCTCAACAAAGTGAGTAGGCCACTCGGTACTTCAAAGTACCCGGTAGTTTGTGCACCCCACCTAGGGTCTATCCTAAGAGCAAAAAAAGTAAAAGAAATAATACAACGGTGGCTACAACCTCAACCCGGATGTGCCCCACAAAAAAATATTACATCACTTTACAAATTTATACATCGAATGAAAGAATGAAAACCCTCATCTCACATCCCCGGCTATTCATCCACGACGATCCAACAAGTTCATATACACAAACCATCACATCAACATCACAGATATGTGCAACCCCGACTAATCGACGTATAGCAATTTGTCGATGTTTCCAAATACATATATACATCACAGAGCTTGTAAAATAACTACGATAATAGAATTCCGCACGCAATTAGCAAAGTTAAACAATTTTCCAAGACTTGAAAATCGAGTGAGCTAAAGTTCCAAAATCGATAGTTTTGAGCCAATCCGGGAGTCGAAACGAACTCGAAACCCGTCTGAATATTCATGGAGACGAAGACACATGATAAGAAGTTGAATAGGGGGCCTCAGGGGAGTACCCTCCCCTAGGGGACACCATGAGGTGGCCCCCAAAGGAGGACAGACCCGAGAGCACCAATTTCTGGTGCTCTCGGGTCACCAGCCCCCAAGGCCACTAATTGGTGGTCTTGGGGGGTGGTCCCGGCCGTTGGTCCTCCTGGGGTATCCCTAGAGTGTGCACGCTTCACCCTACGGCTTCTTGGTTCAAACCGTGAGCCCGCAGGGTGCGCAAACAACTCAAAGTATCAGTTTTGAAAACTGTTTTTGTCGACAGTTTTCCGGCGACAAAAACGGCGGAATTCTAATATCGTTACAAGATATCTAGAGTTTATGAGAGGCTCTGATAGTACTGTAAGTCGATGTCACGCACACCACATGTTCGCGGGGAGGTGGAATTTGCAAAAAATGATTTTTACGAGCTTCGCAACATCGACTAGAACCAAGGATCGTTCATAAACCCTAGCTAGCAAATTACTTGAGGTTTAACTACTCGGATACGAAGTTATACCTCACGATACTTGTCCTTTGGGTCTTCATCGCTGTCCTCCTTATCTACGTAGGCTCTAAGGATCGATCCGGATCGTATCTTCTTCGGCGGCCTCCTCGAGTCAAAGACGATCCACCCGAGAGTCTATATTCCGAGCTCCACCTCAAAACCGAGGTAACTAGGGCAACAAGCTTCCTAAACTTGATGGCCTAGGTGATGTAGAGTATGAAGATAGATTTATTTGTCTCTTGAAACCCTAGCATTCTCAACACATGAGAGCTTTTAGGGTTTGTAGTGAGGAAGAAGAAGAGAGCTAGCATGAGAGCTCGCTTGAGGAAAGAGAAAGTTTTTTGATAAATGATAATGATAATAGAAAATGTGATGGCTCTCTTGATTTGACCACAAGCATGTCAAGAAAATATCTCACCCAAAATATCTAGTGCCACAAAATATCTCACAAGAAATATCTAGTCAAAGAGTCAAACCAAGTCAAGTGGTCAAACCAAGTCAAATGGTCAAACCAAGTAGCCATGCCACAATTATCATTTACAAATATAACAAATAATTTCCTCCACCTCATAATTATTTTAATCAAGTCAATGGTCAAAACCCTAATGAGGTGTCTCCTTCTATACCCTTATCATCTGTATATACATACACACATTCGTGTTCCGAGAAACACGAATACAAAGAGACGAAACTAATCCATCAATATAATACTAGGATCCGTCTTAAACCAAAGCCCACTGGTATTATCCGCCCGAAAATCATACGCGCACAAGTGCACGTACGTGATCTAAGCCCTGGCGTAAAACCATACGGCCTCTGCACCTTTTGCCCAGTGCAGGGAAACTCTCTATGTGGGACTCTAAAGACTCGACACTACGCTGGCAGTGGGTTTAACCATAGGCCGCAAGCGGTACTAGCTGCACGTAACGGTCCCCGGGTAGATGTCGATAAGAAGGCCGATGAGGAAAACCCGTCCGAACTCCTACTGAGCCTGAATGTGACAATCTCCGTACAGTCCAGTCTGTTCGTCTAAGAGTATCGCATATCGGGCCTAGGGGGCGGTAAATATCAGACCCCTAATAGCGATATAAGTCATGTCGGAGTACAGTCCGAAACACCCTGAGAAACTACTGGAGTACCTACCAATAAATCTTGCTTGCCCTGGCCAGGGACTTTGTGTAATGGCGTTCCGAACACAGCGCGACATCAACCCCCAATACTGGGAGAGACGAATCATATCTAACTGCTACTGCCTCCAAGTGCTTCGGGACTGCACCCAACTACTACCTGTTTGCACGACTCCTTTGAGCCGTGGTAGGGTAGTAATCAAAGTACAGTGGGAACACACTCGAGGCGAAATAGCAGTGTTAAGTCGACGGACTAAACTATACTCATGTCACCTGGGAACTGTTACCCGACGATAGGTATAATACCAGCCAACAGTTCCCGACGAGTCCTGTCCAATGTACTCGTAACCTAATAAGCACCTGCATACTATCTCCAGTACGACGTACTAATGGCTGTGGGACAGACCATCTCCCCTGCTGGGATGAAAAGCGTATACACTAGACTACTCCGGAGTATCGATGCCCCTTCTCGATAATCCTATGACTAGGGACCTGTATAAGGATATGCTTACAGATTACCCAGCCCCCACTAGTGTGACTGCCATCACAACGCTGGTAATTAAGCAAAGATCCTAAGGGCTCCACTAACATGTATAAGCGATATGCTAAAAGAAACACATGCACATATTGAAATAGAAACAAACCAAGTAGCATACTACCATTTTGAGCAAGACTGTCAATATAACTGTGAATATCCCAAGCTTCCATTAAGTAATATACAAACCAGTATGATACAATAATGGCCTCTAGGGCATATACACTAACACAACCATCCTAAAATCTCTCAAATAGTATTTGGGGAAGCAGGCCTTGGTGAGTGGATCCGCCGTGTTAACCTCAAAATCTACTCTTCTTACCTCGATCCCTTAGAGATCAACCATTTCCCTGATCAGGTGATACTTGCCTCAAAATATGTCTGGAACGCTGATGGGACCTGCATTCCTAGGCCAAAGCCGCAACTCCATTGTTGTCACAATAACAGTTATTGGACACTCAATGGTAGGAACCTTGTTCATCTCATGAACAAGAAATGCCCAGACAGCCACTTTGGCAGCATCATTGGTAACAATGTATTCAGCCTTTATCGTCTAGTATGTCACAGTATCTAGCTTGGAACTCTTCTAACATACTGCCCTCCAATGAGGGTAAAGACAATGCCAGTGACTGACTTTCAGTCGACCTTATCACTCTGGAAGCTCGAACAAAGAACATTCTTTTAGTGCTTCTCAAGTACTTAAGAATGTCCTCCACAGCTATCCAGTGATTCTCCTAAGATCCGATTGATTCCTGATCACTACACCTAGTGAGTCATCTAAATCTGGTCTGGTACATAACATCGCATACATGATAGAGCCTACTACCGAAACATAGGGTATCCCTTGCACGCGAGCTCTCTCCAAATCAGTCTTGGAAGACATCTTTTTGGAGAGAATGATTCCTTAGTAAGTGGGCAAACCATCACGCTTAGAATCCTCCATACTAAACCTCTTTAGTATGGTGTTAATGTACCTGGATTTGGGACACTCCCAATATCCACTTAGATCTATCACCATAGATCATAATCTATAAGATGTAGTAGGTACCATTCAGATCTTCTATTGATAATCCTTGTGATAAGAGGAGCTTGACCGAGTGTGGCATAGGAAACCATTTCATATCAAGAGTATGTCATCTACGTACAATACGTGTAAGACAACCTCATTCTTTACTACCTTCTTGTATATACAAGGTTCATCTACCATTTTGATGAAGTCAAACTCTTTGACTGCCATATCAAAATAGATGTTCTAACTCAGCGATGCGCGCATTGATCCTGATGAATTTAAGCATAGCTTTGAAAGTCTCAACTTTTCCATCTACACCAAGAATCTTCTCAAGATCCATTTGCTCCCAATGGATTTTACCCCTTCAGGTGCAACATGCAAAGTCATACTTTGTTGGTGTACATGGATTCCATCTTTGATCGCATAGCATCCAGCCTTTTCACAGAGTTGCCACTCGTGATGGCCTGCCTGAACCTAGTTGGGCTATCATCTACCATGATGTAATCCTCGCTCCTACTGTCACCGAAAAGACCGTAGTATCTTTCAAGTGGATGAGTAACCCTACCAGATTCGCAAAGAGGCCGAGATTCGTTGGAGACTATTGAATCCTTTGGTTTCACCAAATCATCAGATGTTAGTTTGTTTAGCTGGAACTCCTTCCAGTTCTACCTCATGACCACAAATTTCTTCACAAGAAATTCCTTTTCTAAAAATGTGGAATGCTGAGAAACAAAACACATTTTGCTCCTCAGTTAGGTAGAAGATATTCCCTCACAGATGTTTGGGATATCCTAACAAACTTATACAGAACTGACCTTGCCTCGAGCTTGTCCGGATTCTGCTTTTCAACATAGGCTGGACAACCCCATATCTTAACTCGTTTAAGACATGGTCTCTTCCAATACCATATCTTATATGGAGTGGTAGGCACTGATTTAGATGGAACCCTATTCAATAGGTATGCAGCTTCTCAAGTGCATAACACCAAAAGGAAACAGGTAACTCAGCAATACTCATTATAGAGCGCACCATATCTCATAGGGTGCGATACCTCCACCCCGATACACCGTGGTGCTGTGGTGTATACGAAGGAGTAAGCTGAGAGAGAATCTCATTCTCCTTTAAACAATTCAGGAACTCCATACCCAAGTATTCTCCTCCTCGATCACATCGAAGGATTTTATACATCCACCCTTCTGGTTCTCAATCTTCAAGTTTATATTCCTTGAATTTCTCAAAAGTTTCAGACTTATGTTTCAACAGGAACATATGTCCGAATCCTGAGAGATGATCAGTGAATATAATGAAGTACTAAGAACCAACCTTGGCATTTGTAGACATAGGACCGTATGTATCATCATGTATCTGTCCCAAGAGTACAGTAACTCTTTCTCTGTTTCCAGTAAATGGAGTATGGGTCACTTTACCTTTGTGACAAGACTGGCAAGTATCATAAAATGAAATATCGAACAGATTCGCATATTCATCCTTATGTAACTTAGCTGGTCGTGTTGCATTGATATGACCTAGTCTACAATGCCGCAAGAAGGATTCGTTCATTTTTGAACTACTCATGTGTGTTCTACATACTTTGAACGGTTGTTTGATTTAGAACGTATATGCTATTACATAAGGTGTCTGATCCAATCAACTCTTGATTTAGGAAAATGTTCACAACATTATCCCCTATACAGAATTATATCTTTCTTTAACATAATAAAAAATCTGATGTAATGTTGTATATCAGGTTCGGTATGTAATAACATTCGTTCAGAATCAATGTATTAATACAAGGTGATATCTACCAATTGATTTAGCTGCAACACTTGCACCATTCTCTACACTTAGAGACATATCATCCATTCCCAATTCTCTATCTTTCTGTAGCCCATGTAACATATTATATATATGGGATCATGATCCGGTATCACATACCCAGGACGTAGAGGATACTAAGAAACAGTTCTCGGTAATGAACACATCCGAAGAAGATACATCAACATGCACTTTCTTCGATTGGGTGGCATAGGAATTCGGATATTCCTCTATTTCCTGTTCAGACTTATAACAATTATAAGAAAGAACGGAACCAACGTTCCCCGGCTCAGTAAAATAAGCAGGTTCGATCAATGTATCCATATTATTATCTTGATTAAGACATGACATGGTCGCTACCAGGAGAGAGAGAAGAAAACACTCTGCGTGCGCTCTTGCAAGATCAGATTGGTTATTATTTTATCTAATCAGGATGGCTACCACTGTTTTTATCAAATCTTCCTTCAAACCCTAAAAGGTAACACTAGCCGGGATTAATTACACCCTACAAGTTCGCCAATCTTTCGGCCAGGCCAGTGTCGGTACTTTGAGAGAGGTTCCCCGTGTTTTCGCACGGACCTAATTAAAATAAACCTCATTTTCCCAGGGGCGTATACTTGATCGGCTAATTGTAATGTGTAAAACTCTCTCAGGAGTAACTCTTATTCGTAGTGGGTATCGGGATCCAACTATCTCATAATAGGTATGCAATCTCATTGCAAATTTCAACACTTGAAATTCCCGATAATCTTCTGCCCCTAGCGTCCTATGACCTTGACGAAAGCCAGCAAACCATACTCCACTAGTCAAGTCCAACCCGTACATTTCATGATTGAATTAAACCCACCCACACGACCCTTGACGAAAGCAAACAAAGTCGCACGACTACCCTAATCCAATCGCATCACATGCTTAAGCAGATAAGCACTAATCAGCTACCGCACACTATGCCTTGACGAAAGCCAACAAACGTAGCACGAATACTAAATACTACTTATCTGAAATAACGGAGGGCTACGATAGGTTTTTAAGAAAACCTTTTGCGTAATGAACTTGATATCGTTGTAGAATCGAGTGAATTTAAAAAAGGAGTGTTTTTTAGGATTTTACTAGTTCTGCTAAAGAGGTCACTCCCGGTGAAGGGATCTTGGCTCTTTCCTCATCGAATGAGGTGCAGGATATTTCACAAATACCACTATACAAAGCAAAAACTATAGAAGCAATCAAAAGACAAACCGAGTGGGTTGTAGCATCTGCCAGTTTCGCTAAAGAAGTCACTCCCAGTGAAGGGATCTCGGCTCTTTCCTTATCGAATAAGGTGTTGGATATTCTACAAGGAATACCGCTATGCAAAGCAAGAACTAGAGCTACCAGTTTTTTAAAACAAGTTTCTACAATATCTTTAGGTTTCCTTTATTTCATTAATCTCATTAATGAAGTCCCATCAAATTATGCTTCCCAAGCATCACAGAAGAAATGAAAGCAACAATATTTATTATATATCATATATATAAAATATAAGTATTCATCTCAGAATATCAAGTGATCACATCACAGAATATCAGCAGCAGAAGAACACATATGAAATATTAGATATACTAGGAATTCCATGTTTTAAATTAAGCCAAATAAAAAACGCGGATTCCACGGTCGTGATGAATAGCCAAACCCACATCCCAAGACCCCTACGAGAGAGACAAGCAACCCTTCCAATTCTAGAGTTAGGAGACCCGGACTCGACGCCTCGAGATGGTCTCCCACTGGACTCTAGAACCCGGTTACTTGTGCTCCCCTCCTTGGGTCTATCCTAATGCGGAAAATTAAATAATATACATCAATGGTGACATCATCCTCAACCCGGAAGTGCCCCAATTAAAGAATATTACATACAAGTTTTTACATGAATGAAAATGAAAAACTCTCATCTCACATAAAAAAACCCGGCTATTCAAAACACGACGATCCAATATAATATATCACAGCAACACATAACATCACATGTCATCAACGTAAGTAAATATGCATATCCCAATTGTCGTTGACATATAGCACCGAAACCGGCGATACACCACATATTATACTTACGGTCGCAGAAAAGAAAGTGAAAAACTACAACAATTGGAATCTGCAACCACCTTAGACATCATAAACCCAATGTATAACATACTTTGGATTTCATGCCTAACCAAATGAATTCCTTAGACATCACATGCCTAACAATTATAAACCCTGCATTTTAGTCTCGATATTGAAAACACTTTCCAATAACCTTTCGGGTAATTCAACAAGATTCCCGATAACCTGATCGAATGCTCGTCGGAAACTTTAGTAGAGGGCCGCACCCCCGATGTCGTCGATGAATTGCACTTAGGCGGAACACCACGGCCGCGAGCAACCGAACGGATGCTTTTGGCGATGGGGTTCTCCTACAGTCACTTGGTCGGAGCTATGGGGAGTGGTTATCTAGTAAGGTTACCCGACGAGTATCTACGTACACTACGTAATTGCGACGGATTTTTGATCCACATCAAAATTCTGTGGCAACCGATCAAATGAGACTAACTTGCTAGATTTATAAAATTCAAACTAGTTATCTCATAACTAATTATGTGGATTCCAAATATTGTATCACAATCATAGATAGGTAGACGATGTTAAACTTTTCGATCGAATAAACAAACACCAAACTTTCCCGAAGAGCTCAACACTTGAGCGGAGTTCAAAAAATACCCAGAACATGTCACAACTCCTATGAACTATCCGTAGAAGGGCCGACCCATGCCTCACTCATGTCGCCACGGAACTGCCGCAAATCCTAGAGTATGACTGTGGTTCCGCGATCCAAAAACCCGAGTTTGGGTATCGTTCTTCTAGAGGGTCCACAGAATCGCTTGCATGATTTTCTGAAGATTTTAAACTCGGAAAAAATCCGACTCTTGAAAATTTTCAGCAAGGGAAAAATTGGGTTATTGATATCCGTTCGAATTTTTTAACGTCGTCTAAATAACCCGAATAGATGTTAGAATTATGATTACGAAACACTCCAAATTGCTTTTGCAGAAAGTTAACATCACATGCAAATTTAGCAAAAACTAGCAACACCTGAAACACCAAAACCCAGAGCCTGGAACACTGAAAAAATTTGAAGCCAAAAACCCTAAATGGAACCGAGCAGGAGCCTATGTGGCCGGCCATATCATGCCCAAATTGCTTCAAATTTTCACAGTGTTCATGTTATATCTCATACAACATTCTGCAGTTGCTAAAATAATTTTTAGAGGCCATTTAAAATTCGACAGAAACTTGATTTCATTGTTTCAAGTTTCGGAGTAGTTTCGGTTTCGTAATCTAACAAACATCGTTTAAATCTCTAGCATGACTCTGATACCACTGCAGGATTCCCTAGGGCGACAGCAAGGTTTCGGGAGGTATCGTCCATGTCAATTTCAAATTTTTGTCGTTCTAAAGAACCCTAACTCTAGAATCTTAACTAGAAATTTAGACAAAACAACAATGTAAACAACTTTACTTTTAAGTGAATGAGGAATACAACCTTTGTAGACCGGTCCTTCACTTCTAAAGCTCCGTGTAGTAATCCCTTCGCTCCAAGTAGTGAACACCCGAACTCTAGTAAGGGTTCACATGAAGAAATGAACAAGATTGCTTAAAGTCTTCGAGACCGAAGATGATCTACGTCGAGGAGACTCAAGCCCATGCTACCTCTTCACTAATGGTAGATTGGTTAAGCAAACGCCTTAAACTAAATGGCTAATATAGTAGAGAATGATGAAGTAGGAAATGGGCTCACTTTAGATTTATTTTTCTCACAATATTTTCTCACTTAGAAAAAAGCTAGCAAGCCTTTTCTCATAAAGAAGAAGATGAAGTGATGAAGAGAAATGTAAACTCAAGAGGTGAGAATAGGAACCATGGGTGAGTTAGTATCATACACTAACCCATGTAGAGAATAAATCATGGCTAACAATAATGGTTAGGTTATCTTCAAGTAAAATAAAAAGAGTGGACTTGGTCAATGGTTCCACAAGCTTCTACAAGCTTCAACCATGTGATAATTTCCAACCATTTTTGATTTACTTTAAATAAATAAAACCCTTCATTATTAATAAGCATGGTGTGAGTCTCATACACCGATGAGCCATGTGGCATCTAGCATAACACAAAATAATGTACATTAATATATATCACATATATACTATATGCACACAAGTGAGAAAAATAAATGTTTGAGTGAGCTAATATTAGTTAATGTAATTTAATATACACATATATAATTACACATTAAATTATTAAATCAACACATGATTTAATCATCCGGCTATATCACATACAACCGACTAATATCAAATGTAACATCCTATCGAATCAACACTTGATCCGATGACCCGGCTATATCACATATAACCGACCGATATCACATATCGCGAGAATAGAATGCGGTATCATATACGCGCATTAATCTCGGTCCCGCACACATCATATATGTTCTCCTACTTCGTTTCGCATGAACCGGGAAACCTCTGTGTAAGACTCTAAAGACTCGTCAATACGCCGACAGTAGGTGATGATCATATCAAACACCCACAAGCCGTAAGCGGTCTGCTAAGCGTAACGGCCACCCGGGTATTGAGCGATCAGAAGATCAACAAGCAAGCTTGCTCATACTCCTGCGAATCCAATCAGTAACACCATCGTACAGTCCGGTCTCTTCGTCAAATATGTCACATATCAACAGCCTTGGGGTGGTAAAACTTTAGACCCCAATAGCCTGATAAGTTATGCCGATGTAAGGTTCATAACGGTTCGAGAAAGTACTGATAACACTTACCAGTAAATCTCAGCAACCCTGACCAGAGATTTTCTGTTATGGCCAATCAAGTATAACGCAATATCAACCCCCGATACCAAGGAAATCCCTTCCTATCGCTCATTGCCTCCATGTGACTCGGGACTGTACCCAAAAACCACCTTTTTGCATGATCTCTTGACCGTGGTATGGTGGAAATCAAAGCACAGTGGGAATCACACAAGACTCTATAACGATCTCGGGTCGACAGACTAACCTGTACCAGTGTCACCAGAGAACTGCTATATGACGATAGGTATAATACCATCTAGGAGTTCTCGGCAAGTCCGTTCAGTATACCCAGTCTCCACTGAGCACCCGTATACCATCTTTGATGTCAAACACCAATGGATGTGGGATCATCCATCGCCCATCATATGGGTCAAGATGCGTATACGCTAGTCTACTCTGGAATATCGATACCCTGTCTCGATACACCCTCGACTAGGAAAAATTATAGGGTGTACTTATGGACTACCCTTGGCCCCACTTGTATGATCTCCATTATAGTCCTGGTAGTCAAGTATGCATCCTAAGGGCTTTATCAACATGTGAGAGCAAGACAGCATCACTTATACAAGTCAACATGTTAAAACAAAGAGCAACCAGATAGCATACTATCATATCGAGTAAGAAAGTCCTCCCTATATATGTCCAAGCATCCACTACAATATACATCCCATGTACAGTAATGGCTTCTAGGGTATACATATAACTAACAGCGACTACTGTCATGAATCTGGATAGTGAAAAGGGCATTGCTAGGAATATCCGGCCACCCCTTGAAACATTTATATTTCATATTTTTTGTGTACTTGTAAATGAAAACTGTTTTCCTAATTAATTCTGACTCTAAGGTATGTATTTACCGGATTTGGATCTCACATCTATATGGTGTTACAGATGCTGAGAAGGAGAGGATATTAGGAAATGGACGATCTGATTCTCAATATCAGAATTCGTTGTAATTGGTGATATTGGATTAAATCGTCTGGCTTTGTCTAACTACAGAATATTTGGTTTCGAATAACCGTTGTTATACACCAATTTTTAGAATGAAATATCTGTATCTTTATTTTATAAAGTGAGATATAAATTTTGAAAATTGTGTTCCAACATTTACCTTTATCAGTTGGGAATGAGGTAAGGTGAATTGAATAACAGTGTAAGCCATTCTCGACCAAAATACAGTTTTCAACTTACAACACATGGAATTTGAGTTAGTATACTCTTGGGACTTATACATGAAAATGTATGTGTTCCAGTGTCTTTTTGGATAAGGGGTTGGTACTCTTACTTCATTCAGGTTTACCTATGAGTTCTCTGGTTTTTGACATGCATTCGTTATAATGCAAGGTCGAAAGATTTTGAGAAGTTTATAGGTATAAGAATAAAGTAAAGAACCATACGTAGGAACTATCAGAACTCTTCGAAGTGATCGAAGATATAGATACTTATACTAGGTATTCCATCATAGTAATATTGAGAATTTGATTCTCTCTCAGGTTACTCATCCGCGGGTTCGCTCTTTGATGAGTACTGTTGTATAGGCCTTTTAGGTGATTTGCACTGGAAACAGCTGCATGATATTTGAATCCGGTTCCATCTAAATTAGTGCCTTTGATTCTATATGGACATAGATTGGTTACATATCTTGAGGTTATAAAGATATGGAGTTATTCGGTTCCTGTTTAAAAGCAGAATCCGGACAGACTCAAGGCACGCATCGTCAATGGCTGTTTGTGGATTATCCCAAGCATTCGCTGGGGATTTGTTTCTACCATTTTCAAGATCAATAATTATATTTTTCTTGACTCGCCACCTTTTTATAAAAGGAATCTTTTTGCAAAGAAACTAGTGGGAGTATGGTAGAACTGGGAGTGATTCCATAACCACAAACGGTTACCGAAAATTTAGTAGAACCTAAGAATTCAATTGGACTTGACAATCCATTAGCCACTCCGCAGATTTTAGTAGGTGACCTCAGCCACCTGAAAGATACTTCGGTTTTCTTGGTGATGGTGACAGGGAGGTCGGCATCATGGTTATGATGGCCCTACTAGTTATCTGTAAGTCATAGGAAGTGGTAACTTTCAGGTGACCAGATGCTTTATATCTAAGATGGACTTTACGCACTTCAGCAAATTATGGATTTTAGACTTTGCTGGATGCTCCTGAAGGGGTAAAACCCATTAGGAGCAAGTAGATCTTTTCAGATCTGTGCAAGTGGAAAGGTATTAATCTAATAAGGCTAGATTTGTTGTAATTATTCTCATCAAATACCCGTTGTGGATTGTGATGAGACTTTTACTTTAGTGTCTACGCTAAAGTCCATAAGGATATAACTTGGCATTGCTGCTGCTCTAGACTATGATATCTGGTAAGAGGATGACTATAACGTCTTTACAAATGGGAATTTGGAAGTGCAAGTATATATGACTCTACCAAAGGGTTATCGTAGTCAGTGGGAGCAGCGGAAGGTATGCAAGTTGCATATGTCTATTCGTAGACTAAAGCATGTATAGTGGAGAGGGATCATCTGTTTTTGATGTGACAATAAAGGTGATTGACTTCATCAAAACAATAGATGAATCTAGTGAGAAGGGTGTAGGGAGTACTATCCTGAGATTTGGATGACATACTCTAGATAGGAAGTGATATTGCTATACTACAATCGATCAAACTTTGGTTGTCACATAATGTTTTCTCCATGTTGGATATAGATACAATATTAGGGATTCTGGTGAGTAGATCTATAGTCTTAGATCTAGATTTGGGAAGTGTCCCAATCCGTGTATTTAGACAGTATTCTCAAAGTATTTTAGAATGGATGACTCCTGGAATGGTGGTTTTCTCACAAATGATGGAGTCACCCTCTCTAAAGAGATGTCTTCCAGATTGATGAAGAGATGGACTGGCATGAATGGCATATAATTTGCTTAGGAAATTGAGTCAATCATACAAAATCTTGTACGAAACCAGATGATGCTTATACATTTGCTATAGTAAGCATATATTAATCCAATTCTGGAGAAACAAAGGGAAGCAGTTATGAACATTAGAGGATGTTTTTGGTATAGGACAACGACAGCCTCCTCCGGGAGGCGGTTATCGGTTTAGGCTTCCAAGGTGACCTGGATGACAGAGATGCTGTCAGAGTTTTGAGTTTTTATCTTTTATGAGGATCAATATATTGGATAGTATTCCAATAGGGATACTGAGATAGGTATAGTTCATGATGCTGATTATGACTCAACAGAGAATACTGCCCAAGAAGTTTGTAGGATAAGGTTGTTCATTTATAAACTTGGTCCCATCTTGTATCCAGACAAGATTATTGAGGCAGGGTATCGCTCATTTCGGGAGATTGTTCATCTCCGTGAAGTTGAGATATAGAAAAAGGAAGTTGAAATATTATAGCGGATCCACTCGCTGCGGCTATTTCTCGAACACGGATATTCCTCAAATGAGATTTGAGAAACTGATTAGTAGAGAAGTTGGGTATTCGATAGCACACAGGATATGGGTATACGATACCGCAATAATTAGCCTTAAGTGCAAGTGGAAGATTATTGGATATAGTGCCCTCAAGGCAATTATTGTTATTGCAGGCACGTGATTATGATAATTGAGGGAGGACCTATACAGGTAGAACAATCTTACTCGAAATGATAATATCCTATCTAGTTTGTCTTTATCATTGATGTGTATATATTTTACTTGTTATTACGTGTCGCTAATATATAATGATGAAGCCCGTAGGATTCTTACTTGACTACCAGCATTATGATGGCGATCATACACGTGAGAGATGGGTAGTCTATAAGAACATCCTTAAATGTCCCTAGTCGTGGGAGTATCAAGACTGGGCATCGATATTCTTGTCATGACCCGAAATGGCACGCGACTGGCACTTGAATCATATGAAGTCTATAGGACCCTATCTAATTCAAGTAAGCCAACATCCCAGAAATCTAAACCATTTAAAAGAAGAAGTGAAAGAAAATTTAGTTTTTAAGCAAGTGTTTTAATAAAATAAGCCTTAGTAAGCATTTTTAAAACCTCAAGTCTTTTCCAAAAATTTCGGCAGAGTTCCTTTGTAAATACTGGCCCCAATCGGGTACAAACATGAATAATTTACATAATGAATAAAGGCATCCCCAAACGGGAGCTAGCTCTTCGCCAATTGACGGACACAACCACACAATGCAATATAATATACAACGTCGAAGGGCGAGGATCAAAACTCATCAAGAAAGGAAATATCCCTAAGAAAACCAGAGAAAAACCATAATAATACAGGCGCGCGACTCTAAGGTCGAAAGAATATACATACTGGTCTTCTAAGTCTAAATATTAATACAAGTCTCGTTGATGGAGTTTACTACATACAACTGAAATAAATAAAGTATAATGGTGGTCACGATACGAGTGAACCCACCTACCAAAGCAATCACCTGGGAAGAAACAGTGTGCCAGCAAAGCCGCCAAGAAAACCTGTATGGAAAAACATGCAAGAAACTGTGGCACTACGGGGGTGAATTGCCAACTCGTGAGTAGAAAATATCACCGAACAGAAATCGCATGTATGACTCAATCCTAGGTCATACTATTAGTAAAATCCTCAAATAATATGGCGTGGAGCATGATAAAATGGCAAGGGTAAACATCTATACATAAGTGTAATACCAAGTGCTCGTGTCAGTGCCTCAGATAGCAACATATCATATATATGATGTATGAATGCATGAAAACATAATACATCTAAATGAAAAAACTGTTTTCTTATCTCAGTGAGATTTATGTATAAAAATCGCAGTATCATCACTGAAATTAATAGGAATCAGTGTCTAGCATCGACACAAAATATATATATCTCACTGTTTCAATATCTCAGGCTCCGGCAATCCGGACTGGCCTATATCATCAAATCTCAATATCTCAGGCTCCGGCAATCCGGACTGGCCTATACTCCGATCGGTATCCTCCGGATATCCGTCGAGTCACAATAAAATCACCGGTCGGTAGTGCTCATCTGTCAGGCTCAACGCCATCATCTGCGACCATCTTGCCCCAGGATACCGCATTGGGTCTACGATGCACCCACAGACGGTTCCTCCTCCTCCTCGAATCGGGTGTATGATATCGCTCAAAAGCCGAGAAAACTCATAGTGGACACCTCTCAAATCGTATCATAAGAAAACCGTAATTTCCTATCTTTTAAAAAGATAATAAGTTTATAAAATCTTTGCGGTTTCTTCAAATCCAGAAATCTCATGGAAAATCAGAAATCCCAATCTCAAGGGTAAATAAACAATGACATACCGGTAATAAGTTCCATAATATTGCATGACGATAAATAATGAATGCATCGGATATCAAATAAGGAATGCAATAATTTAAACTAGCATATGGAAGCAATAACATATTGGAACTATCAGTTAACAAGCTATGTCAATGAAATAATATTTTCTAAAGTGTACGTGACATAGCAATTATCGATGATGATGTGTGTGAGCCGGCAAACAGGTGTACGTGGAGCATACGCATCATCGATAATGGTGCTGGCGTCCTGTCAGCATGGTTTTAATAATAACTAATGAAAACACAAATAAGCATGCGATGCGATGCGAACAACAAGAATATGCGGAACATGAATAATAATGCAACATATATGAATATACATTTATATATGAGTCATACAGTTTTGACATTTGAAATAATACGAATCGTGGTGTTTAGAAAATAGGGGCTACGGTGTTTTTAAGAAAAGGTGCGTCCTTTGAAATATCGTAGCATCCCTTGGCCTGTCATTAAAATACTCACGATTCGTTAGTTTTGAAATAAGTATGACTCGAGTCCAGTCTAATATCTACTAAGTAAACTACAGGTCTAAACTAACAGACTAATCGAAAGGGTAACGAAAACCACATAAGTCTGAGTTGATATCCATATCTAGTAGTCGGTGATCCCGCCTCAATAGTATCACGTACGATACAATATATCATATGACATCCTCGAGTCAAGGGTGCGGATCTATCATCATAATCATATCACGTACGGTAAATCCATCGTACGGCATCCCAAATCTGGGTATGGGTCAAATATCACATTTATCTCATTTTTCATCTGGTATCCTTATCATCACATATCATGAACTAGGGTACTGATCTAAAGTCTAGTACATACTGATATCATCAACATATATATATATATATATATATATGTATATATATATATGCGTGTGTATGAAAACGCATCGCCTAAGGACCCGCTATAATATCATGTCGTATCTCATAATACGAACCAAATCACATCACCAATCTCGTGGTATCATGCCCAATCACATCGACTCATCTCCAAATATCATATACTATACTCATATCCAAGTGTGTGTGTGTGTGTGTGTGTGTGTGTGTGTGTATACAACCTCACATATATATATATAAATATATATATACACACATAAGTAAATCAAGTGTAAGCGTGTGTGTGCGTGTGGGTGTAATCTTTACTCTAGGGTTCGCGTCTAAGAAGCTAAACTAAGTTACTTCTAATTACACTAAAACTAACCCATAAACACCTAAAACCTATCTTGATAATCATAAACATTTCACATAACACATAGTATCGTATATATACAAGATATATCATAGGCTACACTACGAACTGCGGGGGTGCTATACGCCATCCACCCGACTTCCCCCGTAGATATATATCTACTCACCTTGATCCTTACTTGCCGAAGTCGATGTCGCCATCCTCTTCTTCATCGTCCGAAGTCTAAGTGAGGGGGTACTTACATGTATATCACATGACATCGTAAATAGAAATCGCACACGAAAACCAAAACGGCACGCGTATCACACATAGGTTAAAACCTATGGTCTACACATGCAAGAAAAACCAAACAACCCTCGTCGCTGACGTATAAACGTCAGACGACGGGACACAATATCAAATACCAAATCCCAATTCATTAAAAACCGCAAAACGAAATCAGAAACTTGGGAAAACTCTTCCAGATTTTACCCTAGGTGAAATTAGTCAATTTTGCATATGGGAGGGGTTTAATTTACTGCAAATGGAGCCATGTACCAAACACGAAGGATTTCCACCCTACCCATGCCGCAAATTGCGGCCAAAAGGGTTAAATTTGCAGCCACATGATGGAATTGGGGTCCTGGGTTTTGGGTATAGCTTCTACATTGCCTGCACACCTCTCAGTAATTGCTACTTTACTTATATAGCCCCCGGGTGATAGCAGATCACTAAACAACCTCACAAATCCAACACAAATCCGATATCGGCAAATCTAAAGTTCGCAAAGTAGGGTTTAGTCTCAGGTTTGATCCAGTATACTAACACTACAGGGGTTGTATAGCTTCTACTAACCTCACTTTACCCTTCACAAACCAATTCATGCCCTAAAGCTTATCTTGGAATTTTCAAAGACCACTAAATCTCGATAAATCGATTATAAACTAACAATAGAAGCTAATGGAATGAATTACTATACTAAGTGTGAAGGAATTACCTCATTTGGAAAACCCTAGAATCCCCTAGAGCTCAAAATGCAATTTTTTCTTGGTCCAAAGTGCTTGTAGTGAGCTTGTGCACATTTTTAATGAAAGGGAGATGATGTTTGGATGTGTTTTTCGGTGTGTTGTGAGGTGTTTCAGGATGGGGAAGGAGGAGGGCAGCCATGGTGAGAGGGAGAGAGAAAATGAAGAAGAAAATAATGGAGGGAACAAATGGGAGCTTGGTCAATTGACCCCTCACCTCTCTCTCCTTTCTCTCTCTTGCCCATACCCATTATTCTAACCATTTCATTTTTGTTTTGTTTTGTTTTCTTTTCTTTTCTTTTGCAAACCAAATGAAAAACCCAAAAATGAAAACCATGCACAAAGGAATTATAATAGAAAATTTAGCAAATGTGAATGTGACATGGTACATGTCATATGCACAAAACACCATCAATGTGTGATTAGATACTAATCGTATTTAGTAATACTTACTTATACACAAATCATTATATACTACATTGCAAAATTCCCAATTTTTCATAAATTCATTTAAAATCAATAATTGATATAAATTTCCACTTTATCGGTATATAATTATACCGCCTCATTAAAATATTCATAATATTTATTATTAAATTTTATAAATTCCTAAAAATAATATTTTATTTTCTGAAATGTTACAATCTTCCCCCCTTAAAGAAATTCGGTCCCCGAATTTAAATTTAAACCCCTCAAATACTAAAACATTTCAGTAAAATGATCAAATCGTCGGGGCTCCGAAATCATAAATACATAAAACACATCGTAGCGCAATGCATGCGCATGAAAAACGACTATATAAACCAAAAATCAAAACTCCGTCAAGCATCCCGCAATCATCGGAGTTATGGTGAAGACACCAATATCAAATCCAATACGAAAACCAACAAGATGTACGTCAAAACTATACATGTACACATCGTTGTAAACTCGTCAAAACATCTGAAAGAAATGCATGCCAAACCTTTCATGTTGTTGTGCGATGCGCGTATCGCGGCACAGTGGCGGACGTTTATTGTAAGAAAATAATTATATACATATACCCTTTGTTTAACATACACATCCCGTCGTTTTGAAAATAATTTAGAAGGGTTTCCTTTGTAAAATGTTTCATGTCATCACGGACATGTAGGTAAATACTGAGACTATAGCTCCTTTTTGGAAATCTCTCGGTAACTATCAATGCATGCAAAATATATTCAGGTACTATTCTTGGACTAGTCCTGCTCAGTTCCTATACCATATAGTAAATATCATAAAAACGTACTGCTCCACAAGAAATCAACCCCAAAATGTGCATAAGAATGCCATGTGTGTCTGGTGCGCACGGGAATCGAAATCAACAAATGTACTCTACATGTGCACAGAAACAAAATTTAAGTGCAACGGGTGTGCACGAAAACACCTGTCAAGGGCAACGGTGTGTGCCTGACAACAATATTAGGTATATCTGATATGCACGAAGAATCTCGATTTAGTGCATCTGGCGTGCACCAAAATCGCCTCAAGCGCCCAAGTATGCGCAAGAATCCAAATCAAGTGCACAAGGTGCACGGAAATAAATATCGAATATCACAATCGAAATCGACGGTATACAACATATCTCAATCCAAATCAGGTATACCGTGCTATATAATCTCACAACCATGTGCATCAGCGTGCATAAAATCGCACCAAAATACTAAAGTGCATGAAAACTATGCCGAAAGCACAAGGCAAATCATATGCATACCATAGGCATGAAATCAAAATCAACATCTCGAATGACATCAAATCGAAGTCAAGTGCAACTGTGGTGCACAAAATCTTAATCATGCAAATAAATCGCCCAAATACCGAAATCAAAGATGGTGGAAACAGTCCCGCTCTGGCACATCCTCTAAAGATCTCTGGCCAATTATCATGGTCACTCATAACATGTCTCATCGACGATGCCGAACTCTGGCCTGCTGGGTGTGCACAATATGACTGCTCCTGGGTCCAAGTCATCTCGTATAGTATTCCAGAAAGGTTCTGTCGAAGTCTCCCCCAAATCTCGTTTCCGCCGAACTGCCCGGAAGTTATCACCCTTTACTAAATCTATTTCTTGTTCTGGAACAACTGCATATTCATCACGACTCCTTCTGGAAGATATATCCATATTCGACGCCTCTGCATGTATACCACATCTCTGATGTCAGCGAAGTAGAACGTCATCTCGTCGAAATCTCGTACGAAACTCTTACTCTACTTTTCTCTAATGTCGACTGATTCGGACTCGTCTCTTCGTGGTTGTATGGACTGCGCTCTAACGGCTATACTCGTATCTGGAGTCTCCCAAGCAATGTATCCCATCACATGATATCTAAATGACGGCGAACCTTTCAATCGATTTGTCTGAGTCTCATAATCCGTCAAGAGCTCAACTCTTGAGTACAGTTTAATAATATCCAGTACATGCCACAGTACCTATGGACTAACCGTAGAAGGGCAAACACAAGCCTCATTAATGGCACCGCGGAACTGCCGCAAACCCTAAGCTTTCAAAGCGTTCACATGGTCATTATATCGAGTTAGGGTTTCATTCTTCTAGAGGGTCCACGGAATTACTTGCATGTTTTTCTGAATACTTTAAACTTGGAAAATGGGTTTCTGACATTCGATCGTCTTCTATCGACTCTCAACGTACCTGCGTGAAGTCGTCTCAAGCTGGAATCAATCAATCTGATGACCTCGCATCGGGGTAGGCAACGAATCACATGTCCTAGTCATTCCTCCTTAGGTGACTAGTGATCTTCTATCATATCTCTAAGTACAACTCGTGCAGTCTTAGCTTCAAACATCTGGGGAAATATCTCGTCAGTCGCAGCAACAACTGAATCATTCGTCCGCACGTTGAACAGTGCCTCAATCATCAAGAACAATCGGTGCATTGATGGTCATCACATTCTGACTGGCCTCTAGCAGTGGCCTAATTCTCTGGTGCTGATCTGCACGTTCGAGAAATCTTTGTAAAAGCAATCCATCAAACGCTCATGGCGCGAAAAATACAATAAAACGACGCATCTATGCAATCGTATGTCCCTGGAATCACGCCCTGGTCATTCCTCGTCCATGACTGCACGTGTAATCGTGGCAGCAAAAACCATAAACCGATATCGATGAGGATAGATCATAGGAATGAATATAATACTGTGCAAGGAAATGTACATCCTAAAACTTCTTAAGCGGAGTAGCGTATCGTAAGTATGCCGCAGAACATACACACGGTACGTCACTCTCCTTAAGTCACCTACTCTATCAACCAAGGTCAACCTACGCGATGAAAGTTCGGGTCTAATACCCCCTCGACCAAGTCTAAGTTCCGTAAGGTCAAGCCTAGGTTCCGAATACATATATACGCCCTAGACTCCGTATAGTCAAACATAAACTCGAACCAAGTTTAACCTAGCGCTCTGATATCAACTTTGTCACGACCCGAAATGGCACGCGACTGGAACTTGAATCATATGAAGTTTATAGGACCCCATCTAATTCAAGTAAGCCAAAATCCCAGAAATCTAAACCATTTAAAAGAAGAAGTGAAAGAAAACTTAGTTTTTAAGCAAGTGTTTTAATAAAATAAGCCGTAGCAAGCATTTTTAAAACCTCAAGTCTTTTCCAAAAATTTCGGCAGAGTTTCCTTTGTAAATATTGGCCCCAATCGGGTACAAACATGAATAATTTACATAATGAATAAAGGCATCCCCAAGCGGGAGCTAGCTGTTCGCCAATTGGCGGACACAACCACGCAATGCAATATAATATACAACGCCGAAGGGCGAGGATCAAAACTCATCAAGAAAAGCAATATCCCCAAGAAAACCAGAGAAAAACCATAATAATACAGGCGCGCGACTCTAAGGTCGAAAGAATATACATACTGGTCTTCTAAGTCTAAATATTAATACAAGTCTTGTTGATGGAGTTTACTAGATACAACTGAAATAAATAAAGTACAATGGTGGTTACGATGCGAGTGAACCCCCTACCAAACCAATCATCCGGAAAGAAGCAGTGTGCCAGCAAAGCCGCCAAGAAAACCTGTATGGCAAAACCTGCAAGAAACTGTGGCACAACGGGGGTGAGTTGCCAACTTGTGAGTAGAAAACATCACCGAGCAGAAATCGCATGTATGACTCAGTAAAATTCTCAAATAATATGGCCTGAAGTATGATAAAATGGTAAGGGTAAACATCTATACATAAGTGTAATACCAAGTGCTCGTGTCAGTGCCTCAGGTAGCAACATATCATATATATGATGTATGAATGCATGAAAACAGAATACATCTAAATAAGAAAATTGTTTTCTTATCTCAATAAGATTTATGTATAAAAATCGCAGTATCATCAATGAAATTAACAAGAATCGGTGTCTAGCATCGACACAAAATATATATATCTCACTGTCTCAATATCTCAGGCTCCGGCAATCCGGACTGGCCTATATCATCAAATCTCAATACCCCAGGCTCCGGCAATCCGGACTGGCCTATACTCTGATCGGTATCCTCCGGATATCCATCGAGTCACAATAAAATCACCGGTCGGTAGTGCTCCCCTGCCAGGCTCAACGCCATCATCTGCGACCATCTTGCCCTGGGATACCGCACCGGGTCCACCATGTACCCACAGACGATTCCTCCTCCTCCTCGAATCGGGTATATGATATCGCTCAAAAGCCGAGAAAACTCATGGTGGACACTTCTCAAATCATATCATGAGAAAACCGCAATTTCCTATCTTTTAAAAAGATAATAAGTTTATAAAATCTTTGCGGTTTCTCCAAATCCAGAAATCTCATGGAAAATCTGAAATCTCAATCTCAAGGGTAAATAAACAATCACATACCGGTAATAAGTTCCATAATATTGCATGACGATAAATAATGAATGCATCAGATATCAAGTAAGGAATGCAATAATTTAAACTAGCATATGGAAGCAATAACATATTGGAACTATCAGTTAACAAGCTATGTCAATGAAATAATATTCTCTAAGGTGTACGCGATACAGCAATTACCGATGATGATTTGTGTAAGCCGGCAAGCAGATGTACGTGGAGCATACGCATCATCGATAATGGTGCTGGTGTCCTATCAGCATGGTTTTAATAATAACTAATGAAAACATAAATAAGCATGCAATGTGATGCGAACAACAAGAATATGCGGAACGTGAATAATAACGCAACATATATGAATATACATTTATATATGAGTCATACAGTTTTGACATTTGAAATAATACGAATCGTGGTGTTTAGAAAATAGGGGCTACGGTGTTTTTAAGAAAAGGTGCGTCCTTTGAAATATCCGTAGCATCCCTTGGCATGTCTTTAAACTACTCACGATTCGTTAGTTTTGAAATAAGTATGACTCGAGTCCAGTCTAACATCTACTAAGTAAACTACAGGTCTAAACTAACAGACTAATCGAAAGGGTAAGGAAAACCACCTAAGTCTGAGTCGATATCCATATCTAGTAGTTGGTGATCCCGCCTCAATAGTATCACGTACGATACAATATATCATATGATATCCTCAGGTCAAGAGTGCGGATCTATCATCATAGTAATATCATGTACGGTAAATCCATCGTATGGCATCCCAAATCTGGGTACGGGTCAAATATCACATTTATCTTATTTTTCATCTGGTATCCTTATCATCACATATCATGAACTGGGGGTACTGATCTAAAATCTAGTACATACTAATACCATCAACATATATATATGCGTGTGTATGAAAACACATCGCTTAAGGACCCGCTATAATAACATGTCGTATCTCATAATACGAACCAAATCACATCACCGATCTCGTGATATCATGCCCAATCACATCGACTCATCTCCAAATATCCTATACTATCCTCATATCCAAGTGTGTGTGTGTATGTGTAGATAGATATATACACTCACATACATATATGTGTGTGTGTGTGTGTGTAGATAGATATATACACTCACATACATATATGTTGTATGTATATATATTCCCATATACGCATAAGTAAATCAAGTGTAAGCGTGTGTGTGCGCGTGTGGGTGTAATCTTTACTCTAGGGTTCGCGACTAAGAACCTAAACTAAGTTACTTCTAATTACACTAAAACTAACCCATGAACACCTAAAACCTATCTTGATAATCATAAACATTTCACATAACACATAGTATCGTATATATACAAGATATATCATAGGCTACACTACGAACTGCGGGGGTGCTATACGCCATCCACCCGACTTCCCCCGTAGAAATATATCTACTCACCTTGATCCTTACTTGCCGAAGTCGATGTCGCCATCCTCTTCTTCATCGTCCGAAGTCCAAGTGAGGGGGTACTTACATGTATATCATATGACATCGTAAATAGAAATCGCACACGAAAACCAAAACGGCACGCGTATCACACATAGGTTAAAACCTATGGTCTACACATGCAAGAAAAACCAAACAACCCTCGTCGCTGACGTATAAACGTCAGACGATGGGACACAATATCAAATACTAAATCCCAATTCATTAAAAGCCGCAAAACGAAATCAGAAACTTAGGAAAACTCTTCTAGATTTTACCCTAGGTGAAATTAGTCAATTTTGCATATGGGAGGGGTCTAATTTACTGCAAATGGAGCCATGTACCAAACACGAAGCATTTCCACTCTACCCAGGCCGCAAATTGCAGCCAAAAGGGTTAAATTTGTGGCCACATGATGGAATTGGGGTCCTAGGTTTTGGGTATAGGTTCTAGGTTGCCTGCACACCTCTCAGTAATTGCTACTTTACTTATATAGCCCCCAGATGATAGCAGATCACTAAACAACCTCACAAATCCAACACAAATCCAATATCAGCAAATCTAAAGTTCGCAAAGTGGGGTTTAGTCTTAGGTTTGATCCAATATACTAACACTACAGGGGTTGTATAGCTTCTACTAACCTCACTTTACCCTTCACAAACCAATTCATGCCCTAAAGCTTATCTTGGAATTTTCAAAAATCACTAAACCTCGATAAATCGATTCTAAACTAACAATAGAAGCTAATGGAATGAATTACTACACTAAGTGTGAAGAAATTACCTCATTTGGAAAACCCTAGAATCCCCTAGAGCTTAAAATCCAATTTTTTCTTGGTCTAAAGTGCTTGTAGTGAGCTTGTGCACATTTTTAATGAAAGGGAGATGATGTTTGGATGTGTTTTTGGGTGTGTTGTGAGGTGTTTCAGGAGGGGGAAGGAGGAGGGCAGCCATGGTAAGAGGGAGAGGGAAAATGAAGAAGAAATAATGGAGGGAACAAATGGGAGCTTGGTTAATTGACCCCTCACCTCTCCCTCCTTTCTCTCTCTTGACCATACTCATTATTCTAATCATTTCTTTTTTCTTTTCTTTTCTTTTCTTTTGTTTTGTTTTGTTTTGTTTTCTTTTCTTTTGCAAACCAAAAGAAAAACCCAAAAATGAAAACCATGCACAAAGGAATCATGGTAGAAAATGTAGCAAATGTGAAATGTGACATAGTACATGCCATATGCACAAAACACCATTAATGTGTGATTAGATACTAATCGTGTTTAGTAATACTTATACACAAATCATTGTAAACTACATTGCAAAATTCCTAATTTTTCATAAATTCATTTAAAATCAATAATTGATATAAATTTCCAATATTTCCCAATTTATCGGTATATAATTATACCGCATCATTAAAATATTCATAATATTTATTATTAAATTTTATAAATTCCCAAAAATAATATTTTATTTTTCTTAAATGTTACAATTCTGGAGTAGAATAGTGTATACGTTTCGAGATCCCGATGAGCGGCGGTGGACGGTCTCACAAGCCATTGGTGTTATGTCACCTAAGATAGTATACAGGTGCTCACTAGAGGTGAGTACACTAGACGGACCCACCGAGAACTTCTAGATAATATTATATCTATCGTCAGATAGAAGTTCTCGAGTGGCATTAGTATAGGTTAATCTTTTGATCTGAAATCGTCATTTGTCTCGTGTGAGTTCCCACTTTACTTTGATTACTACCCTACCACGGCTCAAAAGAGTCGTGCAAACAGGTTTTAGTTGGGTACAATCCCGAGCCATATTGAGGCAGTGAGTGATTGTCGGGAATTCGTCTCTCCTGAAATTAGGAGTCAATGTCGTACCATGTTCGGTTGGCTATCACCCTAAATTCGTGGTCACGGTAGATACAATTTACTGATATGAGTTCAGTAGTTTCTCGGTTGGTGATGAGCTTGACTCCGATACGACTTATCAGGTTATTAGGGGTCTGACGTTTCCACCCCTATACCAAGTATGCAATACTTACAGACGAAGCGACCGGACTGTACGGAGATTGTCACATTCAGGCTCAGTAGAGTATGGACGGACTTGATTGTCGACCTCCCTTTAGACAGATATCTGGGCAGCCGTTATGTATAGCTAG
This sequence comes from Agapanthus africanus, assembly GCA_030015575.1. Classification (NCBI taxonomy): domain Eukaryota; kingdom Viridiplantae; phylum Streptophyta; class Magnoliopsida; order Asparagales; family Amaryllidaceae; genus Agapanthus; species Agapanthus africanus. The sequence goes on along the minus strand of CM057346.1, from coordinate 490,292,642 downwards.
TGTCGCTGACGTACTTGTGGTTTTGGATTTATCCAGTAAATCACTGCCAGCGTATTGTCGAATCTTTAGAATCACATGCAGAGGGTTTTCCCAGTTTAGACGATATGATGTAGATGACGTATGTTGGTGCATATAGGGTGTCCGATTAAATACGTCTACAGGCTACACGGACTTTAATCAGACGGTTGATAATACTAGCAGCTTAGGATTAAACCGGATTTTTAATTCAGGTTTTGATTTAATAATTTATTTATAAATTTTTAATATGTATATTCTAGTATTATTATTCACTATTCATTTTCTCTCTCTTAGCTATTCATATTTTTTGTACGAATACGCATATATGTATTTCGATACGTATACCGGGTTGTATTCCGTATTTATACGGAATTTGTTCTAGAAGATGGACAGTTCATTTGTTGATTTTTCTTTTATAGAAAATCAAAAATGAGGTGGAGGATGAGGTGTAAAGAAGCATGGTGTAGAGAGGTATGGCCTTCCTTTTAAAAATTGATAAAATCATTTGTGGTTACTATTTTTCCATGGTTGCAAAATAGATGAGCCATTCTTTCTACACTTGTGTTTTTCTTCACTTGAAGACTTAGCCATTTCCATGGCTTCTTGTTCTTCACCTTCTCCTCCTTCTTCTAGGTAGCTCACTTGAGCATAGAAAAGAGAGAGAAAGATAGTGAGAATATTCCTACATCCCCACTCTCCATTCTTAGCGAGCTTAGAGCATTGGTCGCTTCACTAGGTGAAGCCGGAGGTTGGATCGGTTTCTCTCAGGTGGATCTTCTTCGGCAAGGGCGGTCGCCACTCAAGCTCAATTCGAACTGCATATACAGCGCTTGGAGGGGTCTTCCATGATTGGATGGACACTCGTCGAATGTAGAATTCCGTATCTTCGCATGCTTGGTTTGTTAGTCTAGGAGTTTGGATCGATTCTTGTTTCAGGATTCTTTCGTGTTTGCTTGAAATTTTTGTTCGCCATCCGCGCCTCCGCTTCGCCGCGGGCACTAGTGAACCCTAAATTAGGAATCACCGCTACCAAGGTAGGGTAAGGTACCTAACGGAGCGCTCGCGTTAAGTTTGGATGGAGTTCAATTAGTAAGTTTTGAGCAAAGGAAATGAATAATGAAAATCTTAACTTAAACAACCCTTGTCATTCCCTAACAAGATCAACTACTCACAAACCATTATAAACATAAAAAGAGAATATAAGGTAGAAGCGATGAAAGAAAATATCATTGCAAGTATGTAAATAGTATAAAATGAAATTGCAAGTAAGCAAATAGCAAGTAGAAGATACTAGGAACCAAATTGCAAGAAATTAGTTTTCATTAAAAGTTCAACTCCAAAATACAAATTATGAGTTCAATAACCAAAACCTAAACTTGCAAGCTCAATGAGGAGGTTGCAAGATCAGAAGAAGGCAAGGAACTCAAAGTAAATTAACTACTATGTACAAAGAGCTAGAATCAAATTACAAAATATAGAAATGAAATGAGGTGAAAGTAGTCTAAGTATGGCCTCAAGCTTGCTCTTTGTTCTGGTATACATAGGCACTTCATCAACAAAAACAAATAATAAACTTGCGATGATGTGACAATTTGGAATGACCAGGAGAAAAATGTAGCAATTTAGTGCAACATGGGCCGCCAGTGTCGGGGTTTTGGCCAAAACCGGCGGTTTTGCTTTGAGTGGCGGGGCCCGTCTTTGTGTGATGATTTCATGTCCTCTCTATGATCTCTTTGGTATTGTTTGATTTTTCTGTATCAACTTGAGTTTTAACCTGTAGATTTGGAGGGAAATGCAAGTTTTAAATCACATCAACACTTTTCAAGCACTCATTACATATGCCCACTTGCTCATCCACTTGCCCACTTGCTTAATTTTGAGTTCACACCATGATATGGCTGGTTCATACACTACAATTATGAGCTCACACTTGTATCTAATCATGTCATGTTGGACCATTTGGATAAATAGTTGTACATTTGAACTGTTTTGCAAAATCTCCTTGAATAATGATCGATTTTCTGTTCCGGTTGCAATGTTGGCTCACAAATGTTGTATCCATGTATTTTGAGTGTGTTTCCAATGTTTTGTCATGAATACATGTATTCTGTACTTATTGAGCAGACACGGATTAATAGTACCGATATAGCACAAAAATGATAATGAATAATCGGTATTGAAATGCAGTTTTTCGTGATGAACAACTTGCTCATTTTTCATGGCTTAGCCTCCTTCAACCTCCTCCTCCTTCTTCATGCTCTTACTTGAGCATAGAAAAGAGAGAAATAAATTAGTGAAAAAATTCCTACATCACCCGCAATCCATTCCTAGCGAGTTTGGAGCGTCGGTCAGAGTTTGGATTGTTTTCCCTCGGGTAGATCATCTTCGGCGAGAGCGGTCGTATTTCAAGTGTGTTCCCGGTGCCTACGGGCTTGGAGGGGTCTTCCACAATTAGGTGGACACATATCAAGGGTTGTATTCTCTAAACCAATGCTTTCTTGGTTTATAGTTTTAGGTGTTTAGAACGATTCAAGGGTTTAGTTTCTAGTTGCTCTCTCGATAAAAAAATTTCGCTTCCACATCGGCCGTGGGCTTCGCGGCGAGAGCACTAAGAACTTATAGGTAATGTCTCTGAGGTTGAACTGGAATTCCTTGTTGAAGTGGTATCGGAAGAGCTAGACGGTTAGCAGGTGCTTCAATAGCTGGCTTTTGTAGTGCTTGTATAGCGGGTCTCTGTGCAGAAAATATGCCACCTTGGTAATGTGGGCATGTTCCCAGATCATGATTAGATCCTCTACAAGCCAAACAAAGTTTGTTGGCACATCTGCAGTCCTTCGCCTGATGTTCGGTTCTCCTGCAATAGTAGCAGATGTCTGGACTTGCATTGTGGAACGATTCTTCTGACCTCTTGGGTGTTAAAGCTGGACTTGAAGAGGCTCCTCCAGTAATCTGATCAACTGGTTGTTTGGTTCTAGCCATCTGTGGCATGCCCTTCTTCTTAACCACAGCTTCATAGCGGCGGGCTACCTTCAGAGCGAGTTCATAAGTCTGATAGTCTCCTGTTGCTAGTGCCGCTTGAATCTCTGGGTCTAAACCCTGTTGGAATCGTCTAGCTCGAATATCATCGATAGGAATCAAGTGTGTCGTGAACCTGCTGAGCATAGTAAATTCAGCATCATACTCATCTACCGATTTTACCCACATAGAACCTTGTTTGAGATAGATGAATTGTTGTTCCATATCAAATCGAGCGATTTCAGGGAAATACTTTGCGTCGAAAAGATCGCGGAACGCCTTCCACTCTATCGGCTATGTAAGACGACTCTCTTCGGCCTTCTACTAGACTCTTACGCTATCTGTGAGCTCAAGTTTAGCTACACGAACCCAAGCTAGATCTAAAACTTAAGCTGCAGCAAGATCGTCCTCGATATTCTAAGCCCACTCCTCAGCCTCCATGGGGCTCTCTTTCCCAAAAATGCTCTTCGGGTACAACACCCGAAATTATTTCACACCTGGTGTTTCTACATCGAGACGGGTAAGAAGGATAGCGACCTGCTGCTGCTGGCCTTCTAGTAGACTCTTAATTGCTTCCAGAAGCATTGTCTGTTTGTTGATTCGAGCTGCAACGGTAGGTGGAAGTGGTAGAACGGTAAGGATAGGCGGTGGTGTACTGCCGTTAACGTTGGTGCTGGTGTTGTTGGAAGAATACATCACCTTGATAGAAAAGAAAGATTAAGATAGATTCAAGGAATGTAAAGTTGATGAATTTTATAATTCTTGTGATATATTGCTTAATATTTCATGCAGAACTAATCTACATGGGCCACCAATAAAACCTGTCACCCCCCGCTTCCCAAAAGATGGTAACGATACGTGATGAGACCCGCAACGTATTTATTATGAAAAGGTCATTTCTAAAAGAAATACGCTAAGCGTATAAAAGCAATATAACAACAGGCAAAAATTGACAAGAGTAATTAAAATTCAACAGTAATTTTATTTACATTCAAATTTCAAAGTACATATATGATTGTCTGAAACAAAAATACAATAACCAGAAAGTTCCTAAATAGTTGCATACTGAAAATAAACTGATGAAAGAAACTAAGAGTCTGGCTGAGCAGAAAGATGATCGAAGTCCTCCTGACTTGGCTCGATCTTCTCTGAATCCTGTCCTCCTGACAAACATTCTAAAGAAATAAAAGCGGAAGGAATGTCGTCAGTGAACTAGCGCTCGGTAAGTCCCCAAATAAATAAATAAGATAACTGAAGGTATGTAAAATAAAATATGGATCCAGGTAGAAGTGAATATATAAGATTATTAGTTAAGCATAAGTATGTTCGGGTATCTTAAGTATGACAGTTATATGAGTATGGTTATTTTATTCTAACGTGGTTTTTTGTAATTTAATAAGGAATGTATGCGTGTATACAAGATTAGTCCAACTTACCCGGCGGACCAAAGATGAAAGAAGTGCAAGGCTCCGTCAAACCCCACGGAACAAAAACAAAATCATATTCAAGAGGTGTCTTTTAAACCGACCTCTCGTGCCACGGCATACGTGCCTTACCAACCTACCCCTTAATCCTGTGTATATATTTTATTGTCTGGATCAAATTTATAGGTCTTGACCGAATCCACGAATATAAAGAGTACAAGTTCAGGTTCGGATTGTGTGCAAGTATTCATGTCAAGTTATATCCATGATTCGGGTCAAGTCAAGTCAAGTGTTCAAGCCAAGTTCAAGTTCAAGCATTCATATCAAGTTCAAGAATTCAAGTTTAGGTTCAAGTTAAGTAGGATGTTATGTGTTTGATTATATATGATTCAATATTCATGTGATTTAATTTGGCAACCACTGCATATGGCCAGCAGCATCTGTGCCCTTTTCAAAGACGATTGCTAGACCAAAATTTATAACCTGGGAGATAGCAAGCACTCACTTTCTCCGGCTCTCCAAGGCTCAAGAAAAATGATACCATTTAAACCCATTATTATCTAAATATCTTAAAAATTAAACATGTTATATATTCTAGATATTTTGGTCATCTTAGGTCATTTATCTAAATATCATATTTGAAAACTCAAAGGGATTTTACGTAAAAAGTTTTATTTTCAAAATAAATCGCGAGGGTGTTTTTAGGAAGAATATTTTAGTTACAATGTCAAGGGCTTTAATAAAATATATTTTAAATTGATTTGGTATTTTAGTAATAAAATGTAGCTTTTAAAAGTTTATGGTATTTTTATAAAAAAATTATCTTTGGAACTTGAGGGTATTTTCTTAAAACTTTAATCTTTTCATTTTAGAGTATTTAAAAATCTAATTTTCAAAAATTTGTTTTTCTTTGAATTTGCGAATATAGGATTTAAGTTATTTTCATTTTATTTAACTTTGCTTTAAAATTTTGTATTTTCTTTAAAACCGTATTTTATTCTTTTCGAGACCGAATTCTCCATGAAGAGTTCTGCATCTTACTCTACTATTCTCAGGATGTGTGATAATACGCACTATCCATATACGGGTCCCCTAACGAGAGTTGTAGAGGCGTATTTGCAAAGAAATGAATATCGATAAAATCGTATTTTTATCTTGTGGGTATTTTAATGAAATACAATTCTTTCGAAAATTATAAATATGTTATCGTTCTATGTTTTCCATGTATACATGAGGGATTTGTCGTTACCCCGTGCATGATGTATATGAAAATAAAAGTTTATGGTATTTAACTGTTAGGCCAATATGTCACAAAAATACATTCTTAAAGGGAAAGAAATTTTCATGAATTAAGTGTAGCATAAGGTTTGCAAGAAAGATAAAATTGGCAGTTTGCTTTTCTTAATCTTTTAACATTAAAATTATGGTTAACAATTCAAATGTTTGTGATACAAAATTTCTTTATGAAGTTTAGTCTAATATCAATTGTATGTGGGGTTCATGAGAGAAGAGTCAAGAAGAGGAGTTAATGATGGACTCGAAGGGAAGTGTAATAGAAGGAAGACTTACTCCAACCGCTTCTATTCGTACGAACGAGAAATAGAAGAGAAGTGGCTTCGGTTTGAATAACCGAGACCTACAATGTGGAGGAACGAAGCTTGGACTTGAGTGCTTGATTTCCTCGGCTAGAGTGTGACTTGAGAGATGGGATTTTGGGATGGTATTTTCCGAATAACTTAAGGAGAGAACTAAGAAAATGGACTAAGTATTAATAGGGGGATATGGATTATGGTGTGTTAAGAAGAGAATTAAAAATTGACTTAAAATGGTGTAAATGAGATAGGTGAAGGGTTTTTGTGTTCTCTGTTTAAATGCGGGAGTTTTAAAGTATTAAATTGGATAGTGGGGAGCTGAAAGGGTGCATGGACAGAGCACGGACCTAGAGGGCCTCAACTTGGCCGTCGGTTTGGAAAAAGTGGCGGCCCCACTTCGTCCAATCATCTCGGAGTTCGTGCCAGGGCTCTAAATTTAAATGTCTCATTTATATAATTTTTTTCTGTTGCAACATTTGGTATCTCCGTGTAATACCCATGCAAACTCTTGGGTTTCCAAAACGTTAAAAGAAAAATATTAAAATAATTAGGGCTGAAACACACGGGTTAAGGAACAATAGCGGAGAGTCTTAACCAGTGGGCTATCAAGAGTTTCTTATACATAAATTATCAAGAATAACTTATAACTCGAAACCAGTACAGAAATACGACCTCTTTTATTAATTAAAACAAAAGGAACGGTATATGGAATTTATGGTCGTTACAAAGATGATAGGTACCAATCGTCGAATAAAATTATGGAGGGTGTATTTTTTCGACGTCATAGGAGAAAATTCCCTTCTATGGCCCCTTTACTCCAATACACACACGCAAAAAAAACACTCATATATATATATATATAGATATATATATATATAACAGGATTAATAGCAGGAAACACTCCTGTAGCTACTCTTTGTAGTGCTTATATCCTCTTAAGTAATTTAATGGCACACACACCCGAGTACTCAACCATCGAAACGCTTAAGAATGCTAAAAGAATGCTAAAAAATTGCTTAAATTCAATTATAAACAAATTATATGATTGTCTAATTTGCTTCAGGTTCAATTTGAGCAATCCTGAGGATTTTGATCGATGAGCAGAGAAAATGTCTGTGGCACCGAATCCGGGTTAAGTGTCACAGGGTAAACTACAGTGTTGTTTTGTGCAATTAACCCTATATAATAATTGAGGCTTGATTTAGCAATAAATATGCCACCAAATCCAATAGACAGAGAGCAAAAACAAGGAGAACTTGGAAATATGACTCACCCATGTAAGTACAAAATACAATATATCCTCACTTCTTTTTTTTTTTTAATGAGAAAGCAGGGCAAGATCATCATACTCATTTTTTGTTTTCTTTTTGCAATCTATCCTCACTTAATCTATTTTAGGTTGATTATTATATAAATTTGTCCATTTTCTAAACTAAGTGCGATAAAGTTTTATTTAAGAAGATATTTCATCCCCCCCAAAAAAAATCTTATATAGCTCTTCAAGTTTTAGAAACGATGAAGCGTATAACATGTCAATTATTGATGGATAAATAGTTGAAATTCTATGTACTTAAAGAAGAATGTGGGTACAATCTCACAGTGGAGAGGAAAGGAACAAATGTGAACAATGATGAACTTAAATTGAAATTTGGGGCCAGAACGAACTAATTTAATTCGTCGGGTCAAAGTAGTTGCATGACCATAATCAAGTCCATCTACTCCAAAAGTGCCCGATTTCTCCAACAATTTAAATCTCTATAATATTTTATAAGATTGTTTAATAGTTTGCTAGATATTTTCACGTACGTTGCACGTGTATAATTGTTGAGGGAGTTGTGTGTAAAGAATAGATTTAATTTTATATTACCAAAAAATATGAGTGAAGATCAAATCTCTACTATTATAATTAGAACTTAAGGACGTGACACCGGACCGGACTGCCTTAGTTTTTTCATTTCCATAAAGGTAATGGTAAAAGATTATAAATTTTCTTCACTTTTTTTTAAAATCTAAAGATGTGACCCCTCTCTCTCTCTCTCATTAATTAAAAAAGAAAAGAAAAAACAATTAAAAACATGCATCTTGGAATCAAAAGAATTGTATAAAACCTTCTTAAATATTTTTTTCATCGAAACAACTTTGGTGGAGGGTATCAAATTAAAGTTTCAATTTACATTTTTACATGGCACATAGCAGAAAAAAAAAATTCTCATAACTTAGAGAAAAAACAAGTATAAAATATCTCAAAGTTTAAGATTGACTATTACAAACTCTCAAAATATTACTATTTTTACCAAAAAATATTCAGTGGCTTTCTAAATATTTTTCATGATATCTGCATAAATACATATACATACAAAGCCATGCAAAATTCAAGTGCATTTTAAATCTCTCTCTCTCACACACCGATATGATTTTCTTTTTGTGTTCTTCTTTGGGAGGGAGGGTGGGAGACTTGTCCTGCGAGCTTTAATGAAAAAGAGGTTTCATTATTCGAAGAGGGTTGAGATGAAGAAAAGAAAATGGATGGTTGTTTTTTGGGAAAGAGAGATGTCTATTTGGATGAATGAGAAAGAAAAAATAACGGAGAGAGAAATAACAAAGACATGGTTGGAAAGCAGAGAAAGAGAAAAGAAAAATTAGCAAAAAAATGGGATTTGAGCTAATATTTTTTATCACGTGAGATAAATCCATTAGAGCGTTAGTTTCACCACGATGAACTCTGAAACTCAAGATTACTCTAAACCAATCAAATGGAATTTAGGCTTTTAGTTCTCAGGAAAGTGGGTATCCCAACATGTCATCTAAGATGTAAGTGCTAAACAAGGTTAGGGAAACTATAATGGGGCTTTATACTGTTAGCCCGTAAAATAAGGACAAATTTTTATATTAAATCATATTAAATTAATATATTTTTTTAAAAACCACTTTCAAAACATATTACAAAAGCATGCCACTTTCTGTCTCGTAGGCGCTATGTCAACACCAGCCAAGCGTTGGCAGTGGCATCAATAAAAAAATTTTAAGAGCCACGGTTTGAAACTGCGCCCATTACAAATCTATGGGGCGCATTTTCAAACTGCGCCCCTTACAATTATACTCAGCACAGTTTAAAACTGTGTCCCATACATTTGTAATGGGCGCAGTTTCAAGCTGGGCCCATATATTTTAATGCAGAATAAGGGAGCGCACTTTCAAAATACGCCATATTCCCCTACTTAAATAGATATGATCTATTATTTTTTCCCATTCCTCACTATTCCCTCTCTCTCTCATGGCTCTCTCTCTTTCTCATTCGCTCACTCCCCCCCTCCCCCCCTCTCGCTCTCACAGGTACTCTCTCTCTCTCTCTCTGCTCTCTCTCCCTCTCTTGATCTCTCTCTTCCCCCTAAGACCTCTATTCCCCCTCGACGTCCCTCCAAGGCATCTTTTATTTCACCCCCTCCCCCCTCCCCCCGGTGATCTCTCCCTCTCCCTTTCTCATCTCTCTTCCTCTGTCTCTTTCTCTCATCTCTCTTCCTCTGTCTCTCTCTCATCTCTCTGTCTCACTCATACTCTTTCATTCTCATATTCTCTCACCCGTGCAAGTTTAGGTAGAAATAAACGGACGAACAATCACTTTCATACTCGCCATCGTCGTCATCACTGTGAGCATCTAGAAGGTTAATTAAACCCTAATTTTATTTTAAAATAATTCATAAAAAATTTGGTTAAAATTTCGTATTACGAAAGAAATTCGAACAAATTGGATACATATTTAGGGTTTTTCCTAATTTTACTTGTGACGAATCAATGAGTAGAATACATGTACTTGCAACTTGTTACATGCTATAAATATGAATTTTATTGTAATTTTATGTAATTATGTGAGTATAAATGTGAAGGTAAATAAATAAGTTGTTTAATGAGAATGCTCAAAGCATGCGTCAATATTTCTGGCAGGTGAAAAAATGAAGGATAATTACATCCATCTATTTTGCTATTTCGGTGGCCAATTATCGATTGGAAACAATAATATTCCTGAATATGTCAGAGGAAAAACTAAGGTGGCCAGAGTCAAGAAGTGTAGCACATACAATGAGCTGTGCCAAGTAGTATACAAAGCTACCAAAATCAATCCGTTAGAGTTCAATATCTCCTTAATATGCAAATGGCCGACGGAGCATGAATATACCGCTATTGAAGTATCCGATGACGAGGATACACAAGTCATACCTGCATCGGAATCGAAATCAATTGAGTTGTTTGTGAAGAAAGAGATATTGACGTCTGCTCAACTGCCCGAACATTATTTTGAAGTGCATGATCCTTCATTTTGAGCATCCGAGTATTACCCGTAAGGAAAAATGACACGTATGCTTAATATGAATGTTGATTTTACCGGTTTTATGTCTTCCACCAATGATGAACAGTATATAGATCAAAGTTACATAAGTGAAGGAACATCATGTGGGACGCTAGTGAATTGGCAGTTTACGAAATAAATATTACCTTACATATTTTTATACCGCATGTAAATTTAGCGGAACACTATTTATTGAGAGTGGAGATATGCTATAATTACTAAGAATTCATAAATTTGCATGCAGTTTTTATGTACCACCGATCGGTTATAATTACATGTTACCGCCAAGTTTTGGTTTTAATTGCATGTCAACGCCAAACTTCGGCTTCAATATTCTGCCCCAAAATACCGAGCACATGCAGTCATACAATACGTGCTGGACACCGTTTATAGACGATAGGTTGGGATTTCGTCGGTATGAAACTAGAACATCAAATACCATGCAAGTCCCTAATGTTGGTTCCGCACATCCAACCGATGTACCTGCTACAGATCCAGTGGTGTTGGAACATAATGGAGATGAAAGTGATGATGGTGATGCTAGTGATGAGGATGAGATTCAAGCACAAGATAGCATGCAAATTGCACATATTCTTGACGATGAGAATGATAGACAGTGGATTACTAATTCATGTGTTAATAATGACTTCGTTGCATTTGAAGATCCATTTGCCGATAACATGACAGATGCTCACATATTATTTACAGCGGTAATGGAGAATGTCAACTTTCGTGCTGATAGGCTTTCGATAATTGATATTGAAAGTGGGTTGAAAGTCGGTGATTTGTTCGAGAATAAGGAGACGTTAATTCAGGCAGTCAGCGTTTGTTCGATTAAACATGGAGTTTCTTTTAAACCAATCAAGACTACCATGACCAAGTACACCGTCATTTGTAAAATAGACACGAACTACCCGTGGAGACTTCATGCATATATATCGAAGAAATCACCAACGGGATATTGGCAGATAGACAAGTATGCGGGTAATCATACTTGTGTGAATCTTGTAGTGAATTCAAATCATAAACAGGCCACTTCTATATTCATATGTAACAGGATATTGCCTTTTGTGAAAGCGGATGTCGATTTGACTCCCAAAACGATTCAAGTGCTTATAAAAGATACATTATTCATTGAAATAAATTATATGAAGGTATGGAATGCGTTGAACATGACATTGTCTAAAATATACGGAGATTGGGATGATTCATATGAATATTTGCCACGATACTTTACCGCCATCAAATCTACTAATTCCGGGACTGTCTTCAAGATAACCGACGCTTCAATGTCAGAAAGAATGAAATATTTCACCGATGCATTTTGGGCATTCGGACCGCCAATTGATGGTTTTGCTTATTGTCGTTCCGTTCTCGGTATTTATGGGACACACTTATACAGGAAATATAAAGGGACTTTGCTCATTACTACCGGTGTTGATGCAAATGATGGCCTTTATCTTTTGGCATATGCTATAATTGGAGGTGAAACCACTGAAAATTGGGAGTGGTTCATTACTTGCATTCATCTCTACATTCTATACGTGCGGGGAAGACACATTGCTTTCATATCTGACCGGATGAAAGGAATTCCGACTGCACTAAGAAAATCATGGCCGGAACCTCATAGTCATCGTTATTGTATGCGACATATCAGAGCCAACTTCTCAACTGCTGGATTTAGTGGCAAAATCTTGCAGAGATTGTTCTCTCAAATTGCATGTGCACCATATGACTTGACATATACAGAGCTGAGAGAGGAAATTAAACGCATATGTCCAAGAGCAGATGCTTGGATTGAAAATAGTCTAAAAAATGAAGAAAAAAGTTGGGCTCTTTCGAAAGATGGTGGTAGACGATTTTGCATAATGACTACAAATACTTCAGAAAGCTTTAACAGGGTTCTAAAAGGATCTCAATCTTTGTCTATTCAGGTCTTAATAGGACGGACTTTTTACAGGACGAGCAAATACTTCTTTGCACGATGTCAAGAGGGACAAGAGTGGACGACAAGGTTATGTCCTAAGTTCGAACAATTAATAACAAAAAGGGCTACTAATGCTAGGCATGCTTGGATCGTGAGGTTTAGCCAGTCCGAACGGCAGGTGACTGACAAAGATGGAAAAAATTACGGTGTAGTCATCGATGGTAGGAACTGTAGTTGTACGTGCAATATTCCTAAGTTGCAAAAGTTGTCTTGTTCACATATAATTTCAGCATGCACACGAGCATAGGATGGGGGACATTGCACATCACGATCTTGTTTCAAAGTGGTATTCTATCCCCAAATACAAAGATACTTATGCCATGTTGTTCTATCATGTACCCGATAGCTGATATTGGGAGGTATACAACGGTTCAATTATATTACCACCTATCGGTAGGAGACAAGTAGGACGACCACATTCTATTCGTATCAAAAGTATTATGTATGATTCATGAGAAAGACATAGGAAAAATAGACGCAGCAGCTGCAATGAGTATGGTCATAATAAGGCACGATGCAAAAATCTCTCAACCTCACGTCGCCATTAGTAATCACCGCCTATACTCTGAAATACATACACATGCGCGCGCGCGCGCACACACACACACGTCCAAACACAAAAAATAAATATACATCTATACACGCATACACGCACGCATATGTTCTTTTTTATACATGTTCATTTTTTCAAACATAATATAACTCGACTTTTTCATTGTGCAAATATACATATGCAGCCTGGACCTATAAATACGAGTGTTCTGTACTTGCAGGCTGATCACAAGTCAGCCAATGCCGCAATAGTACGCAATAGTACAGGTAAAACTTTGTAATTTTATTTTCTCTAATTACATATGTTATGTATACATTACTGATATAAGTCTTCTTCTTGTAATTGGCAGAGTGATTAGGTGATTACATGCGTTGACCACTCGGTCTAGAGCAGCCTATTAGTGATATATACCCTAAAGGCCATTATTATATCATACCAGATTGTATATTATATATTGGAAGCTTGGGATATTCATAGTTATAATAACAGTCTTGCTCAAAATGGTAGTATGCTACTTGGTTTGATTCTATCTCAATATGTGCATATGTTTCTTTTAGCATGTCACTTATACATATTAGTAGAGCCCTTAGGATATTTGCTTGACTACCAGCGTTGTGATGGCAGTCACACTAGTGGGGGATGGATAGTCTATAAGCATATCCTTATACAGGTCCTTAGTCGTAGGATTATCGAGACGGGGTATCGATACTCCATAGTAGACTAGTGTATACGCTTCTTATCCCAGCAGGGGAGATGGTCTGTCCCACAGCCATTGGTACGTCGTACTGGAGATAGTATACAGGTGCTCATTGGGTTATGAGTTACACTGGACGGACTCGTTGGGAACTGTTGGATGGTATTATACCTATCGTCAGGTAGAGTTCCCGGATGACATGAATACAGATTAGTCCGTTAACTTGACATCAGTTCGTCTCGAGTGTGTTTCCACTGTACTTAGATTACTTCCCTACCATGGCTCAAAAGAGTCATGCAAACATGTAGTAGTTGGATGCAGTCCCGAAACACTTGGAGGCAGTAGTGGTTAGATAGGATTCGTCTCTCCCGGTATTGGGGGTTGATATCGCGCTGTGTTCGGAAAGACATTACACAAACTGCCTGGCCAGGGCAAGCGAGATTTACTGGTAGGTACTCCAGTAGTTTCTCAGGATGTATTGGGCTCTACCCCGACACGAATTATTGCACTATTATGGGTCTGACGTTTACCATCCCCTAGGCCCGATATACAAGTATCTTAGACGAACAGACTGGACTGTATGGGGATTGTCACAGATAGGCTCAGTAGGAGTTCGGATGAGTTTGCTCATCGGCTTTCTTATCGACAGATACCTGGGTAGCCATTACGTGCAGCTAGTATCGCTGACGGACTTTTGGTTAAACCCACTGCCAACGTACTATCGAGTCTTTAGAGTCCCACACAGAGGGTTTCCCTGCTTCGGGCGATACGATGTAGAGGCTATATGGTTTTACGGCAGGGTTCCGATCACATACGTGTACTGGCTACACGGATGTCGTGCGGGTGGATAATACTTGTGGGCTTTAGTTTTAGCCGGATCCTAGTATTATATTATTGGATTATTATTATCTTATTGTATTCATATTTTTCGGAATACGAATACGGGTATGTATATACAGTGAGGGCATTCTTGTAATTTCACAAGAGGTGCTTTTAGAAGGGAACACCTCATTATTTGGTTTATCTATTTTTAGAAATAGATTAATGAGGTGGAAATTGGAGATATTCATAGCATGGAGTGAAGCATGGCTCTTTGTATTTGTTTATTGGTTTGGACTCACTATTCAAGTATGGTCGATATTTTCAATTGGAAAATATTGCATACTTGAATGAGTGAAGTGAGAGAGCCATTCTTCACTTGCCATAACTTTTGCTCATTTGCTCATTCTCTTTCTCTCTCCATTTTCTCCTCCTCCTTCTTCTAAGACCTTAACCCTCACATGAAATATGAACCCTAGGGTCTCATGAGATAAAATACTCCATTAGATACTCTACATCTTCTAGGCTACCTAATTTAGCGAACTAGGTACCCTAGTTACCTCGGTTTAGAGGTTGGAGCTCAAGGTATAGACTCTCGGGTGAATCATCTTCGACACGAGGAGGCCGACGTTTCAAGCACGATCCGATCTTCGATGAGCTAAAGAAGAGAAGGAGAAGACCAAAACCCGAAGGACTTGTTAACAAGGAGGTATAAAATCCTAACCGAGTAGTTAGAACCTTGTTTGGGTCAAAATTTATACCCCGGTTGACCAAGTTAAAATCAAAGTCAACCCCAAGCCAAGTGGGCCCAAGACTAGATCAAATAGGCCAATGCCCGGGTCGAGCCCGAACATGAAGCCGCCGGTCTCCCCCATGCCAAAATAAAAATTTTGTAATAAATAATTTTGGTGTATTTTTTTTATGAATAAATTTAAGAAAAATGGGCATAAAGCCAAATTCTTGTAAAACCCATGGCTCATGTGCAAAAGAAATGAGCACATGAGGTATGGGATAGGTAAAATGCCATTTTGTAAAGCCCAAGGGCTATATGTAAAGTTTGTAACCTATAAAGGCAAACATGATGAAAATATCCAGGACAACCTTTTCATTCTCTAAAAAAACTCTAGGGTTTTTGTGGCTCCTTCTCCTTCCTCAAGGTTCTAAACCTTCTTCTTCTTTTTTAGTTAAATCAAAAGTTTAACTCTTCCTTTTCTAAAAATAAATATTTTTTCACCATCAAATCCTTGAAGGGGAACTCAGATCTTCCATCAGATCTCAAAAAGGGGAAATTTTGAATCCCACCCCCTCTTCCTCCAAGATCTGGTCAACAAGAGGAGGAAGAAGGAGACCTATCTCCGAAAATACCACTTTGAAAAAAATCTAAGGCTCAAGAGAAGATCCAAGGCTTAAGAGAGAAGAACCTCTGAAGATCTTTAGGGAGTTCAACTCCAAATCCAGATCTTTTAGGAGTTTAACTCCAAATCTAAATCTTTTGGAGTTTAACTCCACTCAAATTCCTCCTTTAGAGTTTAAATTCTATTTCTGGGGCTAAAAGCCTCTTCTTTTCGCCGGCGCCCAAGCGCCCACGTGCCGGGCACGTGAGGCGCCCAGTGCCCACGTGCCGGGCACGTGAGGCGGCCAGCACCGAGCGCCCACGTGCCGGGCACGTGAGGCGCTGGCGCCCAAGCGCCCAGCGCCCATATGCCCAGCGCCCACGTGGGCACCCAAGCGCCCAGCGCCCACGTGCCAGGCACGTGGCACGTGGGCACCCAAGCGCCCAGTGCCCATGTGTCGGGCATGTGGCACATGGGCGCTAGCGCCCGCGTGCTAGGCACGCGAGGCGCTGACACCCACGCGTCGTTTGTACGCTATTCTTCCTTTTTTTCATACACACACACACTCCACAACACTGTCCCCGTTAGAAAAAAAATTCTAACGGTGCGCTGCCCCGCACCCCGCAAGGCGGCTGCTAGCCTTCTTAACCCCCAGCCCGCTATCCGGGTAGTGAGACCCCGTAAAAACTCTGCGGGGCCCCCGATATATCCAAAATACAACACTGCACATTGAGTTCGCATGACATGTTTGACCCATCAATCGGAGGTTCACTAGCTCCAAAGGCGAGGGGTAATTAACGGCAGCTTAATCCGCGGCTGTCGGATATTTGGATCCCCACAATCAATAAATCACAGCCTACCCTAAGCAGGGAGAATCTTTAATGCGCCTGACAACCGCGCCCATATCCCATCTCAATGGGGTGACGAAAAACACCCTACAGATTCTAGTACGCCCGGTGGGACCTTTTTCTCCTCCCATATCTCGGGTCAAGTGTTCATGCGAACTCATTTAACATATATGCCGATGTTTGTACTGAAATAATGTTTTTTCCGTGCAACAATCGACTTTCAACGACGATGTCTTCTAAGATGAATTCATCTTCCGACGCGACCCCGATCTCGTACGTGGTCAAGATCAATACCCGCATGGTGTAGGGTTCCTAGGCATCCTAATGAAGTCTCACAAGGCATCAACCATGCCAATTTCAAAAATTATTGGTGCCGAGAAACCCTAACACGGATCGTTGACTAGATGTTTAGGCGAAATGAGAATCTAGTTAACTACTTAACTAAAAGTTAGATGCTACAACCATTGTAGATCCGGTTCCCCACTTCCTTAGCTCCACGTGGGTGTGCTCTCGCTGTCCATCACGAATCCTAGACTCATTCGTCGGCTTCATCGGAAAAACGGGCGAGCAAGGTCGTCGGCTTCGTGTCAAAGACGATCTACGTCGAGGTTGCACAAGTTCAAGCTCCGACTTCACCAAGTTGTGAAACTTGTGAAGAAAATACCCAAAACCACTTGGCAAGAGGTAAAGGATGAAGAAATAGGAGGTGGGTTCACTTTAGATTTGGATTTCTCACTCTAGAAATGAAGTTTCCATTGATGGCATCAAGCTTTTCCTTTTTGAAGTGAAGAAGAAGATGAAGCTAGAATTATGATAAGTCTTGTAAATATGAATAATAAAACAATACTTATCATAATGGGAACCATGGTTAGGTGTAGAGAATTGACCAAGGTTAAAAGAGTGGTTAGGGTTAAGCATGAAGACAAATTGGTCACTTGGGTCAAAGCTTCATGAAGCTTCACAAAGGTTCAAGAAAGAAAGCAACCATTTTGTATTCATATGCCATTCTTTTTATAAAATGAATAAATGAAAAGAATGGATAATAAAAACCCTAATTACTTACTTAACCTAGGTTTAATCCTTTACACTTAACCAAATGAGTATGCATCATCAAACATGATACAAAAATGTGCACAAAAGCATATCACATATACAATGTGCAAATCAAGTGAGAAAATCCGTTTAAAGTGAACCTATACTAGTTAATGCAAAGTAATATATCAAATATATAATTATACATTAAATCATTAAATCAACACTTGATTCAATGATCCGGTCATGTCGCACATAACCGAATAGTATTCAATGCATCGATTTATCGAATCAATGATTCGATAACTAGGTCATATCTCATACAACCAATCGAAACATTAATCGCGAGAATCAAATATGGTATTATATACACGCATCATTCTCGGTCCCGCACATATCTCATATGCGCTCCTATTTCGTTTCGCTTGAGCCAGGAAACCTCTGTGTAGGACTCTAAAGACTCGTCAATACGCCGGTAGCAGATGATGATCATATCAAGCACCCACAAGCCGCAAGCAGTCTGCTAAACGTAACGGCCACCCGGGTATTGAGCGATCAGAAGATCGACGAGCTAGCCCGCTCACACTCCTGCGAATCCGACCAGTAACACTTAACCGTACAGTCCGGTCTCTTCGTCTGATATGTCGCATATCAAGTCTAGGGGTGGTAAACGTCAGACCCCAATAACCCGATAAGTCGTGCCGATGTGAGGTTCGCAACGGGTCGAGAAACTACTGGTAACACTTACCAGCAAATCTCTGATTAGCCCTGGCCAGGGACTTCCCTGCTACGGCCAATCGAGCACAGCGCAACATCAACTCCCAATACCGGGAGAGACGAAACCCCTCCTATCGCTCATTGCCTCCATGTGACTCGGGACTGTACCCAAAGACCACCGTTTTGCACGCCCTCATGGACGTGGTAAGGTGGAGATCAAAGCACAGTGGGAATCACACAAGACTCTATGACGATCTCGGGTCTACAGACTAACCTGTACAAGTGTCACCTGAGAACTGCCATCTGACGTGAGGTATAATACCATCTGGGAGTTCTCGGCGAGTCCGTCCAGTGTACCCAGTCTCCACTGAGCACCCGTATACCATCTCTGATGTCAAACACCAATGGATATGGGATCATCCATCGCCCATCACATGGGTCGAGAAGCGTATACGCTAGTCTACACTGGTATATCGATGCCCCGTCTCGATACACCCACGACTAGGGACCTTGAAGGATGTACTTATGGACTATCATGTCCCCACTAGTATGATCTGCATCATAGTCCAGGTAGTCAAGTACGCATCCTAAGGGCTTTACCAACATGTAACTATAAGACAGTATAAAGAGACTAGTATACATGTTAAGATAAAGAGCAACCAGATAGCATACTATCATATCGAGCAAGAAAGTCATCTCTATATATGTCCAAGCATCCAATATAATATACATCATCTGTACAATACTGGCCTCTAGGGCATACATACAACTAACAATCTCCCACTTGCACTAGGGCCAGCTGCTGTAGTATCGCATACCGAGCATCCCGAAGAGTCTCTCAAACTGTATCTGCGGAATGGCCTTCGTGAGTGGATCCGCCGTGTTGTTCTTCGTGTCAACCCTCCTGACCTCGATCTCCCGGCGATCAACTATCTCCCGGATCAGGTGATACCGCCTCAGAATATGCCTGGATCGCTGATGGGACCTGGGTTCCTTAGCCAAAGCCACTGCTCCATTGTTATCGCAATACAAAGGTATTGGATGCTCAATGGATGGAACCACACCAAGTTCAGTAATGAACTTCTTGATCCAGACAGCCTCTTTGGCAGCATCGTTGGCAGCGATGTATTCAGCCTCCATCGTCGAGTCTGCCACGGTTTCCTGCTTGGAACTCTTCCAGCTAACCGCCCCTCCGTAAAGGGTAAAGACAAAACCCGAATGCGACTTAGAGTCGTCCTTATCACTCTGGAAGCTGGAATCGGTAAAGGACTCCACTTGGAGTTCTCCACTACCATACACCAAGAGCATCTCTTTAGTCCTTCGTAAGTACTTGAGAATGCTCTTCACAGCTGTCCAGTGACTCTCTCCAGGATCAGCTTGATACCTGCTCACTACACTTAGTGAGTATGCAACATCGGGTCTGGTACATAGCATCGCATACATGATAGAGCCTACAGCCGAAGCATAGGGTATCCCTTGCATGCGAGCTCTCTCCAAATCAGTCTTGGGAGACATCTCTTTGGAGAGAGTGACTCCAGAGATCGTGGGTAGGTTCCCACGCTTGGATTCTTCTATACTAAACATCTTTAGTATGGTGTCAATGTACCTGGATTGGGACAATCCCAATATCCGTTTGGATCTATCTCTATAGATCCTGATTCCCAATATGCATGAGGCATCACCAAGATCTTTCATTGAGAATCTCTGTGATAAGAAGAGCTTGACCGATTGCAGCATAGGAATATCATTTCCTATCAAGAGTATGTCGTCCACGTACAATACGAGGAAGACAACCTTACTCCCTGCCACCTTCTTGTAGATACAAGGTTCATCTGGGTTTTTGACGAAATCAAACTCTTTGATAACGACATCAAAGCAGATGTTCCAACTCCGCGATGCTTGCTTTAATTCATAAATGGATTTAAGCAGCTTGCACACCTTCCCGCTGCTCCCACTATCTACGAAGCCCTCCGGCTGAGTCATGTACACGCACTCTTCTAAATCACCATTTAGAAAGGCAGTCTTAACATCCATTTGCCAGATTTCGTAGTCATTATATGCAGCGATGGCAAGCATGATCCGGATGGATTTAAGCATAGCCACTGGAGAAAAGGTTTCGTCATAGTCCACACCTGGTCTTTGACGAAAACCTTTTGCTACAAGTCTAGCTTTGAAAGTCTCCACTTTCCCATCTACACCAAGTTTCTTCTTGAAGATCCACTTGCTCCCAATGGGTTTTACCCCTTCAGGAGCAACTTCCAAAGTCCATACTTTGTTGGTGTACATGGATTCCATCTCGGACCGCATTGCATCCAGCCATTTCACTGAGTCCCTACTCGTGATGGCCTGCTCGAAGCTAGTTGGGTCATCATCCTCCATGATGCAATCCTCGCTCCCACCATCCATGAGAAAACCGTAGTATCTCTCAGGTTGGCGAGGAACCCTACTAGATCGGCGGAGAGGCTGGGGTTCATTGGGAGCTACCGAATCCTCTTGTTCCACTAAATCTTCAGTTTGAGTTTGTGTATCTGGAACCTCTTCCAGCTCTACCACTTTGCCACTAATTTCTTTTTCAAGAAATTCCTTTTCTAAAAAGGTGGCATGTTGAGCAACAAACACTCTTTGTTCCTCACTGTGGTAGAAAAAATACCCATATGAGTTCTTTGGATATCCCACAAACTTGCAAAGAACTGACCGTGCCTCGAGCTTGTCCGGATTTTGTCTTTTGACATAAGCTGGACAACCCCATATTTAAACTCGTTTAAAATATGGTCTCTTCCCACTCCATATCTCATATGGTGTGGTAGGTACAGATTTAGATGAAACTTGATTCAATAGGTATGCTGCTGTCTCCAGCGCATATCCCCAAAAGGAAATAGGTAACTCAGCTGTGCTCATCATAGAGCGCACCATATCTAATAGGGTGCGGTTCCTCCGTTCTGATACACCGTTGTGCTGTGGTGTATATGGAGGAGTCAGCTGAGAGAGAATCCCATTCTCTTTTAGGAAGTCCAGGAATTCTCCGCTTAAGTATTCACCTCCTCGATCAGATCGAAGGATTTTAATACTTTTTCCGGTTTGGTTTTCGACTTCTTGTTTATATTCTCTAAATTTCTCAAAGGCTTCTGATTTGTGTTTCATTAGGAACACATATCCGAATCTAGAGAGATCGTCAGTGAATGTAATGAAGTACGAAGAACCATCCCTGGCATGTGTAGATATAGGACCGCATACATCACTATGTATCAGTCCTAAGAGTTCGGTAACTCTTTCTCCGTGTCCCATAAACGGAGTTTTGGTCATCTTGCCTCTGAGACATGACTGGCAAGTGTCATAAGATGAAAATTCGAATTGTTTCAAATATCCATCCTTATGCAACATAGCTAGTCGTGTCGCATTGATGTGACCCAGTCTACAATGCCACAAGAAGGATTCGTTCAGTTCTGAACTCTTCCTCTTGTGTGTGTTAGTTATGCTCAGAACTGTTGATTGATTTAGAACATAAATGCCATTGCACAGCGTGCCTGATCCAACCAACTTTTGGTTATGGAAAATGTTCATAACATTGTCCTGTAATACAAAATTATATCCCTCTTTACTTAATAAAGAAACCGATATAATGTTGCATATCAGGTTCGGCATGTAATAGCATTCGTTCAGAACCAATGTATTACCAGTTGGTAATTCAAGGTGATATTCCCCGACAGTCTTAGCTGCAACAATTGCACCATTTCCGACTCTAATGTCTTTATCACCTTCTCCAAGTTCTCTACCTTTCCTAAGCCCATGTAACTGATTACATATATGGGATCCTGACCCGGTATCTAATACCCAGGACGTAGAGCAAATGGAGAAACAGTTCTCTGTAACGAACACACCGGAAGAAAATGCATCAACATGTACTTTCTTCATCCGGGTGGCATGGGAATCCTGGTATTCCCCTATATCCTGTTCATTCCTATAACTCTTATAAGAAAGAACGGAACCAACGTTCCCCAGCACAGTATAATATGCGGGTTCGGTCAATACATCCATATTATTATCTTGATTAAGGCATGAACTGGTCGCTACCTGGAGAGAGAGAGAAGAAAACACTTTAGCGTATGCTCGTGCAAGATCAGATTGGTTATTATCTTATCTAATCAGGATGGCTCCCACTGGTTTTTATCAAATCTTCCTTCAAACCCTAAAAGGAAAGACTAGCCGGGATTAATTACACCCTACAACTTCGTCGATCTTTCAGCCAGGCCAGTGTCGGTACTTTGAGGGAGGTCCCCCGTGCTTTCGCACGAACCTAATTAATTTAAACCTCGTTTTCCCAGAGGCGTAACCCCGTTGACACCTTTCTAGACACCTACTTGATCGGCTAATTGTAGTGTGTAAAACTCTCCCAGGAGTAACTCTTACTCGCAGTGGGTATCGGGATCCAACTATCTCATAGAAGGTATGCAATCTCATTGCAAATTTCAACACTTGAAATTCCCGATAATGTTTTGCCCCAAACGATCTATGACCTTGACAAGGTCAACAAACCATAGACCGTAAGTCAAGTTCAACCCGTCATTTCTTGATTGAATTAAACCCACCCGCACGACCCTTGACAAGGTCAACAAGGCCGTACGACTACCCTAACTCAATCTGCATCATATGCATAAGCAGATAAATACTGGTTAGCTACCGCACACTGCGCCTTGACAAGGTCAACAAACGCAGCACGAATACTAAACAGGACTTATCTGAAATGACGGAGGGCTACGACAGGTTTTTCTGAAAACCTATTGCGTAATGAACTTGATATCGTTGTAGAATCAAATGAAGTTTTGAAATGGAGTGATTTTGAGGCTTTTCTAGTTTTGCTAAAGGGGTCACTCCCGGTGAAGGGATCGTCGGCCCTTTCCTCGTCGAATGAGGTGCGGGATATATCATATATATCACTGTGCAAAGCAGAAACTATAGAAGCAGTGAAAAACAAACCGAGTGTGTAGAATCTGCCAGGTTTTGCTAAAGGAGTCACTCCCGGTGAAGGGATCTCGGTCCTTTCCTAATCGAATAAGGTGCAGGGCATATCACATATACCGCTATGCAAAGCAAGAACTGTAGCTACTTGTTTTATTTTAAAATTTGATTCTACAACATCTTAGGTTTCTTTTCTTTCATTAATCACATTAATGAAGTCCCATCATTTAAGTCACCTAAACATCACAGATAAATACGACGTACACTTATGCCATCCGCATTCGCCTAGATGTCCCCTCGTGCACCGTTAGGTTAGGTAACTAACGACAGAGCAGGGCATGGCTAGTGCGGGTGCAAAACATAAGTAACGCCTATATAATATATCATATATACTATATACAGTATTTATCATAGAACATCACATGATCGCATCACAGATATCGCAGCAGAAGAAACATATGAAACATTGGATATACTAGGACGTCCGTGTTTTCAATACGAGCCAGTATAAAACACGGATTCCATGGTCGTGATGAATAGCCAATCCCACACCCCTAGACCCCTACGAGAGCGGCAAGCAACCCTGCCAATCCTAGGGTTAGGAGACCCGGACTCAACTCCTCGAGATGGTCTCCCACTGGACCTTAGAACCCGGTTACTTGTGCTCCCCTCCTTGGGTCTATCCTAGTGCAGAAAAGTAAATAATATACAAAGGGTGAAAACTTCCGCAACCTGGAAGTGCCCCGAATAAAAGAATATTACATACAAGTTTTTACATGAATGAAAATGAAAAACACTCATCTCACATAAAAAAAAACTCGGCTATTCAAACACGACGATCCAATATAACATATCCAGCAACACATAACATCACATGTCATCAACGTAAGTAAGTATGCATACACCGATTGTCGTCGACGTATAGCAACGACAATCGGCAATACCACTACATACTACACTTACGGTCACAGAAAAGAAAGTGTAAAACTACAACAATTGGAATCCGCAACCTCTTTAGACATCACATGCCTAACAGTTATAAACCCCGCATTTTAGTCCCATTATCGAAAACTCTTTTCGATATCAAGTGAAACTAAACCGCTAGATTTATAACATTCATCCAGTTATCTCATAACTGTTTGTGAATTCCAATTATTGTATCCAATTCCGGATAAATAGAATATATTAAACTTTCCGATCGAACATTCGAACACCCAAGTTTTCCCGACACCGATCAACACATGAAATAGGTTCAAAGACATTCACTTCATGCCTCAGTACCAACGGTCCAGCCGTAGAAGGGTCAAGCCAACGCCTCACATGTGGCACGCCGTACTGTCCCAAACCCGAAGGTTCAAAAGGCAGTTCAAGACGGTCACATAATCGAGTTAAGGTTTGTTGTCTTCTAGAGGGACCATCGCGTTACTTGCACTACTCAGAACGTGTTTAAACCACAGAAAAATCCAACACTTGGAATTTTTCCGGCAGGGGAAAAGTTGGGTATTTAAATCCGGTCGAACTTTTTAACATATTCTAAAGTTATCCGGAAAGCCACATAGACAAAATCTGATAACCCGAACGAATAATTGAATCCCCAAAGCAACCCCAAAATACTCTTCTGTAGAGTCACAATAAAAATACCCAGAAAATATAATATCTGAATTCATGAATTACTGTGAAAAAATCACCAGACAAGGGGACAGTACGGCCGCGGAACCGCCGCGCATGCATAGCTCATGCCGCGGTTCCGCGGTGGAAAAGTTGAATCAGGCCCTCGTATTTCACAGTATTTCATATAAGACCCTGCATAATTTTCTGCATATTTTTAATTGACAAAAATCCAAAATTTCAGAAAATTTCCAGAGAGCACCTTGGAATTAGGGTTTCGGGTTCGTTCGGACTTCAAACTCCGTCTAGACTTCGCCTAAGGCTCTAGCTAGGCTCTGATACCACTGTAGAGTTCCTAGGCATCCTAATGAAGTCTCACAAGGCATCAACCATGCCAATTTCAAAAATTATTGGTGCCGAGAAACCCTAACATGGATCGTTGACTAGATGTTTAGGCGAAATGAGAATCTAGTTAACTACTTAACTAAAAGTTAGATGCTACAACTATTGTAGATCCGGTTCCCCACTTCCTTAGCTCCACGTGGGTGTGCTCTCGCTGTCCATCACGAATCCTAGACTCATTCGTCGGCTTCATCGGAAAAACGGGAGAGCAAGGTCGTCGGCTTCGTGTCAAAGACGATCTACGTCGAGGTTGCACAAGTTCAAGCTCCGACTTCACCAAGTTGTGAAACTTGTGAAGAAAACACCCAAAACTACTTGGCAAGAGGTAAAGGATGAAGAAATAGGAGGTGGGTTCACTTTAGATTTGGATTTCTCACTCTAGAAATGAAGTTGCCATTGATGGCATCAAGCTTTTCCTTTTTGAAGTGAAGAAGAAGATGAAGCTAGAATTATGATAAGTCTTGTAAATATGAATAATAAAACAATACTTATCATAATGGGAACCATGGTTAGGTGTAGAGAATTGACCAAGGTTAAAAGAGTGGTTAGGGTTAAGCATGAAGACAAATTGGTCACTTGGGTCAAAGCTTCATGAAGCTTCACAAAGGTTCAAGAAAGAAAGCAACCATTTTGTATTCATATGCCATTCTTTTTATAAAATGAATAAATGAAAAGAATGGATAATAAAAACCCTAATTACTTACTTAACCTAGGTTTAATCCTTTACACTTAATCAAATGAGTATGCATCATCAAACATGATACAAAAATGTGCACAAAAGCATATCACATATACAATGTGCAAATCAAGTGAGAAAATCCGTTTAAAGTGAACCTATACTAGTTAATGCAAAGTAATATATCAAATATATAATTATACATTAAATCATTAAATCAACACTTGATTCAATGATCCGGTCATGTCGCACATAACCGACTAGTATTCAATGCATCGATTTATCGAATCAATGATTCGATAACTAGGTCATATCTCATACAAACAATCGAAACATTAATCGCGAGAATCAAATACGGTATCATATACACGCATCATTCTCGGTCCTGCACATATCTCATATGCGCTCCTATTTCGTTTTGCTTGAGCCAGGAAACCTCTGTGTAGGACTCTAAAGACTCGTCAATACGCCGGTAGCAGATGATGATCATATCAAGCACCCACAAGCCGCAAGCGGTCTGCTAAACGTAACGGCCACCCGGGTATTGAGCGATCAGAAGATCGAAGAGCTAGCCCGCTCACACTCCTGCGAATCCGACCAGTAACACTTAACCGTACAGTCCGGTCTCTTCGTCTGATATGTCGCATATCAAGTCTAGGGGTGGTAAACGTCAGACCCCAATAACCCGATAAGTCGTGCCGATGTGAGGTTCGCAACGGGTCGAGAAACTACTGGTAACACTTACCAGCAAATCTCTGATCAGCCCTGGCCAGGGACTTCCCTGCTACGGCCAATCGAGCACAGCGCAACATCAACTCCCAATACCGGGAGAGACGAAACCCCTCCTATCGCTCATTGCCTCCATGTGACTCGGGACTGTACCCAAAGACCACCGTTTTGCACGCCCTCATGGACGTGGTAAGGTGGAGATCAAAGCACAGTGGGAATCACACAAGACTCTATGACGATCTCGGGTCTACAGACTAACCTGTACAAGTGTCACCTGAGAACTGCCATCTGACGTGAGGTATAATACCATCTGGGAGTTCTCGGCGAGTCCGTCCAGTGTACCCAGTCTCCACTGAGCACCCGTATACCATCTCTGATGTCAAACACCAATGGATATGGGATCATCCATCGCCCATCACATGGGTCGAGAAGCGTATACGCTAGTCTACACTGGTATATCGATGCCCCGTCTCGATACACCCACGACTAGGGACCTTGAAGGATGTACTTATGGACTACCATGTCCCCACTAGTATGATCTGCATCATAGTCCAGGTAGTCAAGTACACATCCTAAGGGCTTTACCAACATGTAACTATAAGACAGTATAAAGAGACTAGTATACATGTTAAGATAAAGAGCAACCAGATAGCATACTATCATATCGAGCAAGAAAGTCATCTCTATATATGTCCAAGCATCCAATATAATATACATCATCTGTACAATACTGGCCTCTAGGGCATACATACAACTAACACATGGTTCTCCCTGCCAGTCTCAGCCGGCAATGGGAGGAGCCACCCGGTCAATTTGGTTCCGTCATCATCTACCCTACTAGAAGCGCTCATTTGGCGGAGGTCATGGCAAACCAAGCGGCTAAACCGACCTCAAGGGGCAGGAGGCCGAACGTTGTAGTTGCCAAAGTATCCCACCCCAAATGCAAATCTGTATTCGAACGGCTCTTCACTGTTCCAATTGGGGGAAAGGCCATCAACACCAATGGGGCCACAAAGCAGCTCCAGCAAGCTCAGATGGTGCCCTTGATAATCGCGCGAACCGGCATCTTCTCTGGCATTTCTGTCAATCAGTCTACGGCGTCTTCCCGAAGAGCCAAAGTTTGCCAAATGCTTAAAACAGAAAAGTTAAGGCAGAAGCGGCTCAGGTATCCAGCCAACAGGAGGGCCAGGACTTCGACCATGTAGAATCTTGTGAGGTTCCAAGAGAAGGGTTACTCCGTGACGACTGCTGAGTCGGCCGTAAAAATCTGCAATTCCTTCGAACCTCTGAAGTGGGTTCAGAAAAATGCCATGACCGCCAGAATCAAGAAGACAGCGGTCGGAAAAATGCCACAAAGGGATGTGTCCCAGCCCCAAAAGAGAAAGAATGACACCATCTCTTCAAGAGTCTATCAGGCGCTCTGCGGCGCGCGAAAACAGCGGGGGAAATCCATAAAAAAAGCGCCAGCACCACTCATGAATCCAGGTAGGCCAGCCATCTCCAATTGATTGTCCACTACCAAAACAGAAGGGCCAAGACGGTGGTCCACAAAGTCAGCTACCAATAACAAAAAGACGGCTGGATATATTATCCATACCGTCTATATAGCGGGCGGGCGTCCCAGCGACAACCATCGCAGCAAAAGCAAGGATAGGACCACCACATCCCAAGCCCAATCTGGCTTGAATGTGGTTACCGCTTCACAAGAACAGCCGCCTCCGCTGGATGATGAAAACCCTATCGATGAGGATGATAGGCAAAAAGACCCCTCAGTCCATGTAGAGTCAAGCTCGGACAGCGAGGAAGAGTTGACTTTCCGCCTCAGGACCGCGGAGCAAGAGCTGCTTCAAGAGCTTAGAAAACAGCTCAGGAGCAAAGATAAAGAGATGGCTTAGCTCTATTCGAAAATTGAAGACCTAACGAACGTTGTGATGCAGATTACGGCTCAAATTTCTTGAGTGCCTCCCAATCAAGCACAAGTCTCTACTTATGAGCAGAGTGATGACAACCTGAAGCAGCCGATGCCTGCCCCTTTGAGTCCAAGATTAGTCGAGCCGCATGAAAGCCGGCCATATTCTGCTTCTGGGGACGCCTTGGCTCCAGATAGCACTATCCCGCTAACACAAGATCGGATAATGGATTTGGTCACCAGCAAGGTTAAAACATTGGTAGCTAAGGCTGAAGCTCAGAAAGAAATTGGTAGTAGTGGGCGGCCATATCCCGCACAGTACGATATGATCGAGTTCCCGAGCGGCTACGTCATTCCTAAGTTCGGAAGATTTGACGGGACGAAAAATGCAAATCAGCACGTCGCCCACTTTAAAGTATCGTGCGGAAATACAGGGGGCAATAATGTGCTCCTTCTTCGTCAATTTGTCAACAGCCTGACCGATGTCGCTTTCGAATGGTACGTGAGTATACCAGATAGGTCCGTCATTACCTTTGCCCAAATGGAGTCTTTGTTTCGGCAAAGGTTCATGAGTGTCAGTGATAAAATCTCCATTGCTGACCTTGTGAGGACTAAGCCGGGGAAAAATGAAAGCAACACGGACTTTATTGCCCGATGGCGTAATCTCACGGTCAAGTGTGAACTGCCACTGGAGCAAGACCAGTCCATCAGCCTTCTCATTGGGAACCTCAGCAATTGGATGGTCCCATTCTTGTGTATAGCAAGCCTCAAGACGTTTCAGGAGCTAACCAGGAAAGTCCAAATGTTAGAACGCTCGAAGTAAGAGTCTACCCCGGACTCTCAGAAACACAAGACTTGGAAATGCAAGTGGGACGACAACCGTAGAAGCGGGAATTCCAGCAGTACCAATGTCTTCAATGCGTCCGACAGTGATGACAAGCGAAAAGCAGGCGATTCCAAAACCAACTGGTCTCGAAAGCCATTGCTGGGAGGAGAAGGGCCTCCCCTAAGGAAGAAAAAGAACAAGGTTTACTCTTTCAGAAGGGACAAGGTCCGCAAGATATTTAAAGATGCCTTGAACAACGGTCTACAATTGCCGGAGTCGAAAAGACCTCAAGAAGCAAAAATGACCGACAATCCCCTGTATTGCCCGTACCACCAAGTAGTGAGCCATGCGATTGAGGATTGCTATATCTTCAAAGACTGGGTCGAGAAGCAGTACAAGGCTGGAGAGATCGAGCTGTCCAAGAGTGTGTTGGTAAACAATCAAGTTGCAACCACCAAATTTATACAGACAGAAGCTGAAGCCTTCTGGAAGCAGACTGCTGAACCCGCTGCCCTGAGAAATGAAACTGACTCACCACAGCCTCCGTGGAGTACACACATATCTAATAAGACGAAGAAAATGCCCTCTACTATCTCAGTCGAACTCTAGTTGGGGCGGAACACAACTATTCCCCGATCGAAAAGCAATGCCTGGCTCTGATATTCGCTATGAAGAAGCTGAGGCACTATCTGCTTGCTCATCGGATTATGTTGATCTCCAAGGTCGACCCGCTCAAACACTTAATGACCAAGGCAAGCCTAGCCGGCAGAATGGCAAGATGGACTGTCATGCTACTTGAGTTTGACATAGTTTATACTCCTCAGAAAGTAGTAAAAGGGTAAGCTCTTGCAGACTTCCTTGCTGCTCATCCCGTTCCAGAAGGGTCACCGCTCAATTGCGAGTTACCCGACGAACAAGTGCTGCACCTTGAGGAAGGTGAGCCATGTTGGGAGCTCTACTTCGACGGAGCCTCATCAATGAGGAACTCCGGCAAATCAAGCATCCCGCAGATACAAGCGGGGATAGGATTGGTGTCTATCACACCATCGATGGGAACCCTACGACGTTCTTTTACTCTCACCGAGCCTCGCACAAACAACGAGGCTGAGTATAAAGCTCTGATAGCTGGTCTGGAGCTCGCCATAGAAATGGAAATCCTTCGGCTATGGGTTTACGATGACTCTCAGCTTTTCTTCAACCAAGTAAGCGGCGACTATAAGATATACAAACGCGAGTTAGCTCGGTACAGAAGCTGGGTGGTGGAGCTTATGAAACAGTTCACCCATATTGAGCTGATGAGAGTTCCTAAGGCGTTGAATGGAAAGGCCGACGTACTCGCTCACTTAGCTAAGGAGCTGGCTGATCCTGACATGGATGAAATTCTGATCACAGTCAGGAGCCGGCAAATTCTACACCCAGTCTTTCTACGAGAAGAGGAAAGCGCAGAACAGAAGAGCAGTCTTGCCGAAGAAGCTTCGATCGTTCAAGACGAGCCCGATTGGAGAGAGCCCTTCATAGGGTACCTCCGATACGACAAGCTACCCGAAGGAAAATCTACGAGGGTTCAACTGAAGAAGAGAGCTCTTCGATATGTGTTTGTAAATAATACGCTATACCGCAAATCATATGACCAACTCTGGCTTAGATGTTTATCATCGGCCGAAGCCCAGAAAGTCATGAAAGAAGTTCACTCAGGCGTCTGCGGAGCTCACTAATCCGGCCCCAAAATGCGGCTTCAAATCAAACGGCTTGGATATTACTGGTCTGCCATGATAAGGAATTGTAAAGAGCATGCAAAGAAGTGTCATATCTGCCCAATTCACGGTGATTTTATTCACAAACATCCCAATCCGCTGCATCCTACGGTGGCGTCATGGCCCTTTAAAGTTTGGGGCACAGACATAGTTGGTCCAACTGATCCTCCGTCACACAAAGACCACCAGTTCATATTGGCTGCAACTGACTACTTCTCCATATGGGCTAAAACTGTCCCGCTAAAAGAAGTCAAGACAGAAGATATTCCGACGTTCTTCTAGCATAATATTCTATACCGCTTCGGTACATCAAGAAGAATCATATCTGATAACGGGCCATCTTTCAAGAGCTTCAAAATCTCAAGATTCGGTACTCAACACAAGATAGACTGGAGATATTTCTCCATCTATAATCCAAGGGCCAATAGACTGGCTGAAGCCTTCAATAAAACTCTGTGCAAGCTCTTGAGAAAAAATGCTTCGGCCAACAAAAGAGACTGGAATCTCAAACTTGATGAGGAGTTGTGGGCATATTGTACCACGCACCGCACTCCAACTCAGTCCACTCCATACTCATTACTCTTCGGAGTGGAGGCGATCCTCCCCCTCGAATTCGAAGTTCCAAGCTTAAGAATGGTCATCCAGCATGAGTTGATGGAAGAGGAAAACGTGCTTCTTCGTCTCGAAGAACTTGACGCCCTCGAAGAAAGGAGGCTCGCGGTACAGCAAAATCTGGAGCTATATCGAGCCCAAATTTCATGGGCCTATGACAAGATGACCCGTCTCCATGCTTTCAAGAAATGTGAATTGGTGTTGGTCCTCAAAAGGGCAATCATCCCCAATCGACATGCAAAAGGAAAATTCGAGCCAAACTGGGAAGGACCATACGTCATCGAGAAAGTGTTTGATGGAGGATCCTACCAGCTGATAAATGCCGAGGGAGAAAGGCCCATGCCACCTATCAATGGCCGATATCTCAAGAAATATTACGCGTGAATGCTCCAAGTCGCAGGTGAATTGAGCATACCGGCCCTACGGTTTGGATCATGCATCCTGTAAAACCGTATACAATCCACGGGCGTAAACAACCCCTATCTCTCCCAAGTCCTGCCGGCGAGACTACATTTAAAGTCCTACCAGCAATGAAGATTCGCCAATCAAAAAAAACAAAAAAAAACGGTATGTCCATAAGAAAAATGGGCACGGATGAAAACCCGAAAGGGCTCCGTGAGTAAAAACAGTAGGACTGTCGGCGAGTTTGTGAAACCCCGAAAGGGCGCAAACTCGTAAAAAAAAGGGATGAAATACACTCGCAAAGTCCTCTCGAATTTGTGAGGAGAAAATCCCTGCGTGAGATCCTTACGACTCACAAAAGAGCAACACACTTAGGAACCCCCACGATTCCTAGGGAGAAAATACACCTGCGAGATCCTCTCGACTCGTAGGGAGAAAGTGCTTTTATGAGACCCTTACGACTCATAAAATTGAAAAGCCTTAGGTGATAGGGATCTAAACCTGTCTCCTAAGCTACCGTTCCCCAACGGGTGACGGCAAATGATGAGTCGCTCCAGTCATTACGCTTCAGTGTTAGCGGTGCTGATGCCGACCCAAAACTCAAGCCCTAAATTCCCAAACGGCGAATGATGAGTCGCTCCTGGTACCATATTTCAGTGCAGCGATATAGACGCCAACCAGTCTTTCAAATCCCTGGATGTCCCAATAGCGAATAATGAGTCGCTCCTGATATCATATTCCAGTGCAGCGATGCAGACGCCAACCAAAATCTAATTTCCCAAAATTCTTCCAGCCCTGCGGCCAGTCCCCAAATTGACTATCATATACAATCCACGGGCTCAAATAATTCTCATCACACCCAGGCCCCATGGCAATCACAAGCCCCACGGTCTGTCTCCGCCATCGGAATTATGCTCCAGTTAGGAAGACCCACTCATGTGTCCTCACGATACATGGGGAGAACAAAACTTATGAGATCCTCTCGACTCGTAAGAAAACACCTTCATGGGATCCTTACGACTCACAAAAGAGCAACACACTTAGGAATCCCTACGATTCCTAGGGAGAAAATACACCTGCGAGATTCTCTCGACTCGTAGGGAGAAAGTGCTTTTATGAGACCCTTACGCTCATAAAATTGAAAAGCCTTAGGTGATAGAGATCTAAACCCGTCTCCTAAGCCATTGCTCCCCAACGGGAAATGGCAAATGATGAGTCGCTCCTGGCATTACGCTTCAGTGTTAGCGGTGCTGATGCCGACCGAAAAACCAAATCCCAAGTCCTCCCGAGGCAAATGATGAGTTGCTCCTGGCACATGTGCTTCAGTGTTAGCAACGCTGATGCCTACCCTAACCCCAAAATCCTAAACTCCAATCTAATAGACCTCTAAATCTTTAAACTTGGAATAGATGACCCCTAAGTCGTTAAAACTGGGAACAGATGACCCCTAAGTCGTTAAACTGTGAACGAAGGAAATCCTCTCATGGCAAATGATGATTCGCTCCTGGTACCATATTCCAGTGTAGTGATGCTGATGTCAACCCAATTTACATCAAATCAGCAAGACAACCAACGACCTCCCTGGCGGAATCAAGCTCCACCTCAGAAACAATTCAAATCTTGACACCGCAGAAAGCGGAGCAAGTCAAATCCAATTCCTGACACCGCAGAAAGCGGAGCAAGTCAAATCCAATCCCTGACACCGCATGAAGCGGAGCAAGTCAAATCAAGAACCGACCGTCCAAGTCGCTAAAAGGGTAGCACCGACCGTCCAAGTCGCAAAAAGGGCACGCTAAAAGGGCAGCACCGACCGTCCAAGTCGCAAAAAGGGCAGCACCGACCGTCCAAGTCGCTAAAAGGGAAGCACCGACCTTCCAAGTCGCAAAAAGGGCAGCACCGACCGTCCAAGTCGCTAAAAGGGCAGCACCGACCGTCCACGTCGCTAAAATGGCAGCATCGACCGTCCACGTCGTAAAAAAGGCATAACCGACCGTCCACGTCCTTAAAATGGCATAACCGACCGTCCACGTCTCTATAAAGGCATAACCGACCGTCCACGTCGCTAAAATGGCAGAACCGACCATCCACGTCACAAAAAGAGCAGCACCGACCGTCCACGTCGCAAAAAGGGCAGCATCGACCTCCACGTCGTTAAAACGGAGTCGACCTCCACACGAAAGAAGATCCATCAATTTCATGCACACAACCCACATATGTGGTGTGCATTTATTGATGGGGGGCAATTTGTTGGGGTCAAATTTACACCCTGGTTGACCAAATCAAAATCAAAGTCAACCCCAACCTAAGTGGGCCCAAGACCAGGTCAAATGGACCAATGCCCGGGTCGAGCCCGAACATGAAGCCGCCGGCTTCCCCCATACCAAAATAAAAAATTTGTAATAAATAATTTTGGTGTATTTTTTTATGAATAAATGTAAGAAAAATGGCCATAAAGCCAAATTCTTGTAAAACCCATGGCTCATGTGCAAAAAAAATGAGCACATGAGGCATTGGATGGGCAAAATACCATTTTGTAAAACCCAAGGGGCTATATATAAAGTTTGTAACCTATAAAGGCAAACATGATGAAAATATCTAGGACAACTTTTTCATTCTCTAAAAAAACTATAAGATTTTTGTGCCTCCTTCTCCTTTCTCAAGATTCTATACCTTCTTCTTCTTCTTTTTTAGTTAAATCAAGAGTTTAACTCTTCCTTTTCTAAATATAAATATTTTTTCACCATCAAACCCTTGAAAGGAAACTCGAATCTTCCATCAGATCTCGAAAAGGGGAAATTTTGAATCTCACCCCCCCCCCTTCCTCCAAGATCCGGCCAACAAACAGGAGGAGGAAGAAAACCCATCTCCGAAAATACCATTTTGGAAAAAATCCAAGACTCAAGAGAAAATCTAAGGCTTAAGAAAGAAGAACCTCTTAAGATCTTTGGGGAGTTCAACTCCAAGACCCAAATTCTCAAAGAAGTTTAACTCCTAATCCAGATCCTTTAGGAGTTTAACTCCAAATCTAAATCTTTTGGAGTTTAACTCCACTCAAAATCCTCTTTTGGAGTTTAAATCCTATTTCTGGGGCTAAAACCCCTTCTTTTCGCAGGCGCCCAAGCGCCCAGCGCCCACATGCCGGGCACGTGAGGCACTCACGCCGAGACGCCCAGCGCCCACGTACCTGGCACGTGTGGCGCTAGCGCCCAAGCATCCAGCGCCCACGTGCCGGGCACGTGAGGCACTAGCGCCCAACGCTCAAGCGCCCAGCACCCGTGTGCTAGACACGTGAGGCGCTGGCACCCACGCGTCCTTTGGACGCTAATTCTTTCTTTTTTTCATACACACACACTCCACAACACTGTCCCCGTTAGAAAAAATTTCTAACGGTGCACTGCCCCGCACCCCGCACGGCAGCTGCTAGCCCCCTTGACCCCCAGCCCACTATCCGGGTAGCGGGACCCCCGTAAAAACTCTACGGGGCCCCCGATATATCCAAAACCCCTTAAAAACACAACACTGCACATTGAGTTCGCACGACCTGTTTGACCCGTCAATCGGAGGTTCCCTCGCTCCAAAGGCGAGGGGTAATTAACAGCAGCTTAATTTGCGGCTGCCGGAGATTCGGATCCCCACAATCAATAAACCCCAGCCTACCCTAGGCAGGGGGAATCTGTAATGCGCCTGACAAGCGCGCGCATATTCCCATCTCAATGGGGTGACAGAAAACACCTTACAAACCTCCTAGTAGTTTTAGCTAGTTAAGGTTTCTGTTAAAATCCTAGAGTTTAGTCAGTGTTGCAAAGCTTTGAAAAATCGTTTTTTGTAAATTTCGCCTCCCCATGAACCCGCGGGGTGCGCGACATCGACTTACAGATCCCGTCTGGAGATGATCATGTATAGGTTGAGCTGCAATGGGCAGGCTTTCATTTTCTATCCAGATTAGAGTGTATACGTCTGAATAGAGACTTGATTACGGCTTTGGTAAATAGATAGAGACCAGAGACCTCCACATTTCATTTTAGAGTTGGTGAGATAACTATCACCCTTCAGGACGTCGATGTGTTGCTTGGTCTGCCTATAGACGGAGAAGTGGTTGCTGGAGTACAGCTACGATTAGTCAAATTTGTGTCCCGACTTGTTGGGTAGGATTCCATCTGTTGGGCAGAGGAGATGCAGTATCATTAACTTGAGTTGGCTGCTGGAGGCGTTTAGTGCTGAGCCTGCCATGGATGCTACCCCTGCTGCGATCGAGCAGCACGCACGAGCCTGCATTTTACATCATATAGGGGTTCGTTTGTTTCCGGATAGGAGCAAGAGCAGAGTTAGTCTTGCCTGGCTGCCTCTTTTACCCGATCTCGATCAGTGTGCCATTTTATCGTGGGGGAGTGCAGTTCTGTCATTCCTCTACAGTGAGCTGAGGATGGCTGCATTGATTGAGCAGAAAAGTTTTAGGGGCTGTTTGACGCTTCTTTAGATATAAAATATTTAAAACCGCATTCTACTAATTTTGCGTAATTAAATTGATATTTAATATAAAACGCAATTCCATCATATTTATTTCAGATATGGTCATGGACACATCTCTTTATTGGTCGCCCGACCATTACGACACAGTTCGTTTTAGATGGCCAAAGGCCATATGATTGCCAGTAAGTAATTGAAACTATGCGCATATTTTAAATTTCAAGTTTTTTTGGAATATTAACTTATGTGTAATCTCTATGCAAGTGGAATATACCCAGGTCATGGGATGTGACACCGGATCGCAGCCTCCGCTTCTACCGTAATGAGTTCGATGTGACGGAGGAGGCATTAATTACGTGGACATTGTACACACCTGACCTGATGGGCACTCTTCATCCATTATGCTTGGCAAGTGTCGGCTTCTGGCGTGTATAGTCGATGATCGTCTACAACGATATTATTCAAATGCACGTGCCAGACCGTGTCCTTCACCGGTTTGGCTTAAGGCAGCACATACCAGGCACGTTGGAGCGAATACCGCGTCAAGGTGTAGCGCTAATTAAGGATGCTTGGCTCGTGGAGTATCAAATTTGGGTAGGTCAATGGTACGGTCGGATAAACCACATAGCCGATGAGATACAGCGTATATCGATAGACCCGTACCTTACCTAGTATTGGATGATTACCCGCAGATTCGTCATCACAGCCGCCCCTCCGTCCACCTCATAAACGCCTTGAGGACCGATACAAAGAAATTTAGTATTTTATATTAAACCTTTTAAAACTATAATCTTATTTTTATGAAATTCATTATCTTAGTGATCATCAATATAGGTCCAAACTATTTACGCGTTAGAGGATATAGCTGATGAGAGGATTAGTGTCACCAGAGACTCAACGAACTGCTTTATGAACATCAAGTCTTTTATCAGGAGTGTGATGACGAGGCACAGATTCACATGTCCATCGGTCATGCTTGCACCACTCGTACCTACACCTCCCGTGCCTCCACCAATTGTGTCTGCACCTGCCATTCCTATCACATATGCACGAACAAGACTTAGACGGGAATAGCCGGAGCCGTCTCAGCATCCCGATGAGTACGAGATGGACCATCACAGTAAGAGCCGTCTCAGCCACCTACCGCCAATAAAACCGGACCGTCACAAACTCGACGTCCTGTAGAGAAGAGAAGGACACCAGGGATGGTGCAACGACTTCGTTAGATTGCACGGAGTATTTGGGTTGTATTGTGCTGCGATGACTTCGTTATTTATTTTACATTGTTTTTTATTTTCAGCTTATTAGTTTTCGCCGTTTGGGCATCGTATATTTTGCGTGGATTGTGTCTCCGTCGTTTGGGCGTTGAGTCTCCGCTATTTGGGCGTTGAGTCAGCTCCGTCTGTGAATGCTATTATTTTACTATCGTTTTACATGAATTTTATTCAAAATTTACAAATGAGGTGTTGTCCGATTTTCAAACATTATTTCTTTAGAAAAAAACACTAATTCATTTTAATTCAAACGTTGATTCTCTCTCACACAAACACATGTTCATACACGATATATTATACACATATGGTACACACATCCATAATATACACGAGAATAACACAAACAAAATAGATAGTAAGAACAGTAATATCACCATAATTCATCACTAAAATTTCAGAAATAAATCATCTACGTTACTGAACTCCGCAGCAACAGAATTAATCCATTCTGTAATTGCATCAATGGCCTCATCACCTACCACGGAATCTCAAGTGAGTTCGAGATGGTTCAAAGTACGACGATGCATAAAAATGCGGGAGAGAGAGCTTGCGGAGTACACGATATTGCGACCATAAAGAAGACCCATAGAATGAAAGAAGTGGAGACGACGATTTGCTTTCTCATGGTGCTCATGGGTTACTTCTTCAGGAGGAGACTGGAGTGCATCCAATACGGCTAAGTGTAAAAGCCGCAGGATTTCACGATCGATTTTCATCGGCCAGTTCATACCCTCTCATAATCGATAGAGAATGACTTCGTAATTAAAGTAGTTTATTCTCATGTTTACAGATCTCACGACGGTAAAAAGGATGCACCTCTTAATTTTATCGATTGATGGAAATCCTGCAGATGAAAATCCCGACATTGAAAGAGAGCGAGACTGAGAACTGAGAGGGAAAAAGATAGAGATGGTGATGGCAATCAGATCAGAAAGAGTATGAGAGAGATCGGCACAGAGAGTGAGATTCAAGAGAGAGAGGAAGAGATTGAACTCTTCATATAAAGAACGCAATCATTCACAGATGTGTTTTTTTTTGGCGCGGTTGGTAACCGCGCTCCAGAAAAACACATGCCCCTAAATGATTTTGTTTCCTTTTGGGGTGCACCTGCAAACTGCGCCATAAAAAAATACAAACCCATGAATGAGTATATTTCTTTTTGGGATGCAGTTTGCAATTGCGTCCAAAAAAAAATATAGTCCCAATAATGAAAATGGTGAACTTAATGATTCATATTATTTTGCTACATTTAAGAGGCGAGTTTGAAACTGCACCCATTATAAATGTATGAGGCGCACTTTCAAACTGCGTTCATTATATTTGTAGTGGACGCGGTTTGAAATGCGCCCATTACAAATATATGGAACGCATTTAGTACAATTGTAAGCGCGCAGTTTGAAAATGCACTACATACATTCGTAATGGACGCCGTTTCAAACCGCGTCCCTAAAAAAAAAAAATTATTGACGCTGAGCTGGCGCTGACGTGGCGCCTACGAGGCAGAAAGTGACAAGTTTTTGTAATATGTTTTGAAAGTGATTTTTTCAAAAAAATATTATTTTAATATGATTTAATATAAAAAATTGCCCATAAAATAATCATTGTTTTGATTACTTAAAAAGATACTCCAGCTTAGGCATAAGAGTCAAATAAATAAATTATTGTAAAGGGATTTTTTTTAAGATAGTCTATAAAGTGATGTCTCGGTCAAAATTGGAACAGTATTTACTATATTGGTAAATTGTCTAAGAACAGCTTTATTGAAGGATTCATACGATTCTATTTCCAACACGTGCATGTGTTCGTACAGATCACATAAACGTTTTGGGTTCATTCACCAAAACCAACTTCTACTGTAACCTTTGTTTTCAACACCACCTTTGCGCGGATGTTAGTTCTCTCTTTTACACGCCACCTCTCTAGTGACTCCATTTCCGTTAACTTCTTTATGAAATGACCAAAACACCATGTTATACGGTGGACAGTTAAAAGAGAGATGAAAGGGTATTTTTAGAAGAAAAAGTAAAATTTTAACGGCAATGGATGAAAAGAGGTCGTATGTAACGGAAAAAACTTCAGAGGGTTTCTGTGCACAATATTGACGCCATGATGGTTTTGGAAACAAAGGCTATATAGTATATGGCGGGTTTGATGAAATTTCCCAAACCTTATTTTACAAGGTTTTAACAAATTTAACTTTTAGCATATATGAACTGACTACTACCAAGGAGCTCAAGGGGCTTGCGACATTAAGAGCATCAAACTAAAACAGCTACAGATTCAATATTCATGAGGGTTTGTAATAATCTGATATCAATGTGTCTCTCCTAAATATCAATCTAATACAAGGGGGGAAATAGATACATTCATACCATTCTAATGGAGGTCGTGATCTTCCTCAGATGTTATCCTCCGTCGATCTGGTAGCAAGCGGTTTTGAACGGTTGAGATTTGTTTTGGGGGTTGTTGGGCGTGTAGATCTCAATGGTTTGTTGGAGGTTGCTGAGGCCGAGCTACATGTAAGGGAAGTTCTGGGATGGGAAACCACCGTAGGACCCTCCGACGATCAAGTTAGTGCCCGAAAATTATAGCAGCGTAGCGGCCTATTGGAATGGGTTCGAGTTACCTGGGTCGTCTGAAAGAGGGGTTTATATAGTGGTCGCATGGAGCTAGCCGGCGCGAGATCCTCGCCGTCAGTTACGCCCCCGCGTTATCCCCGCATTAATGGCGGGATACACCCATTAATGGGGGGATGCGCCAGCGTGGGACGCGGAACGTGGGGAGACGGATATCTCGCCCTGACGAGATACGCGGAGCCATTGCGGGGGCTCTTGGGCTCCGTGCTCTCGGTTGATCGGAGAAGCCGAGGAAGCTCAGCCTGTCAGATGGCTCGAAGATGAGCAGGGAGGCCGGGGAAGCTCGGCCTGTCAGATGGATCGGAGACAAGCCGGAAGGCCGAGGAAGCTCGGCCTGTCAGATGGCTTGAAGACGAGCCGGGAAGCCGAGGAAGCTCAGGCCTTGCAACAGCTCGGAGACGAGTAGGGAGGCCGAGGAAACTCGTTTGTAGCATTGCTCGAAGGTGAGCTGTTGGCTGCTTGTTAGGTGAATATGGAAGGTATTAGGGAGGTCTCCGAAAGGTCTGATGTATTCTCGGAAACAAAGTCCCGAGGAATTTCCACAATGCATCTTTTTTATTCTACCTCCGTAGCCCCCGGGACACGTCATCCGCCACGTGTCGCAATATGAGGAATTCCTACTTGTGAGCATCATCATTATCCCCCCACTCTCGTTCCGACCTATTTTACGGGATGGGTCGAGAGTGGCCTGCTAGGTTTTCTCTGCTCAGCTTGGCACCGAGAATTATGTGGATTGTCCGAGAACGACGTAGCGTTTCGCAGTTGCGTCGTTTCAATCTTTGAGTCCGCGTGGCGTTTCACCGCGCGCCTAAGTTTTCGCGCATATCCCTGATGACGTCAACCGATCGGTGAAAAGATTGCGCTTTAAACAAGGGACGCCGTTTCACTCAATCATCAGTTAGGGTACGGGCCACATGTCCGACGTCGGTTGGTGGGCGTGACAGGATGTCTTTGATTCCTGCAATGAAGAGACGTCCTCAATGGTCGACCGCCACGTGGAGCCTCGACGGCCGCTAGGCGTGACGTCTCATTTTGGCGGGAATCGATCTGGGCCGTAAAATGCTCTCTTTGGGTGTATAAATAGGAGAGGACCATTCTATGGCCAACACTTTGTCTCAAATCTCTTTTATTGTTTGAAAATTGCTCGGCGCACCTCCGCTTAGATCAGATCTTCTATTGAATTATTCTCGGCGAGTCATTTTCTTTGAATCAGGTTAGATGTCTTGCTCCGAAGAGTCTGTAGATATAATTGGGGTAGAGTCGGGCGATGAAGCTCCGGTTGCTGGGGCCGAGTCCAGTGGGTCTTCCTCCTCTTCGATTTCAGATAGCCGAGAGGGTTCTTCTTCTTCTGCGTCTTATGCGTCGGGCTCGCCCTCTAGAGTCAAGGCCGCCCTTGTCACTCACCGTCGGGCAGCGACAAGGTCTCCCAAGGTGCGTATCAGGAACACCCGTGATGAGCCCTCCGTTTTGAATCGCATGGTCGAGCTTTCCGACATCCGGACTCGATTCCATGTTCCCTCTAACTATTCACTCCATTTAGCCAAAGAGGGTGAGCGGGCAGACCAGGTGCAGGGCAAGAAAATTGCTCTGTATCTGGAAGCATTCCGGGCAGGAATGCATTTGCCCTTCTCACCCGAGGTTCGTGCGGTGCATCATTGCTTCCGTCTTGTCCCGGGTGTTAGTTATATGTATGCTCTAGAGGCCATTACTATACATAGGATGTATATTATAGTGGATGCTGGGACATATATAGGAAGGACTTTCTTGCTCGACATGATAGTATGCTATCTGGTTACCCTTTACCTTAACGTGTATACTGATTGTCTCTCTGTTACATGTTGGTAAAGCCCTTAGGATATGTACTTGACTACCTGGACTATGATGCGGATCATACTAGTGGGGACATGGTAGTCCATAAGTACATCCTTCAAAGTCCCTAGTCGTGGGTGTATCGAGACGGGGCATCGATATACCAGAGTAGACTAGCGTATACCTTCTCGACCCATACAGATGGGCGATGGATGATCCCATATCCATCGGTGTTTGACATCAGAGATGATATACGGGTGCTCAGTAGAGACTGGGTACACTGGACGGACTCGCCGAGAACTCCCAGATGGTATTATACCTCACGTCAGATGGCAGTTCTCTGGTGACACTGGTACAGAGTAGTCTGTTGACCCGAGATCGTCATAGAGTCTTGTGTGGTTCCCACTGTGCTTTGATTTCCATCTTACCACGTCCAAGAGGGCGTGCAAAACGGTGGTTTTTGGGTACAGTCCCGAGTCACATGGAGGCAATGAGCGATAGGAGGGGATTCGTCTCTCCCGGTATAGGGGGTTGATGTTGCGCTGTGTTCGATTGGCTATAACAGGAAATCCCTGGCCAGGGTTGCTGAGATTTACTGGTAAGTGTTACCAGTAGTTTCTCGAACAGTTATAGACCTCATATCGACACGACTTATCGAGCTATTGGGGTCTGACGTTTACCACCCCTAGGCAAGATATGCGACATATCAGACGATCAGACCGGACTGTACGGTAGTGTTACTGGTCGGATTCACTGGAGTGTGAGCGGGCTTGCTCGTCGATCTTCAGATCGCTCAATACCCGGGTGGCCGTTACGTTTAGCAGACCGCTTGCGGCTTGTGGGTGTTTGATATGATCATCACCTGCTGCCGGCGTATTGACGAGTCTTTAGAGTCCTACACAGAGGTTTCCTGGCTCAAGCGAAATGAAATAGGAGCGCATATGAGATATGTGCGGGACCGAGAATAATGCGTGTATGTGATACCGTATCCTATTCTCGCGATAAATGTATCGAATGGTTGTATGCGATATAACCTAGTTATCGATTCAAGCGTTGATTCGATAAGCCGATATATTGTATACTAGTCGGTTGTGTGCGACATAACCGGATCATTGAATCAAGTGTTGATTTAATGATTTAATGCATATTTATATATTTGATATATTACTTTGCATCAACTAGTATCGGTTTACTTAAGATGGATTTTCTCACTCGAATGTGCGCATTATATATGTG
Source organism: Agapanthus africanus (assembly GCA_030015575.1). Taxonomy (NCBI): domain Eukaryota; kingdom Viridiplantae; phylum Streptophyta; class Magnoliopsida; order Asparagales; family Amaryllidaceae; genus Agapanthus; species Agapanthus africanus. Next base: position 490,248,968 of record CM057346.1, on the reverse strand, counting down.
ATATGATTTTGTGCACTTGCTTGTATCATGTTTGATGATACATGCTTTTTGGTTAAGTGTAAAGTATTAAACCTTGGTTAATGAAATGGTTAGGGTTTATTATTTGTTATTCATTTATCTTATTTAATTATCCTTTTATTTTTGATAAATGAATAAAAGAAAAGAGAAAAGAATGGTGGCTAATTTTGTTCTTTAGTTGAAGCTTCATGAAGCTTTGATCAAGTCAACCATTCTTATCTCATCCTTAACCCTAACCATTCCCACTAACCCTAGTTTAATCTCTACACTTGACCATGGTTAATTTTATGATAAGAATTCATTTTCTTTTCTTTTTCAATTAACATATAATAACTATTAGCTTCTTCTTCTTCTTCCTTCAAGTGAAGAAAAGCTTTCTTCATCAATGGTGGATTGATGATTTGAGTGAGAAATCCAATTCTAAAGTCTACCCACTTCCTATTTCTTCATCCTCTACCTCTTGCCAAGTAGTAGAGTGTGTTTCCTTCACAAGTTTCTTGACTTGGTGAAGTGAGAGCTTGATCTTGCGATGCTTCGACGTAGATCATCTTCGGCATGGACATCGACGACCTAGCTCGCCTATTCCCCGATGAAGTCGACGCTAGAGCCCGGATTTGATTTGGACAGCGGAGAGGACCTCGTTGCGGAGCTATGGAGGTGGAGCACCGGATCTACAAAGGTTGTATTTCCGTATCTTGTAGTTAAGTGTTAACTAGTTAGCTTTTTCGCCTAGTTTTCTAGCAAACGATCCGTAGTCGGGTCTCTCGGCACCGTTAAAATTTTAATTTGGCATGATCGATGCCTTGTGAGAACTCATTAGGGTGCCTAGGAACCCTACAGTGGTATCAGAGCTACTAGGCATTGGATGTCGACCTATGGGGGGTTCTCACTGTGTGACAGTGTGGCGAAGCATAGGCTCTTACCCCCAGGGTGTCCTGAGACCGGAAGGTGTTCCGGCGGGTTGTAGTCCTCGCGAGGGGGCATGCGTAAAAAGTAGCTGCTGAGGGACCCGTGGGTGCCACGGTGACCCCATTGAATGGGGTGGCTGCCTGACCTACAGTGGTATCAGAGCCTAGCTAGAGCCTTAGGCGAAGTCTTGACGGAATTTGAACTCCGATCGAATCAAAACCAAAACCCTAAAATTGCTCTCTGGACGATTTTGAAAAACTGGGATTTTTCCAGATTAAAAATATTCAGAAAACTCAGTAAAATAATCTAAGAATTACTGTTTAAATTCGAGGGCTTGATTCATTAAAGGCGGCGCGGATCCGCGGCCTTACAGTAGGCTGACGCGGCGGATCCGCGCTACTTTTGTCGTTTTGTGCATCACTTTCTGCACAGTAATTCTTATATATTATTTCTGGTGTTTCTGGGAATTTTTAATATTTATTCAAGAGTTGTATTTTCTGCAGTTGTTTTGGGGATTCGGTGTTTCGATCGGAGTATCAAATTTTGTCTATGTGGCTTTCCGGATAAATTTTAGAATATGTTAAAAAGTTCGACCGGATATAAATACCCAATTTTTCCCCTGTCGGGAAATTTCCAAGTGTTGGATTTTTCCGTAGTTTAACGACGTTCTAAGTAGTGCAAGTAACTCGATGGACCCTCTAAAAGACAACAAACCTTAACTCGATTATGTGACCGTCTTGAACTGCCCTTTGAACCTTCGGGTTTGGGGCAGTACGGCGTGCCACATGTGAGGCGTTGGCTTGACCCTTCTACGGCTGGACCGTTGGTACTGAGGCACGAACTGAATGTTGTTAGACTTATTTCATGTGTTGATCTGTATTGGGAAAACTTGGGTGTTTGACTGTTCGATCGAAACATTTAACATTTTCTATTTATCTGGAATGAGATACAATAATTGGAATTCACAAGTAGTTATGAGATAACTAAATGAATATTATAAACACAGCAGTTTAGTCTCACTTGATCGGTTGCCACGGAATTTTGATGTGATCAAAAGTCCGTCGCAATCACGTAGCGTACGCGGATACTCGCCGGGTAAACTTAATAGACAGCCTCGCCCCATAGCCTCGACCAAGTGACTGTAGGAGAACCCCGTCGCCGAAAGCATCCGTTCGGGTGCTCGCGGCAGCGGTGTTCCTCCTTGGTGCACTTCGTCGACGGTATCGGGGGTGTGGCCGTCTACTGAAGTTTGCGACGAGCATTCGATCAGGATTTCGGGAATCATGTTGAATTACCCGACTTGATATTGAAAAGTGTTTTCGATTTTGAGACTAAAATGCGGGGTTTATAATTGTTAGGCATGTGATGTCTAAGGAATTCATTTGGTCAGGCATGCGATGTCTGAGGTGGTTGCGGATTCCAACTGTTGTAGTTTTACACTTTCTTTTCTGTGACCGTAAGTGTAATATGTGATATCGCCGGTTTCGTTGCTATATGTCAACGACAATTGGGATGCGCATATTTACTTACGTTGATGACATGTGATGTTATGTGTTGCTGGATATGTTATATTGGATCGTCGTGTTTGAATAGCCGGGGGTTTTTATGTGAGATGAGTGTTTTTCATTTTCATTCATGTAAAAACTTGTATGTAATATTCTTTTATTGGGGCGCTTCCAGGTTGCGGAAGTTGTCACCTGTTGTATATTATTTACTTTTCCGCACTAGGATAGACCCAAGGAGGGGAGCACAAGTAACCGGGTTCTGGAGTCCAGTGGGAGACCAACTCGAGGAGTCGAGTCCGGGTCTCCTAACTCTAGAATTGGTAGGGTTGCTTGCCGCTCTCGTAGGGGTCTAGGGGTGTGGGTTTGGCTATTCATCACGACCGTGGAATCCATGTTTTATACTGGCTCGTATTGAAAACACGGACGTCCTAGTATATCCAATATTTCATATGTTTCTTCTGCTGCGATATCTGTGATGTGATCATGTGATGTTCTTTGATAGATACATTATATAGTATATATGATATATTATATAGGCGTTACTTATGTTTTACACCCGCGCTAGCCCTGCCCTGCTCTGCCGTTAGTTACCTAACCTAACGGTGCACGAGGGGACATCGAGGCGAATGCGGATGGCATAAGTGTACGTCATATCTATCTGTGATGTTTAGGTATTTAATGATGGGACTTCATTAATGTGATTAATGAAATAAAAGAAACCTAAGATGTTGTAGAATCGAATTTCAAAATAAAACAGGTAGCTACAGTTCTTGCTTTGCATAGCGGTATATGAGATATATCCTGCACCTTATTCGATAAGGAAAGGACCGAGATCCCTTCACCGGGAGTGACTCCTTTAGCAATAACCGGCAGATGCTACACACTCGGTTTGTCTTTTGATTGCTTTTAAGTGTTCTGCTTTGCACAGTGATATATATGATATATCCCGCACCTCATTCGACGAGGAAAGGACCGACGATCCCTTCACCGGGAGTGACTCCTTTAGCAAAACAAGAAAAGCCTCAAAAACACTCCATTTCAAAATTCATTTGATTCTACAACGATATCAAGTTCATTACGCAATAGGTTTTCAGAAAAACCTGTCGTAGCCCTCCGTCATTTCAGATATGTACTGGTTAGTATTCGTGCTGCGTTTGTTGACCTCTGTCAAGGCGCAGTGTGCGGTAGCTGATTAGTGCTTATCTGCATAAGCATATGATGTGATTGATTTAGGGTAGTCGTGCGACCTTGTTGACCTCTGTCAAGGGTCGTGCGGGTGGGTTTACTTCAATCAGGAAATGACGGGTTGAACTTGACTAGCAGCCTATGGTTTGTTGACCTCTGTCAAGGTCATAGGACGCTAGGGGCAAAATATTATCGGGAATTTCAAGTGTTGAGATTTGCAATGAGATTGCATACCTTCTATGAGATAGTTGGATCCCGATACCCGCTGCGAGTAAGTGTTACTCCTGGGAGAGTTTTATACATTACAATTAGCCGATCAAGTAGGTGTCTAGAAAGGTGTCAACGGGGTTACGCCTCTGGGAAAACGAGGTTTACATTAATTAGGTTCGTGCGAAAGCACGGGGGACCTCCCTCAAAGTACCGACACTGGCCTGGCTGAAAGATTGGCGAACTTGTAGTGTGTAATTAATCCCGGCTAGTCTTTCCTTTTAGGGTTTGAAGGAAGATTTGATAAAAAGCAGTGGGAGCCATCCTGATTAGATAAAATAATAACCAATCTATTCTTGACAGAGCGCACGCTGAGTGTTTTCTTCTCTCTCTCTCCAGGTAGCGACCATATCACGCCTTAATCAAGATAATAATACGGATTATTGACCGAACCCGCTTGTTATACTGAACTGGGGAACGTTGGTCCCGCTCCAACTTATAATTGTTATAAGACAGAGCAGGAAATAGGGGATTACCAGAATTCCCGTGCCGCCTAAACGAAGAGAGTGCATGCTGATGCATCATCTTCGGGTGTGTTCATTGCAGAGAACTGTTTCTCAGTATCCTTTACGTCCTGGGTATATGATACCAGATCAGGATCCCAGATATGTAATCTGTTACATAGGGCTACAGAAAGGTAGAGAACTGAGAACGAGTGATAAGTTTCATGAGGCAGAAAACGGGGCAAGTGTTGCAGCCAAGTCTGTTGGTCACTGTCACCCTGTATTACCAATACATTGATTCTGAACGAATGTTATTAGATACCGAACCTGATACACAAAATCATATCAGTCTCTTTATTAGTAAAGAAAGGATATAATTTTGTGTTGTTGGATAATGTTTTGAACATTTCCTATATCAAAAGTTGATCGGTTCAGGCACGTTATCTAAAAGCATTGATGTTCTAAATCAAACTACAGTTCTTTAGTATACTGAACACACACAAGAGGAAGAGTTCAGAAATGAACGAATCCTACTTGAGACATTGTAGACTAGGTCATATCGATGCGACCCGACTAGCTGAAGTTACATGAAGATGCATATTTAAATCAGTTTGAATTTACATCTTGTGAAACTTGCCAGTCATGTCACAAAGATAAGATGACCATAGCTCCGTTTACTGGAAACAGAGAAAGAGTTAGTGAACTCTTGGGATGATACATGTTGATGTATAAAGGTCCCCTGTCTACACATGCCAGGACTGGTTCTTTGTACTTCATTACGTTCTCTGATGATCTCTCAAGATTCAGACAAATGTTCCTGTTGAAAAACAAGTCCGAACCTTTTGAGATATTCACGGAATATAAGTTAGAAGTAGAGAACCAAAATACGGGTATAAGTATTATGTCCTTTGATGAGATCAAGGAGGAGAATACTTGGGCACGAAATTCTTGGACTTTTCTAAAGGAGAATGAGATTCTCTCTCGGCATTACTCCTCTGTATACACCATAGCACGATGGTATATCGGGGCGGAGCAATAACACCCTATATGATAAGGTGTGCTCTATGATGAGTACTACTGAGTTACCTATTTCCTTTTGGGAGTTATGCACTTGAGAAGCTGCATACCTATTGAATAGGGTTCGAATCAAATCAGTTGCCTACCACTTCATATATGATATGGAAAGGGAAGGGCCCATATCTTAAGATGGTTAAGATTTGGGGTTGTCCGGCCTATGTCTAAAAGCAAAATCTGGACAAGCTCGAGGCAAGGTCAGTTATGTAGAACTGGAAATGTTCCAGCTATACAAACTACAGCAGATGATTTGATAAAACCAAAGGATTCAGTAAATTCCAACGAACCTCAGCCTCTCCGCCGATCTAGTAGGGTTCCTCACCCACCTGAGAGATACTTCTGTTTCTCTATGACAGTGGGAGCGAGGATTGCATCATGAGATGATGACCCAACTAGTTTCGAGCTGGCCATCAGGAGTAAGACTCTATAAGAATGGCTGGATGCTTAGTGATCTGAGATGGAATCCATATACACCAACAAAGTATGGACTTTGGTTGCTATATCTGAAGGGTTAAATCCCCATCAGGAGCAAGTATATCTTGAGAAGATTGCTTGGTGTAGATGGAAAAGTTGAGACTTTCAAATCTAGACTTGTTAAAGCTTTTCGTCATCGACCAGGCGTGGATTATGATGAAACCTTTTCAAGTGACTATGCTTAAGTCCATCCAGATCCTACTTGTCACGGCTACATACCATGACTACGATATCTGGTGGTTGGGTGTCATGACTACTTTTCTAAATGATGTTTTAGAAGAGTGCGTCTATAAGTACACAGCCAGAGGGCTTCGTAGACAGTAGGAGCAGCGGAAACGTGTGCAAGATGCTTTATAGGATTAAAGCAGGCATCGCGGAGTTGGAACATCTGTTTTGATGGATTAGTCAAAGAAGTTGACATCATCAAAATGGTAGATGAACCTTGTATAAACAAAAAGGTAGTAGGGAGTATGGTGACGATCATCGTAGAGTACGTGGATGACATACTCTTGATAGGGAAGGAGTTTCCTATGCTACGTTCGGTCAATCTCCGCTTATCACAAAGATTCTCCGTGTAGGATCAAAATGATACCTACTAAATCCTGGGTTTTGGACCTATGAGATAGATCCAAATGGATGTTAGAATACTCACTAGCTGTAGTGAGATGGTATCAATCGATCCTGGGGAGAATCACTGGAAGGGTTCCAGGGTGATAAAGACGACTGAAAGTCAGTCACAGGCATTGTCTTTACCCTCAGTAAAGGGACGGTATGTTGGAAGAGTTCCAAGCTAAATACCGTGACATACTAGACGATAAAGGCTGGATACATCGCTACTTAAGATGCTACCAAAGAGGCTGTTTGGGTGTATATTGGTTCATGAGATGAACTATGTTCCTCCCATTGTGTGACAATGGAGTTGCGGCTTATGCCAAGGAACGTCCGTCCCATCAGTGATCCAGACATATTCTAAAGCAGTATCACTTGATCATGGAGATGGTTGATCTCCAGGGTGATCGAGGTTTGGAGAGTAGACTCAGAGGACAACACAGCGGATCCACTCACAAAGGCCTGTTCCCAGAGAGAGACTTTTTATGGGATGGTTGAGTATGAGATACTTCAAACCACTGCTACAGATGGCCCTAGTGCAAGTGGGAGATTGTTAGTTATATGTATGCCCTAGAGGCCATTACTATACATAGGATGTATATTATAGTGGATGCTGGGACATATATAGGGAGGACTTTCTTGCTCGACATGATAGTATGCTATCTGGTTACCCTTTACCTTAACGTGTATACTGATTGTCTCTCTGTTACATGTTGGTAAAGCCCTTAGGATATGTACTTGACTACCTAGACTATGATGCGGATCATACTAGTGGGGACATGGTAGTCCATAAGTACATCCTTCAAAGTCCCTAGTCGTGGGTGTATCGAGACGGGGCATCGATATACCAGAGTAGACTAGCGTATACCTTCTCGACCCATACAGATGGGCAATGGATGATCCCATATCCATCGGTGTTTGACATCAGAGATGATATACGGGTGCTCAGTAGAGACTGGGTACACTGGACGGACTCGCCGAGAACTCCCAGATGGTATTATACCTCACGTCAGATGGCAGTTCTCTGGTGACACTGGTACAGAGTAGTCTGTTGACCCGAGATCGTCATAGAGTCTTGTGTGGTTCCCACTGTGCTTTGATTTCCATCTTACCACGTCCAAGAGGGCGTGCAAAACGGTGGTTTTTGGGTACAGTCCCGAGTCACATGGAGGCAATGAGCGATAGGAGGGGATTCGTCTCTCCCGGTATAGGGGGTTGATGTTGCGCTGTGTTCGATTGGCTATAACAGGAAATCCCTGGCCAGGGTTGCTGAGATTTACTGGTAAGTGTTACCAGTAGTTTCTCGAACAGTTATAGACCTCATATCGACACGACTTATCGAGCTATTGGGGTCTGACGTTTACCACCCCTAGGCAAGATATGCGACATATCAGACGATCAGACCGGACTGTACGGTAGTGTTACTGGTCGGATTCACTGGAGTGTGAGCGGGCTTGCTCGTCGATCTTCAGATCGCTCAATACCCGGGTGGCCGTTACGTTTAGCAGACCGCTTGCGGCTTGTGGGTGTTTGATATGATCATCACCTGCTGCCGGCGTATTGACGAGTCTTTAGAGTCCTACACAGAGGTTTCCTGGCTCAAGCGAAACGAAATAGGAGCGCATATGAGATATGTGCGGGACCGAGAATAATGCTTGTATGTGATACCGTATTCTATTCTCGCGATAAATGTATCGAATGGTTGTATGCGATATAACCTAGTTATCGATTCAAGCGTTGATTCGATAAGCCGATATATTGTATACTAGTCGGTTGTGTGCGACATAACCGGATCATTGAATCAAGTGTTGATTTAATGATTTAATGCATATTTATATATTTGATATATTACTTTGCATCAACTAGTATCGGTTTACTTAAGATGGATTTTCTCACTCGAATGTGCGCATTATATATGTGATATGATTTTGTGCACTTGCTTGTATCATGTTTGATGATACATGCTTTTTGGTTAAGTGTAAAGTATTAAACCTTGGTTAATGAAATGGTTAGGGTTTATTATTTGTTATTCATTTATCTTATTTAATTATCCTTTTATTTTTGATAAATGAATAAAAGAAAAGAGAAAAGAATGGTGGCTAATTTTGTTCTTTAGTTGAAGCTTCATGAAGCTTTGATCAAGTCAACCATTCTTATCTCATCCTTAACCCTAACCATTCCCACTAACCCTAGTTTAATCTCTACACTTGACCATGGTTAATTTTATGATAAGAATTCATTTTCTTTTCTTTTTCAATTAACATATAATAACTATTAGCTTCTTCTTCTTCTTCCTTCAAGTGAAGAAAAGCTTTCTTCATCAATGGTGGATTGATGATTTGAGTGAGAAATCCAATTCTAAAGTCTACCCACTTCCTATTTCTTCATCCTCTACCTCTTGCCAAGTAGTAGAGTGTGTTTCCTTCACAAGTTTCTTGACTTGGTGAAGTGAGAGCTTGATCTTGCGATGCTTCGACGTAGATCATCTTCGGCATGGACATCGACGACCTAGCTCGCCTATTCCCCGATGAAGTCGACGCTAGAGCCCGGATTTGATTTGGACAGCGGAGAGGACCTCGTTGCGGAGCTATGGAGGTGGAGCACCGGATCTACAAAGGTTGTATTTCCGTATCTTGTAGTTAAGTGTTAACTAGTTAGCTTTTTCGCCTAGTTTTCTAGCAAACGATCCGTAGTCGGGTCTCTCGGCACCGTTAAAATTTTAATTTGGCATGATCGATGCCTTGTGAGAACTCATTAGGGTGCCTAGGAACCCTACACCGGGCCAGCTAGCGCCGAACTCATGGAGGATCCTCCTCGGGTTTCTGGTCTGGTTAAAATTTGATAGGATGACCTTCAGTTTGATCCTCCTCTTGTCTTTTCTTTGTTACAAAAATCACCCCAGTACCAGTAAGGAAGAGCCGAGCTGGGTGTACTTTTCGTTTAAAAAACGTAAGGGTGGGGCGACCGGGTCAGGGGCAGTCGTCGTTCCTTCTTCCATCTATGAATGGAAGTAGAAGTACGTCTTCGTCGGGCCATCGGAGGGCGAGAATTGGCCTATGCCCACAAAGTGGCACGGGGCCGACTGCCCGAGGGCGAAACAGTCAACCTCCCCCGAGGCGAGGGTGGTGTCCCAGTGCGAACCGATCCAGCGGGATGATGTCCTGCTTTCCGAGCAGGTACTGAGCTGGGTTAGGCTCAGTCCTGCGCGTTTTCTGGGTAAGTTAGGGTTTTTGACTATCTGTTTAGATTTTGCTAAGTTTTCTTCGCATTTTCAGTGTCGCTAACCTTTTTTCTCCTGTGTGTTCTTTTTTGCAGAGCTTGTTAGTTATGTATATGCCCTAGAGACCATTGTTGTACATATGATGTATATTATAGTGGATACTTGGATATATATAGAGAAGACTTTCTTGCTCGATATGATAGTATACTGTCTGGCTGTACTTTATCTTAACATGTTAACAAATACTGTTTTGTGATCACATGTTGATAAAGCCCTTAAGATATGTACTTAACTACTAGGACTATGATGCAGATCATACTAGTGGGGCCAAGATAGTCCACAAGTACATCCTATAACTGTTCTTAGTCGAGGGTGTATCGAGACAGGGCATCGATACTCCAGAGTAGATTAGCGTATACGCATCTTGACCCATATGATGGGCAATGAATGATCCCACATCCATTGGTGTTTGACATCAAAGATGGTATACGGGTGCTCAGTGGAGACTGAGTACAATGAACGGACTCGCCGAAAACTCCTTGTTGGTATTATACATATCGTCAGAAAGCAGTTCTATGGTGACACTGGTATAGGCTAGTCTGTAGACCCGAGATCGTCATAGAGTCTTGTGTGATTCCCACTGTGCTTTGATTTCCACCTTACCGCGTTCATGAGAACGTGCAAAACGGTGGCTTTTGGGTACAGTCCCGAATCACATGGAGGCAATGAGCGATAGGAGGGGTTTCGTCTCTCCCGGTATTGGGGGTTGATGTTGCGCTGTGTTCGATTGGCTATAACTGGAAGTCCCTGGCCAGGGCTGATATGGAGATCTACTAGTAAGTGATATCAGTAGTTTCTTGACCCGTTATTGTTGGATATAGTGCTCTCAAAGTCAATTATTGGATCGCAGCTACGTGATTGCAATGATTGAGGAAGGACCTATACCAGTAGGACAGTCTTGCTCGAGATGATAGTATGCTATCTGGTTTGTCTTTATCATCGTGTACATGCTTTAGTTCACTATTGCATATTGATAGAGCCCATAGGATTCTTGCTTGACTGCCGGCAGTATGATGGCGATCATATATGTGGGAGCTGGGGTCTATAAGCACATCCTTAAAGTGTCCCTAGTCGTGTGAGTTTCGAGACAGGGCATCGATACTCCAGAGTAGAATAGTGTATACAGTCGAGACACCGACGAGAGGTGGTGGCCGGTCTCACAATCCATTGGTGTCAGTTGGTTCACCTAAGATATATACAGGTGCTCATTGGATTATGAGTACACTGGACAAGACTCGCCGGGAACATGCTAGTTGGTATTATACATATCGTCAGATAGCAGTTCTCAGGTGACATGTGTACAGGTTAGTCTGTCGACCTGAGATCATCATTTGTCTCGTGTGAGTTCCCACTGTGCTTTGATTACTACCCTACCACGGCTCAAAGGAGTCGTGCAAACAGGTTTTAGTTGGGTACAGTCCCGAGCCACATGGAGGCAGTGAGCGGATCGTCGGGGATTCGTCTCTCCCGGTATTGGGGGTGAGATCGCGCTGTGTTTAGGAAAGCCATTACACGAAATCCCAGGCCAGGGTAATCAAGATTTACTGGTAGATATTCCAGTAGTATCTCAGGGTGTTTTGGGCTACTCTCCGACACGACTTATACCGCTATTGGGGGTCTGACGTTTACCAGCCCCTAGGCCCTATATGCGATACTCATAGACGAACAGACCGGACTGTACGGATATTGTCACTGTCAGGCTCAGTAGGGTTTCTAGATGAGTTCGCTCATCAGCTTTCCTTCCGATCAATACATGGGCAACCATTACGTACAGCTAGTACCACTGACGTGCTTGTGGTTAAACCCAGTGCCAGTGTATTGATGAGTCATTAGAGTCCCCTACAGAATGTTTCCCAAGTTCGGGCGAAACGTTGTAGAGGCCGTATGGTTTTATGGTAGGGTTCGAACATGCACGTGCACTTGTGCACGGGTCATGGTTCGGACAAATAATACTAGTGGGTTTTGGTTTAAACCGGATCCTAGTATTATAAAGTGTAGGAATATTTTTGTCTCATTGCATTCGTATTCGGTCGGAATAGAAATGCGGGTATGTATTTACAGTTGAGGGGTAATCTCGTAATTCGTTACGGGATTATTTTCGGAGTTTCCAGTTTCTTTTTCCGTCTTATACATCTTGATCCATGTTTCCCTATTGTGAGCATTGACCTTGAGTTTGACCATTTTGGCCATTCCTTGCACTGATAATTTCGCATAAGATGGCTGCTTGATTTTTTTGGGGTATGGGCTTGATTGGTATGGTGTTTCATTAATTTATTGAGTTTTTCCTAGTGAGGACATTGCATATGTGTGGCTGTGTTTTTAAGGGGATTAATTTACTTGAATTAATTGATTCATCCACACACCTCTTGGCTTGATAAAGATTTTCCAGCAAGCTTTTTTCTGCCCCCCCCCCCATTGATTCTGGCCAAGCCCTTTTAGTGTTTCTTCACTTGCAAAAGTTCATCTCCTTGGCAACTCCAATTCACTTCCATCCAATCACTTGGGTGCCTTGAAACAAAGTATTCTACACTCTCTCTACTTCAATCTTGGACATGTCGGCTAGCAAACTTCATGTCCGGATTGCTTCGGTTTGAAGCGGGAGCCCGTATAATGATTCGATGACGCGGTGCAATTTCGACGGACCTGATCGGGGAGCGAACTTCGTCGGCGCAATATCGGGGAGTTTGGCGCAGAGATAGAAAACCGAAGGACACGGATCGATCGGTATAATCTTTCCAAACTCTTTTACAGTTTACTAGTTTACGGTTAATGGAACGATCTGGGTATTTGGTTGCGGTAGCGCCAGTTTTGTAAAATGTTTTTGTTCCGCATTTGGCATCGGATTGATGGCCGGGGCGTTGCCGTAACCCAACATGGTATCAGAGCCTAACTATTAACCATATTCTAGTTGCTTTAGACAATGTTAAAGTATCGAATCCGGAACAAACCCAAATGATGCCACTGGAATCCTGTTCTCTGTTGTTTTAAAATGGTCAAGAAAAATTTTATAAACATATGCAGAAGACTACTCAGGAGGACACATGAACACACCCCAAACACGGACCCAAGCCATCGGTTTTTGGCCGATCCCCATAGCCCCAGATCCGGCGTCGCCAGCCCAGTATTAGAATTTTGTTTTGGTGTTTTGGGTGTGCTCTGGTCTCTGGGAAGTTGATCCTGTGGTGTTGTTTAATTAGCCCAGTTTGGATAAAGTTTTATCAGTTTATTTGGGCTATTCGGAGGTTATTTCGGATTCGATATTTTCTAACATTGTTTAAAGTTAGCAGTACATTACATTTCTATCTGTGAGCGTGAATGTCATTTGATCGGTAAACAATGTCTAATCGCTATAGTCCTTTTAGACGGGTTTGCGAACGTGACATTCATGTTGATGTTCTGTGTTGTGCTGTGATGTTGCGGATTTGTCGTGGTGGATAGTTCCTGTGCAATGGTGATGCTGTTTGTATTTATTTGTACATTTGATATTGCGGGGAGAGCGTCCGACATGTGGACTGCCGTCACTGCCTGTTTGTATATTATTCTTTTGGGGCACGACCGGGTTGAGGTCAATATACCCGTTGTATATATTTTCTTTTCTGTACTAGGATTACCCCGCGGTGTGGTGCACGGATAGCCGGGTTCTAGAGGGCAACGGGCCCGCATCTCATGGCTTTGAGACTGAGGGGGCTTCACTCTAGAATTGGCGGGCTATTTGCCGCACTCGTAGGGGGTACAGGTTGACTTAAGGAGGGGTGCTCAAGTTACCGGATTCCGTGAAGTGCTGGGTGGTCCATTCATGTTGTTGAAGGGGGCTGCCTCGCTTCGGGTTTTGGCGAGTAACTTGCCGCGCTCGTAGGGGTCTAGGTTTTCATTGCACAGTCTATCCACACGACCAGGGGAACGTCGGGTTTCACTTGCGGCTCAAAGGAAACCTGGGGATCCCAGATTATCTGTATTGTTCTGTGATGCTTATTACTTTTCTGTGATGTTACATTTATCATACCTGGAGCGATTATTATATATTGATATATATACTAGTAGATGTTGTGTATGTTTTGCACCCGCGCTAGTCCAGTCCCCGCTCTGTCGTTAGTTAAGTAACCAACGGGTGATGACGGGACCCAGTAGCGAATGCGGATGACATATACGTACATCATATTTTTGTTCTTTTCTGGTGTGATCAATTGATAGGACTGCGTTGATTCTGATCAATGTAAGTATTAAACAAACCTATATATGATATTGTTGGAACCAATTTTTCAAAAAACTGTTATTACAATGGCGTTCTCTTTTGTTTTGCACAGTGGTATTCGGTTATGAATAGCCAGCACCTCATTCGATGAAGCAAGGGCCGAGATCCCTTCACCGGGAGTGACCCCTTGGACAGAGGTTTGCGTCAGGGTAATCACTTCACTATAGTCAATTATTTTTTGCTTTGCATCGTGGTATTCAGTTTGGAATATCCTGCATCTCATTCGACGAGGAAAGAGCCGAGATCCCTTCACCAGGAGTGACCTCTTTAGCAAAAGTTTTCGCCACTATATATTTGTAAAACCACTCGGTTCCTTCAACGATATTAAGTTCATTACACTAAAGGTTTTTCACCAAAAACCAGCCGTAGCCCTCCATCATTTCTTACAAGTATTGCTTAGTATTCGTGCTGCATTTGTTGACTGTGTCAAGGCGTAGTATGCGATAGCTAAGAAGTGCTTGTTTGTAGCATATTAATGCGATTGGTTAGGACAGTCGTGCGGCCTTGTTGACTGTGTCAAGGGTTCGTACGGGTGGGTTTAATGCAATCCTGGATAATGACGGGTTGAACTTGACTAGGACTCTTTGATTTGTTGACTGTGTCAAGGTCACTTGGGTCCTAAGGGTAAAAATCATATCGGGAGTTTCAAACATATAGGAAACTTGTCAGGCTTGCGCATACCTTTTGGAGTATGGTGACTTGAGTGGCTTCCATCAAGTTATCATGCGATGATAGTTGGATCCCGATTCCCACTGATAAGTAGGATTACTCCTCGGGTGATTCCGACTGATTCTTCTTTAAGGTTTGGAGGAGAATTTGAGGATACAGTAGGAGGTTTCCTGATTAGATAAAATAATTAACCATTCTGATCTAGGTTAGAAGGCACGCAGAGTGTTTCTTTTCCCTCTCTCTTTGACTGCGACCATGACCCGACCCTAGACAATAACTCAGTAACCAAGTTAACCGAACTTTCTTATAACACTGGCTTTTAAATTGTCTAAATTGCATACATCATTGCTACTCCTTCTTTTACCCTTTGAGTTTCTCCAGAACACCCCGTATTATTACGAACATCCACTTCCATTGGATAAATCCATCGTGTGGTTATATACGAACTCGAAGGAACTTCTTCGAGGATGGATTCTGGTTCTAGAGAGATTGAATAGGACTATTCAGTTGTCTTTTCCTTTTACCTTCTCTCAGGTTGTGAGGGCTCTTAGGATTAGGAGAGGGTACACCTATTACGTTTATTGGATAGTCTTCTTCCAAACCATAGGCAGGTGCCGAAAGGTAGGGAATGAAGAAAACCAATTAGCCTAAGTTGGGTGTACAGAAGGTAATAAGTAAAGACAAATAAAGGGATCAGAAAGGGGGCAAAGTAAATTGTGACTGTTAACATTCACGACCAAACCACGTATCTCATCGCCACTTCTAATTCACCTTTGTATTTCTCCAGAACACCCCGTATCACTACGAACATCCAATTCCATTGGATAAACCCATCGTATGGTTATATACGAACTCGAAGGAACTTTTTCGAGGATGGATTCTGGTTCAGGAGAAATAGGAATAAGGTTTATTTAGTTGTCATTTATCCTTACATTCTCTCAGGTTGCGAGTGCTCCTAGGATTAGGAGAGTACACCTATTATGCTTATTGGATAGTCTTCTTCCAAACCATAGGCTGGTGCCGAACGGTAGGGAAGGAAGAAAACCACTTAGCCTAACGATGGTGTACAGAAGGTAATGAGTAAAGACAAATAAAGCGAATTGGAGAGATGGCAAGGAAATATACGGTTACAGTCATGAATCTCATAATGGAAGAGGCATTACTAGGAATACCCGGATACCCCTTTGAAACATTTTTATGTTTCAGTTTCACTGTGCATTGTTAATTGGAAGTTGATTTTCCAATTAGACACTTGCTCCAGGATATGTATTTACCAGGTATGATTCTCACATCTGTATGGTTTTACAGATGATGAGTGGGAGTAAGTTATTGTGAATTAGGTGATCATCCTCATTATATCGGAATTCGTTGTAATTGGTGACATTTGAGGAAATCGCCTGGGTACAGTTTTCAACCGACACACAGAGTTTGAGTTATTCAACTCAGGGGACTTATACAAAGTATTGTATATTGTCCAGTGTCCATTAGGACAAAAGGGTTGGTCCTCGTACTGTATTCTGTTTACTTGTGACTTCTCAAGTTTTAGACAAGTATTTCGGAGAAATACAAAGTCCAAGTTTGAGAAGTTATAGGTACAGGAATAAAGTAGAGAACCATGTGTTGCAAGTATCAAGATTCTTCAAGGTGATCGAAGATGTAGATACTTGTGGTTGGTATTCAGTTGATAGTAATGGTTTTTGAGAACTTGCTTCTCTTTCAGGTTACTCATATTTGGATGCATTCCTAAGTTGAGTAATACTGATCGGCCTCTCTCCATTTAGTTGACATGCACTGGAGACAGCTGCATGATTTGAATCTGGTTCAAATTAAATCAGAGCCTCTGTTTCTATATTGTATATAGAATTTCATACCTTAAAGATGTTAAGGTACGGGGAGCTGTCCGGCTTATGATTAAAACCAGACTCTGGATAACTCAAGGCACGTTTCTGTAATGGCATTTTATGGGTTAACCCGGGCTTTGACGAGGGTTGACTTTCTACCATCTGGAAGATCAATAGTGATATTGTTCTTGACTCGACACAGTTTTAGTAAAATGGATTTTTTCAGAAAAACAGTAGTGGGAGTATGGTAGAACTGGAAGTGATTCCAGAACCACAAACGATTACGGAAAATTTAATAGGACATAAAGATTCAATCAGGATTGACATTCCATTAGCCACTCCGCAGACATGGTGGGTAATCTCAGGCACCCGAGAGATATTTCGGTAGTCTCAAGGACGGTGACAGAGAGGTTCTTGCCAGACTTGCCATTACTACTGTCCCAGACTATGAGACCCGGCAGGAGGATGAGTATAGCGTCGTTCTAAACTAGCTTTAGAAGTGCACGTGTATATGATTCTGCCAGAGGGTTGTTGTAGTTAGTGGAAGCAGTGGAAGCATAGTGGATAAGTAGCTTATCTCTATTTATAGACTAAAGTATATATAGCGGAGATAGATCATCTAATTTTGATGTGACAGTCATGGGTTTTGACTTCATCAGAATAGGGGATGGATCTGTTAAGAAGGTAGTAGGGTGTGATGTCCTGGTATTTGGACGACATACACAGAGTAGGAAGTGAAACTCCTATACTACAATCGGTTTTACTGTGGTTGTCACACAGTAGTTTCTCCACATAGGATAGGAATATAATATCAGGCATTCTGGTTACTAGATTTATAGTTTTAGATCTAGATTTAGGTAGTTTCCCAATCGGGGTACTTAAACAGTATTCTAAAGGTGTTTTAGAATGGACGACTCCTGACATGGTGGTGTACCTGCAGGTGATGGAGTCGCCCTCTCTAAAGGTGTCTTACAGACTAAAGGGGAGAGGGATGTGTATGATTGGCAGATCACTTGCTTAGGCAATTGAGTTGATCATGAGATGTCAAGTACCACACCAGATATTGTTTTTGCACTAGATGCAATAAGTTGATATTAATCCAATCCTGGAGAAACGTTCGGAAGCAGTTTTAGAACATAAATGGTTGTTCTAGGGATTTGATAACGACAGCCTCCTTCGGGAGACGGTTATCATTCTAGGCTTCCAAGATGACCTGGATGACAGAGTGACTGTCAGAGTTATAGTTTTCCCTCTGATGAGGGGCAGTAGTTTGGACAGGTGGTCCAAGTGGATACTGAGGGAGGCATGGTGCAGGATACTGATTAAATTCAGTTGACGATACAGTCTAAGAAATTTGCTGGATTTGGAGTTCATTTATGAACTAGGTCCCATCAGATATCCAGACATATTCTAAGACAGGTATTGCTCATTTCGGGAGATGGCTTTCTCAGCGAATTTGAGACAAAGAGAGACATAGAAAGAAACATCAGGGCGGATCCACTCACTGAGGCTATTTCTTGAACACAATAGTTTTACAAACGAGCTTTATGAAACTGTTTAGTAGAGGAGTTGGATGTTCGGTATCACACGAGCTGTGAGTACGCGACATCGCAATAATTAGCCTTAAGTGCAAGTGGGAGATTGTTAGATATAGTGCCCTCAAAGTCAATTATTGGATCGCAGCTACGTGATTGCAATGATTGAGGGAGGACCTATACCGGTAGGACAGTCTTGCTCGAGATGATAGTATGCTATTTGGTTTGTCTTTATCATCGTGTACATGCTTTAGTTCATTATTACATGTTGATAGAGCCCATAGAATTCTTGCTTAACTGCCAGCAGTATGATGGCGATCATATACGTGGGAGCTGGGGTCTATAAGCACATCCTTAAAGTGTCCCTAGTCGTGTGAGTTTCGAGACAGGGCATCGATACTCCAGAGTAGACTGGTGTATACAGTTGAGACCCCGACGAGGGGCAGTGGCTGGTCTCACGAGCCATTGGTGTCAGTTGGTTCACCTAAGATATATACAGGTGCTCATTGGATTATGAGTACACCGAACAAGACTCGCCGGGAACATGCTAGTTGGTATTATACATATCGTCGGATAACAGTTCTCAGGTGACATGTGTACAGGTTAGTCTGTCAACCTGAGATCGTCATTTGTCTCGTGTGAGTTCCCACTGTGCTTTGATTACTACCCTACCATGGCTCAAAGGAGTCGTGCAAACAGGTTTTAGTTGGGTACAGTCCCGAGCCACATGGAGGCAGTGAGCGGATCGTCGGGGATTCGTCTCTCCCGGTATTGGGGGTGAGATCGCGCTGTGTTTAGGAGAGCCATTACACGAAATCCCTGGTCAGGGTAATCGAGATTTACTGGTAGGTATTCCAGTAGTATCTCAGGGTGTTCTGGGCTACTCTCCGACACGACTTATACCGCTTTTGGGGGTCTGACGTTTACCAGCCCCCTAGGCCCTATATGCGATACTCATAGACGAACAGACCGGACTGTACGGATATTGTCACTGTCAGGCTCAGTAGGGTTTCTGGATGAGTTCGCTCATCAGCTTCCCTTCCGATCAATATATGGGCAACCGTTACGTACAGCTAGTACCACTGACGTGCTTGTGGTTAAACCCAAGGCCAGTGTATTGATGAGTCATTAGAGTCCCCCACAAAAAGTTTCCCAAGTTCGGGCGAAACGTTGTAGAGGCCGTATGGTTTTATGGCAGGGTTCGAATATACACGTGCACTTGTGCACGGGTCATAGTTCCGACAGATAATACTAGTAGGCTTTGGTTTAAACCGGATCCCAGTATTATAAAGTGTAGGAATATTTTTGTCTCATTGCATTCGTATTCGGCCGGAAAACAAATACGGGTATGTATTTACAGTTGAGGGGTAATCTCGTAATTCGTTACGGGATTATTTTCGGAGTTGCTAGTTTCTTTTTTCGTCTAATATATCTTGATCCATGTTTCCCTATTGTGAGCATTGACCTTGACTTTGACCATTTTGGCCATTCCTTGCACTGATAATTTCGCATGAGGTGGCTGCTTGATTTTTTTGGGGTATGGGATTGATTGGTATGGTGTTTCATTAATTTATTGAGTTTGTCCTAGTGAGGACATTGGATATGTGTGGCTGTGTTTTTAAGGGGATTAATTTACTAGAATTAATTCATTCATTCACACACCTCTTGGCTTGATAAAGATTTTCCAGCAAGCTTTTTTCTGCCCCCCATTGATTCTGGCCGAGCCCTTTTAGTGTTTCTTCACTTGCAAATTTTCTTAGCTCACAAGTTCATCTCCTTGACAACTCTAATTCACTTCCACACAATCACTTGGGTGCCTTAAGACAAAATATTCTACATTCGCTCTAATTCAATCTTGGACATGTCGGCTAGCAAACTTCATGTCCGAGTTGCTTCGGTTTGAAGAGGGAGCCCGTATAAAGATTCGATGATGTGGTGCCACTTCGATGGACCTGATCGGGGAGCGAACTTCGTCGGCTCAACATCGGGGAGTTTGGTGCAGAGATAGAAGACCGAAGGACACGGATCGATCGGTATAATCTTTCCAAACACTTTTACAGTTTACGGTTAATGGAACGATCCGGGTATTTGGTTGCGGTAGTGCCAGTTTTGTAAAAAGTTTTTTTTCCGCATTTGGCCTCGGATTGACGGCCGAGGCGCTGCCGTAACCCAACAGTTATGAGCCTCACATCAACACGACTTATCGGTTACTGGGGTCTGACGTTTACCACCCCTAGACTGGATATGCGACATATCATACGAAAAGACCGGACTGTACGGTAGTGTTACTGATTGGATTTACAAGAGTTAGAGCAGACTTGCTTGTCGATCTTCTGATGCTCAATACCCGGGTGGCCGTTACGTTTAGTTGACCGCTTGCGGCTTGTTGGTGTTTGATGTAATTATCACCTACTGCCGGCGTATTGATGAGTCTTTAGAGTCCTACATAGAGGTTTCCAGGCTCAGGCAAAACGTAGTAGGAACACATATATGATATGTGCGGGATCGAGACTGATACATATATGTGATACCGTATTCTATTCTCGCGATATGTGATATCGGCCGGTTATATGTGATATAATCGGGTTATCGGATCAAATGTTGATTCGATGAAATAATATATAATATATATGTATGTATGTATGTGTGTGTGTGTGTGTGTATGCTTACTTAAATATTTATTATTGTCACATATGATGCATTTAACATATATGTGATATATGTTTATTGTATTGTTTTCTTTTGTTACATGAATATTATATATGTGATATATAATATTGTGACATGTGTTCATATCAGAATATTGCATTATTATATCGCCCATTCTTAATCATATTACAAATAAATAGGTGCTTTTGACCCATGTCTGCTAAATAGTTGCAGGTTATAGATTCTCAGAACAGTATAGTGAAACTCATGAAAAGACGCTACAAATGTGAGACTACGACCAACAATGGATGAATCCGTATGATACCGCCTACCAGTTTAAGGAACAAATGGAGATCAGTAGACAGTTCAATGCACAAGGTACAAGAGTAGCACAAGATTCAAGACTTCAAAGCGAAGCTCACGGTAAGGTCCACATAAATCTGCACTGTTGGAAATCTGGAAGAAAGTAGAAAAAATTCTGAGAAACCAAGTGAAGAAAACAGAAGGAAAAAGCAACATGAAGCAGCCCTGAGAAGTTGAACTCAAGACCCCACTATATAGCCGCGGAACCGCGGCCAAACATGGCATTCTGCCGTGGAACCGCGGCCGTGCAGTGCACGTGTCGGTGCACGTGTCGGTGGGTGTCAGTGCTTTGACCCGGCTTTCTTAGGGTAGTTCTGTAAATTCAGATATGGATCAGATGTAAAACCTAGGGTTTCTCCTATCTATAAATAGGAAGGCCGAAAGCCTAATTAAGCATGCCTCTTTCTATTTTTCTAGATCTAAAATTTTATTTCCTTGTAATCGTTGAAGAGGTATCATTAAAGTAAGTTTCTTTTTTCTATCTTGCATTTTTTTATCTGAATTTAATTTCTGTAATTTTATTATCTGTCTTTTATTATCAGCAAATTAGGTCATTAAAATAAAACTATAAAAATGAATTTTATCGTAACTTTCCTAATGAGTGAGTAATTCCTCACTTGTTAGGTTTAGGATAGGGAAGGTTTGAGAGAAGGAAATCTCTCTCACTCTTTTCTTTACCCATATAATATTTTAATTAGAACTCTATTTAAATTAACCACACATCGCTCACTACGGCACTCTATCCTACAAGATAGCGGTGATTCCCTAGTTAGACCGGTTGTAGTTGATTCAAATAGAGGTTAGGGCTAAGAGTTAAGAAAGGACGGACAAGGACCAAAAAGAAGAAACGAAGTTTCTTCCTAGTCGTGCTAATCCCCTTTGTTGACTATTACCCTAACACCTATATTCTTAACTAGGGCAAAGAAAGCGGTGAGTAGAATCCCTTTTCCAAACTAACCTAATCCTAACCCTAGCAAGACTTTAAATCAATTGAATCTCATTCTTAGAATTTAAAACAAAACCTACCAAAATAGGACTTAACTCATTAGAACTTAAAGAAAAGAACACCTTTTCCTTGTTGACCGACCCGTATTCAATCGGCTAGCTACCAAGCGACACCGTCTTGATTGCGGTATTTCTTAAATTTTAAAACGCACGCACAGAAAATAAAAACAGTCAATCAAATGGCGCCGTTGCTGGGGAAACGGTGGTTATTTTATTTTTGTAATTTCAGGTTAATTGAAATTGGAAAAATATAAAAATTGAAAAAAATATATAAAAAAATTCATTTTGTTCTTTTTGATCGGTTTTTGTGCGAATTGTGCAGGAACGAAAGACGGACAGATTCAGATCTGGAAAAAACCCAGTGAACAAATCAAGAAACAAAGGATCTGAATATACATAGGAGAACCACAACAGAAAATAGAAAAGTTTTGACGGCCTGATCCAACTTACCCACCGCGGAACCGCCGCAGATTTGATCAATTGATCGCGGAACCGTGGCCGTTTGCTGACGTCAGCAGTTCAAATTTCTCTGTGAGTATTTCTCGTCTTTTCTCCTACCCCCTGAACTCCTCTGAAAAATTTTCCTGCAGGGTTCTTTGCGCAATACTTCTTCTCCCTCTCCAATAAATCAATTTTGTGCAGGATTCTTTGCGCCGCAAATAAAAAAAAATTTGGCAAGTGTTTTAGATTTTGTGTGTTACTGCTTTGCATTTTTAAAACGGAATTTAAGGGGCTACAACACCAATCCAGATTGGGTGGGGATTTCATTACCCTTTCTAAGATCCCAGAAATCACAAAAAGCATATGCATCACCCCTCGAGTAATTAAAAAAATATCTAGACTCAGCCAATTAAGGACTGTCGCGCTCATTAGGACAGAGGAAGGTTGTGGGCATTCAGTCGTTTATCTAAACCTGACTTTGTGGTGCCTAGGCTAGACAAGTGGGAAAGGTAACTTTAAAAGGCCCGTCTCACGGTGATTCGTGAGTGGAACCCTCCTTTCTTCACTTGTGCTTACCTGCCCACAATTGGCGGTGAAAAGGCGATTTGAGAGATATCTCACAACTTGTCGCTTTGGACCAGTTAGGAGCAGTCTAGTTGACTTAGGAGACCCTGGCTCGAGGCTTGATTGTGCATGTTTAAATTGTGATTGCTTGAAAGTGTGTCGTAGTTCCGTACAAAATCTTTTGCAAAACTCTTTATAAAAATATTTTTAAAAAACACAAAAAACAAAATTTTTACAAAAACTTGCCATTTGTCGCTAGAATTCCATTGCACCCAACTTTCACCCTCATTTTCCCCATTGACGTTTTCTTACCCTCACATTCTATGTTTGACTACACTACAACTCGTTCAGTGTATGTCCGGTTGGACTAGGGACACTAGTGCCCGTTTAGTCCGTGTCTCGTTAGTTGCTACTGACGACGCGTTCGACTCCGAAGTCGAAATTCACTCCACATCTTTACCTTCATCTTCACCTTCATCATCTTCTAAGGAGATGTCAGGATTCAATCCTAACAACCCCTTACCTACCTCGGGACTGATTCCACCTCAACTGGGTGCGAGTAACCCACAACACCCTCCTGTTGAAGCGCCCCAGCGAATCGCGCTCCAGGATCTTTTCTATCCTACCCGCTCCGCACTTCCTACTTGTCTTTCACTTCCGCTGGCTAATGGGGATAATTTCGAAATTAAGCCCCACTTCATCAATATGTTGCCCAAATTTCACGGGCTAGAATCCGAAGATGCCTATATCTTCATTAACAAATTCCAGAATGTTTGTGCAATGATGAAAACCACCCAACTTTCCGATGATGCTATAAGGCTACGAGTCATTTCCTTCACTTTATGTGAGCTAGATGAAAATGGTTATATAGTACAGCATCGCATTCCATAAAAAGTTAGGAAGAGTTTATTAAGGCATTTCTTAAAAAAATTTACCCACATCACAAGACCGCGAGAATTCGTAATGAAATTAACCAATTTTCCCAGCTTCCTTCCGAACCTTTTTGGAAGTGTTTCGAACGATTTAAAGACCTTCTTGTTCAGTGCCCTCATCACGGTATTGAAAGATGGCAACTTTGCCTAACTTTATACGAAGGACTGAACCCAGCAACTAAGCAATTACTGGAAACCATTTGTCAAGGTCACTTCCTAACCAAATCCGACGAGGAAGCTTGGCAATTTCTCGACGATCTTGCTGAACAAACGCTTCAGTGGGAAAGCACTAGACAAACCGCTTCGTCCACTTCATCTACTTCATCCGGTCCGTCTAGGGCAGGTGTTCACCAACTTGATATGTCAATTGCAATGAAAGCCGAAATGGCAGCAATTACCGAAAACTAGAAGCTATTGAGAGCAAATTCTCATCGCCTTCTCCTGCCCCCGCTTTACCCCCACATACTATATGCGCTTATTGTTCGGATCTGTCCCATTTGACCGAAGAGTGTCCTTACAACCCACCTGCTCAAGGACAGGATCAAGTCAATGCTCCCTTTCAGCAAAGACAAAGAAATGATCCATACTCTTCAACTTACAATCCTAGTTGGAGGAACCACCCCAATTTTGCTTGGAATCAAAATCAACAACAATTCCATGGCAACAACAATTTTCAGAGGCCTCCTCCTCAACAACAAGCACCTCAACAAACTTAATATCAGCAACCTTTCCAGCCCCAACCTTACCAAAATCAAATGAACAATTTTGCACCCAGCAACTCTTTTCCTCAAAACAATTTTGTTCCACCAAATAACGATAATGTTTCCTCGCTAGAACGAAGTCGGGATGCGTTTTTAAAACAATCTACTCAATTCTTGCCAACATCCAGTCTTCCATTCAGTCTTTGGTGCAACACACTGGATCACATAGGCAAAACATCAAAACGATTGAAGCCCAAATTGCACAACTGAATGCTGCTCTAAGTGAGCGAGAGAAGGGGAAGCTTCCATCTCAACCACTGCCAAATCCCGGTGACCCACAAAATGCACATGTTGCTCATGAACAACAAAACCATAATGTGAGTGCCGTGACTACATTGAGATCTGGAAGGACGTTGCACAACAATGTTGGCACTGATGATGACACCCCGACCGCCGTTTCATCTTCATCTTCTTCATCTTCAGAGCCTGTTCTCCATTCTTCACAAAGCTCTACTTCTTCTACTACTCCGAACGGACCCACATCTCACTCCACGAAAACACCAGCACTGGGATCCGTTCCAACTCCGCAATCTCCTCCACAAACATTGGACTCAACAAATTTTCAAAATGTTCCATTTCCAAACAGATTGAGATCCAATAAACAAACTCCACAAATGGAGAAGATTGCGGAGTTATTTAAACAGGTTATCATTAACATCTCTCTCTTGGATGCAATCCAACAAGTCCCTTCTTACGCTAAAATCTTGAAGGACTTATGCACCAAGAAGAGGAAATCACAGGTACCTAAGAAAGTTTTCTTGGCTAGTGCAGTAAGTGATGCTCTTACCCAACCTTTACCTCAAAAACGAAAGGACCCTGGCTGTCCTATTTCAATAACTATTGGGGATAAGAACATCAACCGTGTACTATTAGATCTTGGTGCCAGTGTTAACCTTCTTCCTTATTCAGTATATGAGCAACTAGGCGTTGGAGAGCTGAAACCCACACATTGTACTCTCCAAATGGCCGACCGATCCATCACCCATCCTAGGGGTAAGTTAGAGGATGTGTTGATTAAAGTAGGGGACTTCATATTCCCCGTTGATTTCATTGTTATGGACACACAGCCTGTAGCTAACCCCCGGAGTCAAATTCCGGTGATACTCGGTCGACCATTCCTTGCAACTTCTAATGTGGTGATCAATTGTCGAAATGGTTCAATGAACCTATCTTTTGGAAACATAACAATTGAACTCAACCTTTTTAAGTTGGGGAATCAGCCCTCCAAACCTAATACTAATATACTTGATATTTGCTCGATCCAAGAGATCACCCAGGAGGACTGTGAGCTCGAAAAATTTCTGTTCGATCACAGCAATTTTGACGCCACTAGTGCGTTCCTCCTTGAATCCGATACTGCTTTCACACCCGATAATGATTACGAGTGTTTCACTTTCACGAACGGTCTTGAACCATCACCACCCGAGTTTGAATCCTTTAAATTTTCGGATGAGTTAACCGAACCATCCGACTCGGTTGCTTACACTCTCTTTGAACCTCTGTTGGAATCCTTCGAGTTTGAGACAATTTCACCGATTTTACCTTCAATTATTTCGCCTCCAACACTCAAACTCAAGCTATTGCCGTCTCACCTTAAATATGCTTATTTAGGTGAGAATGAGACCCTTCCTGTTATCATCTCGGCTTCTCTAGCCCCCGAGCAAGAGAAAGCCCTTTTAACGGTCTTACACAGCAATCGGCAAGCTTTTGGCTGGTCTATGGCGGACATCAAGGAGATTAGTCCCCTAATAGTTGAACATTATATTCATATGATGAATGATACCAAGCCAGTAAGGGATCCACAGAGACGACTCAACCCAATCATGAAGGAGGCTGTTAAAAAGGAGATCGTAAAATATCTTGATAGTGGTATCAATTACCCTATCTCTGATAGCCAGTGGGTTAGCCCCATTCATGTTGTCCCACAGAAATTGGGCATAACGGTCATAACTAATGAGGCAAATGAGTTATCACCTACTCGCACCCAAAATGGATGGCGAGTATGCATCGATTATAGAAAACTCAACGCCGCGACACGGAAAGACCACTTTCTATTACCTTTTATTGACCAAATGCTAGAACGATTTGCTGGGCATGAATTTTATTGCTTTTTGAATGGCTACTCCGGCTATAATCAAATTCCCATCGCCGAAAAGAACCAAGACAAGATCACATTCACTTGTCCTTTCGGTACGTTTGCTTACCGTCGCATGCCATTTGGGTTATGCGATGCACCCGCTACCTTCCAGTGGTGTATGATGGGTATTTTTTCTGACATGGTGGAAAAATTCTTGAAGATCTCCATGGATGATTTCTCCATTTTCGGCGACTCTTTTGATGAGTGTTTGCTATATCTTGACGCAGTCCTTACCCGGTGTAAGGATAAGAACCTTACTTTAAATTAGGAGAAGTGCCACTTTATAGTACGAGAAGGAATTGTCTTAGGACATATCATCTCGAAAAATGGCATTGGGGTAGATAAAGCTAAGATTGAAGTCATTTCCAATCTCCCTCCTCCCAAATGCGTCCGAGACATTCGAGCCTTCCTTGGCCATGCCGGTTTCTATAGACGGTTCATCAAGGATTTTAGCAAGATTGCTAGACCCTTGACTCTTTTGTTGGCCAAGGACACTACTTTTGATTTCGACTCAAGCTGTATGAAGGCGTTCGAGTCATTGAAATACTCACTTACTTCTGCTCCCATTCTTTTGTCTCCTGACTGGACGCATCCATTTGAAATTATGTGCGATGCATCTGATTTTACCATTGGTGCTGTCCTTGGGCAGCACATTAATAAGATACCGCATGTAATTTATTACGCTAGCCGAACCTTGAACGAGGCCCAATTAAATTACACAACAACCGAGAAGGAATTCTTAACTGTTGTGTTTGCATTAGAAAAGTTCAGGCTCTATTTAATCGGCTCTCCAGTCATCGTTTACACGGACCATTCAGCTCTTCGCCATCTTTTTGCGAAGAAGGATGCCAAATCTCGACTGATACGTTGGATTCTCTTACTATAAGAGTTTGACCTTGTCATCAGAGACAAGAGAGGATGCGAAAACGTAGCCGCCGACCATCTTTCACGCCTTCCTTCTTTGCCGACGCTGCAGATTCCTATAAAAGACGTTTTTCCAGATGAGCATCTCTTGACTGTGTTATGTGAACCTTGGTTCGCAGATATTGTGAATTATTTGGCCACCGGACTTATACCAAATGAATGGTCGAATCAGGACAGACTCCGATTTCTATCCCAGGTAAAACATTTTTACTGGGATGAACCATATCTATTCAAATACTGTCCCGACCAAATCATTCGTCGGTGTGTCCCCGACAATGAGTTTAAGAGCGTGCTGTCTTTTTGCCACGATCAAGCGTGTGACGGGCATTTTGGCCCTAAAAAGACAGCCGAAAAGATCTTGCGGTGTGGATTTTACTGGCCACAACTTTTTAAAGACGCACATGATTACTGCAAGACATGCTCACGGTGCCAACACTTGGGCCGGATATCTAGGAGAAACGAAATGCCGCTCCAACCAATATTGGCTGTTGAAATTTTTGATGTTTGGGGGATAGATTTTATGGGACCGTTTCCCAATTCTTTTGGGAACATGTATATTCTCCTCGCTGTTGACTATATTTCTAAGTGGCTCGAGGCTGTGCCCAGCCGGACTAATGACAACAAGGTTGTCGTTAGATTCCTCAAAGAAAACATTTTCTCTCCGTTTGGGCACCCTCGCGCAATCATCAGCGATAATGGAACTCAATTTTGTAATAGGACTTTCGAATCCTTAATGCGGAAATATTCCATTAATCACAAGCTTTCAACGCCCTATCATCCCCAAACTTGTGGGCAAGCCGAGATTTCAAATCGGCAAATTAAACAAATATCGGAGAAAACGGATTCCAAAAACCGTAAAGATTGGTCGTCAAAACTTATTGATGCCCTTTGGGCATTTCGAACTGCCTATAAGACTGATCTTGGCATGTCTCCATATAGGCTTGTTTATGGAAAGGCTTGCCACCTTCCAGTTGAAATTGAGCATCGAGCATTTTGGGCAATAAAGGAGTTGAATCTATCTCTAGGAGATGCGGGCAACCATAGAAAGCTGCAATTGAATGAATTAAACGAGCTTGGGGATGAAGCTTACGAGAACGTTGTAGTCGTCAAAAACCGAACGAAAGTGTTTCACGATAAACACCTTATGCGCAAATCTTTCAAACCTGGTCAACAGATTTTACTTTACGACACCCGGCTACATTTCCATCCCGGCAAACTTAGATCTCGATGAAAAGGGCCATTTTGGTACGCACCGTATATCCGCACGGTGCGGTCGAATTAGAAAATCCTGAGAACGGTTCACTATTTAAAGTGAACGGACATAGTCGTTCCTCACTGCGGACCATTCAGAAGAGCTCTTGCTGTTACAGGAGCCGATTTACGTTGACTGATCTTCCTTCATCTACCCCCAAATTTCGGTTATCTAGCCGTAAACGATGGAAACACGGTTTCAAATAAGTTTGGGGGTACGTCACACTTATAATTATATAAAAACAACATAAAAAATAAAAAAATAATAATAAATTTTTTTTTCAATTTTTTGGGGGTATTTTTGTAAATTTTCAGTTTTAACAAAAAATAAATAAAAATAAAATTTTTTTATTTACAAATAATTTCCTTTTTTTAAGAGGTCCTTTTTGCAAATAACCAAAATACCCCCTATAAATACAACCCGACCCCTCTTTGCATTTTTCATAACCCTAATTTCCACTCTCTGAAAACCCTAGCGCCGCAGCAGCCAGAGCAGGGAGATCTCTCCATTCCGCCGCGCAACCGCCGCCGACTCCTGCTTCCTGCCGCGCAACCGCCGCCTGTTGGAGTCTTTGCCCTCTGAAATCTTCAGAGGAGCTTTGCAGTTCTCTTTTCCTCTCTGTTAAAATTAAAAAAAAATCAATTAGCTTTCTGTGATGGCACCCACTTTACAATTTGAGAGGGACTTTTCCCAAATCTTTGCACACACGATCTACGGTAGCTATTTCGGTGAAGAGATCCGAAGGCGGGGGTGGAATTTCTTACTTTTTAACCATCCAATCTCCTTCGCTCTTCCGGATCTCGTCACCCGATTTTACGAGTGCATGTAGGACGGTTGCCTCTCACAACACACTTATATTAGGCTAATTTGGTGGGATAGGGAAATCATAATCGATAGGGACTTCATCTATGAAGTCACCTTAATACCTAGACTACCTACCCATGAACAAACCCTCCAATTCGAGGATTACTTACCCTTGATGGGTAATGACTGTTCGAGTGAACCACGTAAGGGCATCCAGGCTAGAACCCTCTTTGTGAACGTATTGACTGTGTGCCGTTGGGCACAAAATAATATTTTTGGTAGTTCGCACAATACTACATTTTTCACACCATCCCTTCATATCGTGCACGCCTTGATGACTAGGAACCCAAGCTATGATATGTGCACGGTATTGCTTCATTCAATCGGTGCGGACAAAAGGGCTGCCAATTACCCATGCCCTATGTTGGTGACACAAGTGTGTCGCAATTTCCTCCCTGTGGAGGAATTTGAGTTTTATATGCATGGAGGTATCTCCATTAGACCTCTTCTCGAGGGCGTATCATCGTCCTGTACCCGCCTAAATGATGTATGGTCGCGCACTGAGCCGGCCGAGAATGTACCCGCCAAGACACCCAGTTCCAGCTCGACCGCGAGCGAGAAAGAGCTTACCCCTGCAGCACATGCACGTTTGCTTAGGAAAGCCACTAGAGGGATAGATAGATTGATAGGGATGGTGACCAATCTGGATCACCGTGTGACAGAAATAGAGCACGGCATGACGACTCTGCTGGCGAGAGAGGAACGCTCCCGTTCTCGTTCAAGGGGATGGCGAGGCCATGAGCAGTGAGGGCACTGCTTTTGATAAGTTTAAGGGTAGAGGTGGTTTGTAAATAGTTATCATTGCATTGCATATTTTTATTTTTGTACATATTTGTTTTTTTTCTTTCTTTGCATATTTAATTCCGCATTGCATCTTTATAAAAAAAAATATAAAAACTAAAAAAAAATGAAAATAAAAAAAATAGGAAAAATAAAATCAAATAAAAATTGAAAATTTTTAAAAATTATAAAAATTAAAAAAATCAGTTTTGGCCATATTTGACTTAAGTTCGACAAGATGGTTGACTAGCTAAGAAAAACTAGATCCTAAACTTAGTAAGTTAAAAACCTTAAAATAACCTTTCTTAAAATTTAACTGTAGAAAATATATGTTCTTATAGTTTATTTAGAAATAGGCAAATTTTGAGTTCAGTTCTTGGGCTAAGTCAAAATAAGAGAAGAGTATTGAATTTTTTATGTGAAATGTAAGTCTGAAAAATAATTCCGAACCTTAAGTCTAAATTCTGAAAATATATACCCTACAACTCGCACAAACACGCACCTTGAAACTTGGGATAGTAGAGGATACCTTGAAATGCTCTTATCTAAAATCCTTAGTATGAAGGAAAATAAAATAAAAAGTATAAGTGTGAATAAAAAAAATGAACACTGGTTTTGTAATTACTTAAGGCTGCATAAATAAAATAAAATATATAGCGAGGGTGCTTTATCACCTAGTGCCTTAGACCAACTGGTTTGGGAGTCACTGCTAAAAGCCTTAGGTATTACAAGACGAGAAATTACGCCTATATGCGCAAGCACATTTTGTAATCGGTCGTTTAGTACCTCAAGAAATATTAACGGTCACATGAAGGATGTGCGAGCACTTTCATCTAAAATTCACCAACTAAAAATACTTTGGATGATGGAAAAGAGTATGATAGCTTGAATTGAATTTCCAAGTGTAGGGGTGATACATACACACACATAGGGGCAAATGATTGGGGTTTGGATGAGAGATAGGAATGAAAGATAGGGCTTATACCTTCAGTAGAGATGATAGAAATTCCTAAGTTGAGATGGAACCTTAGAAGGAAAATTCAAAAGATGCTGCAAGCTTAATAATTTTGCAGGACATATACGTTCTTAAGTTAAATGAAAAGGAAATGTGAAAAATACGGGTTGATGATTTCTAAGTTAAAGATAATAGAATTTCTTGTTAGAATACCGAATTGAAAAATGAAAGTCAATAGGCCAAATTGATCGGATTTTGTGGGTAGTATCCGTTGAAAACCCTCAAGAGACAACACTCCTCCTACTGGGGACGCCTAGAGGTTTAACGGCTTGTTGCACTAGCTCAGTGCAATCGCGATTCCCTGCGAAAGTGAGGTTAGGATTATTTCGAGAATAAATTGGTTTTGCTCGGGACGAGCAAAAGATAAGTTTGGGGGTATTTGTTCATATCAGAATATTGCATTATTATATCGCCCATTCTTAATCATATTACAAATAAATAGGTGCTTTTGATCCATGTCTGCTAAATAGTTGCAGGTTACAAGTTCTCAGAACAATACAGTGAAACTCATGAAAAGACGCTACAAATGTGAGACTACGACCAACAATGGATGAATCCGTATGATGCCGCCTACCAGTTTAAGGAACAAACGAAGATCAGTAGACAGTTCAATGCACAAGGCACAAGGGTAGCACAAGATTCAAGACTTCAAAGCGAAGCTCACGGTAAAAATCCACATAAATCTGCACTGTTGGAAATCTGGAAGAAAGTAGAAAAGATTCTGAGGAACCAAGTGAAGAAAACAGAAGGAAAAAGCAACATGAAGCAGCCCTGAGAAGTTGAACTCAAGACCATACTATATGGCCGCGGAACCGCGGCCAAACATGGCATTCTGCCGTGGAACCGCGGCCGTGTAGTGCACGTGTCGGTGGGTGTCGGTGCTTTGACCCGGCTTTCTTAGAGTAGTTCTGTAAATTCAGATATGGATTAGATGTAAAACCTAGGGTTTCTCCTATCTATAAATAGGAAGGCCGAAAGCCTAATTAGGCATGCCTCTTTTTATTTTTCTAGATCTAAAATTTTATTTCCTTGTAATCATTGAAGAGGTATCAATAAAGTAAGTTTCTTTTTTCTATCTTGCATTTTTTATCTGAATTTAATTTATGCAATTTTATTATCTGTCTTTTATTATCAGCAAATTAGGTCATTAAAATAAAACTATAAAAATGAATTTTATCGTAACTTTCCTAATGAGTGAGTAATTCCTCACTTGTTAGGGTTAGGATAGGGAAGGTTTGAGAGAAGGAAATCTCTCTCACTCCTTTCTTTGCCCATATAATATTTTAATTAGGACTCTATTTAAATTAACCACACACCGCTCACTACAGCACCCTATCCTACAAGATAGCGGTGATTCCCTAGTTAGACCGGTTGTGGTTGATTCAAATAGAGGTTAGGGCTAAGAGTTAAGAAAGGACGAACAAGGACCAAAAGGAAGAAACGAAGTTTCTTCCTAGTCGTGCTAATCCCCTTTGTTGACTATTACCCTAACACCTATGTTCTTAACTAGGGCAAAGAAAGCGGTGAGTAGAATCCCTTTTCCAAACTAACCTAATCCTAACCCTAGCAAGACTTTAAATCAATTGAATCTTATTCTTAGAATTTAAAACAAAACCTACCAAAATATGACTTAACTCGTTAGAACTTAAAGAAAAGAACACATTTTCCCTGTGGACCGACCCGTATTCACCGGCTAGCTACCAAGCGACACCGTCTTGATTGCGGTATTTCTTAAATTTTAAAACGCACACACAGAAAAAAAAACAGTCAATCAACATGCTAGGTTATAGATGCAACATGTATGTATGAGACTCATACCATGCTAGGGTTTATGTTTGGGTTTCATTTATCATTAAGTAATTACAAATTAGTAGATTTAATCAAAACTAGAAGCTTGTAGATAAGCTTTGACTTAGTCCACTCTTTTGTTTCTACTTAAGATATTTTGTGACCTAACCATTAACCCTTAACATGGTTAATTCTCTACATGGGTTAGTGTATGGATGATATACTCACCCAAGGGTTGCATTTGAATCAAGAGAGATATTTTCATCACTTGAGATATTTTTTTTCTTCTTCTTCTTCCTCGTCTCATTTTTGCTCTCTAAATTTTGAGATCAAGAAGAAAAATAGTGAGAAATTAAATACTAAAGTGAGCTAAATTCCTACTTCATCATTCTCTTCTACACTAGCCATATAGATTAGTGTGTTAACTTCACTAATTCCGTATTAGTGAAGAGTGAGCTTGAGTCCGTGTTTCCTCGACGTAGATCATCATAGACTTTGAAGACTTCAAGCAAGAATGCATCGTACATCTTGTGGAGCCTCTCAAGTGTTCGGGAGTTCATGGATCGCAGCGAAGGGACCACTACTCGGAGCTTATGAAGCGAAGGAACGGACTACAAAGGTTGTAATCCCTATCACTTAGATGTAAAGTTGTTTACATGCAAAGTTAACCCTAATTCTCTAGTTCGATTACTTGGTTAGTTTGTTTAGCACCCCAAAAATTTTAATATAGCATGTTTGATACTTGCCAAAACCTTGCTAAGGTGCTAAGCTAACCCTACAGTGGTATCAGAGCCAAATTAGAGCATTAGGCGTTGTCTAGACGAAGTCAAAATTCCGATCGAACCCCGAAAACCCTAAACGGATCCCCTCTCTGGAAATTTTTCAAAAGGTTGGATTTTTCCATGTTAAAAATACTCAGAAAATCATACAGGGAATTCTATGGAAACACCTGAAAAATGAAACCCTAACTCGTCTAAGTGACCGCGGATCCGCGGCCAAAACATGGTTTTGGCGGCAGATCTGCGACGCCACTTAAGAGGCTTTGCTCGGGCCCTTCAGCTGTACGTCCGTAGGTACTTTGATATGTCTCTGGTTAACTTTAACAGTGCTCAAGTGTTGAGCTCTCTGGGAAATTTTGGGAATTCATTGAATCGCTCGAATTGTCTAACTTCGCCTAGCTATCTGTGATTGCGATACAATATGTGGAATTCATATAGTTAGGCATGAAATCCGTAATATGTGATATTTCGGGTTTATGATGTCTAAGGTAATTGTGGATTCCAGATGTTGTAGTTTTACATTTTCTTTTCTGCGACTGTAAGTGTAATATGTGGTGTATCGCCGTTTTCGTTGCTATACATCAACGACAAATGGGATACGCATATTTACTTACGTTGATGACATGTGATGTTATGTGCTGCTGTGATATGTTATATTGGATCGTCGTGATTAGAATAGCCAGGGGTTTTATGTGAGATGAGAGTTTTT
Source organism: Agapanthus africanus (assembly GCA_030015575.1). Taxonomy (NCBI): domain Eukaryota; kingdom Viridiplantae; phylum Streptophyta; class Magnoliopsida; order Asparagales; family Amaryllidaceae; genus Agapanthus; species Agapanthus africanus. Next base: position 490,213,944 of record CM057346.1, on the reverse strand, counting down.
ATTTTCATTCATGTAAAATTCAATGTATGTAATATTGTTTTATTGGGGCACTTCCGGGTTGAGGATGATGTCATCATTGTTGTATATTATTTACTTTTCCGCATTAGGATAGACCCAAGGTGGGGAGCACAAGTAACCAGGTTTCTAAAGTCCAGTGAGAGACCAACTCGAGGAGTCTTGTCCGGGTCTCCTAACTTTAGAATTTGTAGGGTTGCTTGTCGCTCTCGTAGGGGTCTAGGGATGTGGGATTGGCTATTCATCGGGACCGTAGAATCCGCGATTTTACTGGCATAAATAAAACACGGAATTCCTAGTATATCCAATATTTCATATATGATTCTTCTGCTGCTGATATTCTGTGATGTGATCATTTTATATGCGTGAGACGAATACTTATACTATATATATATGATATATAAATATTATTGCTTTCGTTTCTTCTGTGATGCTTAGGAAGCATAAATGATGGGAATTCATTAATGAGATTAATGAAAAGAAAAGAAACTTAAAAAATATTGTAGAATCAAATTTCAAAAAGGGTAGCTCTAGTTTTTGCTTTGCATAGCGGTATTCCTTGTAGAATATCCAGCACCTTATTCGATAAGGAAAGAGCCGAGATCTCTTCACCGGGAGTGACCTCTTTAGCAAAACTAGCAGACACTACAACTCACTCGGTTTTGTTTTTGATTGCTTCTATAGTTCTTGCTTTGCATAGCGGTATTTCTTATAGAATATCCAGCACCTTATTCGATAAGGAAAGAGCCGAGATCCATTCACCGGGAGTGACCTCTTTAGCGGAACTAGTAAAAACCTCAAAAACACTCCTTTTCAAAATCACTTGTTTCTACAACGATATCAAGTTCATTACGCTCATGGTTTTCTTAAAAACCTGCGTAGCCCTCCGTCATTTCAGATAAAGATTATTTAGTATTCGTACTGCGTTTGTTGACCTCTGTCAAGACGTAGTATGCGGTAGCTGATTAGTACTTATCTGTAAAGCATGAGATGAGATTGGATTAGGGTACTCGCACGACCTTGTTGACCTCTATCAAGGGTCGTGCGGGTAGGTTTAATTCAATCAAAAAATGACGGGCTGAACTTGACTAGTGCACTATGGCTTGTTGACCTCTGTCAAGGTCATAGCACGCTAGGGGCAAAAGATATTATCGGGAATTTCAAGTGTTGAAATTTGCAATGAGATTGCATACCTTCTATGAGATAGTTGGATCCTGATACCCGCTGCGAGCAAGAGTTGCTCCTAAGAGAGTTTTGCACTTTACAATTAGCTAACCCATTAGGTGTCTAGAAAGGTGTTAATGGGGCTACCCCTAAGGGAAAATGAGGTTTATCTTAATTAGGTCCGTGCGAAAGCATGGGGAACCTCCCTCAAAGTACCGGCGCTGGCCTGACTGAACGGTTAGCGAAGTTGTAGACTGTAATTAATCCCAGCTAGTCTTTCCTTTTTAAAGGTTTTTTGAAGGAAGATTTGATCAAAACAGTGGGAGCCATCCTGATTAGATAAGATAATAACCAATCTAATCTTACAAGAGCATACACTAAAGTGTTTCCTTCTCTCTCTCCAGGTAGCGACCATATCATGCCTTAATCAAGATAATAACATTGATGTATTGACCGAACCCGTCTGTTATACTGAGTAGGGGAACGTTGGTTCCGTTCTTTCTTATAATTGTTATAAGACTGAACAGGAGATAGGAGAATATCCGGATTCCCACGCCATCCAAATGAAGAATAAGCATGATGATGCATTTTCTTCAGGTGTGTTAGTTATCGAGAACTGTTTCTCAGTTCACTCTACGTCCTGGACATTAGATACCGGATCAGAATCCCACATATGCAATATGTTGCAAAGGCTAAGGAAAGGTAGAGAACTGGGAATAGGTGATCATTCCGTAAGAGTAGGGAATGGTGCAAATGTCGCAGCCAAAGCAGTTGGCGAATATCACCTTGTATTACCAAATGGTAATACATTGATTCTGAACGAATGCTATTACATACCGAACCTGATATGCAATCTTATATCAGTTTCTTTATTAAGTAAAGAAGGATATAATTTTGTAATACAGGATGATATTATGAACATCTTCCTAAATCAAAAATTGATTGGATCAGGCTCGTTACATAATGGCGTATACATTCTAAATCAAACCACAATTCTTAATGTACAAAACACTTACAAGAGGAAAAGTTCAGAAATGAACGAATCTTTCTTGTGGCATTGTAGACTTGGTCATATCAATACGACACGACTGGCTAAGTTGCATAAGGATGAATATTTGGATCCATTCGAATTATCATCTTATGAAACTTGTCATTCATGTCTCAAAGGAAAGATGACCAAAACTCCGTTTAGTGGACACGGAGAAAGAGTTACGGAACTCTTGGGACTGATACATAGTGATGTATGCGGTCCCATGTCTACACATGCCAGGGATGGTTCCTCGTACTTCATTATATTCACTGACGATCTCTCAAGATACGGACATGTGTTCCTGTTGAAACACAAGTCTGAAACTTTTGAGAAATTCAAAGAATATTAGCACGAAGTCGAGAACCAAAAGGGTAAAAGTATTAAAATCCTTTGATCTGATCGAGGAGGAGAATACTTGAGCAATGAGTTCCGGGACTATCTAAAAGAGAATGGGATTCTCTCTCAGCTTACTCCTCCATATACACCACAACACAACGGTGTATCAGAACGGAGGAACCGCACCCTATTAAATATAGTGCGCTCTATGATGAGCAGCGCTGAGTTACCTATTTCCTTTTGGGGTTATGCGCTGGAGACAACAGCATACCTATTGAATCAAGTTCCATCTTAATCAGTACCTACTACACCATATGAGATATGGAGTGGGAAGAGACCATGTCTTAAACGAGTTAAGATATGGCGTTGTCCGGCCTATGTCAAAAGGAAAAATTCGGACAAACTCGAGGCACGGCCTGTTCTTTGCAAGTTTGTGGGATATCCAAAACATTCAAATGGATATCATTTCTACCGCAGTGAGGAACAAAGGGTGTTTGTTGCTCAACATGCCACCTTTTTAGAAAAGGAATTTCTTGCAAAAGAAATTAGTGGAAATGAGGTAGAACTGGAAGAAGTTCTAGCTACACAAACTGCAACAGAAGATTTGGTAGAACCAGAGAATTCAGTAGTTCCCAACGAACCCCAATCTCTCCGCCGATCTGGTAGGGTTTCTCATCCACCTGAGAGATACTACGGTTTTCTCATAGACGGTGGGAGCGAGGATTGCATCATGGAAGATGATGACCCAACTAGCTTCGAGCAGGCCATCACGAATGGGGACTCTGTGAAATGGCTGGATGCAATGCAATCTGAGATGGAATCCATGTACACCAACAAAGTATGGACTTTGGAAGTTGCTCCTGAAGGGGTAAAACCCATTGTGAGCAAATGGATCTTTAAGAAGAAACTTGGTGAAGATGGAAAAGTTGAGACTTTCAAAACTAGACTTGTTGCAAAGGGTTTTCGTCAACGACCAGGTGTGGATTATGACGAAACCTTTTCTCGAGTGGCTATGCTTAAATCCATCCGGATCTTACTTGCCATTGCTACATACCATGACTATGAAATCTGGCAAATAGATGTTAAGACCGCTTTTCTAAATGGTGATTTAGAGGAATGAGTGTACATGACTCAGCCAGAGGGCTTCGTAGACAGTGGGAGCAGCGGAAAGGTGTGTAAGCTGCTTAAATCCATCTACGGGTTAAAGCAGGCATCACGGAGTTGGAACATCTGTTTTGATGTGGTAGTCAAAGAGTTTGACCTCATCAAGAACATAGATGAACCTTGTATATACAAGAAGGCAGCAGAGAATAAGGTTGTCTTCCTCGTATTTTACGTGGATGACATACTCTTGATAGGAAATGATATTCCTATACTGCACTCGGTCAAGCTCTTCTTATCACAAAGATTCTCAATGAAAGATTTAGGTGATGCCTCCTGCATTTTGGGGATTAAGATCTATAGAGATAGATCTAAACGGATACTGGGATTGTCCCAATTCAGGTACATTGACACCTTACTAAAGAGGTTTAGTATGGAAGAATCCAAGCGTGGAAACTTACCCACGATCTCTGGACTCACTCTCTCCAAAGAGATGTCTCCTAAGACTGATTTGGAGAGAGCTCGCATACAAGGGATACCCTATGCTTCGGCAGTAGGCTCTATCATGTACGCGATACTATGTACCAGACCCGATTTAGCATACTCACTAAGTGTAGTGAGTAGGTATCAAGCAGATCCAGAAGAGAGTCACTGGACAGCTGTGAAGAACATTCTCAAGTACTTGAGAAGGCGGAAAGAGATGTTCTTGGTGTATGATAATGGAGAACTCCAAGTTGAGTCCTTTACCAATTCGAGCTTCCAAAGTGATAAGGACGACTCTAAGTCGCACTCGGGATTTGTCTTTACCCTAAATGGAGGGGTGGTGTGTTGGAAGAGTTCCAAACAGGAAACCGTTGCAGACTCGACGATGAAGGCTGAATACATCGCTGCCAACGATGCTGCCAAAGAGGCTGTCTGGATAAAGAAGTTCATTACCGAACTTGGTGTGGTTCCGTCCATCGAGCATCCAATACCTTTGTATTGTGATAACAATGGAGCTGTGGCTTTGGCCAAGGAACCCAGATCCCATCAGCGATCCAGGCATATTCTGAGGCGGTATCACCTGATCCGGGAGATGGTTGATCGCCGGGAGATCGAGGTCAGGAGAGTAGATACGAAGGATAACACTGCGTATCCATTCACGAAGGCCATTCCCCAGATACAATTTGAGAGACTCTTCGGGATATTGGGTATGAGATACTACAACAGCTGGGCTTAGTGCAAGTGGGAGATTGTTAGTTATGTATATGCCCTAAAGGCCATTGTTGTACATATGATGTATATTATAGTGGATGCTTGGATATATATAGAGAGGACTTTCTTACTCGACATGATAGTATGCTGTCTGGTTGCACTTTATCTTAACATGTTAACAAATATTGTTTTGTGATCACATGTTGATAAAACCCTTAGATATGTACTTGACTACTAGGACTATGATGCAGATTATATTAGTGGGGTCAGGGTAGTCCACAAGTACATCCTATAATTGTTCCTAGTCGAGGGTGTATCGAGACAGGGTATCGATACTCCAGAGTAGACTAGCGTATACGCATCTTGACCCATATGATGGGCAATGGATGATCCCACATCCATTGGTGTTTGACATCAAAGATGGTATACGGGTGCTCAGTGGAGACTGGGTACACTGAACGGACTCGCCGAGAACTCCTTGTTGGTATTATACATATCGTCAGATAGCAGTTCTATGGTGACACTGGTACAGATTAGTCTGTAGACCCGAGATCGTCATAGAGTCTTATGTGATTCCTACTGTGCTTTGATTTCCACCTTACCACGTTCATAAGAACGTGCAAAACGGTGGCTTTTGGGTACAGTCCCGAATCACATGGAGGCAATGAGCGATAGGAGAGGTTTCTTCTCTCCCGGTATTGGGGGTTGATGTTGCGCTGTGTTCGATTGGCTATAACTGGAAGTCCCTGGCCAGGGCTGATATGGAGATCTACTGGTAAGTGTTATCAGTAGTTTCTCGACCCGCTATGAGCCTCACATCGACACGACTTATCGTTTACTGGGGTCTGACGTTTACCACCCCTAGACTAGATATGCGACATATCAGACGAAGAGACCGGACTGTACGGTAGTGTTACTGATTGGATTTACAGAAGTTAGAGCAGACTTGCTTGTTGATCTTATGATCGCTCAATATCCGGGTGACCGTTATGTTTAGCTAACCGCTTGCGGCTTGTTGGTGTTTGATGTGATCATCACCTACTGTCGACGTATTGACGAGTCTTTAGAGTCCTATATAGAGGTTTCCAGGCTCAGGAAAAACGGAGTAGGAGCACATATATGAAATGTACGGGATCGAGACTGATACATGTATGTGGTACCGTATTCTATTCTCGCGATATGTGATATCGGCCGGTTATATGTGATATAGCCGGGTTATCGGATCAAGTGTTGATTCGAAGAAATAATATATATATATTATATGCTCACTTAAATATTTATTATTCTCATATATGATGCATTTAACATATATGTGATATATGTTTATTGTATTGTTTTCTTTTGTTACATGAATATTATATATGTGATATATAATATTATGACATGCTAGGTTATACATGCAACATGTATGTATAAGACTCATACCATGCTAGAGTTTATGTTAGGGTTTCATTTATCATTAAGTAATTACAAATTAGTGGATTTAATTAAAGCTAGAAGCTTGTAGAAGCTTGTAAATATGTTTTGACTTTGTCCACTCTTTTGTTTATACTTAAGATATTTTGTGACCTAACCATTAACCCTTACCATGGTTAATTCTCTACATGGGTTAGTGTATGGATGATATACTCACCCAAGGTTTGCATTTGAACCAAGAGAGATATTTTCATCACTTGAGATATTTTTTTTCTTCTTCTTCTTCCTCATCTCATTTTTGCTCTCTAGATTTTGATATCAAGAAGAAAAACAGTGAGAAATTAAATACTAAAGTGAGCTAAATTCCTACTTCATCATCCTATTCTATACTAGCCATATAGATTAGTGTGTTAGCTTTACTAATTCCGTATTAGTGAAGATTGAGCTTGAGTCCGTGTTTCCTCGACGTAGATCATCATAGACTTTGAAGACTTCAAGTAAGGAAGTATCGTACATCTTGTGGAGCCTCTGAAGAGTTAGGGAGTTCATGGATCGCAGCGAAGGGACCACTACTCGGAGCTTATGAAGCGAGGAATGGACTACAAAGGTTGTAATCCCTATCATTAAGATGTAAAGTTGTTTACATGGAAAGTTAACCCTAATTCTCTAGTTCGATTACTTGGTTGGTTTGTTTAACACCCCAAAAATTTTAATATAGCATGTTTGATTCTTGCCAAAACCTTGCTAAGGTGCTAAGCTAACCCTACAGAGCCAATGAACCGATCAAAAATCATGGCTGCCATGGCCGCCAAAGCCCAAGGAAGAAAGACCGGCGGCGCAAGCTAGTCCCGACCCGGTCCAAGCGTGGCCCCGAAGCAAACTCCTCAGGCCAACCCTTCCGCAGCACCCCCAGTCTCGGAGGAGCGTCGTGGGAGGGTCAGAAGCACGTGTGGGACCCGGCGCCCCGAGCGAGGGAGGTGGAGTCTCCCCCCGCCGAGAAAATCCCCCTCAAGAGACAGAAGCAGGTGGTCTCTCGGCCACCCCCTACCGGGATCCAAGTGCAGGAGGGCGACTTCAGTATTATGTGCCCTCGGGGCTATCTGTGACCAACAGCTTGCTGTCGGAAATGGAGAAGTCATCTGGGACCAAGATTTCCCAGAGCACCATGAAGGCCCAGGTGGCCGCAATAGCGCAGGAGGCTGTTCGGGTCGGTATCTAGCTTTCTTCAAAAATTCCTTAAGTTTTATTTCCTCTGTTTTAGTTTTTTGACATGCTTGTTGTTTTCCTCAGGTCTTTCAGCAATGCGCTCTTCTCGTCGCCATAGAGTATGAGGAAATAGCCCCGGCGATGAAGAAGGCGGGTGAATCATCCTCGCGGGAGGAAGAGCTTCTCTTTCAATTGCAGCAAGCGGAGGAGAAGGCGGCCTCCTTGACTCGAGATTGGTCGCCGAGGGGCTGACGATCTCAAAGCTGAAGGAATCCCATCGGCTTCTAAACGAGTCCAACTGGGCTATCCAAGCCAAGATGGATGAGACGAATAGCCTCTACAATGCTATGAAAAGGTCGAGGGACGCCATCAAGAAGGATGCTCGGGCGGCCTTAGACGCGGCGAAGTTTGCCGAGAGCCGGGCAGTGAAGGCCGTGGAGGAATACAAGACATCTGATCAATTTTACCTTGATCTCACCGAATCCACGGCCGTCGGGTGGCACCAAGCCCTCGACGCCGTCAAGGAATCTATCCCGGAGTTCGTCGATGGGGAGCTCCATGCTAAGTTCCCCCTCACCGAGGAAGCACCGTAGGGGGGAGGCGCCAAGCTGGCTGTGGGAAGCGAGGCTGTCGGCGGAAGTGCTGACCCCGAGGTCGCCATTTTGTCCCCCGATAGTGGCGTCGAGCAGGGTGAGATCCCGGCCAAGCGGGCGGTCTGAGCTATCCCCCCCCCCTCTACGATTTTTTTCCTTCTTTCTCTTTTTAGAATTTTGTAAGCCTCCGGGCATTTGTGTAAGGTTGAGAAGCCCACAATACCTTTATACATAATTTTTGTAAGGCTGGGGAGCCCACAATACCTTTGTACATAATTTTGATCATAAATAAAATATGTATTTTCCTTTGCTCAAATGTCTGATCATCCTGCAAGCACTTTAGCTCGTAAGTCTTTTCACCTTGCAAGTACTTTTAGCTCGTAAGTCTCTTTATCTTGCTAGCGTTAAGCCAGTGTCCACCCCTTTCTAGGTGACGATCGTATGAGTCGAACGATAGCCTAAGTGTGGGAAGGTCGATACCCTCCCTTTCCTCAGAGTCGAGGGGCGATCACGCATCGAGTATGAATCGAACGATAGCCAAGTGTAGGAAGGTCAGCATCCTCGGTTATACCCGGTCGCCTCGCGATGAGGGCTTTAGATCCACAGCGTCTATTGGGCGGGAAGCTACCTGCAGTGGATGGGCCGAGTAGGAATCTGCTCGGCGGCCTTGTGAGGAGCGCTTTAGATCCACTTCTTCGTAGGGCAGGAATCTACCCCTTATGTATGGACCGAGCAGGAATCTATTCGGTGGCCTCGCGATGAGGGCTTTGGATCCACAGCGTTGTTGGGCAGAAAGCTACCCGCTGTTGATGGACCGAGCAGGAATCTACAAGGTGGCCTCTGGATGAGGGCTTTGGATCCACAGCGTTGTTGGGTAGAAAGCTACCCGCTGTGGATAGACCGAGCAGGAATCTACACGGTGGCCTCGTGGTGAGGGCTTTGGATCCACAGCGTTGTTGGGCAGGAAGCTACCCGCTGTGGATGGACCGAGCAAGAATCTACTCGCTGGTCTTGCGATGAGGGCTTTAGATCCACAGCGTTGTTGGGCAGGAAGCTACCCGCTGTGGATGGACCGAGCAGGAATTTACTTGGTGGCCTCGCGATGAGGGCTTTGGATCCGCGGCGTTGTTGGGCAAGGAGCTACCCGCTGTGGATGGACCGAGCAGGAATCTGCTCGGCGGGCTCATGAGGAGGGCTTTATTACCTCTCTACTATCTCCTTCGGGCGTCGTTCAACCTTCCGTGACCTATATTGGCGGAAATGGCGACCATCGTGGATGACAAGTGGCAGCACCATATCGGGAAAGTGCGATATTCCGTGATTTACGTCGTTGTGAGAGTAAATCTCGGCCGTTTGAAAGATTTTTGTTGAGGCTATAAATACCGAAGGCACATTGGTTTCTTTCTAGCCTTGCATTCCCTGAAGATGATTTGCCATGTATATACCATCAGGGAGATCGTTTCTTGTGACGATGTATACTTTTATAATCTCGATCGTTCCGAGAAGACGTACGAGGTGGTGATAGGCCGCCGAGAGAGCCGATGTAGGCGCTTGCTTCCCCGGAGATCTCTTCTCCTTCAGGTGCTAATTTATTCGATATGGAGGACTTTCCCAGGTCTGTACAACACCCTATCTCCGCAGTTGATGGACGAGGCGTTCGACAAAATGCACACTGTCCACGGGCTGGGTCTGATCTCAAAAAGTAGGCGGGATCGCTCGGTGGACCTCCTTCTTGAGAGTTTCCAGCAAAAGTTGGTCATCGCATCTTGCTCGGCAGACGAGAATCCTGGGGAGTCCATAGCTTCTACAGTCCTCGAGTACCGTCGGAGGGAGCGGGTCAAGGCTGCTTGGGCTCAGCTGGAGGAGCTTTCTTCGGTGTATCACCGACAATGTTTCATTAATTCTCGCCCTCCTTTGTTGTAATTGTTGTAAGGCTGGAGAGCCCATAATACCTCTTAATAAATAAATTTATCCTTTGTTGAGGTGCATTGTCTCTTTTTATCCCCTCGGTACATTTTATACTTTTTCTTAAAAAAACCTTGGAGTCTTGGAAACAAGAAAAGAAACAAAGGGATAGAGCCCCATAGCGGTGTAAAAGGTCTCTTCTGTGAGAGGACCTAGCTCAGGAAGCTTAATTAAATGCCAATAGAAATTACATTATTTCAAAAGAGGGTACATGTTATACAACTTAAGTTTCTCGGCGTTATAAGGCCGAAGAAAATTACGCCCCCTCCCCCTCCCCTCCCCCCGCGGCGTCATACGGCGATATGCTCTATCGGGCAAAGCTTTTGTTACGAGGAAAGATCCGTCCCACTTTGGAGAGAACTTATGTAGTCTCCCTTGGTCTACGAACTCGTTTCTTCGTAAAACCAAACCTTCCGTCTTGAAGGCCCGATGTTTAACTCGGGCATTGTAATAACAAGCGGTTTGCTGCTGATAGGCGGCAGCTCTAATTTGCGCTTGATCCCGCTTTTCTAATAAGACATCCAAGTTGCATCGGAACGCCGAGGTGTTAGCCTCATCATCGAAGTGTTCGACTTTATAACTGGGCAGTCCAATCTCCGCGGGGACCATCGCCTCAGTACCATAGCAGAGGCTGAATGGGGTTTCTCCCGTTGGTTTTTCTTCGATATCCGCAATGCCCATAGCACCTGCGGCAGTTCTTCGACCCAGCCGCCTTACCGTCTTTCCAAGCGAGCTCTGAGACCGCAGATGACGCCTCGAGTCGCTACCTTGGCCTGCCCGTTGCATTGAGGATGTGCGACCACGGCAAACTTTATCAATATGTAGTAACCGCTGCAAAACTCTTTGACTTTATCGTTTTCGAAGTTGGTCCCATGGTCGGTAACTATGCACCTCAGGATCCCAAATCGAGAAATTATGTTGTTCTGTAGGAACTTCATCGAGGTGGCGTCCGGTTTCCTGATGGGTACAGCCTCTATCCATTTCGTGAAGTAGTCAACAGCGACAAGGATGTATCTGTGCTCGCCCATGCCGGTAGGGAGTTGGCCCACCATATCCATCCCCCATTGTGCAAACGGCCAAGGGAAACTGAGTGGAGTTAGTTCGGTTGCGGGGAGATGAGGTATGCTGCCAAAGAGTTGGCAGTTCTTGCATCTTCTGACCAGCTTCTCAGCATCCTGGTGTATTCTCGGCCAATAGTACCCTTGCAGTATTGCCTTCTGGACCAGGATTTGGGCCCGTTGATGTGCTCCCCGACTCCTTCATGTATCTCTCGCAGAACGTAGTCAGCCTAGGGGTCGATGCACCAGAGTAGAGGCTGAGTGTATGATTTCTTATACAGGTTTCCGTTACTCCAGACGAAATGTCGTGCTTTGGCCCGAAGCCGACGAGCTTCTCCTCGATCTTCGGGAAGTACACCGTCCTTTAGGAACTCCACGAGGGGCTTTCTCTAATCCCGATATTCTTCCTGAGTCATATAGATCTGGAGTGTTACCTCTCCGTCTTCCACGCTGGACCGTGGCAAGGCTTTGAAGAGGATATTTCTTCTATAGTTGGCCGAATAGGAAGAAGCGAGCTTGCTCAAGGTGTCCGGTTGGGTGTTCAAGTTCCTTGGAATCTGCTCCACTTGGACCACATCGAAATTTTTTCAAAGCCTTTTTACCTCGGCCAGGTATTTTATCATAAGTAGCTCCCGGGCTTCTAAACACCCGGTTACTTGGCCGACGACCAGTGCTGAGTCGCTGTGAACTCTGATGGTCTTCAGCCCTACCCCGGAGGTGACTCGTAATCCTGCCAACAAAGCCTCGTATTCCGCGGCGTTGTTCGATGTTCTGAACCCGAGCTTTAAAGAGTATTCCATTTCCGCTTCGTCCGGGCCATGGATGATCAGGCTAACCCCGCTTCCCTCCTCGGTAGAGGATCCATCCACATAGAGCACCCAGTCTGGGATGGGGTTGGGTACTTCTTCGATCGAGGGACGTGGTTTGGGGCCCTGTGCTGCCGTTCCTTCTTTAGCGGGAATAGTGCATTCGACAACGAAATCTGCTAATACCTGTGCTTTGATGGCTTGTCTGGGGTGGTATTTGATATCGAATTGGAACAATTCCCACCTCCATTTCTCCAGACGACCTAACGACTCTGGGGAGGTGAGAATAGACCCTAAAGGTCGCTCGGTGAGGACGAGGATTGTGTGCGCTTGAAAATAGTGTTGAAGTTTTCTGGAGGCAACGACAAGTGCTAGGACTATTTTCTCTATGGCCGGGTATCTTGTTTCTGCATCCTTGAAAACATGGCTCACGTAGCAGACCGGTCTTTGTATGCCTTGGCATTATCTGACAAGCACCGAGCCTGCAGCTTGGTCGGAGACAGCTAGATATAATAATAGCTCGTCGCCCTCGACCGGTCGGGTGAGTAGCGGGGAGTCGCTAGGTGTGTCTTGAGTTGTTCGAAAGCGTTCTGGCATTCCTTAGTCCATTCGAATTTAGGAATTTTCCTTAGGGCCTTGAAGAACGGGAGGCACTTCTCTCCGGACCTAGACATAAAGCGACTCAGGGCAGCCACCCTCCCCATGAGGCGCATGATGTCTACATTGCTCTTGGGCATTTCCATGTTGAATATGGCGCTGATCTTTAATGGGTTTGCTTCGATTCCTCGATGGGTAACCATGAACCCGAGGAACTTCCCATCGGTGACACCGAATGCACATTTAGCTGGGTTCAGCTTCATTTTGTACTTGCGCAGGACGTCGAATGTCTCGCCGAGGTCTTTAGTATGCCCGGCTGAGGAGACGGATTTTACGAGCATGTCATCTATGTAGACTTCCATGTTTCTCCCAATCTGTGGTTTGAACAGTTTGTTGACCAGGCGTTGATACGTGGCCCCAGCGTTCTTGAGTCCGAAGGGCATCACTTTGTAGGAGTATACCCCCCGATTCATGGTGAAGGCGGTAAGTTCTTTGTCGGCCGGGTTTATCCAGACCCGATTGTAACCGAAGAAAGTGTCCATAAAGCTCAGTAGTTCATGGCCGGCCGAACTATCCACTAGCTGGTCTATCCGAGAAAGTGGATAGTTGTCTTTGGGACAAGCTTTGTTCAAGTCCGTGAAATCGATGCACATGCGTCATTCCCCGTTTGTCTTCTTGACCATGACCACATTCGCCAGCCAATATGAGTAGTCCAGCTTCCAGATGAAGTTGGCTGCGAGCAATCAATCTAGCTCGTCTTCTATCGCCTTTTGTTTAACCGGCGCAAAGCTTCTCTTCTTTTGTCGGACGGGTCGGGCTTGCGGGTCGACCCCGAGCTTGTGGGAGATCACTTTAGGGTCGATCCTGGGCATATCCGCTGGCGTCCAAACGAATACGTCTAAGTTTTCCCGGAGGAAATGGATCAAGTCTTCACGGTGGTCCCCGGTCAAAAGAGAGCCGATCTAGACTGTCTGACCATCGACTCCTTCTACGAGGGGGACTTCCGTCAATGCTTCCATCAGGGCCCCTTGGATTTTCCTTTGGTCATCACGTGTATCTAAGGATCCCTAGAAATCATGTGCGTCCTCAAAATCGTCGCCCTGCTCTCCGGCGATAGACGTCGAGGCGAAGCAAATTTTGGCGGTTTGCTGGTTCTCATAGGCCCGACCTATCCCCCTTGATCCAAAGGGAATTTGATCGCAAGGTGATAAGTCAAAATTTAAGCCCGGAGGGCATTCAAGATAGGGCGTCCCAGGAGAATATTATAAGATGAAGGGACCTTAGCGACGAGGAAGTTCACCGGCATGGTTCACGTATTGCCCGCTTCCTCAATGTTGAGGAGGAGGGTGACCATCCCCTCGCCCGGGACGGAGTGGTTTGTGAACCCAGAAAGGACATGTGAGGTCGGCCGAAGGTCGGATGGTCCTAGCCCCATACGCTGGAAACAGTTGTGGAACAGGATATCCGCCGAGCTCCCTGAATAGACCAAAATTCTCTGGACCTCGTAACGGTGGACTCGGGCCGTTATCACGAGAGGGTCATTGTGAGGAACCGATATGCCGTAGAGGTCTTCATCGGTGAAGATGATCGGTTCGTCCCTCCTACACCTCTTGTGGGGCGTATCGTTTGCGCCCTCGACTAGGAGGAGGCAGTGGTTCCCCCCATTTTCCCGAGCTAGATCCGAGGTAACGACTATGATTTATCCGATCATTAATTCCCCGGGATGAGTTTGGTCTTTTTGCTCTCGCTCTGCCTGCCGCTTGTCCCGTATGTATTTCGCCAGGTGGCCGGAGCGGATCAACTCCTTGATGTAGTCACGGAGTTGTTTGCAGTTCTCAGTCGGGTGACCCTACGATCTGTTGAAGGCGCAGTACGGACCGCGGCGATGCTTGCCCGCTCTTTGGGTAACTGGCGGGAGCTTACAGAACCTCTCGCCCTTAGCTTCCTCCAGCAGCTCGGTCTAGGAAATGTTTAGAGAAGTGTACTTCTGAAACCTCCGGGAGTAAGGTTTCAGATGGTCAACTTTCTTTTTCTCCTCCCTGTCCCTTTTCTTTCGGTCCATTTGGTCGGCTCGGGACAGATTTGAGTTCACCTCCGACTCGAGTTGGATCTCTCGCTCGATCCAGGCTTTCACTACTGCCATGGTCTTAGGTTGTGCTAATGCAAAAGAGCGGAGCCACTCTTTATCCCTATGACCCGACCTCAGCGCGGTGATAATTGTTTCATCGCAGTGCTCGGGAACCTCCAGAAGGACGTTGTAGAAGCAAGTGACATACCCTTTGAAGGATTCTTTGTCTCCACTTTTAACAGTGAACAGGTAGTCGACCGTCCTTTTCTGTCGTCGGTTTCCGAAGAAATGACTGAGGAATTGGGTAACCAGCTCGTCGAAGGTCGGATGGAGCGCGGTGCGAGTCTCGAAACCAGTCCCGGCCAGCCCGGATTGAGGTAGTGTGGAAAACTCCGCATTGAGCTGTGTCCGAGTTATTTTGGAAGCTCATGCCCACCGTGAATGCGTCCAAGTGGTCCTTCGAGTCGGACTTCCCGTCGAAGAGGGCCACTTTGGGCGGCTTGTTCCTGGACAAGACGTGCTCGGCCAGCAACTCTTCTGTAAAGGGCTTTGTGAGCGAATCGGCGGAATACCTGGCCCCTTTGCCGGACATGTGGCCATCTCGTCGTATGCCTTCGATTTTCTTTTCAAAGGCTTCAAGCCGGTGGTGGTACCCCGAGGATTCTGCACAGTCGGAGTGGTGGCTACCCCCGCTTCGGGTCTGCGCGGTGATGCGGCTTCGATTCCGCTCCATTAATTTTCTTAAATCCTCGGGAGAGACCCTTCTTGAGTAATCCCGACGTTTGCCGTTTGCGCGGCCTCGGCGGAAGTGGGGGCGTCGGTCATGCTTAGAAGCAAGCAAACTGACCGACATCTCCTCAGGGGGTGAGAGAGCGCGGCGGGTGTCAGAGCGACGGCCTAGTCTCCCCTGAGATCGGGGTGTGGAGCTGTCCGACGCCCAGCGGGTCATGGAATCATTCACCGCATGAAGGTCATGGTTGTCGAAATCGTCACGCCGGCGCTCAGTGACGCTGAGATGAGTGTAAGCGAGATCGAGGGCCTGAGCTTGCCCATCTGTCCTTCCGCGGACATCGTTATCCCGGGGACGGGGAACCGTGGCTTGATGTGTAGGGCCCGCCGTTGGAACGCGGACAAGCGCATCCACCAGAGCTGTGAGTCTGTCGATTCGGACGGATAAGGCTTCGATGACGTTAAGAGGGGGAGGAGAACCGCTCCCGCCTCCGTTATGGATGGTAGGGCGGCTCGTATTGGGATCGTCGTAGTTGTCGCTCGCCATTAGGTCGAGAGCGGAAGATCAACTTTATGAGTGAAGAAACTTCTGAAACATTCCCACAAACGGCGCCAACTGATGGAGGTCGTGATCTTGCTCAGATGTTGTCCTCCGTCGATCTGCTAGCAAACGGTTTTGAACGGTTGAAATTTGTTTTGGGGGTTGTTGAGCGTGTGGATCTCAATGGATTGTTAGAAGTTGCTGATGCCAAACTACCTGCAAGGGAAGTCCCGGGGTGGGGAACCACCGTAGGACCCTCCGACGATCAAGTTAGTACCGGGGAATTAAAGTAGCGTAGCAGCCTATTGGAATGAGTTCAAGTTATCTGAGTCATCTGAAAGATGGATTTATATAGTGGTCGCGTGGAGCAAGCCGGCGCGAGATCCTCGCCGTCAGTTACGCCCCCGCGTTATCCCTGCATTAATGGCGGAATACGCCCATTAATGGGAGGACGCGCCAGTATGGCACGCAGAACGTAGGGAGACGGATATCTCCCCCTGGCGAGATACACGGAACCGTTACGAGGACGCTTGGGCTCCGCGCTCTCGGTTGATCGGAGAAGCCGAGGAAGCTCGGCCTATCAGGTGGCTCGAAGACGAGCAGGGAGGCCGAGGAAGCTCGGCCTGTCAGATGGCTCGGAGATGAGCCGGAAGGCCGAGAAAACTCAGCTTGTCAGATGGCTCGGAGACGAGCCAGAAGGCCGAGGAAGCTCAGGCCTTGCAACAGCTCGAAGACGAGAAGGGAGACCGAGAAAGCTCAGTTGTAGCATTGCTCGAAGATGAGCTGTTGGTTGTTTACCAGGTGAATATGGAAGGTACTCAGGAAGGTCTTCGGAAGGTCCAATGCATCCTTAGAGACGAAGTCCTGAGGAACTTCCCCAATGCATCTTGTTTATTCCACCTCCGTAACTCCCGAGACACGTAATCCGCCACATGTCGCAATCTGAGAAATTCTTACTTAAGAGCATCATCACATTCATATACTTCATCAAGACATTTAATTATCAGCCAACAAAATGGGTCTCCGAGGAATTTAAATGATCACAAAAAGAGCTCAAACATAAATATCCAAGGATAACATAGAGCAACACCTGTTGTTTTTCACACAACATTTGTATATGAATCAAATGCAACATAATTAATCTGTCCCCTTAAAACTTTACAAATGAAGCTGCCGAAGAATTCCATCACTACTGATGAACATAAAAGGATCTAAACCACCGGTCGATTAATAACAAATCATTTCTGCCTCTATACATAATATATCCCTTGCCCATCCCCGTGTACTACTTGTACTCAACAATCATACACCCTAACATAATCATAATATATCACTGCACTGAACCACGGTTCGAAGTGAAGACTGGGGCTGAGCCTCGACTAGAGGGATACACGGGCACAACACCCAAAGTGAAAGGCTTGAGGCCGGCTTGGTTACCTTCGCCTTGGATTTTTCTAGCTTTGGACTTGTCCATTCGAGATCGGCGAAAGACCTCTTGGATTTGGCGGTCGTGATCCTTTAGCATCTGATCTACGCTGTTGCCTGTTGGCCTCAGCAGAGGCCCCGAATAGTGAATCTTGTTTCCAGCGGGTCCATAGCCCTAATTCAAGAAAAGGTATTGTAATGTAAAAATATACAAGCATATCACTCAACCCTCGCGACAACTTTTGGAGTCCAGGTGCAGCAACAAGGCCTTTTGAGCCACCCAAGTTCAAATCTTTTGCTGCGCGCATTGTTTTTCAAAAAAAAACTGTTCGACAGATTGCCACTTTGCAGAAACACTAGTACATCCTACAAAAAGTGCTCTCGACTTGAGGGATGGATTAAAATATAAACTATACCCCTCGACTCTCACTACAACTTCGGAGTTTTGGTGGGTGCAAGAACTTAAAGTCTTGCAAAGGTTGGTCGAGGAAATAATGGTTATATAAAATTTATAGTAGCCCAAAAGGGTGATAAGTTGGTAAGGCATGAGCAACTTGTGGCAAGGTAACAAGTTTGATGCGTCCAAGCAACGCAAAAGGAAAGGGTTGAAGGAAGGAGGCTAAAGGAGACTAAACTAACACACACCTATATTTCTCAAAAGAAAAAATTGTAACACGCAAACAAGAAATGCTAAATTTGGCCATCTGTAGACCATTGTAATTTGAATCTTGTATATGTAAGTTTATCGTTTCTGAAGGTTTATACAGGGGGGGAAATAATGTATAGATGCATTTTCCTACAAATTCTTTTGATGCTATTTCACAGCTTTTCAACACTAGAATGAAAAATGAATTCCCTATAAAGAATGCTACATGGCACTCAAAGAGATGAATGTGAAGACAAACGGAATTCCAAAATATTCAAACCCCCAAGGGTTGACATTAAAACAGTATATATTTCTATCCCTTGACCGATTGATACTTCATTGACATAATTTCAGGAAAAATGAGAAAATGAAAATTGATACGAAGACTTGATTAAAATTCCATATACTCACCAGAGGTTGGTCCATATTGCTGCTCCTATCATCTTCTCTTCGCTGCGATCCTGCAGCTACATGCTTATGATATAATTCACCATATTTTCTAGCACTGTCAGAGGGATCTTTACCCAATTCAGACAATCTACCAGATGGAGCTGCTTCTGACTGAGTGGCAAGTTTCTCACCGCCATCATCTGATAAAAGATTTCTTCGTGATGCCACTAAGCCTGATAAGGCTGATAAGTTAGCCGTTGCTGGAATTTTTGGCATGCAATCATCATTTTTTCTAGCCTTGGTCCATTGGCTCCTATTAACCAAAGGCCCAGAATGAGAAGATCTATGACTATGAGAATAATGACTCTGAGGATCTTCAGTTGGTTCCAAGCGTTGTGGGTGTTTAGGGGGCTCGATTGGGAAGCCAGAAGCTACTTCTTCTGGATTTGGATTGAACTTTTCACTTCTGCTCTTGGAATTACCCTGGCTTTGCCATTTCTGCAATAAAACAGATGAAAAAGAGAAAAATGGAGATAATTTGATCAATAAATTAATGTTCAATTATGAGACTGAATCACGACCTTAACCTTCCTTCGAAATAGCCAACTCATGAGCAATACAAGAATCAAGGATGGAAATAATGATACGTGGATTCATGCACTTAACATGGCTATAACTTCTTACTATAAAGACTAGACCTTCCATTCTATAGATTCCCTATCTCAGTATATGAATTTTCCCTGTATTGCTAATTGACACGCATCAATAATTGTGATTTCTCTAGGTTATCCTGAAGTATTATAATTTATTCTTATAAGCACAGCCTACATGAAAAACACAAGGGTAAATTGTCAAAAAGCCCCCAGCCCGCTTCAAACTTGTGTAAAAACCCCTGGGTGGCTGGGACTTTTGCTCTTGTTAAAAAAACACCGAGCCCAATTAAAAAACCCTTTTTACTAGTTGCTTGTAATATCTAAAAAGTATCATGTAATATCTAAGCAGTTGGAGGGGATAAAGGCCTCAATGAAATATGGCTAAGGGTTTTTTCACAAAATTTTTTAGCAGTAGCCCCTTCCCAACAATTTTGAAAATATCAGAGGTTTTTAGACAATTCCTGAGAGGGCCAGGGGCTTTTTGACAATTTACCCAAAACACAAACATATTCAGAAGTATCATTGAAATTCTAAAAGATCTTGTTCATTAGAAATTGTTATGAATATTGTTATGAAAATATATTTTTATTATTATATTTAGTTATCAGTTTGATAGTTGTTATATGTTTGTTAGGAGAGATGATCTATAACTCTCATTATATAATTGTATGGAGCACTACTTTTCTCTTAAACCAATAAGATAATTTCTCTCAATTATTTTCATGGTATGAGAGCTTGAAAATAATTGAGAAAAGGAGAGAAAAAACCCTAATTACCTCCCTTTTCAATCAGCCGTAAACTCGTCCCCTCGGCCACCCCCTTTGTCATCGCATCACCTTCGATGCACCATCCTGCCCCTCAACTACCCCTGCAGCCTCGAATCACCCTCGACTACCCCCTACAACCACCACCAGCCAGCAGCGAACCAAGAACCTCTTCAACCTCCCTCCAGCACCTTGTCAACCTCCCACCAGCGCCTCCAACACCTCATTGACCTCCCTTCAGCACCTTCAGCACCACGCCAGCACGTTCGATCCTCCTTCCAACACCTCGACGACACCTCGCCGACCATAGGTCAAGTCGACCAATCCCAGCGCCTCCAGCACCTTCGATGCCCTTAGTCGACCAAGTTTTCCTTCGGATCTAGAAGATTTGAGGATGAATCTATGTGATGAGGTTGATTTGAAGGTATTTTGTTGATTTTTTTTTTTAAGTTTTTGATGATTTTTGGGATCTGGTGATCGACTTAATTCCTGTTGTTGGCTGTTTTTTCACTAGTTTGAGCTCGATTACAACGAATTCTTGTTATTTCTTTGTTTGTGGAGAGATGAGTTACTTGGTTGATTGTTCTATTGAAGAGCTTGTGCTCTTGAAAATCGGATTCCATTGATTGGTGTTCTTTCAGCTTGACTGATATTGATTTGAGAGTGGATTGTGCACCGCCGTTTCCGTCTGGATTTTGTTGATTGTGTATCTTGTTCTTGCTTTCTCATGATTTCTTCTGCGCTATTCATCATGGATTCTGATTCGGTCTCAATTGCTACTCATGATTATTCCCCAATTATTGCTTGTGCTCGTGGATCCCGTACTCGTGGTCATGTTTTTATTGCGGCCTTTATTGTTTTTATTGCGGCGGCACTAATTTTCGTGTAAACTGGTGTTGGAAGAAGCATGGCTGCCCTGATGATTCGCTTACAGCTCGTCAGACATTCATACCAGTTGCTACAGCTCGATCTTCATCTTCTGCCGGCAATTTACCTATATCCAGTGCTGAGTGGGACCGGTTGCGTCGTCTTCTCTCCTCTGTAACTCCTGCCAACCTTTCTACCCCATTAGGTATATCGCTCCTTTCCCTATTCTAATTCGTAGGTCGCTGATTCCGGCGCCTCACATTACATGTTTCGTGATGGACCGTCTGATCTTGCTTCTAGTTCTCACAAGCTGATTTTCATGGCTGATGATAATATCGCACCTGTTTCTGGCTCTACTAATTTATCACTTCATCTTTACACTTAAAACATGATTTAATTGTGCTATCTTTAAAATAAAACTTGCTTTCTATTCCTCAGTTTATAAATGATTCTAACTGCTCCGTAACATTTTATTCATCTTATTTTGTGATACATGATCTACTGACAAAGCAGCGGATTGATAGAGGCCATGAACAGAATGGATTGTATTATGTTGATCACTTTCTCAGTACGTCTACTACTGTTTCTACTATCCAATGATATCGAAGACTTGGCCACCCTCCTCTTTTTTCTTTACGTAATATGCTGCTATCTTTTGATTTATCAAAGTTTGGTTGTGAATCATGTATTTTTGATAAACACCATCACTCCTCTTTTCCTCCAGTTAATAAAAGACAGGATTTACCCTCTGCGTTAGTTCATTCCGGCATTTTGGGTCCCTTGAAAATTCCTAATGTGTTTGGTTATAAATATTTTATAACTTTTATCGATGATCATTCACGTATGACTTGATTGTATATTTTGCGTAGAAGATCTGGACTTTTGTCTACCTTTAAAATCTTCGTAGCTGAGAATACTAATTAATTTGGTGTTCCGGTAGAGTTTCTTTGTTCAGACAACGCTAAGGAGTATATTAGTAAGGATTTTACTGCATTTTATCAGACCAAAGGTATATTGCATCAAACTTCATGTTCTTATACTTCTCAGCAAAATGGGATTGTAGAACAAAAGAACCGACATTTGCTTGAGATAGCTCGTTCTCTTGTTTTGCATATGCATGTCCCTAAACGATTGTGGAATTTTGCATCTTAGCTGCATGTTTTTATATCAATCGCATGCTTTCTTCGATCCTAGACAACCAGTCCTATTTCTCTATTTTATTTCCACAGGGTAACCATTTTTCTGTCTCTCCAAAAGTGTTTGGTTGCCTATGCTATCCCCATAGTCTAGGTTCTCATATTGACAAATTTGATCCTAAAGCTACCCGTATGGTGTTTGTAGATCACTCTCGATCCCAAAAAGGGTATGTATGCTTTTGATCCGACAACATCCAAAGTTTGTACTTCATGTGATATGACCTCTTAGCAGATCAAGCCTATTTTCCACCACCTGTTAGGGGCCCCACTTCTATTTTCATGTTCTACACTTTTTTTTCATCAGAACGTGTTTCATCTATTCAACATACACTCCCTAGTGATCATCCTGTAGTCCCTTATCTACAGATGTACCACCGTCGTAAGAAAGTTGTCCCACCACTTCCCACCAATAATTCTTCTGCAGGTACTCTAATGCAATCCACTGTTCCTGATTCTCCACCACCGCTGCCTTCCGAAAAAGATCACTCTTCCTATTGCCTTAGGCAAGAGTAGACGTTCTTGTACTACTGCTCATCCAAATTCTAACTTTGTATCCTATCACAAACTGATCACATCTGCTCGTCAGTTTGTTTCTTTCTTTTTCTCCATCACTCTTCATTTCTCTGTTCAGGAAGCAATTCAACATCCAAGTTGGTATGCACTTATATTAGAGGAGATTGCCACACTGCGCTCTAATCAGATTTGAAAATCGGTACATCCGCCTTCAAATTGTTGGCTGTCAATGAGTCTTTACTGTCAAGCAAAATCCCAGATATGACAACTAACCGTCTCAAAGCTCGATTGTAGCCAAAAGATTTACTCAAAAGTATGGTTTGGATTATGTTGAGACTTTCTCACCGGTTGCCAAATTACCATTGGTTCGTGTTCTTATATTCTTGGCTGTTTCTAAGGCATGGCATCTTCATCGGCTTAATGTGAAGAATATCTTTCTTAATAGCGACTTATCAGAGACTATTTATATGCAGCAGCCTCCTAGATTTGAGTGACCGGAGGAATATATGGTTTGTCTTCTACACAAATCGTTATATGGACTGAAGCAGTCACCATGTGCCTGGTTTGAAAAATTTAGTATGATTTTACGACAGATTGGCTTCAAACGTAGTCGTTGTCACTCGGCCAGACATTGCCTTTGCCGTTAGCACAGTGAATCAGTATATGTAGAATCCTTTGACCTCTCACCTTAAAACAGTTGAGCATATTCTCAGATACATCAAAAGTTCTTCAGGACGGGCTCTTCTTTACGAACCATCTATGTTGTCGCTTATAGCCTTTGCGGATGCCAACTTTGCAGGATCCGTTGATGATCGCCGTTCCACAAGTGGCTATTGTGTCTTTTTAAAAGGAAACCTGGTTACGTGGAGTAAGAAGAAAAATGTAGTGCCTCGTTTTTCTGCAGAGGCTGCATATAGATCTATGGCGCATACAGTTGCTGAGTTGGTATGGCTTACGTCTTTTTTGACAGATCTTGGAGTTCATTCTTCTCTTCTGACTACACTTTTCTGTGATAATAAGGCCACGATTCACATTGCTGAGGATCCAGTTTTTCATGCGCGGGTCAAATATATCGAGATATATTGTCACTTTATTCGTGACAAACTGAAGATAAGGTGGTTGCACTCCAGTATATTTCCTTTGGAACTCAATTAGTAGATATTCTTATCAAAGCTCTTCCTCGACCTGTTTTCGTTCGTCTTCTATCCAAACTTGATATGATTGATATCTACGCTCCAGATTGCGGAAGGTGTTATGAATATTGTTATGGAAATATATTTTTGTTATTATATTTAGTTACCAGTTTGATTAGTTATTATATATTTGTTAGGAGAGCTGATCTATAACTCTCTATATATAATTGTATGGACTACTACTTATCTTTTAAGCCAATAAGATAATTCTTCTCCCAATTATTTTCAGAAATCTAGACATCAAAATCATGAAGACTTTCCCTTCCTTTTGCGACCCAAAAAACCCTAATTTTTAAATTCACCATCTCACTCGTTTCCCTTGACATGGGACCAGATACAGACTCTGGCATATATCTAAGAGGAAGACAGGTAAAGTTAAATTACGCATCTAGACTGCGGACCTGCGGCCAGGTTTTGATCCCTCTGAAATGCTGAAACAAGGATTTTGGAGCCTCTATGTGAAGATTGACACTCGTATATTATTGATGGCCAAGGATATTCAACTCAAGCTGAACCAATATGGGAGCAGGGGCTAGTTTTAAAATAATTTGTTGTTACCTGTTGCTGAAAACAACCGAGCAGAAAATACTGCAGGCTGCTCAAAGGATGTAGTGCCCAGAAGTTGCCCAGAAATTGAGTCTTTAATTTATTTTGACCGCTTGAATAATTATTTATTCTTATTCACTTAATTTATAACAAGTGAATATTGTACCTACTGTTGTGGCTTATTATTTATGTCAGCTTACCCTTAAGATTTTATGGCAATATCATAGTCAAATATCCACATGAAAATGATGGGAATGAGACTGTAATTCAATAAAATTAAGAAGATTTTTGAAAATTGAAATGGAACGCAAGATACAGAGATTTGAAAAGCAACTGCCACAAAAGTACCAACAAAATTATGCAGCTAGATCATATCTTAGAGAAAAAAGAATTACCTTCATCGACACGGCTAGTTCAGCATTTGCTTCGGGCGCAGGGATCGCTCGAGATTCTCTATGCACTCTTTTCTCAAGGTCAAGTCTTTGCACCTTTCCACCTTGTCTGTCAATATCACAAATGTGTAATCACAAGTAATTTTCCAACATATGATTGCAAGTTAATGTGCTTTAAGATACTGCTAAAGTGTATATAGCGGCCACTTTACCCACATAGAAAATTGCAAACAAACATCACACATAATGCAAATATTTTGGGAAAGTATACCATGCCAGGTACATGTGATACAAAAAAATTTAAGCAATAACATGGATGAACACGAGTGAAAGGAAGTGATCAAAATGACTTCAAAGGGTTGCCATAAGTATTTTTGCAGGGCATAGAAATAGCTTGCCAACCATGCTGAAGTTACTAATATGGAAAGAATAACTTCAAGGCTATTTTAAAAAAACCATTACGAAATCTAGTCAAATCCCAGTGAATAAATCTTGATAAGGTTCCCCAAACGGATGTACAAAAGGTAAAAAGCAGGTGATACTACGTACCAAAACATAAACTACCTTTAATCGAACATATTGTTAACAATTCTTTCACCATTAGTAAAATGGGGAAACATGGCTTTCATAATTAACTAAATCAACAAATATTGCTCCACGAAGCATCTTGGTCCTAAAGGAAACAATGATACCACTTCAATCTCATAGACATCATTGCATGTTCATGACACTTGTGTAAAACTTGGTTTGTGCCCACAACACATGAGCCCACGTATGGATGCACATAGGCTTTTAATATAGTGAGACTCCATCTGAAAGGCTCAAGCCTTGTGGAGATTTATCCCAACTTATATCTTAAGTTTTTCCAATGTAGGACAAAATGTTACCCACATTCTCAACACCCCCCTCACGTTCAATGCATGTGGACAAAGAGGACTTCACGTGCGATGGCTCAAACATCACAAGCAACGTGGAACAAACACTCGAGCTCTGATACCATGTAAAACTCGGTTTGGGCCCACAACGCATCGGCCCACACATGGACGCATATGGGCTTTTAATATAATGGGACTCCATCCAAAAGACTCATGTCTTATGGAGGTTTATCCCATCTTATATCTAATACCCATATGCATCCAACAATATTTTCAATATGGGACTAAATGTTAACCGCATTCTCAACACTCCCCCTAATAGAGATAAGGATGGATAGATTGGCCCAAATCTAATCCTCCTCTTTATATAGACAATCATTTTGCTATTTCGCTTCTAATAAATGTCTAATTACATATAATAAACCCGTGTACACTACGGGTATTCTAACATTCCCCCTCAAGCTGGAACATACATATCAAATATGCCCAGCTTGTTACAAATAAACTGCACTATATTCCTTCCTAAGGGCTTTTGTAAATAAATCTGCTAACTGATGAGCAGATTGAACATAATAAGTATTTATGATCCCATCTTTAACCTTCTCTCTCACGACGTGGCAATCTACCTCAACGTGCTTCATTCGCTCATAAAACACAGGATTAGAGACAATATAGATTGCAGCCTTATTTTCACAATATAACCACATAGAGGAAGTGGGCTCAAAACTAAGCTCTCCCAGCAGCAAATGAATCCATACATGCTCAAAAGTGGTATTCGCCAGGCCCAGTACACTGACTCGGTGCTGGAGTGGGACACTGCACTTTGCTTCTTACTCTTCCAAGAGACCAAGTTACCTTTTACAAACACGCAATATCCTATAATAGATCCGCGATCGGATGAACATCCGGCCCAATCTACATCAATGAAGCCTGCTACTTGAGAATGTCCATGATCTGGATACGGTAGACCCTCCCCTGAAACATTCTTCAAATAGCAAAGTATTCAAATCACTGCATCCCAATGAGCCACTTGAGAATTGGTCATGAATTAGCTCACAACGTTACTGGGTATGAGATCAGGTCGAGTGACGGTAAAGATAATTCAACTTATCGACCAATCGTCGGTATCTTCCGGAATCTTCAACTGAGACATCTTGTCCTGGAAACAGCTCAGTATTAGGATCCATTGAAGCCTCTATGGGTTTGCACCCTGCCATCCCCGCTTCAGTCTGCATATCAAGCACATACTTCCGCTGTGAGATATAGATACCATCCTTCGATCGAGCAATTTCGATACCCAAAAAGTATTTAAAACTCCCAAGGTCTTTAATCTGAAACTTTATTTGAAAGTGATGCTTAAGCTGTACAATACCAACGGTATCATCGCTGGTAATCACTATGTCATCGACATATACCACCAAAAGAATGTGAGTCATTGGTGTTGTTACGGTAGAACACCGAATGATCATGTACACACCATCTGAGGCCAAACGAAATAACCACCTTAGTAAATATCCCAAACCACGCTCGAGGAGACTGTTTCAAGCTATACGACTTCTTCAATCGACAAACTAGACCAGACTCCCCCTGAGCAACAAACCAAGATGGTTGCTCCATATAGACCTCTTCGACCAAAGAACCATGAAAAAATGCATTTTTCACATCAAGTCGATGCGGTGGCTAATGATGGGTAGCCACAGGAAACATAAGCAGACGAACAGAAGTCGTCTTGGCCACAAGAGAAAAAATCTCATAATCAATGGCGTAATTTTCTGAATACCCTTTAACAACCAAACATACTTTCAAGCGGAAAAGCGTCCCATCGGGATGAAGTTTCATAGTGTATACCCAGCGGCACCGTACTGCCTTCTTCCCAATCGAAAGAACCAAATTCCAAATCTGATTCTGTTCAAGGGCGAGTATCTCATGAATAGTATCGGTCCACCCTTTATAAGATAAAGCATCGGAGATGGACTTAGGTAAAGCATGTGAGTCGAGATACGAGAGAAACGCCCGATATGCCGGAGATAAATGAGAAGCCGCTACATGATGAGCGATGGGATGAGAAATGCAGTTGCGGGTGCCTTTCCATAAGGCGATAGGGATATCAATGTCAGCCTCCGGCGAAGCTTGAGACTCTAAGAGATCAGCAGCAGACGGCTGAGGTTCAGGAGTCGTACGGGCCCGACAAACATACACCCTTGTAATCGATGGTGTAGGGCCCAACGGTGGAGAATCAAGGGTAGAAGATGGATCAATAGAAACAGTATGGGTGACCTCCAACATGGGGGTGGAGAATCAACCAACTCAGAAGGGATGTTGTCTTGTGACAAAAGATATGAAATATCTCAAGGAAAGTCATTGCCCATGTCTACAGGTATGAGATGCAGAAAAGTATAGGGTGGATTCATGAAAAGTCACGTCAGCCAATATAAATCGATAACGTAACCCAGGACCATAGCACCGATATCGCTTTTGAGTCCGAGAGTACCCAAGAAAAACAAACTTAATAACCTTGGGATCCAGTTTAGAACCCCAGGTTGTAGATCATAGGCAAAGCAGACACACCCAACGACCCGCGGAGGAACATGGAAAGATACCACCGAAGGGAATAATGTAGAATGAGAAATCTGTTCATCTAGGACAGAGAAAGGCATACGATTGATCAAGTAATTGACGATAAGGACTGCATACCCCAAAAACATTTAAGTACTCGCATATGAAACAAAAGGGTGCGAGTAACCTCTAGCAAATGCCGATTCTTCCTTTCTGCCACCCTATTTTGTTGGGATATAAAAACAAGAAGATTCATAAACAATGCCAAGTTTCTCTATATACTCTCTAAAGAGCGTACTAAAATACTCTTTGGCATTATCACTTATCAGGATACCAACAGTGACTCCAAACCGGGTCTGAACTTCAGAACAGGATATCTGGAAATGAGAAAACACTTCATTTCTAGATTTCATCAAATATAACCATGAAACTCAAGAAAAATCATCAATAAAGGTCACAAAATAGCGAAAACCTCCTTGGACAACGGGGGCATAGACCCCAAACATCATAATGTACTAAAGTAAAGGTTTATCAGCACTCTTATTGACCGAGATGGGTAGCGAGAGCGATGATACTTACCCAACTCATAAGACTCACCCTCTAAACTAGATAAAATACTAAGAGAGGCAACAATTCTCTTCAAGATCGACAAGGAAGGATGACCAAACCGACAATGGGCATCAAATGCGGGTGTGGAAGCTCTTGGGCAGGCTATAGGGCGTAGATGCTCATCGAGATGGTACAACCCATCAACCTCAATTCCTGTGCAATTGTCTGCCTCGTCCCAAGCTCCTGAAAAACACAGCCACCAGCAAAAAAAATTGCATCGCAGTTCAAATCTCGAGTCAGTTGGCTAATAAAGAGTAAATTGAACGGAAAGACAGAAAGTATAAATGGGTTGAGAGAAGCAATCGTGCTGTGGCACAAACAAACCCCACTCCCTCTATAACAGAGATGGTGTCGTTTGCTAAGGTCACGTGATACATCTAGGCCCTAGCATATATAATGACAATATGCCTCTCTCCCGTCATATGATCCGTCGCGTCTGAGTCGATCACCCAAGGACGACATACAGAAGTCGAAATAATAAAAGTTGTATGGCTACCTCCCGAAAGAACCAAAGTGGTTACAGCTGTAGCCCGAGGCGTAGCTGATCCAGCCTGGATATTATAAGCAGACGAGGTCATAAGGAGCCTCAATAGAGCAATCTCCTTCTCCATGGACTTGACGGAACTATCGGATGATACTGAATCCGTCGAAATAGCAGAGGATGCAGAAGATGAGGTCCCAACATGAGCATGGGTAGCAGGGCGAGGTCTCCTATTCAGCTTCCAACAAGTACTGCGAATATGTCCCTCCTGACGGCAATAGTCATAAAAACGAGTTTGCTCGGCCTCTGCCTCCGGCTATTCCGCCTACACGACCCGCTCCCCCTCTCGTGGAGAGTAATAAATAGGAGAACTCTCCGGCCTGATAAATGCACTGTGCTCACGAGAGGCAGGCTGCTTATCGGTAATTTCCGACTGAAATATCTGGCGGAGCGTGTGATACATGGCCGCAAGAGTAATATTTGCCTTCCCAAGTAAGGCCGGACGTGCAGACTGGTACTCGGGCCGTAGCTCACCAAGAAAAATGATCACAAGAAGAGCCTCATGTCGTCTCATCATCTCCACAATAGCACTAGCGATTGGGAACAATTTCGAGACGAGCTGAGCAAGACGACGGAACTTTGAGTAATACTAGTACAGTAAGTGGGTTCCTAGTTGAATCTTGTCCAGCCGATGCACCAAATTATAAGCCTTCGAAAGGCTCTGCTGCGATGAATAGAGCTCGTAGAGCTAACCCCAAATCGTCTTCACGGATCCCAAGTGAACAAGCTCATCCATGATCCGTCGCTCCATCGAGCTAAGCATAAGATGGCTAAGTTGCGCATCATCCGCCTCTCAATTGACGGTAACTGGATCAGGAGGAGGCTTCATCAAGTGATCGCCCTTCCTCCTTCTCTTGACATATCTCTCTACCATTAGTTTCCAACTATGGAAATTCTGATCATCAAGCTTGAAGTCCACTTTTGGTGGCTAAAATGTTGGTGGAAGAGATTGGTTTACTCTCTAATTTGCTCTCCTTCTCCAAGAACCACTCCTCAAACAAGAGGAAGCAAAGAACTACTTCTCTAATCAAATAAAGAAAGGAATCGATAAACGACGACCCTACTCAAACTATCGTGATCGACCTCTCTAATATTCGATCCACGATCCAACAACCTCAAATCCATGATCTAACCCCCCCCCCCAAATCCCCACTGAAGCAAGCAATCAAATAACTCATAATAAATAGCAACGATCGACATCAAAAATATGAGAAATCACCTCAAGTTAGCCTCAAACGGCGAGAAAACCTGAGAAACGGTCACCAAACAGCCACCAACAGCACCAAACAGCAACCAATGGCGGGAAAACGACCAAGAACTGATTGATCAAGCAAGAAACCTTCAAATCCGTAAGGAATCTCCAAAATCAGCAAGAAAACTATCTCAAATCATCAAGAAATACCAAACCGCTTCAAAGCGAAGTCAAGTCGACCAAAAACTCCAAAATCAAGATCAAGTCAAAGAACTCAAGATTGAATCACCAAGAACTACCACCAGCAACTTCGAATCAGCAAATCGACTTCATTCACGAGGCCAAGACATCAAATCGAATTCCCAACGGAAACTCACTTCTTGCAGATCTGAGGTCACTTCTTGCAGATCTGAGGTCGACGACGCTTGGAGAAGCTTGTCGATCCGCCTCTTCAGGCGTGCTGGAGGGCCGACGAGGTTCGGCGAAGTCCGGTGAGGGTTGGCGAAGGTGAACGAGGTGGATGGGGGCAGCTACAGTGCTAGGATTAGGGTTTTGATGATGATGATGATAAATGAATAGTGTAGATTAGATCTAAGAAAATGGATGGTTCAGATTATCTCTAATACTGATGAGAGAGAGATATTAGGAAAATGTGATGGAAAGATCGGCCTAAGCCTAATCCTCCTTTTTATATTGGTAAACCCATTTTGCTATTAACCTCTATTAAGCATCTAATTACATATAATAAACCTATGTACACTACGAGTATTCTAACAACTTGAAGGGCAAGAAACAATGATGTTTTGACCGAAGGAACACAATGTGCCATGCTGCAGACTTCAACATATCCTACCGCATGCATACACTTGAACCAAAACAAATTAAGACATGCACTGGATGAACTTCTTGCCTATACTATATTTAATAAGAGAGAAATCATGCCTTAGCTTTAGATCAAACTCGCTCGTCTTTAAATATCTATTTAACTAACAAGAAATCTGCAAGTAACGTTATATAAAAAAAATGGAGTCATATAAAAAATTTCATACTAGAGATATTAGGATGAATAAAAAAGACACCACTCAGTACAAACCCACTTCTCTCACCCGTAACCCACATAATAAAAGAAATATGAGCAGCCTACCATTTAAACATTGAAAAAGTAGTTAAGAACCATTCCATTCACTTTTGCGAGGAACAGAAATTTTAGTAGTATAATAATAATTTGTTCTTAACTAAAATATATGATGGTCATATCTTGGTCATATATTCTATTATTAATTGAACATCCATTGCCTGTTCATGCAAATAAGTTTAGCAAAAGATGCACTACAAGAAAGCAAACTAAATTACATCGAGGAAGGGCCAAAAACTATCCAACAAAATTAAGTCCTTTGTGTGACATGACTCCACTCACTAGCATGCCCCCTAAAGCGTATGGTTATCTTAAGAAAAGGCAACCAGGTATTGTTTCATGCAATGTTAACTGACACAATGAGCAATGGTATGTAAACAGTGTAATATTCTAGCACATATGATTTATTGGGCCTCCAAATGTAGATATGAAGTTAGCTAGATGTGTGTGTCTGATACTAGTGGACAGACACACACAAATATCCTCCGGCGTGTAATATACACAAGCCGATGTGAACCATAAAAAGTAAAGTGAAAAATAAAACTGTGACGTTGTCTTAACTAGATAGGGCACAAAAGTGCATCTCATGTATATTTAAGTAGTAAAAGGTTTGAAGTGTTATTATTTGTCATGAAGTATCAACACAGACTTATTCATATGTTGTGTTATCCTGAAACCATTGTGGACATAATTTTTGCCAGTAGGGATTAGCAACCAATTTATCTTTATCAATGAGACATGAAATCAAATATCAGAAAGTAAATAATCAACATTAGTTTCTTATTATAGATAAGCATTAAATATAAATCCTCATACAACACACAGCAGCAAGAATAATTTAAAGCAAAACCTGTGGAACATAAATAACGAAAGTAGAAAGTGCTGATATACAGATCCACATAAACCAGCTTTTTAAACCTAATGCTCTTCATAAAATTGAAATAAAAATTAACTCGGCACACTACTGTCATACACAACCAATTTCCGAATCTTCCCACCTGGAAACAGTAAGGAGGCCTAAAATGTCCATGTTTTGAAATTAGAAGTTGAAAATGAAATATACATGCCATGAGGTTATGTTAAATGTGGTTTTCGGTACGATGCATTAATAAAGGTGCTGATAGAAAATATGAAAATGATAGTGGAAGTATGAAATATCTCACAAGACAGTCAAATATATAGTCTTGCAGAAAGGAAGCAAATAAATTTTTATGCAGACCTTCTAGCTTCCTCATCCCGAACTTTTGCATCGAATTCTTTGCTTGGAGGATATCTTGGCAAACTTGAAGGATCACAAGCAAGTGGCTTTGTCATAAAGAACTGCAAAAAACTTTATCAACTGAAGATGCTATATAAAGGAATGCAAGGATGAACAGTGGGTTCAAAGGTAAAACTCATCATAGAACCCTTCCAAACCAATATCAAGTTATCGGCAGTGTAAGGAATGTTAGGCCCAACATTTTATTACTAAGCCAGTCTGCATAAACCATCATGGTCAACAATTAGGGGGATATTAATTCAAAAACATAAGTATTTGATGTGGGTCTATGACAAAAGAAAGATTCCATATAAGAGTAAATGTACACATTAATCATGTTCATCTGATCTCACACCCGAGACTAGGAAGTTTCCTCACAAAAAACAAAAGAAGAAACATAAATAGGATTAGATTCCCACAAAGGTGCTTTCTTGGGAGTTTCTGGACCACCACAAATTAGCAAATAACTATACCACCATCTCATATTACAATATGTGCATTCTCAAGCTTCAGCGCAGACTAATTATTCATTCGTCAACAGTAAGGGGATTCCAAGCATTGTTCTAATTTCTAATATATGATGTCTAATTCAGGGAAGATGGGGATTTTATGTTGGATATATGCTATCAGACATGTCAGACATCCTGTACATATCACATGGCATATCGTAGATAGATATATGCTATAAATGTAATCTTAACAAGTTTATCATTCACCATATGCCGTAAATATTATCCATCTAATACAAGTAGTGCGACTACAACTCATATGTAGACATTTGTGCTCTGTAATTGTATAGCCTACAACAACATATAAATCGACTAAGGAAACATAAATATAAGAAATTTTGGATATAATTATGTATAGATATCAATAATTATAAGGAATAATATACGTAAATTCATTTATAGCCTCACTTTTACATACAAATGGAAAAAAGAAAACCCAAATGGTAGACCAATATGTTGGGTTTTTCTCAAGGTAGTGGCAATAGTTGACAGTGTACACTGTTGGCTTTTTCAATTCTAGGAACAGTGGAAATTTAATATTGAAAAGAGCTTTAAATTCTAATTCTAAAATTGTAAAATACTGCCCTCCATCAACCGGTGCGGTAAGAAGTGGAATGGGCAGTCACCTAGGCAGAAGCGGCTTAAGTCCGCTTCAATTTTCAAGTAATTGGCCTAATTAAGAGAAAAATACATCGGATAGTCATGGAGGATTTTAAATGTGTGGTTAATCCAAACTGAAAAAATGAAAAAAACATTAGCAAAGACACGGTAATGTAAGAGATTAGAAGAAACATGCATTAAATGGTAAATAACAAAAGTTTGGCACCCAACTGTCTGTGGCGAGGATCACAGGAAAAAATATATTAATAAAACAGATTAATTCAACATAGTTGGCAGGAAGAAAAGATAACAATTAGGAAACACTCGAGTTATATATATATATATTCACCTTGGAGAACATAAAATATAAACCGCATACCTCACTTTTAAGGGCAGATGCAGCACTTCCACGATCTGCTGGATCTATTGAAAGAAGGGTGTCCATAAGTGCCAAGGCTGAAGAAGGGAAGTCTATATATGTTTCTGTTACACATCGTCTATAAGGCTGTTGTGGTTTGAAAATGGTGGCATGAGGAAGTTTTGATTTTCTC
The DNA here is from genome assembly GCA_030015575.1 of Agapanthus africanus. Lineage (NCBI taxonomy): Eukaryota > Viridiplantae > Streptophyta > Magnoliopsida > Asparagales > Amaryllidaceae > Agapanthus > Agapanthus africanus. The sequence goes on along the minus strand of CM057346.1, from coordinate 490,179,714 downwards.
CAATAATCCTCAGATGGTGAACCACAGAGCTTGAAAATTTTGTGCAACTGTTCTACCTACATTCACAATTCACAAAGAGAAAGTATAAGCTTACAACCATCAAACTAATTTTAGACGGAGAATTATGTAGCAACCACACTTTCATCACACCATGATAGAAATACGGTGGCCTAAAAGGTCGATGCAAATGCCTCTTCTTCGTCAACTCTCTCTCAACCCTAAAACGAGTTCGAGGTTATCCAACCAAAAAGAAAGAAAGAAAAAAGAAAAGTAGAAGTGCCTGGACATAATGTACCATAAATGTATTACTTACCATGGATCAATTGACAAGAATGATACAACTCAATAACACATTAATATCATGGATTGTTTCTTGTAGTTTTACTAGCATAATCATATAGATTTTACAAATCAACTCAAGTGTTGGTTATAGAAGATATAAGAAAAGAAAAATAACTGCAGAAAGAAGAAAGAAGCGTATAAACGAAAAAATAATTTGAAATGACACATGTGAAAAAGAGGGCCAAAGAAAACGTTGTATGCACATTTAAAAATATTACTTTTAGTTTAACATTTCATATCATTAAATATATAATGCGTAGAGGAAGGCGCACTCCCAATTACAGTATGACAGCATCTCAAAACACAACCCCATGGATTAATTTCCCTCGTAAACGAGATCACCAAAGATCATCAATCTGACACAATCCAGCAAAAAAAATTCTACATTGCTTTGTGTTATCATTTTAGTGCCATACTCGTGACGCATATCGTTTCATTGGTTTCAGATTATAGCTTTTCATATCAATATGTCACCATATTTGTCAATTGATTAGACAAAGGAAAGATGAAGGATAGTACCTCGGTCCTACCAGGCATTATTGGCTTGCCAGCATACATTTCAGCAAGAATGCATCCAGTGCTCCACAAATCCACAGCAACGCCATAATTGGTCGCCCCAAGTAAAAGCTCTGGGGGTCTATACCAAAGAGTAACTACACGACTCGTTAATGGGTGATTTTGCCGAGGGTCAAAGAAGCTTGCCAACCCAAAGTCTGCAATCTTCAAGATACCGCTGTTGTCAATTAAGAGATTGGATCCCTTGATGTCCCGATGCAGCACACCACGCGTATGACAATGATCAAGCCCACGCAGTAGCTGTTGCATGTAACATTTAACCTGTAATACAATATATTTATAATTCAGGATGACAGCTTACAGTTCTGCAACATTCTTTTGAATTAAAATCATGCATAGTATACAAAACATTAAAAACCTAAAATCTAACCATTAAATGCATTGAAGCTAAGCAGAGGATGGGGAGTGATGAAAGGAGCAGAGCAGAAAATGCTAACAACTCTAAATTGAAAGGCACCATTCAAAAAAGATTACATTTCCAGCATACCTGAGGCTCTGTGAACTTTAAACCAGGGAAAGATGCAAGTCCGGCAAGATCATGTTCCATGTATTCAAAAACAAGGTACAAACTACAAGACATTCGTGATGTTACCAAGCCTTCTAGCTTCACCACATTCGGATGGTCGAGTCTGCGCAAAATGTGAATCTCCCTTGCCATAAAGCGTACACTTTCAGGCTCTAGGTTATCAAAGCGAACCTTTTTCAAAGCAACAATTTTTCCATTATCAAGATCACGGGCCCTGTAAACATTGCTGTAAGTTCCTTGGCCAATCTGCAAATAAAACAAAGATTCTATTACACAAACAAGCACCTGATAGAGGTTGCTACTCAGCCTTTTCATGCGCACACACGTATTAGCACAAGGAGTAAACTGATGTTATAAACTTTTTGCTGCAATAAGAAGAGCTTCTCGAATCTATTTACAATAACATTGTAAATAAATATTAGTGAACTGCCCTAACAACTGACCAATATTTGGGAAAGACACTGAAGAAAATTACAAGTGTTCAATTGAATATTTGAATTCACAAGCTGAATGGGGTTAACCATCAGTAAAATGTAGCAGCAGCACTTATCAGAGAAAAGAAGCTAGCAGCTAGCTAATAGCTTGCAAATTTTGATTGTCAAGTAACCCACCAGTTAATGGGTAACAAAAGATTGGCAACAATATTAATTAATTAATTGACCTTAATGGCCCGATGCTCTCAGTGGCAGCATTCAACAACTTAAAGATTCTAAGCTATACAGTATTCACAAATGTGGAATATGTGACATGTTTATGTGACCTCCGTTTGGGACCATAACATGTGTATTAGAATTTACTCAATTAAGAAGAAAATAGAAGGGGTGACTCCTCTAATCGTTGGACAAGGTCTAATCTACAACTCGGATCAAGCGTCTCTAGAGACAGAAAACATGGTATCAGGTGCCAAAGGATAAAAAAAATCTCATCCTATAGACTGTGACGGTCTAAAACTCCAACCTATAATCCTCAGATGCTTAATCAACACTGTTTATTGTCATCTCCACACCCATCTCCACCCCTCTCAAATGCAAGGATAGAAAATCATTTATCTTTTTAATGTATTGAAGTATGGATATAGTTACTTCGTTAGTTCTACAGCAGCCTAGTAGGGATACAAGTTCTATAAAACAACAACAACTGAGCCTTTTATACAAGTTCTATAGTAGGAAGCAAATCAAACCACTAAAATCATTGCTGAATGGTGTTCAAGTCTGAGAACTTTTCAACCTTGGACGTCCAGGACATGGAATTAGCTTTGAATATTTTTGATCATGTATTTGGCAAGAAGGATAGTGATTTTAAGATCTAATTAGAAAGAATTTTTTTTATTATGGACCTGACCTCTTGTATGTGTAAAGCATTACTGCTCTTCAAAACAAACTCAAAGTACAGAGTACGCCTTAAGGGTGATCAATTAACATACGTCGATTGGTAATAATGCATCTCGAAGATTTCTAAACCATTCTTAATGGTTGTGAATGTAGATGTTTTAATATTCTATAAAAGCCGTCACTCCATGGATGACTTTGAAACTTTCAAACTATATAAGTTTTGTCCATATATCTTTGATCTTTCATGATGTGCTGATCAAGATGGCCAGTAATGTGTCTCCCTAATATATAATTACACACACAGCATAAGTATTTACTATTCCCTAAGAACAAAAATAAGTTTGTATCCACCGATCAAATTACATGTAGGCCAATCAATGGGTGATCCAGACCGTCCATTTTAATATTAAGATTCAAAACCTTATTTAATATATGATGATGAAAAGTATGTGTTTAATTGCTTTTAAGAAATCTAACTTCTGTTATATATTAATTTGTAATTAACTTTGAAATCATTAATTAATAAGTTAGAGATTTACAATAGAATGAATTTTTATCTACATGTTGAACGACGTGTAAAAATAAGATGATAGCGTGGATCACTCATTGAGGTGACAAACACGTTATGATGGCAAAACCATATATACTTAAGAAAGAGGATAAGCCTTAGTCTATGTCATAGTTATCAAAGCATAATCTCCTCGTTTAACAAGCATCCTATGTTATAAACTTTCCTAGGAGTCCCTTCTAGAGAACCACAACATTAAAATGAAACACACCTCCATCATAACCACCAGAAGAATCAATACGCTAACTAAATCTAGGTTAAAATGTAACCGCTTCACATGTTCTAAACTTCCATCAATAAACCTTCAAGAGACCTAGTTATGCCGTCAGCCCTATCATCATGTAGCTAATCTCTAACAAATCACAAAAGAATCCATAGCCTATGCTCCTTATCAAATCATAGTTACAAAACCCAACTGGGCCTTCCTTCGCTTAGTTCATGGACTCATCAATCTTCACTCCAAACATCAGGCCTTCAATTTCAACAACCAGGCCACTGCATCATCTATGTCATTTATATCAAAGCATCATGTAATATTCAAGCCAAAGAGCCTTAGCTCAATCGGCAAAAACACTCGCCCACTAGGTTAGAGGTCCTAGGTTCAAATCCCCTCACTTGTAGTGACAAGAGAGAATATTCGACCAAATATGTGGAGCAATTTCCAATGAACATAGGGGTTCATCCCCTCCCCTAGATGCCTATAGGCTGTTGCAACAAAAAATAATCATGTAATATTCAAATTCAATAGCCTTGCTCTATTTGTAGGACATTATTGTCATACTTGAACACTCATTATATGTTATACGCTTGAAATCGACCCAATCAACCCAAAAGTAAAGCGAGCACTACATGAAGGAGCTTAGATTATCAAGGAACCGAAACTAATATGTCTTAGCTACCGAAACTAATATGACTCCCTCCACTGCCTTCAGAACACCCCCAACCACTCTCAACAACATTAATTACCCTGTATTCGGCTTCGACAAGCTCCTCATGTCTTGCTTCTTCTCCAAAATGACCTCCTTCCTCAAGCGATGTCAGCTTCAGCAATATAGCATGCGTCATCACAGCCAGCTGCGGAGGCAACCAATCCATGGGACTCTCGCAATTGTCCTCCATCCTCGAGGTTTTCCCGCAAGCGCAACTCATTGGGAGTTAGGGAGTTGAGGCTAACATCAGGATTGAGACCTTTTCATCTCCGTTGAAGTCCATAAAGGTTAGGATGAGGTTTTTGCTTTTGTTTTTACAATTTTGTTACTAGGTTTCTTTCTTTTGAGAGAGCTTTCTAGGTTCCTTGTTTGGATTTCTTTGGGAGTGAGCTCTGAAGAGGGCTTCAATCACTAGTAAAGAAAAAATCAGTCTTATGCCGCTTCACAAAGGAGACAAATCAATGAAGATTTTACTCATGGCAAGCTTTTTTCAATTTAATACCGTACTTCTTTATATTTACCTATCGAACTACAATATCATAGAACTTTTACAAAATATATCATGTAGTTTCTTGATGTAGTATATTAAGATTTCTAACAAATAAAGATTTGTGAAAATTTAACTAAATCTGTAGAAAAATAAACGGATTTATAGGATATCAACTCATCTGTATTACAACAAACATTTAAATGGGAAAAAAATTAGTATTGTTTTATTCTGATTTTTTCTAACTTTGAATCTTTTGACAACAATGACAGCCAAGAAGAAAAGGACTCTTTTGCCTATTACAAGAAAAACTTCAAAAAAGCAAAAAAAAAAAATCTATTCTCATGTCCAAAATCATTTATACGTGTATGGCTATTATTGGCAATTTCTGCCTTCATTACTATCGCCATCTTTATCTATAACCACCTCTCCGCAGATTTAATAATTTTTTGTGCATGATTTATTGGATACAAAAATAAAACTTGATTTTATCTCAGTTTTTTAGGGGTTTCAGTTGAGCATAAGATTTAACGACAACATCTAGTAATGCAAAGTCTACATATTTGATGTATACAAGCCAAGGTGAAATGAACTCTTCGAAAAGACATAAAGATAGAATTAATTGTCCTGCGTTGATATATCCATCCGAATGCAATAACTAAGATACAGACTCATCATGTCTTTACAAACTCTCCTGAATTAATTGTTGTTCCTATGCGAATTGAACAGCACTATAGTAGTTTTTTCTAGCATAGTTTTTTTTTGTGTTTCAATCAAGATTCAAGGTTTCTGCTGAAACCACCGATACGTAGTGGTTTCGTATCGGTTTCGATAGAGACCGATACGAAACCAATTATACAATATCGTTTTGACTAAAACCTTTAAAAACTTATGTTTTTTATACCATTTTTACCGTCATTGTAATCATTATAAGCCTTCGTTGGTAGAAAACCGAAAAAAAGTGAACCCAAACACTATATTAATAGTTATCTAAATACACTTTTCAATATATTTTGCATCTTTGCTGGAATTTTAAATACTGCGATCATTGTCTTGTAATATAAAACCATAAATTTAAGTATTTAATATATCTATACTTATATATGTTGTATTACCGTCGAAACAGAAACCCGAACCGAAATTAGCGAAATTAACCGAAACCGAGTTCTTAAACCTTGGTTTCAATATTTGTTCTTTAAAACACATTGCATACTCCACTTACATTAATTGAACTATTTTGAACCATTTCAGATTGCAATAAAAGGTTTTATTATTTCATATGTTTCAAAAATTTTAAATTATAGTTTTTTATTTTCTTATTAATAGAACAAGATGTAGATATTATCTTTTACTTAATTATTAAATTCTTTAATATGGTAACACATGATATTATTTAATAGTTTGAGAACGTGTTAATATATAAATAAAAGCTATATATATTTTTATTTTTAGATTGAACTTTTGTACAATTCATTATTTATTTAATGTAAAACAACGCAGATCCCTCCTTCAAGATAAGGAAAAAATCTTGAATATATACGTTTTCAAACTGTTGGGTTTCATTCAAATTGTAAATAAAGATTTTTAATGTTTTTATCGTTTTGTAATATTTTTGTATATTTCATTATTCATGTTTTACACTAAAAAAATAACCATTTAAATATACTAACTAGTCTAACTTTATTATATATTTTAGGTTGTGGGGTTTACAATCTTATTGTTAATCAAGCAGTGAAATATATGCCGGCTACGTTTAAGTTATTTTCATTCAAATCATAAAACTTAAGAAAAACAATAAACGGCAAAGGTTCAACAGAATAGCTCATATAGAGATCTTTTGTACGATTAACAAAATTCGATGATTACTATCGTATGTATTTTTTATTTTAAATCAAACGTTTTTTCAAAACAAAGTTATTTTATGCAGTGATAATAGTTATTTATTAGATTTTCTCAAAGAACAAGACCTGCGCTACACCTAAATTTACCAATAACTATGAATATTTCACTGAGATGGTTAAATGCAACAAAGTTGTCTTCGCAATATATAATAATACTTTCTCTTACTCATGGTTGTTTAACTTTTTACTTTTATTTATATAATTAGTAAATTTTCAGTTTCATATTTTCTACTTCAGGTGAATTCAACAAACTGTATTAACCACAAAATATTAGCGAAAGCGGACATAAGATTTTGTTTAATTATGTGTGTCAACAAGAATAGCCTTGAGAATGTATATCAAAAAGCAAACATGATTGTTTTATGAAGATTGGTCGTTGTTAATCTTTCTTATGAAGATCCAAGACGCAATAGCATGATGCATTCTTCTAGAAGATTCTTCTATTTATTTTAGACTAATAATATACTATCAAATTTAATAAAACTATTACAGAATTTCTTAATAAAAAAAAGAGTTGTTTAATACTAGAATAACTTAAGTTAGAACAAGCTAAGCTCATAAACCAGCTGTAACGTTTTAAAAATAAATAAATAAATAAATAAAATCCTTTAAGTGAATTTTCTGATTTTCGGTAAAATAAAACGTATTTTTCGTAAAACTTAACCATAATTATTTTTCATTATAAATTTAAAAAGACCTATTTTAATTATGTAATTACTAGTAAATGGTGTTTATTTAGTCACTTATAAATTTTTAGTTTAATTAAATATTTTTCCTAAATTAATTATTTTAAATATTAACATAAGCTTTATTTATACATTAAATTAGTGTAAATTACATATTTGAAAGGTTTAAATTAGCAAAAGTGAACCATTACATATTGTAATCTAGTGTGTATCATGCAAAATTCATTTCCAAATTTTTCCATTGTTCTAGAATTTCCCTTGGTTTATTTAGAAAAGAAGTGAATAAAATTAAATAAAATGATGAAAAGACATAAGTATATGTAAATAATTAGTGAATCTTCTATACAATTCCTCACTCATTCTCTCTCCCTCTCTCTCATGATGTGGCCGGCCCTCACCATGGCAGTCCCCCCATTTCTCCACTTGACTTTGTTTCAAAAATCCTCCAAATTTCATCAAAAATTCAAATAAAACCCCACAAATTGCCAATTAAATTCCTACCCATTATTCTTTGCTCATTTTTACATGGATCTTGGAGTTAGAAACCATTCTTTTGGGAGACAAATTTTCATGTTTGGATCTCATATGTGAGGTATAATCCTAAGCCCTTGGTTTGAATGTTTGTAAATTACTTAATTTAACTTAATTAAGTGTTTAATTAATTTTTAATTTGGTTCTATTGCTAGATGAAAAATTCAAGAGAGGGTTTCAAAATGAAGTTTGGGTTTCTATAAATTGAGTGGGGTTATATTATGTAGTTTAACATTTTTAGAATTGGAAAATCTTGTATGGTTGATGTATTGTAAATTGTTCATTCAAAATTGTTTAAGTTAAACAATTTTGCAAACTAGATTTTTATAAGTTATATATATTGGTGAGATAAAATTCTAATTAATGTTTTTATCACTAGATTGTGGTTTTAATGAGAATGTTAACATGTTAAAGGAATGAAAAACCTAATTTGGTTACTAGTTTCATATTGATAATCGAAGATTTTGATAAATATGTTAATTTTTTTTTTTTGCTAACTAGGTTTTAGAAATTTCTTAAATAATTGAGATTTAAAATCTAATTATGGTTTCATTGCATTATTAACATCATGAATTGTAGTTTAATAAGTTAATTCATGCAATATCAAGTTTAGTTATGAAATTGTGAATTTTTGCTTGCAAGGTGTTGAAATTGATAAAATTGCAAACTATAATTTCCAATTTAATACAAATTAGTGTGATAAAAATATGGTAATGGTTTCTATAATCTAGTTATGTTATTTAATGAATATTATGACCATTAGTTTCATTTAAACATCAAGTTTTGAAGTAAAACGGTAAATTGACATTTTCAAGGTTTTGCGGAATTGGACGATTTGATCGATTTTAGGGTTTCGATAATTTAAATCATGTTTTATATTATAAATAATGTGTTTTAAAACTACGAGTTGTTGGTTGGTGTTTTATCTCGATCGGTAGGTGTTTGTACGCCGATATCGAGCGATATTTGGTTCTTTTGCATGAGCGGGTTATAGGTTTTAACCTATGCGCGTTTCGTGCGTCGTTTTGATTTTTTGTCCGTGGTTCAGTTACGATATTATATATGTTTGCGTATAGGTACCTCTCACGTGGACTTCGGACGAAGAAGAAGAGGAGGGCGATATCGTCTTCGGCAGACAAGGACCAGATGAGTAGATGTATATCTACGGAGGAAGTCGGGTGGATGGCGTTTAGCACCCCGCAAACGTAGAATAGGAATATTACTTTTTGACATTAGAAAGTCGGACGTGACCTTAGATTCTTGACGAGTAGAACCATATTAAAGACTTTAGGTTGGAATAGACGGATTTAGGACTTTACCATAGGATGAATGTCTTGGAGGGGATTCGTAGGTTTCAGGTAGACACACACACACGCACACACAGAAACTTGACTTGGTGTATATGTGTATGTGTATATATATATAGGAATGTGTGTAGGTATATATATATATACACAACATGTATATGTGAGATAAGGATATTATATGATACATGGGGATGAGAAGATATAACTGGGCTTGATGCCGTGATCTCTTGGCTATACAGTCGTATTATGATGTTAGCGGATCGTTGGAAAATGAGAAAATGGATATGTATACATAAACGATAATAGGTGATGATGACATTGAGATATACGAGACTCTAGAATAGAAGCCGAACTGTAACCTGTGACTTGATTACGATATGATATATGTTGGTTACGATATGATATATGTGTGACTTGATTACGATACCTGATTACGATATGATATATGTATGACCTGATTACGATATGATATATGTATGACCTGATTACGATATGATATATATGACAGGATATTTCTGAGGAACAATTGACGATGTATATGTACGCAGACAATGATATATGATTGATGATATTGGAATGTATGTGATTACAGTACAGTACCTTTGATCATGACATTATTTGATGATGATATTATATGAATGATGATGTACGTAGGTGATACTTGACCTACCCCGATATTGGGATGCCGTACGATGGATTTTACCGTACGAAGCATAGATGTGATGATTGATCCGCACTCTTGATTCGAGTAAGCCGTACTGCGTATGTGACGCTATTAAAGCTGGATCGCCGACTATTAGAGATATCAACTCAGACTGTAGATGGATTCTTATTTTCCTATCGACTAGTTCCTTTAGTTTCGTTTCTTAGTAGGTTAGATAGATACTAGTTTAGACTCGAGTCAGATAGTTGTAGTTAGAAATACACTTTCATCTTTACATTCAGATTGTAATCATCAAGTTGCATGTTCATACATATGTTTCCTTAGTCAGTATGAAACTCTGTCTGTTAGAACACCAGCACCATTACCGATGATGCGCATATTCCACGTACACTTATTTGCCGGCTCACACATATCATCATCGGTAATTGCTATGTCGCGTACACTTTAGAACATATTATCTTTTATTGATAGAATCAGCTAAAGCCTAGATCAATATAATATTGTGATTACTCTTAAGTGTTAGTCTAGACATTGCATTTATTACTTAGACATTTCACGTATTCACATTTTCATGTTATCATGCAGTATTGTGGGGCTTATGCCGACACTTATCATTTACTTACTCATGATTTTGGGATTTTGGATTTCTATGAGATTTCTGGATTTTGGGGGAAAACCGCAAGAATATATAAAAAAACTTCTCTCTCCTCCTCTCTTTTTAAAATATAAGTTGCGGTTTTCTCGTGATGTATGAGTCGTCCACCATGAGATTTTATGTTTTCTGTTGGATTTCGAGACCCGATTCGAGGAGTGGATGAACCGTCTCGGGTACATGGTGGGCCCGGTATGGTACCCCGGGGCAAGAAGATCGAGTTGTAAACGATGAGCCTGGCAGGGAAAGACTACCTACCGGTGATGTCTGGCGCAGCGGATATCCGGAGGATACCGACCGTTGTCGTGAGATTTGATGATATGGGCCGATCCGGACTGACGGAGCCCGAGATATTGAGACTATGAGGTATTGAGACTTGAGATTTACATGTTTTGTGTCGATGCTTGACACGGATTTCCATTGATTTCATCGATGATATTTCAGATTTCTATATAAATTTTACTATGATGAAAGTTAAACATTTCTTATACAGATATACCCAGATTTCAGGATTGATTGTTTTACATTCATGGTGCATGCATACTCATTCACATGACATATTACTATTTGAGGCACTGACACGAGCACGGAGCATTTGCACTTACGCGGAGTTTATTACCCCGCCTTTACTAGATGACTAGTGATATATTAGTATATTATTATGACCTAGGAAAGCGTCGTGCATTCGATTTCTTTTCGCAGATGTCTTCTACTCACGGGTTGGCAACTCACCCCCGTTGTGCCAAATTTTATTACAGGTTCGATGTACAGGTTTTTTTGGCAGCTTGCTGGCACATCATTTTATTCAGGGTGATTTGCACGGTAGGTTAGTTCACTTGTATCAGGACCGCCATTGTACTTTTATTATTCCATTGGTATCTAGTAAGCTCCATCAACCAAACTTGTATTACTTGATAAGTTTAAAAGACCGGTTATTATTTTGACCTTAGAGTCACGATTGTATTATTATGGTATCTGGTGGATTTGTTTTCTTTCGAGTTTTGAGCCTCGCCCTTTGGCATTGTATATTATTGTGCTTGGTGTGGTTGTTTCCGCCTGTTGGCATAGAGCTAGCTCCCGCTTGGGGATGCCTTTTTATTGTTTGTATATATATTATTCTCGTTTGTACCCGTTTGGGGCCAGTTTTTACAAAGGAGACTCTGCCAAAATTTTTGAGAAAATTTGAGGTTGCTTTTTAAACTTGTTTTTCTACATGTTTTCCTTTACTTCTTCTTTTATATGGTTTAGATTTCTGGGCTTCGGCTTACTTAGATTACGTTGCGCCTCTAGACGTTTCGTAATTTAAGTGCCGGTCACGTTCCGTACCTTCGGGTCGTGACAAAGTTGGTATCAGAGCGCTAGGTTTAACCTTGTATAAGTCTAGGGTGACCCTGGGTTGATGGAGTAGGTGACTTAGGTAGAGTGACGTACCGTGGGTATGATCCGCGGCATACTTACGATACGCTACTCTGCTTAAGAAGCCTTAAGATGTACATTTCTTTGCACCGTATTCTATTCGTTCCTTTGATCTATCTTCGCCGATATCGGATGGTGGTTTCTGTTACCACGGTCGCACGGGCAGAGAGAGCTGCGGCTCGAATGTGATGACCATTAGGGTATCGTTTATTCTTGAGAATTGAAGCATTGTTTAGCGTGCAGACGAAGGGTGTTCACATGCCGTCCAGACGAAGTTAAAAAGATTCGAACGATTGTCAGAAACCCATTTTCCTAAGTTTAAGGTATTCGGAAGAACATGCAGGTATTTCTATGGACCCTATAGAAGAATGAAACCCTAACTCGACATAATGACCACTAGAACGCCTTTGAACCTTAGGGTTTATGGCAGTTCCGCGGTGCCATTAGTGAGGCTTGGGTTTGCCCTTCTACGGCTGGTCCGCAGATACTGGGGCATGTACTGGATATTTTTTAAACTGTACTTGAGTGTTGAGCTCTCGGGGAATTTTGGGATTTTGATAAATCGATCGAAAAGTTTAATGCAGTCTGGATATCAGGTGAAGGGATAAATTACGTGGGAGACTCTCGATATGAGCATAGCCGTTTGCAGCGCAGTCAGCACAGTGATGAGGAGACGAATCCGAATCAGTCGACATTAGAAAAGGCGCACATTGACGATAGTGTTTACGATTGTGATTTGGTGATTTGAATTTCAAATTTCCGTTATTTGGATTTTGGTATTTTGAGCATTTTGTTCTACGATTGGTATTTCCTATGTGTACATTCATTACACTTTATTCGTGTTTCATATATCAGTTGTATTGATGTTGTTTTGTACATACCCAGTGCACTCGATTTGGTTTTATATATTTTGAGATATTGATTTCGATTTTGATATTCAGTGTATTTTTCGTACACCATGTGCACTTGATTGAGATTTTTGCGCACACTTGGTGCACTTGATGCGATTTTGTGCACACCAGATGCACTAATTCGGGGTTTTGTGCAGATTAGATGCACCTGATATTAGTGTCGTGCACGCCCGTTGCACTTGACAGATATTTTTGGTGCACACCCGTTGCACTCAGTTTTGTTTCTGTGCGTATTCGTGGCATCGTATTTGGTTTCGATTTCAGTGCGCACCGGACGCACATGATATTTTTATGATGTGCTTGGGAATGATTTCATTATGAATAGTATGTTTTTTTATATAATCATTACTATTTCATTTAGTAACCAGGCGGGACGTGTATGTTAAATAAAAGATATATATGTACAGATATTTTTTTTTTAAAAAAATAAATGTCCGCTACTTATGCCGTGACACGTGCATCGCACGACGATTTTAAAAAGGGTTTTTACATGCTTCTTATTCTGATGTTTGGACGATTTTACTACGATGCGCACTATATATAAATTATAGTTTTGATGTATATTATGTTGGTTTTCGTATTGGGTTTTGATATTTTATTTTCACCATAACTCCGATGATTGCGTTATGCTTGACGGAGTTGATTTTAGTTATGTATTGATAATTTCGGAGCCCCGACGATTTGAGTGTTTTGGCTGAATGTTTTAGTAATTGGGAGGAGTTTTAATTTAAATTCGGGGACCGAATTTCTTAAAGGGGGGAAGATTGTAACGTTTTAAAAATAAATAAATAAATAAATAAAATCCTTTAAGTGAATTTTCTGATTTTCAGTAAAATAAAACGTATTTTTCGTAAAACTTAACCATAATTATTTTTCATTATAAATTTAAAAAGACCTATTTTAATTATGTAATTACTAGCAAATGGTGTTTATTTAGTCACTTATAAATTTTTAGTTTAATTAAATATTTTTCCTAAATTAATTATTTTAAATATTAACATAAGCTTTATTTATACATTAAATTAATGTAAATTACAAATTTGAAAGGGGTTAAATTAGCAAAAATGAACCATTACATATTGTAATCTAGTGTGTATCATGCAAAATTCATTTCCAAATTTTTCCATGGTTCTAGAATTTTCCTTAGTTTATTTAGGAAAGAAGTGAATAAAATTAAATAAAATGATGAAAAGACATAAGTATATGTAAATAATTAGTGAATCTTCTACACAATTCCTCATTCATTCTTTCTCTCCCTCTCTCCCATGATGTGGCCGGCCCTCACCATGGCAGCCCCCCCCCCAATTCTCCACTTGATTTTGTTTCAAAAATCCTCCAAATTTCATCAAAAATTCAAATAAAAACCCATAAATTCCCAATTAAATTCCTCCCCACTATTCTTTTGCTCATTTTTACATGGATCTTTGAGTTGGAAACCATTCTTTTGGGAGGCAAATTTTCATGTTTGAACCTCATATGTGAGGTATAATCCTAAGCCCTTGGTTTGAATGTTTGTAAATTACTTAATTTAACTTAATTAAGTGTTTAATTAATTTTTAATTTGGTTCTATTGCTAGATGAAAAATTCAAGAGAGGGTTTCAAAATGAAGTTTGGATTTCTATAAATTGAGTGGGGTTATATTATGTAGTTTAACATTTTTAGAATTGGAAAATCTTGTATGGTTGATGTATTGTAAATTGTTCATTCAAAATTGTTTAAATTAAACAATTTTGCAAACTAGATTTTTATAAGTTATATATATTGGTGAGATAAAATTCTAATTAATGTTTTTATCACTAGATTGTGGTTTTAATGAGAATGTTAACATGTTAAAGAAATGAAAAACCTAATTTGGTTACTAGTTTCATATTGATAATGGAAAATTTTGATAAATATGTTATTTTTTTTTTTTGCTAATTAGGTTTTAGAAATTTCTTAAATAATTGAGATTTAAAATCTAATTATGATTTCATTGCAGTATTAACATCATGAATTGTAGTTTAATAAGTTAATTCATGCAATATCAAGTTTAGTTATGAAATTGTAAATTTTTGCTTGCAAGGTGTTGAAATTGATAAAATTGCAAACTATAATTTTCAATTTAATACAAATTAGTGTAAATATGGTAATGGTTTCTATAATCTAGTTATGTTATTTAATGAATATTATGACCATTAGTTTCATTTAAACATCAAGTTTTGAAGTAAAACGGTAAATTGACATTTTCAAGATTTTGCGGAATTGGACGATTTGATCGATTTTAGGGTTTCGATAATTTAAATCATGTTTTATATTATAAATAATGTGTTTTGAAACTACGAGTTGTTGGTTGGTGTTTTATCTCGATCGGTCAGTGTTTGTACGCCGATATCGAGCGATATTTGGTTCTTTTGCATGAGCGGATCATAAGTTTTAACCTATGCGCGTTTCGTGCGCCGTTTTGATTTTTTTGTCCGTGGTTCAGTTACGATATTATATATGTTTGCGTATAGGTACCTCTCACGTGGACTTCGGACGAAGAAGAAGAGGAGGGCGACATCGTCTTCGGCAGACAAGGACCAGGTGAGTAGATGTATATCTACGGGGGAAGTCGGGTGGATGGCGTTTAGCACCCTCGCAAACGTAGAATAGGAATATTACTTTTTGTCATTAGGAAGTCGGACGTGGCCTTAAATTCTTGGCAAGTAGAACCCTATTAAAGACTTTAGGTTGGAATAGACGGATTTAGGACTTTACCATAGGATGAATGTCTTAGAGGGGATTCGTAGGTTTCGGGTAGACATACACACACGCACACACAGAAACTTGACTGGTGTATATGTGTATGTGTATATATATAGGAATGTGTGTGTGTGTGTGTGTGTGTATATACACACAACATGTATATGTGAGATAAGGATGTTATATGATACATGGGGATGAGAAGATATAACTGGGCTTGATGCCGTGATCTCTTGGCTATACAGTCGTATTATTGATATGTATACATAAACGATAATATGGGATGATGACATTGAGATATACGAGACTCTAGAATAGAACCCGGACTGTAACCTGTGACTTGATTACGATATGATATATATTGGTTACGATATGATATATGTGTGACTTGATTACCATATGATATATGTGTGACTTGATTACGATATGATATATGTATGACCTGATTACGATATGATATATATGACCGGATATTTCTGAGGAACAATTGACGATGTATATGTACGCAGACAATGATATATGATTGATGATATTGGGATGTATGCGATTACAGTACAGTACCTTTGATCGTGACATTATTTGATGATGATATTATATGAATGATGATGTACGTAGGTGATACTTGACCGTACCCCGATATTGGGAGGACGTACAATGGATTTTACCGTACGAGGCATAGATGTGATGATTGATCCGCACTCTCGATTCGAGGAAGCCGTACTGCGTACGTGACGCTATTGAGGCTGGATCGTCGACTATTAGAGATATCAATTCAGACTGTAGGTGGATTCTTATTTTCTTATCGACTAGTTCCTTTAGTTTTGTTCCTTAGTAGGTTAGATAGATACTAGTTTAGACTCGAGTCAGATAGTTGTAGTTAGAAATACACTTTCATCTTTACATTCAGATTGTAATCATCAAGTTGCATGTTCATACATATGTTTCCTTAGTCAGTATGAAACTCTGTCTGTTATGACACCAGCACCATTACCGATGATGCGCATATTCCACGTACACTTATTTGCCGGCTCACACACATCATCATCGGTAATTACTATGTCACGTACACTTTAGAACATATTATCTTTTATTGATAGAATCAGCTAAAGGCTGGATCAATATAATATTGTGATTACTCTCAGGTGTTAGTCTAGACATTGCATTTATTACTTAGACATTTCACGCATTCACATTTTCATGTTATCATGTAGTATTGTGGGGCTTATGCCGACACTTATCATTTACTTATTCATGATTTTGGGATTTTGGATTTCTATGAGATTTCTGGATTTTGGGGAAAAACCACAAGAATATATATAAAAACTTCTTTCTCCTCCTCTCTTTTTAAAATTTAAGTTGCGGTTTTCTCGTGATGTATGAGTCGTCCACCATGAGATTTCATGTTTTCTGTTGGATTTCGAGATTCGATTCGAGGAATGGATGAACCGTTTCGGGTACATGGTGGGCCCGGTATGGTACCCAGGGCAAGGAGATCGAGTTGTAGACGATGAGCCTGGCAGGGGAAGACTACCTACCGGTGATGTCTTGCACAGCGGATATCCGGAGGATACCGACCGTTGTCGTGAGATTTGATGATATGGGCCCATCCGGACTGACGGAGCCCGAGATATTGAGACCATGAGGTATTGAGACTTGAGATTTACATGTTTTGTGTCGATACTTGACACGGATTTGCATGGATTTCATCGATGATATTTCAAATTTCTATATAAATTTTACTATGATGAAAGTTAAAGATTTCTTATACAGATATATCCAGATTTCAGGATTGATTGTTTTACATTCATAGTGCATGCATACTCATTCACATGACATATTACTATTTGAGGCACTGACACGAGCACGGAGCATTTGCACTTACGCGTAGTTTATTGCCCTGCTTTTACTAGATGACTAGTGATATATTAGTATATTATTATGACCTAGGACAGCGTCGTGCATTCGATTTCTTTTCGCAGATGTCTTCTTTTCACGAGTTGGCAACTCACCCCCGTTGTGCCAAATTTTATTACATGTTCGGTGTACAGATTTCCTTGACAGCTTGCTGGCACATCATTTCATTCAGGGTGATTTGCACAATAGGTTAGTTCACTTGTATCAGGACCGCCGTTGTACTTTTATTATTCCATTGGTATCTAGTAAGCTCCATCAACCAAACTTGTATTACTTGATAAGTTTAAAGGACGAGTTATTATTTCGACCTTAGATTCACGATTGTATTATTATGGAATCTGGTGGATTTATTTTCTTTCGAGTTTTGAGCCTCGCCCTTTGGCGTTGTATATTATTGTGCTTGGTGTGGTTGTTTCCGCCTGTTGGCGTAGAGCTAGCTCCCGCTTGAGGATGCCTTTTTATTGTTTGTATATATATTATTCTCGTTTGTACCCGTTTGGGGCCAGTTTTTACAAAGGAGACTCTGCCAAAATTTTTGAGAAAATTTGAGGTTGCTTTTTAAACTTGTTTTTCTATATATTTTTCTTTACTTCTTTTTTTATATGGTTTAGATTTCTGGGCTTCGGCTTACTTAGATTACGTTGCGCCTCTAAACGCTTCGTAATTTAAGTGTCGGTCACATTCCGTGCCTTCGGGTCGTGACACTAGCCAGCATTAATATCCAATGGATTTTCTCTAAAGTTACGAAGCAAAAAAATTCTTACTAACTCAATGTGCACATTTGTAATTTGATCAAAAGCAAATCATTAAATTATTAGAAAGTGAAAGCTAGAAGTTTAAATTAGGAACTTCATGTAAGAAAAGAAAAGAAAAGAACTAGAATAATAGATAAATTTAAAATATATAGACAACCATATTATTCAATAAATTAGCGGACTATGATAAAAAATTATTTAGGCAAATTATCAGATGATACACAAGAGCTAAAAAATTTCCAAATCCATCTATATATTTTTCCATCTTTCTGACCGATATCTAATTTTACTTTTTAATTTATCTTTTATGGATTCAAGATTCAGACGTTTATCATATTATATAACCTTTAAAAATTATATTAAAAATTTATTTATAAAATCATTGCTAAACTTATGATTGTATTATTGAGTATTCGAAAAATACATTTTCGCGCTGAGGTAAAATTATCTCTGTTGATACAGCTTTTGAATGATTTTTTATTTCTGTCAAACCCCTAAGCTTCTAGCTCATCGTCTTTGTCTTGAAGCTAGATATTCTATATGGATTGATGGAAAGCTCATACTTACGCATGATACTTATCATCTTTTAAAAGGTTTTTTAAAAAAAAACCTTTAATATTTTTATGTATATAATATAAATAAATCTACAAGACCTGAAATATTGAACTTTTACATATTTATTGTAATTAAATATGTAATACCTATATACATAAGTGTTTTATATTAAAAGATATATACCGTTTAATAAGCTTTTTTAGGATTTAAAGATTTTGGCACTAATTTGTTTAAATTATTAATAAGTTAATCATATTATTCCAAATCTTAGTTGGTAATATTAATTCTTATGCCATTGTAATACAATAATAATAATGTTAAATTTAAGGGATTTGCAATTTGAATTTAAATATCTTATTATTAACATAATTATCATTTTTTAATTCAGATTTCTATCGAGGACAAATGCAAATAACAATACGAGTGTCTTGATATTATTTTAGAAACGGAACAATATAAGACCATTGAAAAATATGATCCCTCGATTGATTTCCAGGTCGACTTTTACAAAGAAAATGACAAACTAATTTTTCTGAAGACAAATCCTATAATCAACATTAAAAACTCCACTTCTATTTTCAGTCAACTTTTTTATTTTTCTAAAAAATTTATGTTTGAACTTTTGAAAAATGTAGATGTACCTAAACGATGTGTCATAAACGGATAAATAGTTTTAAAGATTTTTTTTTCCTGACCAATTAAAGAACGATAATGAAATATTGAAAAAGTATAAGGACAAGGTTTTTAGGTGGTCTAGATGTGAGACGTCGAACAATTTGAAAACCTTTATGTTTGTGTTTGCTCTCTCATCTCATTCACTTTATCGCATTCATATACTTTTTATTGTTATAATTTATGATTTGTGCTTAATTGATTTGCAAATTAGCAAAGATTTGTTTATAACTTTATTTTCACCCCACTCTACCCTCTTCTAGAGTTATTGTTTTTTCATGGGTTTCGTTCAAGTCATAACTGGTTTTATATGTTTATATCTTTATATAGCATTTTCATATATTTTATTATCCCCTTTTACTAAAATACATCCTTTAAATGTACTAACATTATATATATATATATATATATATATATATATATAGTATGAAATTTGCTATATTACCGTTGATAATATATGCTCGCTATACGTCTACACCCACATCCAAAGTTCAAGGATTTAACTTATTATCATTTAAACAATAAAATTCAAGAAAATCAATTAGCGAAAATTATTTTGATTTTGGTGGATATCATCCTCTTTTAACTAAAAATATTTCATATGATATACAAAAGTGGATGATTGTCTTGCAGGTAATTGTTTCTTAGATTACATATCAATATATTATTTTAAATATAAAGTCATTTTACCTAGTGATTATTATTTATTAGATTTACTTAAGTATCAAAACGTAAGTGACCTGAATTCGTCATAACTATGATCTTAGTAAGATAGATATATACAACAAAATTGCCGTATTTGTTATATTTAATAACTTTTCTTACTCATGGTTCAATATTTTTATAAATACATAAAAGAAAAATATACTTTCCCCTCTTTAAAATATCTTATAACTTTATATTCGCTCTTTTGTTTTCATTATCATCATCGTATTGATCTCTAACCATCTATTCTTAGGTTTGATAAATATTGCATATGATTTATTAAAAAATGTTATATAAACTTTCGTTATGATTGAAATTGTTAGTTTTTACATAAAATTACTGCATCATTAAATGATTTAAAGCCTAAGCATTTGGTTTATACAAACAAGGCGAAATGAATGTCTTGGAAACAATTGAAAATGTTATTAATCGTATTAGGCCAATTCGTCCATCAAATATTATATTTAAAAGACAGCCTTATGATTTTTATACGTTTTAATATTTGCTTTATAGTGAAACAAGATGCATACAGTACTTCTACTAAAAGCTTTAATACATAATTTACATAAATTGTTTTAGATCATGTCAAGTTGTAACTACAGTTTTATGTGTATCTAAATTCTAGATTATAGTTATTTGCTCTTTAAAACAGGTTGTGGATCCTTTTGTTCACACAATTAAAAAAAACCGATGCTTGCTTTGGTTAAATTATTTGAGATCATGTATATAGGGTGTTTTTCGTCACCCCATTGAGATGGGAATACGCGCGCGCTTGTCAGGCGTACTACAGATTCCTCCTGTTTAGGGTAGGCGAGGGTTTATTGATTGTGGAGATCCGAATCTCCGGCATCCGCGGACTAAGCTGCCATTAATTACCCCTCGCCATTGGAGCGAAGGAACCTCCGATTGACGGGTTAAACTGGTCATGCGAACTCAATGTGCAGTGTGCGTGTGTTGTGTTTTGAATATATCGGGGGCCCCGCAGAGTTTTTTTACGGGGGTCCCGCTATCCAGATAGCGGGTTGGGGGTCAAGGGGGCTAGCAGCCCCCTTGCAGTGTGCGGGACAGCACCCCGTTAGAAATTTTTTCTAACGGGGACAGTGTTGTGGAGTATGTGTATGTGTGTGTATATATACATATATATATATAAAGAGAAAAGGCATCCAAAGGACGCGTGAGCGCCAGCGCCACACATGCCTAGCACGCTGGTGCTGGCGCTTGGACGCTTGCGTGGGCGCTCGGGCGCCCCACGTGCCCGGCACGTGGGCGCTCGGGCGCTGGCGCCTCATGTGCCCGGCACGTGAGCGCTTGGGCGCTAGCGAAAGGAAGGGGTTTTTACCCCCAGAAATAGGAGTTAAACTCTAAAAGAGGATTTGGGTTTTGGAGTTGAACTCCCTAAAAATCTTCAGAGGTTCTTCTCTTAAGCTTTGGATCTTCTTTTGAGCCTTGGATCTTTTCCAAGGTAGGATTTTCGGAGATGGGTCTCCTTCTTCCTCCTCTTTGTTGGCCGGATCTTGAAGGAAAAAGGGGATGAGATTCAAGATCTTCCCTTTGAGATCTAATGGAAGATCTGAGCTCCCCTCTGTGGGTTTTGTGGTGAAAAACTATTTATTTTTGGAAGAAGAGAAACTCTTGATTTAATTCAAAAGGGGAAGAAGGTTTTAGAATCTTGAGGGAGGAGAAGGAGGCACAAAAACCCTAGAATTTGAGAGAATGAAAAAGTGTATTAGATATTTTCATCATGTTGCCTCTTATAGGCTTACAAATTTACACATAGCCCCTTGGGCTTACAAAATGGCATTTTGCCCGTCCCATGTCTCATGTGCTATTTCTTTTTGCACATAAGACATGGGCTTTACAAAAATTTGGCTTTATGCTCATTTTGCTTACATTCATGCACAAAAAATTACATCAAAATTATATGTTACATGATTTTTATTTTGGCATGGGGAGGCCGGCCGCGGGGCTCGACTTGGGCATGGGCCCACTTGCTTGGGTTTGGGCCCGCTTACTTGGGGTTGACCTTGATTTTGACTTGGTCAACTGGGGTGCAAATTTTGACCCCAAAAAAGTGCC
Source organism: Agapanthus africanus (assembly GCA_030015575.1). Taxonomy (NCBI): domain Eukaryota; kingdom Viridiplantae; phylum Streptophyta; class Magnoliopsida; order Asparagales; family Amaryllidaceae; genus Agapanthus; species Agapanthus africanus. Next base: position 490,157,488 of record CM057346.1, on the reverse strand, counting down.
CCCATCAATAAATGCACACCACATATGTGGGTCGTGTGCATGAAATTGATGGATCTTCTTTCGCGTGGAGGCGACTTGCTTTGGTTCCAACTTTTTGGGATGCACTGCCCTTTTTACGACATGGACGGTCGACGCTTGACGCGTCTCCGAGATAGAGTGTCTGTAGTAGACGTTTCCTTGGCAAGGAGTGATTTGGTTCCCGCTTTGTAGGAAGCCTGCACTGCCCTTTTTACGACATGGACGGTCGACGCTTGACGCGTCTCCGAGACGGAGTGTCTGTGGTAGACGTTTCCCTAGTCCGGAATGATTTCGTTCCCGATTTGTGGGAAGCCTGCACTGTCATTTTTACGACATGGACGGTCGACGCCTGACGCGTTGACGAGGCGGAGTGTCTGTGATAGACTTTTTCCTGGCCCGGAGCGATTTGGTTCCCAATTTGTGGGAAGCCTGCACTGCTCTTTTTACGACATGGACGGTTGACGCTTGACGTGTCTCCGAGACGGAGTGTCAGTGTATGACGTATCCCCAAGACGAAGTGTCGATGTAGGACGTTTTCCCAAGACGAAGTGTCTGTGTTGGACGTTTCCCCAATGCGGAGTGTCACTAGTTGACTTGTCCCCGGCACGGGGTGTCTGCTTGACATTTCTCCGAGACGGAGTGTCTACGTTGGACGTTTCTCCAAGACGGAGTGTCTTCTTGTTGACGTGTCCCCGGCACAGAGTGTCTGTTTGTGACGTTTCCCCGGCACGGAGTGTCGCTGGTTGACGTGTCCCCGGTACGAAGTGTCTGCTTGATGTTTCCCCTAGACGGAGTGTCGCTGGTTAACTTGTCCCCGGTACGGAGTGTCTGCCTGACGTTTCCCCGAGACGAGTGTCTGCGTTGGACGTTTCCCCATTACGGAGTGTCTGCGTTGGACGTTTTCCCGAGACGGAGTGTCTACTTGTTGACGTGTCCCCGGCACGAAGTGTCTGCTTGACGTTTCCCCGGCATGGAGTGTCGCTGGTCGACGTTTCCCCGGCATGGAGTGTCGCTGGTTTTGATGTAGAGGATGCTTCCCAGGCGAAGCATAATTCCGACAGGGCAGGTGGATACTCCGAGGCGAAGCTTGATTTCGACACGGGATACATTCTGAGACGAAGCATGATTCCGCCGCAGAGGTTGTTGATTTGATTTGATTTGGGTTGACATCAGTATTGCTACACTGGAATATAGTACCAAAACCGAATCATCAGTTGCCATGAGTGGATTTGGGGATTTAAATTTTTGTTTGGTATCAGCATCGCTACACTGGAATATGGTACCAGGAGAGAATCATCATTTGCGTTTGCTAAATAGGAAGCGATGGCTTAGGAGACAGGTTTTAGGTTCCCATCACCTAAGACTTTTCAATTTTGTGAGCCGTAAGGGTCTCACAAAGCATTTTCTCCCTACGGGTCGTAAGGATCCCGTAGATGTATTTTCTCCTTAGGAGTCATGGGGACTTCTAAGTGTGTTTTCCTTTGTGAGTCGTAAGAATCTCACGATGGAATTTTCTCCTCACAAAGTCGAGAGGACTTTACGAGTGTATTTCATCTCTTATTCATGAGTTTGCACCCTTTCAGGTTTTCACAAACTCGCCGGCAGTCCTGCTAGTTTTACTCAAGGAGCCCTTTCGGGTTTTCATCCAAGCCCATTTTGCTTGTGGACATACCCTTTTTTTTGCTGGCGGAACTTTGAATGTGGTCTCGCCGGTAGGACTTGGGAGAGTTTGGAATCGTTTTACGCCCGTGAATTGTATACGGTTTTGCAGGATGTATGATCCAGACCGTAGGGCCGGAAAAATTTCGGGAGTTTGTTGGCATCTGCATCGCTGCACTGAAATATGGTACCAGGAGCGACTCATCATTCGTCGTTGGGTATGGGATTTGGAATTTGGTTGGCGTCTGCATCGCTGCACTGAAATATGGTACCAGGAGCGACTCATCATTCGCCACTTGGGGTATGGCGTTTGGAATTTGGTTGACGTCCGCATCGCTTCACTGGAATATGGTACCAGGAGCGACTCATCATTCACCATTTGGGATTTGAGTTTGGAATTTGGTTGGCGTCTACATTGCTACACTGGAATATGGTACCAGGAGCGACTCATCATTCGCCATTGGGATTTAGAATTTGGTTGGCGTCTGCATCGCTGCACCAGAATATGGTACCAGGAGCGACTAATCATTCGCCGTTGGGACATTCAGAAATTTGAAATTTTGGTTGGCGTCTGCATCGCTACACTGGAATATGATACCAGGAACGACTCATCATTCACCGTTTTTTTTACCGCGATTGCTCTATCATTTCAGCTTTTCTTATCGCGAAGGTCTCGATTGCCCTATCATTTCGGCTTTTTATTTACGGTTGCCCCATTATTTCGACTTTATTTTCATTTTTATTTTTACTCGCTGATTTTTATTGTGAGTTGCCCCATCATTTCGGCTTTATTTTCATTTTTATTTTTACTCGCTGATTTTTATCGCGAGTTGCCCCATCATTTCGGATTTTTATTATTATTCTTTTTACTTACACTTCTTTTTTTTATTTACACATTTTTTATTTACACACATTTTTTTACATTCCCAGTTTAACGACTTAGAGGTCGATTATTCCCAGTTTAATGACATGGTGGTCGGCTGACGGGGAGCTTAGAGAAGAAATCCGATTGAGCAGTTGTCAGGGGCACCGCTAGAGCTTGCCCGAGATGCCTTATTACTTTGTCGGTGTCGATGTCCTTGCCCCCAGCTGGGGCCAAGGAAAGTCGTTCAAATACCGACTTGCGTTCGAAGATTGCAGTCGAAAGTCGTTAACTCCTGCACAAAGAAGCATGATTTCAGTACAGACAATCAATGTATATTGATTGAGTTCGCATGAATATTTAACCCGAAATATGGGAGGAGAGATTAGGTCCCATTGGGCGTGCCAGAATCTATAGGGTGTTTTTCGTCACCCCATCGAGATGGGAATACGCGTGCGCCTGTCAGGCGTACTACAGATTCCCCCTGCCTAGGTTAGGCGGGGATTTATTGATTGTGGGGTCCGAATCTCCGACAGCCGCGGACTAAGCTACCGTTAATTATCCCTCGCCATTGGAGCAAACGAAACTCCGATTGATGGGTTAAACTGGTCATGCGAACTCAATGTGCAGTGTGCGTGTATTGTGTTTTGAAAAGGGTTTTGAATATATCAGGGGCCCCGCAGAGTTTTTTTACGGGGGTCCCGCTACCTGGATAGCGGGTTGGGGGTCAAGGGGGCTAGCAGCCCCCTTGCGGGGTGCGAGGCAACGTCCCGTTAGAAATTTTTTCTAACAGGGACAGTGTTGTGGAGTATGTGTGTGTGTATACATATATATATAAGGGAAAGGGCATCCAAAGGACGCGTGAGCGCCATCGCCTCACGTGCCTAGCACGCTAGCGCTTGGGCGCTTGTGTGGGCGCTTTGGGCGCAAGCGCCTCACGTGCCCGGCACATGGGCGCTCGGGCGCTGGCGCCCCACGTGCGCGGCACGTGGGCGCTCGGGCGCTGGCGCTCGGGCGCTGGCGCTAGCGCCTCATGTGCCCCGGCACGTGGGCGCTGGGTGCTAGCGAAAGGAAGGGGGTTTTAACCCCAGAAATAAGAGTTAAACTCCAAAAGAGGATTTTGGTCTAGGAGTTGAACTCCCTAAAAATGTTCAGAAGTTCTTCTCTCTTAAGCTTTGGATCTTCTCTTGAGCCTTGGATCTTCTCTTGAGGCTTGGATCTTTTCCAAGGTGGGATTTTCGGAGATGGGTCTCCTCCTTCCTCCTCTTTATTGGCCGGATCTCCTCCTTCCTCCTCTTTGTTGGCCAGATCTTGGAGGAAAAAAGGGGATGAGATTCAAGATCTCCCTTTTTTGAGATCCAATGGAAGATCTGAGCTCCCCTTTGTGGGTTTTGTGGTGAAAAACTAATTATTTTTGGAAGAAGAGTAAAACTCTTGATTTAATTCAAAAGGGGAAGAAGGTTTTAGAACCTTGAGAAAGGAGAAGGAGGCAAAAAAAACCCTATAATTTGAGAGAATGAAAAGTTGTATTCATCATGTTGCCTCTTATAGGCTTACAAATTTACACATAGCCCCTTGGACTTTACAAAATGGCATTTTGCCTATCCCATGTCTCATGTGCTATTTCTTTTTGCACATAAGTCATGGGCTTTACAAAAATTTGGCTTTATGCCCATTTTGCTTACATTCATGCATAAAAAATTACATCAAAATTATTTGTTACATGATTTTTATTTTGGCATGGGGAGGCCGGCCGCGGGGCTCAACTTGGGCATGGGCGCACTTGCTTGGGCTTGGGCCCGCTTACTTGGGGTTGACCTTGACTTTGACTTGGTCAGCTGGGGTGCAAATTTTGACCCCAACAATGTCAAGTGATAATTAAACGCTTTATATGCTACTAGTTTTAGATCGATTTTGTGTATGTTTCATTGTTTGTTCTTTAACAAATGAGGATGCAAGTCTCACCTTTTACACAATGATAGGAAAAAATCTCTTTAAAAACATTTATGAATTATTTAAGATTTTGATAAGTTGTAAGTTGTAACTAAAGGTTTTATCTTTAGGTTGTATTTTTGTATCTTTAATTATTTGTTATTTAATGAGACATACTACTGAAAAATTATAAATTTTTTTGTATATTTGTATTTTTTAGGTTATGAACAAGTAGGAGAATATATGAACGCGACATAGTCCCCAAGGCTAAAGAACATACCTTATTTCCATTCAAAAGTAAGATTGAAGAAAACAAATGGCAAATGGAATTGCATCGAATGGCTCTGGTCATGGTGAATAACTTTTAGTAGCCTATCCATCTTTTGTCGTATATTAATTTGTTGTCATCTTTAAAATCATTAAGCAAATAACTTAGAGATCTTCATAACACAGAATTTATACATGTTTGTTTCATGACATGTAAAGATAAAGGTGATCAAATCACCAATTAAGATGACAAACGCAACGTAGAAAGACCAATAGGGGGAATGCTAGTAGCCTACTACAAAGGAGAATCTATGGTCTATGGCACACCAATTAAAGCATATTCTCATAGTTTAACCAGCATATTTATGTTTTCTGTTCTCAGAACATTCCTTTAAGAAAACCATATATTATGATGAAACACATCTTCACCATAACCACAAGAAGAATCAATACCTTACATAAATCTAGCCATAAAGATTGTGTAAGAAACTAAATTATGCCTTCAACCTGGACATTTGGAGGAAAAGCTCCACAGTAACCACAGGAAGAATCGACAGCCTATGTTACTTGACCCGATTGATTTTTGCATCTTTCAGTTATTTTTAGTCCTTCAATCTTCGCTCGCACTGAAGTTATGCCTAAATCCTCAACAGCTAGAAGACTACATTGAGCCAAATTCATTGACATTGTTCTAGTGATCAGACCATATGTCATACTTGGACGCCCATTCCATGTTTTAAACTTCGAATCAAGATTCCACATATCATATCACTGCATTACCAAAAAGCACAGCAAAATCATCAAAGAAAGGAGCTTACTTTATCAAGCTTCTCAAAAGAGTCAGCCCGTCTCGGGACCCACCCTGCGATCGCCTCCCCCGCCACCGCCGCAAGCCACGCCGGCCACCCAGCCGCCACCTGCTCCCCCTCCACCGCCTTCGGCAGTCCCCCGATCACTCTCAACTGCACCAATTGCCCCGAATTCGCCCTCTGCCTCGACCGCCTCTCGATTTCCTGCTTCTTCTCCACGACCACCTCATCCCTCCTCGAATGCGACGTCAGCTTCACCAGCGCAGCCGCCGCCGCCGCCCCATCCGCTGCCGGAGGCGGCCTCTCCTTGGGGCTCTCCTTACTGTCCTCGATCGCCGAGGGTTTCCCGCAAGCGCAGCCCATGGGGATTCAGGGCCTAGCACGAGGTCTGAAGCAATGGGGGCTTCTCGTCTTCTTCAGGGTCCATTGGGATTGGGTTAGGGTTTCTAATTTTTTTAGGGTTATTTTTCTCTCTAGGGTTTTGATTTTATTTGATTTGATTTGATTTTCTTTTTTTGGATTTGTTCGATCTGAAGGGGGTCTTTCGAAGACTGAGAGGAGCCGAATGCAGGCTTCTGTCTCGTTGCAGAATGCAGAGGAGACAGAGTAATGAAGCTTAACTCTTGTCGAGCCTTTTTTGCGGTTTAATACTCTAAGCTTGCTATATTTGCTTTTTAAATTTATATTTCATTTTTTTGTTGGGAGAATTTTATATAAACTATTCTCAACTAAATATAAACAGTTTAGATATACCAAAAATTTCAACTAACAAAAGGTTTAAATAGACGGAAGTTTTCATCTCTTTGATGAGAATGGCATTCAAGAAGAGAATCCTTTTGCGTGATTTAAGGAAACCATCCCGTAGAACAATGAAATCTGTTCTCTTATGTCCCGATTCACTTATACATCTATGTTTATTATTGTCCAGATTGAATTATGCGTCTTCTCGGGTTTATTATCATTTTTAGATGATTTATTGGATAAAAAAACAGAATTGGTTATATATATAGATCCTTCTTTTGTTTCAGATAAGGATGAGTGTTTGCAAAGTGATACTATGTTGTCATTGTCATGTAAAGCCAAGGATAAGCATTTCATATATGGAAGCAAAAATGAAATGAATGCTTTAGAAATATGAGAAGATGGCGTTAATCTATTAGCACATGTTCGACTATCGAATCCTATTTCTAAATTGTCACCCATGTGATGGCTTCATAAGCTCTCCCAATTTAGTTGTTGATCCTAAGTGAACAGGGCATCCCGGTAAGATATTTTTCTCACATTTCTTTGTGTGTGTGTTTTTCAATATTTGCAATTTAAAATATAATGCATGCTCCGTTAACTCCTCATCTTTAGTCCATTAAAATAAATTATGTAACACATGCTTTGGAGGAATTGTTTGAGTATGGATTACATAATTGGTCAATAGGTGACTAGTTACTTAAAAAATATCACGGTCCTGACTAAGAATAAAAGATGGTATGATTTATATATTCCATATTTCTTTACCCTTCTTCCCTTTCGCTTCCCTCGTTCTTTTCTCTATTGCAAACAATATTGTCCTCCTTCCTCTTTCAATCCTCGCCCATTAGAAATTGAGGTAGAGTCCAATTAGTGAAATAAAAACTAATTACAAAAGTCAAAGATGAACCATTTATCAAAATACAATTTTAATAATCTCTCATGCTCCCTCTCTCACATTAGCATTTGATATTAGCGCTTGATGTTATTTATTCTATCTCCATTCAATTTCAAATGGGGATCATGTGATTAATATATACTTAATAACTCAACAAAGATAAAATTATGATGGAATTATGAATTTTTAAATTTTATTATTATTTCTTAAATATATTATTCCTCGTTTTTGTTCTCTGTCTATAAAGAAGACGAAAAAAGATCAGAGAAACGAAAGGTGTCCTTGATTTATAATAAAAAAGAAAGAGAGTGTATCAAAAAATTTCCATGTAATAATCTCTTTTTATCCAAAAAGAGAAAAGGAGAATGCAATGCCAAAGAAGAAAAGGACCTTTTCCTACTCTATCACATCCACATGGCATTTTGGTTTGCACCATTACTTGTTATCTGCTAAGTGAAAACCACCCTAAACTCAAACTCTCTCTTGTTTGAAATCATGCCAATGTATAAATAAAAGCTTTATATGTTTCTATTTTTCGATTGGTTTTTTTGGTATATTGCAATATTTTTTATTTAATTAAGGAGAATGTGAATCCCACCATCAATAAAAGGGAAAAGAAACTCGATTGCATAAATGTGTGTGTGTGTGTGAGAGAGAGAGAGTTGCTTGGGTTTTGTTGAAGTTGTAATTAAAGGTTTTTAATGTTTTTTAATCTCTGTACGGTGTTTTACATGTTTTATTATTCATGCCTTTTACAAAAAAAACCCTCTAAACATCCTAAACTTTATCATATTTTTTCAGGTTGTGAAGTTTGCTATATTGCCATTGAGCAAGCAATGGAATTTATGCCAGCTATGCTGACAGAGACTCTAAAGCTCAAGAACCTAACTTATTACCGTTCAAACAATAGAAGTCCGGTAAAACAATTGGCGAATGGGATTCAACTTAATTGCTCTGATTTTGGTGGATATTATACTCTTTTATATAGAGATCTTTCGTGGGATATGCAAAAATCGATGATAATCCATTACGGGTATTTTTCTAGATTTTAAAGTAAATGATTTTCTTTTTTCAATAAGAGACTATTTGTTTAGTGATTATTGTTATTTATTAGATTTTGTCAAGGACCAAGACCCGGTCTAGGACCTGATTTCAACATTAACTATGAAGATATTATTGAGATAGATAAATGCGACACAGTTCGTCGTTTCCTGTTAGGAATAGATCTACCGAATATGTGAGAACGTCGACGAATAAAGAAAATAATCACACAGATAAAATGGAGAAACATGATTTATAGTGGTTCAGCAATTTGCCTAATCTACTTGCCGCACTAGGTTTTCTTATTTTCTTTCTCTTTATAAGATACAAAATTACAAATTTTTCAACCCTCTCTTTGTATTTCTCAAACACAGTTTCTCTGGAGAATGGAGAATGAAGTTTCACAACTTCGCTTCTTTGTGATTGGGTTGATTAATACATCGCATAAAACATTGAATTTTTAGGAGAGAGATAAGAGAAAAAATCCAAACATCCTTTTCTCATTTTAATTTCATCCGGACCCACTCAAATATATGTTACAGCATGTAACATATGAACTGCTATCTTAAAACCAATAGAGGATCTTAAAACCAATAGAGGAGTGGGTATAGGTCGCTTTTACCAAAAAATTCCATCCTCCTTAAATGCATGTCTCCTTTGAAATCTTCACTTCTTCATTTCCCTCTTGGGGTCCCCTTTATTTCATACATCAACATCATCAAAGAAAGCCTACATGCATGTGCAGCCTCCAAGCTTATTTTGATTTGGTGAGAATGACATTAATAACCTCCCATTTGGAGACAATGCTCAAATTCTTCACAATTTTTTCATCCTTTCATTTTACAGTAATCTTGCTTCCTTCTCATAACCCCAAAAATGTTCCTAGTGTGGTGCTCCTCATAACTAGCCGTGGAGGCCAACTGAGATATCGCACAGTCTCAGTTTCTCAATAGTGACAACTTAGTAAACATGTCCAAAAATCTTTTCTAATGACAATATTTCACTATCTACAAACTCGTGAATAAAATCATACCTTAACTGGATGTGTTTTGTTCTTGAATGAAATACTGGATTCTTTGCAAGATAGATAGCACTCTGACAGCCACTAAAAAGAGCATCGTTGTCTTGCTCTTTGCCCAACTCCTTTAGAAAATTATTCAACCAAATCATCTTCTTTACAGCTTCAGCTATAACCATATAGTCTACTTCAGTGGTTGATAAAGCAACACTTTTCTGGAGTTTAGACATCCAACTAACAGCTGTACCAGCCAAAGTGAACACATAATCTGTTGTACTCTTCCGACCATCCAAGTCACCACCCAAATCTGCATCAGTGAATCCCTGCAAAATCACACTGCTTTTCTTGAACTGAAGTGTCATATCTGAGGTGCTTTTGAGATATTGTAGAAGCCATTTCACAGCTTCCTAATGTATCCTTACAGGATTCGTCATATATTTGCTTACTACTCCCACTGCATATGCTATGTCAGGTTTGGTACAAACCATAGCATACATCAAACTCCCAATCGCTAAGGCATATGGAAATTTTTCCATGTGTTTTCGCTTCTTATCTGTCTTGGGTGACTGTTTCTTGGTAAGTTTGAATTGACTTTCTAAAGGAGTGCTTCTAAGTTTTGCATCATGAAGATTGAACCTGCTCAACACCTTCTCTATGTATTTCTCTTTGGATAACTCTAAAGTCCCTTCTGCTCTATCTCTGGTAATTCTCATCCCAAGTATTTGCTTTGACGGTCTTAAGTCTTTCATCTCAAATTCTTTTGACAATTGTAGGTTTAGCTTATTGATCTCCTTCATGCTAGATCTTGCAACAAGCATGCCATTCACATACATAAGCAAAATAATATAAGAGTCATCAAAATTCTTGAAGTAACAACAATGGTCCATCTCACTTCTTATGAAACCATTGTCACACATGAAATTATTAAACTTCTTGTACCACTGCCTAGGAGCTTATTTCAAACTATGCAAACTCTTCTTTAAACTACACGCAAGATTTTCTTCACCAGGAACTTGAAAACCTTCTGGTTGTGCCATGTATATGTGGTTGGATATAGGTACCCTCAATGCAATTATTGTAATTGAAGGAGGACATATACAAGAGAACAATCTTACTCGAGATGATAGTATATTATTTGGTTTGTCTTTATCTTTCATGTGATACGTTTTATTTACTATCACGTATCGTTTAGACATGAAATAAAACCCTAGGATTTTGCTTGACTATCAGGACGATGATGGAGATCATACTGGTAAGGCCTGGATAGTCAGTAAGCACATCCTTAAAAGTCCCTAATCGTAGGAGTATCGAGACAGGATATCGGTACTCCAATTTAGACTAGTGTGTACATTTTCTGACCCGGTTGGAGGGCGATAGCTGATCTTACAGCTATTGATATTTGACAATTGAAGAGTGTATACAGGTGCTCATTGTATGAGTTACAATGGACGAACTCATCAAGAACTCCTGGTTAGTAATATACCAATGTCAGGTAGCAGTTATCTTATGACATAAGTACAGGGTAGTCCCTATGGACCTGAGATTGCCATAGTGTCTCATGTGTGTTCCCACTATACTTAGATTTCTATCCTACCACGACTCAAATGAGTTATGCAAACAGGTCTTTGTTGGGTATAGTCCTGAAACACATGGAGGCAGTGAGCGATCGAGGGGATTCGTCTCTCCCGGTATAGGGAGTTGATGTCGCGCTGTGCATGACATGACTACAACCATAAGTCGATGGCCATCGCAATGGAGATAAACTGATAAGTGTTATCAGTTGTATCTCCGGTTGGTTATAAGTCATCTGTCGCACGATGTCACGCCCCGCTTCCCAAAATACGGAATACGGGAAGCGACCAGGCCAGTCATTCTCCTACAGTCAAGGGTAATCCCGCCGTAGTTACACTTCGGCTTTTAGCATTACATGGTAATCAGTAATTACAGCACAGAAATAAAAGAAACACATTACTAGTTTATTACACCATCTTTCATTGTTCACAGTTTATAATAGAATGAAATAAAAGAAACTACTAACCAAGTGCGAATACAATGTTGACTTATTGAAAGCGATAATAGTACTGAAGGCACGACCGTCTAGATCTCTGCGAGCTCGAAAGGTAGGTCTGACTCCTGAATCCGGTCCTCTTCAAACTTTGAGCATGCATACTCAGGTCGTCAGGGCGACGCAATAGCAATATTATAATAATCACAAAAGACAAGAAAAACAACAGTAATAACAATGGAGATAAATAAATGCAGGCAATTAATATGTCACTAGCTGATGTTGTATCCCAATCGGTCTCTAAGTTATTTTGAAATCGAGTTGTGGAGAAGGATGATCATATTTAACGAAGGTCTCGTACGTACTCGAGACTACGGCCCACGATGTCTGGGATATAACCCTGTCAGCCGGACCGCTACATCCAACCTAATATATATATAAGAGCCGTTGTTCGAATGATCATCCTCTAAATCATTGACCTCGCTTACGATTTACTTTCCACTTCGATTTCCCTCCTTTTCCCCAGGTTTCACTATCTATGAGTATGGGCTAGAGGTGTACAAGTACGCATCAATAACACGGTTGTATTCACTATTCACTGTATCGTCACTATCACGATCCATTCACTTTTCACTGGCATACTTGACACAACTAAACCGATACAATTCGCGTTCGACAATGCACTGTACACTGAAACTTAAAAATGACGCGCGCTATCGCTAGAGGTATTACGGTCGGGTATAATATGTACATTTATGCCGCTAAACAACCATATGCAATGCAAGTTATTATGCGTCTTATGATCTTACAAAAATCGCATTAAATCATACGTTCAGAATTTAGTAAAATGATATAAAAGTGATAGAAAGCAAACTCAGTCGGCAATTTAATGAAATTAGTTTCAAGTCAATCGGGTTTCAGGTTCGTAATTTATTGTCGTTTCATGTTAAGTGTTCGCTGCTGGAAATTCAGTTTCTGAACTAAAAGTCCATTTTGCAACACAATTTTCAGCTTGTTAGGATCAAAATTAAGCGGTACTATAGCTGAACAAAATTTAAGTTTATCGGTTAGGTTTCCAGAGCACCAGACAGATCGATAATATCCATGGTGTACTGGAAGTTATGCATTGTACAATAAAGGGGTATACGTTCTGTCCCTGTTTGGGACTGCTATATGTTCTGTTGATTTAAAAAATAATTTAAATAGTAAACGACAGTAAAAACGAACGAGACCACTTTCAATGGTTAGATAACAGATTTATCTTTGCTATGGTATAGGGTTCCGCATCATAACATTTTCTTACAGCAGGGTGAAAGTATTACAAAACGAGAATCGACAGCTAGTGCTGCTCTAGACTGCAGTCCAGAGCCGCACTCCGAACCAGTTTCCATCACCTTTTTAGCATAGAAACAGATTAAAACTCTTATGGGGTTCTAGATTGTTGAGTCGGATTCGATATGAGCTCTCGAACGCAACATTCCAATTTGTAACCAATTAACTATGATTTTTTACAAGGTTCAGGTACGGGAAGATTTCAGTTTTAACGGGTCTAAATGGGAAAGACCTATCACGTCATTAAAGACCGTATTTTCCAGCCAAATCATAACACAACGTTCGTTATCACTTGGGCCATCCTATGTGGTTAGTTTCCGTCAATTTAACGGGGGTTTTCAATTCGGGTTTTTGCATTGAACACTCGTATTACATTGGTTCGCACGAAAAGTATATATAAAATTGATTGGTAATTGAATTGAATAGGTAATATTAGCATGAAGCAAGCATTATACTTGCCTGACGACGTATTGACGACGGTTCGGCAGCGGAAACGGCGCGATCGCGACACAAGCGTGGCACGGCAACTCGACTTGGCTCGAGCTCAAGTTCTCGACAACGACGGCTTGGTTGCTGGGGTCTTGACGGCGAGGGTGGTGGTGGTCGCTGTTGTTGGCGCTCAATGGCGAGGCAACCGGGGTGGTTGAGGTGGTCGAGGGTTTGAGTAGGAGGCGAGGGGCTCGGCTATGGAGAGGGTGGCCACCGGTGAGCTCGTGGGTTAGAGGAGCTTGGGGGGAAGATGAGGAGAGAGTTTGAGAGGGTAAACGCCGGCGACGTGGGCTGCGGTGGCCGGAGGAGGTTGATGGAAAGGGAGGAGCTCGAGTTGGAGGCGGTGGGGAGCTCTGCCACGGCTGTAGGGAGCTCGACCAGAAGCTTGGGTGGAGAGAGGAAGGGTCGCGGGTAAGGGTAGAGGTGGTGGAAGTCGGCTTGGTGGCGGGCTGCAGAGGTCGATGAGGGAGGTGCAATGGTCATGGTGTCTTTGATGAGGGAAGCTCGCGGTGATCGGAGGTGGTGGGTTGAGGTGTCTTGGGAGTGAGAGGGAGAACGAGAGTGAGGGGGAGAAAGAGAACGTGGGTTACGAGAGGGGAGAAAGAGAACGTGGGTTAGATGAGAGAGAGAGAGAACGTGAATGGGGGTGAGAGAGAGAAACATGTGTTTTTATTTAATGAAAATTTTTAAAGAAGAGAGAGAGAGAGAGATAACGGGAAATTGAATTAAAGGCTTTTAATGAAATTTTAATTGGGTAAGATTTGGGTTTAAATGAGGGTATAAAATTTTGAATTTTGAAAAGAGAGGAGAAGGTAAATAATTTGAATATAATTTGTTGTTTTTAAAATAAGGCCTTGGGTTGTTGGGCTTGGGCTTAAGAATTTTGAAGGAAAATTGTGGGATTTTAAATATAGACTTGGGCCTAGGGTTCATAGGAAAGCAAAAATAATTAGAATATAATATAAAATGTAAAATGGGTAAAAATATTTTATTTGAATACGGGTATTGGCGTAGATGAAGACCGGGTGTTACATCATACACCCTTACAAAAAATTTCGTCCTCGAAATTAAAGAGATGAAAAGAAAACGGTGATACAAAACGGTTACTCGAAAAGATGTGAGAATCGTGAATGGATATCCTCCTCACGTTCCCAGGTAGATCCCCCCGGTGAACGACCGCCCCAAGACACTCGGACTAACGGAATGATTTTACTCTTCAGCACTTTCTTTCTACGGTCAAGTATGGTAGTGGGCTGCTCCACATAAGTCAAATCGGCACCCAAGGTCAATTCAGAATGATCGAGAACATGACTGTCGTCTCGAACGTAACGCCGCAACTGTGACACATGAAATGTGTTGTGTACGCCCGCTAACGAAGGGGGTAAGGCAAGCCGGTAAGCCACTTCTTCGACCCGTTCAAAAACTTCGAATGGTCCGATGAATCGGGGACTGAGTTTCCCGCGACTTCCAAACCTGATAACACCGCGGGTAGGAGAAATCTTCATAAACACATGATCTCCGACTTCGAATTCTAGTGCTCTCCTGCTGACATCCGCCCAATTCTTCTGTCGGTCCTGAGCCGTCTTAATGCACTGTCTGATCATCTGAACCTTGTCTACCGTCTGAACAATAAGCCCGGGACCCAATAGTCTTCGCTCACCCATGTCATCCCAACAAACAGGAGATCGACATTTCCGTCCGTATAGTGCTTCGAATGGGGCCATCTGGATGCTCGCTTGGAAACTGTTGTTATAAGAAAACTCCACTAGATAGAGGTGATCCTCCCAAGAACCTTGAAAGTCAAGCATGCATGCCCTCAACATGTCCTCGAGTGTCTGAATAGTACACTCGGACTGTCCGTCCGTCTGTGGATAGTAAGCCGTGCTGAACTTGAGACGTGTACCCAGACTCTCCTATAAGCTCTTCCAAAAGTGCGAAATGAATCTAGTGTCCCGATCTGATACTATACTTACCGGAACCCCGTGTAGTCGCACTACCTCTTGCATGTATTTCTCCGCAAGCGACTCTGTCGATTGTCCCACCCGGAAGGGTATAAAGTGTGCTGCTTTCGTAAGACGGTCGACGATAACCCAAATGGCGTTGTTGCCTCGTGGACTCCGTGGTAAAGCAGTCACAAAATCCATAATGATATGCTCCCATTTCCATTCTGGTATTAGAAGCGGTTGCAACAGTCCAGCCGTTCTCTGGTGTTCAGCCTTTACTTGTTGACATACTAAGCACTTGGATACAAACCGTGCAATCTCTCGCTTCATCCCATTCCACCAATAATGCTGCCTCAGATCTTGATACATCTTCGTGCCTTCCGAATGTATAGAATAAGCTGAACTGTGAGCCCCAGCTAGTACTTCTTCTCTAACATCTCCCTTGGGAACGCATAGTCTGCTACCGAATCTCAAAGAACCGTCTCGATATATAAGTAAGTCTGTCCTCAGCCCGGCTTCCACCTGCTCTCTGAACTTCTGCAGTCGAGGATCATCAGCTTGCGCAGTCTTAATACGATCTACAAGAGAAGAATGCACCTGTAACTGCCAAAACTACTTGATTGCACTTGGTGTAACCTAGTTCGAGCTTCTAAAAATCCTCAATGATGCTCCTCTGCCCGGTCAACATCATGACCGCTGGTTTGCGACTGAGGGCGTCGGGTACGGCATTTACTTTACCCGGATGATACTGTAAGTCCAAGTTGTAGTCCGCCATTAGTTCTAGCCATCGGCGTTGTCTCATATTCAGTTCCCTTTGAGTGAACACGTATTTCAGACTCTTGTGATCCGTGTACACCTCTACCTTTTCGCCCAGTAGGTAATGTCTCCAGATCTTTGTTCCCCTCCGAAAGACGGCGGACAAGACTGCGATGTCTTGGCACTGAGATTCGGGGCAGATGCTAATTGGTGCTATCCGTCCACCTCTCCGAAGATGCCAAGTTGATTTATGGCACCATGTATCGAAGGTTTAAACGGATGCGTCCGATGTAGCAGACTTCGTCAGATTCCCCCTCGCTTGAGGGGTTTTTGATTGTGGGGACGCTCTTCCCTGCAGGCGCAAGCCCCTGCAGTTAATTACGCTACCGCATCGCGGTAACAACTTTCTCCTTCTCCAGCTGGTCACTTCATGTCGTGGGTGTTTGTTTTGTTTGTGGTTGCCCGTGGATTGTATACGGAGACTAATTTATGTCGTCGCCCGTAGGACGTGGATTAGTCCAAATCCGTGTTTTCTTAGATTTGGGTTTGGGGTTTTGGTTTGAGGATACGTTAGCCATATTTGAGGCCAAGATCAACTCAAACGTTTGTTAAGGATACGTTAGTCCAGTTTGAGACTAAAATCAACATAACGGGATCGTTTAGATCCGACAAAAGAGCAATTGGCTCTAATGTTCGAGTTTTGGGACATGGTGGTCCATTATATGTATGGCCGTCGGGACCCGTCACCTCTCTGACGTCGTTGAAGGATTACAACGACAGATGTCAGAGGAGCTCAGAGATGTACCCTTGAACCAAAGTAGATTGGGGGGATCTATAGTCCAATTTGGGACTAAAGTCCGTTTGAAGGCTTAAGGATGCGTTAGCCATATTTGAGGCTAAGATCAACTTAAACGGTTGTTAAGGATACGTTAGTCCAGTTTGGGACTATGATCGACTTAACGGGATCGTTTAGATCCGACAAAAGAGCATTTGGGCTCTATTGTTCCAGTTTAGGGACATGGTGGTCCAATACCAGTTTAGGGACATGGTGGTCCATTGCCAGTTTAGGGACGTGGTGGTCCATTGGTAGTTTAAAGACGCATAAGTCCATGGGTTTAAGGACCCCACAGTCCGTATCTTGGTTTAGGGACGCATAAGTCCATGAATTTAAGGACCCCACAGTCCGTGTTGATGTGTGGTTGTCGGGACCCGTCACCTCTCTGAAGACGTTGAAGGATTACAACGACAAATATCAGAGGAGTTCCGAGATGTACCCTTGAACCAATGAGTTGGTTGAAAGAGCAGATGTGCTCTGTTCAGGATGATTTGAGGACTTATGGCCAGTTTGGGCTAAGTCCAATTATGTTTGAAATATTGGCCCTCTGTTGGTCCATTGAAGGAGAGGCTTTGCCTCTAGAAACTTAGCCAATTGGGCTAAAGCTAGTGTTAAACACTAAAAACCAACAGTGTTGAACACTGGGAATAAGATTAGCAAGTTAGTGTTAAACACTAAAAGATAATCAGTGTTAAACACTAGCAACAGGGCTTTCAAATTAGTGTTAAACACTAAAGCAAATCAGTGTTAAATACTGGTAATCAGAGATTTCAAATTAGTGTTAAACACTAAGCAAATCAGTGTTAAACACTTAGGACAAAGTCTTCAGATTAGTGTTAAACACTAAGGAGAGAGGGGTCACGTGTGGACACGTGAGAGCGCCCTGATTCCCTTTATTTTATTCTGCAGATCAGTGTTTAACTCTTTTAATTCTGGCGGCCATCACGTGTGGGCACGTGATGGAGGCCCCCGCTCTGGTCTGTTAGAATGCTCATTAGGGGTCACGTGGTGACACGTGAGGGCGCCCTAAATGTGGAGCCAGATCTCCTTTTGGTTTATCCTCAAATCTGCGAACAAGTGTTAAACACTTTTATTTTTATTTTAGAGCATCACGTGTTGGCACGTGATGGGGATCTGTGCGCCAATTGTTAAAGCATTTGCTGAGGGGTCACGTGATAACACGTGAGAGCGCCCAAAGCTTTCATTTCCTTTGCTTTTTCTTTCTGCGTTTTGGGAGTCACGTAGGAGCACGTGATGGCATCAAAAAATGGGGCCAGATCCACTTTATTTTGTTCTGCAAACAAGTGTTTAACACTTTTAATTTTCATAGCCATCACGTGTGGGCACGTGATGTATACTCATGCCCTGATTTATTAGAACATTTATTAGGGGTCACGTGGTAACACGTGAGAGCGCCCAGAATTGTTTCTGCCTTTGCTTTTGTTCCATATATAATGAGAGTCACGTGGGAACACGTGAGGCATTTCCTCAAAGCTTTTCTCTTCTCATTTTTGGGGGATCTGTTCAGAGGTCACGTGGGGCACGTGACCCTAGTTCTTTTCATGAACAGAGATCTTTTAAGAATTGAATTCTTTGTAGGGTTAAACCCTAATTATGATTTTGGAGGAATTAAATTCCTATCGTGAAAGAATTAAATTCTTATTTAGGATAAAACCCTGATTTCTTTTCAAAGAAATTAAATTCCCAGATATGTAAAAGAATTAAATTCTTGATTAGGGTTAAACCCTAGTTTTGTTTTAGGAGGAATTAAATTCCTGAAAGTTTGGGAGAATTAAATTCTCAAAACTCAATTCCTCCTCTGTGTTTTAGATCTGCATGGCAGAATCTCAACCCGATGAGAATTAAATTCTCAATTCATGGGGAGATGTGCACTTTGCAGATCCTCAACCAGAGAAAGAACTAAGTTCTTTTTTTATGTAAGAGTTAAACTCTTTTGAGAATTAAATTCTCTTTTGAAGCCTCTTTTTTCTTACCTAGGGTTTTTCTTTTGCAGAGAATTAAATTCTCCTCTCTCTGTTTTTCTCTCCAAAAAAGTAGATCCCCTTTTCTTCTCTTCTTGGCTCCTATTTATAGGAGAAGGAAAAGAATCAATTTGTTTAGCAAATTTCTCATTGAAAGATTTGATTTGATTGTTGAGAGATTTGATTTATATTTATCATTAATTCTGGGCCTTTAGATCATTCAGTGAATTTTATTCACCGTGGATTTTAAATCCAAAAGATATTCTATTTGTTATCTCGGTTAGATTTAGGGGGAATCTTTCCTTATTTAAGATTTTTCCATAAATTGGTGATTTTTAATCACCCTTGGATCTTTAATCCAACGGTTCCCCATGACCCTTTTCCATTTGGAAAGATTCAGAACTTTTAGAATTTAATTCTATTAAATTATAAGGCTTTTAAAGCCAGTCACGTGCTGGCACATGACCTTTGGTCACGTGTGAGCACGTGACCCCCAATTGGGTTTCCTTTCTCAGCCGCTTATTTATATTTCAGTTTTAACCATCACGTGTCAACACGTGACCATTGGTCACGTGTAAGCACGTGATGCCTCGTTGAGATAATTTCTGACTTTTAGAATTAAATTCTATCCATTATTTTAGAGGCTTTAAAAGCCCATCACGTGTCTGCTCGTGACCCATGGTCACGTGTGAGCACGTGATGCCCCATTGGGGTCTTTTCCGAGTTTTTATTATATCTTTTAGCTCCTCCAGCGGGTTCTTAAAGGTCCATCACGTGTGGACACGTGATACCTCATAACTTTTGCTCCCGAATGAATTATGGGGCCCATAATATATCAAATCGAAGGGTTTTTCGAGATGCTTCCAATACTATCAAAATCTAATAGTTTCTCCTTCGGGAGTTTATCAAAATATAGGCCGTAAGATACTGGTTCGCATTTCCTTAAGCGTATCGCTGCCATTTGATACCTTGGGGTCCTTTGCGCAGAAATTTTTAGCGGGAACAAATGCCCCCCACTACTTTGCCCACGTAAGTATGTACGTGGGTGAAGTAGTGCAGAGTTATGCAGAGTTATCCAGAGTTATGCATGGCATATGACCAGTTTCGGGTTGGTGTATCACTTTCAGAATCTTGATCCAAGAAGATAACGAGCGGACACAAGCGTCGTCATTTATCATTGACTCAAATCTCGACTCTTAAAAGATATAGTTCCAAACCCTTAACTTCATGAGCCACACCCTTCTATCTCTTTATGTCTTACTCTGGCGTGAAGTAGTTTATATGCTCATGAGTAAGTTCTCCATCTCAGTGGCATGTAGCTTTGGCAAGTGTGGCTCATAGATGGTCCATCTTGATCTCTTTGCAGGGCGGTGATGGCTTAGGAGACAGGGTTAGGATCTGCCACCTAAGACTTTTCAACTTTATGAGCCGTGAGGGTCTCATAAAGACTTTTCTCCCTACGGATCGAGAGGATCTCGTAGGTGTATTTTCTCCTTAGGGGTCGTGAGGACTCCTAAGTGTGTTTTCTCTCATAAGTCGTAAGGATCCTATAAGAGAATTTTCCCTCTTAC
Source organism: Agapanthus africanus (assembly GCA_030015575.1). Lineage (NCBI taxonomy): Eukaryota > Viridiplantae > Streptophyta > Magnoliopsida > Asparagales > Amaryllidaceae > Agapanthus > Agapanthus africanus. Next base: position 490,137,330 of record CM057346.1, on the reverse strand, counting down.
GAGTCGAGAGGACCCGTAAACGGTTGTTTCCCTCCTTGTCGAGATTCGACTTTGGAGAGTGAGACCCGTGGATGGTATGCAAGAGACCGGTTTGGGCCGACTTGCAGGGTCCCAGTGCTTAGGAAACAGGTTTTTTAATCCCTACTGCCTAAGGCTTTATCTCACGAGTCGAGACGAATCGAGAAGTTCTCGCAAAGACATCAATTTCCTCACGAGTCGAGACGAATCGAGCAGATCTCGCAAGCATATCCTTACGTCACAGTTAACCTCTGCTCTTTACGAAAGAAGTCCGTTAGGGTTTGTGGTACTAGGGTTTTGTCCGTCGTACCGTCGCGTGAGCTGATATATTCCTCGATAGGCAATCGTGCTGTTCGAGTAGCCCTGCGACTGTCGTGTCTCTGATCCCTTCGGGGGCTGGACAAGACGTCTTCAAGCAATCCTCCTTGGCAGTTTGACCGTCGGAAGAGCAAGCGCTAGGAATTTGCCCTGCCGCTTTTTACTTGAGGTTAGGCTCATTTTGGAGAGCCCCGATAAGTCATAACCACTCCGCGCTGGTGTGGGATGATCTCCGATAGTCTTTCAGGCTTTATATGACTTGCCGTTAAGACCCTGAAGCTAGGAATTTGGCCTTTGCTTCGTTTTGTTGGCATTGCGTCCTCTGTATCGAGACGAATGTCGCGGTTGTCTCTAGATTGCTGGTGAACCGTCGAGGTTTGGAACTAGGGATTTTGCCATGGCTCCTTTTCGTGATGTTGCGTCTGCTGTGTCGAGACGAACGTCGAGGTGGTGATCGCTCCATGTTGGTGTGAGATGATCTCTGATTGTCCTTCCGGTTTTATATGACTTACCGTTAAGACCCTGAAGCTAGGAATTTGGCCTTTGCTTCGTTTGCTGGCATCGCGTCCTCTGTATCGAGACGAATGTCATGGTTGTCTCTAGGTTGCTGGTGAACCGTCGAGGTCTGGAACCAGGGATTTTGCCATGACTCCTTTCGGTGATGTTGTGTCTGCTGTGTCGAGACGAACGTTGAGGTGGTGATCACTCCATGTTGGTGTGAGATGATCTCTGATTGTTTTTCCGGTTTTATATGACTTACCGTTAAGACCCTGGAGCTAGGAATTTGGCCTTCGCTTCATTTTCTTTGGTGTGTCCGGATCCTGTTGGAGGAAGGACGCTGTAGTGACATTTCGTCTGCTGTATCGAGACGAATGTCGTGGTGGTGACCATTCCATGTGGGATGATCTCTGTTTGTCTTTCCGGTTTTATATGACTTACCATTAAGACCCTGGAGCTAGGAATTTGGCCTTCGCTTCATTTTCTTTGGTGTGTCCGGATCCTGTTGGAGGAAGGACGCTGTAGTGACATTTCGTCTGCTGTATCGAGACGAATGTCGTGGTGGTGACCATTCCATGTGGGATGATCTCTGTTTGTCTTTCCGGTTTTATATGACTTACCGTTAAGACGTTGAAGCTAGGAATTTGGCCTTCGCTTCGTTTGCTTTGTCGCTTCCGAATCCTGCTGGGGGAAGAACGCTGGGGTGACATTTCATCTGCTGTATCGAGACGAACGTCGAGGTGGTGACCACTCCGCGCTGGTGTGGGATGATCTTCGATTGTCTTTCAGGCTTTATATGACTTGCCGTCAAGACCCTGAAGCTAGGAATTTGGCCTTCGCTTCGTTTGCTGGTATCGCGTCTGCTGTATCGAGACGAATGTCGCGGTGGTGATCACTCCATGTTGGTGTGAGGACCAGGATCCGCTCTGGACGTTTCCCACGGGGTCAAAGAGTGACGTTATCCGCGTTCCACGTGACCAGGAATTTTGCACTAGATGCTTCACACGGGTTCACTGCCGCGTTAGGCAAGGACTAGGCTCCGCTCTGGATGCTTCGCACGGGTTCACTGCAGTGTTCTGCGAGGACCAGGATCCGCTCTGGATGTTTTCCACGGGGTCGAAGAGTGACGTTATCCGTGTTCCACGTGACCAGGAATTTTGCTCTAGATGCTTCACACGGGTTCACTGCCGTGTTAGGCGAGGACTAGGCTCCGCTCTGGATGCTTCACATGGGTTCACTGCCGTGTTCTGCGAGGACCAGGATCCGCTCTGGACGTTTTCCACGGGGTCAAAGAGTGACGTTATCCGCGTTCCACGTGACCAGGAATTTTGCGCTAGATGCTTCACACGGGTTCACTGCCGCGTTAGGCAAGGACTAGGCTCCGCTCTGGATGCTTCACACGGGTTCACTGCCGTGTTCTGCGAGGACCAGGATCCGCTCTGGACGTTTTCCATGGGGTCGAAGAGTGACGTTATCCGTGTTCCACGTGACCAGGAATTTTGCACTAGATGCTTCACACGGGTTCACTGCCGCGTTAGGCGAGGACTAGGCTCCACTCTGGATGCTTCACACGGGTTCACTGCCGTGTTCTGCGAGGACCAGGATCCGCTCTGGACGTTTTCCACGGGGTCAAAAGGTGACGTTATCCGTGTTCCACGTGACCAGGAATTTTTCTCTAGATGCTTCACACGGGTTCACTGCCGCGTTAGGCAAGGACTAGGCTCCGCTCTGGATACTTCGCACGGGTTCACTGCCGTGTTCTGCGAGGACCAGGATCCACTCTGGACGTTTTCCATGGGGTCGAAGAGTGACGTTATCCGTGTTCCACGTAACCAGGAATTTTGCTCTAGATGTTTCACACGGGTTCACTGCCGCGTTAGGCGAGGACTAGGCTCCGCTCTGGATGCTTCACACGGGTTCACTGCCGTGTTCTGCGAGGACCAGGATCTGCTCTGGACGTTTTCCACGGGGTCAAAAGGTGACGTTATCCGTGTTCCACGTGACCAGAAATTTTGCTCTAGATGCTTCACACGGGTTCACTGCCGCGTTAGGCGAGGACTAGGCTCCGCTCTGGATGCTTCACACGGGTTCACTGCCGTGTTCTGCGAGGACCTAGATCCGCTCTAGACATTTTCCACGGGGTCAAAGAGTGACGTTATCCGCGTTCCATATGACCAGGAATTTTGTTGATTATATCCGCATTTCGCGGAGTTGGGATTTGACTCTCTGTGGGAGTACATCGTCGAGTCATGGAACTGGAAGTTGCTGCTATTCCGCTTTGCTTGATGATGTGTCCGCTGTGGTGAGACGAATGTTGAGATGATCTCTAGGTTATTTGTGGCCCGTCGAGATTCGGCTTCTTCTTCTAATGAAACCTGGGGAGGAGGAGTGCGACTCCTTCTTTGTTTGCGCCCCTGGATTGTATACAGGGATTGATGTAGCATCACCTGTAGGGCAAAAAGTTTCATTCTTTCATCATTTTTTTTATTCTTTCCGCGATGCTCTATCATTTCAGCTTTTTATATCGCGAAAATCGCGATTGCCCAATCATTTCGGCTATTTTTCGCGGTGCCTAATCATTTCGGCTATTTATTTTATTTTTACTCGCTGCTTTTTATTGCGAGTTGCCCAATCATTTCGGCTATTTTTTATGCATACATTTTTTTTACTTGCTGATTTTTATTGCAAGTTGCCCCATCATTTCGGCTATTTCGTATGCACGTATGGCTCGCTGTTTTTTTTTTATCGCGAGTGTGGAACTTGGAATCTGGTGCCAATCTCAGCATCAGCATCGCTACAACTGGAATATTGCCAGGAGCGAATCATCATTTGCCATGAAAGGACTTAGAATTTGATACCGGTTTAGGCATCAGCATCGCTGCAACTGGGATATTGCCAGGAGCGAATCATCATTTGCCTTGAAAGGGCTTGGAATTTGATACCGGTTTAGGCATCAGCATCGCTGCAACTAGGATATTGCCAGGAGCGAATCATCATTTGCCTCTGTCGATGTCGAGCAAAGGTGGCTTAGCAAACAGGGTTAGGATCCCGTCGACTAAGACTTTTGACTTCATGAGCCGTAAGGGTCTCACAAAGGTATTTCTCCCTACAAGTCGTTAGGATCTCGTAAGTGTATTTTCTCCTTAGAAATCGTGAGGATTCCTAAGTGTATGTTCCCCTGTACGTCGTAACGATCTTACAAAAGGGTTTTCTCCTTACAAGTCGAGAGGACTTATAAGGGTTGTTCACCGTATGGACATATCCCTAGTCACGGGTGGGACTTGGTTAGGGAAATGTTTATTCGTGCCCGTGGATTGTATACAAGGGTCAGTACTGAACCACTTGTAGGGCAGTATCGAAGGTTGTGGGGGTTGCTTAAGAACAGGTTAAGGTCTCTGTAACTTAAGACTTTCAAATCTTATGAGCCGTGAGGGTCCCATAAGAGAGTTCTCCTTACGAGTCGTGAGGATCTCGCAAGTGTAATTTCTCCTTAGGAATCGTGAGGATCCCTAAGTGTGTTGCTCCCTTGTGAGTCGTAAGGATCTCACGCGGGTGGTTTCTCCTTACAAGGTCGAGAGGACCCTATAAGTGTCTTTTAACGAGGTTGCGCCCTTTCGGGTTTTCACAAACACTCGCCGGTAGCCCTGCTGTTTTTACTCACGGAGCCCTTTCGGGTTTTCATCCGTGCCCATTTTGCTTATGGACATACCGTTTTTTTTTGTTTTTTTTTTAACGAGGTCGCGCCCTTTCGGGTTTTCGCGAACACTCGCCGGTAGCCCAGCTGTTTTTACTCACGGAGCCCTTTCGGGTTTTCGTCCGTGCCTATTTTGCTTGTGGATGTACCGTTTTTTTTACCACGTCAGCCTGAAGATGCTGCGGGTTGGGAGTAGTTTAACGACGTTTCGGTCATTCGCAAGTTTTAGGACATTGCGGTCCGCCGTTAGTTTAAGGACGTTTCGGTCCGCCGTCGCCGTATTTGAGATGCATCTCTAGTTTACTGACTTTTCGGTCTATGGGGCTTTCCCAATGAATGACCATGATGCCCCCGGCATATCCACCTTTTTCGGAGCATGTTGTTGTGGCGGGTTTACTTTCCACTTTTCGGGCAGCGCGAACTTGCCCTGTTGGTATTGGTCTTCAACCCAGTTTTTGAAGACGTAGCAATTTTCGAGTGGGTGACCCATTACTCTGTGGTAGGGACAATAGTTAGGATTGTTAACGTCACCTGGTTGCAATGGACGTTTTGGATCTGGCAGAGTGATGAGCCCGCTGCACACTGCTAGCTTGAACAATCTCTTTGTTTTATCTTTGGGAAACGAGTAAGGACATTTCAACTTCTCATTGAGGTATCGCGGCTTGTTGTTTTGACGACAAAACGGTCTCGGGTTACTCGGCTGTTGTTGAGTGTTGGCAACAAAGGCCGTTTTTTCCTTTTCCTTTCTCATTTCGTTTGCTCCGTCGTTTGCGGGTCCGAGATTCTTTCCGGGTAGCGTGAGATTGTACGGCTGAACGTTCTCGCAACTCTCTAATTCTTTTGTTTTAGAAATGAATTCCTTGAAGAGAGGGTTGAGGGCGGCTTCTTCGTCAGAATCGCTTCCAAAGGTGAGAACTCGTGATCCCCCGGGCTCGTCCCTATGATAATTGCCGGCAACTCTTTTATGCTCATTTGTCGTATTTTTTCGCTGTCTACGAGCTTCACGCTTTGCCCTGTTGAAGTGTTGCCTGTGAGCGACATATCCTTGCCACCAACACTTAAAGGAGTTGCAGTCTTCAGTAGGATGTGTGATCCTCTGATGATATAAGCAGAAGTTGGGGTGTACGTCCGTTTCATCAAAATGTATACCACCAGGAGAATTTTCTCTGAAAGAGGGCGGCCTCATCCCCATTAATATGGCTTTGGCGAATCGTTTCCTTGTCTTGATCCTGTTTTCATTTGCGGCAGATGTACTTTGATCTGGTGGGAGTGTTTCGACCCTTTTTTCCAGTCGCCGGCGTTTGGCCTTTTCAAATATGGCCATCTCGCGCTCCCGATCAACTTTACTTTTTAGACGAATCTCATCTAGAAAAGCGTCGATCATTTCGTCTGACGGCCACACGAATTCCGGCTCAGGCTCTGCCCCCAATTTCTCAGTGCAAGGAGTTTTTTCATCATCCGTAAATGAGTGGGAGATCACATGACAACTCGCCACGTATCCTTCGGATTCATCCGACGAGCTTTCTCCATCATCTTCCTCCTGAAAGATATGGTTGAGGAACTCTCGGAGTGTGATAGGAGTCCGCGCCTTTTGATTGTACTCTTCCAGCGCGTCAATTTGTTTCCTTAAGTCCGTGCGCTTGTCGCCAGGCTTCACGGGCTTTTTGGACCTCTTCTTCTTCTTCTTTGAAGATTTCGACGGCTGGGTGTCAGTACTTGGGCCATCACCACCGATCTTTGGAGTTGGGCGCGACTTCTGCATCCCTTCAATGATTTGGGGTTCCAGCGGGTTCTTCCACCTGATCCCCGGGCATGTCTGAAGCTCATTCAGCGTTCTTTTGGTCTTTGCTGAAAGCACGATTTCCCACGGAGCTTCTTCAATGGAAGAACAAGTTGCCCCCGGTGTGTCCGTCTTCTTTGGAGTGTGCGGCTGTGGTGGGTTTACTTTCCACTTTTCAGACAGCGCGAACTTTCCTTGTAGGTACTGATCCTCGATCCACCCCTTAAAGACGAAACAATCCTCGATCGGGTGACTTACCGTTCGGTGGTAAGGGCAATAATTGGGATCGTTGACATCGCCTGGTTGCAACGGACGTTTTGGACTCAGCAGATTGATGAGTCTGTTGCGCACTGCCAGCTCGAACAGTTTTCTCATTTTATCCTGAGGAAACGAGTAAGGACGTCCCAGTCTCTCCTTGAGGGATGGGCGTGGACGCATATTGTTTTGACGGACAACCGGCTTTAAGTTGCTCGACCGTTGTTGAGTATTGGCAACAAAGGTTGCTTTCCCTTTGCCCTTTTCATTCCAAGGCTCTGTCTTTGAAGGAGATGGTTCATGGCCCACTTGGTCCATTTGGGCCAGCTTGTCAATCAAGGCCTGGAAGGTGGTCGGCTTAAAAAACATCATGGATTGGGAGATGGTCGCTTGAGGGTCGAGAGTACCCACGAACATGCCCACGGCAGGAGCTTCTTCGATGCGCTGCTCGCACTTTGACCATAGATTACGCCACCGTATCGCGTATTGGACCCACGTTTCGCCTGGCCTTATCCTGGCATTAATCAGTGCTGTTATCGGGGTGCGTTCACTAGCACTCGCGAATCTTTGTGTAAACAGCAACTCCATCTCCGCAAATGTTTTGACAGAGTCGTTAGGTAGCTCCGAATACCATTCGAATGCCGTTTCTGCTAAGCTGCCGACAAATTGTCGAAGCAACAGTCTATCATCGCCTCCAGTATTGCCACATAAGGCCCTGAATTGAGCGACATGCTGATGTGGGTTCCCTGTCCCTTTATATACGTGAAACTTAGGGATCGTATATCCCGGCGGGTAACTGATTTGGTCATACCAGCTCGGATAGGGCCGTCCGGTTCTAACAATTTGCTCAGCCGCTTCACTTGCTTGATGAGCTCGTATTTGCTGAGCTATATATTCCTCCAGCGCAGCCTTGGAAATGGTTTCATCTTTGGCTGTTGAAAGAGTCGGAGGCGGATTAGATGTCTCTCCTCTATCGTCTTCAGTAATGATCGGAGGGTCTTCAACTGGAGGGTCCAGCTGTAGCATCATCCCTACCATATCTTGGAAGAGGAGCGCCATTTGCTTTATGTTAGCCGCTTGCTCTGCGGCTTCTCTGTCCTTCTTTTCGAGGACTCTGCGTAAGAAGTCAGCATCAGTTTCTTGTTCGTGACGCTGCTCTGATGATGCCTCCGGGCTTTCTTTTGGCTCGGTGAGTGCGGCCATTGCAATCATCATCTCTTGAAACTTCTGCTGTTCCTCCTGGGCTTTTGTCAGGGATCGGGTGAGCGGTCGGTGACCCGTCGAAGCACGGCTATCCTCTTTCCCGGATGCCATATAGACAGTGTGCACCACCATGCCCTCAGACTTAGGGCGTTTGGGCCCAGCGTCTTTACGATTTGCCGCAGTCACAGGGGCTTTCTTTGGCTTCCTCCCCTTTTGAGCAGTTGAAGTCGAGGGGGCTGTTGTAGTGGGTACCCAAGTAGTTGTCGCTTTTGGTGGCTTGACAGAGTAATCCTTCTCCTGCCGAATGTTCATCACAGAATACTGCATTTTATACCGCCCATTCTTACGCTCGTGTGTTTATAGGTAGGTGCTTTTTATCCGTGTTTGTTATATATTTGCAGGATACAGGTTCTCGGTTCTAAAACGGTGAAATTCATGGAAAACACGACAAAATCCGGGTTCCTGCCAACCACTGATAAAACACGGTCTCCGCTCTTCATCCGTATGCTGCCAGATACCAGTTTAAGAGACAAAATGTCAAATCAATGTCGCTTTCATGCACAAGGCTCAATGGCAGCACAAGATCCAAGAGATCTACGCGGAGCTCGAGGCAATCATTCCAAATCTTGACAAAAAGTCCACCTTTCCTCAACAGAAATTCTGGAAGAAATGTAAAAGTATTTTCAGAAAATATGTATACCAGACAACAGGGGACACCAAACCAGGGACCCCAACCAAAGCACCAACCCTAACTCCACTAAACGGCCGCGGAACCGCGGCCAAAGGGGGGTCTTGGCCGCGGTTCCGCGGCCATGTGGGGCCTACTCACTGTCGTGTTTCAGGGGCTTTTTGGTAATCTTGCATGGGGTCTGCTGGTTGCCCTAGAACTTCAACTCCCTGCCTATAAATACAGCAGAACTGAGCTTAGCCAAGGAGCATTCTTTGTATTCTTTTGTTCCACTTTCTTTTGTAGTTTTTTTTCTTTTTCTTCTTCTTCTTCATTCCTCTTCCATGAATTGTAGTGAGAGCTTTTTATGGATGTGAATAAAGATGAGGGTTTTGTATCATTCTCTTGTGCTTCTTCTTCCCCTTTGAGATTTTTGCTTTCTCTTGCTCATTCAACCTCTTCATTGAGCTTGAATGGTTAAGGGTTAGTTATTGATCTCAAAGGTCGTATTTTCTCCCGGGACTAGTTCTTCACTTCACATGCGTTCTCTACCCTTCCCTTGATCTTGCAACCTCTTCATTGAGCTTGCAAGTTTAAGGGTTGGCTATTGAGCACATGCTTGGCTTGGGTTCTACTACCGTGTTCTTTTCTTGTTCTTTTTATTACTCGCTTTTTATTACTTGCATTCTATTTCAAGCAATTTTATTCCTGCTCTTTATTACTTGTATCTTTTCTTTTCTTTGTTCTTTTCTTTTTGTTCTCTTTTTGTTCATTTTGTAAATGTTGTAATTATTGTTGTTGCTAAAAATTAATACGATTTTATAAGTTAACATTTCTTTGCCAATTCCTTTTCCCGTTATTTTCCATTTGAACTTCGCCCAAACCATACGCAAGCGCTCCGTTAGGCACCGTACCCTGACAAGGTAACGGTGATTCCTAACCACGACCGGTTGCGTTCGGTTTAGCCGGAGGCGAAAGCAAGAGACAAGAACGGAAGGACAAGGGTAAATAAGCCGTATTCCACGAATACCGCGCTTAAATCCCCTAATCCCCGTTGTTGCCAATTGCTTAGCTTCAATTGGTCAAGACTCGGCTCAAAGGATTTTGAGTACGGATTTCTTAGCTTACAATCTCGTATTTTCTTAACAACTTTATACTTGCAAATAAACACATAGGTTAGAATCAAACTCATACAGATTCTTTATTGACTCGTCTAAGACAAGAAGGTAAGATAACACCATCTCCCTGTGGACCGACCCGTGCTCAACCGGCTAGCTGCATAGCGACACCGTCCTGATCGCGGTTACACTTAAATTCTTTGAACATCCGACACGCTTTCCGCGTGCGATCAAATGGCGCCGTTGCCGGGGAGACGGTAGCGTATTTTCTTTCTTGTTATTCGGGTTAATATTCTTTTTGTATATAAAAAAAAAATTGTTTTTTGTTTTTTTTTGATAATTTTTGTGGGCAAGTGTGCAGCTTTTTACAAGTTTGCAAACTGCGATTGTGGGGAGCAAAGTGTGCATTCAAGACAAGGGTGATTTACGAAGTACAGTGCCAAAGATCCGGGTAGTTTGACCCGCGCAAGCGAACATTTCAAGCTTACCGGATTTGATTCAACGGGGGTTTCCTAACCCAAACATTTAACGGTACGTACTTTCCTAACACCTTCTTCTCAAATCCGACGCTTCCAATATACTATTCTTTGCAGGATTCTTTGCAAGTTCGCTAGCAAACGCCAAAATTGACTAACCCGTATTTGTTGCAGCGCCGCGCTTAAACTAAAAAACGATTGTTTGATTCTTTATAGAATTTTTGAATTGCGCATTGCATACATTAATACGGACTTAAGGGCAAGCGAACCCCACAACATACGGTAAAGGATTTCATCACCTTTTCCGTGGCCCACAAATCACGAACTTGAGCATAACGTTTACCCGCACAAAATTTAAAAGAAACTAGACTTTAAGCCTTAAGGACTTCGCGCTCACTAGGAGAAGTTAACTGTGTTTAGAACCTTGCTTAACGGTATATTGTTTACGGGGTGTCTAGGAAAGTGTTAACGGCGAAACCGCCAAAAGAGAAAGGGTTATTTAATTAAGGAACTTCGCGAAAGCGTTGGAAAACCTCCCCTTATCTCTGCACTTACCTGGCCTCGTGATCAGTGTATCTTGAGCCTGTTTCTCGACACAGTTTTACTTCGACAATCAAGTTCTGGAGCAGGTCTAGTTGACCTAGGTGAACCCTAGAACGATTAGGTGTGTGGTGTTTTTGTGTCGTGATTGTTTTTGTCCATATTGTTTTTTTTTCTTTTGTTAATATATATAAAAAAAATATTAAAAAAAAAAAAATTCACATTCTTTTCCCCCTCCTTTTCTCTGTCTTTCTTTCTCTCTTCTCTCTTCATATCATGGGTACCCCTCCTCGCAAAACTCTTGCTGAACTTTGGTACCCACAACCAGACATTACTTCATACGGTTCTTGTTTTGGTCGAACTTCAAACGATCCATCCATGCCAAAAATTTCATTGAGAGATCGGATAGACGCGTCTAGGACGAACAACTGGACCCCGCAATCCACTTCGTATCAACCGTTTCAAACATTCACCCCTTCTTGCGTTGATACACCTTTTGAAAATCCAGTTGTAACCCCAAGACCTATGTCTCTAGCTGAACGTATTGAACAATCTCGTAACCGATCTTTCACTCCTGTCACCACTTCAAATTCTTGGGATCAACAATTTCATTCACCTTCTTATCCAAATGTTGATCCCACTCCTGTCCAGCCATTCAATTCCTACCAATCCTACCCTACTTTTGCACCTTCCCTAGACATTACTTCAGAACAGCCGTTTGGGAATTTTCAGTATCCATACAACTGTGAATCTTTTACTGAAACCCCAACACAACCTATGTCTAGTCTGGAACAGTCGTTGGAAGATTTTAGGGTAGCATCAAGCCAACAGATAATGGATTTGAATGCGTCCATGGCCGCCCTCATGCAACCTAGTGACCCGGTAGCTAGTTTTCAACTAGCTCCAAATTTTTCAATGTATGATGAGGCGGCAGGACAGGCTGTGAATTTAAGTGGAGAGAGTGAGTTGTACCCCTTTCCAAATCAAACCTACCCGTCCCAAATTGAATCCCACAACTCCTGTGTTGAAAGTCTATTAAATGTCCCAAATGAATTATCAGTTGAAGATAGAATGTTTAATGAGTTGTGCGACTTTGTAGTGTTTGATTTGCCCGATTGTGAAGGGTCCCTTTTGAGTGAAACCATACCCAATCCTCTTAACCTTTACACCTCCATCTTAGAACCTGAATTGATTCATATCCATGCTTTGGTTGAGGTGTTTGAGAATATAGATTTTCACTTGATCGAGGATATTGACGCTGGGAATATTTTGGATGATGAACCCATAGATTTGGCTGAGGTTGTCTCTTCAAATCATCATCCCGAGTCTTTAACTGTTTTTCCCGAACTTCATATGCGTCTGGAATTTGATGAAATATGCATGGATGAGCTTAACTTTGAGGAGAATTCTGAGGATAGTTTTGAGGATGAACCAGTTTTAATTGATGAGTCGGATTTTCCAATTCATCCTATTCCCTCCACTGACTGTGTACACCCTCCTGAACCTTTAACCGATAACACTCCTCAACCACTTCCCTCCACCCTTTCCATCGTTCCGACCTTGCAAGAACCCGTACCATTTTCACTTCCTGTGTCTGGTTTACCAAGTTCGGCGTACCCATGGTTTCTTACGAATCTTGAGGGATTTGACCCCATTTCTCGCCGGGTAAATATATTAGCACAATCGCTTTCCACATATCGGTCATCACAAATTGTGCTAATCTATTTACTCCATTTGCACCCTCAAGTTCGTATTCCACATCTTTTTCCCTTCCGCCATTCTTCTTCCCCTCATCTACCGAGACCGCATTCCACTTCTCTCCACAAGCGGTCTCGCGTAATCTCCATTTCTTACCTCTTCACCTTCTTTCACCAACCACTGCTGTACCATGATAAAATCTTTGAATGGTTGGTGTTAACTTTTGGCCTGTGTAAGGCCTTGTATAGATGGATACTGTTCTTTCCCCCCTAAATCCTGAATTTCAACGCTTAACAGTGGAAACACTGTTTTGCTTAAGTTTGGGGGGGACACCTTTTTTGTATATATCTTTTTGGTTTTTGTTTTGTATATACTTTGTTTCTAGGGAGCGCCGGCAATTTTGACCCTCTTGGTATAGCCTGACAGTGAGGACACTGTCCAGTTTAAGTTTGGGGGTGTGCTCGGTAAGCTTTCTTCCTTCGCATTCATATGTATATTTTGCATTTGCATACCTTATTTTAAAAACCCATAAAAACTGAAAATTTTCTAAAAATATAAAAACTTTTTTGTCAAGTTAGCTTGTGGAAGAACTCTGATTCAACATTCGACGGTTTTTGTTTGAAAAGATAGGAATAACTAAATCCTATGTTTGGATTTTGAAAACCTGAAAGATAACTCTCCTTTGAAGTTAACTATAGTTGATATACGTCTTTACATCACAATACACGTGTTGTGAGTCTTGGAAATTAGATGACAAGTCTTTTATGTTTAAAAAACTTTTAAACAGATAAATAATTTTCTGAGGATCAAATAGGTTTGTTCTGAAATAAGTAATATATCAAGAATAGTTTATGAAGTAAGTGAATATGAAGGAATGTTATTGATGCCGTAATTGGAACTAAGTCTGAAAAATAACCCATCTGAAACTTGATTGGAATGATTACACACCAAACCTACTAAACACGTCTTTTATCCAAAAAAATAATTGAACTGCCGGTTATATCTCCGTTCGTATTAAATCATTTGATTTTCACGCCAAACTGTCTTTTGTTTTTGGACCTAGGTAACTTGAGTAATTAAGTCCGCTGGGGTGTTTCTACACCTAATGCCCTAAAACCAACTGGTTTGGGAGCATTGGCCCAAAGCTCGCTAAGAAGCCTAGAAAGTCCAGTTTAAAACAAAGTCAAGCAAGTGTTCTCTCCGAGTTAAAATTCCTAACGGTTCTTTGTGTGAGAATAATCTTGATAAATGACAGGCTTTTATAAAAAAATTTACGGAGATATGAAGGTTTTATTCTATGATAAAGACTATTGCACGTTCACAGAGGTGTGTATGAAATGAAAACAAGGAAAAGGTGGAGTGAAGAATAAGACCTAGTTTCCTGTTAGGGAAGATAGAAATTCTGAAGTTGAAACTTTACTGGAAAACGAAACTTGAAAAATGCTTAACTCGTTATAAAACTTATGTGATCCTTTTAAAATTGTTATCTGGGCTTTATTGTGTGACATAATGACTTTATTCGACCTTTCGAGAACTTAACGACACTATTTGCACTGCACGTAAAGACATATCAAATCTGTAGTTAAATAAGAAGAGAGATGTGAAAAATAAAGGTTCGATAGTCTAAACTTAGGATTATAGAATTGTTATTTTCTGAAACAAAACTTTAGGATTTGAATCTTAGTTATTTTACGAAACCAACTTGACTGGATTTTGTGGGTAGTATCCGCTGAAAACCCTCAGGAGACAACACTCCTCCTACTAGGGACACCTAGAGGTTTAACGGCTTGTTGCACGCGCTCAGTGCAATCGCGTTCCCTGCGAAAGTGCGGTTATCTTTTTATTTTAGTGAATAATTGGTTTTGCTCGGGACGAGCAAAAGATAAGTTTGGGGGTATTTGTTCATCACAGAATACTGCATTTTATACCGCCCATTCTTACGCTCGTGTGTTTATAGGTAGGTGCTTTTTATCCGTGTTTGTTATATATTTGCAGGATACAGGTTCTCGGTTCTAAAACGGTGAAATTCATGGAAAACACGACAAAATCCGGGTTCCTGCCAACCACTGATAAAACACGGTCTCCGCTCTTCATCCGTATGCTGCCAGATACCAGTTTAAGAGACAAAATGTCAAATCAATGTCGCTTTCATGCACAAGGCTCAATGGCAGCACAAGATCCAAGAGATCTACGCGGAGCTCGAGGCAATCATTCCAAATCTTGACAAAAAGTCCACCTTTCCTCAACAGAAATTCTGGAAGAAATGTAAAAGTATTTTCAGAAAATATGTATACCAGACAACAGGGGACACCAAACCAGGGACCCCAACCAAAGCACCAACCCTAACTCCACTAAACGGCCGCGGAACCGCGGCCAAAGGGGGGTCTTGGCCGCGGTTCCGCGGCCATGTGGGGCCCACTCACTGTCGTGTTTCAGGGGCTTTTTGGTAATCTTGCATGGGGTCTGCTGGTTGCCCTAGACCTTCAACTCCCTGCCTATAAATACAGCAGAACTAAGCTTAGCCAAGGAGCATTCTTTGTATTCTTTTGTTCCACTTTCTTTTGTAGTTTTTTTTCTTTTTCTTCTTCTTCTTCATTCCTCTTCCATGAATTGTAGTGAGAGCTTTTTATGGATGTGAATAAAGATGAGGGTTTTGTATCATTCTCTTGTGCTTCTTCTTCCCCTTTGAGATTTTTGCTTTCTCTTGCTCATTCAACCTCTTCATTGAGCTTGAATGGTTAAGGGTTAGTTATTGATCTCAAAGGTCGTATTTTCTCCCGGGACTAGTTCTTCACTTCACATGCGTTCTCTACCCTTCCCTTGATCTTGCAACCTCTTCATTGAGCTTGCAAGTTTAAGGGTTGGCTATTGAGCACATGCTTGGCTTGGGTTCTACTACCGTGTTCTTTTCTTGTTCTTTTTATTACTCGCTTTTTATTACTTGCATTCTATTTCAAGCAATTTTATTCATGCTCTTTATTACTTGTATCTTTTCTTTTCTTTGTTCTTTTCTTTTTGTTCTCTTTTTGTTCATTTTGTAAATGTTGTAATTATTGTTGTTGCTAAGAATTAATACGATTTTATAAGTTAACATTTCTTTGCCAATTCCTTTTCCCGTTATTTTCCATTTGAACTTCGCCCAAACCATACGCAAGCGCTCCGTTAGGCACCGTACCCTGACAAGGTAACGGTGATTCCTAACCACGACCGGTTGCGTTCGGTTTAGCCGGAGGCGAAAGAAAGAGACAAGAACGGAAGGACAAGGGTAAATAAGCCGTATTCCACGAATACCGCGCTTAAATCCCCTAATCCCCGTTGTTGCCAATTGCTTAGCTTCAATTGGTCAAGACTCGGCTCAAAGGATTTTGAGTACGGATTTCTTAGCTTACAATCTCGTATTTTCTTAACAACTTTATACTTGCAAATAAACACATAGGTTAGAATCAAACTCATACAGATTCTTTATTGACTCGTCTAAGACAAGAAGGTAAGATAACACCATCTCCCTGTGGACCGACCCGTGCTCAACCGGCTAGCTGCATAGCGACACCGTCCTGATCGCGGTTACACTTAAATTCTTTGAACATCCGACACGCTTTCCGCGTGCGATCACCGAACCTTCATCTTTTTCTGTCGGCGGAGATAGTTTTCATCGATCACCGACTCTTGGACCTGTTGCCAAACCTTGTAAATTTCAGAGGATAGCCGTTGAGGAGGTTGCTCCGGCTTCTTCTCTGTAGCATTCTTCACAGGTGAAGGAATTCTCTTCAGCACTGCAGTAGGAGAGTTCTTGCGGACATTCCTAAGTGGTTCAAAGCTATTCCTGGTCGGAACAGCAGCATTGATTTCCACCATCGGAGCTGGTGGAGTTATCCCAGAGGGGGAGTTACCCCCAGCCTTCCTCACTCGGCGCCAGTGGCGAGGTCGAGCGTGTCGAGCGGACGGCGTTGGTTCAGCAATGGGGATGGCTTTGTCCTGCCCCCTGTCCAGATGAAGTGCTGCCGGTGTCAGTCTCTTAAAGACTGACGTCTTTTGAGTAGCGGTATCCAATCTGTCAAAGACAGACCTTCGAGAAGGAACGGGCGCTGGAATAGTCAGTCTTGTGAAGACCAACCCATTGGCAGGAGAAGCCGCCTTGACGACTTCAGGAGCAGGGATGGCTATCCTCTTCGGAACGACCTTTTCTGGTATTGCAGGCTTCTTCATGGGCCCACATGAGTTTTAGCCCGGTTTGCTGAAAGCTGAGGCATTGGGCTTGGGCGACCCGTTGAGAGGGGCCGCGATAGTTGTAAGCCGATCGAAGACCGACTTCTTCGGAGCTTCTTGCGATGGCAATGGGGCATTGAAGCTCATTGGTGGGATCATGGTCCCGAAGAATAGCCCAGTGGTGGCCTGAGTCACCTGTTCCACCAGCCTAGCGAAGATAGAGGCCGCTTGGGGCCCATAAGTCACTCCTCCAGCAAGGACGGAGCGAGAGTTGCAGTTGCAGGCGGTGCAGTTCGAAGCCATCGATCTTCTGTTTTCTGCACGGAGCAAGACACCAAATCTTAGTACCTTGAATCCACAGGCAACCACAGCAAACCGCGATTTGCTCGCGAACACGACATACGAAGTGTGGAGTGGAAAGAGGAAAAGGTCCCACCGGGCGTGCCAGAATCTGTTCCCCTCCGAAAGACGGCGCACAAGACTGCGATGTCTTGGCACTGAGATTCGCGGCAGATGCTAATTGGTGCTATCCGTCCACCTCTCCGAAGATGCCAAGTTGATTTATGGCACCATGTATCGAAGGTTTAAACGGATGCGTCCGATGTAGCAGACTTCGTCAGATTCCCCCTCGCTTGAGGGGTTTTTGATTGTGGGGACGCTCTTCCCTGCAGGCGTAAGCCCCTGCAGTTAATTACGCTACCGCATCGTGGTAACAACTTTCTCCTTCTCCAGTTGGTCACTTCGTGTCGTGGGTGTTTGTTTTGTTTGTGGTTGCCCGTGGATTGTATACGGAGACTAATTTATGTCGTCGCCCGTAGGACGTGGATTAGTCCAAATCCGTGTTTTCTTAGATTTGGGTTTGGGGTTTTGGTTTGAGAATACGTTAGCCATATTTGAGGCTAAGATCAACTCAAACGTTTGTTAAGGATACGTTAGTCCAGTTTGAGACTAAAATCAACTTAACGGGATCGTTTAGATCCGACAAAAGAGCAATTGGCTCTAATGTTTCAGTTTAGGGACATGGTGGTCTATTATATGTATGGCCGTCGGGACCCGTCACCTCTCTGACGTCGTTGAAGGATTACAACGACAGATGTCAGAGGAGCTCAGAGATGTACCCTTGAACCAAAGTAGATTGGGGGGATCTATAGTCCAATTTGGGACTAAAGTCCGTTTGAAGGCTTAAGGATGCGTTAACCATATTTGAGGCTAAGATCAACTTAAACGGTTGTTAAGGATACGTTAGTCCAGTTTGGGACTATGATCGACTTAACGGGATCGTTTAGATCCGACAAAAGAGCATTTGGGCTCTATTGTTCCAGTTTAGGGACATGGTGGTCCAATACCAGTTTAGGGACATGGTGGTCCATTGCCAGTTTAGGGACGTGGTGGTCCATTGGTAGTTTAAGGACGCATAAGTCCATGGGTTTAAGGACCCCACAGTCCGTATCTTGGTTTAAGGAGCATAAGTCCATGAGTTTAAGGACCCCACAGTCCGTGTTGATGTGTGGTTGTCGGGACCCGTCACCTCTCTGAAGACGTTGAAGGATTACAACGACAAATATCAGAGGAGTTCTGAGATGTACCCTTGAACCAATGAGTTGGTTGAAAGAGTAGATGTGCTCTGTTCAGGATGATTTGAGGACTTATGGCCAGTTTGGGCTAAGTCCAATTATGTTTGAAATATTGGCCCTCTGTTGGTCCATTGAAGGAGAGGCTTTGCCTCTAGAAACTTAGCCAATTGGGCTAAAGCTAGTGTTAAACACTAAAGACCAACAGTGTTGAACACTGGGAATAAGATTAGCAAGTTAGTGTTAAACACTAAAAGATAATCAGTGTTAAACACTAGCAACAGGGCTTTCAAATTAGTGTTAAACACTAAAGTAAATCAGTGTTAAACACTGGTAATCAGAGATTTCAAATTAGTGTTAAACACTAAGCAAATCAGTGTTAAACACTTAGGACAAAGTCTTCAGATTAGTGTTAAACACTAAGGAGAGAGGGGTCACGTGTGGACACGTGAGAGCGCCCTGATTCCCTTTATTTTATTCTGCAGATCAGTGTTTAACTCTTTTAATTCTGGCGGCCATCACGTGTGGGCACGTGATGGAGGCCCCCGCTCTGGTCTGTTAGAATGCTCATTAGGGGTCACGTGGTGACACGTGAGGGCGCCCTAAATGTGGAGCCAGATCTCCTTTTGGTTTATCCTCAAATCTGCGAACAAGTGTTAAACACTTTTATTTTTATTTTAGAGCATCACGTGTTGGCACGTGATGGGGATCTGTGCGCCAATTGTTAAAGCATTTGCTGAGGGGTCACGTGATAACACGTGAGAGCGCCCAAAGCTTTCATTTCCTTTGCTTTTTCTTTCTGTGTTTTGGGAGTCACGTGGGAGCACGTGATGGCATCAAAAAATGGGGCCATATCCACTTTATTTTGTTCTGCAAACAAGTGTTTAACACTTTTAATTTTCATAGCCATCACGTGTGGGCACGTGATGTATACTCATGCCCTGATTTATTAGAACATTTATTAGGGGTCACGTGGTAACACGTGAGAGCGCCCAGAATTATTTCTGCCTTTGCTTTTGTTCCATATATAATGAGAGTCACGTGGGAACACGTGAGGCATTTCCTCAAAGCTTTCCTCTTCTCATTTTTGGGGGATCTGTTCAGGGGTCACGTGGGGCACGTGACCCTAGTTCTTTTCATGAATAGAGATCTTTTAAGAATTGAATTCTTTGTAGGGTTAAACCTTAATTATGATTTTGGAGGAATTAAATTCCTATCGTGAAAGAATTAAATTCTTATTTAGGATAAAACCCTGATTTCTTTTCAAAGAAATTAAATTCCCAGATATGTAAAAGAATTAAATTCTTGATTAGGGTTAAACCCTAGTTTTGTTTTAGGAGGAATTAAATTCCTGAAAGTTTGGAAGAATTAAATTCTCAAAACTCAATTCCTCCTCTGTGTTTTAGATCTGCATGGCAGGATCTCAACCCGATGAGAATTAAATTCTCAATTCATGGAGAGATGTGCACTTTGCAGATCCTCAACCAGAGAAAGAACTAAGTTCTTTTTTTATGTAAGAGTTAAACTCTTTTGAGAATTAAATTCTCTTTTGAAGCCTCTTTTTTCTTACCTAGGGTTTTTCTTTTGCAGAGAATTAAATTCTCCTCTCTCTCTGTTTTTCTCTCCAAAAAAGTAGATCCCCTTTTCTTCTCTTCTTGGC
The DNA here is from genome assembly GCA_030015575.1 of Agapanthus africanus. Classification (NCBI taxonomy): domain Eukaryota; kingdom Viridiplantae; phylum Streptophyta; class Magnoliopsida; order Asparagales; family Amaryllidaceae; genus Agapanthus; species Agapanthus africanus. The sequence continues at coordinate 490,117,628 of CM057346.1, read as the reverse complement.
TCCTATTTATAGGAGAAGGAAAAGAATCAATTTGTTTAGCAAATTTCTCATTGAAAGATTTGATTTGATTGTTGAGAGATTTGATTTATATTTATCATTAATTCTGGGCCTTTAGATCATTCAGTGAATTTTATTCACCGTGGATTTTAAATCCAAAAGATATTCTATTTGTTATCTCGGTTAGATTTATGGGGAATCTTTCCTTATTTAAGATTTTTCCATAAATTGGTGATTTTTAATCACTCTTGGATCTTTAATCCAACGGTTCCCCATGACCCTTTTCCATTTGGAAAGATTCAGAACTTTTAGAATTTAATTCTATTAAATTATAAGGCTTTTAAAGCCAGTCACGTGCTGGCACATGACCTTTGGTCACGTGTGAGCACGTGACCCCCTGTAGGGTTCCTAGGCACCCTAGTGAGGTCTCACAAGTGATCAAACATGCAAATTTCTAAAAAATACGGTGCCGAGAAAACCTAGAACGGATCGTTAACTAGATATTTAGGCAAAGCAAGCAAGTAATCGAATTAAATGCTAGGGGAAAGTGACTACAACCTTTGTAGATCCGGTCCACCACTTCGTGAGCTCCACGATGATCTCCCTCCGCTGTCCAAATCGAACTCACGACTCTAGCATTGGCATCATCGAAGAATGGGCGGGCTTGATCGTCGGTTCGATGCCGAAGATGATCTACGTCGAGGCATCACAAGAACAAGCTCCAACTTCACCAAGCTTTGAAAACTTGTGAAGTAAACACCCTATAAAACTTGGCAAGAGGTAGAGGATGAAGAAATAGGAAGTGGGTAGACTTTAGAATTGGATTTCTCACTCAATTTCACTAGTTGCCATTAATGGCCACTAGCTTTCTTCATGTTGAAGAAGATGAAGAAGAAGAAGAAGATATGATAAGTTAAATTAAAATAGAAAAGAAAATACAATACTTATCATATCTTCAACCATGGTTTAGTGTAGAGACTTAACTTAGGTTAGATGAGTGGTTAGGGTTAGGCATGAGACAAGAATGGTGACTAAGTCAATGCTTCATGAATCTTCAACTAAAAACAAATATAGCCACCATTCATTTCTCTTTTTCTTTTCAAATGAAATAAATAAAAAGATAAATGAATAAGCAAATGAAATGATACCCTAACCACTAACTAACCATGGTTCAATACTTTACACAAAACCAAGAAAGAATGTATCATCAAACATGATACAATCATGTGCACAAAAATATATCACATATACAATGTGCAATACAAGTGAGTAAATCCATTTAAAGTGAACCAATACTAGTTAATGCAAAGTAATATATCAAATATATAATTATACATTAAATCATTAAATCAACACTTGATTCAATGATCCGGTCATGTCGCATATAACCGGCCAGTATCCAACGTATCGGCTTATCGAATCAATCCTTGATTCGATAACTAGGTTATATCGCATATAACTAATCGATACATTCATCGCGAGAATAGAATACGGTATCAAATACACGCATTATTCTCGGTCCCGCACATATCTCATATGCGCTCCTATTTCGTTTCGCTTGAGCCAGGAAACCTCTGTGTAGGACTCTAAAGACTCGTCAATACGCCGGCAGCAGATGTTGATCATATCAAACACCCACAAGCCGCAAGCGGTCTGCTAAACGTAACGGCCACCCGGGTATTGAGCGATCAGAAGATCGACGAGCAAGCCCGCTCACACTCCTGTGAATCCAACCAGTAACACTTACCGTACAGTCCGGTCTGTTCGTCTGATATGTCGCATATCTCGCCTAGGGGTGGTAAACGTCAGACCCCAATAGCTCGATAAGTCATGCCGACGTGAGGTCCATAACATTCGTGAAACTACTGATAACTCTTACCAGTATATCACAGCAACCCTGGCCAGGGATTTCCTGTTATGGCCAGTCGAGCATAGCACAACATCAACCCCCAATACCGGGAGAGACGAATCCCCTCCTATCGCTCATTGCCTCCATGTGAATCGGGACTGTAACCCAAAACCACCTGTTTGCACAACTCAGTAGAGCCGTGGTAGGGTGGAAATCAAAGCACAGTGGGAGACACACAAGACTCTATGACGATCTCGGGTCAACAGACTAAGCTGTACCAGTGTCACCAGAGAACTGCCATCTGACGTGAGGTATAATACCATCTGGGAGTTCTCGGCGAGTCCGTTCAGTGTACCCAGTCTCCACTGAGCACCCGCATACCATCTTCGATGTCAAACACCAATGGATATGGGATCATCCATCGCCCATCGCATGGGTCGAGAAGATATGCGCTAGTCTACTCTGGAATATCGATGCCCCGTCTCGATATTCCCACGACTAGGAACAATGAAGAATGTACTCATTGACTACCCAGGCCCCACTAGTATGATCTGCATCATAGTCTTGGAAGTCGAGTAAACATCCTAAGGGCTTTATCAACATGTAATCAGAGAGACAGAAAGTATATATGTTAAGATAAAGAGCAACCAGATAGCATACTATCATGTCGAGCAAGAAAGTCCTACCTATATATGTCCCAGCATCCACTACAATATACATCCAATGTACAGTAATGGCCTCTAGGGCATACATATAACTAATAATCTCCCACTTGCACTAGGGCCATCTGTAGCAGTGGTTGCAGTATCACATACTCAACCATCCCATAAAGTCTCTCTTTGGGAAAAGGCCTTCGTGAGTGGATCCGCCGTGTTCTCCTCTGAGTCTACTCTCCTAACCTCGATCACCCTGGAGATCAACTATCTCCATGATCAGGTGATGCTGCCTCAGAATATGTCTGGGTCACTGATGGGACCAGGGTTCCAGGGTCGAAGCCACGCTTCCATTGTCATACAATGGCAGGAACCTAGTTCATCTTATGAACCAATGTACACCCAAACTTCCTCTTTGATAGTATCTTTAATAGCGATGTTACCAGCCTTTATCGTCTAGTTTGCCACGGTATCGAGCTTGGAACTCTTCCAACATACCGTCCCTTTACTGAGGGTAAAGACAGTGCCTGTGACTGACATTCAGTCGTCTTTATCACCCTGGAACACTTCCAGTGATTCTCTCCAGGATCGATTGATACCATCTCACTACAACTAGTGAGTATCCTAACAGATCTATCTCATAGATCCAAAGCTTAGGATTTAGTAGGTATCACTTTGATCCTATATGGAAAATCTTTGTGATAAGCGGAGATTGATCGAGTGTAGCATAGGAAACTTCTTCCCTAACAAGAGTATGTCATCCACGTACTCTACGAGGATCGTCACCATACTCCCTACTACCTTTTTATTTATACAAGGTTCATCTACCATTTTGATGATGTCAACTTCTTTGACTAATCCATCAAAACAGATGTTCCAACTCTGCGATGCCTGCTTTATCCTATAAAGCATCTTGCACACGTTTCCGCTGCTCCCACTGACTACGAGGCCCTCTGGCTGCGTTCTTATAGACGTTCTCTTCTAAATCAATATTTAGAAAAGTAGTCATGGCACCCAACCACCGGATATCGTAAGTCATGGTATGTAGCCGTGGCAAGTAGGATCTGGATGGATTTAAACATAGTCCCTGGAAAAGGTTTCATCATTATCCGTGCCTGGTTGATGACGAAAACCTTTAACAAGTCTAGCTTTGAAAGTCTTAACCTTTCCATGTACACCAAGCAATCTTCTCAAGATATACTTGCTCCTGATGGGGATTTAACCCTTCAGTTATAGCAACCAAAGTCCATACTTTGTTGGTGTATATGGATTCCATCTCAGACCGCTAAGCATCCAGCCATTCTTACAGAGTCCCTACTCTTGATGGCCTGCTCGAATCTAGTTGGGTCATCATCTCATGATGCAATCCTCGCTCCCACTGTCATCGAGAAACCGAGGTATCTCTCAGGCAGGCGAGGAACCCTACCAGATCGGCGGAGAGGCTGAGGTTCGTCGGGGACTATAGAATCCTTTGGTTCTGTCAAATCTTCAGCTGTAGTTTCGTATAGCTGGAACCTTTCCAGTTCTACAGAACTGACCTTGCCTTGATCTTGTCCGGATTTTGCTTTTGACATAGGCCGGACAATCCCAAATCTTAACTTACTTAAGAGATGGGTTCTTTCCATACCATATCTCATATGGAGTGGTAGGCACTGATTTGATTCAAACCTAATTCAATAGGTATGCAACTTCTCAAGTGCATAACCCCAAAAGGAAACAGGTAACTCAGTAGTACTCATCATAGAGCACACCTTATCATATAGGGTGTGATTGCTCCGCCCCGATACACCGTTGTGCTGTAGTGTATTCAGAGGAGTAATACTGAGAGAGAATCTCATTTTCCTTTAGAATAGTCCAAGGATTCCATGCTCAAGTATTCTCCTCCCTGATCTCATCATAGGACATAATACTTATACCCGGTTATTGGTTCTCTACTTCTAACTTATATTCTGTGAATACCTCAAAAGGTTCGGACTTATGTTTCAACAGGAACATATGACTGAATCTTGAGAGATTATCAGAGAATATAATGAAGTAAAAAGAACCAGTCCTGGCATGTGTAGACAGGAGACCTTACATACATCATCATGTATCAGTCCCAAGAGTTTACTAACTCTTTCTCTGTTTCCAGTAAACAGAGCTGGTGTCATTATATCTTTGTGACATGACTGGCAAGTTTCACAAGATGTAAATTCAAACAGATTTAAATATGCATTTAAATGTAACTTCAGCTAGTCGGGTCGCATTGATATGACCTAGTCTACAATACCTCAAGAAGAATTCGTTCATTTCTGAACTCTTCCTCTTGTGTGTGTTCTGTATACGAGGAACTGTAGTTTGATTTAGAACGTCAATGCTTTTAGATAACGTGCCTGAACCGATCAACTTTTGATATAGGAAATGTTCAAAACATTATCCATCAATACAAAATTATATCCTTTCTTTACTAATAAAGAGACTGATATGATTTTGTATATCAGGTTCGGTATCTAATAGCATTTGTTCAGAATCAATGTATTCGTAATACAGGGTGACAGTGACCAACAGACTTGGCTGCAACACTTGCCCCATTTTCTGTCTCATGAAACTTATCACCCGTTCTCAGTTTTTCTACCCCTTTTGTAGCCCTATGTAACAGATTACATATTTGGGATCCTGATCCGGTATCATATACCCAGGATGCAGAGGATACTGAGAAACAGTTCTCTATAATGAACACACCCGAAGGAGATGCATCATATGCACTTTCTTCGTTTGGGCGGCATAGGAATTCTGGTATTCTTTAATTTCCTGCTCTGTCTTATAACAATTATAAGTTGGAGCGGGACCAACGTTCCCTAGCTCAGTATAACAAGCGGGTTCGGTCAATATTCCGTATTATTATCTTGATTAAGGCGTGATATGGTCGCTACCAGGAGAGAGAGAGAAGAAAACACTCTGCGTGCGCTCTTGCAAGATCAGATTGGTTATATATTTTATCTAATCAGGATGGTTCCCACTGTTTTTATCAAATCTTCCTTCAAACCTTAAAAGGAAAGACTAGCCGGGATTAATTACACTCTACAAGTTCGCCAACCTTTCAGCCAGGCCAGTGTCGGTACTTTGAGGGAGGTTCCCCGTGCTTTCGCACGGACCTAATTACAGTAAACCTCGTTTTCCCAGAGGCGTAACCCCGTTGACACCTTTCAAGACACCTACTTGATCGGCTAATTGTAAAGTGCAAAACTCTCCCAGGAGTAACAATTACTCGCAGTGGGTATCGGGATCCAACTATCATATAGAAGGTATGCAATCTCATTGCAAATTTCAACACTTGAAACTCCCGATAAAGGTTTCTACCCCTAGCACCTATGACCTTAACTATGGTCAACAAATCATAAGTACTAGTCAAGTTCTACCCGTCATTTCGTGATTAATTAGACCCACCCACATGACCCTTAACTAAGGTCAACAAAGTCACGCGGCTGTCCTAACTAATCGCATCATATGCGGTGTAGGAAGACATCACTTAGCTACCGTACACTGTGCCTTGACTATGGTCAACAAACACAGCACGAATACTAAGTACTCTACTTCCTAAAATGACGGAGGGTTGCGGCTGGTTTTTGTGAAAACCTTTAACGCTTTGAACTTGATCTTGTTGCGGAATCAAATGGTTTTTAAATGGAATGGTTTTTGAGGCTTTTCTAGTTTTGCTAAAGGGGTCACTCCCGGTAAAGGGATCGTCGGCCCTTTTCTCGTCGAATGAGGTGCGGGATATATCATATATATCACTGTGCAAAGCAGAAACTATAGAAGCGATCAAAAGACAAACCGAGGGTTGTAGCATCTGCCAGTTATTGCTAAAGGAGTCACTCCCGGTGAAGGGATCTCGGTCCTTTCCTTATCGAATAAGGTACAGGATGTTCTACAAGGAACACCACGATGCAAAGCAAGAACTGTAGCTACCTTTTTTATTTTGAAATTCGATTCCACAACATCAATTAGGTTTATTTTCTTTCATTAATCTCATTAATGAATATCCTATCATTTAAGTCCACCTAACCATTACAGATAAATATAACGTACGCTTATGCCATCCGCATTCGCCTCGATGTCCCGTCTGCACCGTTAGGTTAGGTAACTAACGTCAGAGCGAGGCAGGGCTAGCGCGAGTGTAAAACATAAGCAACGTCTATATAATATATCATATATACTATATATAATACCTGTCACAGAACATCATATGATCTCATCACAGATAAAACACAACAGAAGAAACATATGAAATATTGGATATACTAGGACGTCCGTGTTTTCAATACGAGCCAGTATAAAACACGGATTCCACGGTCGTGATGAATAGCCAATCCCACACCCCTAGACCCCTACGAGAGCGGCAAGCAACCCTACCAATTCTAGGGTTAGGAGACCCGGACTCGACTCCTCGAGTTGGTCTCCCACTGGACCCCAGAACCCGGTTACTTGTGCTCCCCTCCTTGGGTCTATCCTAGTGCAGAAAAGTAAATAATATACAAATGGTGACAACATCCGCAACCTGGAAGTGCCCCAATAAAAGAATATTACATACAAGTTTTTACATGAATGAAAATGAAAAACACTCATCTCACATAAAAAAACCCCGGCTATTCAAACACGACGATCCAATATAACATATCCAGCAACACATAACATCTCATGTCATCAACGTAAGTAAATATGCGCATCCCAATTGTCGTTGACATATAGCAACGAAACCGGCGATATCACATATTACACTTACGGTCACAGAAAAGAAAGTGTAAAACTACAACAGTTGGAATCCACAACCACCTCAGACATCGCATGCCTGACCAAATGAATTCTTTAGACATCGCATGCCTAACAATTATAAACCACGCATTTTAGTCTCATTATCGAAAACACTTTTCAATATCAAGTCGGGCAATTCAACAAGATTCCCGACATTCTGATCGAATGCTCGTCGCAAACTTTAGTAGACGGCCGCACCCCCGAAACCGTCGACGAAGTGCACCAAGGCGGAACACCGCTACCGCGAGCACCCGAACGGATGCTTTCGGCGACGGGGTTCTCCTACAGTCACTTGGTCGGGGCAATGGAGTGAGGCTGTCTATTAAGTTTACCCGGCGAGTATCCGCGTACGCTACGTGATTGCTATGGACTTTTGATCACATCAAAATTCCGTGGCAACCGATCAAGTGAGACTAAACTGCTATGTTTATAACATTCATTCAGTTATCTCATAACTACTTGTGAATTCCAATTATTGTATCACATCCCGGATAAATAGAAAATGTTAAACTTTCCGATCGAACAATCGAACACCCAAGTTTTCCCGAAACAGCTCAACACATGAAATAAGTCTAACAGCATTCAGTTCGTGCCTCAGTAGCAACGGTCCAGCCGTAGAAGGGTCAAGCCAACGCCTCACATGTGGCACGCCGTACTGCCCCAAACCCGAAGGTTCAAAGGGCAGTTCAAGACGGTCACATAATCGAGTTAAGGTTTGTTGTCTTCTAGAGGGACCATCGCGTTACTTGCACTACTTAGAACGTCTTTAAACTACGGAAAAATCCAACACTTGGAAATTTCCCGACAGGGGAAAAGTTGGGTATTTATATCCGGTCGAACTTTTTAACATATTGTAAAATATCCGGAAAGCCACATAGACAAAATCTGATAATCCGATCGAACAATCGAATCCCCAAAACACCCCAGAAAATTCAACTCATGAATAAATTTTAAAAATTCCCAGAAAACTCAGCACAATTTATCAGGAATTACTGTGCATCTATTTAGGGCTGACGTCACATAAATGCCGCGGAACCGCCGCAGAAGCAAGGCTTCTGCCGCGGTTCCGCCGCACTCTTCACTGTTCACCAAAAATATTTTGCACCGTAATTCTTATTTTTTCCTGCTGAATTTTTTAGTAATTTTTAACTCAGAAAAATCCAGATATTTCAAAAATGTCCAGAGAGTGGGTCGGATTAGGGTTTCGGGGTTTGTTCGAATTTCAAATTCCGTCTAGACTTCGCCTAAGGCTCTAGCTAGTCTCTGATACCACTGTAGGGTTCCTAGGCACCCTAGTGAGGTCTCACAAGTGATCAAACATGCAAATTTCTAAAAATTACGGTGCCGAGAAAACCTAGAACGGATCGTTAACTAGATATTTAGGCAAAGCAAGCAAGTAATCGAATTAAATGCTAGGGGAAAGTGACTACAACCTTTGTAGATCCGGTCCACCACTTCGTGAGCTCCACGATGATCTCCCTCCGCTGTCCAAATCGAACTCACGACTCTAGCATTGGCATCATCGAAGAATGGGCGGGCTTGATCGTCGGTTCGATGCCGAAGATGATCTACGTCGAGGCGTCACAAGAACAAGCTCCAACTTCACCAAGCTTTGAAAACTTGTGAAGTAAACACCCTATACAACTTGGCAAGAGGTAGAGGATGAAGAAATAGGAAGTGGGTAGACTTTAGAATTGGATTTCTCACTTAATTTCACTAGTTGCCATTAATGGCCACTAGCTTTCTTCATGTTGAAGAAGATGAAGAAGAAGAAGAAGATATGATAAGTTAAATTAAAATAGAAAAGAAAATACAATACTTATCATATCTTCAACCATGGATTAGTGTAGAGACTTAACTTAGGTTAGATGAGTGGTTAGGGTTAGGCATGAGACAAGAATGGTGACTAAGTCAATGCTTCATGAATCTTCAACTAAAAACAAATATAGCCACCATTCATTTCTCTTTTTCTTTTCAAATGAAATAAATAAAAAGATAAATGAATAAGCAAATGAAATGATACCCTAACCACTAACTAACCATGGTTCAATACTTTACACAAAACCAAGAAAGAATGTATCATCAAACATGATACAATCATGTGCACAAAAATATATCACATATACAATGTGCAATACAAGTGAGTAAATCCATTTAAAGTGAACCAATACTAGTTAATGCAAAGTAATATATCAAATATATAATTATACATTAAATCATTAAATCAACACTTGATTCAATGATCCGGTCATGTCGCATATAACCGGCCAGTATCCAACGTATCGGCTTATCGAATCAATCCTTGATTCGATAACTAGGTTATATCGCATATAACTAATCGATACATTCATCGCGAGAATAGAATACGGTATCACATACACGCATTATTCTCGGTCCCGCACATATCTCATATGCGCTCCTATTTCGTTTCGCTTGAGCCAGGAAACCTCTGTGTAGGACTCTAAAGACTCGTCAATACGCCGGCAGCAGATGTTGATCATATCAAACACCCACAAGCCGCAAGCGGTCTGCTAAACGTAACGGCCACCCGGGTATTGAGCGATCAGAAGATCGACGAGCAAGCCCGCTCACACTCCTGTGAATCCAACCAGTAACACTTACCGTACAGTCCGGTCTGTTCGTCTGATATGTCGCATATCTCGCCTAGGGGTGGTAAACGTCAGACCCCAATAGCTCGATAAGTCATGCCGACGTGAGGTCCATACATTCGTGAAACTACTGATAACTCTTACCAGTATATCACAGCAACCCTGGCCAGGGATTTCCTGTTATGGCCAGTCGAGCATAGCACAACATCAACCCCCAATACCGGGAGAGACGAATCCCCTCCTATCGCTCATTGCCTCCATGTGAATCGGGACTGTACCCAAAAACCACCTGTTTGCACAACTCAGTAGAGCCGTGGTAGGGTGGAAATCAAAGCACAGTGGGAGACACACAAGACTCTATGACGATCTCGGGTCAACAGACTAAGCTGTACCAGTGTCACCAGAGAACTGCCATCTGACGTGAGGTATAATACCATCTGGGAGTTCTCGGCGAGTCCGTTCAGTGTACCCAGTCTCCACTGAGCACCCGCATACCATCTTCGATGTCAAACACCAATGGATATGGGATCATCCATCGCCCATCGCATGGGTCGAGAAGATATGCGCTAGTCTACTCTGGAATATCGATGCCCCGTCTCGATATTCCCACGACTAGGAACAATGAAGAATGTACTCATTGACTACCCAGGCCCCACTAGTATGATCTGCATCATAGTCTTGGAAGTCGAGTAAACATCCTAAGGGCTTTATCAACATGTAATCAGAGAGACAGAAAGTATATATGTTAAGATAAAGAGCAACCAGATAGCATACTATCATGTCGAGCAAGAAAGTCCTACCTATATATGTCCCAGCATCCACTACAATATACATCCAATGTACAGTAATGGCCTCTAGGGCATACATATAACTAATACCTCCAATTGGGTTCCTTTCTCAGCCGCTTATTTATATTTCAGTTTTAACCATCACGTGTCAACACGTGACCATTAGTCACGTGTAAGCACGTGATACCTCGTTGAGGTAATTTCTGACTTTTAGAATTAAATTCTATTCATTATTTTAGAGGCTTTAAAAGCCCATCACGTGTCTGCTCATGACCCATGGTCACGTGTGAGCACGTGATGCCCCATTGGGGTCTTTTCCGAGTTTTTATTATATCTTTTAGCTCCTCCAGCGGGTTCTTAAAGGTCCATCACGTGTGGACACGTGATACCTCATAACTTTTGCTCCCGAATGAATTATGGGGCCCATAATATATCAAATCGAAGGGTTTTTCGAGATGCTTCCAATACTATCAGAATCTAATAGTTTCTCCTTTGGGAGTTTATCAAAATATAGGCCGGAAGATACTGGTTCGCATTTCCTTAAGCGTATCGCTGCCATTTGATACCTTGGGGTCCTTTGCGTAGAAATTTTTGGCGGGAACAATCTTCAATGCGAAAACTACTGCGACTAACTCTAAGTCGTGTGTTGGGTAGTTCTTCTCGTGATTCTTCAGCTGTCGTGAGGCATATGCAATTATCCGACCGTGCTGCATCAGAACGCAGCCTAAGCCTTTTCCTGAAGCATCGCTGTATATCACCAAACCACCCGAATTGTCTGGCACTGTAAGAGTAGGCGCCGTGGTCAACTTCTGTTTCAGTACTTCAAAAGCCTGAGTACATTCTTCCATCCATACATACGGTACTTCCTTCCGTGTTAGTTTTGTCAGAGGTTCAGTGACTCGTGCAAAATCCTGAACGAACCGCCGATAATATCCCGCCAATCCCAAGAAGCTCCTGATTTCGGCCACTGACTTCGGTGTTGGCCAATCTCTAACAGATTCTATCTTTGCTGGGTCCACTGAGATGCCTTCGCCCGAAACCACGTGTCCCAAAAATTGCACTTTGTCGAGCCAGAACTCACACTTGCTCAATTTCGTGTATAGCTTCTCTTCCCGAAGAATTTGTAGTACCGTTCATAAGTGTTCGACGTGCTCCTCTCGAGTCTTAGAGTAGACTAGTATGTCATCGATGAATACAACGACAAAAGTGTCCAAATATTTTGCAAATACTCTATTCATCAGATCCATAAATATAGCTGGGGTATTGGTGATGCCGAACGGCATCACCAGAAAATCATAGTGTCCGTATCGGGTCCTGAAAGCCGTCTTGCATATATTTTCGGCCGTTACTCTGATCTGGTGATAGCCCGAATGAAGGTCCAGCTTCGAAAATACCTTGGCACCACCCAGCTGATCAAATAAATTGTCGATGCGTGGAATGGGGTATTTATTCTTTACCGTTACTCTGTTCAGCTCCCGGTAGTCTATGCACATTCGTAGGGATCCATCCTTCTTTTTCACCAACAAGACTGGTGCACCCCACGGCGAAACACTTGGGCGAATAAATCCTTTCTACAGGAGTTCTCCAATTTGCTTCTTCAATTCAGCTAACTCCACTGGTGCCATTCTGTACGGTGCCTTGGAAACTGGAGATGTACCTGGGATTAAAACTATCGAGAATCCCAAAATGTGTAGAGGTGGTAGACCTGGTAAATCTTCAGGAAATACGTCAAGAAAATCCTGAACAATTTCTGGTGCGGGGTTTTCATCAATCTCCATACTTTCGGTTTGGCTCTATACTTGGCTGGCTCCAAAAACTCGCTCCCTCCTTCAAAGACAAATTCTGTGTGATTGGGGATGTAGAAAGTCACATTCCTGGCTCGGCAATCAATAATCGCGTGAAATGTACTCATCCAATCCATCCCGAGAATTGCGTCATAACTGCCTGTTCCGATTAAAAGGAAATTCGCGTAGAATTCCCTGCCACAAAGTACTACCGGACAAGATCTACATTCTCGACTGGATACTATAATACCATTACCTGTATGTATTTCCCATCCCATGGTCAATGGTTCGTGTGGTATGGAGTGTGTATCGACAAAATGTGCAGATATGAAACAGTGTGATGCTCCGGAATCAAACAGTACTCTAGCTGGCATAGAATGTACGAGTAGAATACCTGTAACAACTTCTCCTGAGGACTTTTCCTGCTCAGCGGTCAGGGTGAAAGCCCTCCCTTGACCGCGACCTATGTTGGTCTGCCTCCTTTCTAGCGATCTCTGCTGCTGTGATCCAGGCCCTCCCTGTAGCTCTGCTCGCTGAGGACACCCACTCACCCGGTACTGGTTGGATCCGCAAATTAAACACTGTCCTTTGGCACAGCGACAGTCCTTCTGGGTATGTCCATCCTTATGGCAGTAACCGCAGACTAAGGAATTACTCTGTGGACGATGCTGGGGCACAAAGGGATGCTTCATCTATGTCGTTCCTGGCCTGTGAACTGGTATGACCCCTCGAGACGGTGTGTGAGTACGCGCCGGAATAACTGGATGCCTCCTATCACTCGAGCTGGGCCCTCTGAATTTACTGTTTAGCTTCTCCTGAATTCGTGCAGCGTTGAGCACCTGCGCGAAGGTTTGCAACTTGAGTGACGCAATCAGCTGTTGCAGCTCAATGTCAAGTCCCTGTAAGAAACGCCTGGCCCTGGTGGCCTCTGAAGTAACCATATATGAAGCGAATCGGCTTAGCCGGTTGAATTCTGCCGCATACACGTCAACAGGACGGCCGTTCTGCTTCAGTAAGATAAATTTCTCTTCCATCTCCGCCTTGACGGTGGGGGGGGGGAGTAGTGGTCCAAGAAGCACTCTTTGAACTTGCTCCACTCGATCGACCCATCGAGTCTGCTCTCTTCGACGGACCACCAAGTACGGGCTTCGCCCTCCAGCTGAATCTTTATTACATTCACCTTTTCTTCATCAGGTACCCGTGCGGCCGTCAGTAGGTTCTCCACATTGACCAGCCATTGTTCGGCCTCGAGTGGTTCGGCTAGTCCCGTAAACACAGCTGGGTGTAATCTCTGAAAATCCGATACCGTGCCAGTCCTGGTAGGCGTAGCTGGTGTAGCGGTGTTCTCGGGAGCGGTAATGAGAGCGGTGGATCCCCTTAATGCGGTAATCGCCCTGAGTCCTTTGGTAAGTAGGTCCGCCTTTCTCTGTTGAGCTTCCGCGAGGGTCGTTAAAGCATTCAGGATCCTCTCTGTGAGATCCTGAGAACTAGAATCCGAGGAGAGGTCGTTCGGAGAAGTCATGTCGCTGAAAATAGATGAACGGATAGGATTAGATTCAAGAATGAAAGTGGGAATTAGTGAAGTGAACATATAATAAAGTGTAGTTAATGTTATCCCTTAATATTAAGCCTGGCTCTGATACCAACAAAACCATGTCACGCCCCGCTTCCCAAAATACGGAATACGGGAGGCAACTAAACCAGCCATGCTCCTACAGTCAAGGGTAATCCCGCCGTAGTTACACTTCGGCTTTTAGCATTACATGGTAATCAATAATTACAACACAGAAATAAAGGAAACACATTACTAGTTTATTACACCATCTTTCATTGTTCACAGTTTACAATAGAATGAAATAAAAGAAACTATTAACCAAGTGCGAGTACAAGGTTGACTTATTGAAAGCGGTAATAGTACTGAAGGCACGACTGTCTAGAGCTCGACATTGGCAACTCGACTTGGCTGGAGCTCGAGTTCTCGGCAGCGACGGCTTGGTTGCTGGGGTCTTGACGGCGAGGGTGGTGGTGGTCGCTGTTGTCGGCGCTCGATGGCGAGACGACCGGGGTGGCTGAGGAGGTCGAGGGTTTAAGGAGGAGGTGAGGGGCTCGGCTATGGAGAGGGTGGCCGCCAGTGAGCTCGTGGGTTAGAGGAGCTCGGGAGGAAGATGAGGGGAGAGTTTGAGAGGGTAAACGCTGACGACGTGGGCTGCGGTGGCCGGAGGAGGTTGATGGCAAGGGAGGAGCTCGAGTTAGAGGCGATGGGGAGCTCTGCCACGGCTGTAGAGAGCTCGACCAGAAGCTTGGGTGTAGAGAGGAAGGGTCACGGGTGAGGGTAGAGGTGGTAGAAGTCGGCTTGGTGGCGGGCTGCAGAGGTCGATGAGGGAGGTGCAATGGTCACGGTGTCTCTAATGAGGGAAGCTCGCGGTGATCGGAGGTGGTAGGTTGAAGTGTCTTGGGAGTGAGAGGGAGAACGAGAGTGAGGGGGAGAGAGAGAACGTGGGTTACGAGAGGGGAGAGAGAGGAAACGTGGGTGAGATGAGAGAGAGAAAGAGAACGTGAATGGGGGTGAGAGAGAGAAACGTGTGTTTTTATTTAATGAAATTTTTTAAAGAAGAGAGAGAGATAACGGGAAATTGAATTAATAGGGTTTTAATGAAATTTTAATTGGGTAAGATTTGGGTTTAAATGAGGGTATAAAATTTTGAATTTTGAAAAGAGAGAAGAAGGTAAATAATTTGAATATAATTTGTTGTTTTTAAAACAAGACATTGGGTTGTTGGGCTTGGGCTCAAGAATTTTGAAGGAAAATTGTGGGAATATAGACTTGGGCCTAGGGTTTATAGGAAAGCAAAAATAATTAGATTATAATATAAAATGTAAAATGTGTAAAAATATTTTATTTGAATACGGGTTTTGGCGTCGATGAAGACCGGGTGTTACACACGACGTCTGACAGATTTCAAACTTTAGACCCGATATGCAATACTCTTAGACGAAGATACCAGACTGTACGGTAATGTCACTAATAGACTTTACAGGATTCAGATGAGCTTACTTGTTGACCTTCTTTCGTTCAATACTTGGATAGCCGTTATGTGCAACTAGTTCCGCTGATGTGCTTGTGGGCTATGGACATGATCCTAACTTACTGCCAGCGTATTGTCGAGTCTTTAGAGTCTCTCACAGAGATTTCCCAGCACATGTGAAATGATGTAAGGCACGTATGTGGATACGTGCAGAAGTTCGATTAAACACGTGTATTTGATACACGTATTTTAATCGGGTGTTTATTGATATTAGCCGGTATATATATGATATAGCCGGATTATTAAATCAAGTGTG
Organism: Agapanthus africanus; assembly: GCA_030015575.1. Taxonomy (NCBI): domain Eukaryota; kingdom Viridiplantae; phylum Streptophyta; class Magnoliopsida; order Asparagales; family Amaryllidaceae; genus Agapanthus; species Agapanthus africanus. The sequence goes on along the minus strand of CM057346.1, from coordinate 490,101,815 downwards.
GTCTAATAATTAAATGTATATTTATATATCGATATATTTATATATTAATTAATATCACTCTCTCTTAATTATTTTCTTCTCTTTAATTAATATTTATATTTGATATAAATAATGAGACATGTATATTGATACATGTATGATGGGAGTATAAGACTAATAAGAAAGAAGTGAGAATGAGTCGTGATTATAGAATTCATGAGATGATTTTTTTTCATGACTCATTTATGTGAGTCGTTATTTTTTTCATGACTCATTCTTGTTTCTAGTCCATAGGTTTATTCATGCTTATCTTCTTCGTGATTCTTATCTCCTCCATGCTTCTTCCTCCTCCTCTTTTTTTCTTCTTCAAGTGAGGAAAGTTAAAGAAAAGAGAAAAATTAAGTGAGCTAATCATCCTACATCTCCTACTAATCATTCTAAACAAGTTTAATTAGTGGGTTGCTTCATTTTGATGAGATCAATTTGAAGCAAGCGCTTGTGTTGGAGTTATCTTAAGGTAGATCATCTTCAGCGAGGAGATCATCGAGCAAGTTTGTTTCGGGCTTCGTGGAGACTACCCGGAGTCTAAGGAGAGGTGGCTAACGTGCTATAAAGATAGTAGCCCTCTAAACTTTAGTTTTTAGCTTAATAGTTTAGATGCAAATTTAGTTTTTTGGTTTGATTCTTGGTTTGGATTTGCTATAGCTCTCTAGATTTTTAAAATTACTTCTTCCACCGCGCTTTAAACCCTACTAGATGAGCCTAGAAACCCAACAGTGGTATCAGAGTCATACCAAAAGACTACAACTTGTTTTGGTGGCAATGAAATTCATAAAACCTAAAATTTTCAAAACTAGTTTTAAATATTTGCACGAAAAGCTCTCATTTTTGCTTGTGCTGGAGTTACCGGATTCTTGTTTCAGGCCAAGAATTTAGAATAGGCTCACGATAACCCGAACCTACCCAATTTGAGCTCGATTCGGCCCCGATTCGGGGCCGAACCGAGGCCGATTCAGCCCCGCATCGGGGGCTGAATCAGCCACTGGATCAGCCCCAATTTGGGGCTGTTCGAGGGCTGATTTGGCCCTGATGTTGGGCTGATCCCGTCCCTAATTCTTCTCTATTTTGGGACCGAATCAAGGCTCATATAGTGTGGGTTTTTATGGGGTTGTCGGGTTCGATTTCGCGCAAAAATGAGGGGATTTTCGTTGTCGGGATGAACTTGAAATTCAGTTTTTGGAATTTCAAGTTAGCGATCTCGCGGTTTATGAATTCTAATGTCATGGTTCGAATCGACTAAATCAAAGTGTTTGATTAGTCGGCTCAAATATGGATACAATAAGGATATGCATTGGTAAACGTCGCCTAATTGCTATGTGATCAATTAGACGAGCTTGCACATTTGTTATTGTGATTGTTGTTGATATATGTTGATATATATCATTGTTGGAATGCGTTAGATTGTCTCGAAATGAATAGCCCCTGTGCGGATGTCACGCCCCGCTTCCCAGAGTGCGCTAAGATCGGCATGTGACAGAGCCAACCATGCTACCTGTGGATAGGAAAGATCCTTCCACAGTCATATTACGGCTGTTTAGAGATATCAAGAACAGTAAAAAAATAAACCAAACAATCTAATACATGTCCATAAGCCAAAATAAACGAGTCATGAAATAAAATAATGCGGAAGCAAAAGATTCAAGTACAATAATGATCTGGAATGTACGTCCCATAATACGGGCTCACATCAGGAATGAAAACACTGAAAGAAAACTAACTAAACTACTAACATGTCCTCACTGCTCGGCCTGTTGATCAAAATATTCCTGGACTGCCTGCGATAAGGGTAGGGGATCTGGGCCATGCAAAACCCAGACGTCAGTGCGTCATAATATCAATAATTCTAAGCAAGCAGGATATAATGAGACATGCAGGCATGAAGTATAAATAATAACAAGTTATCAGGAGATAAGCAGTAACATGAATATAGATTAGTGAACATGATATCTATAGGTGAAGTGCAGTGAGTAGTCTAAACTGTGCCATAGGCTTATCTACTCTAAAGTTATTGAAATCAATTAATGTAATCCTCATCGTAACCCATCGGTCTATGCCCCGTTCATTCTCCATGGGACCACGGTAAAATGATATAATAGACTGTGAGTCTATGTCCCGTTCATTCCCCACGGGACCACGGTAAAAGTATAATAGCCCTTTGAGTTACGTTCGGCTATATTCTTGATTTCCCCATACCCCTAAGTTATGTGTTCAAGTCAGGTATTGATAAATCTAGAGTTAATGCCAACAAAGGATCAAGCAGGTACATGTTTGTCTAAATAGACAACAGGAAATGTCCGTAGGGACAACAGGTCAAGATTGTCGGCATTAGTAATAAGATCAGGTATCAAGTCAAGCAGTAGATATCAGCTCATGTCAGGTAGTGTTTATGTATCAAGTCATGTCAAATAGTGTATCAGGTCGTGCCAAGTAGTGTACAGGTATCAAGTGGGTGTTCATAATCAAACTGTAGTAAGCATGGGTGCACAAAATCAAGTATGGAGTACTAATATAACAATAAAATGAGATAATGTGACATGGTATGCAAATAGATATAAGATCAATGATATGGATGCACAATTATCAATTAAGGTTACATTTATAGTTCTAATTCTAATTAGGATGCACTTTATTAACATTGGGTGTTAAAACATCAGTGTTTTGTATTGATGTGATCTGTAGATGCAGATATGTGTATATTATATGATAAACGGGTAACATTTTATTCATATGGATGCGTAAAAATATAACTAGCATGTAGTAAGATGATTTAGCATGCGACTAGATATGTAATTATTAATATAGATGCACACGGACGTGTTATAACAGTAAAATGATAAACTGGTTAAAGCATGATGTACAATTAAACAATATGATCTGTTATATTCAATTAGATGCAGTATACTGTAGTATAATATGTGACAAGATAGGTTTGCATATGCTAGATGTAAAATAACACGTACGGATGTATACGGATGTCCGAAAAACTGTAAAAGTAAACATGGGGTGCAAAATTTGAAATACCAGTATTATATTTATTAAAATAGATATATATAAAGTAATGTAGCATGTAGCAAGATAAACTTGCATGCCCTAGATGTGAAATAACATATACGGACGCATACGGATGTTCGACAACGGTGTAATATGAAAAATGAATATGTGGATTGCAAAACTAATCATTATGGGGTATTATAATTCAAATAGGCATAGAATACAGTAGTATAGAATGTAGAAAGATTAACTTGCCTCGATGGATCACAATACGGATACGCACGGCAACGTCCAATATCGGTAAAAGTCTTGATGCACGCGTACACGGGACGGGTCCAGGAAAGGCAAGAGCATGACCACGCTGGCTGGGGTTGTTCACTGGATTACTCGGATCGTCGGGGACAAGTACGGCTCCGGCGGGTGATCACCGGAAAATCAAGAAACCAAGAAAAGAGATAAGAGAAGAAGAAAGAAGAAGAAAAAGAAGAAGAAGAAGAAGAAGAAGAAGAAAAAGAAGAAGTTGGGATTTGGTTCACTGTTCTCTGGGATCAGAGACGAGAAGGCGAAGGGTGACAGTGAGGTGAAGGTCTCCGGCGAGGGGTGTCGGTGACGGGTTTCACGGCAAGGCAAAGTGTGTGCAGGAAGGCTATGGTTCAGGGTTGTCGGGTCTAGAGGGAAAGTGGGGGAGGAAGAGGAGGTGGAGACGATGACGAGGGTGAGAGGTCGTCGGGGTCGGAGTTCTGCCGACGAGGGTGAGAGGTCGTCGGACGTTCTTGCTCGGGATGAAGGAGAGCTCGGGAAAGGAGAGAAGGTGAGGTGGAAGAGAATGAGGTGGAGGTGAGGATAATGATGGGGTGAAGTCGGGATCGCCGTTTGTGAGGAAACGGCGACGAGGTCGGGGTTTCAGGCGTGGGTAGGGTTGCAGGGAATCACGTCGGGTGAGGGGTTTGGCTTGGGGTTGCGATGGGTTTTTAGGGAAGAAGGAGGTGATGGAGGTGGTGTCGACGAGGTGGATCGGAGGTGAGGTTGGCTCGGCATAGGCAGGAGCGATGGGCTAGGGCTAAGGTTTTTGTAGCGGCAATATGGGTTTTAAAAAAAAGAAATGGGACGAAGAAGAAGGGATGAAGGAAGGAGATGCTTATAAGGAGAGAAGGGAGGTGCGCGGATCCATGGTGAACAGGGATCGTGAGAGGTGAGAGAGAATGGGAGAGAGAGAGAAAGAGAGGGGGGAAAGAGAGAGAATGGGAGAGAGAGAGAAAGAGAGGGGGGAAAGAGAGAGAGAGAGAGACAGTTGCGAGAGGTGAGAGAAAGAGTGAGGGGAGAGATGAATTTGTCCCGTAGTGTGAGAGAGAGAAAGAGAAGAGAGAGGAGAGAGGCTCGAGTGGTGGTGGGGGCCACGATGTAGGGAAGGGAGAGATATGGAAAGAGAGAGAATGCGTTTGTTATTTAGGTTAGGATAATAAGTTGTGAAAGATTCAGTTGGTTAAATAAATTTTAAGCTGTTGATTTTAGAAGATATTAAAATTTGAATTTTGGCGGGATACAAAAATATTCCAAAACACGCCCGGGTCGGGTCTAAAATTTCAGTTTCAAAATACGAAAAATATATATGACGACTAAATTTAAAAATGAATGCTCGGGTAATAAAAATGCATACCCCCAAGAACGGATGCACGTACGTACGCGTAGCCATCCAAACAAGTCCGTTTTACTGAACGGGACGATAACAAGATGCGCGGATGCTATCACGGGGTTAGGAGTATCAAGCAGGCCATGCAATGTATTTTTAAAATATTTTATGTGACTTAAAATGTTATATTGTAAAAATACAAATGCCAGATAAAATGCCAGTATGCAAGATGTATAAATTAAAATGAAAGTGCACGAGTCTACGTAACAAGTCAGGATAAACCATAAACATGAATCAAGACATGTTTCAAGCATGCGGATCGGGTCGGATGCTAATATAGATGTCAGATATATTATTTGCACCCAAAATACAGTAAATCAGGAAAATACCATAAATAAATAAATACGCGAACTGGAATTTGTATAAATGAACTAGGGTGTTACATTATACCCAACTATAAAAGAATTTCGTCTTCGAAATTTCAAGAACAAGGAAAGATAAACAATCATGAAATTACAAGAATAGATATGGAAACTTCTGTCGGATTTCATCTTTACGTTCCCAAGTTGATTCTCCATGCGAGCGATTCCCCCAAGAAACAAGTACGAGAGGAATAACCTTGTTCTTAAAGGCCTTTTCTCTTCGATCAACAATCGACATCGGTCGCTCCTCAAAGATCAAATCCTCTCTTACAGTCAGTTCTGAATGATCTAGCATGTGTGTTTCATCTCGAACATACTTACGGAGTTGAGATACGTGGAACACGTTATGAACATTCGCCAAAGATTGTGGTAAAGCCAATCGATAAGTTACTTCTCCAACACGCTCCAAAATCTCGAAAGGCCCTACGAATCGAGGATTAAGCTTTCCTCGACTCCCAAAACGAATCACTCCTCTAGTAGATGATATTTTCAAGAACACAAGATCACCAATAGCAAACTCTAGAGGTCTTCTCGATGTATCGGCCCAACTCTTCTGTCGATCTTGGGCTGCCTTCATATGATTCCGGATAGTATTAACTTTCTCAACTGTTTGCACGATCAAATCCGGTCCCAACAATCTTTGTTCTCCAACATCATCCCAACAAACGGGTGAGCGACACTTGCGACCATACAACGTTTCGAATGGAGCCATTTGAATAGTCGCCTGAAAGCTGTTATTGTAAGAAAACTCCACCAAATGTAGATGATCCTCCCATGAACCCTTGAAGTCTAACATGCAAGCTCTCAACATGTCTTCAAGAGTTTGGATCATTCTTTCTAATTGGCCATCTGTCTGAGGATGATAAGCTATGCTAAACTTCAATCGCGTCCCCAAACTTTCCTGTAAACTCCTCCAGAAGTGTGATAAGAATCGAGTGTCACGATCGGAAACGATCTCACAGATACTCCATGCAATCTCACAATCTCCTGCATGTACCGTTCTGCTAATGTTTCCGTTGACTGACCAACTCGAAATGGTATGAAATGAGCTGCCTTAGTCAATCGATCAATAATCACCCAAACTGCATTGTTGCCCTTTGGACGCCGCGGTAAAGCTGTCATGAAATCCATGGTTATATGTTCCCACTTCCAGTGAGGAATTGGAAGTGGTTGCAATAAACTAGCAACCCTTTGATGTTCAGCCTTAACTTGCTGACACACCAAGCACTTCGCTACAAAGCGGGCGATCTCCCTTTTCATGCCTTCCCACCAGAAATGCTGTCTGAGATCTTGGTACATCTTCGTGCCTCCAGGATGTACGGAATACGCGGAACTGTGTGCCTCTTTCATAACCTCTTCACGAATGTCTCCTTTTGGCATACAAACGGCTACCATATCGCAATGAACCATCTTTATGAATCAACAAGCCCGTTCGAAGTCCAGCTTCAACTTGTATCAACTTCCATCGACGAAAGAACATTGTTTGTCGGCCTAGCCCTAAACTCGACTGGCCTGACAGAACAGCTTCTTCCAGCAAAACAAACTCCGAATGTCCGGGAATCTGGAAAATCACTTTCTTTGCCCTACAATCAATGTGAGCGTGGAAAGTGAGACCATCCATTTCCAAGACAACTTCATAACTTCCGGTTATCAAACACCAAGAAATCTGTGAATAACTCCCGTCCGCAAGTAACTACAGAACAATCCTTACATTCTCTACCAGCTATAATCTTCCCATTCCCAGTGTGTATGTCCCAACAATTAGACATGGTCGTGTAAGTAATCGAGTGTGTAGCAGTAAACTTGGATGACACAAAACAATGGAATGCACTAGAATCGAAAAATGCTAATGCGGGAAAAATCACGAATAAGTAGGATACCTGAAACGACTACCTCTGAAGCCTTGGCCTCTTCAGCCGTCAGGGTAAACGCTCGAGCTTGATTAGATCCCTGAGTTAACTGCTCCTGCTACCAAAACTGCTTCTGCGGTGGCCTCTGAACATCATCTTTCATGCGAAACTTCGACGGACAAGTATCAGTGGTATGATCAGCTGATCCACAAATAAGACAAAGTCCAAGTCTCATTCGACAATCTCTCCAGAAATAACCCGGTCGTTGGCAGTAATCGCACAACACCTTTCCTTTTTGCTCGGGCAGAACTGTCTTCTTCATTGGTGTAATGCCGCCTGTCCACCGGAATACCTCTGTGTATAAGCGCTCGATTCGGCGTAAACGCCGGCTTCCATACCGCAACTGTCGGCTGCTGCGTACTTCCAGTCTTCATTGATAGGTTCTGCTGCTCTCGAGCCGCTTTAAGTACTTGTGAGAAAGTGGTCAAACCCAGAGATATAATTTGCCTCTGGATGTCCACGTCCAAACTGCGCATGAACCTCCTTACCCTATCAGCATCGTTGGCAACCAAAGGTCCAGCGAATCTACTGAGCCGTGTCCACTCAGCCGCATGTATATCCACGGGTACGCCGTTTTGCTTCAAACTGATAAACTTTTCTTCCATTTCCTCCCGTGCAGTCTGCGGGAAGAACTTCTCCAAGAAACTCTTCGAAAAATCTGCCCAACTGATCGGCTTGGGCAAGCGGGTCTCTTCTACAAGCCACCTTTCACGGGCATAGTCTACCAATTGGATGCGTACTACATCCACTCTCTTGTCCTCTGGAATCTGTGCTGCAATGAGCAAATTCTCCTTATCGACTAGCCACTGCTCTGCTGGTAACGGCTCCTCCAGACCAGTGAAAACGGACAGACCAAGTCTCCTGTAATCCGCCACGGTACCCACACACTCTATTGGTTTGGCCACAACATTGTTTACGGACTGCTGGACGGTCCGCAAACTATCCTGAAAAGCTTCGGCTTGCCTCTGGTTCAGCTCAGTCTGTCGTTTCTGGTTCTCTAGCAAGCCACGAATTACTCCAAGGCGGCGTCATCCACACGCCTCTGGTACATCTTCAAACTTCTGTCCGCCATGATTCTGCAACCAATACACCAAAGAAGATTAGTATGATGAACAAGATTCAAAACTTGCGATGAATGATGACCATGAATCAAGGATATGAATTAAGACTAGAACTCTAAGTTACTTAAATAGAGTACCGCATTGTAACCATGCCGCGGTACATAGTTACAATCACATAACTCCATTCAAGTCGCCCAAATCCTAGTATCCGAATCAAGGAACAGGGAGAAATAATAGGGAATCAAAAGGTTTCAAGTCGAGATGCAAAGTGGTTTGCATATCGTCAAAGCAAAGGATCAAGAGAAAGATATGATTCAAGAATCAGGATAACAATGTGGCAGGACATGTTCCTAATCACGGATTTTCTGATTCGTGTATTGGGTCTAATACCCAATTACAAGGAATCAAACCCGATTAACCTAAATCCTATGTCTCTGATACCAAACAAACCCTGTCACGCCCCGCTTCCCAGAGTGCGCTAAGATCGGCATGTGACAGAGCCAACCATGTTATCTGTGGATAGGAAAGATCCTTCCACAGTCACATTACGGCTATTTAGAGATATCAAGAACAGTAAAAAAAATAAACCAAACTATCTAATACATGTCCATAAGCCAAAATAAACGAGTCATGAAATAAAATAATGCGGAAGCAAAAGATTCAAGTACAATAATGATCTGGAATGTACGTCCCATAATACAGGCTCACATCAGGAATGAAAACACCGAAAGAAAACTAACTAAACTACTAACAGGTCCTCACTGCTCGGCCTGTTGATCAAAATACTCCTGGACTGCCTGCGATAAGGTTAAGGGATCTGGGCCATGCAAAACCCAGACGTCAGTGCGTTATAATATCAATAATTCTAAGTAAGCAAGATATAATGAGACATGCAGGCATGAAGTATAAATAATAATAAGTTATCAGGAGATAAGCAGTAACATGAATATAGATTAGTGAACATGATATCTATAGGTGAAGTGCAGTGAGTAGTCTAAACTGTGCCATAGGGTTATCCACTCTAAAGTTATTGAAATCAATTAATGTAATCCTCATCGTAACCCATCGGCCTATGCCCCGTTCATTCCCCATGGGACCACGGTAAAATGATATAATAGACTATGAGTCTATGTCCCGTTCATTCCCTACGGGACCATGGTAAAAGGATAATAGCCCTTTGAGTTATGTTCGGCTACATTCTTGATTTCCCTATGCCCCCAAGTTATGTGTTCAAGTCAGGTATTGATAAATCTGGAGTTAATGCCAACACAGGATCAAGCAGGTACATGTTTGTCTAAATAGACAACAGGAAATGTCCGTAGGGACAACAGGTCAAGATTGTCGGCATTAGTAATAAGATCAGGTATCAAGTCAAGCAGTAGTATATCAGCTCATGTCAGGTAGTGTTTATGTATCAAGTCATGTCAAATAGTGTATCAGGTCGTGCCAAGTAGTGTACAGGTATCAAGTGGGTGTTCATAATCAAACTGTAGTAAGCATGGGTGCACAAAATCAAGTATGGAGTACTAATATAACATTAAAATGAGATAATGTGATATGGTATGGAAATAGATATAAGATCAATGATATGGATGCACAATTATTAATTAGGGTTACATTTATAGTTCTAATTCTAATTAGGATGCACTTTATTAACATGGGGTGTTAAAACATCAGTATTATGTATTGATGTGATCTGTAGATGCAGATATGTATATACTATATGATAAACGGGTAACATTTTATTCATATGGATGCGTAAAAATATACTTAGCATGTAGCAAGATGATTTAGCATGCGACTAGATATGTAATTATTAATATGGATGCACACGGATGTGTTATAACAGTAAAATGATAAACTGGTTAAAGTATGATGTACAATTAAACAATATGATCTGTTATATTCAATTAAATGAAGTATACTGTAGTATAATATGTGACAAGATATGTTTGCATATGCTAGATGTAAAATAACACGTACAGATGTATACGGATGTCGGAAAAACTGTAAAAGTAAACATGGGGTGCAAAATTTGAAATACCAGTATTATATTTATTAAAATAGATGTATATAAAGTAATGTAGTATGTAGCAAGATAAACTTACATGCCCTAGATGTGAAATAACATATACGGACGCATATGGATGTCCGAAAACGGTCTAATATGAAAAATGAATATGTGGATTGCAAAACTAATCATAATGGGGTATTATAATTCAAATAGGCATAGAATACAGTAGTATAGCATGTAGCAAGATTAACTTGCCTCGATGGATCACAATACGGATATGCACGACAACGTCCAATATCGGTAAAAGTCTCGATGCACGTGCATACGGGACAGGGCTAGGAAAGGCAAGAGCACGACCACGCTGGCTGGGGTTGTTCACTGGATTACTCGGATCGTCGGGGACAAGTACGGCTCCGGCGAGTGATCACTGGAAAATCAAGAAACCCAGAAAAGAGAAATGAGAAGAAGAAAGAAGAAGAAGAAGAAGAAGAAGCTGGGATTTGGTTCACTGTGCTCTGGGATCAGAGACGAGAAGGCGAAGGGTGACAGTGAGGTGAAGGTCTCCGGCGAGGGGTGCCGGTGACGGGTTTCACGGCGAGGCAAAGTGTGTGCAGGAAGGCTATGGTTTAGGGTTGTCGGGTCTAGAGGGAAAGTGGGGGAGGAAGAGGAGATGGAGATGATGACGAGGGTGAGAGGTCGTCGGGGTCGGAGTTCTGCCGACGAGGGTTCAGGCGAGGTTGCAGCATTCTTGCTTGGGATGAAGGAGAGCTCGGGAAAGGAGAGAGAAGGTGAGGTTGAAGAGAATAAGGTGGAGGTAAGGATGATGATGGGGTGAAGTCGGGATCGCCGTCTGTGAGGAAACATCGACGAGGTCGGGGTTTCAGGCATGGGTAGGGTTGCAGGGATTCACGTCGGGTGAGGGATTTGGCTTGGGGTTGCGATGGGTTTGTAGGGAAGAAGGAGGTGATGGAGGTGGTGTCGACGAGGTGGATCGGAGGTGAGGTCGGCTCGGCGTAGGCAAGAGCGATGGGTTAGGGCTAAGGTTTTTGTGGAAGCAATATGGGTTTTTAAAAATAGAAATAGGACGAAGAAGAAGGGATGAAGGAGGGAGGTGCTTATAAGGAGAGAAGGGAGGTGCGCGGATCCCTGGTGAGCAGGGATCGCGAGAGGTGAGAGAGAGAGGGGGGGAGAGAGAGAGAGAAAGGGAGAGAAAGAAAGAGAGAGGGGGAGAGAGATAGACCAGAGAGAAAGAGAAATAGAAAGAGAGAGAGAGTTGCGAGAGGTGAGAGAAAGAGTGAGGGGAGAGATGAATTTGTCCCGTAGTGTGAGAGAGAGAGAAAGAGAAGAGAGAGGAGAGAGGCTCGAGTGGTGGTGGGGGCCACGATGCAGGGAAGGGAGAGATAAGGAAAGAGAGAGAATGTGTTTGTTATTTAGGTTAGGATAATAAGTTGTGAAAGATTCAGTTAGTTAAATAAATTTTAAGCTGTTGATTTTAAAAGATATTAAAATTTGAATTTTGGCGGGATACAAAAATATTCCAAAACACGCCCGGGTCGAGTCTAAAATTTCAGTTTCAAAATACGAAAAATATATATGATGACCAAATTTAAAAATGAATGCTCGGATAATAAAAATGCATACCCCCAAGAACGGATGCACATACGTGCGCGTAGTCATCCAAACAAGTCCGTTTTACTGAACGGGACGAGAACAAGATGTGCTGATGCTACCACGGGGTTAGAGGTATCAAGCATGCCATGCAATGTATTTTAAAAATATTTTATGTGATTTAAAATTTTATATTGTAAAAATGCAAATGCCAGTATGCAAGATGTATAAATTAAAATGAAAGTGCACGAGTCTATGTAACAAGTCAGATAAACCATAAACATGAATCAAGACAGGTTTCTAGCATGCGGGTCGGGTCGGATGCTAATATAGATGTCAGATATATTATTTGCACCCAAAATACAGTAAATCAGGAAAATACCATAAATAAATAAATACGCGAACTGGAATTGGTATAAATGAACTAGGGTGTTACAGCAGATGTAACATTTCAGAAAAATAAAATATTATTTTAGGGAATTTAAATAATTAAAATAATTAATATTATGAATATTTTAGACCTATGGAGATTAGTTTTAGTGAAATGGTATAATTATATATTATAGTTGGGAAATAATTGGAAAATTTATTTAAATCATTGTTTTTGAAGGGAGTTATGAGAATTGAACAATTATCGTTTATTTAAATAATTATTTGTATACAATATTAATGCTAAACTTGATTAAATTTTCCATAATCATACATTGATCATGTTTACATATCGTGTCATGCAATATGACATGTTACCACACTTGTACATTTTTTTTATATATTAACCATGTCTTCATTTTCATATATATTGTTGTTTTGTTTTAAAATGAGAAAATGAAAGAAAATAAAATAAAAAGGGAAAGGAAATAAAGAGAAGATATTTTGTGGAGAGAGTGGGACCATGGGCATGGCTAAAGAGAGAGAGAGAGAGGAAGAAAACTCTACACACTTTTACATTCCTTCATCTCACTCTCATCTTACATTTTCTCCATCTCCTTTATCTCCTTCTCTCCATTTTTCACCTTCTCTACCTCCTTACAACACCCTCAAAACATAACCAAAATGCCATACTACTTTCACAAAAATTGATCTCTAGCTCACTACAAGCATGATGGTTGGATCAAGTTGAGACTTTGAGGCACTTGGGCAACCCTAGAATTTTCTTTGGTTGCTTCCATGAGGTAAATTCTACACTATCAGTTAAGTTATTTATTTTACTCACCTCCTATAGTAGCTTAGAGTTGATCAAGTGTGGTTTAGTGATCTTTGAATTTTCCAAGATGAGATTTACGGGGAGATTATGAGTTGTGATGGTGTAATTGGGTGTAATTGGGGACCACAACCTTTGTAGTGTTGGTTTTATGGACCAAAATAAAGAGCAAAACCCAAGAATTGAGTTAGAACTATTTCAAATGTCGGTTTTGTGGATATTTTGGCGACTACAGGGAATCTGGAGCAACCTGAGGTGTTTTTAGAAAATCAAACAAGTACATTAATCTAGTTAGACCAATAGGAGACCACCACGAGAAGACAAGACCAAGTCTCTTCATGTAGACCGGCGAGATCGGGGTTTGGGCATTCTCACCGGGTCATTTTGGTGGGATGGTGTTGTGTCTTTGCCAATAGCTCACTTACTATATAGAATAGCCCATGTACTGTGTGTTTAGCCCCAATTTACCTGACCAAAAATCTGGAAGCATTTAGTGTTGGTTTTAACTATGTTTTCCGATTTCAAAAACTTGGTTTTTGGTATTTGAATGTGGATTTGGTCGTTAGACGTTTGTACGTCAACGACGAGGGTTTTATGATTGTTTTCGCATGCGTAGGTTATGGGTTCTAACCTATAGGCACCTCGCGTGTCGTGTTGGTTTTTGAATCGGATATTTTGATGCGATATGATATATGTGATATGTAGGCACCTCCGCGTGGACTTCGTACGACAAGGGAGAGCATGGCGTCATTGACTTCGGTAAGTAAGGATCAAGGTGAGTAAATGTATATCTACGGGGGAAGTCGGGTGGATGGCGTATAGCACCCCCGCAAATTCGTAGATTATGACGTGTATGGTATGTATATGGCTAGTGCGAATACTTAGCAATAGGGTTTTCTAGGAGACCTTAAGCGAGATGAAGTGTACTTGGAAGAAAATTGCTCTTAGTTAGTTTCTAGTCGCGGACCCGCAGTGTATAGGTTGTCACACACACGCGCGCACGCGCACACGAGATATGATGTGGGTGTATATGTGTGTGTGTGTGTGTGTGTGTGTGTGTGTGTGTGTGTATGGATGCGTGCGTGCGTGCGTGCGCGCGCGTGTGTGTATAGACATACATATAAGATGTGGATATGAGATGTTAAATGGATATGAGTTGATATGATCGGGCATGATGCCGTGAGTTATTGATATATGATTGAGTCATGATATGATATTATAATGGATCGTTGGGTGATGTGTATTCATACATACGATAATATGTGTTTGATGATCTTAGAATGTATGAAACTTTAGAACAGTACCCCTGATCATGATATTGTACGATGATGATACCATCTGAATGATGATGTATACATGATATTTGACCCGCACCCCCGATTTTGGGGATGCCGTACGATGGATTTTACCGTACGAGATATATATATGATGATTGGTCCTCACTCTTGACTTGAGAATGCCGTACTATGTATTATACAGTACGTGACGCTATGGGGCTGGATCGCTGACTACTAGGTATATTGACTCGGAATTTAGGTAGATTTTCTTACCTTCTGACTAGGTTCTTAGTTTAGTCTTTTAGTTGTTTAGGTAGATGCAAGACTTAGCTTGAGTCATACCTATTTTCAAAACCAACGAATCGTGAGTATTTTCAAAAGACAACCCGAGGGATGCTACGGATTTTTCAATAGACATATCTTTTCTCAAAAATGCCGTAGCTCCTACTTTTCTAAAAAGCTCTATTCGTGCTATTTTAAAACACTAAAACCGTATGACTCGTACACTGATATGTATATTTTATAATGTTACGTTTACTATTCTCTTTTCTGTTATATTTATGTTGTTCTCATCGCATTGCATATTTATTACATGTGTTTTCTTTAGTTATTATGAACCCTGTCTGTTAGGGCACCAGCACCATTACCTATGATGCGTATGTTCTACGTACACTTGCTTGCCGGCTCACACACATCATCGTCGGTAATTGCCATGTCACGTACACTTTAGAAAACGTTACTTCATTGGTATAACCCACTAGCTGGTAGTTTCAATATAGTACTAGTATGCTTACTCTCATATGCTAGTTTAGATATTGCATTACTTACTTAGATACCCATGTATTATATATTCATTCTGCTATGCAATATTGTGGGGATTTATGCCGGTATTCACTGCTTATTGACTCTTGATTTCGGGATTTCGGATTTTCCATGAGATTTCTAGATTTGGGGAAAGCCGCAAGGATTTTATAAACTCATTATCATTTTAAAAATGCAAGTTGCGGTTTTCTCGTGATATGATGTATATGGCATCCACCATGAGTTTTCCTAATTTAGTTGGTTTTCGAGACCTGATTCGAGGAGTAGGATGAACCGTTTCGGGTACATGGTGGACCCGGTAAGGTATCCCGGGGCAAGAAGCTCGAGATATAACTGATGAGCCTGGCAAGGACAGACTACCTACTGGTGATACTTGGCGCGGCGGATATCCGGAGGATACCGACCATAGTCGTGAGATTGGATGATATGGGCTGATCCGGACCGACGGAGCCCGAGATTTGAGGATTTTGTGTCGATATTTGACACGGATTTCTGTCGATTTCAGTGATGATACTCCAGTTTTTATACTAAAATCATACTGAGATAAGAACATAGCTTTCTCATACCGATATATTCTTATTTCATTCTTGATGCATTCATACCTCATATATGTGACTTGTTGTTACTTGAAGCATTGACACGAGTACTTGGTATTACACTTATGCTTAGATTATCACCCTTGCCACTACTAGATGTTTCAGTGTTATAATTGAGTATGTTACTGTATGACCTAGGAGATCGTCATACATGCGATTTCTACTCGGTGATGTCTTCTATTCACGAGTTGGCAACTCACCCCCATTGCGCCACAGTTTCTTTACAGGTTCGGCCGTACAGGTTCCGTTGCGGCTTGTTGGCACATCATTTCTTTCGAGTGATTGCTTGGTAGGTGGGTTCACTTGCATCGTGACCACCGTTGTGCATGCACTTTATATTTCAGTTGTATCTAGTTAAAGGCTCCATCAACCAGACTATATATATTTAGTAGACTTAGAAAACCACAGTTGTTTATTCTTTCGGCCTTATAGTCATGCTTATTTATTTATTGTTGTTTCTGGTTTTCTTATGATGCCTAGTTTTCTCGCTTTCATTTTGAGTTTTGATTCTCGCCCTTCGGCGTTGTTTATTTATATTATCTTGCGTAGTTTTTCCGCCATTTGGCGAAGAGCTAGCTCCCGCTTGGGGATGCATATTATATATTTTATGTATTCGTTTTCGGGTTAAAAATTACAAAGGAGGTGCTGCCCAAATTTTAAATGACAAAAGATTTTCAAGTTAGATACAAATATAGTGTTTCATATATTACTACTTGTCCATATATATAAGAATAAACTTGATTTCAGTGTATCTTATTTCAAAACCGCACCTCTACTATTTTTCCCTAAAAAGGTTTAGATTTCTAGGCTTTTGGCTTACTTGAATTAGGTGGGGTCCTATAGACTTCACATGATTCAAGTGCCAGTCACGTGCCTTTTTCGGGTCGTGACAAAGTTAAATTCGGTCCCCGAATTTAAATTTAAACCCTCTAAATACTTAAAACATTTCAATCAATTACTCAAATCAACGGGGCTCCGAGTATCATGAATACATAAAACATATCGTAGCGCAATACATGCGCAATGAGAACGAGTGTAAAACTCAAAATCAAAATTCCGTCAAGCATCACGCAATCATCGGAGTTATGGCGAAAGTATAAATGTCAAAATCCAATATGAAAACCAACATGATATAATCAAACCATAACATATATATATATATATATAGTTCGCAGGGTGGTGAAATCTTTAAGAGAACTGAAATCAAGTGCATGCAAAAATCCCTTTTTAAATTGCCGTGCAATGCGCATATCACGGCATAAGTAGCGGACGTTCATTGTAAGAAAAATAGCTATATATGTCCTTTATTTAACATATACGTTTCTTCTTGGAAAACGATTTTAGAAGAGTTTCCTTTGTAAAGTTTTCGTGTCATCATGGACACGTAAGAAAATATTGAGACTATATCTCCTATTTGGAAATCCATTCGGCAATTATCGACGCATGCAAAAACACTTAGGTACTGTTCTCAAAATAGTCATGTTTGGTTACTAAGCCATATAGCATATAAGTCATGGGAACATGATGCTCAAAATGAAATCAATCTCGAATATAGCATTCAAATATACCACGTGTGTTTGGTGCGCACGGAAATCGAAACCAAATACAGGTGCCCCGAATGTGCACAAAAACAAAACTGAGTGCAACGGGTGTGCACAAAACATCTGTCAAGTGCAACGGGTGTGCCTGACAACCATATCAGGTGCATCTGATATGCACGAAGAATCTCGATTAAGTGCATCTGGTGTGCACAAAATCACATCTAGTGCGCCAAGTATGCATAAGAATCCAAATCAAGTGCACAAGGTGCACGAAAACAAATATTGAATATCACAATCGAAATCGACGTTATAAAACATACATCAATCCAAATCAAGTATACCGTGGTATATAAACTCATAAACGTGTGCATCTGCGTGCACAAAATCATATCAAGGTACGGAAAGCTCGTGTAAATTACACCGAATGCATAAGTCAAAATCGTGTGCAACCCCTATGCATGAAATCAAAATCGAATATATCGGAGAGTATGAAATCAAAATCAGGTGCAATGGGTCTGCACAAAACGAAAATCAGTACAACTGATATATGAGAATTCAATGCAACTGCGGTGCACATAAGAAATATCAATCATGAAACGAAATCCTAAAAATACCAGAATCCAAAACAACGGAAACGTGATATTCGAATCACCAAATCGCAAATTATAAATACTGTCATCGATATGCTCCTCCTTCAATGTCGAAGGGTGTCGGTGTAAGTCTACGGTAGCGCCCCGGTCGTCTAACAGACGCCAAATGCGGAACAAAACTTTTTAACTGGCGCTATCGTATACTATAACCCGGATCTGCCATTATCACTAAACTAATAAACTACAAAGAGGGTAGAAAGGTTATACCGAACGATCCGAGTCCTTCGTTCTTTAACCATCATCCCACACTCCGTTGCGGCTGCTCCGATCTCGTCGATCTCCGATCTGCCTGTCCAGGTGGCACCACATCAACGGATCTTTAAACGGGCTCCCGCCTCTGACCCGAGGCAACTCGGTCATCAAGTTTTCTAAAAGAGATGACCAAGATTGATATAGAGAATGAGTAGAACACTTTGTCTCGCTTAGTCCAAAGCCATGGACGAACGGTTAATGAAGTTGCCATTTGAATCGGGTGATGGAATGAAAAGAGCTATGAAATTTCCATACACTAAAAACTATAGTCATTTTAATCAAAATCAATCACAATTCTCACAAAGAGGGGCCGGCCATCATATAGGAAGAGGGAGGTGAGGGTAAGAGCAAAGTGGTGACAATAAAGCAAAAGATCTTTAATCAAAATATCCTAAGGATTACAAAAACTCATTAATGCAAAATCCACCTTGCATAAAACAATAAATGCACTAAGCCACCTCACATAACACCTCACCATCTTCTAGAAGCACACTCATGACTCACCTCATGACTCACCCTCATGAAGAAAAGATAAATCCGTATTTAACCGAATGTTAAACACGGGTGATAGAAAACTGAAAACTGGCAACTTCCAAAAGTGATCCTGAAATGAATTTCAGGATAACCCCGTAACAGTATAAACATACCCGCATTTGTATTACGACCGAGTATAAATACAACTGAGACAAAGATATTATATCTACACAGTATAATACATGGATCCGGCTTAAACTAAAGCCCACCAGTATTATCTGTCCGAAATATGACACGTGCGTAAACGCACGTGCATTTTCCGAACCCTGCCATAAAACCATACGGCCTCTACAACGTTTCGCCCGAACTTGGGAAACTATCTGTGAGGGACTCTAATGACTCGTCAGTACCCTGGCAGTGGGTTTAACCACAAGCCGTCAGCGGCACTAGCTGTGCGTAACGGCTGCCCATGCACTGACCTCAAGGGAAGCAGGCGAGCGAACTCATCCTGGAACCCTACTGAGCCTAACAGTGACAATATACATACAGTCCGGTCCGTTCGTCTATAAATATCGCATATCGGCCTAGGGGGCTGGTAACGTCAGACCCCTAATAGCAGTATAAATCGTGTCGGAGTGAAACCCAGAACACCCTGAGATACCATTGGAGTACCTACCGGTAAATCTCCTATCTCGGCCGAGGATTTGTGTAATGGCTCTCCTAGACACAGCGCGATCTCATCCCCAATACCAAGAGAGACGAATCCCCTGTCGATCCGCTCACTTGCCTCCATGTGGCTCGGGACTGTACCCAAAAAATACCTATTTGCACGACTCCTTTGAGCCGTGGTAGGATAGAAATCAAAGCACAGTGGGAACTCACACGAGACAAATGACGACCTCAGGTCGATGAACTAACCTGTACACACGTCACCAGGGAACTGCTATCTGACGATAGGTATAATACCAACTAGCAGGTTCCCGGCGAGTCCTGTCCAGTGTACTCATAACCCAATGAGCACCTGTATACATCTTAGGTGATCCAACTGACACCAGTGGCTTGTGAGACCGGCCACCGCCCCTCGTCGGGGTCTCGACTGTATACACTAGTCTACTCCAGAGTATCGATGCCCTGTCTCGAAACTCCCACAACTAGGGACCACTATTAAGGATATGCTTATAGACCACCCAACTCTCACGTATATGATCGCCATCATACTGTTGGTAGTCAAGCAAGATCCTAAGGGCTCTATCAACGTGTAACAGTGATCAGTCACCTGAACCTGTACACGACTGATAAAGGTAAACCAGATAACATACTATCATTACGAGTAAGACTGTCCTACCGGTATAGATCTTCCTCAATCATTGCAATCACGTGCCTGCGATCCAATAATTGACTTTGAGGGCACTAAATCCAACAATCTCCCACTTGCACTTAAGGCTAATTATTGCGATGTCGCATACTCACAGCCTGTGTGATACCGAACATCCAACTCCTCTAATCAGTTTCACAAAGCCCGTTTGTAAAACTATTGTGTACGAGAAATAGCCTCAGCGAGTGGATCCGACCCGATGTTTCTTTCTATATCTCTCTTAATCTCAAGTTCGCGGAGAAAGCCATCTCCTGAATTGAGTAATACCTGTCTTAGAATATGTCTGGATATCTGATGGGACCTAGTTTATAAATGAACTCCAAATCCAAACTTCTTAGACTGTATCCACAACTGAAACTAATCAGTGTCTAGCACTATGCCTCCCACAATATCCTCTTGGACCACCTGTCCATAATACTGTCCCTCGTCAGAGGGAAAACTATAACTCTGACAATTACTCTGTCATCCATGTCACCTTTGAAGCCTGGAATGATAACCGTCTCCGAAGGAGGCTGCCGTCATCAAATCCGTAGAACATGCACTTATGTTTTAAAACTGCTTCCTTATGTTTCTTCAGGATTGGATTAATATAAACTTATCGTATCTAGTGCAAAAACAACATCTGGTGTGGTACTTGATATCTCATGATTGACTCAATTGCCTAAGCAAGTGATCTGCCAATCATGCACATCCCTCTCCTCTTTAGTCTGTAAGTCACCTTTAGAGAGGGTGACTCCTTCACCTGCAGGTACACCACCTTACCAGGAGTCATCTATTCTAAAATACTATTAGAATACTGTCAAAGTACCCATATTGGGAAACTACCCAAATCTAGATCTAAAACCATAGATCTAGTAACCAGAATGTCTGATATTATATCCATATCCTGTGTGAAGAAACAATTGTGTAACGACCACAATTTAACCGATTGTAGTATAGGAATTTTACTTCCTACTCCGTGTATGTCATCCAAATACCAGGACATCACACCCTACTACCTTCTTAACAGATCCATCCCCTATTCTGATGAAGTCAAACCCATGACTGTCACATCAAAATTAGATGATCTATCTCCGCTATATCTGCTCAAGTCTATAAATAGACATAAGCTTCTTGCCCACTATGCTTCCGCTGCTCCCACTGACCACAACAACCCTCTGGCAGAATAATATATACGTGCACTTCTAAAGCCAGTTTAGAACGACGCTATACTTAACCTCCTGCCGGGTCTCATAGCCTGGAACAACAGTAGTGTCAAGTCTGGGTAAACAAGAACCTCCCTGTCACCGTCCTTGAGACTACCGGAGTACCTCTCGGGTGTCTGAGGTTACCTACCATATCTGCGGAGTGGTTATTGGAATGTCAAACCTGATTGAATCTTGAGGTCCTATTAAATTTTCCGTAATCATTTGTGGTTCTGGAATCACTTCCAGTTCTACCATACTCCCACTACTGTTTTCTGAAAAAATCCATTTTACTAAAACTGTGGCGAGTCAAGAACAATATCACTATTGATCTTCCAGATGGTAGAAAGTCAACCCTCATCATAGCCCAGGTCAACCCACAAACTGCCATTACAGAAACGTGCCATGAGTTATCCAGAGTCTGATTTTAATCATAAGCCGGACAACTCCCCGTACCTTAACATCGTTAAGGTATGAACCATTCTATATCCAATATAGAAACTTTGGCACTGATTTAATTGGAACCAGATTCTAATCATGCAGCTGTCTCCAGTGCATATCAACTTTATGGAGAGAGGCTAATCAGCATTACTGAACTTAGGAATCCATCCAATTATGAGTAACCTGAAAGAGAAACAAGTTTCTGAAAACCATTACTATCAACTGAATACCAATCACAAGAATCTACATCTTCGATCTCTTTGAAGAATCCTGATACTTGCGATACCTGGTTCTCTACTTTATTCTTATACCCACAACTTCTCAAAACTTAGACACAGAACAGACAAGTCATGTCATGGGATTACAAGGCTTTGAAATATAGCAGGCGTTATGAAAACCAATATCGCGTGCTATATTCAGTCGCGCCTCTCCGAGCTGTACCAAAATCATAAGTTGCAGGGATAGCAGATTGAAAGGCTATATTTCTACGAAACACTTGTCTAAAAACTAGAGAAGTCATAAGTAAACAGAACATAGTACGAGGACCAACCCCTTTGTCCTGACGGTCACTGGACAACATACAATACTCTGTATAAGTCCGCTGAGTTGAATAACTCAAAACTTGTGCGTCGTTGGTTGAAAACTGTACCCAGGTGATTTCCTCAAACATCACTAATTACAACGAATTCCGATATAATGAGGATGATCACCTAATTCCCAATAACTTACTCCCACTCATCATCTGTAAAACCATACAGATATGAGAATGAAACCTGGTAAATACATACCCTGGAGTAAGTGTCTAATCGGGAAATCAGTTTTCTTTTAACAATGCACTGAAACATGAAAATGTTTCGTAGGGGTATCCTGGTATTCCTAGTAATGCCTCTTCCATAATCCAATTCATGACTATAACCGTATATTTCTTTGCCATCTCTCCAAATCCCTTTATTTGTATTTAGTCATTTCCTTCTGTACACCCCTTTAGGCTAAGTGGTTTTCTTCCTTCCCTACCGTTCGGCACCAACCTATGGTTTGGAAGAAGACTATCCAGTAAGCATAATAGGTGTACTCTCCTAAACCAAGGAGTACTCGCAACATGAGAGAAGGTGATGATAAAAGACAACTGAATAATACCTTATTCTATTTCTCCCGAACCGGGGAAAAAAGCAAAGGTGAAATAGGAGTGGCGATGAAGTACGCGGTTTGGTCGTGAATGATAACAGTCGCAATTTACTTTGCCCTCTTTCTAATCCCTTTATTTTGTCTTTAGTTATTACCTTCTGTACACCCTACTTAGGCTAATTGGTTTTCTTCATTCCCTATCTTTCGGCACCTGCCTATGGTTTAGAAGAAGACTATCCAATAAGCGTAATAGGTGTACTCTCCTAAGCTAAGGAGCCCTCGCAACCTGAGAGAAGGTGATAATAAAAGACAACTGAATAAACCAATTCTATTTCTCCTGAACCTGGATCCATCCTCGAAGAAGTCCCTCCGAGTTCGTATATAACCATACGATGGATCTATCCAATGGAAGTGGATGTCCGTAGCAATACGGGGTGTTCTGAGAAATGCAAAGGGTAAAAGAAAGAGCGGCAATGACTTATGCAACTCGGACAATCCAAAAGCCAGTATTTTAAGAAGGTTCGGTCAACTTGGTCACTAAGTCATAGTCTAGGGTCGGTCAAAGGTCGCTGCCAAAGAGAGAGAGAAAAGAAATACTCTGCGTGCACTCTAACCTAGATCAGAATGGTTATCACTTTATCTAATCAGGAAACCTTCCACTGTACTGTCAAATTCTCCTCCAAACCTGAAAGAAGAATCAATCGAGATCATCCGAAGAGTAAACCAACTCATTAGTGGGAATCGGGATCCAACTCTCATCGCATGATAACGTGACGGAATCCACTCACGTTATCACAATCCAGAAGGTATGCACATGCCTGGCAAGTTTCAGTTTCTTTAGAAACTTCCGATATGATTTTTGCCCCATGCTCTTATGACCTTGGCGTTAGGTCAAAATGTCATAAGTCACATGCCAAGTTCTACCTGTCACTATCTTGTCAATTTGAACCCACCCGCACATGCCCTTGGCGTTAGGTCAAAATGGCAGAACGGCTGTCCCAAACCAACTCATCTATCTATGCAACAAATAAATACCCAGCAGCTACCAAACACTATGCCTTGGCGTTAGGTCAAAATACATAACTTGAATACTACTGAATACCCAAAAGAAATGACGGAGGGCTACGGCTGGTTTTTGGCGAAAAACCTTTAACGTAACGAACTTGATATCGCTGAAGGAACCTGATAGCTTTTTATAAAAATATAGTGGCGAAAACCTTTTGCTAAAGAGGTCATTCCCGGTGAAGGGATCTCGGCTCTTTCCTCATAGAATGAGGTGCAGGATATTCCAACTGAATACCGTGATGCAAAGCAACTTGTAATCGACTATAGTGAAGTTATTACCCTGACGCAAACTTCTGCCCAAGGGGTCATTCCCGGTGAAGGGATATCGGCCCTTGCCTCGTCGAATGAGGTGCAGGATATTCCAACCGAATACCACTATGCAAAACAAAAGGAAACGTCTTTGTAATAACACTCTTTAAAACTGTTCCAACAACTGCCAAATAGGTTTGTTTTCCTTCGCATTGATCAGAATCAACGCAGTCCCATCAATTAATCACACCAGAAAAGAACGAAAATAAAATGTACGTATATGCCATCCGCATTCATCACTGGATCCCGTCATCACACGTTAGGTTACTTAACTAACGACAGAGCGGAGACTGGACTAGCGCGGGTGTAAAACATATACAACATCTACTAGTATATATACTAATATACAATAATCGCTCCAGGCGTGATAATATGCAACAATACAGAAAAGTAATAAGCATCACAGAACAATACAGATAATCTGGGATCCCCGGGTTTCACAGAGCCGCTACTGAAACCCGACGTTCCCCTGGTCGTGTGGATAGCCTGTGCAATGAAACCTAGACCCCTACGGGTGCGGCAAGTTACCCGCCAAAACCTGAAGCGAGGCAGCCCTCTACAGCAAAGTGAATGGACCACCCTGCACTTCACGGAATCCGGTAACTTGGGCACCCCTCCTTGGGTCAACCTGTACCCCCTACGAGTGCGGCGAATAGTCTGCCAATTCTAGAGTGAGGCCCTTTTTCCTCTCAAAGCCATGAGATGCGAACCCGTTGCCCTCCAGAACCCGGCTATCCGTGCACTCCGTCGCGGGGTAAAACCTAGTACAGAAATAAAAAATATGTACAACGGGTACATCGACCTCAGCCCGGTCGTGCCCCAAAAGAATATTATACAAACAGGCAGTGACGGCAGTCCACATGTTGGACGCTCGCCCCGCAATATCAAATATACAAATAAATCCAAACTGCACTACCATTGCACACTGCTATCCACCACGACAAATCCGCAACATCACAGCACAACACAGAACATCAACGCGAATGTCACGTTAGCAAATCCGTCTAAAAGAACTATAACAATTAGACGCAATTTACCGCTCAAATGACATTCCTGGTCGGAGATATAATGTAAGTACTGCAATCTAACACGTTTAAATTTCAATCGACTAAATTTCCTGAAGTGGGCCCCATGCAAATCTGCTGCACGGTAACAAAACTAGGCCTAAATGAAATATACCAAAAATCACAATTTACCAAGTCAAGCACACTGAAGCAATTTGGACCACTGTTCCAATATATTGGCCGCGGATGCGCGGTCAAACCCTAGGTTTGACCACGGATACGCGGCGGTACAGTAAGATCACGTGACCGTATTTCTGCAGTGTGCTTAAAAAACCCTGCTCAATTTTCCGGGATCATCAAAATAATTTTTAAACCAGATTTAAAATCGACAGAAACATTGAACAGAAAAATTGTAGTTTTTGAAATCCGGTCCGATCGATATTTTAAACGTGTTAGCACAAGTTAGTAAAGCTTAATGGCGAGGCTCTGATACCACTGTAAGTCTACGGTAGCGCCCCGACCGTCTAACAGACGCCAAATGCGGAACAAAACCTTTTAACTGGCGCTATCGTATACTATAACCCGGATCTGCCATTATCGCTAAACAAACAAACTACAAAGAGGGTAGAAAGGTTATACCGAACAATCCGAGTCCTTCGTTCTTTAACCATCATCCTACACCCCGTTGCGACTGCTCCGATCTCGTCGATCTTCGATCTGCCCGTCCAGGTGGCACAACGTCAACGGATCTTTAAACGGGCTCCCGCCTCTGACCTGAGCCAACTTGGTCATCAAGTTTGCTAAAAGAGATGACCAAGATTGATGTAGAGAATGAGTAGAACACTTTGTCTTGCTTCGTCCAAAGCCATGGACGAACGGTTAATGAAGTTGCCATTTGAATCGGGTGATGGAATGAAAGGAGCTATGAAATTTCCATACACTAAAAACTATAGTCTTTTTAATCAAAATCAATCACAATTCTCACTAAGAGGGGCCGGCCATCATATAGGAAGAGGGAGGTGAGGGTAGGAGCAAAGTGGTGACAATAAAGCAAAAGATCTTTAATCAAAATATCCTAAGGATTACAAAAACTCATTAATGCAAAATCCACCTTGCATAAAACAATAAATGCACTAAGCCACCTCACATAACACCTCACCATCTTCTAGAAGCACACTCATGACTCACCTCATGACTCACCCTCATGAAGAAAAGATAAATCCGTATTTAACCGAATGTTAAACACGGGTGATAGAAAACTGAAAACTGGCAACTTCCAAAAGTGATCCTGAAACGAATTTTAGGATAACCCCGTAACAGTATAAACATACCCGCATTTGTATTACGACCGAATACAAATGCAACTGAGACAAAGATATTATATCTACACAGTATAATACATGGATCCGGCTTAAACCAAAGCCCACCAGTATTATCTGTCCGAAATATGACACGTGTGTAAACGCACGTGCATTTTCCGAACCCTGCCATAAAACCATACGGCCTCTACAACGTTTCGTCCGAACTTGGGAAACTATCTGTGGGGGACTCTAATGACTCGTCAGTACCCTGGCAGTGGGTTTAACCACAAGCCGTCAGCGACACTAGCTGTGCGTAACGGCTGCCCATGCACTGACCTCAAGGGAAGCCGATGAGCGAACTCATCCTGGAACCCTACTGAGCCTAACAGTGACAATATACATACAGTCCGGTCCGTTCGTCTATGAGTATCGCATATTAGCCTAGGGGGCTGGTAACGTCAGACCTCCAATAGCAGTATAAATCGTGTCGGAGTGAAGCCCAGAACACCCTGAGATACCACTGGAGTACCTACCGGTAAATCTCCTATCTCGGCCGAGGATTTGTGTAATGGCTCTCCTAGACACAGCGCGATCTCATCCCCAATACCAAGAGAGACGAATCCCCTGCCGATCCGCTCACTTGCCTCTATGTGGCTCGGGACTGTACCCAAAAAATACCTATTTGCACGACTCCTTTAAGCCGTGGTAGGGTAGAAATCAAAGCACAGTGGGAACTCACACGAGACAAATGACGACCTCAGGTCGATGAACTAACCTGTACACATGTCACCAGGGAACTGCTATCTGACGATAGGTATAATACCAACTAGCAGGTTCCCGGCGAGTCCTGTCCGGTGTACTCATAACCCAATGAGCACCTGTATACATCTTAGGTGATCCAACTGACACCAGTGGCTTGTGAGATCGGCCACCGCCCCTCGTCGGGGTCTCGACTGTATACACTAGTCTACTCCGGAGTATTGATGCCCTGTCTCGAAACTCCCACGACTAGGGACCACTATTAAGGATATGCTTATAGACCACCCAACTCTCACGTATATGATCGCCATCATACTGTTGGTAGTCAAGCAAGATCCTAAGGGCTCTATTAATGTGTAACAGTGATCAGTCACCTGAACCTGTA
This sequence comes from Agapanthus africanus, assembly GCA_030015575.1. NCBI lineage: Eukaryota > Viridiplantae > Streptophyta > Magnoliopsida > Asparagales > Amaryllidaceae > Agapanthus > Agapanthus africanus. Next base: position 490,074,379 of record CM057346.1, on the reverse strand, counting down.
CACGACTGATAAAGGTAAACCAGATAGCATACTATCATTACGAGTAAGACTGTCCTACCGGTATAGATCTTCCTCAATCATTGCAATCACGTGCCTGCGATCCAATAATTGACTTTGAGGGCACTATATCCAACATTCGGTGCATCCAAAACTAGTAGAGTAAGTATCTACTTGCCTCCTGTTCATGGTCTGGCGCCTTCTGCCTTTAGGTCTTGTTTTCTCTCTCTGTGGATTACCAGTTATACACCCTCTCAGCTCGATAGCCCGATTCGGGGTTCCAACGGAAACAGTCACGTTTTGGCGCTTCTCTGAAGATTTCCTGACCAATTAATATGGTCGCTCATAACGTATCGCGTCAATGATGGCAACCTTTGCCCACTAAGGGTGTGCGATAAATCTGATCCTGGGTCCAAGTCTTCTTGTGTAGTATTCCAGAAAGATTTTGTCGGGGTCTCTCCCAAATCTCATCTCTGCCGAACTGCCTGGAAGTTATCACCCTTTGCTTAATCCATTTCTTGTTCTGGAACAGCTGCAATCTTTTCACGACTTTTCTATAGAATTATGGCTGTATTTAACGCCTCTGCATAGGCATCCAGTCTCTGATGTCAACGGAGTGGAACGTCATCTAGTCAAGATCTCGTACGAACCTCTTACTCCGCTTTTCTTTAATGTGGACCAATTCGGAATTATTTCTTCGTAGTTGTGTGAATTGTGCTCCAACCGGCTGCACTCATATCTAGAGTCTCCTTTTTAAAGTTACGAACTCGGTATCCCTAATATCCTGTAGTAGGCATCTTGCCAATTACATCCTCGGGGACTCGTCCAAATTATCGGAGTGATGCACTTACGCTCATTCGTTCTTGATCGACTCAAAACGCATCTGGGTGAGGTCCTCTTCTAGCTGAAGTTAATCAATCTGATGATCTCGTATCGAGCATCCAATGAACAAAAGGTCCTAGTCTTATCTAAGGGTGGCTAGTGATCTTCTTTCGCATTCCTGAGTATAACCTCATGCTGCAATAGCTTTCAAACGTCTGGGGTGATATCTTATCAAATGCAGCATCAGCCGGCTCTTCTGTCCGTACGGTAGACAACGCCTCAACCATCTGGAGTTAACGGTACTGTAGTAGTCTTTACAATACGGCTGGCCTCTAGCAATAGCCCAATCATCTGGGGCAGATCTCGAATGCGTGTCAATGGAAAAATCCAAATAACCATATATCGACGTGTTTCGTATGCTATCGGAAAACAACTTGGTCAGTCCTCATCCCTGACGAGCTCGTGCTGACCGCAGCTCTCTCTCTGCTCATAAAGCCATGGTAACAGAAACCACAATCCGACATCGATGAGGATAGATTATAGGAACGAATAGAAATACAATGCCTAAGAAATGTACATCCTAAGGCTTCTTAAGCGGAGTAGCATATCGTAAGTATGCCGCAGAACATACACACGGTACGTCACTCTACTTAAGCCACCTATTCCATAAACCAAGGTCAACCTACACGATGAAAGTTTGGGTCTAATACCCCCTCGGCCAAGTCTAAGTTCCGTAAGGTCAAGTCTAAGTTCCGAATATATATATACGTTCTAGACTCCGCATAGTCAAACCTAGACTCGAACCAAGGTTAAACTTAACGCTCTGATACCAACTTTGTCACGTGCCTTTTCCGGGTCGTGACAGCGGAAGTGTGATGTTGTGATAAATGTTATTTCCATTCATACTTGTAGCCATCTTGTATATTCATTTGTTTGCGATGAGCTCCAACTTGTGGCCGCCGTTTCCGCTATATGTATATTCTTTGTTTCGGGACTTAGCGGTTCATATATGGTCGTAGTCACCGATTGATGTATTATTATTTGTCGGGACACGATCAGGTCACGATCGTTATTACCATTGTATAATACAGGTTTAGGATTACCTCGCGGAGAAGTGCACGAGCAACCGAGTTCTAGATTGCAGCGGGTGACCATCTTAAGGAGTTGAGATTGGGTCACTCAAGTCTAGAATTGATGGGTTGCTTGCCGCTCTTGTAGGGGGTTTAGGATATACCCATGGAGGAGTGCTCAAGTCATCGGATTCGAGAAAGTGTTGGGTGGCACCTCATGATGATGATGTTAGGTTGCCCCGTTTCTTGGGTTGCCTGGTAGCATTTTACACTTGTAGGGGTCTGCTTTTGGATGCTCACAGGCTATTCACGCGACCAGGGAATGTTGCGTTTCGTTTGTGTCTCGAACGAAATGCGGGATTCCTAGGTGATCCGACCATTCCTATTCTGTGATGTACATTACTTGCTTGTGATGTGATTAACTGCCTGTGATGATATTTATCGCTTGCATGTAATGTTGATTATCTTCCTGCGATGATATATATAGTGATATATATGATATATATATATGTGTGTGTGTGTGTGTGTGTGTGTGTGTGTGTGTGTGTGTGTGAGATATATATATAAATAAATGCTATATACGTTTTGCACCCGTGCTAGCCCTGCCCCCGTCCTGCCGTAAGTTAAGTAACCTTACAGTGAAGACCCGGGGCCCCGTGGCGAATGCGAATGGCGTATATGTGTATTCTATTTTCTTTTCATGTTTTTTTGTGATTGTATGGGAAGATGCTAGGTAATGTGATTATCTTTTTGATGGGATTGCATTGATTCGGATTAATGCAAAGATAATAAACCTAAAACACATTGTAAAAATCAAATATCAAACATAGTGGTGTTATAGTCGAATCTTTTGCTTTGCATAGAGATATTCGGTTAGGAATATCCTGCACCTCATTCGATGAGGGAAGAGCCTTGATCCCTTCACCGGGAGTTCGCTCTTAACCAAAAGTTTATGTTACTATAAATTTGCAAATTGTATAGCTGTAGTCTTTTGCTTCGCAATAAGATATTTGGTTAGGAATATCCTGCACCTCATTCAATGAAGTAAGAGCCCTGATCCCTTCATGGGGAATCCGCACTAAAGCAATAGTCTACGTAACTATAAATTTGCAAAACCACTCGGTTCCTATGATGAGATCAAGTTCATTACGTTAAAGGTTTTCTTCAAAACTAGCCGTAGCCCTATGTCATTTTAGAAAGTAGAGTACTTAGTATTCGTGCTGCGTTTATCGAACTTTGCCGAGGCGTAGTATACGGTAGCTAAGTGATGTCTTCCTGCATGTATACAGTGCGATTGGTTAGGACAGTCGTACTACTTTGTTGACCTTTGACAAGGGTCGTGCGGGTGGATTTAATTTGATCAAGAAATGACGGGCTGAACTTGACTTGCGACTTATGACTTGTTGACCTTTGCCAAGGTCATAAGCTGCTTGGGGTAAAAATCGATATCGGGAGTTTCAAGTGTTGAAACTTGCAATGAGATTGCATACCTTCTAAGGAGTGGGGTGACTTGTTGACCTCTTTCAAGGTTACCACGCCATGATAGTTTGGATCCTAATTCCTACTGTGAGTAATAGCCACTCTCGGGATATGATCCCGGCTAATTCTCCTTTTAGGGTTTGAAGGAGGATTTGACGGAATAATGGGAGCTATCATGATTAGATAAATATACCAATCTAATCTTGATAGAGTTCACGGTGAGTGTTTCTTTTCTCTCTCTATAGTAGCGACATAAGATTGACCATAAACTAAAAACGCGTATACCTAGTTAACCGAACCTTTTTACAATCAACGGCTTTGGAATGTCATGATTGTCCTATTTCACGATATAGTCGCATATGCCTTGTCCCTCCCACTTCCCCTTTTGCTTCTTCCAGAATACTTTGTATCTGATAAAGAGATCCATATTGCTTGGAAGGCCATCGTATAGTTATATATGAACTCGAAGAAATTGTTTCAGTCGAGGATAGCCGCTGGTTCTAGAGAAAGTAACTTGTATATGATACAATTCATTTTTCTCTTCTCTATACCTTATCTTAAGTATGAGAGCTCCTTAAATAAAAATAATATACTAGTTGCGCTTGTTGGATAGTCTTCTTCCAATCCCGATGCTAAAGATAAAGGAAGGATAAGAAGAAAACCAACCAGTATAAGTTCGGTATAAATAAGGTAAGAAAGAGCGATAATAATAGCGAACGAAGTGAGCAAAAAAGAAAATACAACTACTGTTATGACCCTAGGTAATGAAAGAGATATTACTTGGAATACCCGGCAACCCCTTGAAGCATTTTGATGTTTCACGGATTCTATGTGATTGTAATAAAATACCGTTTTCCAATTAATTCTGACTCCTGAGTATATAAATGCCGGATTAACATCTCACATATGTAATTTGTTACAGATACTGAGAAGGATTAGATTATTGGAAAGGTGATTTGATCCTCAATATCAGAATTCAGAGCAATTGTTGCTATTGGGGAAATCACCTGGTTTTGCTTTACGGCAAACTTTTGGTTTTGAATATCTGTTATAATGCACCAACTTTTAAAAACTGATATATCCATCTCTTTATTTGATAAAGTGGGAAATAAATTTTCAAAAATTATGTTATGGACATTTGCCTTTATCATTTAATGATTAGGTAAGGTGCATTGAAAAACAGGATGTACATTCTTAACCAAAATACAATTTTCATATTATAACACACAAAGAATGAGTTATTGAACTCATAGGCCTTATAGATAATGATGTATGTTGTCCAATGTCCGCATGGATAAGGGGTTTGTACTCATACTTCATTCCATTTTACTATGACTTCTCTGTTTTTAGACACGCATTCTTATTGAAATGCAAAATCTAAAGATTTTGAGAAGTTCATAAGATATAGGAATAAAATAGAGAACAATTGGTAGAAGTATCATGATTCTTTGAAGTGTTCGAAGATATGGATACTTATGCCAGGTATTCCATTGTTATATAATCGAGAATTTAATTCTCTCTCAGATTGCTCATCCGTGGGTGCGCTCCATGATGAGTAATGCTGAACGCCTTTTTCGATTAAGAGATGCACTAGAAATAGATGCATATCAATTGATACTGGTTCCATTTAAATTCATGCCTCAGATTCTATATTTGATATAGAATGGGTCATCATCTTAAGATTGTTAAGATATTGAGTTGTCCGGCTTATACTTAAAACCAGAATCCGGATTAACTCAAGGCATGTTTCAGTAATGACAGTTTGTGAGTTATCCCAGTCATTGATGAGCGTTTAACTTTCTACCATTTTCGGGATCAAAAGTTGTTTTGTTATCGACACGCCACCTTTTTAGAAAAGTAATTTCTTGTAAAAGAAATTAGTGGAAGTATGATAGAACTGGAAGTGATTCCAAAACCACAAACAGTTACTGAAGATTTAGTAGAATCTGAAAATTCAATTGACCCTGACAAATCTTAATCTACTCCGCAGATTTGGTATGTGACCTTAGCCACTTGAGATGTACTACAATTTCCTCGCTAACAGTGATAAGGAGGCTTACATCATGTGATGATGACTTTACTAGTTATCAGCAGGCAATGAGAAGTGGTGACTTCCGATTGATGGCTGGATGCCGAGTTATGCTAGTTGGACTTTATGCACTGCAATAAAGTGTTGACTTTGTTGGGTGCTCCTGAAGAGGTAAAACCCATAAGGTGTAAGTAGATTTTTCGAGATCGGTGCAAATGGAAAGGTACAGATTTAATAAGGCTAGATTTGTAGTAAAAAGTTTTCTTCAAATACCCATTGTGGATTGTGATGAAACTATTATTTCAGTGTCTGTGCTGAAATCCATACGGATAAAACTTGCTAATGTAGTCTTTCATAACTATGATATCTGGCATGTGGATGACTATAATGTCTTTCTAAATTGGATTTAGAAGTGTACGTGTATATGACTCTACCAGAGGATTATCTTAGTCAGTGGGAGCGGCGATAAGTGTGCAAGTTGCTTAAGTCTATCTTTAGACTAAACCAGGTATAGCGGAGAAGGATCATATGTTTTGATGATACGGTCAAAGTGTTTGATTTCATCAAAATAAGAGATAAACCTGTATTTGTAAGAAGATAGTAGGGAGTGTTGTCAGATTTCTCATACGGTATGTGGATGACATACTCATGATAGGAAGTGATGTTCCTATGCTGCAAATCGGTAAATCAATGGTGATCATATGTGTTTCTCCATATAGGATATGGATATCAGTCCAATCCTGAAGAAACATAGGGTAGCAGTGAAATAGCATTTGATGTTCTTGGAATATGGTAATGGCAGCCTCCTGAAGGAGGTGGAAACTGATTCTAGCTTTCCATGAAACATAGGAGACAGAGCGTCTGTCGCGATTTATAAGTTTACCCTCTTTTAAGGAGTAGAATATTGGAAAGAGTTCCAAGTGGGATATTGAGGTAGTTATGGTGCTGGATGCTGATTATGAATCAGCAAAAGGATACCGTCTGAGAATTCTCTGAATATAATTGTTCATTTATGAACATGATCCCATCGTCAGTCCAGGCAAATACCGAGGCAGGTATCGCTCAGTTCGGGAGATGTTTGATCTTCACGAAGTTGAGATTCAAGGAGAAACAAAGAGATGCGATGTGCCGAGTCCACTCATTGAGGTCAGTTCTCGAACTCAGTTTGCGAAACATTTATTACAGAAGTTGGGTATGAGATACCGCAATAATTGGCTTTAAGTGCAAGTGGGAGATTGTTGGATATAGGTGCCATCAAGGCAATTGTTATAATTAAAGGAGGGCCTATACTAGAGAACAATTTTACTCGAGATGACAGTATGCTATCTGATTTATCTTTATCTTTCATGTGATGCGTTTTATTTACTATCACGTATCGTTTAGACATGAGATAAAACCCTAGGATTTTGCTTGACTACCAGGACGGTGATGGAGATCATACTAGTAGGGCCTGGGTAGTCGATAAGCACATCCTTAAAAGTCCCTAGTCATAGAAGTATCGAGATAGGGTATCGGTACTCCAGTTTAGACTAGTGTGTACGTTTTCTAATTCGGTTGGAGGACGAAGATGATCCTACAGCTATTGATGTTTGACAATCGAGGATTGTATACAGGTGCTCATTGGATGAGTTACACTGGACGGACTCATCGAGAACTCCTAGTTGGTAATATACCAATGTCAGGTAGCACTTCTCTTGTGACATGGGTACAAGGTAGTCCTTATGGACCTGAGATCGCCATAGTGTCTCATGTGTGTTCCTACTATACTTAGACTTCTACCCTACTACAGCTCAAAGGAGTCGTGTAAACATGTTTTTGTTGGGTATAGTCCCGAAGCACGTGGAGGCAGTGAGCGATCGAGGGGATTTATCTCTCCCAGTATATGGAGTTGATGTCGCGCTGTGCATGACATGACTACAACCAAAAGTCGATGGCCATCGCAGTAGAGATAAACTAATAAGTGTTATCAGTTGTATTTTTGGTTGGCTATGAGTCCTCTGTCGCACGACTTATCGAGTTATTGGGGGCTGACAGATTCCAAACCCTAGACCCGATATGCAATAATCTTAGACGAAAAGAATGGACTGTACGGTAATGCCTCTAATAGACTTTGCAGGGTTCAGATGAGCTTACTCGTTGACCTTCTTTCATTCAATACCTGGGTAGCCGTTACGTGCAGCTAGTACCGCTGACATGCTTGTGGGCTATGAATATGATCCTAACGTACTGCTGGCGTATTGTCGAGTCTTTAAAGTCCCACACAGAGATTTCCCAGCAAATATGAAACGATGTAGGATACGTATGAGGATACGTGCTGAAGTTCGATTAAACACGTGTATTTGATACACGTATTTTAATCGGGTGTTTATTGATATTAGCCGGTATATATATGATATAGCCGGATTATTAAATCAAATGTGATTTAATAATTAAATGTATATTTATATATTGATATATTTATATATTAATTAATATCATGCTCTCTTAATTATTTTCTTCTCTTTAATTAATATTTATATTTGATATAAATAATAAGGCATGCATGTTGATACATGTATGATGGGAGTATAAGACTTATATGAAAGAAATGAGAATGAGTTATGGTTGAAGAATTCATAAGATGATTCTTCCTCATGACTCATTTGTGAGTCATTATTTTTTTCATGACTCATTCTTGTTTCTAGTTCATAGGTTTATTCATGCTTATCTTCTTCATGCTTCTTATCTCCTCCATGCTTTTTCTTCCTCCTCTTTTTTTTCTTCAAGCAAGGAAAGGAAAAGAAAAGAGAAAAATTAAGTGAGCTAATCATTCTACATCTCCTACTAATTATTGTAAGCAAGTTTAATTAGTGAGTTGCTTGATTTTGATGAGATCAATTTGAAGTAAGAGCTTGTTTTGGAGTTATCTGAAGGTGGATCATCTTCGGTGAGGAGAACATCGAGCAAGCTTGTTCCGGGCTTCGTGGAGACTAGCCGGAGTCCAAGGAGTGGTGGCTAACGCGCTACAAAGGTTGTAGACTTTAGTTTTTAGTTTACTAGTTTAGATGCAAGTTTAGCCTTTTGGTTTGATTCTTGGTTTGGGTTTGCTATACATCTCTAGATTTTTAAAATTACCACTTCTGCCGCGCTTTAAACCCTATTAGATGATCCTAGAAACTCAACATATGTCCTTATCTAAATCGCCATGGAGAAAAACCGTTTTAACATCTAGTTGCTCTAGATGCAAATCCTTGGCAGCAACAATACTCAGCACCAATCTAATAGTAGTTAATTTTACTCCAGAAGAAAAATTTCCAGTGTAGTCAATACCTTTTTTCTGTTGAAAACCTTTCACTACTAACCTTACTTTGTATCTCATGCTGCCATCATTCTCTTCTTTGATCCGGTAAACCCATTTGTTCTGTAAAACTTTCTTTCCTTTTGTTAACCGAGTTAGTAGTATCCATGTTTCATTTTTCTCTAGAGAATCCATCCCATCTCTTATGGCTAACTCCTACTTGACAGAATCTTTCACCTGCATTACTTCATCAAAATATTCTGGTTCACCGGCATCAGTCAACAGTAAATAATGTAAGGAAGGAAAATACCGTTGTGTAGGTCTAGACACCCTTTCTGATCTCCTTACAACCACTTGAGGAGTGGTTTGTTCATGTTCTACTTCCTGTTCTGCTGTAGTGTTTTCAGGATTTCCTTGAGATCTCATAACTACATCACTATCTGTGATCTCTTCTAACACAGCCTTTTTATATTCTTATAGCTGTTTTCCTACACTATTAGATCCTGCTACAAGTCTATCTTTATACAATACATTTTCATTAAAAGTTGCATCTTTGTGTCTTATAATTTTTCTATTTTGATCATCCTAAAACCGATAACCAAAATAGTTAGAACCATAACCAGTGAAATAACATTTTTTAGCCTTAGGATTATCATAATCTATTTGTACATATGAAACACAACCAAAAACTCTCAAATGAGAATGATTTACCTCATTCCCAGTCCATACTTCTTATAGTATCTGGAAAACCAATGGAATTGAAGGCTCTCGATTTATTAAATAAGCTGCTGTGTTGACTATATCTGCCCAAAAATGTTTTGGTAACCCTGAATGTAGCCTCATGCTTCTAGCATGCTCGTTCAAGATTTTGTTCATTCTTTCAGCGACACCATTCCGTTCAGGAGTTTCCGGAATCGTTTTTATCATCCTGATTCCGTTTTCTGCACAAAATGCCTTGAACTCCATACTGTCATACTCACCACAATTGTCAGATTTTAGACACTTGGTTTTAGATTATTCTGATTTTCAACTTCAGTTTTCCACCTTTTAAAAGTAGCAAACACATCAGATTTACTTTTAAAAAAATAAACCCATACTTTTCTAGTGGAATCGTCAATGAAACTAACATAGTAGTGAGAGCCTCTGAGGGACTGAACCGAAGCTGACTTCTATACATCTGTATGCATCAGCTCCAACTTCACTTTCTTTGGTGGCTTTCCAACTTTTGAGAAGCTAACTCTTTTCTGCTTGCCATAAACAAAATCCCCACACAAGCCGATATCGACAGTCTTCAATTCATGTAGTCGTCCCTTTGATGATATCAATTTCATTCCTTTCTCTCTCATGTGCCCGAGCCTTTGGTGCCATAGTTTAAAACCACCACCATCTTTGGCCACTGCCACTGTGTCTTTGCATTCTGTAGTCATATATAAGGTTCCCCACTTAATACCTCTTGCTACGATCATACCACCTTTAGAGATCTTCCTGTTAGTAATATGTATGCCCTAGAGGCCATTATTGTATATTATAGTGGATGCTTGGACATATATATATATATAGAGGACTTTCTTGCTCGACATGATAGTATACTATCTGGTTGCACTTTATCTTAACATGTACCTTTGTATTATTATACCGTCTCTCTGATACATTTTGATAAAGCCCTTAGGATGTTAGCTTGACTACCAGGACTATGATGCAGATCATACTAGTGGGGCTTATGTAGTCCACAAGTACATCCTTTAATCGTTCCTAGTCAAGGGAGTATCGAGACAAGGCATCGATATTTCAGAGTAGCCTAGTGTGTACGTTTCTTATCCCTATATGGGGGCGATGGTTGATCCCACAATTATTGGTGTTTGACATCAAAGATTGTACATAGGTGCTCATTAGAGAATGGGTACACCGAACAGGACTCGTCGAGAACCCCTAGATGGTACCATACCTATCGTCAGATAGCAGTTCTCTGGTGACACTGGTACAGGTTAGTCTGTAGACCCGAGATCATCATAAAATCTTGTGTGGTTTCTACTGTGCTTTGATTTCCTCCCTACCATGGCTCAAAGGAGTTGTGCAAATAGGTGGATTTTGGATATAGTCCTGAGTCACATGGAGGCAGTGAGCGATAGGTGGGGTTTCATCTCTCCCGGTATTGGGAGTTGATGTTGTGTTATGCTTGATTGGCTATCACAGCAAGTCTCTAGTCATGGCTGATGAGATTTACTGATAAGTATTATCAGTAGTTTCTCGAATGGTTATAGGCCATACATCGGCATAACTTATCAAGTTACTTGGATCTAACGATTCCACCCTTAAACTTGATATGCGACATATCAGACGAAGAGACCGGACTGTACGGTAAGTGTTGCTTATAGGCTTTGCGAGAGCTTGGACAAGCTTGCTTGTTGATCTTCTATTCGCTTAATACCCGGGTAGTCGTTACGTCCAGCTAGTACTGTTCTCCGCCGAAAGACGCGACCGGGACGTTGGGACGTCCGGCCTGAATTTTGGGGGCAGATGCTATTTGGTTTTATCTGTCCACCTCTCCGAAGATACCAAGTTGATTTATGGCACCGTATATCGGAGGTTTTGACAGATGCGGCCGTTGTAGTAGACTTCGTCAGATTCCCCCTTGTTTATGAGGGGTTTCTGATTGTAGGGATGCTCTTCCCTGTAGGCGCAAGCCCCTGCAGTTAATTACGCTACCGCATAGCGGTAACCATTTTCTCCTTCTCCAGATGGTCACTTCGTTTCGTGTGTGTTTATTTTGTTTTTGGGTGCCCATGGATTGTATACGGAGACTAATTTATGTTGTCGTCCGTAGGGCGTGGATTAGTCCAAATCTGTATTTTTTTAGATTTGGGTTTAAAGATCGTTAATCTCATTGAGATTAAGATCAACTTAAACGTTTGTTGAGGATACGTTAGTCTATTTTTAGACTAAGATATACTCAACAGGATTTTGGGATCATTTAGATCCAACGAAAGAGTATTCGTACTCTATCGTTTTAATTTAGGGACATTGCAATCCACTGGGTTTAAGGACGTCATAGTTCATGGAGTTTAAAGACATCATAGTCTGTAAAGTTTAAAAACATCATAGTCTATGGGGTTTAAAGACATCATAATCTGTAAAGTTTCTGGTTGTCGGGACCCGCCATCTCTCTTAAGACGTTGAAGAATTACAACGACACATATCAAAGGTGTGAAGAGATGTACCTTTGAACCGATGTTGGTTGAGAGATCTGTAGTCAAGATTTGGGACTAAAATCAATTAAATAGATTGTGAGCACATGGGCTGAGTTAATCTGAATTGAGAACTTATGGCCAACTTGGGCTCAGTCCACTCAGATTTGAATAAAATGTTGAATATTTGTTTGGGCTCAGTCCCTTTTGGTTCAATAATGCTGAGTATTAAATTGGGTTTTGACACCCCTTTTTCTTTTGTCTTTTACTGAGTGTTGAACACTTTTTATGGCATTGGGCTTTATTTAAAGAACACTTTGTGTTCCCTCAGCACACACGTAAGGAGCACATGGTGCGCTTGGCGCTGAGCGCCAGACCTAAAACGCTAAGGCGCTTCTTGTGAAATAGCGCACACGTGAGGAGCACGTAGTGCGCTTGGCGCTGAGCGCCAGACTTGGAGCGCTGAAACGCTTCTTTTGAAATAGCGCACACGTGAGGAGCACGTGGTGCGCTTTGCGCTAAGTGCTAGACTTGGAGCGCTAAAGCGCTTCTTATGAAATAGCGCACACGTGAGGTGCACGTGGTGCGCTTGGCGCTGAGCGCCAGACTTGGAGTGCTGAAGCGCTTCTTTGGTAGTTCTGGTCAGTTCTGTGCTCTGAGAATTAAATTCTCGTTTATAAGAGACCTTGTCTCACAGATTTAGGTTTTAAGTTCTTCTTTTTGTGAAGAGAGACTTTGTCTCATGGATCTGAGAACTAAGTTCTTCTTTTTATGAAGAGATGCTATGATCTCTTCTGTTTTTTGTGAAAGACTTTGTCTTGTAGATCTATGATCTAGAAAAAGAACTAAGTTCTTTTGATGTGAGAGTTAAACTCTCAAAAATCGAGGAGATGTTATGATCTCACTTATTATCATTTACCTTGAAGAAAATTTCTTTTTCTTAGAGCTTACTCTTCTCCTTTTCTTTTTGAAGTTTATGGGGGATTCCTCTCTGTAAGACTTGAAGTCTTGGGTCCTTTATATAGGGGAGGCTGATTTGTTGAATCAGTTAAGGAAATCTTTCTCTGATTGATTTAAGGATGTTTCCCCACCATTGAATCTTTGATCCTAGGGCTTCTGTTTTACAGAAGACAATCTTCTTGTTTTTAACAAGATTGGGAAAATATTTTCCCATACAGAACTTATTCTGTATCTTAGTGATTTTTAATCACCATTGAATCTTTGATCCAACGGTGCTCCGATTTACAGAGCACAATTTTTCCTATTTGGAAAGATTTGAGGAGTATTTCCTCAACAGAATTTTATTCTGTAATTTGATGATTTTTTAATCATCTTCGTTAGATCTTTGATCCAAGGGTGGAGAACATTTAGTTCTAGCGCTAGCGCTCTCGTGCTTTGCACGTGAGGCGCTGCCTCAGAGTCTTTGACTCTTGGTGCCAGTGCACTTGGTGCTAGCGCTAGCACTCTCGTGCTTTGCACGTGAAGCGCTGCCTCAGAGTCCTCAGCGTTGGCGCTAGCGCTCTCGTGCTTTGCACGTGAGCGCCGCCTCAGAGTCTTTGACTCCTAGCGCTGGCGCTCTTGGCGCGGGCGCTCTTGGCGCGGGCGCTCTTACAAGGCGCTGCCTCATTTCAAATTTCAAATTTTGAAATTTTAAAGAGCTTTGCTCTCTGATTGGGGGAAACAAATGCCCCCCACCGTTGCACTCACGTGACTCACACGTGAGTGCAACGATGGCAGCTTTTTTACCATTGGATCAACTTGGAAGTTGGATCGGCTCCCAACGCCTATAAATAAGGCTTTTGGCCCTTGAGATAACTGTTTGTTCATCTTCCTGTTTTTCTTGAGAATTAATTCTCCTTCAGATCCCAGCTCTCTGCCTTAAGAAACTTCTTAAGAGTCAAAACTCTGCCCAATTTTTGGTAAGAATTAAACTTATTAACAAAGCTTTGCTCTTCTCAGATCATAGATTTTAAAAAATATTTTAGGGTTTTACCCATTAACAGAGTTTTGCTCTTTTCAAATCATATAGATTTTTAGGGTTTCTCGACAGAGCTTTGCTCTTCTTAGATCATAGATCTAAAGAGATCTTTTTTTAGGGTTTCTTAACCCATTAATGAAAGTCTCTTAGAGTTCATTTTGCAGATCTTAAAGATCTCGGAGTTTTTAACTCAATAAAGCTTTGCTTTTTTTTCTTAGGGTTTTGATAGATGATTCCATCGTCTTCACAAAGCATAGCTCTTCAGAAAAAAAAATTTGGGGAATTTTTATCCCCTTCATCATTAGAGTTGACAGATGTCACTCTTTTGCATAGCACTGTTCTCAAGGGAGTTTTACTCCTCGGCCCGAGGGGTTTCTCATTGAATGAGAATCCTTCTAGGGATTTCTCTTTAATGAATTGACCGTCTCATCAATGATGAGACCGTCTCATCAATGATGAGCTGTCATCATGATTGTGTGGGTCCCCTTTGGTCCATTTCCACTACATTGCAGTGTGGTACAAATTTTATGTACCAAGTGTCAGCATTTGAATTGTAGCCTTGACAACTAACTCTTGTTCTTTTTCGTGCATGTACTATATCTTTTGACACTTCTTTCCTATTAGTTCGTTCGGAGAGTGCATTCCCTGACGCGCCAGTAGACTGGGAAGTCTTTGCTCTGATCAAAGATCACGACCCGGAGCATAAGTCTCTTCATCTATGGGGGACGTGGTATAATCAAATCATCAGGGGCCGACGTAGCTTTTCTTGTGCAGCACCTTCGGAGGTGATCTCCGCCATTCACTATGCCGACTCACCCCCAGTGAACTATGCCGTAGAAGAGGTCAATTGGACTTCGGAGGGTTGTCTTCAGCCCTCTATGGATGCAATACCCGTACAGCCTCCAATGGCTTTGGATATTTTGGGGCGACGTATATGTCAAGGTGAGTCGCGCCCTTGGGGACAACCATACATGATAGGCTTGACTCCCCACCATTCATCCAGATATCTGCAGTGGGCTCGATACATCTTATCGTCCAAGAAATCGCAGCTGCTGAAGCTCGGGTTGTATCTCGCGATTTATGCTTCTCTCTTCCAGTATTCCACGCCCCCTGTATGGTGGGTCAAAGCTTTTTTGGAACAATGGAACGTTCCAACTCACACCTTCCTTCTATTAGATCGGGAAGTTTCAATCTCTATAGATGTGTTCGCGGAGATCTCCGGCTTGCCTGTCAGAGGGGAACATTATGAGGAGATATTACCCCCTGACGTGTATATTTTCTCCACTCGATCAGTAGTGATGGGTCTGACCCCAGAGAATGCCATTCAGCACTGATTCCCAAACTTGATCAAGGTGTTAAATATTTACGAGAACCTGTTTCTCGAATCCGGAAGTCACGGGGTCAGCTTTATGGATTTCATCGCCCGTTTTCTTCGCCCGGAAGTCTTGTCGAAACAAGATGCGAAGTTTGCCAAGCTCGACGATCCTTTCGGTTTTGGCTTGGATAGCCAGCCTACAGTGGAAGCAGATCAAAAGAATTTCTTCCTCCCAAACGCCGCGGTCGTCCCTTTTGCAGAACTCGCCGCCCAAGACATCAATAAAGAGGCGTTCTTTTTAAGGTTCCTTGGTTTATGGTTAAGCTGGTTTGCGCTCCCCATGCACCCTCACTACATGAGGCTGTCCGTTTTCTACCCGGCTCACCGAATGGTTGAAGGGACGCAGGTTGCCGTTGGGATTGCTGGGCTGGCTCATTTGTATCATGGCCTTAGCTTGGCGGCAGACACCACTCAACCGGAGGTGCAGCCCGTAAACTTCCCGATGCATTATTTCACTTCGTGGCTCGAGCTACATTTGTACGGCGCCTTCGGAATCCATAAGCGGCCCCGTTTCTATGAAAGTTATAATTTTCCTCGGGTTATGTGGCTGGTTGACGCTTCCGTTTTAGAATCGACTCAGCGAGAGGCTCGGGGTCTGATTCTTTGCCCGCGTACGGTCGAGGATGGCATGACCTTCGTCGAGAAGGTCATGACTATCGGCAAGGAATCTGCTAAGACAGTGCAGCTACTGCGGGACACTTTCAAAGATGGGGTTTCTACCTTGAAAGCTCGGGAGATTCTTCACTTATATTCAATCAGGCTGGGCTTTTTAGTGTTTAGGCAGAACGATGCAGCGTTGTTCATGAGATACAACCTGCACCGCTTTGCTCAACAATCAAGCTACAATCAAGGTGTCCCGCTTGAAGCCTTTTTAGCTGAGCCTTCTGCTACAGAGGAAGGTATTTGTAATGCGTTGCACCATTTCATACGGCTAAATACCGGGTCTAACTTCTTTATCGGCGAGCCAAGCTGCGTCCCGAAAGCTTTGAATATGTACGTGGCGTGGCACCAGCACGTGATGCACACTTTTATCAGGAAAGAAAAATGATTATTTCTTGATCGCAAGGGTGCTGTCCCAGCGGGTAACCCAACCGTTCCCTTAAAGCGGCGGATCATCGTTCATCCTCCCCTAAGAGAAGCTGCTGCGGCTGTGATTCCGCATGCTTTTCCTGATAAGGTTCTACCTTGTGTGCCTGTAAAAGCGGTGGCTGCAGCGTCTCCCAATTCTGGCGTGGGTACGGAGATCGGGACCCGTCGCCCAAAATTGCCCGTCGAGCGCAAGCTCGTGTTATCGGCTGCCGGCATTGGCTCACAGAAAAAGAAGAAGTCAATGTTTTTTGTCGACGTCGTACTCGGCCAGGAGCCCCATGCTCCCTATAGCGAGGGCTTGAGTGAGTACGAGACCAATGATGGTCTATTTATCGAGCCTGCGGATGATACTGATCTTCAGGCCGCCCTTGTGGCTTCCGAGCGACTGCCTCGCGATGAAGCAGCGCTGATTACTATCGCACAGTCAGGTAAATTTCAGTCGCATCTTTCCGCTGTTATATTTTTTATTATGCTTTAAATGACACTCTTTTCTTCAATAGGTATCTCTGCCGAAGAGACTCTCGCTGCTTCCCTCAAAACATTTGAAGAGGAAGAGAGGCTCCGTGCTTCGTTAGGACTTGGTATAATTCGGCTTATTATGCTTTCATTCCTTTTTTCTTTATTTGTAGTCTGACCCCCTCTTTCATTTTGTTGCAGGGACTACTTTGACGCGGGTTATTCCAAGCGAGGTGCCGATCTTGAGCGGTGATGCAGCGATGCTTCCAGAGTCGGCTATCGTGTCCCCAGCTCCCCTGTCAGTATCGCAAAAGGCTTCACTTAAACAGCCGATGACGGATGCCATAGCGTCTCCAGAGGTAGAACTTGGTGTTAGGCTAGTCTAGCACCCTATGAAGAGTTTTGAAGCATCACATGTCCCAAAGTTTAAATTTTTATGGTGCTAAACGAACATATAATGGAATCGATCCTAGAAAATTAGGGTTTCGAATGAAAAAGCGAATCAAACTAGGGTTTCGAGACTACAACCTTTGTAGCTCCTTTTCGCTGGACTCCTTGGTGTCTTGGGTGTTGGAAGAAGGTCCTCTTGAAGCCCTCTTACGTCCACGACGATCCACCACGGAGTTCTCCGTCCAAGCTTGCAACTTCGTAAAACCGAAGAGAACACTCTAAGCAAGTTGGCTAAACTTGCATAGAATGATGTTGTGGTTTGGAATCTCACTTCAAAAACCTTTCTTTAAGTGTGTTTAACTCACTAGAAAAAACTAGAGAGCAAAAGGAAGGAGGAGGATGAAGATGGAGGCTTTCTTTTAACAAGGGTTAATATGATCACTTAGAAAAGAAATGAAATATATCTATATATATTTTATTTCTTCTCATGACCAACCATGGTTAAGTGATGGAGACATAATTTAACTTGAGTTTTAAATGATAAAGAGAAGGATAACCCAAGGTTAGAAGTAGGTGAGCAAGGTTAGGTTAGAAGAAGAATGTAGAAGCTAACAAAGATTATCCTTTTCTTTTCAATTTGTTTTAAATCCAAAATTAAATAAAAAACCATCACTTAATCTATGGTGTGAGTCTTATATTGCCACCATTTCCATGTGCTAACAACCATGATAGATGGGTGTGTGTGTGTATGCATGTATGCACATCCACATGTGCATGAAACTAGATAGAAAGAAAGAAACATATACACACATGCATACATCCATCATGTCCATGAAAGGTTTTAAGTGAGAAAACTAATGGTTAAATGATAAATCAACACTTGATTTATCAATCCGGTCATATCTCATATGACCCCACCAAAAGAAGGCCGCCCGATCAATGTCCGATATCATATACGCACATTTTAATCGGGTGCATGCGCATATCGCATACGCGCACCACAACGTTTCGCCTGGACTGCGTAACTCCTTTGTGGGACTCTAAGACTCGTCAATACGCCGGCAGAGGGTAATGATCATATCAAGTCCCCCAAGCCGCAAGCGGTCAGCTAAACGTAACGGCTACCCGGGTATTGAGCGATCAGAAGAAAACAAGCGAACCTGCTACAACTCCCGTCGAGCCAGCCGGCATCACTACCGTACAGTCCGGTCTCTTCGTCAGATATGCTGCATATCGAGCCTAGGGATGGTCACGTCGACCCTAATAACTCAATAAGTCGTGCCGGTGAATGGTCTATAACAGATCGAGAAACTACCGATAACACTTATCAGCAAATCTCAGCAGCCCTGGCCAGGGACTTACTGATATAACCAGTCGGGCACAGCACAGCATCAACCCCCAATACCGGGAGAGACGAAACCCCTCCTATCTCTCATTGCCTTCGTGTGTCTCGGGACTGTACCCAACGGCCACCTGTTTGCACGACTCAGTAGAGCCGTGGTAGGGTGGCAATCAAAGTACAGTGGGAGAACACACAAGACTCCATGACGATCTCGGATCTACAGACTAACCTGTACCAGTATTACCTGAGAACTGCTATCCGACGATAGATATAATTCCATATAGGAGTTCTCGGCGAGTCCGTCCAGTGTACCCAGTCAGCACTGAGCACCCGTATATGATCTTGATGTCAAACATCGATGGATGTGGGAACATCCATCGCCCATTGCATGGGTCTAGTATCATATACGCTAGTCTACTCTGGTATATCAATGCCCCGTCTCGATATACCTTCGACTAGGGACTTTCCAGGATATGCTTATAGACTACAGATGTCCCACTAGTATGATCTCCATCATAATCAGAGCAGTCAAGCCAATATCCTCAGGGCTTTATCAGCATGTATGAGTGAATAATAAGCATGATCAAGTCAACATGTCAGATAAAGAAGAACCAGATAGCATACTATCATGTCGAGCAAGAATGCATACTGAATATATATACATGTATAGATACATCCACTATCATATAATGGCCTCTAGGGCATACATATATCCATCAATCTCCCACTTGCACTAAGGCCAGTTATTGGCGTATCTCATACCCAACATCTCAAAAAGTCGCTCATGCTGCGGCTGAGGGAGGGCCTTGGTGAATGGATCCGCGGCGTTATTCTTTGTGTCTACCCTCCTAATCTCGATCTCGCGGCGATCAACAATCTCCCGGATCAAATGAAAATGCCTTAGGATGTGTCTGGACCGCTGATGGGATCTGGGCTCCTTGGCTAACGCCATAGCCCCATTATTGTCACAATACAAAGGTATTGGATCAATAATGGTTGGAACTACTCCTAGCTCCGAGACGAACTTCTTCATCCAGACGGCTTCCTTGGCGGCATCATTTGCAGCAATGTACTCAGCTTCCATCGTCGAGTCTGCAACGGTATCTTGTTTGGAACTCTTCCAACTCACCGCCCCTCCATTGAGGGTAAATACAAACCCAGAGATAGATTTGCTGTCGTCCTTATCGCTCTGAAAGCTCGAATCGGTAAAGGCCTCCATTTGGAGATCTCCATTACCATACACCAAGAACAACTCTTTAGTCCTTTGCAAGTACTTAAGAATGTTCTTCACTGCTGTCCAGTGATTCTCCCCTGGGTTGGATTGATACCTGCTTACAACACTAAGTGCGTAAGCTACATCTGGGCGTGTACATAACATTGCATACATTATAGATCCTACTGCCGAAGCATAGGGTATAATACTCATGCGAGCTCTCTCTTCATCGGTCTTTGGGCAAGAATCCTTGGAGAGAGTGACCCCATGGCAAGCGGGTAAGGCACCCCGTTTGGAGTCTTCCATACTAAACCTTTTTAGGATGGTGTCAATGTACCTGGTTTGGGACAATCCCAATAACCTTTTGGATCTATCCCTATAGATCCTTATGCCCAGAATGTATGTGGCATCGCCCAGGTCCTTCATGGAGAACCTCAGTGATAAGAAAGATTTGACCGACTGTAGCATAGAAATATCATTTCCTATCAGAAGAATGTCGTCCACGTACAATACAAGGAATGTGACAGCTCTCCCTACAGCCTTCTTATAAACACAAGGTTCATCTGGATTTTTGATGAAATCAAACTCTTTGATGACATCATCGAAACAGATGTGCCAACTCCGTGATGCCTGCTTTAACCCATATATGGATTTAAGCAATTTACATGCTTTCCCGCTGCTCCCACTATCAATGAAGCCCTCTGGCTGATCCATATAAACGCATTCTTCCAAATTTCCATTTAGAAATGCGGTTTTAACGTCCATCTGCCAGATTTCATAGTCGTAGTGAGCAGCAATAGCAAGTAGGATCCGAATGGATTTAAGCATGGCTACGGGAGAAAAAGTCTCGTCATAGTCCAAACCTGGTCTTTGACGAAAACCCTTCGCCACAAGTCTTGCCTTATAGGTCTCCACCTGCCCATCTACACCAATCTTTCTTTTAAAGATCCATTTGCACCCTACAGGTTTTACCCCAGGGGGTGCAACGTCCAAAGTCCACACTTTGTTGGTGTACATAGACTCCATTTCGGATCTCATGGCATCCAGCCACTTCACAGAGTCTTTACTCGTGATAGCTTGCTGAAAACTGGTAGGATCATCATCATCCATGATGCAATCTTCTCCGTTACCATCAATGAGGAAACCGTAGTACCTCTTCGGTGGGCGAGAAGTCCTACCAGACCTACGGAGTGGCCGAGGTTCTTCAGTTTCTGCTGCAACAGCCGGTTCAACCAAATCGTCATTTGTAGTTTGTGTCTCTAGAACCTCTTCTAGATCCACCACCTTGCCATCATCTTTGTCTGTGAAAAACTCTTTTTCCAAGAATGTGGCATGTTGAGAAACGAATACTTTTTGTTCCTCTTTGTGGTAGAATAGATATCCATAAGAATTCTTTGGATATCCCACAAAGTTACACATGACCGACCGTGTCTCGAGTTTGTCCGGATTCTGCTTTTTAACATAGGCCGGGCAACCCCAAATCTTAATTCTCTTAAGAGATGGTCTCTTCCCATGCCATATCTCATATGGTGTGGTGGACACGGCTTTGGTTAGAACCCTGTTCAGTAGAAACGCTGCAGTCTCCAATGCATGCCCCCAAAACGAGACGGGTAACTCAGCGTCACTCATCATGGACCGGACCATATCTAATAGGGTCCTATTTCTTCGTTCTGACACACCGTTGTGCTGTGGTGTGTAAGGAGGAGTGAGTTGAGAGAGAATCCCATTCTCTTTCAAGAAGTTTGCAAATTCTGCACTGAGATACTCACCACCTCGATCTGATCGAAGCATCTTGATACTCAAGCCGGTTTGTTTTTCTACTTCTTGTTTATATTCAATGAATTTCTCAAAAGCTTCGGACTTGTGCTTTAATAAAAATACATGACCGAATCTTGAGAAATCATCAGTGAATGTAATGAAGTACGAAAAACCGCCTCTAGCCTGTGTAGACATTGGCCCACATACATCACTATGTATGAGTCCCAGGAGCTGAGTAGCTCTTTCTCCGTGTCCGGTAAACGGAGTTTTGGTCATTTTACCCTTGATACAAGACTGGCAAGTCGCATAAGATTTATATTCAAAAGAATTTAAATATCCATCTTTGTGTAACTTGTTTAGTCTTGTTTCATTAATATGACCAAGTCTACAGTGCCAAAGAAAAGCTTCATTTAGTTCTGAAAGTTTTCTTTTATTAGTGTGTTGTATACTGAAAACTGTGTGTTGATTTAGGACATATATTCCGTTGTTAAGCGTACCATACCCAACCAACATTTGATTTAGGTTAATGTTCATAACATTGTTCTGCAATACAAAATTATACCCTTCATTGTCCAACAAAGAAACGGATATTATATTACATAGCATACTTGGTACAAAATAACATGGATTCAAAACCAAAATACATCCAGATGGCAACCCCAAGTGATACTCTCCCACTGCGACTGTATGTACATTGGAACCATTTCCAACGTGGAGAGTATGGTCACCTGTCTTCAAAACCTTGCTATTTCTCAGCCCCTGCATAGAATTGCAAATGTGAGAACCTGAACCGGTATCCAATACCCAGGAAGCAGAGTTTATAGAAAAACAATTTTCAGTCACAAACGCACCTGAAGCAGAAGCATCAACATGCTTCTTCTTGAGATTCAAGTATTCCGTGCAGTTGCGCTTCCAATGTCCTGTCTTGTGGCAGTGAAAACATTCGCCCTTCCCCGAGTCTCCAGCCTTGGACTTTCCCTTTCCCTTCACCTTTTTAACTCCGCCCTTAGGATTAGTGGGTTTCTTCTTTTTCTTTCCCTTGGCCTTGGCTTTCGGGCGAGAAGAGGAAGACTGTCCAATAGTCATAACGGGAGTTTTTGCTAACTTCATAGTGCTCTCTGCACTCCTTAACATATTAAGGAGTTCAGGGAGGTCCTTCTCCATGCCATGCATGTTGAAGTTCACTATGAACTGAGCAAAGGTGGAGGGGAGGGACTGCAGAATAATATCTATATATTGTTCATTGTCCATCGTCCATCCAAGGTCCTCAAGCTCTTCAATAAGAGCTATCATCTTCAGAACATGGTCTCCTACTGGTGTGCCAGGGGCCATCCGCATCTGAAACAATTTCTTTGATGCTTCGTATCGTAATACGCGGGATTGCTCCCCATACAACTCCTTTGTATGGAGCAATATACCGTGAATGTCCATGTTCTCGTGCTGCTTTTGATGTGTGTTATCCATCGATGCAAGCGCGAGGCATGTGGCCGTGGCACAGTCAGCGTCCCATGTCTTGCGGACTTCAATGTCCGCAACTGAGGATTTTGGACCAGGGACGGGCGGGGCTGAAGCCGTGAGGACATATGATACTTTATCATAAGTCAAGGCGATTTTCAGATTCCTCAGCCAGTCTTTATAGTTGGTCCCATTCAGTTTGTTTTTATCTAGTAAAAACTTGAGTCCAGTCATGGGTATCTGCCATTAAGAGAGAGAAAAGAATACACTCAGCGAAAGCTCTTCCATAGATTAGATTGGTTTATTATCTTGTCTAATCGATGTTTCCCACTGCTTTTATCGAGTTTTTCTTTCAAACCTTAAAAAGAAAAACTAGCCAGGATTAATTACAGTCTACAACTTCGCTAACCGTTCAGCCAGGCCAGTGTCGGTACTTGAGGGAGGTTCCCCGTGCTTTCGCACGGACCTAATTAGAGTAAACCTCGTTTTCCCAGAGGCGGAGCCCCGTTAACACCTTTCTAGACACCTAATGAGTTAGCTAATTGTAAACTGTAAAACTCTCCTAGGAGCAACTATTGCCCACAGTGGGATCGGGATCCAACCATCATATGGAAGGTATGCAATCTCATTGCAAATTTCAACTATTGAAATTCCCGATGTGGTTTTTACCCCTAATACTCGTGACCTTGGCTAAGGTCAACAAATCACGAGCACTAGTCAAGCTCAACCCGTCATTTCTTGATTAATTAGACCCGTTCACATGACCCTTGGCTAAGGTCAACAAAGTCATATGCCCGTCCTAATTAATCTGCATCATATGCGTTTGTAGGAAGACATCACTTAGCTACCGTACACTACGCCTTGGCTAAGGTCAACAAACGTAGCACGAATACTAAGTACTCTACTTCCTAAAATGACGGAGGGTTGCGGATGATTTTTAAGAAAATCTTTAACGCTTTGAGCTTGATATCGTTGAAGAATCAAGTGGTTTTCAAAAGGAGTGGCTTAAGCTCCGCAGTTTTGAAATATAGCTTTTTCATAAATAGCCGAGTAGTTTTCAAATCCGATTCTACAACATCTTTTAGGTTTATTTTCTTTACATTAATCACATTAATGTAATCCCATCATTTAAGTCCTTAAGCCAATCACAGAAAAGAAATGAAAATAACACGTACGCTTATGCCATCCGCATTCGCCGCAATGTTCCGTTATGCACCGTTAGGTTACTTAACTAACGGCATACCAGGACGGGACTAGCGCGGGTGTAAAACATAAGCAACGTCTACTATATATCATATATATATAATATGTCATTCGTCTCAGATATCACAGAACACAGGCAGCAGAAACATAGATATAACGTGGGATATACTAGGACGTCCGTATTTAGTATTTAGCCAGAATAGAAAATACGGATTCCACAGTCGCGATGAATAGCCAAGCCCACACCCTGGACCCCTACGAGAGCGGCAAGTGACCCTGCCAATTCTGGAGTTTAGGAGACCCGGTCTCGACTCCTCGAGATGGCCTCCCACTGAACCCCAGAACCCGGTCACTTGTGCTCCCCTCCTTGGGTCCATCCTAATGCGAAAAAGTAAATAATATACAACACTGGTGGCAGCAACCTCAATCCGGAAGTGCCCCAAATAAAAGAATATTACATTACATATGAATTTACATGAATGAAAATATAAAAACTCTCATCTCACATAAAAACCCCCCGGCTATTCAATCGCGACAATCCTGCACATCATATCTCAGCAACACACAATATCTCATATCATCAACGTAAGTAAGTATGCATACCCCAATTGTTGTTGATGTATAGCAACGAAACCGGCGATATCGTACATACTACACTTACGGTCACAGAAAAGAAAGTGTAAAACTACAATATTTGGAATCCACATTCTCTTTGGACATCATAAATGCGAAATATCACATATTTCGTATTTCATGCCTAAACTATACGAATTCCATATATTGTATCACATTCCGGATAAACAGTCAGTATTGAAGTTTTCGAACGAACGATCAAATACCCAGGATTCACTAAAGCCCAACACTTGAGCAGAGTTCAAACACTTGGAGTGTGACACAGTAGTAGCGGTCCAGCCGTAGAAGGGTCAAGCCAACGCCTTACATGTGGCACGCCGTACTGCCCCAAACCCTAAGGTTCAAAGGGCAGTTCAAGACGGTCACATAATCGAGTTAAGGTTTGTTGTCTTCTAGAGGGACCACCACAAAAAGACTTGCACGTATCTCCAAAACATTTAAACCCCGTGAATAGTGAGCAAATGATACTCGTTCAAACACTTCAATACTTTCTAATTTACCCGGAAAAACTACGAAATGAAAATACCGATCAAAACTACGCGTCCAAAACCATCTCCAGAAAATGCAGTACTATATTCAGATTAAACATACCTAAAACAGTATACAAGCAGATATAGGAATTATGGTGCAATTTTTATAGCAAGATGCCACTGTACGGCCGCGGATCCGCGGCCTAAGCAAGGAATTGCCGCGGTTCCGCGGCCATATGAACAGTTCACTTGATCGTATTTCACCATTATTCTTAGTTTTCCCTGCTGTATTTTTTAAGTATTTTTAATCCTGAAAAATGTCAGATTTTAAAAATTGTCCAGAGAGGGTCCAAAAGTTCGTATTTTTTTTTTCAATCGGGATTTTTACTTCGTAAAAGCGTCGCCTAATGTTCTAGGTCGGCTCTGATACCAATGTTAGGTTAGTTTAGCACCCTATGAAGAGTTTTGAAGCATCACATGTCCCAAAGTTTAAATTTTTATGGTGCTAAACGAACATATAATGGAATCGATCCTAGAAAATTAGGGTTTCGAATGAAAAAGCGAATCAATCTAGAGTTTCGAGACTACAACCTTTGTAGCTCCCTTTCGCTGGACTCCTTGGTGTCTTGGGTGTTGGAAGAAGGTCCTCTTGAAGCCCTCTTACGTCCACGACGATCCACCACGGAGTTCTCCGTCCAAGCTTGCAACTTCGTAAAACCGAAGAGAACACTCTAAGCAAGTTGGCTAAACTTGCATAGAATGATGTTGTGGTTTGGAATCTCACTTCAAAAACCTTTCTTTGAGTGTGTTTAACTCACTAGAAAAAACTAGAGAGCAAAAGGAAGGAGGATGATGAAGATGGAGGCTTTCTTTTAACAAGGGTTAATATGATCACTTAGAAAAGAAATGAAATATATCTATATATATTTTATTTCTTCTCATGACCAACCATGGTTAAGTGATGGAGACATAATTTAACTTGAGTTTTAAATGATAAAGAGAAGGATAACCCAAGGTTAGAAGTAGGTGAGCAAGGTTAGGTTAGAAGAAGAATGTAGAAGCTAACAAAGATTATCCTTTTCTTTTCAATTTGTTTTAAATCCAAAATTAAATAAAAAACCATCACTTAATCTATGGTGTGAGTCTTATATTGCCACCATTTCCATGTGCTAACAACCATGATAGATGGGTGTGTGTGTGTATGCATGTATGCACATCCACATGTGCATGAAACTAGATAGAAAGAAAGAAACATATACACACATGCATACATCCATCATGTCCATGAAAGGTTTTAAGTGAGAAAACTAATGGTTAAATGATAAATCAACACTTGATTTATCAATCCGGTTATATCTCATATGACCCCACCAAAAGAAGGCCGCCCGATCAATGTCCGATATCATATACGCACATTTTAATCGGGTGCATGCGCATATCGCATACGCGCACCACAACGTTTCGCTTGGACTGGGTAACTCCTTTGTGGGACTCTAAGACTCGTCAATACGCCGGCAGAGGGTAATGATCATATCAAGTCCCCCAAGCCGCAAGCGGTCAGCTAAACGTAACGGCTACCCGGGTATTGAGCGATCAGAAGAAAACAAGCGAACCTGCTACAACTCCCGTCGAGCCAACCGGCAACACTACCGTACAGTCCGGTCTCTTCGTCAGATATGCTGCATATCGAGCCTAGGGATGGTCACGTCGACCCTAATAACTCAATAAGTCGTGCCGGTGAATGGTCTATAACAGATCGAGAAACTACCGATGACACTTATCAGCAAATCTCAGCAGCCCTGGCCAGGGACTTACTGATATAACCAGTCGGGCACAGCACAGCATCAACCCCCAATACCGGGAGAGACGAAACCCCTCCTATCGCTCATTGCCTTCGTGTGTCTCGGGACTGTACCCAACGGCCACCTGTTTGCACGACTCAGTAGAGCCGTGGTAGGGTGGCAATCAAAGTACAGTGGGAGAACACACAAGACTCCATGACGATCTCGGGTCTACAGACTAACCTGTACCAGTGTTACCTGAGAACTGCTATCCGACGATAGATATAATTCCATATAGGAGTTCTCGGATAGTCCGTCCAGTGTACCCAGTCAGCACTGAGCACCCGCATATGATCTTGATGTCAAACATCGATGAATGTGGGAACATCCATCGCCCATCGCATGGGTCTAGTATCATATACGCTAGTCTACTTTGGTATATCAATACCCCGTCTCGATATACTTTCGACTAGGGACTTTCCAGGATATGCTTATAGACTACAGATGTCCCACTAGTATGATCTCCATCATAATCAGAGCAGTCAAGCCAATATCCTCAGGGCTTTATCAGCATGTATGAGTGAATAATAAGTATGATCAAGTCAACATGTCAGATAAAGAAGAACCAGATAGCATACTATCATGTCGAGCAAGAATGCATACTGAATATATATACATGTATAGATACATCCACTATCATATAATGGCCTCTAGGGCATACATATATCCAACACTTGGTTTGGACGATGACGTCCCTTTGACGGAGGTCTTGTGGAGATCGCTTCTCACCGCTCAGACCGAAAGGAAGCGTGCGGCGAGAGAATGTGATGCCAGCTTGGCTGTGGGTGCAGGCTCAAGTACTACTCCCTCTGTCGCCATCTCTTCAAAGGATGCTCCAGTTGCCCTGTCTACCGCTTATAGACAGGTTGCACGCGAGGCTCGGGAAGAAACCGAAAAGGCGCCCCAAGGTAACGTAATACTGGGTCTTTTTATTAGAATTTGATCTTCATATTCTTATATATCATATCTTGCAGGGCCAAGTCCTGGCGACGAGGTGGCAGGTGAGATGACGACAACCACCGAGCCTGAAGCGGTTACTTTTTCTCAGGAGTCTGGAACTGCCCTAATTGCCGCTCTTTCTCTTTGTGGTTCCCTACCATCGGCGGGCATTGTGAGTATCACGACGGCCCTCATAGTGTCAGAAGATGAAGCCACTGGCACCGAAACCATTCCACTAACGGAGAGCGAAGAAACCGCAATGCCCAGTGATGCTTCCGTCGCAATTTTGGCTGATGACCCATCAGGTAGGTCTCGAGTCGTTGTTTACTTTTTGTTTCGCAATCCCTTTTAGTCCCTTCTGATGACATTTCGTTTGTTTCGAATGCAGGTGTGGAGAGCGCTGAGGTTGTGCCACCCGAAGAAGCGTCACCAGTTGCTGCTCTGACGGTCGCTATCCCATCGACTTCTCTTATGTCCTCTCAAATGCTGGAAGGTATGGGTTTGCGATTAATTTAAATTATGGGTACCATTTTCCTTGTACTGACCATGTATCATTGCAACCTTGCAGGAGTTCTCTTTGATTATCTGTATCAGGTGCTGAACCCGCATTTCTCCTTCAAGTCGGAAGTCGGTCTGCCTGCTGGTGTCAGTGAGTATAGTTTCTAACTGACATCCTTTCCTTCATTTTACGGGCGACCATGTCATTTTTAATTCTTCTTTGAATTGATTTCAGCGTTACAAATTGAAGGAGGGGACGAGAGAATAGGCACGCCCCCGGTACTCCCAACTTTTCCACCTGTCGCAGCCGGTATAGTAGACTTCATTGCTCGTGCATTTTCTTTATCTCTTGAGCTTACCTTTGACCATAACTTGTCTTGCAGCAATCGCACGAGCTCTAGCTTCCTTCGAGTCTCGCATCCTGATGCCAGCAAGGCCCTTTTCTAGACGTCCATCTTCCAAGGGCGCTGCGACCAGCCTGCGTATGCTGAATGAATCCTCGAGGAGCTTGACGCGGAGGCCCCTGCATTCGCTGCTTCTGCTGAGGTTAATCCCATGCCGGCGATGCTTGTGCACTTCCAGAGCGAGAGTGTCGTCGAGTCTTGGGTTAATTATTGCAGACAGCTCAAAGCCTGCTTGCATGAGATTGAGCTCAAGCGTCCTGCTCTCGAGGTTCTGGCTCTGAACTCCCAGCGGGCTGCGTGGGTTGAGCAAAGCGTTCCCTTCCTCCGCCATTTCGAACAAGAGGCGACCTTAAGGCGGAAGGAACGTGAGGAGGCTTCAGGCGAATCTGCCCGGCTGTGCGCCCAGGTTGACGCGAATGCTGCACAGCTAAAAGCTATCTTTGAGGGCTTCCTACGATGTATTTCTGGCGGGCTAACGCTGAGGCAGAAGCTCGATCTCATTGAGCGGGATGCGCAGAGTCGTGAGGCAGCTCAGCGGGAAATCGATGAGAAGGTTTCATCCTGTTTGCAGCAATGGGCCCGAGTCGAAGCGGAGCTGGCCGCGGCTGCTGCTCATGAAAAGGAGTTGAGAGGAGTGCGCGAGTGGCTTGCTGATTTGCTAAAATCGCCTCCTTCTCAATAGTCGTCTTTGTATCGATTGTAATTTATTAATAACATGTATTCATTTCATTTTTTATTTTATATGATGTATCTTATATTCAATTGAATTCATGAATAAAGTACACATTTTTTTTTATCTCCGACTATCGCTTTCTTTCCTCTGCTGTGTTGTTGGCATGCGATTTTAGCAAATGTGGCCTGTAGATAGTAGATAGCTGCCTATCTTGAACTCTTTATAGGATATCGATGGCTTCGAAAATAGGGTTAGGATCTGTTGCCTAAGACTTTCCAATTTTATGAGCCATGAGGGTTTCATAAAGACTTTTCTCTTTACGAGTTGAGAGAATCTCGTAGGTGTATTTTCTCTTTGGGAATCGTGAGGATTCCTAAGTGTGCTTTCTCTTGAGAGTTGTAAGGATCTCGCAAGAGAATTTTCTCCCTTACAAGTCGAGAGGACTCATAAGTGGTTGATGAGTTGACTTGTTCCCGAGTCGAAGCGTTGCTTCGACGGGGAGGTCGAGGGTTGACTTTCTCCATTTTCTACGGTATCGGGATCGACTTTCTCCATTTTCTACTGTGTCGGAGTCGACTTTCTCCGTTTTCTACGGTGTCGGGGTCGACTTTCTCCGTTTTCTACGGTGTCGGGGTCAACTTTCTCCGTTTTCTACGGTGTCGGGGTCGACTTTCTCTGTTTTCTACGGTGTCAGGGGTTGACTTTAGGTTGTCTGTGAACCGCAGAGTCTTGGAACTGGGGACTTTGTCGTCGCTCCGATTGGTAGTGTCGTGTCCGTGTCCTGTTGGCATGAGGAAGAACGCCGTTGCTGGTCTTCTGGGATGCAGATATTGCCGCTGAGACCTGACTCTCCTTTTGATAGAGTTTGTTGGGACATGTGGTTCTCTTTTCGTTTATGCCCATGGATTGTATACAGGGGTCAGTATGGACTTACCTGCAGGGCAAAAGTTTCATTTTATATGTATTTTCTTGTTTTCTTTCCGCGATACTTTATCATTTCAGCTATTTGTATCGCGAAAGTCGCGATTGCCCAATCATTTCGGCTATTTTTCACGGTGCCCAATCATTTCGGCCGTTTTTTTTTCTTTTTACTCGCTGCTTTTTATTGCGAGTTGCCCAATCATTTCGGCTATTTTTGTATGCATATATTTTACTTGCTAATTTTATTGCAAGTTGCCCCATCATTTCGGTTATTTCATATGCATTTTTGGCTCGCTGACTTTTCGCCGCGAGTATGGAACTTGGGATCTGATACCAATCTTAGCATCAGCATCGCTACGACTGGAATATTGCCAGGAGCGAATTATCATTTGCCGCGAAAGGACTCGGAATTTGTTACCGATTTAGGCATCAGCATCGCTACAACTGGGATATTGCCAGGAGCGAATCATCATTTGCCTCTGTCGATTTGAACGAAGATGGCTTAGCAAATAGGGTTAGGATCCTGTCGACTAAGGCTTTTGACTTCATGAGCCGTAAGGGCCTCATAAAGGTGTTTCTCCCTACGAGTCGTGAGGATCTCGTAGGTGTATTTTCTTCTTAGGAATCGTGAGGATTCCTAAGTGTATATTCTCTTATAAGTCGTAAGGATCTTGTAAGAGTGTTTTCTCCTTGTAAATCGAGAGGACCTACAAGTTTTTGTTTTTCAAATGAGGGCATTCCTCGTCGTTGGTGGGACTCGGCAAGGAAATGATTATTTATGCTCGTGGATTGTATATAAGGGTCAGTATTGAACCGCTTGTAGGGCAATCTGGGAAAGGTGATGGCTTAAGAACAGGTTCAGATCCCTGTAGCTTAAGGCTTTTGAATCTTATGAGCCATGAGGGTCTCATAAGAGGGTTCTCCTTACGAGTCGTGAGGATCTCGTAAGTGTAATTTCTCCTTAGGAATCGTGGGGATCCCTAAGTGTGTCATTCCTTTGTGAGTCATAAGGATCTCACGCAGGTAGTTTTCTCCTTACAAGGTCGAGAGGACCTTACAAGTGTCTTTTAACAAGATTGCGCCCTTTCGGGTTTTCATAAACTTGCCGGTATCCTCGCTGTTTTTACTCATGGAGCCCTTTCGGGTTTTCATCCGTGCCCATTTTTCTTGTGGACGTACCTTTTTTTTACGAGTCTGCGCTAGGATGCTGCGGTTTGTAGTAGTTTACAGACGTTTCGGTCAGGCGTGGTATTTTTTCAAGAACCGACCATTTATTATCCTGAAGGGTCTTTCGCCATGCATATTCATGAGCAAATAAGCCCCACTTTGGTAGACCTTGTCTATGATGTATGGGCCCTCATAATTCGGCTCGAACTTCCCACGGTACGATTGGGGATCATAGGTCTCTTGACCACTAGCACGAGTTCGCCTTGGCAAAATGTCCTCGGCCTAGTCAATCTCTCGTATGAGCACGTCATCTTCGCTTTGTAAGCCTCCAAGTTTTGCTGCGCTATGAGCCGAGTTTCATCGAGGGCGTCGATCTCCTAGAGCCGAAGATGAGCATTCTCTTCGTTTGTTAGCTCGTAATGAACTGCCACTCGTAGAGAAGGTAACTCTATCTCCAAGGGGAGTACTGCTTCCGTGCCGAATACCAACGTGAATAGCGTTGTATTTGTGGCCGTTTTGAACGTGGTCCGATACGCCAAGAGAGCTTCATGCAATCTCTCGTGCCAGTCTTTTTTATTTTTGGACACCGTCTTCTTTATGATCTTTGTCAAGGTTTTGTTGAAAGCCTCATCTAGACCGCTAGCTCGGGGATTATAGACCGAAGAGTATCTCCAGTCTATATTATGCTGCTGTAGGAAGCGGATGATTTTGTGACTTCTGTAAGCTGGCCCGTTATCGAAGATAATCCGTCGTGGAGTGCCGAACAGATAGATGATGTGTGTCTTGAAGAAATGGAGAATATTCTCCGTTTTCACTTCTCTTAGCGGTACTGCTTCTGCCCACTTGGAGAAGTAATCAGTTGTCGCCAGTATGAACCGATATCCTTTGGACGATGCTGGTTCTATGGGCCCAATTATGTCGGTTCCCCACATCTCGAACGGCCAACTAGCCACTGTTGGGTGTGGCGGGTTTGGATGATGGTGGATGAAGTCCCCGTGAATTTGGCACAAGTGGCATTGTTTCGCGTATTCGAGGCAATCCTGAATCATCGTGGGCCAATAGTAACCCATCCTTTTGATCTTCAGCTTCATCGTTGGCCCGGCTTGATGAGAACCACAGATTCCGTCGTGAATTTCTTGGACGACTTTCCTTGCTTCTTTTGGTCCCAGGCATGTTAGCCACAGAGAGTCGAATGATCTCTTATACAGAGTATCATTGACGAAGGCGAAAGACAGAGCTCGTTTAATAAGCTGATATCTTAAGGACGCATCTTCAGGTGCTCGACGGGATTTGAAGTAGTCTATAAAGACTTCTCTCCAATCTTTAGCCTTTTCCTGGTCTTTTATTTGTAGGTCCGTTTGCTTGGTCGCTCCCTTTTCTTCGGATGACTCCGGAGATATTTCTGCTGGTGCAAGAACCCTACGGCTTTATACAACGATCCTCACGTCATCGAGGTTTTCGTCAGCCAGTTCTTTAGCGAGTTTGGCTAATGCATCCGCCTTGCTATTTTCCATACGCGGTATGCTTTCTAAGACGTAGGAAGGGATTTGAGTCAGCAATTATTGCACTCTTTCGCCGTACTTTACCAACTCTGGTTTGTACGTTTGATAGTCGCCGTTTACTTGACTAACGACCAGCTGGGAGTCTCCATATATGAGGAGGTTTTCGATTTCCATGTCGACAGCGATATCAAGACCTGCTATCAAGGCTTCATATTCCGCTTCATTATTTGTCCTCGGCACTATTAAGGAAAAGGCAAAGCGCATTATCCCTCCTTGCGGAGTCACGAAGATAAGGCCTATCCCATATTTGATTATAGGGGTGTTGTGCTTTCTCTTCTTCATGGAAGATGCCCCATCGAAGTAGAGTTCCCATCGGGTATCACTCCTTCCTCTCTCCCTGTCGATCGTGTCAAACGCGTGCTCGTCCGGCAATTCATAATTTAGGGGTGAATCGGCAGGTATCGGATGCTCAGCGAGGAAGTCGGCGATGGCCTGGCCTTTCACTGCTTTGAGGGTCCGATAGATTATCGAGAACTCCATCAAGAGGAGGGCCCATTTAGCGAGCCGTCCCGTCAGAATGGCTTTTGACATCAAATACTTAAGAGGATCCACTTTTGATATGAGATGGACCTCATGCACCAAAGCAAAATGCCGAAGCTTCGTTATCGCGAAGATTAGCGTCAGGCAGTGTTTTTCGATAGGGGAGTAGTTGTTTTCTTCCCCCAAGAGAACTCGACTCAAATAGTAGAGGGCTCTCTCTCTCCCATGGTCATTTTCCTGTGCCTATAGCACGCCTAAAGAACCTTCAAGGGCTGTTGTGTACAGGATGAGGGGCTTTCCTTTGACTGGAGCTGTCAGTACTGGCGGATTCTGCAGGTAATGCTTGATTTCGTCCGGTGCGCTTTGGTATTTGCGATCCCAAACGAACGGGGTTCCCTTCTTCATCAGGTGGCTGTAAGGACGGCATTTTCCGGAGAGGTTGGCTATGAACCGTCGGATGTATGCGAGCTTCCCTTGTAGAGACCGTAGTTGTTTCAAAGTTCTTGGAGAGGGCATTTCCATAATCGTCTTGATTAACAGGTCTATTTCGAAGCCCCGGTGTCGTACGATGAATACTAGGAACTTTCTCGAGGAAACTCCGAACGCGCATTTGAGAGGGTTCATCTTCAGGTTGTATTTCCGAAGACGTTGGAACACTATCTTCAGATACTCTCAATGCTTCTCATGCGATTTGCTTTTCACCACGAGGTCGTCAATATAACATTCGATGATCTCGTGGATGGGGTCATCAAAGATCTTTGTCATGGCCTTCTGATAGGTTGCGCCGGCATTCTTCAAGCCGAAAGGCATCACTTTGTAGCAGAATATTCCCAGGGGAGTCCGGAAAGCGGTATGCTTCTGGTCTTCGGGGTGCATCTTTATTTGATTGTACCCTGATGATCTGTCCATGAAGGAAAAGACTTCGTGAGTGGACGCGTTGTCTATCATCAGCTCGGTAACTGGAAATCATCCTTCGGGCAAGCTTTGTTGAGGTCCCAAAAGTCTACGCAGATGTGCACCATCCCATTTTTCTTCATCACTGGGATAATGTTGGCGATCCAGTCAGGATACTGAACTTCTTGGATAATACCGGAGTCGATTAGCTTCTTGACTTCGGCGTTGATGCTCATTTTAAGTTCGAGCCGCATTCTCCTCGATGCTTGTTTGACTGGCTTGACGTCAAGGGATGTCGCCAATTTATGCACAACTATTTCCGGATCTAGCCCCTGAAGGGTTACCTTACTGCCCCGGCCAACTTCCGTGGCCAAATGCGGAACAAAAAATTTCTATCGATACGAAACTTGGCACTAGAATAAACCTAAACCGGATCTTGAGCATAAACATAACTAGCAAAACTAAAGAGAGCTATCTACCATGATGAAGAAATCTCACCAAACGAACCAAGTCCTTCGGTCTTCTTTCTTCATCTCTAGCTCCATGTGTCCTCCTTGAACTTGTTCGATCTCCATTTCTGGCTCCATCGGTCCTCCAGGATCGAGCTTGTTCTCCGGCCTTCCTTTGTCGTAGATGATCCACCCGGGGAATATGATCCATGGTTTTAGCTCCTCACAATATGTCAAATGGAGCAACTAGAGAACTTAGGTTGCTAAACGAAGTAGTCTAGGATGTAGTGTGATAATCTAAGTATTTGCTATCTCTTTCTAGCCTCTTCACTTGTTTCTCAACTCATGAGAATGGTAGTGAAGAGGAAGAAGATGAAGGTGGAGGAAACTCAAGAGGAGGGAGGAGATGAAGAGAAATGGGAGCTCATGAAAAATAATCAAGCCTCAAAAGAGAGAAATTACACACAAAGGTTTGGTGTATGAATTTCTTGAATAAACAATCAACAACCATGCTTCAATAGTAACTCCAAATGAATTAAAAATTCATTTGAAGCATGGTCATTGCCATTCCTCCCATACCTCACACTTTACACCTCATTTCCATTTATCAAATAAATGGAAAAGACATAATGAGGTGGCCACCTTCTAGAAGGTAATCTGTAATAAATACGGATTACAGTCTGCTGTATATACATATTTGCATTCGGATAAAAATCCGAATGCCTAAAGAGATGGGATAACACGAAGAACGTAATACTAGAATATACATATCGAAATACATATATGTAAATTATTAAATCGATACCCGATTTAATAATCCGGCTCATACCCGAGCCGGCTAGTATTATCAACTGTCCGATCGAAAGTCCGAGTACAAAGTACATCAATTGATCGAGACCCTGCACGTATCCAATACGGCTACTACATCATTTCACCTGAACCATGGAAACCCTCTGTGTAGGACTCTAAAGACTCGACAGTATGACGGCAGTGAGTTACTGGATAAATCCATAACCACAAGCACGTCAGCGGCACTAGCTGTACGTAACGGCTACTCGGGTACTTGTCAAAAGGAAGGCCGACGAGGAAACTCATCCGGATCCCTACTGAGCCTATCTGTGATAATCTTCGTATAGTCCGGTCTCTTCGTCTGAGAGTATCGCATACCGGGTCTAGGGGGTGGTAAGTGTCAGACCCTAACAACCCGATAAGTGATGTGGCTCAGGACCAATCCGGGAAACTACTAATCAGTCTATCAGTAAATCCCAATTGTCTTGGCCAAGATCTTATGGTCCTAACCAATCGAACACAGTGCGATATCGACTCCTAATACCAGGAGAGACGAATCCTCGATAATCGCTCACTGCCTCCATGTGGCACGGGACTGTACCCAACCAAAACCTGTTTGCACGACTCAGTAGAGCTGTGGTAGGGTAGTAATCAAAGAACAGTGGGAACTCACACGAGAAAAATGCCGATCTCAGGTCTAAAGACTAACATGTACTCATGTCACCTGAGAACTTCCACCTGACGATAAGTATAGTACCATATGGAAGTTCTCGGCGAGTCCGTCCGGTGTACTCACCCCCAGTGAGCACTTGTATACGATCTTAGGTCTAAAGACTAATGGTTGCGGGACTAAACCATCGCCCCTCATCGGGGTCTAGAAACGTATACACTAGTCTACTCTGGAATATCGATGCCCAGTCTCAATACTCCCACGACTAGGGACCATTTAAGGATGTGCGTACTGACTACCCAACTCTTACAAGTATGATCGCCATCACAACGCATGTAGTCTAGAAATTATCCTACGGGCTTTATCAACATGTATAAGAGATATGTAATAGCAAGTAAAACATGCACATGTTAAGATAAAGACAAACCAGATAGCATACTATCATATCGAGCAAGACTGTCCTATACATATATATATGTCTAAGCATCCATATGTATACATATATAATAATGGCCTCTAGGACATGCATATCCAACAATCTCCCACTTGCACTAAGGCCATATATATTGCCGTACCGAGTATCCAACGTCTGCTCTAGGGCCAGCTATTGGCGTACCGCATACCCAACATCTTAAAAAGTCTCTTGAACTGTTCTTGAGGAAGGGCCTTGGTGAATGAATCCACAGTGTTGTCTTTTGTATCCACTCTCCGGACCTCGATCTCATGGCGATCTACGATCTCCCTGATCAGGTGATACCGCCTTAAGATGTGCCTGGATTTCTGATGGGACCGTGGTTCCTTCGCTAAAGCTATAGCCCCATTATTATCACAATATACAGGTATCGGATCAACAATGGACATAACTACCTGAAGTTCAGCTATGAAATTCTTCATCCAGACCGCTTCTTTTGCGGCATCGCTTGCAGCAATGTATTCAGCCTCCATCGTCGAGTCTGCAACGGTATCCTGTTTGGAGCTCTTCCAACACACCGCCCCTCCGTTGAGGGTAAATACAAAACCCGAGACAGACATGCTGTCATCCTTATCACTCTGGAAGCTTGAATCGGTAAAGGACTCGATCCTGAGGTCTCCATTACCGTAAACCAGGAACATCTCCTTAGTCCTTCTCAGGTACTTGAGAATGTTCTTCACTGCTGTTCAGTGGTTCTCACCTGGGTCTGACTGATACCGGCTCACCACGCTCAGCGCATAAGCTACATCTGGTCTTGTACATAGCATCGCATACATTATAGATCCTATCGCCAAAGCGTAGGGTATAGTGCTCATTCGAACCCTCTCCTCATCGGTCTTGGGAGACATCTCCTTGGTAAGGGTGATTCCGTGCAATGCAGGTATATTACCGTGCTTGGAATCTTCCATACTAAATCTTTTTAGTACGGTCTCTATGTATCTGGATTGCAATAATCTCTTAGATCTATCTTTGTAGATCTTGATCCCCAAAATGTACGAGGCATCACCCAGGTCTTTCATGGAGAACCTTTGTGATAAGAATAGCTTGACCGATTGTAGCATAGGAATGTCATTTCCTATCAAAAGAATGTCATCCATGTACAAGACTAGGAACATGACAGTTCATCCTACAATCTTCTTATATATACATGGCTTATCTTCGTTCTTGATGAAGTCAAAGTCTTTGATTGTTTCATCAAAATAGATGTTCCAGCTTCGCAATGCTTGCTTTAATCCATAAATGGATTTAAGCAACTTGCACACCTTCCCGCTGCTCCCACTGTCTACAAAACCTTCCGGTTGATCCATATAAACGCATTCTTCCAAACTTCCGTTTAGAAAAGCCGTTTTTATGTCCATCTGCTAGATCTCATAGTCATGGAAGACAGCAATGGCAAGTAGGATCCGAATGGATTTGAGCATAGCCACTGGAGAAAAGGTTTCGTCATAGTCCACACCTGGTCTTTGACGAAAACCTTTTGCAACGAGTCTAGCCTTATAGGTTTCCACTTGCCCATCTACACCAAGTTTCCTTTTTTAGATCCATTTGCATCCAACGGGTTTTATCCCAGGTGGAGCAATATCCAAGGTCCACACTTTATTGGTGTACATGGACTCCATTTCGGATTGCATAGCATCCAGCCATTTATTAGAGTCCCTACTGATAATGGCCTGCCTGAAACTAGTAGGATCATCTTCTTCCAAGATGCAATCCTCTCTATCCCTGTCTATGAGAAAACCGTAGTATCTCTCGGGCGGATGAGAAATCCTACTAGATCTGCGGAGTGGCTGAGGTTCGTCTGGGATTACTGAATCTAGTGGTTTCTCCAAATCCTCAGTTACATTTTGTGGTTCATGGATTTCTTCCAGTTCTACTGTACTCTCACTAGTTTCTTTTGCAAGAAACTCCCTTTCTCAAAAGGTAGCATGGCGTGATACAAACACCTTCTGTTCCTCAGTGTGGTAGAACAGATATCCTAGTGAATCCTTAGGATATCCCACAAATTTACATAGAACTGAACGTGCTTGAAGCTTGCCCAGTTTCTGTGTTTTCACATAGGCTGGACAACCCCATATCTTAATAAATTTAAGACATGGTTTCTTACTACTCCATATTTCATACGGAGTTTTAGGCACAGATTTAGACGGAACTTGATTCAGAAGGTATACCGCTGTCTGAAGCGCACGTCCCCAGAATAAAAGAGGCAACTCAGTATTACTCATCATGGAGCGAACCATGTCCAACAGGATACGATTCCTCCTCTCCGACACACCGTTGTGCTGTGGTGTATATGGAGGAGTACGCTGAGAGAGAATTCCATTCTCTTTTAAGTAATCTAGGAATTCCGTGCTTAAGTACTCCCCTCCCATATCAGACCGGAGGATCTTCATACTTTTGCCAATCTGGTTCTCTACTTCGTTTCTAAATTCTTTGAATTTCTCAAAAGTTTCAGATTTTTGTTTCATAAGATACACATATCCGAACCTAGAGAGATCGTCAGTGAATGTGATGAAGTACGAGAACCCACCCCGTGCATGTATAGACATTGGACCACATACATCACTGTGTATGAGTCCCAAGAGTTCTCCTACTCTTTCTCCGTGTCCTGTGAACGGAGATTTGGTCATCTTTCCTTTGAGACAAGACTGACAAGTTTCATAAGATGAAAATTCGAACGTGTTCAAGAGTCCATCTTTATGTAACTTGCTTAGTCTTTTCTCTCCGATATGACCAAGTCTACAATGCCATAAGTAGGATTCCTTCGTATCTGAACTCTTCCTCTTGCGTGTGTTTTGCACATTGAGAACTGTGTTCTGATTTAAAACATAGATACCATTACACAGTGTACTTTCTGCAACCAATACCTTATCAAGGTAGATGTTCATGATATTTCTATCAAGAACAAAATTATATCCATCTTTATCAAGTAAAGAAACTGATATGATGTTGAAAACCATGGAAGGTACATAGTAGCAATTGTTCAAAATCATAGTATTGCCATTTGGCAACACTAGGTGATATTCACCGACGGTTGCAGCATTAACTTGTGCTCCATTCCCTACCCTGAGGGACATATCACCAGGTCCAACTATCCTACTTTTTCTCAGTCCCTGTAATAAATTACAGATATGAGATCCTGATCTGGTATCTAGTACCCAGGAGGTAGGACTGACCGAAAAGCAGTTCTCAATTACAAGAACACCTGAAGTGGATGCATTAGTATGCTTCTTCTTCAATGGGGTCTCCTTGGAATCCATACAATCCCCTTTCCCTTGCTCACACTTATGACTGTTGTCGTAAATTAAAGCCGAACCGACGTTCCCCAGCCCTGAATAAGAATTCGGATCGGTCAAGCGATACATTTTATTATCTTGATTAGGGCGTGAAAAGGTTGCTACCTGGAGAGAGAGAAAAGGAATACTCAGCATGCGCTCTTGCAAGATTTAGATTGGTTATTAATTTATCTAACCAGGATGGCTCCCAATGTTTCCTCGAATTCTTCTTCAAACGCTAAAAGAAAAACTAGTCAGGATTAATCGCACGTCACGATACTTGCTTAACCTTTCAGCCAGGCTAGTGTTGGTACTTCGAGTGAGGTTTTCCAACGCTTTCGCGAAGTTCCTTAGTTATATAATTTCTTTTCCCTGGAGGCGTAGCCCTACTAATACCTTTCTAGACACCTACTTGGTTTATAGCATTGATTGTTAAGTGTGATAATCTCCTGAGAGTAATCCTACTCATCAGTGGGATCGGGATCCAACTATCATTGTGTGATGCACTAGATGTAATCCACTCTAGTCACTACACTCCAGAAGGTATGCTAAATCTGCAAGTTTCCTGTATATTTGAAACTCCCGATGTGGTTTTTGCCCCTAGGACCCAAGTGACCTTGACGAATAATCAACAAATCAAAAGGTCCTAGTCAAGTTCAACCCATCGTTATCCTGGATTGCATTAGACCCGCCTGCATGATTCTTGATGAATAATCAACAAAATCATACGACTGTCCTATGCAATCACATCTATCAGTGCAACAAAGAATCATTACTCAGCTACCATTCACTGCGCCTTGACGAATAATCAACAAACGCAGCACGAATACTAAGTGGTAATTATCTGAAACGACGGAGGGCTACGACTGGGTTTTTGGCGGAAAAACCCGTTAACGTAACGAACTTGATATCGTTGAAAGAATCCAAGTGGTTTTACAAATATTTATAGTGGCGAAAACTTTTGCTAAAGAGCTCACTCCCTGTGAAGGGATCTCGGCTCTTTCCTCATCGAATGAGGTGCAGGATATTCCAAAATGAATACCACGATGCAAAGAAAAAAATAATCGACTATAGTGAAGTTATTACGTTGACGCAAACTTTTACTCAAGGGGTCACTCCCGATGAAGGGATCTCGGCCCTTATCTCGTCGAATGAGGTGCTGGATATCATAACCGAATACCACTGTGCAAAGGAAAAGAGAACGTCTATAATGTCAGTTTTTCGAAATCTGTTCTAAAAACATTTTTTAGGTTTCTTTTCTTACATTAATCAAAATTAATGCGGTCTCATCATTTTAATCCTATCATACCAGAAAAGAACGAAAATACAATGTACGTATATGCCATCCGCATTCGCCACTGGGCCTCGTCATCACCCGTTAGGTTACTTAACTAACGACAGAGCGGGGGCTGGACTAGCACGGGTGTAAAACATATACAACACCTACTAGTATATATATAAGTATATATAACATTCGTCCCAGGCATAATAATAAGCAACATCACAGAATCTCAGCCAACAATACAGAAAGGTGGATAATCTTGGAGCCCCAGGTTTCATTTGAGCCACAAATAAAACCCGACGTTCTCGATCGTGTGGATAGCCTGTGCAATGAAAACCTGGACCCCTACGAGCATGGAAAGTTACCCACCAATCCCAGAAGTGAGGCATCCCCCTTCAATAAAGTGAATGGGCCACCCAGCACTTCACGGAATCCGGTAACATGGGCGCCCCTCTGTGGGTCATCCTATACCCCCTACGAGTGCGGCGAATAGCCCGCCAATTCTAGAATGAAGCCCCCTCCGTCTCAATGCCATGAGATGCGGGCTTGTTGCCTTTTAGAACCCGGCTATTCATGCACTCCACCACGGGGTAATCCTAGTGCAGAAAAAAATATGTACAAATGGTGACATCGACCTCAACCCGGTCGTGCCCCAAAATAATATGCAACCCGGCAAAGACGGCAGTCCACATGTCGGATGCTTGCCCCGCAAAATGAATATACAAATGAATATAAACTGTACCGCTAACATTTCACCACATGCTATCCACCATGACTATCAAACTACAATCACAGCACAAGCACAAAATATCAACGCGAATGTCACATTCGCAAAACCCGTCTAAAAGAACATATAGCAATCAGACGAGTTTTACCGATCGAGTGACATTCACGGTCGCGGATAAAACTGAATGTATGTAAACAAAATATGTATTTTAAAATTTCGATCGACTAAACTTTCCCAAATTGGCCCCAAAGGAAAATAGAGCACTCAAACAAATCTAGGCACTATAGCCCAGAAAAGCGAGGCGGAACCGCCGCAAAATGTGACATTTTGCTCCGGTTCCGCCGCCGAATTTTGGAGTCACGCGCCCTAATTTTTTTCACAGCTATAGTTTTGCATGAACATATTTTTAAGATGCCTAAAAAATTTTTTGAACAACTTTAAAATTCGACAGCAAGCACACCAAAAATGGAAATACGATTCGGAAATTTTGGTCGATCGAGATTTTAACCTTGTGCAAACTAGCTAGTAGGGTTTATAGCCTGGCTCTGATACCATGAAGGGTTACCCTAGTGCCCCGGCCAACTTCTGTGGCCAAATGCGGAACAAAAAATTTCTATCGATACGAAACTTGGCACTAGAATAAACCTAAACCGGATCTTGACCATAAACCTAACTAGCAAAACTAAAGAGAGCTATCTACTATGATGAAGAAATCTCACCAAACGAACCAAGTCCTTCGGTCTTCTTTCTTCATCTTTAGCTCCAAGTGGCCTCCTTGAACTTGTTCGATCTCCATTTCGGGCTCCATCGGTCCTCCATGTTCGAGCTTGTTTTCCGGCCTTGCTTTGTCGTAGATGATCCACCCGGGTAATATGATCCATGGTTTTAGCTCCTCACAATATGTCAAATGGAGCAACTAGAGAACTTGGGTTGCTAAACTAAGTAGTCTAGGATGTAGTGTGATAATCTAAGTGTTTGCTATCTCTTTCTAGCCTCTTCACTTGTTTCTCAACTCATGAGAATGCTAGTGAAGAGGAAGAAGATGAAGGTGGAGGAAACTTAAGAGGAGGGAGGAGATGAAGAGAAATGGGAGCTCATGAAAAATAATCAAGCCTCAAAAGAGAGAAATTACACATAAAGGTTTTGTGTATGAATTTCTTGAATAAACAATCAACAACCATGCTTCAATAGTAACTCGAATTAAAAATTCATTTGAAGCATGGTCATTGCCATTCCTCCCATACCTCACACTTTACACCTCATTTCCATTTATCAAATAAATGGAAAAGACATAATGAGGTGGCCATCTTCTAAAAGGTAATCTGTAATAAATACGGATTACAGTCTGCTGTATATACATACTTGCATTCGGATAAAAATCCGAACACCCAAAGGGATAGGATAACACGAAGAACGTAATACTAGAATATACATATCGAAATACATATATGTAAACTATTAAATCAATACCTGATTTAATAATCCGGCTCATACCCGAGCCGGCTAGTATTACCAACTATCCGATCGAAAGTTCGAGTACAAAGTACATCAATCGATCGAGACCCTGCACGTATCCAATACGGCTACTACATCATTTTGCCTGAACCAGGGAAACCCTCTCTGTGGGACTCTAAAGACTCGACAGTACGCCGACAGTGAGTTACTGGATAAATCTATAACCACAAGTACGTCAGCGGCACTAGCTGTACATAACGGCTACCCGGGTAGCTGTCGAAAAGGAAGGCCAACTGGAAAACTCATCCGGATCCCTACTGAGCCTATCTGTGACAATCTCC
The DNA here is from genome assembly GCA_030015575.1 of Agapanthus africanus. Classification (NCBI taxonomy): domain Eukaryota; kingdom Viridiplantae; phylum Streptophyta; class Magnoliopsida; order Asparagales; family Amaryllidaceae; genus Agapanthus; species Agapanthus africanus. Next base: position 490,030,322 of record CM057346.1, on the reverse strand, counting down.
ATACAGTCTGGTCTCTTTGTCTGAGAGTATCGCATACCGGGTCTAGGGGGTAGTAAGTGTCAGACCCTAATAACCCGATAAGTCGTGCTGATGTGGCTGAGGACCAATCCGGAAATCTACTGATCAGTCTATCAGTAAATCCCAACTGCCTTGGCCAAGGTCTTATGGTTCTAACTAATCGAACACAGTGCGATATCGACTCCTAATATCAGGAGAGACGAATCTCCGACAATCGCTCACTGCCTCCATTTGGCTCGGGACTGTACCCAACCAAAACCTGTTTGCACGACTCAGTAGAGCTGTGGTAGGGTAGTGATCAAAGCACGGTGGGTACTCACACGAGACAAATGCCGATCTCAGGTCTAAGGACTAACATATACTCATGTCACCTGAGAACTTCCACCTGACCATAGGTATAGTACCATCTGGAAGTTCAATTTAGTCCGTTCGGTGTACTCACCCCTAGTGAGCACCTGGATACGATCTTAGGTTTAAAGACCAATGGTTGCGGGACTAAACCATCGCCCCTAATCGGGGTCTAGAAACGTATACACTAGTCTACTCTGGAATATCGATGCCCAGTCTCGATACTCCCACGACTAGGGACCATTTATGGATGTCCGTACCGACTACCCAGCTCCCACAATTATGATCGCCATCACAACGCAAGTAGTCTAGCAATTATCCTACAGGCTTTATCAACATGTATAAGACATATGTAATAGCAAGTAAAACATGCACATGTTAAGATAAAGACAAACAAGATAGCATACTGAGAAAGACTGTCCTATACATACATACATACATACATACATACATACATACATATATATATGTCCAAGCATCCATATGTATACATATACAATAATAGCCTCTAGGGCATACATATCCAACAGCCCCGGCATCTCGGAGTAGTTCCATGCGAAGCATTCTTTATACTGCATGAGCACGTCTCTTAGCATAGCTACCTGTTCTTCGGACAGCTGATCACTGACGAACGTAGGCCTCGGGTCGTTTGCCGTTCCTAAGTCGATCTTCTTTAGGTTGTCTAAAGTAGTATGTATCTTATCCTCCAATTCTTTTGGTGCTGGTGGAAATTTCGAGATTACCTCGTCTTCATCCTCATTTTTGAAGCACCAGGAGTGGTCATCCACATTATCACGCTCTCCTTCTTCCGACATCGTTACCGTGTGACAGGTGCGAGATCGTTTCCAAGACCGATGTTGATCTGGTTCTACTCTCGCCATATACGTTGCTTTTGGCACATGTTTTTGCGGTGGGGCGACCCTCCAACTGTTGGATAGAGGGAACCTGTCGAGTTGATATTGGTCTTCGACCCAGTTTTTGAATGTGAAGCAGTTTTCGAGAAGATGTCCTATCGCTCGGTGATAGGAGCAATAATCCGGGTGAAAGACCTCGTCTGCTTGTTCGGGATGTTTGGACTCCGGGAGCGTAATCATTTGATGTTTCATGACAAGATCGAATATCTTCATTGTCTTGTCTTGAGGAAAAGAATATGCTTCACCCATCTTCTTTATAAGAGACGGGTCCCGGCTGCTCAATTCTCGACCGCGTGGCTTCTTGGACCCGCTTTGCCGCCGTCGAACGTTTTTTCCGTTCTTTAGTTTGTTTTTGCCTCCGTGTCGGGTCTTCTGTATGACGGGCCGGCGACGAAGGGTATCGTCGTTCTCCGTAGCCTGCTGAAGGAGGCGCTGCGTCCTGGCCTTCTCGTAAATGGCCATTTCACGGTTGTAGTCATCCCGGGCCTTTTGACCCGCTTCCCTTATTAGCTTGTCCATCTATTCTTCAAACGACGGACTAGGCATTTTTGCGGCAGGATCCCGTTTTGGTTCAATTGTAGTGTCTTCTAGCAGAGCATCTCCTTCTTTATCGAAGTCATGTATAATGTAGCAGCCATAGAATCGCTCCCGTTTCTTGGATTGAAAATATTCAAGCCCAATCGTTTTCATTCTCCCGTTGGGCAATTTTCGCTGAGTTTCGAGGACGTTCCAGATCCTGTTGTAGAACTGAGCTTGTCGAGCAGTCTGTTTGAAGGGTACGCTTTGGCGTCTCAACAGCCTTTTTAATCCTTTTGTGTAGTATCTGAGCAGACGGATGGGCTGGAGCCTGTCAAGCGTAGAATCGGCACCATGCCAGATTTCTTTCTCCACTTTGGTTTCTGCGGATCAATAAAAGAGGATCGCCTTTTCATCTTTCCGCCTGGGAGGGATGTAGAACGTCTGCAGTTCTTGCATACTATAGGTATCAAGTGCGTCGAGCTTTTTGTAGTGCTGCCGTGGAACCATGGTGATTTGCAAACTCTGATCCTCTCGAGTGAAGACCTGCACCGATGGATGGACCGAGAACACTGCGTTGACTTCATCTTCAGAGTCGCTGTCAAAAACCAAAATAGGGGTAGATGGTCTCGGCTTGTTGCATTGGAGCGGCCCTGAATAGACTATCTCTTCTTCCTCCTCGGTATCACTCCCGAAGACCGGAATAGTGGTGATAGCTTTTTGTTTATTCTCTGGTTTATGGCATCTTTCCGTGTCTTCAAAGTTTGGTAGGAAATACTTTGCATCTTCGTACTTTTGGACTTCATTCACGGAAAATGGGTTCAGCTTTCCTGTCACGGTATACTCGAGACCATCTTTGAAGTACTTCATACACTGGTGTTGTGTAGAAGGGATGATATTGTACTCGTGTAACCAAGGCCTGCCGAGCAAAGCGTTGTAGCAGGTCTTAGCGTCAATGACATGAAATTTGATATCAGTGACGAGCAGCCCAAAACGTAGCGTTGGTATCACAGACCCGAGCGTCCGTAATGACTGGGAGTCGAACCCGGAGATAGTGATTTTATCCCGAGCGAGATGCTGGACGCTCATGCATATTTCTTTTAGCACCCTCATATTTAGGAGATTGACAGAGGACCCGTTGTCAACTAGGATCTTCCTTATCTTGATGTCATGGCAGTATCCACTGACATACAAAGGACGGTTGTGCTCGCATGTTCCGAGGAGGAGATCTTCATCGCCGAAAGTGACGTCAGCCGTGTGAACTTCTTCGAGCTCGTCCTTTATCTTTTCTTTGGCGAGGAAAGCTTGAAACTGTTCGGGCTCTTGTAGTTCCCTGATCAGGGAATCTCGCGCCTCTTTAGACAATAGAAGGGCATCCAAGACGCTCAGCGGTGAGGGTATCTTCCTCAAGTGTGCTAGGATGTTGTAATCTACTTTGCTTTTCTTTGGCGGGTTCTTGGCTGCCAGCTCTTCGACGACTCGATCATCGAGGGCGATATCCTCAGGGATTTTTTCCTTCCCCTTATCTTTTCTATTCGATCCCCTGTTTGCAAGTCCGAGATTCTTTTCGGGCAACGTACGGTTGCGCAGCTGAATATTCTCACAGTTTCACCTCTTCCTCTTTTCCTGAGGTGAATTCTTTGAAGAGAGGGTCGAGGGCTATTTCTTCATCAGAATCGCTCCCGAAGGCGAGAACTTGCGATCCCCCGGAATCAACCATGTGACAGTTGCCGGCAAATCCTTTACTCTCATCTGTCGTGCTTCTCTGTTCCCGACGAGCCTTGCGCATCAATTACCTGACGTGTTGTCGGTTGGTAACATATCCCTGCCACCAGTTTTTAAAGGCGTTGCACTCTTCGGTAGGGTGCGTGATCCTCCAATGGTATAAGCAGTAATTTGGATGTGCATCTGCTTCGTCAAGGTGTATGCTGCCAGGGGTATTTCCTTTAAAAGGCGGTAGCTTCATTCCCATTGACAAGGCTTTGGCGAATTGCTTCCTTGTCTTAAGCCTGCTTTTGTCTGCTGTAGGCATGCTTCGATCTGGTTGGGGTACTTTACGGTTTCTCAATACCGGAGCTTCTTCAAATTGACGCCGACGCTTGGCCCTATCGTATATGGCCGTTTCCCGCTCTCTGTCAGCTTTGCTTTTCTGAAGAGCTTCGCTCAGCAGCCTGTCAATCAATTCGTCTGATGGCTCCAGGGATTTTGGTTCCAGTTTTGGATATGCACCCAGTTTCTCTGTATCAGTATCCTCTTCACCGTCTATTGACGAGTGAGAGATCACATGGCAGCTTTCCACGTAATCCTCGGGCTCTTCTGAAGAATTGTCTCCTTCATCAGCGTCATCGTCTTCATTTTCAAGAACATGCTTAAAGAATTCGCCCAATGTGATTGGGGTCCATGCCCTCTGGTTATATTCTTCCAGTGCATCGATGTATTTCTGCAGACCTGTACGTCTATCGTCGGGTTGGACGGGCTTCTTGGCCTTCTTCTTTTTCTTTAAAGACTTTGGAGGCTTGGCCTGGATGTTTTGTCCATCGTTACCAATTCTCGGTGTTAGGCGCGGCTTCAACATCCCCTCAATAATCTCGGGCTCCAGCGGGCTCTTCCACCTAATCGCCGGACATGCTTGGAGATCTTTCAGCATTCTTTTAGTTTTTGTCGAAAGAACAACTTCCCTTGGAGCTTCCTCTATAAATGAGCATGATGCCCCTGGCGTGTCCATCTTTTTCGGAGCATGTGGTTGTGGCGGGTTAACCCCCCAGTTTTTATACAACACGAATTTGCCTTGCTGGTACTGGTCCTCAATCCAGTTTTTGAAGACAAAGCAATCTTCGATTGGATGGCCCATTGTTCGATGGTAGGGGCAATAGTTGGGACTGTTGACATCACCGGGCTGCAGTGGGTGTTTCGGATCCGGCAGGGTGATGAGCCTGTTGCGCATTGCCATCTCGAACAGTCTTCTCGTTTTATCCCGGGGAAACGAATAAGGACGTTTTAGCTTCTCGTTGAAGAATCGTTGTTTATCGTTTTGGTGATCAGCTGGTTTTGGACCACTGGGCTGCTGCTGAGCATTAGCGATGGAGGTCGCATTCCCTTTTCCCTTTTCGTTTTGAGGCTCCATTTTCGAGGAAGACGGTCTATGGCCTATCTGGTCCATTTAGGCCAGCTTGTCAATCAAGGCCCGGAAGGTAGTCGGCTTGAAAAACATCATGAACTGGGATATGGTCGCCTGAGAATCGAGGGTTCCTACGAACATGCCCAAAGCAGGAGCTTCCTCTATACGCTGTTCGCACTTCGACCATAGGTTCCGCCACCGAATTGCATACTGAACCCATGTCTCTCCCAGCTTCACTCTGGCATTGATCAACGCCGTGATTGGGGTACGTTCGCTGGCTCTTGTGAACCTTTGTGTAAACAGTAGCTCCATTTCTGCAAAAGTCTTGACAGATTCATTCGGGAGCTCGGAGTACCATTCGAATGCTGTCTCCAACAAGCTGCCAACAAACTGGCGAAGCAGCAGTTTGTCGTCACCCCCTGTATTACTGCACAGAGCCTTGAATTGAGCAACGTGCTGGTGTGGATTATACGTCCCCTTATACACATGGAATTTAGGGATCGTATATCCTAGCGGGTACTTTATTTGATCGTACCAACCCGGATAGGGTCGTTCAGTCTTTACGATTTGGCCGGCTGCTTCGCTCGGTTGATGAGCTCGTATCTGTTGAGCTATATAGTCGTCAAGGGCGGCTTTGGAGATGGTCTCTTCCCTGGCTGCTGATAAAGCCGGAAGAGGGCTTGATATCTCCCCTCTATCGTCTTCAATTATTACTGGAGGATCTTCGGCTGGGTGGTTTGGCTGGATCATCATGCCCACCATATCTTGGAATAATAGTGCCATTTGTTTTATATTGGTCGCTTGTTCCGCGGCCTCTTTGTCTTTCTTCTCGAGCATTCTTCGGAGGAACTCGGTGTCGGTTTCCTGTTCCCGGCGCTGTTCTGACGACGTCTCTAGGCTTTCTTTCGGCCCAGTGAGCGCGGCCATGGTTGTTAGCATCTCCTGGAGCTTTTGCTGTTACTCCTGGGCTTTTGTCACAGATCGGGTGAGTGGTCGATGACCCATAGAGATACGGCTATCCTCCTTCCCGGAAGCCATGTAGATGGTGTGCACCACCATGCCCCCAGACTTGGGGCGTTTGGATTCAGCGCCTTTGAGATTTGTCGCAGACACAGGGATCTTCTCCAGCCTTCTCTTTTTATGGGCAGTGGAAGTTGCGGGGGCTGTTGCAGCCAATGCTTTCCGTGGTACGACGGCGGTGAGATTCTCTTCTTGCCGGATCTTTATTCTCTTCTGTCGGCGGGAGTAGTCTTGGTTAATCATAGAGTCTTGGACTCTTCGTCAAACCCTGTGAATTTTGGAGGACAGCCGCTGAGGGGGCTGCTCCGGCTTTGCCTTTGTAGCGTTCTCCACAGGTGGAGGAGATCTTTTCAACACGGCAGTTGGAGTGTTTTTGCGCACCCTCCTAAGTGGTTCAAAGCTGTTCCCAATTGGAACAGCAGCATCAATTTCCACAGTTGGAGCTGGTGGAGTCAGTCCAGAAGGGGAACTGCCCCCAGCTTTCCTCACTCGGCGCCAGTGGCGACGTCGAGCGCGTCTTGCAGACGGGATCACCTCTGTTGTCGGGGTAGCTGCATCGTGCTTCATGCTTTGATGAGAAACTGCTGTTGGTGTCAGCCTATTAAAGACTGACATCCGTTGGAAGGGGATGGCCAACCTGTCGAAGGCAGACTTTTGAGCAGGGGTAGCAGCCTTGGTAACTTTGCCTGGAGCGGGAGTTGGAATGGCCAGCCTTGTGAAGACCAACCTCTTAGTAGGAGAAGTATCGCTGACGACTTCATTTACTGGAGCAGGGATGGCTATCTATTTCGGGATAACCCCTTCAGGTATTGCAGGCTTCTTCCCGGGCCCATTGGAGCTTTGGCCCAGTCTGTTATAGATCGAGGCGTCGGATTTGGGCGACCCGTTGAGAGGGGACGCGGTAGTCGCAAGCCGATCAAAGACCGACTTCTTTGGAGCTTCTTGCGATGGCACTGGGGCGTTGAAGCTTATTGGTGGGAGCATGGTCTCGAAGAGCAGTCCAGTGGTGGCTTGAGTCACCTGTTCCACTGGCATGGCGAAGATGGAGGCCGCTTGGGGCCCATAAGTAATTCCTCCGGCGAGGATGGAGTGAGAGTTGTTGTTACAGCTAGTGCAGTTGGAAGCCATTTTCTCTGCACGGGAGCAAGACACCAAATCTTAGTACCTCAAATCCAAGAGCAACCATATCAAACCGCGATTTGTTCGCGAACACGACACACGAAGTGTGGAGTGAAAAGAGAAAAAGGTCCCACCGGGCGTGCTAGAATCTGTTCTTCGCCGAAAGACGCGACCGGGACGTTGGGACGTCCGGCCTGAATTTTGGGGGCAGATGCTATTTGGTTTTATCTGTCCACCTCTCCGAAGATGCCAAGTTGATTTATAGCACCGTATATCGGAGGCTTAAACAGATGCGGCCGTTATAGCAGACTTCGTTAGATCCCCCCTCGTTTACGAGGGGTTTTTGATTGTGGGGACGCCCTTCCCTGCAGGTGCAAGCCCCTGCAGTTAATTACGTTACCGCATAGCGGTAACCACTTTCTCCTTCTCCAGATGGTCACTTCGTGTCGTGTGTGTTTGTTTTTTTTTGTTGCCCGTGGATTGTATACGGAGACTAATTTATGCCGTTGCCCGTAGGGCGTGGATTAGTCCAAATCCGTATTTTCTTAGATTTGAGTTTGATTTGGGTTTAAGGATCGCTAATCTCATTGAGATTAAAATCAACTTAAACGTTTGTTAAGGATACGTTAGTCTAATTTGAGACTAAGATCTACTCAATAGGATTTTGGGATCATTTAGATCCAACGAAAGAGTATTTGGACTCTATCGTTTTAGTTTAGAGACATTGCAGTCCACTGGGTTTAAGGACGTCATAGTCCATGGAGTTTAAAGACATGATAGTCAGTAAAGTTTAAATACATCATAGTCTATGGGGTTTAAAGACATCATAGTCTATAATTCTGGTTGTCAGGACCCGCCACCTCTCTGAAGATGTTGAAGAATTACAACGACACATATCAAAGGTGTGAAGAGATGTACCCTTGAACCGATGTTGGTTGAGAGATCTGTAGTCAAGGTTTGGAACTAAGATCAATTAAAGAGATTGTGAGCACATGGGCTCAGTTAATCTGAATTGATCACTTACGGCCAACTTGGGCTAAGTCCACTCAGATTTGAATAAACTGTTGAACATTTGTTTGCGCTCAGTCCCTTTTGGTTCAATAATGCTGAGCATTAAATTGGGTTCTGACACCCCTTTTTCTTTTGTCTTTTACCGAGTGTTGAACACTTTTTATGGCGCCGAGCTTTATTTAAAGAACACTTTGTGTTCTCTCAGCGTACACATGAGGAGCACGTGGTGCGCTTGGCGTTGAGCGCCAAACCTGAAGCGCTAAGGCGCTTCTTGTGAAATAGCGTACACGCGAGGAGCATGTGGTGAGCTTGGCGCTGAGCGCCAAACTTAGAGCGCTGAAATGCTTCTTTTGAAATAGCGCACACGTGAGAAGTATATGGTGCGCTTAGCGCTGAGCGCTAGACTTGGAGTGCTAAAGCGTTTCTTATGAAATAGCGCACACGTGAGGAGCACGTGGTGCGCTTAGAGCTGAGTGCCAGACTTGGAGCGCTGAAGCGCTTCTTTGGCAGTTCTGGTCAGTTCTGTGCTCTGAGAATTAAATTCTCGTTTATAAGAGACCTTATCTCACAGATCTAAGTTCTAAGTTCTTCTTTTTGTGAAGAGAGACTTTGTCTCATGGATCTAAGAACTAAGTTCTTGTTTTTATGAAGAGATTCTATGATCTCTTCTGTTTTTTGTGAAAGACTTTGTCTTGTAGATCTGTGATCTAGAAAAAGAACTAAGTTCTTTTGATATGAGAGTTAAACTCTCAAAAATCGAGGAGATGTTATGATCTCACTTATTATCATTTACCTTGAAGAAAATTTCTTTTTCTTAGAGCTTACTCTTCTCTTTTTCTTTTTGAAGTTTATGGGGGGGGGGGGTTCCTCTCTGTAAGACTTGAAGTCTTGGGTCCTTTATATAGGGGAGGCTAATTTGTTGAATCAGTTAATAAAATCTTTCTCTGATTGATTTGGGGATATTTCCCCACCATTGGATCTTTAATCCTAGGGCTTCTGTTTTACAAAAGACAATCTTCTTGTTTTTAATAAGATTGGGAAAATATTTTCCCATACAGAACTTATTCTGTATCTTGGTGATTTTTAATCACCATTGGATCTTTGATCCAACGGTGCTCCGATTTACAGAGCACAATCTTTCCTGTTTGGAAAGATTTGAGGAGTATTTCCTCAACAGAATTTTATTCTGTAATTTGATGATTTTTTAATCATCTTCGTTGGATCTTTGATCCAAGGGTGAAGAATATTTAGTTCTAGCGCTGGCGCTCTCGTGCTTTGCACGTGAGGCGCTGCCTCAGAGTTTTTGATCCTTGGCGCTAGCGCACTTAGTGCTAGCGCTCTCGTGCTTTACATGTGAGGCGCTACCTCAGAATCCTCAGCGTTGGCGCTCTTGGCGCGAGCGCTCTCGTGTTTTGCACGTGAGCGCTGCCTCAGAGTCTTTAACTCCTAGCGCCGGCGCTCTTGGCGCTAGCGCTCTTACGAGGCGCTGTGTAATACCCCAGAGCAGTGCGGTCTTAAGACATCATGGTGATCTGCTCTATCCACACTCAGTGCCGTCTGTTGCGGACATCTTGGTGATCTGAATGAGGGAGCCATTTCAGAACAATGGGATCGGGTCCTTAAGGCACATTCCGAAAGGGGACCGAACTGCATTATAAATATAATGATACCACCCTCAATTACAGAGATGCCTTTTAAGTGAACCGGAACTACAGGAGCTTGAGAACTCCGTAGTTAAGCGTGCTCGGGCCAGGGAAGTCTTAGGATGGGTGACCTCCTGGGAAGTGGCCCCTGGTCGGGTCCGGTTTGCTCTAAAGGGAAAAACCGTGCGGTTTCGGCCAGAGCGGACAATACCATCTGTATTGGGATGTGGGGCGTTACATTTATGGTGGCCCATGCAGGTCAGAGCTGTATAGAACCATACTATGCAGTTCTGTTCTGCGTGAATAAACCAAAGCAATATAACACAAGAACCAGCAACTAAAACATTCTTTACAATTCATGTTTCTTGAATCTTTTCATTTCATGTACTTGAATCTGTCCTAACCCAAATTTTTCTTCAAGGTTATGGATTCCCCAAACAACACAAGCGCCAATTTCAACAACACTCCACCTCCACTACCTATCGTACCTATTGTTCCTGCTCCACCTACCGAGCAAACAGTTCTGCTTGAGGTAATCCGCAGCCTTCTTGAGGGACAGCAACAGCTTTTGAACCATCCTGAGACTGAAGCGCCTGGGGTAAAGCAATTCAGGGTCTTACACCCCAAACAGTTCTCAAGAAAGGGAAGCCCACTTGAAGCTGAGGAATGAGCACAAGGTATAGAGGATGATCTGGCGGCAGCACAAGTGCCAGACATAGCTTGGGTCCGTGTGGCGAAACTGCAGCTCATGGACAATGCTCGCAACTGGTGGAAGGCAGAAGAAAGCCATCTTGAGCAGCCTATTGAATGGAAGACTTTCCGCGATAAGTTTGACGCAAAGTACTTCCCTGTGACTGCCAGGTTTGCCATAGAACAACAGTTCATTCATCTACAACAAGGTTCTATGTGGGTCAAGTCAGTAGATGAGTATGACGCTGAGTTCACCATGCTCAGTCGGTATGATATGTCACAGTATTTCAATTTTTAAATATCACATACTACACAGCTAACACAATCCTTTAAATAGATTCGCGGCATATTTGATACCGACAGACGAGATCAGAGCCCGTTGATTTCAACAGGGGTTGGACACGGAAATTCAGGCTGCTCTAGCCACAGGGAAATTTCCAACTCATGAGGATGCTCTGAAGCTGCCTGCAGTTATGAGGCAATGATAAAAGCGAGGGACAGACCTCAGTTTGCAGGAGTTAAGCGCCCTGCCAACCAGATGGCAGGAGGAGCCTCGTCCAGGTCATCTTTTGTACCAAGGCGACCCAGAATACCAAACAACAGGCCCGGCCTAGCCTTTTGTAACTATTGCAAGAGAAATGGGCATCTGGCGAGAGATTGCCGGCGTGTGAACAACCTTTGCTTGATTTGCGGCTCAGCTGCTCATGGTATTGGGTCTTGTCCTCATAAACAAGATCCAATTGCTGCACCCAGACCAGCAAACACTTACCCACAGCACCCAGCCATTCAAGCACCTACTCCAAGACTTGCACTACCTGCACCACCCAGAGGACCACAAGCTGCACCACCTCCTCGTCAGTTCCATCAAGCTCAAAGGAACGTTCCGAGGAATGCTCCTCAGGCCAGGAGGAATGTACCAAGGCACCAGGCTTTCACGATGACCGTGGAAGAAGCTGAGGCCACTGGCCAAGTTATCACTGGTAAACTTTTCTTCTCAAACCTTTCTTTTCAATCTTGCTACTTATTTACATACTTTTCCCTATACTTAAAACATATCCCACATACCTTAGGTACAATCTTAGTATCCTCAATACCTGCACTAGCACTGTTTGATACTGGAGCATCTCACTGCTTTATGTCGCAACGGTTCATCCGAACCCATGCGATTCCAGTCTCACCGCTTGTATCCAGCTGGAATGTCAGTTCAGGCAATGGCGTTCTAAAGGCAACAATGGGATACAGCTTGTGTCTGGTAGTCATCTGCAGCAGAGAATTTTATGCTGACTTCAAAGTACTGGACATACCGAACTTCGATGTGGTTCTAGGTGTGGATTGGCTTGGAAATTTTTATGCTACTATCGACTGTCGTCAAAGGAGGGTAGTATTCGAGATTCCAGACCATCCGGTCTTCTATTTCAAAAGCGGAGACCGAACCCTAGAGCCAAGCACCTACAAAGAGAAGCCAAGGGAAGCAGTAGTTGCAGCAGCTCAAGCGGAGGAAGAATGAAGACCAGATGTGGTTCGAGAGTTCGACGATGTGTTTCCTGAAGATATATCAGGTTTGCCTCCCGATCGAGCTCTTGAATTCAGCATTGATTTAGTACCAGGAGCACAATCGGTGATCAAAGCACCTTATCGACTAAGTCCGGAAGGGTTGAAGGAAGTTCGAACACAGTTGGACGAATTACTGGCGAAAGGATGGATTCGTCCCAGCACTTCAAGTTGGGGATCACCTGTACTACTTGTGAAGAAGAAGGAAGGTTCATACAGAATGTGCATCGATTACAGAGTCTTGAATGAAGTCACTATAAAGAACAAGTATCCACTCCCGCGCATCGACGATTTATTCGATCAGCTAAGTGGATCTTGTATGTTCTCTAAATTGGATTTTCGTTCAGGTTATCATCAGGTGAAGGCCAAGGAAGCTGATATTTATAAAATAGCTTTCAGAACTCGCTATGGACATTACGAATTTCTAGTGATACCATTTGGAGTGACCAACGCACCAGAAATATTCATGAACCTATTGAATCAAGTTTTCCGGGAGTACTTAGACAGGTTTGTTGTCATCTTCATCGACGACATCCTGGTGTATTCTAAGAGTCGGAAAGAGCATGCCGAGCACCTACGAATTGTCCTGGAAACTCTTCGACAACATCAACTCTATGCCAAGTACAGCAAGTGCGAGTTTTGGCTAAAGCAAGTTAGTTTTTTTGGACATATCGTATCAGGAGAAGGAATCTCTGTGGATCCAGCGAAGGTTTCAGCAGTCAGCGAATGGCCTACACCAAAGTCAGTGAAGGACATTTGGAGTTTCTTGGGTTTAGCTAGATATTACAGAAGGTTTATTGAAGGATTTTCAAAGATAGCAACACCCCTGACCAAGCTCACACGTAAAGATGAAGATTTTGTGTGGTCAGAAGCATGCGAACAAGCTTTCATAGAACTCAAGTCAAGGTTGACATCAGCGCCTATTCTCGTCATACCGGATCAATCTGGAGGATTCGAAGTGCATTGCGATGCATCCGGTAAGGGATTAGGATGTGTTCTACATCAGCACGGGAAGATTGTGGCTTATACTTCAAGACAGCTGAAGATTCATGAGCGCAATTATCCGATGCATGATCTGGAGTTGGCATCCGTCATCTTTGCTCTCAAGATTTAGCGCCATTATCTACTTGGTGAACGAGTGAACATATACACAGATCACAAGAGCCTGAAATATGTGTTTACTCAGAAGGAGTTGAATATGCGGTAGAGAAGATGGTTAGAACTCATGGCGGACTTTGACATCAACTTACAATATCACCCAGAGAAGGTGAATGTAGTACCTGATGCTCTTAGTCGTCAACCATTATCGATGAATCTCACCGCTCAGTGGAAGTTTCAACAAGACTTGCATCAGATAGAGATTGAAGTAGTCATGCCAGGTAATGCTTCAAGTTTGATGAATTTACAAGTTCAATCAACCATTGTTAATTAGATCAAAGCGGCTCAAGCAAGTGATGCTAAGTTGCAAAAGATCAGAGAACAAGTGGAGAATGGATTCAGAACAGACTTCATCATCCATGAAGACGGATCTTTGAGATACAGCAGCAGATTGTGTGTACCAAAAGGTCCTGTTCGGGAAGAGTTAATGAAAGAAGCTCACAGCTCTCCCTACTCAGTACACCCTGGAGGTACCAAAATGTACAAAGATCTATGTCAGAATTATTGGTGGTATGGAATGAAGCGTGAAGTAACCAGAAGCGTTGCAAAATGCTTGGTGTATCAGCAAGTAAAGGCTGAACATCACAGGACTGCTGGATTACTTCAACCGTTACCAATCCCAGAATGGAAGTGGTAACACATCATGATGGATTTTGTGACTGCTCTTCCTCGCAGCACAAAAGGTAACGATGCCGTATGGGTCATTGTAGATCGACAAACAAAGTCGGCCCACTTCATCCCATTTCGAGTTGGCCAATCAACTAAGACACTAGCAAAGAAGTACATGGAGGTAATAATCTACTTAAAGATTTAAACTATTCATAATGTACTATCTCTGATACCCATGAAATCATGCAGGAAATTGTGAGACTTCATGGAGTACCAGTCTGCATTGTCTCCGATCGTGACACCAGATTCCGATCGCAATTTTGGCAGAGTCTGCAAGCAAGTTTGGGAACAAGTCTGAACTTCAGTACGACTTATCATCCACAAACAGATGGTCAATCTGAACGAACTATTTAGATCTTGGAGGATATGCTCAGAGCATGTATGTTAGACTTCAAACGATCGTGGGAAGATCACCTACATCTTGTAGAGTTTTCGTACAACAACAGCTATCAAGCAAGCATAGGAATGGCACATTTCGCAGCATTGTATGGAAGGAAGTGTCGATCGCCATTAAGTTGGGACGACATCCGAGATAGGGAACTTCTCGGACCAGAGATGATAGTAGCGACTGTTGATATGGTTCGTACTATGAGGGAAAGGATGCGCATAGCCCAAGATCGACAGAAGCACTGGGCTGATGCAAAGAGACGTCATTTGGAGTTCCAGCCAGGAGATCATGTGTTCTTAAAGATATCTCCGAACCGCGGAGTGATCCGATTTAGAAGACGGGGTAAGCTAAGTTCGAGATACATTGGACCATTCGACATACTCGAATGAGTCGGTGAAGTGGCATACCGCTTAGCGCTTCCACCTTCATTGGAAGGAGTGCATAATGTGTTCCACATATCCCAACTCAGAAGGTATGTGAATGACCCCAGTTATATTCTAGATCATTCCGAGCTCACTATACAGCCCGACTTATCTTGTGAGCAACATCCTGTGGAGATTCTGGATAGGAAAGAGAAGACACTTCGGAACAAGGAAGTCAACTTGGTCTGAGTGATGTGGAGAAAAGACATTCCAGGAGAGTCCACCTGAGAAAGGGAAGATGAAATGCGTGCAAGATATCCACACCTCTTTATAAAATAGTCCTCAAATAAAGTTGTAAATTTCGAGGACGAAATTTTTGTAAGGAGAGTAGACTGTAACAACTCCATTTTTAGTGTATAAAAATTTGCTTTAAAATTAATATATACTTGGAGTATTTACTTTTGCTGTTATCACTTTAAGTATTTAATTCACTCCTTAATCACAAGAAGGAGCTTGTAGCTCATTGGTAATATCTTGCACTGCTGAACCAAACCACCAGAGTTCAAATCCCATACCCCACATTATTTTAATATTATTTTGTTTTAAATTTTTTAGAAGTCCAGCAGTCAACACGTGATAACTCCCAAAATTTCCACTACACATGAAAAACTAAATGCACCAGAGGATACATCAAACGACCCCTCACCTCCCCAGCCCTCGACTCGGCCGAGTCGGCCGGTGGACCGGCCGACTCGAGCCAGCGCCGCCGGCCGGACTCGGCCGGTCGGCCGAGTTGTCAACACCAAAAAGTTGGCTTTTCCTATTCTTAACCCCCCTGCACACTCCATTTATTTGGATCGTTTCCAGAGAGCTCATAATACCCCATTTACTCTATTTTTAATGAATTTTTAATGTATTTTTACATTTTTTAATTTAAAACCGTTCATCTACTCTAACCCTAGCCTAACCCTATAAATACCAACCCTACACACTACCCCCTCACCCCAAAACTCTGAACCAACTCTCAAGAAATCACTAGAAATCTTGTGTGCAATCGAAGTGAGCGAAAGGCGAAACTCCGGCGAATTCTCCGGCGGATTTTCCGGCAACGACTCTAGGAGCTCCCGGCGACGAAATGACGCACCGGCGACTCCTCCAGATCCACCTTCCTCTTGTTTTTGATCGAAACCCATAATTCCCCATTTCTATCTTTCTTTTCTTTCTAAAAAATACGGAATTACAAAACCCGACGGAATCGGAACAAATCCGATTTCCGATTCGGTTTCTTTATAAAACTTCATTTTTCTTTAATACAATTATGTTTAAACCCTTTCATGTTGACTATTAAACACTAATCAACCAAATTGATCAAATTTCATATCATAAAAATAATTGCTATTTCATTTTACCGTATTTTTTTATTTAAATACCACATAGTTTCAATTCTACATTTAACATCACAAAACGTGCTATACCTTTAAGTAGATCACGAGGTAATGATCTACCTCCTCACACACTCATATGCAACATAGCACAATACCTTTGGGAACATAGAATACGGGAAAACGAATCATTGCAAATAAATACCATTTACTTAATAAAACCATTTTCTAAAGGATTTAGTATTTATACAATCTTTGCAAAGCGCCGCTACAACCCATTTTGGGGAACCCGTTCAGGATGGTGCGGATTATCGCACATCCTCCGACTTAGTAGTGCAAGATGCAGACCTCCGCAAGGAGCATTCGGTCTCGAAAGATTTAAAATATGACATCCTATGAAAAACGAGATTTCTAGAATATAATATATATATACTAAAATTATTTTCATATAAATATATGTATATGTAACATTAAAATATTTATTTTGAATTATTATAAATATTCCAACTCTTTTCAAAAATCACAAGAATCATTTACACTAAAATACCATGAATTCCATACAAATCAATATTACAAATAAATACCTTTTATTATGAATTTAGGAGAAATATCACATTTATAAAATCTATATTCATTACAACTCTAAAGAAGATAATAAATACTTGGGGTGTAGTTTGAAAACTATACAAAGTATTTTTACATAAAGCCCCTTCAAATTCTATAAATTACCCTAAGGACCCTAGTAAATATAGGTTTAAGCGGGACCAATCTCTTGAGCCTCAGGGAGCCGGAGAAGTGGGTGCTTGCCTATCTAAGATAGACAACTTAACAACGGTGTTATCAATACGGTAATCGTTTTTGAAAAAGACACAAATCCTGCAGTCCATGTGCAGCGGTTACCGATAACATCAAAAAAATCAGGACTTCAATTTACCTTTCTAATTGTCCGACTCAGTTTGAGTCTCATTATAATCTGACTTGAATATGATTCAAGTACAATCTACAATCTACAAATCTACAATATTCCAATTCAACATGAATCCATGAATCCATTATACAACTTGACTGAACCGAACCATGGATATACATTCCATTTACATGGTTCTCCAGTTATTCCATTTACATGATTCTACGGTTACATCCGTTTACTGATATCATGGTTTCGGTCAGTCATCCAATTATACAATCAATACAATTTACAATACAAACAAGATATCTCGGGGTTTAAGGGGTAGATTGGTACGGAAGGTGTTAGAAGTGGCACGAGACAGTAAGACTTAATACACCTAACATGAATCCAGTTGCTATTGTACCGTGGCATAAACGGTTCCTTGTACTATACTTACCTCTAGTCTCTGGCATATAGAGACTCCTCTCGTATACACTGGTATTCTTCTGTACCAAGCTACAAACAACAGCGTTAACATCACAATATAATATAACTTTAAAAGCTACCTTCTTATTCTGTCTATTCTATTTCTCCCTTATCTTTGGGACTTACCGAGCGACCTGTTCGCTGACGACGTTCTCTTTCTTTCTTCTTTGAATGTCGTCAGGTGATCTGGACCCGTCAGAGATCGAGCCCACTGTTGAAGACTTGGACCAGTTCAGTGAAGATCTCGAGCTCTAGTCATTGTACACTTTTCCGTTTCAGTACTTTTCTTTTCTATTATGCCATTGTTTAGGCATTGCTTTTTTTATTTCATTTGTATTTACTTTCCATGTATTATACAGAAAGAATGTAATAAATAAAGTTGCCGTTCTTATTATATCTTGTCTCTTGTGCTTTACTTTTATATTGCTTAGATACGCTTAGCGTATTTACTTCACAGTAAATACGTAGCGGCCTCGTCGCGTCCTCTGCCCATATACCGGAAAGCGAGGCGTGACAGCATTCGTCTCAGGCAGTTATATGATCACATCACAGAACTCAGGCAGCAGAAGTTAACATATGAAATATTGGATATATTAGGAGCTCCGTGTTTTAAATTCAGCCATTAATGAAAAATACGGATTCCACGGTCATGATAAATAGCTAAACCCATATCCCTAGACCTCTACGAGAGCGGCAAGTGATCCTTCCAATTCTAGATTTAGGAGACCCAGTCTCGACTCGTCGAGATGGTCTCCCACTGAACTCTAGAACCTGGTTACTTGTGCTCCCCGTCTTAAGTTTATCCTAATGCGGAAAAGTAAATAATATACATCAATGGTAACATCATCCTCAACCCAGAAGTGTCCCAATAAAAAAATATTACATACATCTTGTACATGAATGAAAATAGAAAAACTCTCATCTCACGCAAAAACCTCCGGCTATTCAATCACGACAATCCAATATAATATATCACAGCAACACATAACATCACATGTCATCAACGTAAGTAAATATGCGTATCCCGAATGTCGTTGACATATAGCAACGAATTCGGGGATACACCACATATTACACTTACGGTCGCAGAAAATAAATGAAACATACAATAATTAGAATCCGCATATTCTTAGACATCATAAACCCGGAATATCTCATATCTCGGATTTCATGCCTAACACTTTAAATCTAGCATTTATGTCTCGAATTGAAAACACTTTTCAATATCAAGTCGGGTAATTCAACAAGATTCCCGATTAAATGATCGAATTCTTGTCAGGAACTTAGTAGATTGCTGCACCCCTGATACCATCAACGAAGTGCACTTGGGCGAAACACCATGGCCTCGAGCACCCGAGTGGATGCTTTTGGCTACAGTGTTCTCCTATAGTCATTTGGTCGACGCAATGGAACGTGGCTATCTAGTAGTATTTTCCGGCGACTATCCGCATACAATACGAGATTGCGACGGAGTTTTGATCTGAATCAAAAATCCGTAGCAATCGATCAAAAGAGACTAAAATGCGAGATTTACAAAATACAAACTAGTTTTCACAAAACTAATTAATGTGGATTCCAGATATTGTATCACATATCATATATATCTAGACGATATTAAACATTTCGATCGATATCTCAAACACCCACAAATCTTAGAGAGCTCAACACTTGAGTCTCATTAAAAATACCCAGAAAGTGCAAAATCACATTACGGAGCAGCATAAGAAAATGGAGTCCCAAACTCACCAACATTGCCGCGGAACCACGGCTAAACCCATGGTTCTGCCGCGGTTGCGCGGCCAATTGGTCGAGTTGGGCTCTCGTTTTTCTTGGGGTTCCATAAAAAACCTTCCATAATTTTCTGAATATTTTTAATCTGGAAAAATTCAACATTTGAAAATTTGGACAGAAACATCGTTTTTAGGGTTTCGAAAATACCGATCGAACACTTTAATGTCGTTTAGACCAAACCTAATGCTCTAACTTGGCCATGATACCATGAAAGTGTGTCTTAGCACCTCTACTAGGTTACCACATATATCAAGTATGCAATTTTAAAAAATCTAGAGATCTAAGCAACATTAACCTAGAATCGAACTAGAGAATTAGGGTTTATAAAGCAAGTAAATAAGTTTTAAACTAAGTGAAGAGGAACACAACCTTTGTAGACCAAGTCCTTCACTTCTAAAGCTCCAAGTAGTAGTCCATACACTCCAAGTAGTGGTCCCTAGAACTCTTCTTGGCTCCACTTGAAAAAAGGAACGAGCTTGCTCATGGATCTTCGAGGCCGAAGATGATCCAACTTGAAGTTTCTTTAACTCAAGCTAATACTTCACTAATCAAGTATTAGTGAAGCTAACAACCTAAACTTATGGGCTAGATGAGTGTAGGTTGATGAGGTAGGAATTTTGCTCACTTTAGAAGTTTATTTCTCCTTTTCTTTTTCTCACTTTAGAAAACCAAGAGAGGAAGAAGAACTTGGGTAAGGAAAATGTCTCAAGTGATAATGAGAGTTAATCATGGGTAAAAAATAATTGTTAGGGTTATAAAAATATCTAGAGTGCAAACAAAACAAGTGGGATGAGTCATGGCTTCTACATGCTTCTACAAGCATCTAAGCCATGCTCATTTCCACCTCATTTTGAATTAACTCTAAATAAATATTCATCCAAATTATCTTTAGTTTTGGTGTGAGTTTCATACACCCATGTCCAATGTATCATCCAACATGACACAATAGTAAATACATATATTAATATATATCACATATATATTAAATGTATTTCAAGAGAAGAAAATCTTTAAGTGAGCACAATATTAGTTAATATATATTAATATATCAAATATAAAAATATATATCAAATTATTAAATCAACACTTGATCCAATAATCCGGTTATATCATATATAACCGACTAATATCAATTATATGTATATCACATATAACATATCATTGAATCAACATTTGATTCAACAATCCGGTTATATCACATATAACCTAACCGATATCACATATCGCGAGATTAGAATACGGTATCACATATACGTATTTAATCTAGCTCCCGCACATATCACCATATATGCCCTACTTCGTTTCGCTTGAGGTAGGAAATCTCTGTGTGGGGCTCTAAAGACTCGTCAATACGCCAGCAGTAGGTAATGATCACATCAGTCACCCACAAGCCGTCAGCGGTACTTGTTTCCCCTAATCAGAGAGCAAAACTCTATTTAAAATTTCAAAATTTGAAATGAGGCAGCGTGTAATGCCCCACGTCCGAATACAGATGGTATTGTCCACTCTGGCCGAAACCGCACGGTTTTTCCCTTTAGAGCGAACCAGACCCGACAAGGGGCCACTTCCCAGGAGGTCACCCATCCCAAGACTTCCCTGGCCCGAGCACGCTTAACTACGGAGTTCTCAAGCTCTTGTAGTTTCGGTTCACTTAAAAGGCGCCTCTGTATTTGAGGGTGGTATCATTATATTTATAATGCAGTTCGGTCCTCTTTTGGAATGCGCTTTAAGGACCCGATCCTATTGTTCTGAAATGGCTCCCTCGCTCAGATCACCAAGATGTCCGCAACAGACCGCACTGAGTGTGGACAGAGCAGATCACCATGATGTCTTAAGACCGCACTGCTCTGGGGTATTACATTCCCTCCATCTAAGAACAATGGTTCGTCCTCGAACCACAAACCTACTATTGAGGGACCTGCATGGACCACCATAAATAACCTGTCACGCCCCGCTTCCCGGTATATGGGCAGAGGACGCGACGAGACCGCTACGTATTTACTGTGAAGTAAATACGCTAAGCGTATCTAAGTAATATAAAAGTAAAGCACAAGAGACAGGATATAATAAGAACGGCAACTTTATTTATTCACATTCTTTCTGTACAATGCATGGAAAGTAAATACAACTGAAATAAAAAGCAATGCCTAAACAATGGCATAATAGAAAAGAAAAGTACTGAAATGGAAAAGTGTACAATGACTAGAGCTCGGGGTTTTCACTGAACTGGTCCAAGTCTTCAGCAGTGGGCTCGATCTCTGATGGGTCCAAATCACCTGACGACATTCAAAGAAGAAAGAAAGAGAATGTCGTCAGCGAACAGGTTGCTCGGTAAGTCCCAAAGATAAGGGAGAAATAGAATAGACAGAATAAGAAGGTAGCAATTAAAGTTATATTATATTGTGATGTTAACGCTGTTGTTTGTAGCTTGGTACAGAAGAATGCCAGTGTATACGAGAGGAGTCTCTATATGCCAGAGACTAGAGGCAAGTATAGTATAAGGAACCGTTTATGCCATGGTACAACAGCAACTGGATTCATGTTAGGTGTATTAAGTCTTACTGTCTCGTGCCACTTCTAATACCTTCCGTACCAATCTACAACTTAAACTCCGAGATATTTTGTTTGTATTGTATTGTATTGTAAATTGTATTGATTGTATAATTGGATGACTGACCGAAATCATGATATCAGTAAATGGATGTAACCGTAGAATCATGTAAATGGAATAACTGGAGAACCATGTAAATGGAATGTATATCCATGGTTCGGTTCAGTCAAGTTGTATAATGGATTCATGGATTCATGTTGAATTGGAATATTGTAGATTTGTAAATTGTAGATTGTAGATTGTACTTGAATCATATTCAAGTTAGATTATAATGAGACTCAAACTAAGTCAGACAATTAGAAAGGTAAATTGAAGTCCTGATTGTTTTGATGTTATCGGTAACCTCTACACATGGGCGGCAGGATTTGTGTCTTTTTCAAAGACGATTACCATATTGATAACACCGTTGTTAAGTTGTCTACCTTAGATAGGCAAGCACCCACTTCTCCGGCTCTCTGAGGCTCAAGAGATTGGTCCCGCTTAAACCTATGTTTACTAGGGTCTTTAGGGTAATTTATAGAACTTGAGGGGTTTTATGTAAAAAATACTTTGTATAGTTTTCAAAATACACCCCAAGTATTTATTATCGTCTTTAGAGTTGTAATGAATGTACATTTTATAAATGTGATATTTCTAATGAGAATATCCTAAATTCATAATAAAAGGTATTTATTTGTAATATTGATTTGTATGGAATTCATAGTATTTTAGTGTAAATAATTCTTGTGATTTATGAAAAGAGTTGGAATATTTATAATAATTCAAAATAAATATTTTAATGTTACATATACATATATTTATATGAAAATAATTTTAGTATATATATATTATATTCTAGAAATCTCGTTTTTCTTAATATGTCGTATTTTAAATCTTTCGAGACCGAATGCTCCTTGCGGAGGTCTGCATCTCGCACTACTGAGCCCGAGGATGTGCGATAATCCGCACCATCCCGAATGGGTTCCCCAAAATGGGTTGTAGCGGCACTTTACAAAGATTGTATAAATACTAAATTCTTTAGAAAACGGTTTTATTAAGTAAATGGTATTTATTTGCAATGATTTGTTTTTCAGTATTCTATGTTCCCAAAGGTATTGTGCTATGTTGCATATGTGTGTGTGAGGAGGTATGTCTTTACCTCGTGATCTACTTAAAGGTATAGCAAGTTTTGTGATATTAAATGTTGAATTGAAACTATGTGGTATTTAAATGAAAAATATGGTAAAATGAAATAGCAATTATTTTTATGATATGAAACTTGATCAATTTGGTTGATTAGTGTTTAATAGTCAACATGAAAGGGTTTAAGCATAATTGTATTAAAGAAAGTGAAGTTTTATAAAGAAATCGAATCGGAAATCGGATTTGTTCCAATTCCGTCGGGTTTTATAATTCCGTATTTTATAGAAAGAAAAGAAAGATAGAAATGGGGACTTACGGGTTTCGATCAAAGACAAGAGGAAGATGGATCGGGAGGAGTCACCGGTGCGTCGTTTCGTCACCGGGAACTCCTAGAGTCGTTGCCGGAAAATCTGCCGGAGAATTCGCCGGAGCTTCGCCTTTCTCTCACTTCGATTGCACACAAGGTTTCTAGTGATTTCTTGAGAGTTGGCTCATAGTTTTGGGATGAGGGGGTAGTGTGTAGGGTTGGCATTTATAGGGTTAGGCTAGGGTTAGGGTAGATGAAGGGTTTTAAATTAAAAAATGTAAAAATACATTAAAAGTTCATTAAAAATAGAGTAAATGGGGGTATTATGAGCTCTTTGGAAACGATCCAAATAAATGGAGTGCGCAGGGAGGGTTAAGAATAGGAAAAGCCTAATTTTTGGTGTTGACAACTCCGGTATTATGAGCTCTTTGGAAACGATCCAAATAAATGGAGTGTGCAGGGGGGGTTAAGAATAGGAAAAGCCAACTTTTTGGTGTTAACAACTCGGCCGACCGGCTGAGTCCGGCCGGCGGCGCCAGCCCGAGTCGGTCGAGTCAGGCCGAGTCAAGGGCTGGGGAGGTAGGGGGTCGCCTGATGTAGCCTCCGGTGCATTTAGTTTTTCATGTGTAGTGGAAATTTTGGGAGTTATTACGTGTTGACTGTTGGACTTCTAAAAAATTTAAAACAAAATAATATTAAAATAATATGGGGTATGGGATTTGAACTCTGGTGGCTTGGTTTAGCAGTGCAAGGTATTACCAATAAGCTACAAGCTCCTTCTTGTAATTAAGGAGTGAATTAAATACTTAAAGTGATAACAGCAAAAGTAATTACTCCAAGTATACATTAATTTTAAAGCAAATTTTTGTATACTGGAGTTGTTACAAATGCTATATATATATATATATATATATAAAATAAATGTTGCTTATGTTTTGTGTACCCGCGCTAGTCCTGCCTCCTCTCTGCCGTTAGTTAAGTAACCTGACGGTGCATGATGGGGCCCCGCGGCGATTGTGGATGGCATAAGCGTACACTCTATTTTCGTTTCTTCTATGATATTTAGGAAACAGAAATGATGGAACATCATTAATGAGATTAATGTAAGAAAAGAAACCTAAAAATGTTGTAGAATCAAATTTTTCAAAAATTGTAGCTCTAATTATTGCTTTGCATAGCGGTATTCCTTGATGGATATCCTGCACCTCATTCGATGAGGAAAGGACCGAGATCCCTTCACCGGGAATGATCTCTTTAGCTAAAGCTAGCAAATGCTACAACCCACTCGGTTTGTTTTGAAAACTACTCGATTTTAAAAGCGAAGGTTAAACCACTCCTTTTCAAATCACTCGATTCTACAACGATATCAAGTTAGCCCTCCGTCATTTCAGATAAGTAATATTCAGTATTCGTGCTGCATTTGTTAACCTTGTCAAGGCGTAGTGTGCGGTAGCTGATTAGTGCTTATCTACCGCATATGATGCGATTGGATTAGGGTAGTCGTGCGGCCTTGTTGACCTTGTTAAGGGTCGTGCGGGTGGGTTTAATTCAATCACGAAATGAACAGGTTGAACTTGACTTGCGGTTTATGGTTTGTTGACCTTGTCAAGGTCATAAAGTGCTTGGGGGTAAAAACAGATATTGGGAATTTCAAGTGTTGAAATTTGTGATGAGATTGCATACCTTCTATGAGATAGTTGGATCCCGATACCCACTGCGAATAAGAGTTACTCCTGGGAGAGTTTTGCACTTTACAATTAGCTAATCCAGTAGGTGTCTAAGAAAGGTGTTAACGGGGTTATGTAGTTCTATGCGAAAACATTGGGGGACTCCCTCGGAGTACCAATACCTCCCTGGCCGACCGATTGGCGAACTTGTAGGGTGTAATTATGTAGGGATGCTAGGCACACACACAAGGGTCTACGAGGTATCAACCATGCCCGATTTAAATTTAGCCGTGCCGAACAACCCAAAGCCGGATCTTTAAACTAGAGATTAGGCGAAAACAAGCATGTTAAACATTTTAACACTAAGTGAGAGGGATTACAATCTTTGTAGATCCGGTCCTTCACTTCTTAAGCTCCGTGTTGAAGTCCCTTCGCTGCGATCATCGTGTTCCGGACTCTCGAGAGGCTCCACGAAGAGAAAGATGCAAGCTTGCTTCCGATCTTCGATAACAAAGATGATCTACCTTGAAGTTTCATTAACACAAGCTCTCACTCACTAAATGAAGTGAACACTCTCATCTAAAGGGCAAGGATAGATGAGGATGATGAAGTAGGTTTTTGCTCTCATTTACAATCTTTTTCTCACACATAATCATCACTTAGAAAAAGCTAGAAAGCCTTTTCTATGAAGAAAGAAGGAAGAAGAAGATGAATAATCATTTGTGATGAATAATGAAATGTTGTCATAATCATTTATGCAACCATGGTTAACTAAACCTTTATAGAGATTTAACTAGGGCTAGGGTTTGGGTTGAGTTAAAAATGAGTCACTTAAAATATCAACACAAATATCTTTTCCAAAACAAAAATGAAAGCTTCTTGAAGTTTCTAGAAAAGCTTAACCCAAATCAAACCCTAACTATGTTTAATCTCCACTAAACATGTTGCATTAATAATTATAACATGTTACAATATTATATATCACATATATAATATTTATTGTAACAAAATAAAATAATACAATTAACATATATCGCATATATATCAATGTATTACCCGAGCGAGAAAAAGAATCTTTTAGTGAGCTAATATTAGTTAATGTAATTTAATATATCATATATATTATTATACATTAAATTATCGAATCAACACTTGATCCGACAATCCGGCTATATCGCATATAACCGACTAATATCTTATTTACCGATTCATCGAATCAACACTTGATCCGATGACCCAGCTGATATCAAATATCGCGAGAATAGAATACGGTATCACATATCGCATTATCCTCGGTCCTGCACATATCACATATGTGCCCCTACTCCGTTTTGCCTGAGTCAAGAAACCTCTGTGTAGGACTCTAAAGAATCGTCAATACGCCGGCAGTAGGTGATGATCATATTAAACACCCCCAAGCTGCAAGCGGTCAGCTAAACGTAACAGCCACCCAGGTATTGAGCGATCAGAAGATCAACAAGCGTACATTCTCCTGCGAATCCAATCAGTAACACTCCCGTACAGTCCGGTCTCGTCGTCTGATATGTCGTATATCTCGCCTAGGGGTGGTAAACGTCAGACCCCAGTAGCTCGATAAGTCGTGTCGATATGAGGTCTATAACAGCTCGAGAAACTACTGATAACACTTACCAGTAAATCTCAGCAACCCTGGCCAGGGATTTCCAGTTATAGCCAATCGAACACAGCACAACATCAACTCCCTATACAGGGAGAGACGAATCCCCTCCTATCGCTCATTGCCTCCATGTAATTGGGACTGTACCCAAAAGCCAACTTTTTGCATGCCCTCTTGGACGTGGTATGATGGAAATCAAAGCACAGTGGGAATCACACAAGACTCTATGACGATCTCGGGTCAACAGACTACTCTGTACCAGTGTCACCGGAGAACTGCCATCTGACGTGAGGTATAATACCATCTGGGAGTTCTCGGCGAGTCCGTCCAGTGTACCCAGTCTCTACTGAGCACCCGTACACCATCCTTGATGTCAAACACCGATGGATATGGGATCATCCATCGCCCATCATATGGGTCAAGATGCGTATACGCTAGTCTACTCTGGTGCATCGATGCCCTGTCTCGATACACCCTCGACTAGGAATAGTTATAGGATGTACTCGTCGACTACCGTGGCCCCACTAGTATGATCTCATCATAGTACGAGTAGTCGAGTACATATCGTAAGGGCTTTATCAACATGTATTATAGAGACAATCAGAGTACATGTTAAGATAAAGTACAACCGGATAGCATACTATCATGTCGAGCAAGAAAGTCCTCCCTATATATGTCCAAGTATCCACTACAATATACATCGTATGTACAGTAATGGCCTCTAGGGCATACATATAACTAACAATCTCCCACTTGCACTAGGGCCATCTGTTGTGGTATCACATACCCAACAATTAGCTGTGGTTGAAGTATCTCATACTCAACCATCCCATAAAAGTCTCTACTGGGAAAAAGTCCTTTGTGAGTGGATCCGCGCTGTTGTCCTCTGTGTCTACTCTTCTAACCTCGATCTCCCTGGAGATCAACCATCTCCATGATCAGGTGATACTGCCTAAGAATTATATCTGGATTTCTGATGGGACGGTAGTTCCTTGGCTAAAGCCACAACTCCATTGTCACACAATGGTAGGAACGAAGTTCATCTCATGAACTTATATCTATCCAGACTGCCTCTTTGGTAGCATCCTTGGTAACGATGTATCTTGCCTTTAATCGTCTAGTAATTCATGGTATCTAGCTTGTAACACATTCAACATACCGTCCCTCCACTGAGGGTAAAGACAATGCCTGCGACTGATATTCAGTCGTCCTTATCACCCTGGAACTTTTCCAGTGATTCTCCCCAGGATCGATTGATACCATCTCACTACAACTAGTGAGAATCCTAACATCCAATTAGATCTATCTCATAGATCCAAAACCTAGGATTTAGGAGATATCATTTTGATCCTTTATGGAGACTCCTTGTGATAAGCGGAGATTGACCGAGCGTAGCATAGGAAACTCCTTCCCTATCAAGAGTATGACATCCACGTACTCTACGAGGATCACCACCATACTCCCTACCACCTTTTTGTATATACAAGATTCATCTACCATTTTGATGAAGTCAAACTCTTTGACTACCACATCAAAATAGACGTTCCAACTCCGCGATGCCTGCTTTATCACATAAAACATTTTGCACACGTTTCCGCTGCTCCTACTATTTACGAAGCCCTCTGGCTGTGTACTTACTGACGCTCTCTTCCAAATCATCATTTAGAAAAGCAGTCATGACACCCAACCGCCAGATATCGTAGTCATGGTATGTAGCCGTGGCAAGTAGGATCTGGATGGACTTAAGCATAGCTTTGAAAGTCTCAACTTTTCCATGTACACCAAGTAATCTTCTCAAGATATACTTGCTCCCGATGGGGATTTAACCCTTCAGATAAAGCAACTAAAGTCCATACTTTGTTGGTGTATAAGGATTCCATCTCAGATCGCTAAGTATCCAGCCATTCTTACAGAGTCCCACTCCTGACGGCCAGCTCGAAATAAGTTGGGTCATCATTTCATGATGCAATCCTCGCTCCCACTGTCATAGAGAAACCGAAATATCTCTCAGGTGGGTGAGGAACCCTACTAGATCGGCGGAGAGGCTGAGGTTCATTGGAAACTATTGAATCCTTCGGTTCTACCAAATCATTAGTTGCAGTTTGTATAGCTGGAACTCCGTCCAGTTCTATCTCATGACCATTAATTTCTTCACAAGAAATTCCTTTTCACAAAGGTGGCATGTTGAGAAACAAAACACTTTTGTTCCTCGGTTAGGTAGAAGATATTCCCTTGCGAATGCTTGGGATATCCAACAAACTTCTACAGAACCGACTTTGCCTCGAGCTTGTCCGGATTTTGCTTTTAGACATATGCCGGACAACCCCAAATCTTAACAAACTTAAGATATCGGCTCTTCCCTTTCCATATCACATATGAAGTGGTAGGCAACTGATTTGATTTGAACCCTATTCAATAGGTATTCAGCTTCTCAAGCGCATAACTCCCAAAAAGAAATAGGAAACTCAGTAGTACTCATCATAGAGCACACCATATCACATAGGGTGCTATTGCTCCGCCCTGATATACCATCGTACTATGGTGTATATGGAGGAGTAATGCTGAGAGAGAATCTCATTCTCCTTTAGAATAGTCCAGGAATTTCGTGTTCAAGTATTCTCCTCCTTGATCTCATCAAAGGACATAATACTTATACCCGTTTTTGGTTCTCTACTTCTAACTTATATTCTGTGAATATCTCAAAAGCTTCGGACTTGTGTTTCAACAGGAACATATGTCTGAATCTTGAGAGATCATCAGAAAATGTAATGAAGTACAAAGAACCGGTCTTGGCATGTGTAGACAGGGGACCTCATACATCAACATGTATCAATCCCAAGAGTTCACTAACTCTTTCTCTGTTTCCAATAAACGGAGCTGTGGTCATCTTATCTCTGTGACATGACCGGCAACTTTCACAAGATGTAAATTCAAACTAATTTAAATATGCATCTATATGTAAGTTCAGCTAGTCGGGTCGCATTGATATGACCTAGTCTACAATGTCTCAAGAAGGATTCGTTCATTTCTGAACTCTTCCTCTTGTGTGTGTCCTTTATGCGAAGAACTGTGGTTTGATTTAGAACGTCTATGCTTTTAGATAACGTGCTTGAACCGATCAACTCTTGATATAGGAAATGTTCAAAACATTATCCAACAATACAAAATTATATCCTTTCTTTACTAATAAAGAGACTGATATAATGTTGTATATCAGGTTCGGTATCTAATAACATTCGTTCAGAATCAATGTATTCTGGTAATTTAGGGTGATAGTGACCAACAGACTTGGCTGCAACACTTGCACCGTTTCTATCTCATAAAACTTATCACCCGTTCTCAGTTCTCTACCTATCTGTAGCCTATGTAACAAATTACATATATGGGATCCTGATCCGGTATCAAATACCCAGGACGTAAAGGATACTGAGAAACAGTTCTCTATAATGAACACACCCGAAGAAGATGCATCAGCATGCACTTTCTTCATTTGGGCGGCACGGGAATTCTGGTAATCCCTTATTTCCTGCTCTATCTTATAACAATTATAAGTTGGAGCGGGACCAACGTTCCCTAGCGCAGTATAACAAGCGGGTTTGGTCAATACATCCGTATTATTATCTTGATTAAGGCGTGACATAGTCGTAACCAGGAGAGAGAGAGAGAAGAAAACACTCAGCATACGCTTTTACAAGATTAGATTGGTTATCAATTTATCTAATCAGGATGTCTCCCACTGTTTTAGTCAAATCTTCCTTCAAACCCTAAAAGGAAAGACTAGCCGGGATTAATTACACCCTACAAGTTCGCCAATCTTTCAGCCAGGCCAGTGCCGGTACTTTGAGGGAGGTTCCCCGTGCTTTCGCACGGACCTAATTAAAGTAAATCTCGTTTTCCCAGGGGCGTAACCCCGTTAACACCTTTCTAGACACCTACTTGATCGGCTAATTGTAATGTGTAAAACTCTCCCAGGAGTAACTCTTACTCGCAGCGGGTATCGGGATCCAACTATCTCATAGAAGGTATGCAATCTCATTGCAAATTTCAACACTTGAAATTCCCAATAATATTTTGCCCCTAGCGTCTTATGACCTTGACGAATGCCAACAAACCATAGGCTACTAGTCAAGTTCAACCCGTCATTTCCCGATTGAATTAAACCCACCCGCACGACCCTTGACGAAAGCCAACAAAGTCGCACGACTACCCTAACTCAATCGCATCATATGCTTATACAGATAAGCATAAATAGCTACCGCACACTACGTCTTGACGAAAGCAAACAAACGTAGTACGAATACTATGAAGTACTTATCTGAAATGACGGAGGGCTACGACAGGTTTTTAAGAAAACCCTTTGCATAATGAACTTGATATCGTTGTAGAATCGAGTGATTTTAAATAGAATGTTTTTGAGGACTTTTCTAGTTTTGCTAAAGAGGCCACTCCCGGTGAAGGGATCGTCGGCTCTTTCCTCATCGAATAAGGTGCAGTATATTTCACAAATACCACTATGCAAAGCAAGAACTATAGAAGCAATCAAAAGACAAACCGAGTTTATAGCATCTGCTAGTTTCACTAAAGAGGTCACTCCCGGTGAAGGGATCTCGGCTCTTTCCTTATCGAATAAGGTGCTGGATGTTCTACAAGGAACACCGCTATGCAAAGCAAGAACTAGAGCTACCGGTTTTTAAACAAGTTTCTACAACATCTTTAGGTTTCTTTTATTTCATTAATCTCATTAATGAAGTCCCATTTTATTATGCTTCACAAGTATCACATTTGAAACGAAATCTGCAATATAACATATATCTCATATATATAATATAAACATTCGTCTCAGGCAGTAATATGATCTCATCACAGAACATTGCAGCAGAAGAACATATATGAAATATTGGATATACTAGGACGTCCGTGTTTTAATACGAGCCTGAATAAAACACGGATTCCACGGTCGCGATGAATAGCCAAACCCACATCCCTAGACCCCTACGAGAGCGGCAAGTAACACTGCCAATTCTAGGGTTAGGAGACCCGGTCTCGACTCCTCGAGATGGTCTCCCACTGGACCCTAGAACCCGGTTACTTATGCTCCCCGCCTTGGGTCTACCTAATGTGGAAAAGTAAATAATATACAATGGTGACATCATCCTCATCCCGGAAGTGCCCCAATAAAAGAATATTACCTACAAATGAATTTTACATGAATGAAAAAGAATAAAACTCTCATCTCACATAAAACCCCCGGCTATTCAAAACACGACGATCCAATATAACATATCACAGCAGCACATAATATTTCATATCATCAACGTAAGCAAGTATGCGTATCCCGATTGTCGTTGATGTATAGCAACGAAGCCGGCGATACACCACATACTACGCTTACGATCACAGAAAAGAAAGTGTAAAACTACAACAGTTGGAATCTGCAATCTCCTTAGACATCGCATGCCTAACCAAATGAATTCCTTAGACATCGCATGCCTAACAATTATAAACCCCGCATTTTAGTCTCATTATCGAAAAATCTTTTCAATATCAAGTCGGGCAATTCAACAAGATTCCCGACATCCTGATCGAATGCTCGTCGCAAACTTTAGTAGACGGCCGCACCCCCAGATGCCGTCGACGAAGTGCACTAAGGCGGAACACCGCTGCCGCGAGCACCAAAACGGATGCTTTTGGCGACGGGGTTCTCCTACAGTCACTTGGTCGGGGCTATGGGGCGTGGCTGTTTATTAAGTTTACCCGGCGAGTATCCGTGTACGTTACGTGATTGCGACGGACTTTTGATCGCATCAAAATCCCGTGGCAACCGATCATCTAAGACCAAACTGCTATGTTTATAACATTCAAATTAGTTATCTCATAACTTTTTGTGGATTCCAAATATTGTATCACATTCGAGATAAATAGACAATGTTAAACTTTCCAATCGAATAAACAAACACCCAAGTTTTCCAAAATAGCTCAACACTTGAGTGGAGTTCAAAAAATATCCATCACATGCCACAGTACCAATGGTCCAGCCGTAGAAGGGTCAAGCCAACGCCTCACATGTAGCAACGCCGTACTGCCCTAAACCCTAAGGTTTAGAGGCGGTTCAGACGGTCACATAATCGAGTTAAGGTTTGTGTTCTTCTAGAGGGTCCACCGCGTTACTTGCATGATTTTCCGGAAGTTTCAAACTCGAGAAAAAATACATTTTTTGAAAAATTTTCCTATAGGGGAAAAAGTGAGTTATTGATATCTGTTCGAAGTTTTTAACAGTTTCTAAAATTTACCCAGGAAAAATTAAACGAAGTTAAATTATCCGATCGAATCAACGAGTCCCCAATACATCCCAGAAAACTCAACACTTGAGTAAGAATTAAAAATTCCCAGAGGAAACAGGAAACACCTACGGACGTTACTGTAGAAAAAGGAATCCTTGATCTTTACATACGGCCGTGGAACTGCCGCTAAAAGCTGGGCATGGCTGCGGTTCGCTACAGTGGAGTTATGGAGTCATTTTCTACAGTTATCCTTAGATTTCCCTGCTCTATTTTCTGAGCATTTTTAATTCATAAAAAATCACATTTTTGAAAAATATCCAGAGAAGGGTATATATCGGGGTTTCCGGGTTCGATCGGACTTTAAACTTCGCCTAGACTTCGCCTAAAACTCTAGCTTGGCTCTGATACCACTGTAGGGATGCTAGGCACACGCACAAGAGTCTACGAGGTATCAACCATGCCCGATTTAAATTTAGCCATGCCGAACAACCCAAAGCCGGATCTTTAAACTAGAGATTAGGCGAAAACAAGCATGTTAAATATTTTAACACTAAGTGAGAGGGATTACAACCTTTGTAGATCCAGTCCTTCACTTCTTAAGCTCTGCGTTGAAGTCCCTTCGCTGCGATCATCGTGTTCCGGACACTCGAGAGGCTCCACGAAGAGAAAGATGCAAGCTTGCTTTCGATTTTCGATAACAAAGATGATCTACCTTGAAGTTTCATTAACACAAGCTCTCACTCACTAAATGAAGTGAACACTCTCATCTAAAGGGCAAGGATAGATGATAATGATGAAGTAGGATTTTTGCTTTCATTTACAATCTTTTTCTCACACATAATCATCACTTAGAAAAAGCTAGAAAGCCTTTTCCATGAAGAAAGAAGGAAGAAGAAGAAGATGAATAATCATTTGTGATGAATAATGAAATGTTGTAATAATCATTTATGCAACCATGGTTAACTAAACCTTTGTAGAGATTTAACTAGGGCTAGAGTTTGGGTTGAGTTAAAGATGAGTCACTTAAAATATCAACACAAATATCTTTTCCAAAACAAAAATGAAAGCTTCTAGAAGCTTCTAGAAAAACTTAACCCAAATCAAACCCTAACTATGTTTAATCTCCACTAAATATGTTGCATTAATAATTATAACATGTTACAATATTATATATCACAAATATAATATTTATTGTAACAAAATAAAATAATACAATTAACATATATCGCATATATATCAATGTATTACCCGAGCGAGAAAAAGAATTTTTTAGTGAGCTAATATTAGTTAATGTAATTTAATATATCATATATATTATTATACATTAAATTATCGAATCAACACTTGATCGTGACAATCCGGCTATATTGCATATAACTGTAAATGCACGGCGGCGCCCCGGCCTCCATCCCGAGGCCAAAAGCGGAAGCGATGGTTAACTTTAATTTTTCAAACCGGCACCACCGCGCACTATAAACCCGGATCGTGCCATTAAACTAGTCCTAGCTAACTACAAGATAGGGAAGAGAGATATACCGAGTGATCTGTGTCCTCCGGTCTTCTCGTCGTCGTCCCGATCTTCC
Organism: Agapanthus africanus; assembly: GCA_030015575.1. NCBI lineage: Eukaryota > Viridiplantae > Streptophyta > Magnoliopsida > Asparagales > Amaryllidaceae > Agapanthus > Agapanthus africanus. The sequence goes on along the minus strand of CM057346.1, from coordinate 489,996,042 downwards.
GCGGAAGCTCTGGTCTCCACCTCGTCACCAGAAGGGCACCACGTCGCCTGCTTCTTTTAAAGGCTTCCGCCTCTATACCGAGGCAACTCGGGCACGAAGCTGGCGAGTCGATGTGCCCAAGATTTGCTGTAGAATATAGTGAAGATCTATATATCTCATTTGGGGTTTATGGAGGTTGCCATTTAGTAGAGGGATGAGTTGTGGAATTTTTGTGGAGCTATGGGATTTTTTACAAGCCAAAAGAGATGAAATCCTTCCACAAAAAATTGGGACAGCCCATTTGAGGAAGTGGCCGGCCATGCCAAGTGAGGGGAGAGTGAGAATGAGAGTTAGGTGAATGTATCATGGAGCCACACTCATAATGCAAGAGAGAAAAGGTCATGATAAAAAGCAATGATCATCAACAAAGATCCTCACTCAACTAACACTCATCACAAAACAAAGTCCAACCATCATGAACCATCATGAAGTCAAGAAGTCAAATGGTCAAGGGATGGTTCACCATCATGATACAATAATATGCAAAGAACACCCTTCCAAATTGCTTATTTGCACAAATGTAAATAAGCCCTCCTCCACCAATCTTCGGCCAATGAAAGATACAAATGAAAATGGCCGAAACGGAAAGCAAACTGGCAACTCCAGAAAACTGGTCCCGTAATAAATTACAGGAAAACCCCGATACTGTGTATACACACCCGCATCTGTATTCCGACCGAAATACAAATGCAATGAGACAAAATCTACACTGTACTATACTAGGATCCGGCTTAAACCAAAGCCGGCTAGTAATATCCGTTCGATCCTGATCCGTGCAATACCACACGTATCTGATCGAACCCTGCCATATGTCCATACGACCTCTACAGCTTTTCGCCCGAAAACTTGAGCAACTGAATGTGGGGGACTCTAAAGACTTGTCAACACCTTGGTTGCAGATTTAACCACTAGCACGTCAGAGGTATAAGCCAATACGTAACGGGCTACCAGGTATTGACCAAAAGGGACGTCGATGAGCGAACTCATCCTGACACCCTACTGAGCCTGTCAGTGACAATATCCGTACAGTCCGGTCCGTTCGTTTATGAGCATCGCATGGCGGGCCTAGGGGGTTGGTAAAAGTCAGACCCCCAAAAGCGGTACAAGTCGTGTCGGAGTGTAGCCCAGAACACCCTGAGATACTACTGGAATACCTACCAGTAAATCTCCTGCCTCGGCCGAGGGCTTTGTGCAATGGCTCTCCTAGACACAGCGCGACCTCACCCCCAATACCGGGAGAGACGAACCCCTGAAGATCCGCTCACTGCCTCCATGTGGCTCGGGACTGTACCCAACTAAAACCTGTTTGCACGTCTCCTTTGAGCGTGGTAGGGTAGTAATCAAAGTACAGTAGGAACTCACACGAGACAAATGACGATCCCCAGGTCGATGAACTAACCTGTACACATGTCACCAGGGAACTGCTATCTGACGTCAGGTATAAGACCAACTAGCATGTTCCCGGCGAGTCTTGTCCGGTGTACTCATAACCCAATGAGCACCTGTATACATCTTAGGTGAACCAACTGACACCAGTGGCTTGTGAGACCGGCCACCGCCCCTCGTCGGGGTCTCGACTGTATACACTAGTCTACTCTGGAGTATCGATGCCCTGTCTCGAAACTCCCACGACTAGGGACCTTTTAAGGATGTGCTTATAGACTACCAGCTCCCACGTATATGATCGCCCTCATACTGCTGGCAGTCAAGCAAGAATCCTAGGGGCTCTATCAACGTGTAATAGCGACATGTCAGGTCACCTAAAGCAGTACACGATGATAAAGATAAACCAGATAGCATACTATCATCTCGAGTAAGACTGTCCTACTGGGACAGGTCCTCCCTCAATTATTGCAATTACGTGCCTGTGATCCAATAATTGACTCTGAGGGCACTATCTCTAACAATCTCTCACTTGCACTCAAGGCTAATTATTGCGATATCGCATACTCACAGCCCGTGTGATACCGAACACCCAACTCCTCTACTAGTCAGTCTCACAAAGCTCGTTTGCGAAACTATTGCGTTCGAGGAATAGCCTCAGTGAATGGATCCGCTTTGATGTTTCTTTCTATGTCTCTCTATATCTCATATTCGCGAAGAAAGCCATCTCCCGAAATGAGCAATACTTGTCTTAGAATGTGTCTGGATGTCTGATGGGACCTAGCTCATAAATGAACTCCAAATCCAAACTTCTTAGACTGTATCGTCAACTGAACTTAATCAGTATCTTGCGCCATGCCTCCCTCAGTATTGCCTTGGACCACCTTTCCAAAATACTGCCCCTCATCAGAAGGAAAACTATAACTCTGACAACCTCCTTGTCGTCCAGGTCACCTTGGAAGCCTGGAATGATAACTATCTCCCGAATGAGGCTGTCGTTATTATATCCCTAGAACATCTACTTATGTTCTAAAACTGCTTCCGACTGTTTCTCCAGGATTGGATCAATATCAACTTATTGCATCTAGTGCAAGAACAACATCTGGTGTGGTACTTGACATCTCATGATTGACTCAATTGCCTGAGTAAGTGATCTGCCAATCATGCACATCCCTCTCCCCTTTAGTCTGTAAGACACCTTTAGAGAGGGTGACTCCATCACCTGCAGGTACACTACCGTGCCAGGAGTCGTCCATTCTAAATACTCTTAGAATGCTGTCTAAGTACCCTTAATTTGGAAACCACCCAAATCTAGATCTAAAAGCATAGATCTAGTAACCAGTATGTCTGATATAATATCCAAGTCCCATGTGGAGAAACCACTGTGTGACGACCAAAGCATAACCGATCATAGTATAGGAATATCACTTCCTACTCTGTGTATGTCATCCAAATACCAGGACATCACACCCTACTACCTTCTTAACTGATCCATCCCTATTCTGATGAAGTCAAAACTATGACTGTCACATCAGAAATAGATGAGCTATCTCTGCTATATCTGCTTTAGTCTATAAATAGACATAAGCCACTTGTCCATCAATGCTTCCGCTGCTCCTACTGACTACGACAACCCTCTGGCAGAGTCATATACACATACACTTCTAAAGGTAGTTTAGAACGACGCTATACTCATCCTCCTGCAGGGTCTCACAGTCTGGAACAACAGCAATGGCAATTGTGGGTAAACAAGAACTTCCCTGTCACCGTCCTTGAGGCTACCGAAGTACCTCTCGGGTGCCTGAAGTTACCCACCGTATCTGCGGAGTGGCCAATGGAATGTCAAACCAGATTGAATCTTTAGGTTTCTATCAAATCTTCAGTAATCGTTTGTGGTTCTGGAATCACTTCCAGTTCTACCATACTCCCACTGCTGTTTTCTGAAAAATCCATTTTTATTAAAACTGTGGCGAGTCTAGAACAATATCGCTATTGATCTTCCAAATGGTAGAAAGTCAACCCTCGTCATAGCCTGGGTCAACCCACAAACAGCCATTACAGAAACGTGCCTTGAGTTATCCAGAGTCTTGTTTTAAGCATAATCCGGACAACTCCCCGTACCTTAACAATGTTAAGATATGAACTGTTCTATATCCAATATAGAACCAGAGGCACTGATTTAATTGAACCAGATTCAAATCATGCAGCTGTCTCCAGTGCATGTCAACTAAATGGAAGGAGGCCGATCAGCGTTACTCAACTTAGGAATGCTTCCAATTATGAGTAACCTGAAAGAGAAGCAAGTTCTCTTAATCACTACTATCAACTGAATACCATACTCAAGTATCTACATCTCCGATCACTTTGAAGAATACCGATACTTGCAACATCTGGTTCTCTACTTTATTCAAATACCTATAATTTCTCAAAATTCGGACCCTGTGTTTCCACGAAACACCTGTCTAAAAACTAGAGAAGTCATAAGTAAACCGAATATAGTATGAGGACCAACCCCTCTGTCCTGATGGACCCTGGACAACATACAATACTCTGTATAAGTCCCTTGAGTCTGATAACTCATTTACTGTGTATCGTAGGTTGAAAACTGTATTTATGGTTAAGAAGAATTACACCGCTGTTTAATACTCCTTACCTAACCATCCACTGATATAGGTAAATGTCATAGACATAATTTTAGAAAGGTATATCTCACTCTATGAAAATAGACGTACAGATATATCAATTTGAAATTGGTGCATAACAGCGGATATTCAAAACCAAATATTTGCCGACCGGCAAACAGCCCAGGTGATTTCCTTAAATATCACCGATTACAGCGAATCCCGATATTATGAGGATGATCACCTAATTCCCACTAACCTACTCCCACTCATCATCTGTAAAACCATACAGATGTGAGAATCATACCCTGGAGTAAGTGTCTAATTGGGAAATCAGTTTTCCTTTAACAGTACACAGTGAAACTGAAACATTGAAATGTTTCGATGGGGTATCCGGGTATTCCTAGTAATGCCTCTTCCAGATTCACGACTGTAACCGTATAATTCTTTGCCACCTCTCCAAATCCCTTTATATGTCTTTAGTCATTACCTTCTGCACACCCCTTAGGCCAAATGGTTTTCTTCCTTCCCTACCGTTCGGCACCAGCCTATGGTTTGGAAGAAGACTATCCAATAAGCATAATGGGTGTACTGTCCTAATCCTAGGAGCACTCGCAATGCGAGAGAAGGTGAAGATAAAAGACAACCGAATAAACCTTATTCCTATTTCTCCTGAACCAGAATCCATCCCCGAACTGGAACAAGTTCCTTTCGAGTTCGTATATAACCATACGATGGAGTATCCAATAAACTGTGGATCTTCGTAGTGATACGGAGTGTCCTGGAGAAATACAAAGGTGAAGTGGGAGTGGTAATGAAATACCTGGTTTGGTCGTGAATATCAGTTGCAATTTACTTTGCCCTCTTACTAATCCCTTGCTTTGTCTTAACTTAATACCTTCTGTACACCATCGTTAGGCTAATTGGTTTTCTTCATTCCCTACCGGTCGGCACCTGCCTATGGTTTAGAATAAGACTATCCAATTTGCGTAATAGGTGTACTATCTCCTAAACCAAGGAGTACTCACAACTCGAGAGAAGGTAAAAGGAAAAGACAACTGAATAATCCTATCCGTTTTCTCCAGAACCTAAAACCATCCTCGAATAAATCCCTTCGAGTTCGTATATAACCATACGATGGTTTTGTCCAATGGAAGTAGACGTTCGTAGTAATACGGGGTGTCCTGGAGAAAAGGGTAAAAGTAGGAGTGGCAATGAGGTTTGCAACTCTGACAATCCAAAAGCCAGTGTTAAGAAGGTTCGGTCAACTTGGTCACTGAGTCATAGTCTTAGGGTCGGGTCAATGGTCGTTGCCAAAGAGAGAGAGAAAAGAAACACTCAGCGTGCACTCTAACCTAGATCAGAATGGTTACCAATTTATCTAATCTGGAAACCTCCCACTGTCACCTCAAATTCTCCTCCAAACCTGAAAGAATAATTAGTCGGGGTCACCCGAGGAGTAAACTAACTCATTAGTGGGAATCGGGATCCAACTATCATCGCATGATAACGTGACGGAATCCGCTCACGGTGTCACACTCCAGAAGGTATGCGCATATCTGGCAAGTTTCAGTTTCTTTAGAAACTCCCGATGTGATTTTTGCCCCATGCTCTTATGACCTTGACTTTGGCCAACAAATCATAAGTTACATGTCAAGTTCTACCCGTCATTCTCCAGGTTAATTTGAGCCCACCCGTACAAGCCCTTGACTTTGGCCAACAAGGCTATACGACTGCCCCAAACCAACGCATCTATCTATGCTGCATATGAATACCCAACAGCTACCAAATACTGTGTCTTGACTTTGGCCAACAAACACAGCTTGAATACTATTGACCACCCATATGAAACGACGGAGGGCTACGAATGGTTTCTGGCGAAAACCTTTAACGTAATGAACTTGATATCGTTGAAGGAACGGATAGCTTTTAAAAAATATAGTGACGAAAACCTTTGCTAAAGAGGTCACTCCCGGTGAAGGGATCTCGGCTCTTTCCCCGTAGAATGAGGTGCAGGATATTCCAACTGAATACCACGATGCAAAGCAAAAGTAATCGGCTATAGTGAAGTTATTGCCCTGACGCAAACTTTTTGTCCAAGGGGTCACTCTCGGTGAAGGGATCTCGGCCCTTGCCTCGTCGACTGAGGAGCAGGATATTCCAACTGAATACCACGATGCAATACAAAAGAGAACGTCCTTGCAATAACAGCTTTTTGAAAAGTGTTCCAACAACATCAGATTAGGTTTGTTTTTAACTTGCATTGATCCGAATCAACTCAGTCCCATCAATTGATCACACCACAAAGAACGAAAATATACTGATGTACGTATATGCCATCCGCATTGGCCACTGGGTCCCGTCATTACCCGTTAGGTTAGCTAACTAACTACAGAGCGGGGACTGGACTAGCGCGGATGCAAAACATATACAACATCTACTAGTATATATATCAATATATAATATTTCGCTTAAGGTGTGATAAAATGCAACATCACAGAAATGTACAGCATCACAGAACAATACAGATATCTGGGATCCCCGGGTTTTACAGAGCCACTACTGAAACCCGACGTTCCCCTGGTCGTGTGGATAGCCTGTGCAATGAAATACTAGACCCCTACGGGCACGGCAAGTTACCCGCCAAAACCTGAAGCGAGGCAGCCCCCTTCAGCAACGTGAATGGACCACCCAGCACTTCACGGAATCCGGTAACTTGGGCACCCTTCCTGGGTCAACCTGTACCCCCTACGAGTGCGGCGAATAGCCCGCCAATCCTAGAGTGAAGCCCCCTCCGTCTCAATGCCATGAGATGCGGGCTTGTTGCCCTCTAGAACCCGGCCATCCGTGCACCCCTCCGTGGGGCAAGCCTAGTACAGAAAGTAAAATATACATACAACGGGTACATCGACCGCAACCTGGTCGTGCCCCAAAAGAATAATATATAGGCAGGCAGTGACGGCAATCCACATGTCGGATGCTCGCCCCGCAATATCAAATGTACATAATACAACAAAAACTGTACTACCACTGCAACCAGGCTATCCCCCACGACCAATCCGCAACATCACAGCAAAATCACAGAACATCAACGTGGAAATCACGTTCGCAAATCCGTCTAACCGGGCTATAGCAGTTAGACAGGATTTACCGATCAAGTGACATTCACGGTCGCGGATATAATGTAAATACTGTGAACTAATGTGTTTTAAATATCCGATCGATCAAATTTACCAAGTGGGCCCCCAAGTACTACTGTAGCACATCAAGAAATCAGGGCCCAAAAAATAACATTCCAGAAAACCTATTTTCCACTCAGGAGCATTCTGTAGAATTTTGGGGGACTGAACAGTTCAAGTCGCGGTGGAACCGCGGCCCAAGCATGGGTTTGGTCGCGATTCCGCGGTGGTTTGGACTGTTCACGAGCCTAAATTTTCACAGAACTCTTAGAATGTCCTACACATCATTCTGAAACAACTTAAAAAATTTTTGGGCTTCAAAAAATTTCGACAGAAACTGATGTGAAGAAAAATACGGTTTTTGGAAAATTGTTCGATCGGAAATGCAAAACATATTATACAAAGCTAGACTATGTTAATGGTGAGGCTCTGATACCACTGTAAATGCACGGCGGCGCCCCGGCCTCCATCCCGAGGCCAAAAGCGGAAGTGATGGTTAACTTTAATTTTTCAAACCGGCACCACCGCGCACTATAAACCCGGATCGTGCCATTAAACCAGTCCTAGCTAACTATAAGATGGGGAAGAGAGATATACCGAGTGATCCGTGTCCTCCGGTCTTCTCATCGTCGTCCCGATCTCCCGCGGAAGCTCCGGTCTCCACCTCGTCGCCAGAAGGGCACCACGTCGCCTGCTTCTTTTACGGGCTCCCGCCTCTATACCGAGGCAACTCGGGCACGAAGCTGGCGAGTCGATGTGCCCAAGATTTGCTGTAGAATATAATGAAGATCTATATGTCTCATTTGGGGTTTATGGAGGTTGCCATTTGGTGGAGGGATGAGTTGTGGAATTTTTGTGGAGCTATGGGATTTTTTACAAGCCAAAAGAGATGAAATCCCTCCACAAAAAATTGGGACAGCCCACTTGAGGAAGTGGCCGGCCATGCCAAGTGAGGGGAGAGTGAGAATGAGAGTTAGGTGAATGTATCATGGAGCCACACTCATAATGCAAGAGAGAAAAGGTCATGATAAAAAGCAATGATCATCAACAAAGATCCTCACTCAACTGACACTCATCACAAAACAAAGTCCAACCATCATGAACCATCATGAAGTCAAGAAGTCAAATGGTCAAGGGATGGTTCACCATCATGATACAATAATATGCAAAGAACACCCTTCCAAATTGCTTATTTGCACAAATACAAATAAGCCCTCTTCCACCAATCTTCGGCCAATGAAAGATACAAATGAAAATGGCCGAAACGGAAAGCAAACTGGCAACTCCAGAAAACTGGTCCTGTAATAAATTACAGGAAAACCCCGATACTGTGTATACACACCCGCATCTGTATTCCGACCGAAATACAAATGCAATGAGACAAAATCTACACTGTACTATACTAGGATCCGGCTTAAACCAAAGCCGGCTAGTAATATCCGTTCGATCCTGATCCGTGCAATACCGAACGTATCTGATCGAACCCTGCCATATCTCCATACGGCCTCTACAGCTTTTCGCCCGAAAACTTGAGCAACTGAATGTGGGGGACTCTAAAGACTCGTCAACACCTTGGTTGCAGATTTAACCACTAGCACGTCAGAGGTATAAGCCAATATGTAACGGGCTACCAGGTATTGACCAAAAGGGACGTCGATGAGCGAACTCATCCTGACACCCTACTGAGCCTGTCAGTGACAATATCCGTACAGTCCGGTCCGTTCGTCTATGAGCATAGCATGGCGGGCCTAGGGGGTTGGTAAAAGTCAGACCCCCAAAAGCGGTACAAGTCGTGTCGGAGTGTAGCCCAGAACACCCTGAGATACTACTGGAATACCTACCAGTAAATCTCCTACCTCGACCGAGGGCTTCGTGTAATGGCTCTCCTAGACACAGCGCGATCTCACCTCCAATACCAGGAGAGACGAACCCCTGAAGATCCGCTCACTGCCTCCATGTGGCTCGGGACTGTACCCAACTAAAACCTGTTTGCACAACTCCTTTGAGCGTGGTAGGGTAGTAATCAAAGTACAGTGGGAACTCACACGAGACAAATGACGATCCCCAGGTCGATGAACTAACCTGTACACATGTCACTAGGGAACTGCTATCTGACGTCAGGTATAAGACCAACTAGCATGTTCCCGGCGAGTCCTGTCCGGTGTACTCATAACCCAATGAGCACCTGTATACATCTTAGGTGAACCAACTGACACCAGTGGCTTGTGAGACCGGCGACCGCCCCTCGTCGGGGTCTCGACTGTATACACTAGTCTACTCTGGAGTATCGATGTCCTGTCTCGAAACTCCCACGACTAGGGACCTTTTAAGGATGTGCTTATAGACTACCAGCTCCCACGTATATGATCGCCCTCATACTGCTGGCAGTCAAGCAAGAATCCTAGGGGCTCTATCAACGTGTAATAGCGACATGTCAGGTCACCTAAAGCAGTACACGATGATAAAGATAAACCAGATAGCATACTATCATCTCGAGTAAGACTGTCCTACTGGGACAGGTCCTCCCTCAATCATTGCAATCACGTGCCTGTGATCCAATAATTGACTCTGAGGGCACTATCTCCAACAATAACCGACTAATATCTTATTTACCGATTCATCGAATCAACACTTGATCCGATGACTCGGCTGATATCAAATATCGTGAGAATAGAATACGGTATCACATATCGCATTATCCTCGGTCCTGCACATATCACATATGTGCCCCTACTCCGTTTTGCCTGAGTCAAGAAACCTCTGTGTAGGACTCTAAAGAATCGTCAATACGCCGGCAGTAGGTGATGATCATATCAAACACCCACAAGCTGCAAGTGGTCAGCTAAACGTAACAGCCACCCAGGTATTGAGCGATCAGAAGATCAACATGCAAGCCTGTACATTCTCCTGCGAATCCAATCAGTAACACCCCCGTACAGTCCGGTCTTGTCGTCTGATATGTCTCATATCTCGCCTATGGGTGGTAAACGTCAGACCCCGGTAACTCGATAAGTCGTGTCGATATGAGGTCTATAACAGTTTGAGAAACTACTGATAACACTTACTAGTAAATCTCAGCAAGCCTGGCCAGGGATTTCCAGTTATAGCCAATCGAACACAGCACAACATCAACTCCCTATACCGGGAGAGACGAATCCCCTCCTATCGCTCATTGCCTCTATGTGATTCGGGACTGTACCCAAAAGCCACCTTTTTGCACGCTCTCTTGGACATGGTATGATGGAAATCAAAGCACAGTGGGAATCACACAAGACTCTATGACGATCTCGGGTCAACAGACTGCTCTGTACCAGTGTCACCGGAGAACTGCCATCTGACGTGAGGTATAATACCATCTGGGAGTTCTCGGCGAGTCCGTCCAGTGTACCCAGTCTCTACTGAGCACCCGTACACCATCCTTGATGTCAAACACCGATGGATATGGGATCATCCATCGCCCATCATATGGGTCAAGATGCGTATATGCTAGAATACTCTGGTGCATCGATGCCCTGTCTCGATACACCCTCGATTAGGAACAGTTATAGGATGTACTCGTCGACTACCGTGGCCCCACTAGTATGATCTCATCATAGTCCCAGTAGTCGAATACATATTCTAAGGGCTTTATCAACATGTATTATAGAGACAATCAGAGTACATGTTAAGATAAAGTACAACCAGATAGCATACTATCATGTCGAGCAAGAAAGTCCTCCCTATATATGTCCAAGCATCCACTACAATATACATCGTATGTTCAGTAATGGCCTCTAGGGCATACATATAACTAACAAATTAATCCCGGCTAGTCTTACCTTTTAAGGTTTGAAAGAAGATTTGATAAAAACAATGGGAGTCATCTTGATTAAATAAGATAATAACCAATCTAATCTTGCAAGAGCGCACGCTAAAATGTTTTCTTCTCTCTCTCTCCAGGAAGCAACCATGACACGCCTTAATCAAGATAATAATATGGATGTATTGACCGAACCCGCTTATTATACTGAGCTGGGGAACGTTGGTTCCGCTCTATCTTATGATTGTCATAAGTCTGAGTAAAGAATAGGGGAATATCAAGATTCCCATGCAACCCGAACGAAGAAAGAGCATGATGATGCATCTTTTTCGCGTGTGTTCATAATCGAGAACTATTTCTCAGTATGCTCTACGTCCTGGGTATTGGATACCGGATCAGGATCCACGTATATAATATGTTACATGGGTTAAGAAGAAGTAGAGAATTGGGAAAGGGTGATAAAACTCTAGTAGTAGGGAATGGTGCAATTGTTGCTGCTAAAGCAGTTGGCGAATATCACATTGTATTACTAAATGGTAATACATTGATTCTGAACGACTGTTATTTCGTACCAAAAATGATGTGCAATATAATATCAATTTCTTTATTAGATAAAAAAGGATATAATTTTGTACTAGAGAATAATGTTATGAACATTTTCTTAAATCAAGTATTGATTGGGTTTGGTACGTTGTATAACGGTATATACGTTCTAAATCAAACCACAGTTCTAAATATACTGAACACACACAAGAGGAAAAGTTCAGAAATGAACGAAGCCTTCTTGTGGTATTGTAGACTAGGTCATATCAATACGACTAGACTAGTGAAGTTGCACAAAAATGGATATTTGAATCCGTTCGAATTCACATCTTATGAAACTTGTCAGTCATGTCTCAAAGGAAAGATGACCAAAACTTCGTTTACTGGACACGGAGAAAGAGCTACTAAACTTTTGGGACTGATACAAGTGATGTATGCGGTCCTATGTTTACGCATGCCAGGAATCGTTCATCATACTTTATCATATTCACAGATGATCTCTCAAAATTCGGACATGTGTTCTTGTTGAAACACAAATCTGAAGTTTTTGAGAAATTCAAGAAATACAAGTACGAAGTTGAGAACCAGAAGGGTAAAAGTATTAAAATCCTTCGATCTGATTGGGGAGGAGAATACTTGAGCACGGAATTCCGTGACTATTTAGAAGAGAATGGGATTCTCTCTCAGTTTACCCCTCCGTATACACCACAACACAATGGAGTTTCAGAGCGGAGGAATCACACCCTATTAGATATTGTATGCTCTATGACGAATAATGCTGAGTTACCTATTTCCATTTGGGGTTATGCACTTGAGACAGTTGCATACCTATTGAATCAAGTTCCATCTAAATCAGTGCCTAAAACACCATATGAGATATGGAGTGGAAATAGACCATATCTTAAACGAGTTAAGATATGGGGTTGTTCGGTGTTCACAACAGAATACTGCATTTTATACCGCCCATTCTTACGCTCGTGTGTTTATAGGTAGGTGCTTTTGATCTGTGTTTGTTACATATTTACAGAGTACAGGTTTTCAGTCCAAATATTGCAAATCATGACAAAATCTCCACAGTTACACCAAATACAGAACATCTGTTGACAACAGATAAAAGCCGGGTTCCGGTCATCCATATCCGTCCGGTGCTGCGTACCGGTTCCAGGGACAAGACATATGACAGCAGTCATTCGTGTCTCGGACAAGCACGGAGCACGAGAGGGGCTGCACAAGAATCAATGGGTGTGCGGAGCTCAAGAGAGATAAAGTCAAAAGTGAAGAAAAGATAACAATCTTGGACTATGAATTCTGCTGATATTCTGGAAGAAATTATCAGAAAATACATGTACCAGACAAGAGGGGACAGGAGACCAGGAAAACACTCAGAAGCCCACACCCTAAACCCACAGTAGGGGCGCGGATCCGCGGCCATAGGGGGCTATAGGCGGCGGATCCGCGGCCGTACAGTGGCCTTGTTCTGTCGTTTTTCAGGGGCTTTTTGGTAATCTTATTTTGGGTCTGGTGGTTGCCCTAGAACTCCATTCTCCTGCCTATAAATACAGCAGTTTTGAGCTTAACCAATGGAGCTTTTTCTTTAGCCTCTTTTTTGTAGTTTTGTTCTTCTTTCTTCTTCTTCTTCATTCTTCCTCCATGAAATTGTGGTGAGAGCTTTTGAGTGGATGTTAATGAAGATGAGGGTTTTTTTTTTATCTTTCTTGTTAGTTTGCTCCCCCTTGAGATTCTTGCTTTCTCTTGCTCATTCAACCTCTTTATTGAGCTTGAATGGTTAAGGGTTAGTTATTGATCTCAAGGGTCGTATTTTCTTACGGGACTAGTTCTTCACTTCACATGCGTTCTCTACCCTTCCCTTGATCTTACAACCTCTTCATTGAGCTTGCAAGTTTAAGGGTTGGCTATTGAGCACATGCTTGGCTTGAGTTCTACTTCCGTGTTCTTTTTATTTGCTTATTTATTACTTGCATTTTTCATTCTTGCTTTTATTACTTGCAATTTTATTCATGCACTTTAATACTTGTATCTTTTCTTTTCTTTGTTCTTTTCTTTTTGTTCTCTTTTGTTTATTTTGTGAATGTTGTAATTATCGTCGTTGTTAAGAATTAATACGGTATTGTAAGTTAACGTTTCTTTGCCAATTCCTTTTCCCGTTATTTTCCATTTGAACTTCGCCCAAACCATACGCAAGCGCTCCGTTAGGCACCGTACCCTGACAAGATAACGGTGATTCCTAACCGCGACCGGTTGCGTTCGGTTTGGCCGGAGGCGAAAGCAAGAGACAAGAACGGAAGGACAAGGGTAAATAAGCCGGATTCCACGAATACCGCGCTTAAATCCCCTAATCCACGTTGTTGCCGATTGCTTAGCTTCAATTGGTCAAGACTCGGCTCAAAGGTTTTGAGTACGGATTTCTTAGCTTACAATCTCGTATCTTTTCTTAACAACTTTATACTTGCAGATAAACACATAGGTTAGATAAAACAAACATACAGATTCTTTATTGACTCGTCTAAAACAAGAAAGTAAGATAACACCATCTCCCTGTGGACCGACCCGTGCTCAACCGGCTAGCTGCAAAGCGACACCGTCCTGATCGCGGTTACACTTTAAATCTTTGAACATCCGACACGCCATCGGCGTGCGATCAAATGGCGCCGTTGCCGGGGAGACGGTAGCATATTTTCTTTCTTGTTATTCGGGTTAATATTCTTTTTGTATATATAAAAAAATATATTCTTTTTTGTTTTTTGGACAATATTTTTGTGGGCAAGTGTGCAGAATTTTGCGTATTTGCAAACTGCGATAGTGGGGAAGCAAAGTGTACATTCAACGTTAAGGTGATTACGAAGTACAGTGCCAAAGATCCGGGTAGTTTGACCCGCGCAAGCGAACCTTTCAAGCTTACCGGATTTGATTCAACGGGGGTTTCCTAACCCAAAACTTAAACAGTACGTACTTTACTAACACCTTCTTCTCAAATCCGACGCTTCCAATATACTATTCTTTGCAGGATTCTTTGCAAGTTCGCTAGCAAACGCTAAAACTTGACTAACCCGTATTTGTTGCAGCGCCGCGCTTAAACTAAAAAAACGATTGTTTTGATTCTTTATAAGAATTTTTTGAATTGCGCATTGCATCAATTAATACGGACTTAAGGGCAAGCGAACCCCACAACATACGGTAAAGGATTTCATCACCTTTTCCGTGGCCCACAAATCACGAACTTGCGCATAACGATAACCCGCACAAATTTTAAAAGAAACTAGACTTTAAGCCTTAAGGACTTCGCGCTCACTAGGAGAAGTTAACTGTATTTAGAAGCTTGCTTAACGGTATATTGTTTACGGGGTGTCTAGGAAAGTGTTAACGGCGAAACCGCCAAAAGAGAAAGGGTTATTTAATTAAGGAACTTCGCGAAAGCGTTGGAAAACCTCCCCTTATCTCTGCACTTACCTGGCCTCGTGATCAGTGTATCTTGAGCCTGTTTCTCGACACAGTTTTACTTCGACAATCAAGTTCTCGAGCAGGTCTAGTTGACCTAGGTGAACCCTAGAACGATTAGGTGTGTGGTATTTTTGTGTCGTGATTTTTGTCCATATTCTTTTTTGTGTATACTTCATTCTTTTGCTAACAACTAACTAAATAAAAAAATAAAAAAAAAATCACATTCTTTTTCGCCTCCTTTTCTCTTCCTTTCTTTCACTCTCTCTTCATATCATGGGTACTCCACCTCGCAAAACTTTTGCCGAACTTTGGTACCCACAACCGGACATTACTTCTTACGGTTCTTGCTTTGGCCGAACATCGAACGACCCCTCCATGCCAAAAATTTCTTTGAAAGATCGGATAGACGCGTCTAGGACAAACAATTTGACTCCGCAATCCACTTCATATCAACCATTTCAAACAGTCACCCCTTCTTACGTTGATACCCCTTCTTCGAGTCATGTTGCAATTCCAAGACCTATGTCTATTGCAGAACGTATTGAACAATCTCGTAGCCGATCTTTCACTCCTTTCACCACTTCAAATTCTTTGGATCAACAATTCCATTCACCTTCTTATCCCAATGTTGATCCCACTCCTGTCCAGCCATTCAATTCCTACCAATCCTACCCTACTTATGCACCTTCCCTAGACATTGCTTCAGAACCGCCTTTTGGGAGTTTTCAGTATCCATACAACTGTGAATCTTTCACTGAAACCCCTTCACAACCAATGTCTAGTCTAGAACAGTCGTTGGAAGACTTTAGGGTAGCGTCAAGCCAACAAATGATGGATTTGAATGCGTCCATGGCCGCCCTCATACAACCTAGTGATCCGGTAGCTAGTTTTCAACTAGCTCCAACTTTTTCAATGTATGATGAGGCGGCAGGACAGGCTGTGAATTTGAGTGGAGAGAGTGAGATGTACCCCCTTCCAAATCAAACCTACCCGTCTCAAGTTGAATCCCACAACTCTTGTTTTGAAAGTCTATCAAGTGTCCCAAATGAATTATCAGTTGAAGATAGAATGATTAATGAGTTGTGCGACTTCGTAGTGTTTGATTTGCCCGATTGCGAAGGGTCTCTTCCAAGTGAAACCAATCCTAAACCTTTTGACCTTTACACCTCCATCTTAGAACCTGAATTGATTAATATCCATGCTTTGGTTGAGGTGTCAGAGAATTTTGATTTTCACTTGATTGAGGATATTAATGCTGGGAACATTTTGGATGATGAACCCGTAGATTTGGCTGAGTTTTTCTCTTCAAATCATCATCCCGATTCTTTAAATGTTTTTCCCGAACCCCATATGCGTCTTGATTTTGATGAAATTTGCATGGATAAGCTGAATTTTGAGGAGAATATTGAGGATAGCACTGAGGATGATACAGTTTTAATTGATGAGTCGGATTTTCCAATTCATCCTAATCCTTCCACTGACTGTGTACACCCTCCTGAACCCTTAACCGATACCCTTCCTCAACCACTTCCCTCCATCCTTTCCATCGTTCTGACCTTGCAAGAACCCGTATCACTTACATTTCATATGTCTGGTTTACCAAGTTCGGCGTACCCATGGTTTCTCACGAACCTTGAGGGATTTGACCCAATCTCTCGACGGGTAAATATATTAGCACAATCGCTTTCCACACATCGGTCATCACAAATTGTGCTAATCTATTTACTCCATTTGCACCCTCAAGTTCGTATTCCACTTCTTTTTCCCTTCCGCCATTCTTCTTCCTCTCATCTACCGAGACAGCATTCCACTTCTCTCCACAAGCGGTCTCGCGTAATCTCCATTTCTTACCTCTTCACCTTCTTTCACCAACCACTGCTGTACCATGATAAAATCTTTGAATGGTTGGTGTTAACTTTTGGCCTGTGTAAGGCCTTGTATAGATGGATACTGTTCTTTCCCCCCCAATCCTGAACTTCATCGCTTAACAGTGGAAACACTGTTTTACTTAAGTTTGGGGGGGACACTTTTTTTTGTATATATTTTTTGTTTTTTTTTTCTGTTTTTGTATATAATTTGTTTTTAGGAGGAGCGCCGACTATTTTGACCCTCTTGGTATAGCCTGACAGTGAGGGCACTGTCAAGTTTAAGTTTGGGGGTGTGCTCGGTAAGCTTTCTTCCTTCGCATTCATTTGTATATTTTGCATTTGCATACCTTATTTAAAAACCCACAAAAATTGAAAATTTTCTAAAAACATAAAAACTTTTTTGTCAAGTTAGATTGTGGAAGAACTATGATTCAACATTCGACGGTTTTTGTTTGAAAAAATAGGAATAACTAAATCTTATGTTTAGATTTTGAAAACCTGAAAGATAACTCTCCTTTGAAATTAACTATAGTTGATATACGTCTTTACATCACACTACACGTGTTGTGAGTCTTGGAAATTAGATGACAAGTCTTTTATGTTTAAAAACTTTTAAATAGATAAATGATTTTCTGAGGATCAAATAGGTTTGTTCTGAAATAAGTAATATATCAAGAATTGTTTATGAAGTGAGTGAATATGAAGGAATGTTATTGATGCCTTAATTGGAACTAAGTCTGAAAAATAACCCATCTGAAGCTTGATTGGAATGATTACACACCAAACCCACTAAACACGTCTTTTATCTGAAAAATAATTGAACTGCCGGTTATATCTCCGTTCGTATTAAATCATCTGATTTTCATGACAAACTGTCTTTTGTTTTTGGACCTAGGTAACTTGAGTAATTAAGTCCGCTGGGGTGTTTCTACACCTAATGCCCTAAAACCAACTGGTTTGGGTGCATTGGCCCAAAGCTCGCTAAGAAGCCTAGAAAGTCCAGTTTAAAACAAAGTCAAGCAAGTGTTCTCTCCGAGTTAAAATTCCTAACGGTTCTTTGTGTGAGAATAATCTTGATAAAAGACAAGCTTTTATAAAAAAATTTTAACGGAGATATGAAGGTTTTACTCTATGATAAAGACTATTGCACGTTCACAGAGGTGTGTATGAAATGAAAACAAGAAAAATGTGGAGTGAAGAATAAGACCTAGTTTCCTGTTAGGGAAGATAGAAATTCTGAAGTTGAAACTTTACTGGAAAACGAAACTTGAAAAATGCTTAACTCTTTATTAAACTTATGTGATCCTTTTAAAATTGTTATCTGGGCTTTATTGTGCGACATGAGGACTTTAATCGACCTTTCTGGAACTTAACGGCACTATTTGCACTACACGTAAAGACATATAAAATCTGTAGTTAAAAATGAAGCGAGGTGTGAAAACTAAAGGTTCGATAGTCTAGACTTAGGATTATAGAATTGTTATTTTCTGAAACAAAAACTTTAGGGTTTGAATCTTAGTTATTTTACAAAACCAGCTTGACCGGATTTTGTGGGTAGTATCCGCTGAAAACCCTCAGGAGACAACACTCCTCCTACTAGGGATACCTAGAGGTTTAACGGCTTGTTGCACGCGCTCAGTGCAATCGCGTTCCCTGCGAAAGTGCGGTTAGGATTTTATTTTTGTGAATAATTGGTTTTGCTCGGGACGAGCAAAAGTTAAGTTTGGGGGTATTTGTTCACAACAGAATACTGCATTTTATACCGCCCATTCTTACGCTCGTGTGTTTATAGGTAGGTGCTTTTGATCTGTGTTTGTTACATATTTACAGAGTACAGGTTTTCAGTCCAAATATTGCAAATCATGACAAAATCTCCACAGTTACACCAAATACAGAACATCTGTTGACAACAGATAAAAGCCGGGTTCCGGTCATCCATATCCGTCCGGTGCTGCGTACCGGTTCCAGGGACAAGACATATGACAGCAGTCATTCGTGTCTCGGACAAGCACGGAGCACGAGAGGGGCTGCACAAGAATCAATGGGTGTGCGGAGCTCAAGAGAGATAAAGTCAAAAGTGAAGAAAAGATAACAATCTTGGACTATGAATTCTGCTGATATTCTGGAAGAAATTATCAGAAAATACATGTACCAGACAAGAGGGGACAGGAGACCAGGAAAACACTCAGAAGCCCACACCCTAAACCCACAGTAGGGGCGCGGATCCGCGGCCATAGGGGGCTATAGGCGGCGGATCCGCGGCCGTACAGTGGCCTTGTTCTGTCGTTTTTCAGGGGCTTTTTGGTAATCTTATTTTGGGTCTGGTGGTTGCCCTAGAACTCCATTCTCCTGCCTATAAATACAGCAGTTTTGAGCTTAACCAATGGAGCTTTTTCTTTAGCCTCTTTTTTGTAGTTTTGTTCTTCTTTCTTCTTCTTCTTCATTCTTCCTCCATGAAATTGTGGTGAGAGCTTTTGAGTGGATGTTAATGAAGATGAGGGTTTTTTTTATCTTTCTTGTTAGTTTGCTCCCCCTTGAGATTCTTGCTTTCTCTTGCTCATTCAACCTCTTTATTGAGCTTGAATGGTTAATGGTTAGTTATTGATCTCAAGGGTCGTATTTTCTTACGGGACTAGTTCTTCACTTCACATGCGTTCTCTACCCTTCCCTTGATCTTGCAACCTCTTCATTGAGCTTGCAAGTTTAAGGGTTGGCTATTGAGCACATGCTTGGCTTGGGTTCTACTTCCGTGTTCTTTTTATTTGCTTATTTATTACTTGCATTTTTCATTCTTGCTTTTATTACTTGCAATTTTATTCATGCACTTTAATACTTGTATCTTTTCTTTTCTTTGTTCTTTTCTTTTTGTTCTCTTTTGTTTATTTTGTGAATGTTGTAATTATCGTCGTTGTTAAGAATTAATACGGTATTGTAAGTTAACGTTTCTTTGCCAATTCCTTTTCCCGTTATTTTCCATTTGAACTTCGCCCAAACCATACGCAAGCGCTCCGTTAGGCACCGTACCCTGACAAGGTAACGGTGATTCCTAACCGCGACCGGTTGCGTTCGGTTTGGCCGGAGGCGAAAGCAAGAGACAAGAACGGAAGGACAAGGGTAAATAAGCCGGATTCCACGAATACCGCGCTTAAATCCCCTAATCCATGTTGTTGCCGATTGCTTAGCTTCAATTGGTCAAGACTCGGCTCAAAGGTTTTGAGTACGGATTTCTTAGCTTACAATCTCGTATCTTTTCTTAACAACTTTATACTTGCAGATAAACACATAGGTTAGATAAAACAAACATACAGATTCTTTATTGACTCGTCTAAAACAAGAAGGTAAGATAACACCATCTCCCTGTGGACCGACCCGTGCTCAACCGGCTAGCTGCAAAGCGACACCGTCCTGATCGCGGTTACACTTTAAATCTTTGAACATCCGACACGCCATCGGCGTGCGATCATTCGGCTTATGTTAAAAAACAGAATCTGGACAAACTCGATGCACGATCAGTTCTTTGCATTCTTGTGGGATATCCAAAGAATTCACATGGATATATCTTCCACCACAGTGAGAAACAAAAGGTGTTTGTTTCTCAACATACCACCTTTTTAAAAAAGGAATTTCTTGTGAAAAAAATTAGTGGCAATGAGGTAGAACTGGAAGAAGTTCCAGTTACACAAACTACAGCTACTGATTTGGTAGTATCAGAGAATTCGATAGTCCCCGACGAACCTCAGCCACTCCGCAGAACTAGTAGGGTTCCTCATCCACCTGAGAGATACTACGGTTTTCTCATAGACGGTGGAAGTGAGGATTGCATCATGGAAGAAGATGACCCAACTAGTTTCGCGCAGGCCATCACAAGTGGAGACTCTGTGAAATGGCTGGATGCTATACGATCTGAGATGGAATCCATGTACACTAACAAAGTATGGACTTTGGAAGTTGTTCCTGAAGGGGTAAAACCCATCGGGAGAAACTGGATCTTTAAGAAGAAACTTGGTGTAGATGGAAAGGTTGAGACCTTCAAAACTAGACTTGTTGCAAAAGGTTTTCGTCAACGACCAGGTGTCGATTATGATGAAACCTTTTCTCTAGTGGCTATGCTTAAGTCCATCAGGATCCTACTTACCATTGCTACATACCATGACTAAAAAATCTGGCAGATGGACGTCAAGACCGCTTTTATAAATGGTGATTTAGAAGAGAGCATGTATATGACACAGCCAGAGTGCTTTGTAGACAGAAGGAGCAACGGAAAGGTGTGCAAGCTGCTTAAATCAATTTACGGATTAAAGCAGGCATCGCAGAGCTGGAACATCTATTTTGATATGGCAGTCAAAGAGTTTGACTTCATCAAAAACGTAGTTGAACCTTATATATACAAGAAGGTAGTAGAGAGTAAGGTTGTCTTTCTCATATTGTACGTGGATGCCATACTCTTGATAGGAAATGATGTTCCTATGCTACACTTGGTCAAGGTCTTTTTATCACTAAAGTTCTCCATGAAAGATCTAGGTGATGCCTCCTGCATCCTGAGGATTAAGATCTATAGAGATAGATCTAAGCGGATGTTGGGATTGTCCCAATCCAGGTACATTGACACCATACTAAAGAGATTTAGTATGGAAGATTCTAAGCGTGGTAATTTACCCGCTTGCTCAGGAATCACTCTCTCTAAAGAGATGTCTACGAAGAATGATTTTGAGAGGGCTCGTATGCAAGAGATACCCTATGCTTCAGCAGTTGGGTCAATCATGTACGCGATATTATGTACTAGACCAGATATAATTTATTCACTTAGTGTAGTAAGTAGGTATCAATCAGATCCCGCGGAGAAGCGCTGGACAGCTGTGAAGAACATTCTTAAGTACTTGAAAAGGACTAAAGAAATGTTCTTGGTGTATGGTAATGGAGAACTTCAGGTGGATTTCTTTACCGATTCGAACTTCCAGAGTGATAAGGACGACAGTAAGTCGGTCTCGGGTTTTGTCTTCACCCTCAATGGATGGGAGGTGTGTTGGAAGAGTTCCAAGAAAGATACCATGGAAGACTCGACGATAGAGGCTGAATACATCGTTGCCAACGATGCTACCAAAGAACCTATTTAGATGAAAAAGTTCATAACTGAACTTGGTGTGGTTCCATCCATTGAGCATCCAATACCTTTGTATTGTGATAACAATAGAGCTGTGACTTTGGTTAAGGAATCCCGGTTCTATCAGCGATCAGACATATTCTTAGACGGTATCACCTGATCCGGGAGATAGTAGATCGCCAGGAGATCGAGGTCAGGAGAGTTGATACGAAGGACAACACGGTGGATCCACCTACGAAGGCCCTCCCCCAGATGCAATTTGAGAGACTTTTTGAGATGTTGGGTATGCGATACTACAAAAACCGGCCTTAGTGCAAGTGGGAGATTGTTAGTAATATGTATGCCTTAGAGGACATTATTTTATATTATATTGGATGCTTGGACATATATATATAGAGAACTTTCTTACTCGACATGATAGTATGTTATCTGGTTGCACTTTATCTTAACATGTACCTTTGTATTATTATACTGTCTATCTGATACATGTTGATAAAGCCCTTAGGATGTTAGCTTAACTACCAGGACTATGATGAAGATCATACTAGTAGGGCTTATGTAGTCCACAAGCATATCCTTTAATCGTTCCTAGTCGAGGGAGTATCGAGACAAGGCATCGATATTCTAGAGTAGACTAGTATGTACGTTTCTTGACCCTGTATGGGGGTGATGGTTGATCCTACAACCATTGGTGTTTGACATCAAAGATCGTACACAGGTGCTCATTAGAGAATGGGTACACCAAATAGGACTCGCCGAGAACTCCTAGATGGTACCATACCTATCGTCAGATAGCAGTTCTCTAATGACACTGGTACAGGTTAGTCTGTAGATCCAAGATTGTCATAGAATCTTGTGTGGTTCCCACTGTGCTTTGATTTCCTCCCTACCATGGCTCGAAGGAGTCGTGCAAACAGATGGATTTTGGATACAGTCCCGAGTCATATGGAGGCAGTGAGCGATAGAAGGGGTTTCATCTCTCCCGGTATTGGGAGTTGATGTTGAGCTATGCTCGATTGGCTATAACAGCAAGTCCCTGGTCAGAGCTGATGAGATTTATTGATAAATGTTATCAGTAGTTTCTCGAATGGTTATAAGCCACACATCGGCATGACTTATCAAGTTACCGGGGTCTGACGATTCCATCCCTAGACTTGATATGCGACATATCAGACGAAGAGACCGGACTATACGGTAAGTGTTGCTTATAGGCTTTGCGGGAGTTTGGACAAGCTTGCTTGTTGATCTTCTATTCGCTCAATACCTGGGTAGCCGTTATGTCCAGCTAGTACCGCTGGCGGCTTGTGGGTGACTGATGTGATCATTATCTACTGCTAGCGTATTGACAAGTCTTTAGAGTCCCACGCAGAGGTTTCCTAGCTCAAGCGAAACGAAGTAGGACACATATAGTGATATATGCGGGAGCTTGATTAAATACGTGTATATGATTCCGTATTCTAATCTCGCGATATATGATATCAGTTAGGTTATATGTGATATAACCGGATTGTTGAATCAAGTGTTGATTCAATGATATGTTATATGTGATATACATATAATTGATATTAGTCAGTTATATATGATATAACCGGATTATTGAATCAAGTATTGATTTAATAATTTGATATATTAATATATATTAACTAATATTGTGCTCACTTAAAGATTTTCTTCTCTTGAAATACATTTAATATATATGTGAGATGTATTAATATATGCATTTACTATTGTGTCATGTTGGATGATATATTGGACATGGGTGTATGAGACTCACACCAAAACTAAAGATAATTTGGGTGAATATTTATTTAGAGTTAATTCAAGGTGGAAATGAGCATGGCTTAGATGCTTATGGAAGCATATTGAAGGCTTGACTCGTCCCACTTGTTTTGTTTGCACTCTAAATATTTTTATAACCCTAACCATTATCTTTAGCCCATGGTTAACTCTCATTATCAATTGAGACATTTTCCTCACCCAAGTTCTTCTTCTTCCTCTCTTGGTTTTCTAAAGTGAGAAAAAGAAAAATAGAAATAAACTTCTAAAGTGAGCAAAATTTCTACTTCATCAACCTACACTCATCTAGCCCATAAGTTTAGGTTGTTAGCTTCACTAATACTTGATTAGTGAAGCATTAACTTGAGTTTTAAAAACTTCAAGGTGCATCATCTTTGGCCTCGAAGATCCGTGAGCAAGCCTATTCCTTTCTTCAAGTGAAGCCAAGAAGAGTTCTAGGGACCACTACTTAGAGCTTTAGAAGTGAAGGACTTGGTCTACAAAGGTTGTGATCCTCTTCACTTAGTGTAAAACTTGTTTACTTGCTTTATAAACCTTAATTCTCTAGTTCGATTCTAGGTTAGTGTAGTTTAGACTTCTAGATTTTTTAAAATTGCATACTTGATGCATGTGGTAACCTAATAGAGATGCTAAGACACACTTTCACTTCCAAGAACCACTTCCAAATAATGTTGTATATCCCATGTTGTCTAGCTGACTCATGGAGATCAGATTTCTCTTAAAGCCAGTAATATATCTGACATCCTGCAACTTCCACTGAGTTCCATTAGCAGTCTTTATGTGAACATCACCTTTCCCTGTAATATCTAAAGGTTCATCATCAGCCAAATAAACCTTTCTAAACTTCCCTGCAGCGAAGTTGTGCAATAAGTCTTTTCACGGAGTTGAGTGAAACGAAACACCAGAGTCCAGAATGCAGGACTCAATAGGACTTCAATGCTACTGATAAGAACATCATGGACCTCTTTAGTAGTAACATTTACGGAAGAAGACTCTTCTTCCTGATGATCATTCTTCTGGTACTTTTGAAACTTTTTATTCTTTTTTGGTTTACTGCAATCACTGAAGAAGTGGCCCTGAATACCGCAATCCCGGCATGTGATATCTTTGCGATGCTTTGATTTAATCCTCCCTTTAGACTTAGATCTGCTATTGCTCGGCCTATATTCTCGTTGAAAACTCTTTCCTCTTCTTTGGATACTCAACGCGGAGCCTGAAATTTCCCCTGACTCTCTCCTGAGAACAACCTTGTTGAGAATCAAATATTGGACTTTATCGAGTTTTAACTTCTTACTCCTTGAAGAACAGCTCATCGCAGTCACAGTTGTGGCCCAACATTCAGGTAAGGAGGTCAACAGGATCAAAGTTTTGATCTCGTCATCGGAGTCTATTTCCACAGAACTTAATTGAGTTGTAATCACATTGAAATCATTGATGTGATTTGCAACAGACGCGCCTTCTCTCATCTTCAAATTAAATGGACGACGTATCAAATGTATTTTGTTAGATGAAGATGGTTTTTCGAACATATTTGATATCGCCTTCATTAGATCCGTTGTAGTTTTCTCATTGATGATATTGAACGCAACATTCTATGCCAACGTCAGACGAATCACACCCAAGGCCCAACGATCTAACATATCTCAATCTTCTTTCTTTGTATCTGCTGGCTTCGTACCCAACAAGGGTTCGTGGAGCTTTTTCTGATACAAGTAATTTTCGATCTGCATTTTCCAGAACCTAAAATTCTTCCCATCAAATTTATCAATCTTCACTTTTTCTTCATGTGACGTCATCATTCGTCTACCGCCGCAATAAACTCAACTTCTTCATCGGATCTGAACCAACACCTTCAAAACTACAATCTAAGAAGATGGGAAGCGAACACAAATGTCGTCACCCACCGTAAACTTAAATCGTAGAATCGAAGATCTTTCGGTTCCCTAACCACGCTTTGATACCAGTTGTTAGGAATAGATCTACCGAATATGTGAGAACGACAACAAATAAAGGAAATAATCACACAAATAAAATGGAGACACGAGATTTATAGTGGTTAGCAATTTTCCAAATTCACTTGCCGCACTAGGTTTTCTTATTTTCTTTCTCTTTATAAGATACAAGATTACAAATTTTTCAACACTCTCTCTGTATTTTCTCTCACACAGTTTCTCTGAAGAATGGAGAAAGAAGTTTCACAACTTCACTTTTTCGTGATTGGGTTGATTAATACATCACATAAAGTTTTGAATTTTTAGGAGAAAGATAAGAGAAAAAAATCCAAATGTCCTTTCTCATTTTAATTGCATCCGGACCCACTCAAATATATGTTACAGTATGTATGGACTGCTATCAGAAAACCAATAGAGGAGTGGGTATGGGTCAGTTTCACCAAAAATTCCACCCTTCTTAAATGTACATGTCTCTTTTGAAATCTTTACGTCTTCATTTCCCTCTTGTGGTCTCCCTCAATTCATAGATCAACATCATCAAGGAAAACACACGTGCATGTGCAGCCTCCAAGCTTGTTTTGATTTGGTGAGAATGGCATTGGTCCACATGCTTAATATTTCCGCCAAATTTGGTAACCTTTTATCTTGCACATAGTTTCTTAATTTCTTACTTTTATTTTTGTACTTAGTGACTTTTCTGTCTCGTGTTTTTTGATTTAGGTGAATTTGATAAATTACATCAACCACAAAACATTAGCCAAAGAGCTAAGAAAGATTTTTGTTTCATTATGTTTTTCCATAAGAATACAACAACTGGAATGGAATGAAGAAAGCTGAGAATATAGATAAAAAAGAAAATAAGGTCGGGTTATGGAGATTGGTCGTTGTTGATAATCTTCCTTATAAAGATCCATGACGCAACGGCAAGGTGCGTTGCTCTTTTAGATTTTCAATTCATTTTAGACTTTTACAATATGTTATCAAATTCTATAAAACTGATACTGGAATCTCCTAATGAGAAATGAGTTGTTTAATATTGGATCAAGTTTAAGTATCCTACTATTTGCTCTAAAATTCTGAAGCAAAATATTTACTAATCCAATGTGTACACTCCTTTCATTTGTTTGATCAAAAGTGGAATTTAACTAACCATTATCCAAAATTTTGGAAGCTAAAAGTTTGTGTTAGAAACTTCAAGTAGGTAGGGAAAGAAAAGAACTATATTAACTGATAAATTGAAAATACATATACAATCATAATATTTAATGAAACAATAGGATAATGACAAAAAAAAATTATTTAGAAAAGTTATTAGAGGGTTCACAAGGGCTAACAATATTTTTCCTTGTGGATTGTATATTTTTCATCTTCTGACCGATATCTAATATTATCTTTTAACCAGCTCTTGTAGATTCCAGATTTTAACATTTATCAGAGCATGTAACCTCTTAAAATTTCTTTAAAACATCTTCAGTAATCATTTACTTGCAAAATCATTGCTTACTTATTCTATGCTTGGGCTATTGAGCATTCGAAATACTTTTTTAGGATTTGCAATAAAAATATTTTTGTTGAAGCAACTTTTGAATTTTCTTTTTTACTTCTATTAGATTCCGAAGCTTCTAGCTCATCGGCATTTTCGTGAAGCTTGATATTCTATATGGATTGATGGAAAGCTTACACTTACTCGTGGTCCTTATCAACTTCTTGAGAGGTATGTTTAAAAAGAATCTTTAATGTATTTGTTGAGTTTGCCTCATATTCTCGACCCCTAAAAGTTTCCCAATTGAATTCACCGTCTCAAGAATAGTTGAATCGGCTTAAATTGATCATGCGCCGTCTCAGGTGAACAGAGAGGAAATCGTTATTCTAAATGACTTGTGAGCCGGCTCATAAGTTTATGAGCCGTACGTCTCAAACACCCAGAGACATCTTTTGACGTTTTGAGCCGAATTTTGGGCTGTTTTAGGAAATTCTTTTTTTACTCTATTTGCCGGATACTATTAATAGCAGTTTGTAACCCTTTGTTAATCTGATATTGAGAGAGAGGAGGCTAGGGTTTTGAGAGGGATTTTGAGAGAATTCATCCACCATTTTAATACTCCTATTTGTTCGATTAATAAAGTGCTTCATCTTTGCCCGTGGTTTTTCCTGTAAGGGTTTTCCATGTAAATCTTGTGTCTTTGTGGGTTTGTGCTCTATTTCTATTGCTTTGTTTATTTGTTCCTTCTCTTTATTGTTTGTTTATTGCTTTGTGGTCGTATTTGTCGCAACAAATTAGTATCAGAGCCTCATTTTGGTTTTTTGGGTGCACTAGTAAAAACTCTGCATATTAGAGACCGTAAATTAGCAACCGTATAAATATATACTGTCGTTAATAAATTATTAGCGACCGTATTTATGGTACAGTCGCTAATGGACGGTCGCAAATACAATGATGACCGTCAAATAAATATTAGCGATCGTATATGGCGGTTGCTAATAGACAGAGCAGATTATTGCCGCAAGACCTCTCCTTCGTCCCCATTCTTCATTCAGGTCGCGATTTTCCAACCTGAGAGAGGTAAAATTCCTCCCTTTTCACCCAAATTCTTCACAAAAATTCTCAACTTTAACCCAATTTTTTAAAGGTGTTATTGTTGTTGTTCCTGCTATTAGAGCATGCAATTGTTGTTCACCTTTGAAAATCCGGTCCAAGGTTAGGGATTTCCTCCTCCTATTATTAATTTTTTCATTTAGAATATGCAATTATGAAGTTAGGTGATGATAATGTTTGATTTTGTGTTGGTTTTGAGATATTGAATATGAAAAATAAAGAATTGAATGGGTTTTAGGATGATGGGTTTTAGGATTATGAATGTGAAAATTGAGAATTTGAAACCCTACAAAATTTATGAACCCAACTTAACAAACCCTATAAAACCCTAATGAAAATTTATATACTGTCACGACCCGAATGTGTGGAACGTGACTGGCACTTAAATCACGCAACGTCTAAAGGCGGAGCGTAATCTAGGTAAGCCAGAGTCTAGAAATCTAAACCGTTTAAATAAATAGAGTGAAGAAATGCTTATTTTAAAAAGGTAATTTTAACAAAATAAGTCACATTAAACATTTTTAAAGCATCAAGTTTTCCCGAAAATTTTGGCAGAGTTTGCTTTGTAAAAACTGGCTCCCAACGGGTATAAAACATGAATATGTATAAATAATGAAATAAGGCATCCCCAAGTGGGAGCTAGCTCTTCGCCGAATGGCGGAACACAACCACGTGCAAGATACATCATTATAGCGCGAAATAAGCATATAGAAACAAGAAAATAAGAAAACACAAGGTCGGCTCACATGAGCTCAACAAAATATACAAATCTCACTGTCCAGTCTCTAGGTCACATATACACATGGTCGATAGAGTATATTAGATACAAAATAAAATACATGGTGGGAACAAAAGAATGTCCACCCAAAAACCCACATATGCGCAAAGTCCTCGAGTCGAAGCAAAAGGTAACAGAAGAAGATGTACGCCCGCCGCTACTATGCTGACGGGTCGGTCCTGCAAGACACTGTGGCACAACGGGGGTGAGTTGCCAACTCGTGAATAGCAAGTAACATCTAATAAGGCTATCACAAGTATGTACGCAATAACGTCACAATCTATGTATACAACAATGATGCTATGCACTAATATGAATGCGACATGAATGAATGATCAAGCAAGAAATCTGAATAAATATCTGGTATGAGAAAAATCTGTGTTCTTATCTTGGTAAAACTTCTGTATAATAAAACTGGGGTATCATCAAATGAAATCGACATAAAACCATGTCAAATATTGACACCATATATATATGTACATCAAATCTCGGTAGCCGTCTTTCAGATCGGCCCTCAAATCTGTCAAATCACATGACTCCGGTCGGTATCTTCCGGATGACCGCCGGGTCAATAATAACCGGTTGGTAATGTTCCCCTGTCGGGCGCAACGCCTTCTCAATACGTCTATCTTGCCCCGGGATACTTTACCGGGTCCACCATGTACCCGCAGACGGTGCATCCCCCTCCTCGAATCGGGTATGTGTACACACGTGGCTCAAGAACCGAGAAAACATCATGTTGGATACCACACATATCATATCACAAGAAAACCGCAACTTTCTCTTAAAAATAATAACAAATTTATGATATCAATGTTGTACGATGTGATATACAAGTAAAAGACTATATATGATGATGCAATGAAGTATATGACTAGAGAACTACATATCATACATGATGCAAATGCACAAATACTGATTATTAAGTATGTTCTAAAGTGTTCGTGACATAGCAATTACTAATGGCGTGTGTGTCGCATAAAATAGTGCACGTGCGGTATGAACCATCGGTAAGGTGCAAGTGTCCTAAGTAATAATATTAATGTTTGTGGTGATGCTGTAAGTCGATGTCGCGCACTCCACGTGTTCGCGGGGAGGTGGAAATGGCAAAAAATTATTTTTACGGGCTTCGCAACACCGACTTGAACCAAGGATCGATCACAAACCCTAGCTAGCAAACAACTTGAGGTTTAACTACTTGGATAGAAGTTATACCTCACGATACCAAGTCCTTCGGGTCTTCATTGTTGTCCTCTACTCGTCATCAGCTCCAAGAATCGGAACGGATTGCGGCTACCTCGACGGCCCCCTCGAGTCAAAGACGATCCACCCGAGAGACTATAGTCTGAGCTCCTACCTCAAATCCGAGATAACTACGGCTTCTAGTTCGCTAAACTAGAAGTCCTAGAGGGTGTAGAGTGTGAAGATGGAGTGGTTTGTCTCTTGAAACCCTAGGTTTCTCAACTCATGAGAGTTCTAGGGTTGTGAGGAAGAAGAAAAGGCTTGAGGAAATGAGAGAGAAGAGTGAACCTTGAATGAAGCTTGGCTGCTCTCTCAAGATAGAATGAAGAATATTAGATATTTTGTGAGATAAATATCACACATAAATATCTACAACTCTTCATAAATATCTAGTGGTGACTCATGATCATGAGTCACTAAGCAGGGTTCAATGATCAAAATCCACTTCATTTCCCCACCCAAATAAAGTTTAATCCAAAAGGAAAAACCCTAATAGGTGTCCCCCTTCTAGAAGCTTTCCCACACAATTATGAGAACGCTCTCCATCCGTATATACATACCCGCATCCGTATTCTGAAGAACACGAATACAAAGAGATGAAACAATCCATCAATATAATACTAGGATCCGGCTTAAACCAAAGCCCACTAATATTATCCGCCCGATCATCATACGTGCACAAGTACATGTAAGTGATCGTAGCCCTGTCGTAAAACCATACGGCCTCTACACATTTTGCCCGGTGCAGGGAAACTCTCTATGTGGGACTCTAAAAACTTGACACTACACTGGCAGTGGGTTTAACCATAACCTGCAAGTGGTACTAGCTGCATATAACGGTTACCCAGGTAACTGTCGATAAGAAGGCCAATGAGCTAACTCATCCAAACTCCAACTAAGCCTGTATGTGACAATCTCTGTACAGTCCGGTCTGTTCGTCTAAGAGTATCGCATATCGGGCCTAGGGGCGGTAATCGTCAGACTCCTAATAGCGCAATAAGTAGTGTCGAAGAGTAGCCTAATACACCTTGAGAAACTACTGGAATACCTACCAGTAAATCTCGCTTGCCTTGGTAGCATACTACTATTTTGAGCAAAGATCCTAAGGGCTCTACCAATATATATAAGCGATATGTTAAGAAAACATATGCACATATTGAGGTAGAAACAAACCAAGTAGCATACTACTATTTTGAGCAAGACTGTTACTATATCCGTGTATATCCCAAGCTCCCATTAAGTAATATACAATCCAGTATGATACAATAATGGCCTCTAGGGCATATATCACTAACAATCTCCTACTTGTACTAAGGTCATATACTCGCATATCGCAGACCGAAGGTCTCGAATAGTCTCTCGAACACTGTCTAAGGGATGGCCTTTGTGAGTGGATCTACAGTGTTGTTCTCCGTATCTACTCTCCTCACCTCGATCTCCTGGGATCAACGATCTCCCTGATCAGGTGGTACCGCCTCAAGATATGTCTGGATCTCTGATGGGACCTGGGTTCCTTCCCTAAAGCTATAGTGTCGTATGTTGTCATAATACTAAAATATGGGACCAAAAAATGAAAGGAACCGCCTGAAGTTCAGTTAAGAACTACCATATCCAGACCGCCTCTTTTGCGGCGTCTCATGCAGCGAACTACTCCGTTTCCATCGTTGAGTTTGCAACGGTGTCCTGTTTGGAGCTCTTCCAACAGACCTCCCCTTCATTGAGGGTAAATCCATAACCCAATATGGAGTTGGAGTTATTCTTATCATTCTGGAAGCTGGAGTTAGTAAAGACCTCGATCTGGAGGTCCTTTTCCGCCATACACCAAGAATATCTCCTTATTCCTTCTCAGGTACTTGAGAACATTCTTTACTGCTTCCCAGTGCTTCTCCCCTGGGTTTGACTAAAATCGGCTTACCACGCTCAGTGCATAAGCTACATCTGGTCTGGTACACAACATAGCATACATTATAGAGCCTACCGTAGAAGCGTAGGGAATAATCGACGTGCGATCACTTTCCAAATCAGTCTTGAAAGATATCTCTTTGGAGAGGATGATTCCGTGACAAGCCGGTAGACTACTGCGCTTAGAATCGTCCATACTAAATATTTTCAGTATGGTGTTGTTGTACCTTGAATGTGAAAGTCCTACCATCCTCTTTGATCTATCACGATAGATCTGGATCCGCAGAATGTAGTTGGTATCACCCAGATCTTTTATAGAGAACCTCTGTGACAAGAATCTTTTGACTGATTGTAGCATAGGAATGTCATTTCCTATCAAGAGAATATCATCCACGTACTCAACGAGGAATTCCACAGTTCTTGCTACAATCTTTCTATAAATGTATGGTTCATTTAGATTTTTGATAAAGTCGAATTCTTTGACCGTCTCAATAAAAACAGATGTTCCAACTCCGCGATGCCTGCTTTAGTCCATAAATGGACTTAAGCAACTTGCACACTGTCCCGCTGCTCCCACTCTGATTGAAACCCTCTGGCTGATCCATTATAGACGCACTCTTCCAAATCACCATTTAGAAAAGCCGTTTCTACGTCCATCTGCCGGATTTCAAAATCTTGGAAGGCAGCAATGGCAAGAAGGATCCGAATGGATTTGAGCATAGACACTGAAGAAAAGGTTTCATCATGGTCCAAACCAGGTCTTTGACGAAAACCTTTTGCAACAAGTCTAGCCTTATAGGTTTCAACCTATCCATCTACACCAATCTTTTTTCTTAAGATCCATCTGCAGCCTACGGGCTTTACCCCTTCTCGAGCAATGTTCAAAGTGCATACTTTGTTGGTGTACATGGACTCCATTTCGGTCCGCATTGCATCCATCCATTTTACCGAGTCACCGCTCTGAATGACTTTCTGAAGCTAGTTGGCTCATCATTGTCAATGATGCAATCCTCTCGATCCCCGTCTATGAGAAAACCGTAGTATCTTTCGGGTGGATGAGACTGCCTACTAGTCCTGCGGATTGGCGTAGGGATATCCGGTTCTTTTGAAACCTCTGGATCTACCATACTTTCAGTAATAGTTTGTGGTTCTGGAATTTCTTCCAGTTTTATTGCGCTCCCACTATTTCCTTTAAAAAATTGATTTTCTAAAAAGTGGGCATGACGAGGAACAAAAACCTTTTGTTCCTCTGCGTAATAGGAAAGATACCCCTTGGAGTTCTTTGGGTATCCCACAAAGCTATACAGTACTGAGCGTGCCTCGAGCTTGTCCGCATACTGCTTTTCAACAAAAGCCGGACATCCATATATCTTCAAATGCCAAAGATAGGGTTTCTTCCCACTCCACATCTGATATGGTGTGGTAGGCACAGTCTTGGTAGGAACCTTATTCAAAAGATATACAGCTGATTCTAGTGCATAACTTCAGAAGTATCGCGACAACTCAGCGCTACTCATCATGGAACGAACAATATCCAATAGGGTTCTGTTCCGCCTTTCCTATACACCGTTGTGTTGTGATGTGTATGGAGAAGTAAGCTGAGAGAGAATTTCATTCTCTTTTAAATAATCCAGGAACTCGGCAATTAAGTATTCATCACATCGATCAGATCTCAGTGTTTTGATACTTTTGCCTGTTTGTTTTTCCATATCATTCTTATATTCTTGGAATTTTTCAAAGGGTCTCGGATTTATGCTTGATCAAGAAGACATGTCCTAACCTAGAGAAATAATCCGTAAAAGTAATGAAATAGGAATAACTACTTCGTGCATCTGTAGATATTGGACTACACACGTCGCTGTGTATGAGTCCTAAGAGCTCGCTCGCTCTTACTCCGTGTCCAGTGAACGGAGTCTTTGCCATCTTTCTTATGAGACAAGATTAACAAGTTGCATAAGACCGATATTCGAAAAAAAATCCAAATATCCCTCTCTATGTAATTTCGATAACCGTGTTTCATTGATGTGACCCTATCTACAATGCCATAAGAAATTTTTATTTAATTCTGGAGACTTTCTTTTAAGTGTGTTCTGGACGTTTGAAAACCTGAGCTTGGTTCAATATATACTGTCCTCTAGTGTACCTGACCCAATCAAACTTTGATTTAGGTGGATGTGAACCACATCGCTTAAAAACTAGACTTAATACACACAAATAGTTACGTAGAATCAATATCTTCCCACTTGTCAATTCTAGATGATATACCCTACGGATACAGCATCCACGCTCATTCCGTTAGCATCCCTGAGAGTCATATCACCTGCCCTGATAACTCTACGGTTTCTCAAAGCCTGTAATGAATTACAGATATGAAATCCTGATCCCCAGAAAGTAGAGTTAATTGACAGTATGTTTTCAATCACTAACACACCCGAAGTCAAAGACACAACATGCTTCAGATCCTGGATTCTGGCTTTCCAAGCCCTGCATCCCTTCTGCCAATGCATTTTCCCGTAACAATAGGAACATCCCTCCTTCCCTACAATTAACCCCGAAACTTTTGCCCTTCCTATTTCTTCTACCTTACCGACACCGCCTATCAGCTTTGCGGAGGTCTTCTTCTTCTCACCCTTGGCATCTGCCTTAGATCCAGAAGAGGAAGATTCCCTAATAAGCAGAGCGGGTGTCTCCCTGGTTTCCTTCAGGGTGCCCTCAACTGGAAGTATAATTTTCTTCCCCTGGACGTAAGTAGGAGATAGGGACTGTAGAATCAAATCAGCATATGACTCGTTCTCCAACGTGGTCTCCAGGTCCGTGAGCTTTTTAATATAGCTAGTCATCGTAAGGACGTTGTCCCCTACAGATGACCCGACAGCCAACCTCGCTTGAAGCAATTCCTTTGAGGTATCATATCTTGCGATACGAGATTGCTCTCTATATAAAACATTGTTATGGAGGAATATGGAAACTAACTCCATCTTCTCGTGCTGCCTATGGTATACACCATCAACTGAGGCCAACACGAGACACTTGGCATTCGCACTGTCCTTTTCCCTTGTCTTACGGATATCCTTATCCATGACGGTGGAAACTGGACCTGGGACGACGGGGGCTTGAGTAGTAATGAGGTGGTCCAGCTTGTCATAGGTAATGGACATCCGGACAAAGCTTTACCAGTCATTATAGTATAACTCATTCATTTTATTATCTATCTGTAACCTAATCTGGTCACCTGGTCGCTGCAATAAGGAGAGAGAAAAGAAAACACTCAGCATGATACTCTTACAAGTTTAGATTGGTTTTTAATTTATCTAAACAGGATGGCTCCCACTGTTTCTCGAATCCTTCCTCAAAGCATAAAAGAAGAATTAGTTAGGATTAATCTCACCGTACAATACTTGCTTAACTATTCAGCCAGGCTAGTGTTGATACTTCGAGGGAGGTTTTACGACGCTTTCGCGAAGTTCCTTAATTAAATAACCTCTTTTCCTTTGAGGTGTAGCCCCGTTAACACCGTTCTAGACACATACTTGGTTTATAGTATTGATCGTTAAGTGAAAAGATCTCCCGAGGAGTAGCAGATACTCACAGTAGGATCGGGATCCAAATATCATTGTGTGATAATGCTGAAGGAATCCTACCAACATTATCAAACTCCAAATGGTATGCAGCACTAGCAAGTTTCAGTTTCTTTAGAAACTCCCGATGTGGATTTTTACCCCGTGCTCTTATGACCTTGACGAAGGCCAACAAATCATAAGTCACATGTCAAGTTCTACCCATCATTGTCCAGGTTAATTTAAACCCACCCGTATATACCCTTGACGAAGGCCAACAAAGTAATACGACTACCCAAACTAACGCATCTATCTATGCTACATATGAACACCCGGCAGCTACCAATCACTATGTCTTGACGAAAGCCAACAAACAGAGCTTGAATACTACTGACTATTCATATGAAATGACGGAGGGCTACGAATGGTTTTGGCGAAACTGTGAACACAGTGAACTTGATATAATCGAAGGAACCTGATAGCTTTTAAAATGAGTGGTTTAAGCTCCGCATTTAAAAGTCTACTGTTTTAAAATAACCGAGTGGTTTTAAAATTTGTTCCAACGATTCAGCTTTGGTTTGTTTGCTTTGCATTAATGTAATGCAGTCCCATCAATTAACCTACTATTGCAGAAAACAACGAAAATACAACGTACGCTTATGCCATCCGCATTCGCCACGGGGCCCCTCATCACCCGTTAGGTTACTTAACTAACGACAGAGCGGGGATTGGACTAGCGCGGATGCAAAATATAAGCAACGCCTATTATATGATATATATATAATAATATCCATTCGTCAGACACAATGATAGGCATTCCAGATCACAGATGAACACATTGGATGTACTAGGAATTCCATGTTTCGTTCGAAGCTATAACGAAAGACGAATTCCAAGGTCGTGATGAATAGCCAAACCCCACCCTAGACCCCTATGGGTGCGGCAAACTACCCGCCAAATACCCGAAGTGAAGCAACCTCCCTCAATAAAGTGAGTAGGCCACTCGGCACTTCAAAGTACCCGGTAGTTTGTGCACCCTACCTTGGGTCTATCCTAGGAGCAAAAACAGTAAAAGAAATAATACAACGGTGGCTACAACCTCAACCCGGATGTGCCCCGCAAAATAATATTACATCACTTTACAAATTTTATATCGAATGAAAGAATGAAAACCCTCATCTCACATCCCCGTCTATTCATCTACGACGATCCAACAAGTTCATATACACAAACCATCATAACAACATCACAGATATGTGCAACCCCGACTAATCGACGTATAGTAATTAGTCGACGTTTCCAAACACATATATACATCACAAAGCTTGTAAAGTAACTATGACATTAGAATTCCGCACGCAATTAGCAAACTTAACCAGTTTTCCAAGACATGAAAATCCAGTGAGCTAAAGTTCCAAAACCAATCATTTTGAGCCAATCCGGGAGTCGAAACGAACTCAAAACCCGCTCGAATCTTCACGGAGGCGAAGACACGAAAATAATTATCGAACTGGGGGCCTCGGGAGGGTACCCACCCCCGGGGGCCACCATGAGGTGGCCCCCAAAGGGAGGCAGACCCGAGAGTGCCAATCTGTGGTGCTCTCGGGTCACCAGCCCCTAAGACCATCTTGTGGTAGTCTTGGGGGGTGGTCCCGGCTGTTGGTCCCCCCTGGGGTGTCCCCGGGGTGCGCATGCTCCACCCCGCGGCTCCTCGGTTCAAACCGTGAGCCCGCGGGGTGTGCAAACAACTCAAAACTTCACTTTTGAAAACTGTTTCTGTCGGCAGTTTTTGCGCGACAAAAATGGCGGAATTCTAATATCGCTACAAGCTATCTAAGGTTTATGAGAGGCTTTGATACCACTTTAAGTCGATGCCGCGCACCCCACGTGTTCGCGGGGAGGCGGAAATGGCAAAAAATGATTTTTACGGGCTTTATTTTAGGGATCTTTCTCCACAAAGCAAGCCCGCAACACCGACTTGAACCAAGGATCGATCACAAACCCTAACTAGCAAACAACTTGAGGTTTAACTACTTGGATAGAAGTTATACCTCACGATACCAAGTCCTTCGGGTCTTCATCGCTGTTCTTTACTCGTCGTCAGCTCTAAGGATTGGAACGGATCGTGGCTACCTCGACGGCCTCCTCGAGTCAAAGACGATCTACCTGAGAGTTTATAGTCCGAGCTCCTACCTCAAATCCGAGGTAACTATGACTTCTAGTTCGCTAAACTAGAAGTCCTAGAGGGTGTAGAGTGTGAAGATGGAGTGATTTTTCTCTTGGAACCTTAGGTTTCTCAACTCATGAGAGTTCTAGGATTATGAGGAAGAAGAAGAGGCTTGAGGAAATGAGAGAGAAGAGTGAACCTTGAATGAAGCTTGGCTTCCCTCTCAAGATAGAATGAAGAATATTAGATATTTTGTGAGATAAATATCACACATAAATATCTACAACTCTTCACAAATATCTAATGGTGACTCATGACCATGAGTCACCAAGTAGCCATGATAGGTTCAATGATCAAAATCCACCTCATTTCCCCACCCAAATAAAGTTTAATCCAAAAGGAAAAACCCTAATAGGTGTCCTCCTTCTAGAAGCTTTCCCGCAAAATTACGAGAACGCCCTCATTCGTATATACATACCCGCATCCATCAATATAATACTAGGATCCAGCTTAAACCAAAGCCCACCAGTATTATTCGCCCGATCATCATACGTGCACAAGTACATGTAAGTGATCGTAGCCCTGCCGTAAAACCATACAGCCTCTACACCTTTTGTCCGGTGTAGAGAAACTCTCTATGTGGGACTCTAAAGACTCGACACTACGCTAGCAGTGGGTTTAACTACAAGCCGCAAGCGGTACTAGCTGCACGTAACGGCTACCCAGGTAACTGTCGATAAGAAGGCCGATGAGCTAACTCATCCGAACTCCTACTGAGCCTGTATGTGACAATTTCTGTACAGTCCGGTCTGTTCGTCTGAGAGTATCGCATATCGGGCCTAGGGAGGCGGTAATCGTCAGACCCCTAATAACGCAATAAGTCGTGTCGGAAAGCAGCCCAAAACACCCTGAGAAACTACTGGAATACCTACCAGTAAATCTCGCTTGCCTTGGCCAAGGACTTTGTGTAATGGCCTTCCGAACATAGCGCGATATCAACCCCCAATACCGGGAGAGACGAATCCTATCTAACCGCTACTGCCTCCAAGTGCTTCGGGACTGACCCAACTACTACCTGTTTGCACGACTCATTTGAGCCGTGGTAGGATAGTAATCAAAGTACAGTGGGAACACACTCAAATGCTGAATGGTTTATAGCATTGATTTCATTAATACCACTTTTACATAGTGGAGGTGAAGTATGGAAAAGCGGTATTAATGAAATCAAATTCTGCTTTTTAAGATATAAATAAAGTTTATTTGAAAATGAAAGTGGATTGTATACTAAAATTTGAATACATTTTCGTTGTTTAAAATTTTGGCAGCACCTCCTTTATAAATTTTAATCAAAACCAGTACATAAACAATAATAATATAAGCATCCCCAATCGGGATCTATCTCATTGCCAATCGAAGGAATCACAACCATGTAGTATATACGATACTCAAGGCGAAAATCAACACAAGAAAAGGTAAAATAAATACCAAAAATACCATCAAATCAGTTATATAGAGTAACATACAAGTCTCGCTTCTAAATTTGAAAGAATATACAAGTCTTGGTTTTCAAGTCCACAAAAAATATAAGTCTGGTTGATAGAGTTTTTAACTAGATTACAAGTGAATATAAATATACAAACGGCAGTTACGATCTGTAATGTAACCCACCTACCAAGTAATCACCCGAAAAAGAAGTGTGCCAGCAAGCTGTTACTAATCCGAGCGGTCGGTCCTATAAGAAAACTATGGCACAACGGGGGCGAGTTACTAACTCATGAGTAGAAAACATCATCAGGTAGAAATCGAATGCATAACGATCTACTTAGGTCATATTGTATAATAATATCATGCTATGTGGTAACGAAAGTGAACGTGTGTGTGTATATATATAATATCGTGTCTGTATCAATATATGTTAACATGTCATTCATGGCATGTTCTTATATATATCATTCAATAAGTGTCCATCAACGACACTCGAAATCATCATTAAACACCGAGTGTCCAGTATCGACACTCGAAATCCTCATAAATCCCATGTCCAGTATCGACACGTAAAATCTTCATATCTCAGGCGCCGTCTCTCGGATCGGTTCTCATATCCATCTATCTCATATCATTCCGGTCGGTATCCTCCGGATATCCGCCGAGTCCCATACTATCACCGGTAGGTAGTGTTCCCAGCTTAGGTTCAACGTCTTTTTATACGATCTTCTTACCCCTGGGTACCGTACCGGGTCCACCATCTTCACTCCTCAAATTGGATAATAATCATAACCCAGAACCGAGAAATCTTATGGTGGACGTCGAAACATCATATCAAGAGAAAACTGCATTTTTAAATCATTCACAAGTTTAATAAAATTGTTTCCGCGGTTTCTCAATTCCAGAAATCTCTTGAAAACACTATCTCATAATAACATGGCAATAATGGAACAATATATAAAGGCACAGAACAATAATATAATGCATGGAAAGTGTGTTCATATAAGCGTGTCGTATAAGCAATGTAAGGAAAGTATAATATCTGAAACAGTACATGGTGCTGGGTACTAACAGAAATCTAAAATGCTAACAGGGTATAGTATGATGCAGTGATATAGCGAGTTCTACCTGTGTACGTGGCATGGCAATTACCAATGATGTGTGTGTGAGTATACGAGTATGTATACGTGCAACATGTAAGTCATCGGTAATGGTGCGCGTGTCCTAACAAAAGAAGTCAAGTAGAGCTAAAGGTATAAACGTAGTATATATATCGTGAATGATCGAAGCACGAGCGTATGCAGAAATAAGAAATCGAAATGCGAGCGTATACAGAATAGTGAAATCGTAATGTGAATAAGTATTGAAACATCCAACTACGTATGTGCTATACAGTTATAGTTTAAAATAGTATGAAACGTTGTTTTGAAAATAGAGGACTGCGATGTTTTTGAAATAGATAGCATTTGAAAATTCGTAGTGCACCCTTGAAATTATCATTTAAAAGCACGTAACAAATCGTTAGTTTTGAAAGTAGGTATGGCTCTAAACATCTCATATTTTCCACTTGAATTATTAACAAGACTTCTCGAGTCGAAATAAATATTGGCCGTAATTGGCAATCGATCCTCATCATATTACGTACGGAATAACTCTTGTACGATATCATCTAATCAATATGGTACAGATCTATAGTTGCGTACACCAATCTCATATCGTCTCATATCATATCATATCATATCATGTTATATCATACTATATCATGTATACTTATATCGTAAATATCCTTATATATATATATATATATATATATATATATATATATATATATATAGCCTAATGGCAAGAAATAGAGAGTAAGGGTATAATCATATATTAAGTGTACTACTATCGCATATGGTTAGACTAGGTATATAATTCTAGTATGTGTGTGTGTGTATGTGTGTAGTATCCAAATCTCTACGGTTGCAGCGGTGCTATACGTCATCCACCCGACTTCTCCCATAGATATACATCTACTCATCTAAACGCCTCACCCTAGTCAAAGCCGATGGACGTCTTGATCTTCTTCGTCATCTCGAAAGTCCCCACGACCGTACCTATAAATCAAACCATATCGAATCGTATAAAAACCCATACTAAAACCGATATGACGAGCGAAGTGCACATAAGTTAGAACCTATGGTCAACGCATGCTAAATCCAAAAAAATACTCCTGACGTCGATGTACAAATGTCGAACGACCGAGTTAAGACATAAAAATCCAAAATCTAAGTTTCAATTATCGCAAAACATATCCAAAACCAGTTCAAAATGCTCCCAGATTTTTGCTTAGAGGATCTGGGACTATTTAGCATATAAAGAGCTACAGAACAAAACCCACACCCTAACTCATTAACAAGGCCGCAAATTGTGGTCCCAGGGAATAAATTGGCAATTTTATCATGGAGTTGGGGGCTCGGGTTTCTACGGTGGTCTTCTACTGGTCCAAATATCTCACTGTATTCTTTAAATAATTTTCAGAGATCCCCAGTTGCTCCAGATTCCAATTGAACTTCAAAACTCAATGAAAATCGACATTTGAAATTCTAAACTCATGTTTGAAACTTCACAACTCATTAACACCAATGATATTTCCACTAAAACACTCTCACCTATCACTAATAAACTTGTAATCACTCACTAAACCCTTATTATACCACCACTACAAGTTCTATCCACCAAAACTCACTTTTGAATTTTCAAGTCTAGAAAACATGAACTTTTAACTCTAAACTAGTTTGTGAAGGTAAGTAATCTAAAAACTTGTTAAAAAGTGGGACTTTACCTCATAATAGGGACATAAAGAAAGTTTCAAGCTAGCAAACGGCCTCAAAGTGGAGACTTGATCACACCATGATACTTAGGATGAGAATAGGAACATTTTTTATGAAGGCTTTAAGGTGTTTTGAGAAGGTTTGGATGGGTGTTTGTGGTGGTAGT
Organism: Agapanthus africanus; assembly: GCA_030015575.1. Classification (NCBI taxonomy): domain Eukaryota; kingdom Viridiplantae; phylum Streptophyta; class Magnoliopsida; order Asparagales; family Amaryllidaceae; genus Agapanthus; species Agapanthus africanus. Next base: position 489,953,592 of record CM057346.1, on the reverse strand, counting down.
GGGAGATGGAGAAGGAGAAGGAGAAGAGAAGGAAGAAGAGATAAAAATGAGATGAAGAAAGCATGGTGCCAAACATAATCCCCCCTCTTTCTCTTGCCCATACTCAATAAAATATTATCAACCATGCTCACATTTTCTTTTCTTTTCTTTTGAAAAAAATATCAAACCATCACTTTAAAACACAATATAATGTTAACCCCTCATTTAAATATGTCATAGCACTTTAAAGCATGTTTAAAAAATAAGCTTGGTTTAATGCACAATAGGAAAACACTAATTAAGTTTAATATTAAACTAGTATGGATATAATTATATACTAATTTATGAAAAGCCCAATTAAATAAATACTTTCATAAATAATAATTCATTTTAATTTCCAATTATTTCCCAAAATAGAGGTATATAATTATACCAATTTATGAAAACTCAAATCCATATTCGGTATAATATCCGTAAAACTCATTATTTTATTATTTTAATTCTAAAATAATATTTTCCATTTTTTAAAATGTTACAATCTTCCGTCTTTAAATAAATTCGGTCCCTGAATTTAAATTTAAATCTCCAAGTCTTAAAACATTTCAGTAAATCAAATAAACGGGGCTCCAAAATCAAGGACAAGCTAGAAATATCATAGCACAACGAGTGCGCATAAAAGCAAGTGCAAAACTAAAATAATCGAAACTCTGTCAAGTGTCATGCAAATCATACAAGCTACGATGAAATATGCAATTTGAGAAACTACCATTTAAATCAAGCACAATATAATCAAGGCTACAATACTTTTATAGTATGCATCCATGTAAAATCATTTAAGTAACTGAAAAATATATGAAAAATCCTTTTCAGAATCACTGTATGATGCGTATATTACGGCACAAGTAGCGGGCATTCATTTATGAAGAAATATATATATCTATATACGTTTCACTTAAGATATACGTCCCGTCCTTTTGAAAATAAGTTAGAAGGGTTTTCTTTTTGTAAAATCTTATGTCACTCTCTGACATGTAGGAAAATAATGAGACTATAGCTCATTTGAAAACCTCTTCTGTAAATATCGATATATGCAAAAACATTCATGCACTGTCTCTTAGACCAGTCCTACTCGGCTACTATATAACATAGTATATATATCATAAAAAAATGCGATGCTCGAAAACAATCAACATCAACCGGTGTGCATGAAAACCAACCCACGTGCGACTGGTGCGCACGAAAATCGAAGTCAAAACCAAATGCAACGAATGTGCATGGAAACAAAAACCGAGTGCAACGGGTGTGCATGAAAGCATCTGTCAAATGCAACGGGTGTGCACGATAACAACATCAAGTACATCTATAGTACATGAAAATCTCAATCAAGCGCAACTGGTGTGGACTAAAATTCTTGAGTGCATCAAATGTGCACAAAACCACATCAAGTGCGCCGAGTGTGCAAAAATCTAAATCAAGTGCATCTGCACAAAAGCATCAAGTGCAATAAGGTGCACGAAAATCAATATCAAGTGCAACTAGGTGCACAAAAACCAGATCAATGCATCGAATGCGCATGTAAACAACATCGAGTGCATCTAAAGTGCACGAAATCAAAAATGAGTATATCGGGATGCACAAAATAATATCGAGTGCAATGGGTATGCACGAAAACATGAATCAAGTGCAATGGATGTATAAAAATATCAATCAAGTGCAACTGCTGTGTATAAAGAAAATATCTCTCAGATGCAGCTACGGTGCACGGAAATATCAATCATGAAACTCAATCATCAAAATACAAGAGTCAAAACAACGAAAGCGTGATGCTCGGATCACCAAAACACAAATAAAAAACAAATGACATTGAGGTATAACTCTTTCAATGTCGAAAGATGCCTGTGCACCCGAAGCTGGCAGAGCAAGAATTTCCATTTGCCTTCTGCCTACGATCTGGCATCTTCGGCCTCTAGGTCCTTATTCTCTTTGTGGATCACCAAATCCACGGCTTCTCGGTTCGACAGCCTGATAAGTTATAGCGACGGAAATGGTCCCGCTCTGACGTCTCTCTGAACACCTCCTAGCCAAGTAACCTGACCACTCGTAATGTAGCATGTCAATGACAGCGGCCTCTAGCCCTCTAAGTACATGCCATACAATCGATCCTTGATCCAAATCTCTATCGCTGTAGTATCCCGAAAAGAACGTGTCACGGCTTCTGCCGATATCATTTCTGCCGAACTGCCAAAAAACTGGCACTTCTTTAATTAATTTGCTTCCGTTCCAGAGCAGCTGCAATGTCATCAAGACTTTCCTCTGAAGGTGTGACCGTATCCGACGTCTCTGCGTACATATCAAATCTCTAGTATCAACGGAGAGGAACAACGACTCATCGAGATCTCGCATGAATCTCTTAATCCACTTTTCTTCAATATCGACCAAATCGGAATCATATCTTGATAGGCCAGCTTTATAAAGTGCTCAGAAAAACCAAAGCTTTCCAAAACCAGAAACATGAAAGGCCATTCCATTCTATCAAAAGCTTTTTCTATATCAAGTTTTAAAATGAGATTATGACCTCTGGCTTTCCTGTATAAATCTTGAGTAATTTCTTGAGCCAAAGCAATATTTTCAGTCATTTCTCTGCCTTGTACAAAAGCCCCTTGCTTCTGTGAAATTATCTTTGGTAAAACTGTTGCAAGCCTGCTAGATAAAATTTTAGTGAAAATTTTGTAGAAGAAGTTGCAGAGACTAATAGGCCTATAGTCAATAATTCTAGTGCGGTTTAATTTTTTTGGAATTAGTCATATAATTGTTGAATTCACTGACTTAGGAATGCAGCCATTCCTGAAGAAAAAAAAAGATTGCTTCTTGTATACATCAACTTGAATAGTATCCCATGCTAATTTGTAGAACTTCCTATTATATCCATATGGACCAGGAGCATTATCAGAATCCATACTGAATACAGCCTCTTTGATTTCTTCAGCTGAAGGAATAGATGTGAGCATACTATTATCTGAATCAGTAACCAGTTGAGGAATTATCTTTGAAATGCATACTGAATTATCTTTATATTGAGAGGAAAAACCAGTTTGAAAATGCTGAACTGCCGGATCTGTTAACTTTGTTTGATTTTCAATCCAACAATCATTCTGACTAGTTCTAAAGGAAATCGAGAAGATAAGTCGACGAATTTGCAGTCTTATGATCTTGCTGGAACTATTTCTTAATTTTACACCTGAATGAAAATAATTAGTATTTCTGTCCAGTTCTTTTAGCCCTTTCAATCTAGATTTCTGCCTCCAAAAAGTTTTCTCTTGATGCAAAAGATTTTCATACCTATCTTTAGCTTTCCAAAGTTCATAAAAAATTTCTTCAGTCTGATGATTATCAAAAGTAGTTTCCATTGTAATAACTGCTTCTTCAAAAATGGCCAAATTATCCTGCAAATTGCCAAAAGTTTCTTTATTCCAACTTTTTAAAGTTTGTTTAAGCCTTTTTAGCTTAAAAGCAAATTTATGAATAGGATCCATATAGCAGCTTGTCTCTTTAATCTAGCATTGCTCCACGGTAGCCAGAAAACTATCATTTAATGCCCACATGCTCTGAAATTTGAAAGGCTTGGGAAAATGATTGAGTTTCTGGGCAGGTGTAACTGATAGGAACATGATCAGAACATCCTCTATGCAGATGCTGAACTTGACCACTTGGAAAAGTAGAAATCCAGGTTTGGTTGAATAAGCATCTATCAATTCTTGACCACACTCTTCTAAATACATCTTGAGCATTGCAATATGTAAAAGCTGGCCTTAAAAAACCAATATCAATGAGTCCACAGGTATTAATCATGTCATTAAAATCATTTATACTTTGCAAGTTTGCTTTTCCTCTGCCTTTCTTTTCAGCAACTGAAGCAATAGCATTGAAATCTCCTCCAATGGTCCAGGGAACTGCAATATTGTGACTGAGATTCATAAGCTCCTCCCATAAAGCTCTTCTTTCCATGTAAGAATTTTTACCATACGCGGCAGCTGGATAATAGAATTCAGTAGAGTTGATGTTGATTTTAATAGTAAGGCTTTGATCAGAATCATTTATGCATTAATTAGCCACTGCAAAAATCCAAATTTTATTTGATGAGTTACTCCAGGAATAAGAAAATCTATTAGATGTAGCAATAAATTTGGCTCTGGAGAAATCCACCATAGGTTCCATAATACAGAAAATTTGAATTTCATCTACTTTTTGTGTTCTTCTAATTCTTTATTGAGTTTGAGAATTATAAATCCCTCTAATATTTCAGTAGCAAATATTTATTTATCAACAATCTTCAAAGAATTTTTTTGGGCCTCTATGAACCCTTAGACCAGGTCTTTTAGGAGTAGAAACCTGTGGCTGTTTTGTAGCTTTACTATCTTTTTGCTCATCTTCCTGAGGTAAAGACTTTGCCTGCCAATTTTTTTTCAGTTTGCTGAATAACTTTCCTTCCATCTTTAATAAATTGTGCTTTTTCTGAGATCATGTGTTTAAAGGAGAAGAAAAGATATTGCTCTTCATTATCAGCCTTTGTAGAGAATGAAGCTAATGCAGATCTTTTAGATAATTTCTCATAAGATTTAGACACCCTCATTTTATAAATACTTGTACTGGTAGAAATGTCTGTTTCTGAAACTAAATTCTCTTTCTACGTCTCTTTTTCCAACTTTTTGGAAAAACTGGTGCAAGAGTTATTTGAATGAAACTGTCGAGAGTTTTTTTGTGCCAGTTTTAAAGGTAACTGCAAATCTTGTGAATTTGAACTAAAGTTACTTGTATTACAAATAGTAACCAATCTGTTTTTTTTTCCCCTTTTAGAAACACCAAAATCTGGAACAAATACATCTACCTAAGGAGATTTTTCTGAACTTCTTATCAAAGGTACAATATCATAAGTATGTTCAATAGCAGCCTTCCCATTCTGTTTTTCACTAGTAACTGAATTGATTCTTGTAAAAGCAACAGAAGTATTCTGCAGAGGAACAGTCACATCTACCACTAAAGTAGCATTTTCCTCATTTATTGCTTTCTTTATCCACTTCTTACTAGGTTTCTTACTATAAGGAACAATAGAAATATTATCTTTTACAGAATGTTTATCCTCCTGCTGATATAACTGAAATTTTCTGCAAGTACTCATATCATGACCTTGTTTTAAGCAATGCATACAATAAGCAAAACTTTCCTCCACTTTCAAAGTTTGAGCAAACTTGTTTTCAACTGAAGTTTTAATCCAAATTTTCTTTGGTAAATCTTTCAATAAATCCAGCTCAATACATACTCTAGTCATGTCAGTTCTATTACATGTTGAAGTACTCTCAACTATAGCAATCAAATTTCCAATTGGTTTAACAATGGATTTGAGCATATTAATATTGTAGAAATTTGGTGGGTGCTTGGGAAGAGTAATCCATGTTGGAACACATTTAGGCTCAAACTGAGTTGAATAAAATGGATTACACTTGAATAATCGAAAAGGGAAACCTTGTATATATAAAATTTCTTTCATGCACACCCTAACAAATTTAGATCTGTCTGAAAATTTGATCAACAAATGCCTTGAGTCTAGGAAACTTATATCAAATTCATGCATCAACTTAAGTTTTTGCAGAAGGAAAGCTTTAATTTCAGCTATTGGAGGTCTTCCAAGAACACATTTAGCAACCAAGGAAAAATTCCAACTTGTCACAAATTTTTGCAGTTCTTCTATAGTAAAAAATATAGCAGGAATACCATCCTCGCCAATAAGAAATTGTTTTTCCTCAATTGAATCAATCTCTACTGGATTTTGCAGGCTATTACCCAAAAGAACTGATGCAAATGACTTCTTGTCTTTCATTCTTTCACAATCCAAGATTAAATTCAATATCAAAATCAAGAAAAAGAGATTACCAATCAAGCAGATTAATAATTGGTCCCCAAGCTAGAGCCAAAAAATCAAAACCGAAGCAATCAAGCAGCTGAATAATTGGTCCCCAAGCCAGAGCCAAAACCGAAGCAATCAAGCAGCCGAATAATTGGTCCCCAAGCCAGAGCCAAGAAAATCCAGACTGAATCTGATCTAACAACAAACCTTTTGCAGCGGAATTAGAGCTTTGAGAAAACCAGAACAGCAACTACAAATCCCCAATTCAAGTATCAGGCAGCAGGCAGCAATCTCCTAATGCACAAGTTCCAGATCAAATTTGAAAGAAACAAGACAAAAAGAACCCCAATTCGATCTCAGAATAAAAGAAATATCTTCAAGAACTCTTCAACTAGAAACACAACAACAGATTCGCTCTCCAAAAATAAACAGAATCTTGAAAATATGAAGAGAGGAGGTTGAATCGAAAACTTCTTTGATGATTTTTGGAAGATCCGAAAGATTTTTGTTGAGATGATAATAAATTTGCCGGATTTTTGATGAACTTATTTTTGATGAATTTGAAAACATAGGGTCAAGGAACCCTAATCATCCTTATTTCCCCGCCTCTCTTCTCTTTATTGTTTGTTTATATTGTATTTGTCGTAACAATATTGATTTAAATACACGTGACATAAATTAATCTACAGAACATTAAATATCGTACTTTTATATATTTCTTGTATTTCAATATGTAAAACTCAAAATCACAAGTTTTTATGTTTAAGGATATATACGGTTTAGTAAGCACTTTTTAGGATTGAAAGATTTTTGCCATTAATCTGTTTAGCATATTGATTGATTAAGTTAGCATATTGATTGAATCCGTTAGCGTTGTAATACTACAATAAAAATAAGAAATTTAAGGGATCACTATTTGTAATTTTGATTTAAACATCTTACTGTTAAGATAATTATGTTAGTGATATATGCCCTAGAGGCCATTATTGTATAGTACTGAATTGTATATTACATTTTGGAAGCTTGGGATATACACAGATATAATAACAATCTTACTCAATATGATAGTATGCTATCTGGTTTGATTCTATCTTAATATGTGTATATGTTTCTTTTACCATATCGCTAATACATATTGATAGAGCCCTTAGGATATTTACTTGACTATCAGTATTGTGATGGCGGTCCCACTAGTGGAGGCTGGGTAGTCTATAAGCACATCTTTATACTTGTCCCTAGTCATAGGATTATCGAGACAAAGTATCGATACTCCAGAATAGACTAGTCTATACGCTTCTCATCCCAGTTTGGGGAGATGGCTTGTCTCGCAGCCATTGTATGCCGTACCATAGATAGTATACAGGTGCCCATTGGATTATGAGTTACACTGCTCGGACTCGATGGGAACTGCTGGTTGGTATTATACCTACCGTCAGTTAGCGGTTCCTGGGTGACATGAGTACAGGTTAGTCCATTGACTTGACATCACTATTCGTCTTGAGTGTGTTCCCACTGTATTTAGATTACTACCCTACCACGGCTCAAATGAGTCATGCAAACAGGTAGTGGTTGGGTGCAGTCCCGAAGCACTTGGAGGCAGTAGTGGTTAGAAGGGATTCGTCTTTCCTGGTATTGGGAGTTGATATCGCGCTGTGTTCAGTTAGCCATTGCACAAAGTCCCTGGCCAGGATAAGCGAGATTTACAAGTAGGTACACCAGTAGTTACTCAGGGTGTATTGGGTTCTACACCGACACGACTTATTAAGCTATTAAGGGTCTGACGATTACCACCCCCGTAGGCCCAATATGCGATACTCTTAGACGAACATACCGGACCGTACGGAGATTGTCATAGATAGGCTCGGTAAAAGTTTGAATGAGTTTGCTCGTCGGCCTTCTTATCGACTGATACCTGGGTAGCCGTTACGTACAGCTAGTGCCACTGACGGACTTATGGTTAAAGCCACTGCCAGCGTACTGTGGAGTCTTTAGAGTCCCACACAGAGGGTTTCCCTGGTTCAGGCAAAATGATGTAGAGGCCGTATGGTTTTACGTGCACGGTTTCGATCATATATGTGCACTAACTACACGGATGTTGTTCGAATGGATAATACTAGTGGGCTTTGGTTTAAACCAGATTCTAGTATTATATTATTGGATTATTATTATCCCATTGTATTCGTATTTTTGCAGTACGAATACGGGTATGTATATACGGTGAGGGCATTCTTGTAATTTCACAAGAGATGCTTCAAGAAGGGGAGGCCTCATTATTGGATTTATCTATTTTTTGAAATAGATTAATGAGGTGGAAAATGGAGATATTTGTTGCATGGTAAAGCATGGCTTATTCCATTATTTTATGTGTTTGGGTTTACTATTGAAACATGGTTGTTATTTTCTATTTAAAAATAATCCATGCTTCATGTGAGATATAGAATGAACTATCCTTCACTAGCACAAGACTTAGCTCATTTGTTGTTTTTCTTTCTCTCTCCATTTTCCCTCTCCTTCTTCCTCAAGACCCTAAACCCTCACATGAGTTGTGAATCATAGGGTTCTTTGAGATAAAACACTCCAATAAATACTCTACATCTTCTAAGCTAGCTAGTTTAGCGAACTAGGTACTTTAGTTATCTCGGTTTAAAGGTTGGAGCTTGAACCATAGACTCTCGGGTGGATCGTCTTTGACACGAGGAGACCAATGATCAAGTGCAATCCAGACCTTCGAGGAGCTCAAGGAGAGGAGAAGAAGACCCGAAGGACTAGAATTATCAAGATATAAAACACTTACATAGTAGTTTAGAACTCTATGTAGTTTAGCTAGTTAGGGTTTCTAAAAGATCCTAGAGTTTAGGTCGGTGTTGTAAAGTTAAAAATCATTTTTTTTGTAAATTCCGCCTCCCCACAAGTGAGTGGGGTATACGACATCGACTTATAGTAGTATCAGAGCCTACTTAAACTTTAACTAGCTAGTTAGCAAGTAGTTAGAATTTCGATCGATGGAAATTGCCCGAAATCATATTTCCAAATATAGTTGTTGTCCGTTTTTAAAAGTTGTTCAAAAAATTATTTCAGTGGCCTTAAAAATACATGCAGGCTTTTCTAGGACCAAGGAAAAATTTCGAGAACATAACCCATCAACTAGACCATGGAACCGCGGCCAAATAGGTCATTTAGCTGTGGATCCACGGCCGAGTTATAGCCAATTTTCTCCTAATTTTTCCTGGGGTTCAGGTACTTGGAAATATGATTTTTGGTATATTTGGTTTCTACCCAGATTTGTTTGCGTACTAGTTTGTGTATGGGGTAAACACGGAAAGTTATTATCGATCGAAATTCTAAGTTCTTGATTAACTGTGTTTTATGTTTGTATATATGTTGCTAAACGTCTACTAATTGCTATATGTCGATTAGTGGGGGTTGCACATATCTAGTATCTTGATGATGGTTTATGGATATGAAGTATTGGATCGTCGTGAATGAATAGCCGGGGGATGTGAGAAGAGTGTTCTTTTCTTTCATTCATGTATATTTGTAAATTGATGTGATATTCTTTTGTGGGGCACATCCGGGTTGAGATTGTGTCTACCGTTGTATTATTTCATTTACTTTTTCTTGCACTTAGGATAGACCCAAGGTGGGGTGCACAAACTACCGGGTTCTTGAAGTGCCGAGTGGCCTACTCATTTCATTGAGGAAGGTTGCTTCACTTCGGGAATTTGGCGGGTAATTTGCCGCACCCGTAGGGGTCTAGGGTAGGGTTTGCTATTCACCACGACCGTTGAATCTGTTTTTCGTTCTAGGCTAAAACAAACCACGAAAATCCTAGTATATCCAATATATTCATCTGTATTGCTGTGATCTGTGATCTGGAATGCCTATCATTGCGTGAGACGAATGACTATATGTAACATTTCGGAAAATAAGATATTATTTTTGGGAATTTAGATAATTAAATAATGAATTATTATAGATATTTTAAGGTATGGAGATTAGTTTTAACGAAATGGGTATAATTATATACCGATAGTTTGGAAAAATATTCGGAGAATTCATAAGAACCATTGATTTTGAAAGGGATTATAAGAATGGAGCATTCATAGATTTTTATATAATTAATCATATGTTAATGCTAAACTCGATTAATTTTCACTAATCTTGCATTAATCTTGATTATGCATCATGGCATGCAACAAAGCATGTTACAAAGATTATTACACTTTTATGTGACCATGGTTTCATTTGCAATGAAATGGTTTTTGATTTTTTTTTTAAAAAAAGAAAAGAAAAGAAAAGAATTTTAAAATGTGGTATGGGGAGAGAACAAGGAGGTATGGGCAATGAGAGGAGAGAGAGAGAGGGTGAGGGGTCTTCTTTGACTTGGCTCATTGTTCTTCCTTCATTTTCTTCATCATTTCTCTCCTCTTCCTCTTCCATGGCTGCCTTCTCCCTCCACCTCTTCTAGCTCCTCACAACACCACCAAAACCACCTCAAACCACCTTGTTGCCTTTATAAAAATTATGCACAACCTCACAACAAACCCTTTGGACCAATCAAGTTGCCATTTTGGAGACTTTGGGCAATTCAAGAAAATTCTTGAGTTACCAAATAAGGTGATTCCTTTATCCTTAGTTAAGTTTTTTTTTGTTTTCCTTATGATTTAAAGTAGTTTAGAATTAAACTTGTGGAGATTTATGATGTTGGGATTTTCTTAGATGTGATTTGAGGTTTGGATAGGGACCACAACCTGTATAGTGCTAGAATTATAGACCAAAACAGAAACAAAACAAAAACTTGAGCTAGTATTGATCCAATGCCGGTTTTGTGTATAATTTGTGGACTACAGGAAATCTGGAATGACCTGGAACCTTTACAAAAAAAACTACCAACCCTATTGATCTAGATATAACACTAGGAAACCTCCCTGAGAATATGAACCCAAACTTAGCAACCAGGGATGGCCAGGCAGGAATTTGGGATTATCTCGCCGGGTCATCTGTGGTATTTGGTGTTGGAATTAGTTCTGTGGCTCACATATCCCATATACTACCCCACTGTATTGCTTGTTTAGCCTAATTTCACCTGATAAAAAATCTGGAACCTTTTTCTTGTGTTGCTGTTTTGTTTTGTAACTTTCAAAGACTTGAAATTTTAATACTTATGATTTGTCTCGGTCACTTGACGTTTTTACGTCGATATCGGGAGTTGTTTGGTTATTCTTGCATGTGTAGACCATATGTTTTAACCTATGCGTGATTCGTATGCCATTTCGGTTTTCGTGCGCGATTTCTGTTTACGATACTATATGTTTATATGTGTAAGCACCTTCATGTGGACTTTGAACAATAAGGAAGAGCGTGGCGTATTTGACTTCGGTAAGAAAGGATCAAGGTGAGTAGATGTATATCTACGGGTGAAGTCGGGTGGATGGCGTATAGCACCCCCGCAGTTTCGTAGTGTAGCATGTGAATATGTTATATATGTGTGTGTGTGTGTGTGTATGTGTGTGTGTGTGTTGTGAGACGCGAATAATTAGCAAGAAAGGCTTTAGGAGATCATGGGTTAGTTTTAGCGTAATTGGAAGATGGTGCTTTTAGTTTAGTTTTCTTAGTTGCGAACCCTAGAGTAAAGGTTGACACACACGCACACGCACACACACATGGCATGATTATGGGTGTATATGTTTATATGCATGTGTGTGTGTGTGTGTGTGTGTGTGTGTGTGTGTGTGTGTGAATGCGTTGGTACATACACACACACACGGGTGATGATGATAATATATGATACTTGGAGGTGAGTCGATATGATTGGGCATGATGTCGTGAGATCGGTTATGTGATTGAGTCATGATATGATATACGACATGATATTATATTGGATCGTTGGGCGATGTGTTTTCATACACACAAGGATATATATTTGATGATATTGCTATGTATTAGACTTTAGAACGGTACCCCAGATTCAGGATATTATGACAATGATACACAACAACAACAACTGAGCCTTTTATCCCAAGCATATGGGGTAGGCTACCTGATTTTGGTTCATGTCATAGAATGTGACAAAGTTTTACGTTGGCTGTCACAAGCCTACCACAACCCTCACCCTTTCTCATCCGGACTTGGGACCGGCAACGGTGGGTTTATATTATGACAATGATACCATATGAATAATGATGTATATGTGATATTTGACCCGTACCCCGATTTTGGGATGCCTACGATGGATTATACCGTACGAGGTATAAATATGATTATTGATCCACACTCTTGACTCGAGAATATCGTATTATATATCTTACCGTACGTGACGCTATTGAGGCGGGATCGCCGACTACTAGATATATCGACTCGGACTTTAGGTGGATTTTCTTACCCTTTCGATTAGTCTTTTAGTTTAGTCCTGTAGTTTATTAGGTAGATGTTAAACTAGGCTCGAGTCATACTTATTTTCAAAACTAACGAATCGTGAGTATTTTAAAGACAGGCCGAGAGATACTACGGATTTTTCAAAGGATATTTCTTTTCTCAAAGACTCCGTAGCCCCTATTTTTCTAAAACCACGATTTGTGCGATTTTAAACACCAAAAAAATGTATGACTCATATATAAAAATGTAAATTCTTCAATAGTGCGTTTACTATTCATTCTCCGGTATATTCTTGTTCTCATTGCATTTCATGTTTATACATGTATTTCTTTAACTATTATGATCTCGTTTGTTAGAACACCAGCACCATTACCGATGATGCGTATGTCCACGAACATTTGCTTGCCGGCTCACACACATCATCATCGGTAATTGCTATGTCACGTGCACTTTAGAGAATATTACTTCATTGATATAACTTGCTAGCTGATAGTTCCAATATATCATTACTATACTAGTTTAGATATTGCATTCTTTACTTAGATACCCATGCATGTATATATTCATTTGTCATGCAATATTATGGGGTTTTATGCCGGTAATTCTCTATTTATTTACTCTCGAGTTTGGGATTTCGGATTTTCCATGAGATTTCTGGATTTGGAGAAACCGCAAGAATTTTATAAACTCATTATCATTTCTAAAGATAGAAATCGCGGTTTTCTCGTGATATGATGTGAGAGCTGTCCACCATGAGTTTTCTCGGTTCTTGAGCGGTATCATACACCCAATTCGAGGAGGAGGATGAACTGTCTGCGGGTGCATGGTGGACCCGGTGCGGTATCTCGGGGCAAGACGGTCGCAGATGGTGGCGTTGAGCCCGGCAGAGGAGCACTACTGACCAGTTATTTGTGACGTGGCGGATATCCGAAGGATACCGACGTAGTCATGAGATTTGATGATATGGGCCAGTCCGGATTGCCGGAGCCCGAGATATTGAGATATTGAGATATTGAGATATTGAGACATTGAGATATTGAGATATTGAGACATTGAGATATTGAGATATATATTTTGTGTCGATACTTGACACAGATTCTCTGTTGATTTCATTGATGATACTTCGGTTTTTACACAAAAAATCTCACTGAGATAAGAAAACAGTTTTCTCGTACAAGATGTATTTTGCTTTCATTCTTAATACATTCGTACATCATATGTATGACGTGTTGCTACCTGAGGCACTGGCATGAGCACTTGGTATTACACTTATGTTTAGATGATTACCCTTGCCATTATTAGATATTTCAGGTTATATTTTATGAGGATATTATTGTATGACCTAGGAGAGAGTCATACATGCGATTTCTTCTCGGTGATGTTTTCTACTTATGAGTTGGTAACTCACCCCCGTTGTGCCACAGTTTCTTGTAGGTTTGGCCATACAGGTTTCGTTGCGGCTTGCTGGCACACTGCTTCCTTCCGGGTGATTGCTTTGGTAGGTGGGTTCACTTGCATCGTGACTACCATTGTACTTTTATTTATTTCAGTTGTATCTAGCAAAATCCATCAACCAAACTTGTATATTTGATAGACTTAGAAGACCAGTTTTATATTCTTTCGACCTTAGAGTCGCGCGCTTGTATTATTTTGGTTTTTCTCTGGTTTTTTTGAGGATGTTGGTTTTCTTTCTGAGTTTTGATCCTCGCCCTTCGGCGTTGTATATTATATTTCTTGCGTGGTTGTTTCCGCCAATTGGCGAAGAGCTAGCTCCTGCTTGGGGATGCCTTTATTCATTATTTATGTATATTCCTGTTTGTACCCGTTTGGGACCAGTATTTACAAAGGAAACTCTGCCGAAATTTTTGGGAAAGACTTGATGCTTTTAAAAATGCTTACTACGACTTTTAAAGTGAATTTTTATGTTAACTTTTAAATAAGTATTCCTTCACTCTCTTTTTAAATGGTTTAGATTTCTGGGCTTTTGGCTTACTTGAATTAGGTGGGGTCATATATACTTCACATGATTCAAGTACTAGTCACATGCCATTTCGGGTCGTGACACTATATATATTATATATAATAAACGTTGCTTATGTTTTGCACCCGCGCTAGTCCAGTCCCCGCTCTGCCGTTAATTAAGTAACCTAACGGTGCATGACGGAGCCCCGTGGCGAATGCGGATGGCATAAACGTACGTTATATTTTTATTTTTTTCTGCAATGATAGGGTTAAATGATGAGAACGCATTAATATTGTTTAATGCAAAGAAAACAAACCAAAGTTAAATCGTTGGAACAATTTCAAAACCACTTGGTTTTCTTGAAAAACAACTTTTAATGCGGAGCCTAAACCACCCCTTTTAAAAGCTATCATGGTTCCTTCGACTATATCAAATTCATTACGTTCACGGTTTTCGCCAAAACCAGCCGTAACCCTCCGTCATTTTAGATAGGTATTCAGTAGTATTCAAGCTATGTGTTTTGACCTTCATCAGGGCATAGTGATTGGGAGCTGCTGGGTATTCATCTGTAGCATAGATAGATGCATTAATTTGGGACAGGCATACAGCTATTTTGGCCTTCGTCAAGGGTTTGTACGAATGTGTTCAAATTAACCTGGACAATGATGGGTAGAACTTGTCTTGCGTCTTATGATATGTTGGCCTTCGTCAAGGTCATAAGCGTCTGGGGCAAAAATGCACATCGGGGGTTTCAAAAGAAAAGGAAACTTGCTAGTTTTGCATACCATCTGGAGTGTGATGATTTTGGTAGGATTCCTTCAAAATTATCACACGATGATATTTGGATCTCGATCCCACCGTGAGTTTTATTACTCCTTGAAAGAGTTTCTCACTTAAACAATCAATGCTATAAACCAAGTAGGTGTCTAGAACGGTGTTAGTGGGGCTACGCCTTCAGGGAAAAGAGGTTATGTGATTAAGGAACTTCGCAAAGGCGTTGGAGAACCTCCTTCGAAGTACCGACACTAGCCTGGCCGAAAAGTTAAGCAAGAATTGTAGGGTGTGATTAATCCCGACTAATTCTTCTTTTATGGTTTGAAGGAGAATTTGAGAAACAGTGGGAGCCATTCTGTTTAGATAAACTAATAACCAATCTAAACTTGCAAAAGTATCATGTTGAGTGTTCCTTCTCTCTTTCCTAATTGTAGCGACCAAAATGACCGGGCTTAAGTTACTGCTAGATAAAAATAAATTGACAGGGGCAAACTATAAAGATTGGCTAAGAAATATCCAGATGGCCATAACCTATGACAAGCCGGGCTACCTCCTTAATACCAAAGCCCCGCCGTCCCAGGTCCAGATTCCACCGTCGCGGATGTTGAGATCCGTAAGACATGGGAAATAGACTCTGCGAGAGCCAAGTGCCTCGTGTTGGCCTCAATAGATAATGAACACCCGAGATGGCATAAGAAGATGGACTTAGGTTCTATCTGTCTCCATACTAAGGATTTATATGGAGAGCAATCTCGTATCGCAAGATACGAGATCTCAAAGAAATTGTTTCAGGCGAGCTTGGCTGTTAGGTCATCTGTAGGGGACCACGTTCTTAAGATGATCAGCTATATTGAAAAGCTTGCGGACCTTGTGACCACGTTGGAGAACGAGTTATATACAGGCTTGATTCTACAGTCCTTCCCCTTTACCTACGCCCAGTTTATCTTGAATTTCAATATTCAAGGGAAGAAAGTTACACTTCTAGAACTTCTTAACATGTTGAGGAGTGCAGAGGGCACCCTAAGAAATACCATGAAGACACCCGCTGTGCTTATTGGGGAACCTTCCTCCTCTAGATCCAAGGCGAAAGGCAAGCAGAAGAAGAAGAAGGCCCCCACCAAGCCGAAAGGCGGTGTTAGTAAGGTAGTGGGAAAAGGCAAGGCAAAAGCTTCAAGGCCGACAGTAGGGTAGGAGGAATGTTTCTATTGTCACAGGAAAGGCCATTGGAAGAAGGACTGCAGAATTTAAAGAGCCAGAAACCAGGATTCGATGCAAGTTGTGGTTTCAGATTCAAGTGTGTTTATGATTGAAAACTGTCTGTCAATTAAATCTACTTCCTGGGTATTGGATACCGAAGATCTCATATCTGTAATTCATTACCGGCTCTGAGAAGCTGTAGAATTATCAAGGCAGGTGATATGACCCTTAGGGTTGCTAACGGAACGAGCGTGGATGCTATATCCGTAGGGGAATATCACCTAGGATTGACAAATGGACATATTTTGATTTTACGTAACTGTTTTTGTGTACCTAATTTGACATGTAATATCATCTCTGTATCTTTATTATCTAAAAAAGGTTATGATTTTACATTTGTAAGTGATGTTGTAAACATCCACCTTAATCATGGTTTGATTGGATCAGTTACACTAGACAACGGTATATACGTATTAAACCAACACCAAGTTTTCAATGTCCAGAACACACTTAAAAGAAAGTCTCCATAATTAAATCAAGCTTTCTTATGGCATTGTAGACTGTGCCACATCAATGAAACACGGTTGACGAAGTTACATAAAGAGGGATATTTGGATCCGTTTGAATATCTGTCTTATGCAACTTGTCAATCATGTCTCAAAGGTAAGATGGCAAAGACTCCGTTCACTGGACACGGGGTAAGAGCCAACGAGCTCTTAGTACTCATACACAGCGATGTGTGTGGTCCAATGTCTACACATGCAAGAAGTGGTTATTCCCACTTCATTACTTTTATGGATGATTTCTCAAGGTATGGACATGTATTCTTGATGAAACATAAATCCAAGGCCTTTGAGAGATTCCAATAATACAAGAATGAAGTGGAAAAACAAACAGGCAAAAGTATCAATACACTTAGATCTGATCGAGGTGGTTAATACTTAAGTGCCGAGTTCCTGGATTATTTAAAAGAGAATGGAATTCTCTCTCAGCTTACTCCTCCATACACACCTCAACACAACGGTGTATCGGAAAGGCAGAACCACACCTTATTGGATATGGTACGTTCCATGATGAGTAACGCTGAGTTACCGTGATCCTTCTGGGGTTATACACTGGAATCTGCTGCATATGTTTTGAACAAGGTTCCTACTAAGTCTGTGCCTACCACACCATATGAAATGTAGAGTGGGAAAAAACCCTATCTTAAGTATTTTAAGATATGGTGATGTCCAGCTTTTGTCAAAAAGCAGCATGCGGACAAGCTTTAGGCACGATCAATACTGTGTAAATTTATGGGATACCCAAGGAACTCCAGAGGGTATCTTTTCTATTACGTGGAGGAACAAAAGGTTTTTTTTTCTCGGCATGCCCACTTTCTGGAAACTCAATTTCTTGAAAAAGAAATAAGTGGGAGCACAATAGAACTGGAAGAAATTCCAGAACCACAAACTATTACTGAAAGCATGGTGGAACCAGAAGGTTCAAAAGAACTGGACGTTCCTGCGCCACTCCGCGGATCTAGTAGGTAGTCTCATCCGTCCGAGAGATATTCTCATAGACGGGGATAGAGAGGATTGCATCATCGACGATGATGAGCCAACTAGTTTCCAGCAGGCCATTACGAGCATAGACTCAGTAAAGTGGATGGATGCAATGCGCATCGAAATGGAATCTATGTACACCAACAAAGTATGGACTTTGGACATTGCACCTCAAGGGATAAAACCCGTAGGCTGCAAATAGATCTTCAGAAAGAAGATTGGTGCAGATGGACAAGTTGAAACCTATAATGCTAAACTTATAGCAAAAGGTTTTCGTCATAGACCTGGTTTGGACTATGATGAAACCTTTTCTCTAGTGGTTACGCGTAAATCCATTTGGATCCTACTTGCTATTGCTGCCTTCCATGATTGTGAAATTTGGCAGATGGACGTAAAGACCGCTTTTCTGAATGATAATTTGGAAGAGTGTTTATATGGATCAGCCAGAGGGTTTCATAGAGAGTGGAAGTAGCGAAAGAGTGTGCAAGTTGCTTAAATCCATTTATGGATTAAAGCAGGTATCGCGGAGTTGGAACATCTATTTTGATGAGACGATCAAAGAATTCGACTTTATCAAAAATCCAGATGAACCATGCATTTATAGTATGATTGTAGCAAGAACTATGGTATTCCTCGTCTTTTACGTGGATGACATTCTCCTGATAGGAAATGACATTCCTATGCTACAATCAGTTAAAGGATTCTTGTCACAAAAGTTCTCCATGAAAGACCTGGGTGGTGCCTCCTACATTCTGGGGATCTAGATCTATCGTGATAGATCTAAAAGGATGTCGGAACTTTCACAGTCTAGGTACATTGACACCATACTGAAAAGATTTAGTAAGGAAGATTCCAAGCACGGTAATCTACCGGCTTATCACGGGATCACTCTCTCCAAAGAGATATCTCTCATGACTAATTTGGAAAGGGATCACATGAGTATTATACCCTACGCTTCTGCGGTAGGCTCTATAATGTATAAGATATTGTGCACCAGATCAGATGTTGCTTACGCACTGAGCGTGGTAAGCAGGTATCAGTCAAACTCTGGGGAGAAGCACTGGATAGAAGTTAAGAACATTCTTAAGTACCTGAGAAGGACTAAGGAGATGTTCTTGGTGTACGGTAGTAAAGACCTCCAGATCGAGGCCTTTGCTGACTCCAGCTTCCAGAGTGACAAGGATGACTCTAAGTCCATGTCGGGTTATGTCTTTACCCTCAATGGAGGGGCGGTCTGTTGGAAGAGCTCCAAGCAGGACACCGTTGCTTACTCAACGATAGAAGCGGAGTATATCTATAAGTCCATGTCGCGCACCCTATGTGCCCGCGGGGAAGCGGAATTTGCAAAAAACGATTTTTCAAAGCTTGCAACACTGACTTAAACTCCAGGATCAATGCTAAAACCTACCTAATAAAATGCTGTGTGAGGTTTAACTAATCGGATGAAAGTTATACCTCACGAAACCAAGTCCTTCGTGTCTTCTAGTCGTTGTCCTCCTCCTCGTCATCACAAGCTCCAAGGATCGTTTGGATCAGGCAACCTCGCCAGCCTCCTCGAGTCGAAGACGATCCACCCGAGAGTCTATAGTCCGAGCTCGAACCTCAAATCCGAAGTAACTAGGGCAACTAGCTTGCTAGACTAGATGGCCTAAGTGATATAGAGAGTAAAGATGGAATAGTTTGTCTCTTGGAACCCTAGGCTTTTCAACTCATGAGACAATTAGGGTTCATAAGAAAGAAGTAGAAGACTTTAGAAATGAGACTGAAGTTGTGAACAATGAATGAAGTGTGGCTGCCTCTTTATAATTTGTGAAGCTTACCTAATAATTGAGGAGATATTTCTCATACAAATATCTAACGAGTTTCACAAATATCTTATGGTGAGTCATAGCCATGAGTCACCAAGTAGCCATGCTAGGTTCAATGTTCAAATCCATCTCATTTCCTCACCTAATAATGTTTAATCCAAATAAAGAAATCAAACCCTAATAGGTTTCCACTTCTAGAAGCTTTCCCGACAAATTACGAGAATGCCCATCATCCGTATATACATACCCGCATCCGCATTCTGAAGAATACGAATGCAAAGAGACAAAACAAATCCATCAATACAATACTAGGGTCCGACTTAAACCAAAGCCCACTAGTATTATCCGCCCGAACATCATACGCGCACAAGTGCATGTACGTGATCGAAGCCCTGTCGTAAAACCATTCGACCGCTACATCTTTCGCCCGATGCAGGGAAACCCTCTGTGTGGAATTCTAAAGACTCGACAGTACGCTGGCAGTGGGTTTAACCACAAGCCGCAAGCCGTACTAGCTGCACGTAATGGCTACCCAGGTATCTGTCGATAAGAAGGCCGATGAGCTAACTCATCTGAACTCCTACTGAGCCTGTCTGTGACAATCTCGGTATAGTCCGATCTGTTCGTCTAAGAGTATCGCATATTGGGCCTAGGGGGACGGTAATCGTTAGACCCCTAATAGCGAATAGATCTGTTCCCCCCAATAATATAAGAGCAAGGCTCTGTTCAAAATTTGAAAAGAGGTAGTGCCTCATGTGTCTGGCGCGAGGGCGCCAGCGCCAAGAGTTAAAAAACTCTGAGGCAGTGTAAGTCCATGTCACGCACCCCACGAACTTTCGGGAAGGCAGAATATATGAAAAACGATTATCAAAACTTCGTAACACGGACTTGAGCGCATGAATCATTATCTAAACCATTGCTAACAAACAACTAGAGGTTTAACTACTCGGATTCGAAGTTATACCTCATGTTACATGTCCTTCAGGTCTTCATCGCTGTCCTCCACTCCTCGTAGGCTCCTTGGAATATCGGCACCTCAACGGCCTCTTCGAATCAAAGATGATCCACCCGAAAGCTCCTACGTCAAGCTTAATCTCAAACTTGAGATAACTAGGCTGCTTAAAGTGCTAATCTAAGCTACCTAGGGGATATAGAGTGAGGTTATGGATGTATTAGTCTAGCTAACCCTTGATCTCAACACGTGAGAGGTTAGGGTTAGGGTTTGAAAAGAGAGTGAGCTTGAGGAGAGAGAAGGTGAAGATGATAATGAAATGAGATAATGATCTTATCATAATATATATGAAGCATTATTATTTATCCAAAAATGAAATAATAGAATTAACAACCATGCTTCATAAATATCTATGAGTGATTCATTTCCATGAGTCATTAAGCATTTATGGTGCATTAATGACTTGGATGAATCACACAAATGAGTCACTAATCTCATTTAATGCAATGCCACCTTAACCCCTTAGTCACCACTCTTCTAGAAGCTTCCCGACAAATTACGAGAACGCCCCTCCAATCCGTGAAAACACGGAAAAACTTTAGACTGTATAAATCCAATAATCCAATACTAGAATCTGGCTTAAACCAAAGCCGGCTAGTAAAAACTGTCCGAAAAGTCGTACGTGCGTAAACACACGTACGCGTCCGAACCCTTGTCGTAAAACCATACGACCTCTATATCGTTTCGTCTGGAGCAGGGAAACTCTTTGTGTGGGACTCTAAAGACTCGACACTACGCTGGCAGTGGGTTTAACCACAGACCGCAAGCGGCACTAGCTGTACGTAACGGTCCCCAGGTAGATGTCGATAAGAAGACCGATGAAGAAAATCATCCGAACTCCCACTGAGCCTGATGTGACAATCTCCGTACAGTCCGGTCTGTTCGTCTAAGACTATCGCATATCAATCCTAGGGGGCGGCAAGCGTCAGTCCCCTAATAGCTGTATAAGTTGTGTCGGAGCGAAGCCGATTACACCCTGAGAAGCTACTGGAACCTACCAGTATATCTCGCTTGCCCTGGCCAGGGACTTTGCGTAATGGCTCTCTGACACAGTGCGATATCATCTCCTAATACCGGGAGAGACGAATCCTGTCTAACCACTACTGCCTCCAAGTGCTCGGGACTGCACCCAACTGCTACCTGTTTGCACGACTCCTTTGAGCCGTGGTAGGGTAGCAATCTAAGAACAGTGGGACACACTCGAGGCGAAGTAGCAGTGTCAAGTCTGCGGACTATGCTGTACTCATGTCACCTGGGAACTGTTAACTGACGACGGGTATAATACCAACTAATCAGTTCCCCTACGAGTCCTTTCCGGTGTACCCGTAACCTAACGAGCATCTGTATACTATCTCTAGTACTACGTACTGATGGCTATGGGACATACCATCTCCCCAACTGGGATGAGAAGCGTACACACTAGTCTACTCTGGAATATCGATGCCCTATCTCGATAATCTAACGACCAGGGACCTGTATAGGATGTTGCTTACAGACTACCCAGCCCCCACTAGTGTGACTGCCATCACAACGCTGGTAATCAAGCAAAGAACCTATGGGCTCTACTAATATGTATAAGTGATACGTTACAAGAAACATATGCACATATTAAAGTAGACACAAACCAAGTAGCATACTACCATTTTTAGCAAGACTGTATATACAACTGTGAATATCCCAAGCTTCCATTAAGTAATATACAATCTAGTATGATACAATAATGGCCCTTAGGGCATATACACTAACAATCTCCCACTTGCACTAGGGCCATGAGCTGGCATATCGTAGACCTATCATCTCGAATAGCCTCTCGAACTGCGTCTGAGGAAGGGCCTTTGTGAATGGATCAGCAATGTTATTTTCTGTCTCTACTCTTTTCACCTCGATCTCCCGGCGATCTACGATCTCCCTGATTAGGTGGTACCGCCTTAAGATGTGTCTGGACTTCTGATGGGACCTTGGTTCCTTCGCTAAAGCTATAGCGTTGTTGTCGTCACAATACAGAGGTATTGGATCAACACTGGTAGGAACCACCTGAAGTTCTGTGAGAAACTTCTTCATCCAGACAGTTTCTTTTGCGGCATCGCAAGCAGCTATGTACTCTGCTTCCATTGTTGAGTCAGCAACGGTCTCCTTCTTGGAACTCTTCCAACAGACCTCCCCTCCATTGAGGGTAAAGACATAACCCGACATGGACTTGGAGTCATCTTTATCACTCTGGAAGCCTGAGTCGGCAAAGGCCTCTATCTGGAGGTCTTTTCATCCATACACCAAGAACATCTCCTTAGTCCTCCTCAGGTACTTGAGAATGTTCTTCACTGCTATCCAGTGCTTCTTCCCTGGGTTTGCTTGATACCGGCTTACTACGCTCAATGCGTATGCCACATCTGGTCTGGTACATAACATCGCATATATTATAGAGCCTACCGTAGAAGCGTAGGGTATAATCGACATGCGATCCCTTTCCAAATCAGTCTTGGGAGACATCTTTTTGGAGATGGTGATTCCATGACAAGCCGGTAGGTTACCGCGCTTAGAATCATCCATACTGAATCTCTTCACTATGGTGTCTATGTACCTGGACTGCGAAAGTCCCAATATCCTCTTTGATCTATCACGATAGATCCGGATCCCCAGAATGTAGGTGGCATCACCCAGGTCTTTCATGGAGAATTTATGTGACAAGAATCTTTTGACTGACTGTAACATAGGAATATCATTTCCTATTAGGAGAATGTCATCCACATACAAGACGAGGAATACTACAGCTCTCCCTACAATCTTACTGTATATGCATAGTTCATCTGGATTTTTGATGAAGTCGAATTCTTTGACAGCATCATCAAAACAGATGTTCCAACTCCGTGATGCCTGCTTTAGTCCATAAATGGACTTAAGCAACTTACATACTTTACCGCTGCTCCCACTCTGAATGAATCCCTCTGGCTGATCCATATAGACGCTTTCTTCCAAATTTCCATTTAGAAAGGCCGTCTTTACGTCCATCTGCCAGATCTCATAATCGTGGAAGGCAGCAATAGCACGAAGGACCCTAATGGATTTTAGCATAGCTACTGGAGAAAAGGTTTCGTCATAGTCCAAACCAGGTCTTTGACGGAAACCCTTTGCAACAAGTCTAGCTTTATAGGTTTCAACCTGTCTATCTACACCAATCTTCTTTTTGAAGATCCATTTGCATCCTACGGGTTTTACCCCATCTGGAGCAATGTCCAAAGTCCATACTTTGTTAGTGTACATGGACTCCATTTCGGTCCGCATTGCATCCAGCCATTTTACCGAGTCATCGCTCTGAATGGCTTGCTGGAAGATAGTAGGCTCATCATAGTCAATAGTGCAATCCTCTCTATCCCCGTCTATGAGAAAACCGTAGTATCTCTCGGGCAGATGAGATTGCCTATTACTCCTGCGGGGTGGCGTCGGGATGTCCTGTTCTCCTGAACCTTCTTGTTCTACCAAACTTTCAGTAGTAGTTTCTATTTCGCTCCCACTAGTTTCCTTTTCTAAAAACTGATATTCTAGAAAATGGGTATTACGAGAAACAAAAACCTTTTGTTCCTCTGCGTAATAGAATAGATATCCCCTGTAGTTCTTTGGATATCCCACAAACTTACATAGTACTGATCGTGCCTCGAGTTTGTCCGCATGCTGCTTTTTAACATAAGCCGGACATCCCCAAATCTTTAGATACTGAAGATAGGGTTTCTTCCCACTCCACATCTGATATGGTGTGGTAGGCACAGTCTTGGTGGGAACCAAGTTCAAAAGATATGCAGCTGATTCTAGTGCATATCCCCAGAATGATCGTGGTAACTCAGCGTTACTCATCATGGAATGAACCATATCCAATAGGGTTCGATTCCTCCTTTCCGATACACCGTTATGTTGTGGTGTGTATGGAGGAGTAAGCTGAGAGAGAATTCCATTCTCTTTTAAGTAACCCAGGAACTCGACACTTAAGTATTCACCACCTCGATCAGATCTTAGTGTCTTTATACTCTTGCCTGTTTGTTTTTCCACTTCATTCTTATATTCTTGGAATTTCTCAAAAGCCTCGGATTTATGCTTCATCAAGAAGACATATCCATACCTAGAGAAATCATCCGTAAAAATAATGAAGTAGGAATAACCACCTCGCGCATGTGTAGACATTGGACCGCACACGTCACTGTGTACGAGTCCTAAGAGCTCGCTTGCTCTTACTCCGTGTCCAGTGAACGGAGTCTTTGTCATCTTTCCTTTGAGACAAGATTCACAAGTAGCATAAGATTGATATTCGAACGGATTCAAATATCCTTCTCTATGTAACTTAGTCAACCTTTTCTCATTGATGTGACCTAGTCTACAATGCCATAAGAAAGCCTGATTTATCTCTGGAGACTTTCTTTTAAGAGTGTTCTGGACATTGAAAACCTGAGCTTGACTTAATACGTATATACCGTTATCTAATATACCTGACCCAATCAGAACTTGATTTAGGTGGATGTTAACTACATCGCTTTCGAATGTAAAATCATATCCCTCTTTCGAAAGTGAGGACACTGATATGATATTACAAGTCATACTAGGTATATATAAACAGTTACGTAAAATCAATATATGCCCACTTGTCAAACCTAGGCGATATTCTCCCACGGATTCAGCGTTCACTGTCATTCCGTTTGCAACTCTGAAAGACCAATCACCTACCTTTATAACTCTACTGTTTCTCAAAGCATGTAATAAATTACAGATATGAGATCCTGCTCCGGTATCTAGTACCCAGGAAGTAGAGTTTATTGACATACAATCTTCAATTACAAACACACTTGAGGCTGAAGCCACAACATGCTTCGTATCTTGGCTACTGGCTTCCAAAGCCCTGCAATCATTCTGCCTATGCCCAATCCCATAACAATAGGAACGCCCCTTTTTTACTATTCTAAGTCCCGAAACTTTTGCCCTTCTCTTTCTTTCTACTTCCCTGGTTTCTTTCAGGGTAGAAGGTAGATACTGTAGAATCAAGTCAGTACTTGACTCGTTCTGCAACGTGGTCTCCAGGTCCTGGAGCTCATCAATATAGCTAGTCATTGTAAGGACGTTGTCCCCCACAGATGACCCGACAGCCATCCTCGCTTGAATTAAATCGGTCGAGGTCTTATATCTTGTGATATGAGATTGCTCTCTATATAAATCTTTGTTATGGAAAAAGATGGAAACTAAGTCCATCTTCTCGTGCTGCTTCTGGTATACACCATCAACTGAAGCTGACACGAGGCATTTGGCTTTCGCTTTATCCTTTTCCCTTGTCTGGCGGATATCCATATCCGTGACGGTGGAAACTAGACCTGGGAAGGCGGGATCTCGAGTAGTAATAGGGTAGTCCAGCTTGTCATAGGCAATGGACATCTGGACAGACCTTTGCCAGTCATATAAGTCAGATTCAGTCAAATTGTTATCTAGATGTAACCTATGTGTGGTCACAAGGTCGCTGCAATTAAGAGAGAGAGAAGAAAACATTTTAGCATGATGCTGTTGCAAGTTTAGATTGGTTTTTAATTTATCTAAACAGGATGGCTCCCACTGTTTCTCGAATCCTTCCTCAAAACATAAAAGAAGAATTAGCCAGGACAATTCTCACCGTACAATACTTGCTTAACCGTTCAGCCAGGCCAGTGTCGATACTTCGAGGGAGGTTTTCCAACGCTTTCGCAAAGTTCCTTAATTAAATAACCTCTTTTCTCTGGGGGCGTAACCCCGCTGACACCTTTCTAGGCACCTACTTGGTTTATAGCATTGATCGTTAAGTGACGAATCTCCTGATAAGTAGTATATACTCACAGTAGGATCGGGATCCAAAATATCATCGTATGATAATGTTGAAGGAATCCTACCAACATTCATCAAACTCCAAAATGGTATGCAACACTAGCAAATTTCAGTTTCTTTAGAAACTCCCGATATGGATTTTTGCCTCATCTTCTTATGACTTTGACTAAGGGCCAAATATGTCATAAGTCACATGTCAAGTTCTACCCGTCATTATCCAGGTTAATTTGAACCCACCTGTATAAACTCTTGACTAAGGGCCAAGAAAAGTAATACGACTGTCCCAAACCAACGCATCTATCTATGCAACAAATGAATACCCCAACAGCTACCAAACACTATGTTTTGACTAAGGGCCAAATATACATAGCTTGAATACTACTGAATACCCAAATGAAATGACGGAGGGCTACGAATGGTTTTGGCAAAACCGTGAACTTAGTGAACTTGATATAATCGAAGGAACCTGATACTTTTTAAAAGGAGTGGTTAAAGCTCCGCAATTAAAAATTCCGCTCTTTTAAAATAACTGAGTGGTTTCTTTTAAATTTGTTCCAATGATTTAACTTTGGTTTATTTTCTTTGCATTATAATAATGCGTCCCATCATTTATCCTATCATTACAAAAAACAACGAAAATACTACGCCCTCTTATGCCATCCGCATTTGCCACTGGGTCCCGTCATCACCCGTTAGGTTACTTAACTAACGACAGAGCGGGGGCTGGGCTAGCGCGGGTATAAAACATAAGTGACGTCTAATAGCTATCGTATATAGATATTGTACATTCGTCAGGCGCAATAATAAGCATTCCAGATCACAGATGAACTTTATTGGATATACTAGCAATCCGCATTTGCTTTGAGCCTGCAATAAAAGACGGATTACACAGTTGTGATGAATAGCCATTGCCCCACCCTAGACCCCTACGGGTACGGCAAACTACCCGCCAAGTACCCGAAATGAAGCGGTCTCCCTCAACAACGTGAGTAGGCCACTAAACACTTCGACGTACCCGGTAGTTTTTGTACCCCACCTTGGGTCTATCCTAGGAGCAAAAACAGTAAAAAAAAATAATACAACGGTGGCTACAACCGCAACCTGGATGTGCCCCGCAAAAGAATATTACATCAAATTACATTTAC
The DNA here is from genome assembly GCA_030015575.1 of Agapanthus africanus. NCBI lineage: Eukaryota > Viridiplantae > Streptophyta > Magnoliopsida > Asparagales > Amaryllidaceae > Agapanthus > Agapanthus africanus. The sequence goes on along the minus strand of CM057346.1, from coordinate 489,926,067 downwards.
ATTGAATGAATGAATATTAAACACAACTCAAACCCCGGCTAATCATCACAACAATCTAACACAGTTCATATACACAAACAGTAAACATTTCAGAAATGTGCCACCCCCTGCCAACCGACATACTAGCAGTTAGGGGAGGTTTACGAACACATTAAACATTACAGATAAAAACCCAATTAGCAAATATCTTAGAATATCGATCGATCACCATTTTCCGTGTCTACCCCAAAAGCAAGCCTGTACTAAAGTAACCTGGGTAGAAACAGAACATACAGGAAACCAAAACACCAATAAATATGAATAACAGAGCAAATCCGAGTCAACTCGGCGTTGACTCGGCGGCGGATCCGCGGCCAAAAGCACCTTCTTGCCGCGGATCCGCGGCCGTCTTACCGAGTTAGGGGCTCGTATTTTCCCAGTATTCTTATATTTCCCTGCTGTGAATTTTAAGGCATATCAAATAATTTTTCAGACATGTTTAAAATTAACAGAAACTTAGGGATCCCGGGGTTTCGTTTTCGTGTTTTCCGTCGATCGAACTTCTAATTAGTTGCTAACAAGCTAGTAATGGTTTAGTTGGCTCTGATACCACTGTAAGTCCATGTCACGCACCCCACGAACTTGCCGGGAGGCGGAATATATGAAAAACGATTATCAAAGCTTCGTAACACGGACTTGAGCGCATGAATCATTATCTAAACCATTGCTAACAAACAACTAGAGGTTTAACTACTCGGATTCGAAGTTATACCTCATGTTACACGTCCTTCGGGTCTTCATCGCTGTCCTCCACTCCTCGTAGGCTCCTTGGAACATCGGCACCTCAACGGCCTCCTCGAATCAAAGACGATCCACCCGAAAGCTCCTACGTCAAGCTTAATCTCAAACTTGAGATAACTAGGTTGCTTAAAATGCTAATCTAAGCTACATAGGGGATATAGAGTGAGGTTATGAATGTATTAGTCTAGCTAACCCTTGATCTCAGCACATGAGAGGTTAGGGTTAGGGTTTGAAGAGAGAGTGAGCTTGAGGAGAGAGAAGGTGAAGATGATAATGAAATGAGATAATGATCTTATCATAATATATATGAAGCATTATTATTTATCCAAAAATGAAATAATAGAATTAACAACCATACTTCATAAATATCTATGAGTGATTCATCACCATGAGTCATTAAGCATTTATGATGCATTAATGACTTGGATGAATCACACAAATGAGTCACTAATCTCATTTAATGCAATGCCACCTTAACCCCTTAGTCACCACTCTTCTAGAAGCTTCCCGACAAATTACGAGAACGCCCCTCCAATCCGTGAAAACATGGAAAAACTTTAGACTGTATAAATCCAATAATCCGATACTAGAATCTGGCTTAAACCAAAGCCGGCTAGTAAATACTGTCCGAAAAGTCGTACGTGCGTAAACACACGTACGCGTCCGAACCCTTGTCGTAAAACCATACGACCTCTATATCGTTTCGCCTGGAGCAGGGAAACTCTCTCTGTGGGACTCTAAAGACTCGACACTACGCTGGCAGTGGGTTTAACCACAGACCGCAAGCGGCACTAGCTGTACGTAACGGTCCCCAGGTAGATGTCGATAAGAAGACCGATGAGGAAAATCATCCGAACTTCCACTGAGCCTGATGTGACAATCTCCGTACAGTCCGGTCTATTCATCTAAGACTATCGCATATCAAGCCTAGAGGGCGGCAAGCGTCAGTCCCCTAATAGCTCTATAAGTCGTGTCGGAGCGAAGCCCATTACACCCTGAGAAGCTACTGGAACCTACCAGTATATCTCGCTTGCCCTGGCCAGGGACTTTGCGTAATGGCTCTCTAACACAGCGCGATATCATCCCCCAATACCGGGAGAGACGAATCCTGTCTAACCACTACTGCCTCCAAGTGCTCGGGACTGCACCCAACTGCTACCTGTTTGCACGAATCCTTTGAGCCGTGGTAGGGTAACAATCTAAGAACAGTGGGACACACTCGAGGCGAAGTAGCAGTGTCGAGTCTGCGGACTATGCTGTACTCATGTCACCTGGGAACTGTTAACTGACGACGGGTATAATACCAACTAATCAGTTCCCCTGCGAGTCCTATCCGGTGTACCCGTAACCTAACGAGCACCTGTATACTATCTCTAGTACTACGTACTGATGGCTATGGGACATACCATCTCCCCAACTGGGATGAGAAGCGTACACACTAGTCTACTCTGCAATATCGATGCCCTATCTCGATAATCCAACGACCAGGGACCTGTATAGGATGTTGCTTACAGACTACCCAGCCCCCACTAGTGTGACTGCCATCACAACGCTGGTAATCAAGCAAAGAACCTATGGGCTCTACTAATATGTATAAGTGATACGTTACAAGAAACATATGCACATATTAAAGTAGACACAAACCAAGTAGCATACTACCATTTTTAGCAAGACTGTATATACAACTGTGAATATCCCAAGCTTCCATTAAGTAATATACAATCTAGTATGATACAATAATGGCCCCTAGGGCATATACACTAACAGGCAGTGCCTCACGTGCCTTGCATTAGGGCGCCGGCGCCAAGAGTTAAAAACTCTGAGGCGGCGCCTCACGTGCCCCGCATGAGGGCGCCAGCGCCAGAAATAAAAGTTCTCTGCCGTTGGATCGAAGGTCCAATGAAGATAATAAATCATCAAAATACAGAATTAAATTCTGTTGAGAAAATATTCCTCAAATCTTTCTGAACGAGAAAGATTACTCTCTGTAAAACAAAGCACCGTTGAATTAAAAATCAAGGGTGATTAAAAATCACCAAGCTATAGAATAATCTCTGTATGGGAAAATATTTCCCTAATCTTTCTAAACAAGAAAGATTACGCTCTGTAAAACAGAGCACCGTTGGATTAAAGATCCAATGGTGATTAAAAATCACCAGTTTACAGAATAAGCTCTGTATGGAAAATATTTTCCCAATCTTGTTAAAAAAACAAGAAAAATATCTTCTGTAAAACAGAAGTTTTTGGAAAAGATCCAACGGTGGATAAAATCCCCAAATCAATTAAGGATCTCTCAATGAGAGATTTCTTTAGCTAAATCAGCAAACTTGCCTCCACTATATAAAGGCCCCAAGACTTCAAGTCTTGTAGAGAGGAACCCCCCATAAACTACAAGTTCAAAAAGAAGAGCAAGCAAAAAAAAAGAGCTTTAAGAGAGAAGAAGGAAGAACTTTGTTCAAGGTAAATAAAGATAATAGAGATCAGTGCATCTCATCTGCATATCTAAGGGTTCAACCCTCATAAAAGAACATAGTTCTTTTCCTGGATCTAAGATCCATGAGACAAGTCTCCCACAAATGAGAATTTAATTCTCATGGGGATGAATTTGTTCTTGGGGATTGAAGATCTAGGGGAGAACAAAGAATCAAACTCTCTAGAAAAATACACAAAGAAAGAAACAGCGCCAAGCGCCTCACGTGCCCCTCATATGGGCACTGCTTAAAAAAGAGTGCTTAGCACTCAGTGATTGGCGCCCAGCGCCCCACGTGGGCGCTGCTTAATAAAGAGTGCTTAGCACTCAGTGGTTGGCGCCAAGCGCCCCACGTGCCCCTCATGTGGGCACTGCTTAATAAAGAGTGCTTAGCACTCGGTGGTTAGCGCCAAGCGCCCCACGTGCCTTTCACGTAGGCGCTGCTTAATAAAGAGTGCTTAGCACTCAGTGGCTGGCGCCAAGCACCTCATGTGCCCCTTATGTGGGCGCTGCTCAACAAGTAGTGCCTAGCACTCAGTGGTTGGCGCTCAGCGCCAAGCGCCTCACGTGTCCCTCACGTGGGCGCCATAAAGAGTGTTTAACACTCCATAAAAAAACAAAAAAGAGGGTGAGCGTCAAAACCCATATTAATGCTCAGCATTGTTGCACAGAAAAGGGACTAAGCCCAAAAAAGTGTTTAACACTTTATTCAAAGACTGAGTAGGTTGGGTCCAAGTTGACCAAAAGTCCCTAATTCTGATCAACCGAGCCCATGTGCTCACAATTTTTCCAAATTGGTCTTAGTCCCAAACACGACTATTGATCTTCCAATGGACATCGGTTCAAGGGTACATCTCCTCACACCTTTGATAAATGTCATTGTAATTCTTCAGCGTCTTTAGAGAGGTGGTGGGCCCCGATAACCAACAACTCTTTAGTATACTCTCAAATGGACAGACACATCCCAATACGGACCGTAATGTTCTTAAACTAGCTGTGGACCGTAATGTCCTTAAACTAGCTATGGACCGTAATGTCCTTAAACTAAAACGATAGAGCCCAAATGCTCTTTCGTTGGATCAAAAATGATCTTGAACCCCCGTTAAGTAGATCTTAGTCCAATATTGGATTAACGTATGCTTAACAAATATTTAAGTCGTTCTTAATCTCAAACAAGGTTAACGATCCATAAATCAAACCAAACCCAAATCTAAGAAAATACGGATTTGGACTAATCCACACCCTACGGGCGACAACGCAGATTAGTCTCCGTATACAATCCACGGGAAACCAAAAATAAAACAGACACACATGACATGAAGTGACCTTCTGGAGTAGGAGAAAGTGGTTATCGCTACACGGTAACGTAATTAACTGCAGGACTTGCGCTTGCAGGGAAGAGCGTCCCCACAATTAAAAACCCTCACAACGAGGGAGAATCTGACGAAGTCTGCTATAACGGCCGCATCTATCCAAACCTTCGATACACGGTGCCATAAATCAGTTTGGCATCTTCGGAGAGATGGACGGATAAAACCAAATAGTATCTGCCCCCAAATTCAGGCAAGACGACCTACACGGTTTCGTCTCTGTTTTCGGCGATAAACAGATTCTGGCACGCTCGGTGGGACCTTTTCCTCTTTCCACTCCCCACTTCGTGTGTCGTGTTTGCGAACGAATTGCGGTTTAATATGGTTGCCCTTGGATTCGAGATACTAAGATTTGGTGTCTTGCTCCGTGCAGAAGAGAAGATGACATCGATGGCTTCTAACTGCACCAATTGCAACAACACCTCCCACTCCGTCCCTGCTAGAGGAGTGACTTATGGGCCCCAAGCGGGCTTCCATCTTCACAATGCCAGTGGAACAGGTGACTCAAACCACTACTGGACTGTTCTTCGGAACCATTCTCCCGCTAATGAGCTTCAATGCTTCAATGCCATCATAAGAAGACCCAAAGAAGTCGGTCTTTGATTGGCTCGCAACCACCATAGCCTCTCTCAACGGGTCATCCAAGTCTGCCGCCTCAGTCTTTGATATGCTGAGCCAAAACTCCATTGGGCCTGTAAAGAGACCCGCAATACCTGAAGGGGTTATCCTGAAACGGATAGCCATTCCAGCCCCGGTAAACGAAGTCATCAAAGGGGCTTCTTCTGCTAAGGGATCGTTCTTCGCAAGACTGGCCATTCCAACTCCTGCTACGGGTGAGATCGTTACAAGTGCTTTCCCTATTCGAAAGTCATTCTTCAATAGGCTAGACATTCCCTCTCAACGGACGTCAGTCTTCGATAGGTTGGCACCAAAAGCAGCCTCTCATCAAAGTAAGGGGTATGACAAGGTCGCTTCTACAACCGAGGTGATCCCATCCGCAAGACACGCTCGGCGTCGCCACTCGCGCCAAGTGAGGAAAGCTGGAGGCAGTTCCCCCACTGGACTTACCCCACCAGCTCCAATGGTGGAAATTAACGCTGTTGTTCCAATCGGGAACAGCTTCGAGCTGCTCAGGAGGGTGTGCAAGAACTCTCCAACCGCCATCTTAAAGAAGTCTCCTCCGCCTGTCGAAAACACAACACAGGTAAAGCCGGAACAACCTCCTCAGCGGTTGTCCTCCAAGATCCATAGAGTTTGGCGGAAAGTCTAAGACTCTGTAATTGACAAAGATTACTCTCGCCGGCTGAAGAAGATGAAGGCTCGGCAAGAGGATGACCATCCCTCTGCCATACTACGAAAGGTATTGTCTGCATGGGTGCCAGCCGCAACGGCCCCCTCAACTTCGACCTCCCATAAAAGGAGAAGGCCGGAGAAGACCCCCCTGCCCGCGGCAAATTTCAAAGGCAGTGGACCTAAACGCCCCAAGTCTGGGGGCATGGTTGTGCATACCGTCTACATGGCATCCGGAAAAGAGGATAGTCATGCTTCTGTGAATCATTGGCCACTCACACGGTCTATGACGAAAGCTCAGGAGCAACAACAAAAGCTCCAGGAGATATTGACAAGGGTGTCTGCACTTACTAGGCAGAAAGAAAGCCCGGAAGTATCGTCGGAACAACGCCAGGAGCAGGAGACCGACACCGAATTCCTACGGAGGATTCTTGAAAAGAAAGAAAAAGAGGCCACGGAAGAAGCGGCTAATATAAAACAAATGACGCTTCTCTTCCAAGACATGGTGGGGATGATGATCCAACCGGATCCTCCGGCCGAAAACCCTCAAATAATCATTAAAGACGATAGAGGGGAGACATCAAACCTTCCTCCGTCTTTATCAACAGCCAGGGAGGAGATGATCTCCAAAGCTACCCTTGATGACTACATAGCTCAACAAATACGAGCTCATCAAGCGAACGAAGCAGCAGGCCAGGTCGTTAGAACTGGGCGACCTTACCTAGGCTGGTACGACCAAATTAAGTACCTGCCAGGATATACGATCCCCAAATTCCATGTGTATAGGGGGACGGGCAATCCACATCAGCACGTTGCTCAATTCAGAGCTTTGTGCGGTAATACTGGGGGCGATGACAAACTGTTGCTTCACCAATTTGTTGGCAGCTTGTCAGAGACGGCATTTGAATGATACTCCGAGCTCCCAAATGACTCTGTCAAGACATTTACGGAGATGGAACTACCGTTCACACAGCGGTTCGCAAGCGCACCCCAATCACGACATTAACCAATGCCAGAGTGAAACCGAGAGAGATCTGGGTTCAATACGCAATTTGGTGGCGTAACCTATGGTCAAAGTTTGAATATCGCATAGAAGAAGCTCCTGCTGTAGGCATGTTTGTGGGGATCTTTGATCCTCAAGCAACTATAGCCCAATTTATGATGTTCTTCAAGCTAACCACCTTCCAGGCCTTGATTAGCAAACTGGCCCAAATGGACCAGGTGGGCCATAGCCCATCCTCTTCAAGGACAGATCTTCGGAATGAAAAGGGTAAAGGGAAAGCGACCTTCGTCGCCAACGCTCAACAACAACTGAGTGACCCGAAACCGGTTGCTCACCAAAACAATAAACCAAGATCCTTTGGAGAAAGTTGAGATGTCCTTATTCGTTCCCCCGGGATAAGATGAGGAGACTATTCGAACTAGCGGTGCGCAACAGGCTCATCACTCTACCGGATCCAAGACACCCACTGCAATCGGGCGACGTCAACAATCCCAATTACTGCCCCTACCACCGAATAGTGGACCACCTAATCGAAGATTTCTACATCTTCGAAAACTGGGTAGAAGACCAATACCAACAGAGCAAGTTCGCGCTCTCCGAAAACTGGAAGGTAAACCCGCCGTAGCAGCACGCTCCTAAAAAGGTGAATTCGCCGGAGGCATCATGCTCATATGTAGAAGAAGCTCCATGTGAAGTTGTCCTTTCAGCTAAAACTAAAAGAATGCTGAAGGATCTTCAGGCATGTCCGGCAATTAGGTGGAAAAGCCCGCTAGAGCCTGAGATTATTGATGGAATGTTGAAACCGCGCCCAACGCTGAAAGTTGGTAACGATGGGCAAACCCTCCAGGCCAAGCCTCCGAAATCTTTAAAGAAAAAGAAGAAGGCCAAGAAGCCCGTGCAGCTCGACGGCAATCGTACGGGTCTGCAGAAATACATCGATGCACTGGAGGAATACAACCAAGAGGCACGGACTCCAGTCACACTGGAAGAGTTCTTCAAGCATGTCCTTGAGAACGGAAACAGTGATATTGATGAAGGAGATGATTCTTCGGAAGAACCCGAGAATCATGTAGCGAGTTGCCACATGATCTCTCACTCGTCGATAAATAGCAAAGAAGATCTTGACGTAGAGAAACCGGGGGCAGATCCAGAGCCAGAATTCATGGAACCGTCAGATGACTTCATCGATAAGCTGCTGAACGAACCTCTTCAAAAGAGCAAAGCTGATCGAGAACGTGAAGCGGCCATTTACGAAAAGGCCAAGAGTCGGTGTCAGGCCGAAAAAGCTCCGGTGATGAGAAGCCATAAAGTAGCTTAACCGGATCAAAGTGCCTTTGCCACCAGCAAGAGCAGAATCAAGATAAAGAAGCAGTTCGCCAAAGTTCTGTCAATGGGAATGAAGCTGTCACCTTTCAAAGAAAATACTTCCGAGAGTATATGCCTCGACGAACCAGATGTACATCCGAACTACTGCTTATACCATCGGAAGGTCACGCACCCTACTGAAAAGTGTAATGCCTTCAAAAAGTGGTGGCAGGGATATGTTGCCCATCGACAAAATGTAAGCAAATGAAGCACAAAGCCCGTTGGGAACAGAGAAGCGCGACAGACGAGCGTGAAGGAACGGACGGTAACTGTCATATAGTTGATGCCATCCCGACAAGAGCAAAACCTTAAGTTCTTACCTTCGGAAGCGATTCTGACGAAGGAATAGCCCTCTGCCCTCTCTTCAAGGAATCCACCTCTAAAAAAGAAGAGGAGATGAAGAACTGTGAGAACATTCAGCTGTGTAACCGTACGTTGCCTAAAAAGAATCTCGGACCTTCAAATAAAGGTTCGGGCAAAAGGGACAAAGGAAAGGAAAAAGTCCCTGAGGAGATTGCTTTCGATGATAGAGTTGTCGAAGAGCTCACAACCAAGGACCTGCTCAAGAAGAACAGGGTGGATTACAATGTCCTGGCACATCTGAGAAAGATACCCTCACAATTGAGTATCTTGGATGCCCTTCTCCTGTATAAAAAGGCATGAGATTCCCTGATCAAGGCGTTACAAGAGCCCGACCAGTTTCAAGCCTTCCCGGCGGAAGAAAATATGAAGGACGAGCTGGAAGAAGTCCACACGGCTGATTTCGCATTTAGCGATGAAGACCTCCTTCTCGGAACGTGCGAGCACAACCGTCCGCTGTATGTAACCGGGTATTGTAATGATATCAACATAGAGAAGATCCTGGTCGACAATGAGTCCTCCGTCAACCTTCTCAATGTAAGAGTACTGAAGGAGATTTGCATAAACGTTCAGCACATGGCTCGGGATAAAATTACCATCTCCGGTTTTGACTCCCAATCATCACAAACGCTTGGGTCTGTAATACTGACATTACGCTTCGGGCTTCTCGTCACTGACATCAAGTTCCATATCATTGATGCCAAAACATGCAACAACGCTCTGCTCGTCAGGCCTTGGTTACATGAGTACAACATCGTCCCTTCTACACAACATCAGTGTATGAAGTACTTCAAGGACGGCCTCGAGTACACAGTCATAAGGGAGCTGAACCTATTCTCCGTAAATGAAGTTCGCAAATATGAAGACTCCAAGTACTTCTTACCAAACTTCGAAGATATGGAAAGATGTCGCAAACCGGAGAATAAACAAAAAGCCATCGCCACTATCCCGATATTCGGGAGCGATACCGAAGAGGATGAAGAGATAGTCTACTCGGGACAACCCTAAGACAATAGGTCAGGACCATCCACTCCTATTATAGTCTTTGGCAGTGATTCTGAGGACGAGGCCAATGCAGTGTTCTCCATCCGCCCGCCAATGCAAACCTTTGCTGGAGCTAACCAGAGTTTACAGATTACCCTGGTCCCGCAGTGGCATTACAAAGAACTTGATGCACTTGATACGTACAGCGTGCAAGAGCTACAGACCTTCTGCGTCTCTCCTAAGTAAAGAGGTGAGAAGGAGATCTTTTTCTACCAATCTACGAAGACAAAAGTGGAGAAAGAAGTATGGCACGGTGCCGAACCTGCGCTCGACAGGATTCAACCAATCCGTCTGCCCAGATATTACGTAGAGGGACTGAAAAGGCTATTGAGACGCCAAGGCGTACCCTTCAAACAGATTGCTCGACAAGCCCAGTTCTATAACAAGATTTGGGACATTCTCGGGACTCAGCGGAAGATGCCCAATGGGAGAATGGAGACGACCGGCCTTGGATACGTTCGGTCCAATAAAAGGGAGCGATTCCATGGCTACCATGTCATAAATAATTCAGATGGAGAAACGAATGCATTTTCAGATGGCGTTGATGTCAAACCAGAGCGAGATCCCACCGTGAGAATACCAAGCCCGTCATTCGAAGAACAGATTGACAAGATAATAAGAGAAGCGGGTCAAAAGGTTCGGAATGACCATAGCTGCGAAATGGCCATTTTCGAGAAGGCCAGGACGCAACGTATCATTCAGTAGGTTATGGAAGGAGAAGACGACGATGCCCTTCACCCCCAGCCCGCTGTGCGCTCTCGTGGCAAGAAAAAAGCCCGACGTAGAAGTAAAAGCAAGGTGAAGAACAGGGACGGCGTTAAAAAACAGCGAAGCGGATCCAAGAAACCGCGCGAGCGAGAAAAAGTCAGCTGGAACCCGTCTTTTATGAAGAAGATGGGTCGGGAGTACTCTTTTCCTTCAAGACAGGACAAGGAAAATATTCAACCTTGTCATGAAGCATTAAATGATGACGCTCCCGGAGTCTCGATACCCCAAGCAGATGAACGAACTCCATCACCCGGATTATTGCTCCTACCACCGAATAATGGGACATCCTCTTGAAGACTGCTTCACCTTCAAAGACTGGGTTGGGGATCAGTATCAGCAAGGCAGGTTTTCTTTATCCGACAGTTGGAGGGTAGTCCCTCCACGAAAGCATGAGCCGAGAGCAACCTACGCCACGAGGGAAAGTTTAGATCAGTATCGAGCCTAGAAACGAGCTCGTACCTGCCATATGATAACATTCTCAAAGGAAGGAGAGCACGAGAATACAAACGACCTCTCCCAGTGCTTCGCAAATGAAGATGAGAATGGGGTTATCTCAGAATTTCCACCAGCGCCAAAAGAGCTGGAAGATGGGATACATACCACAACAGACAACTTGAAAAAAATCGACTTGGGGACGTCAAATGATCTAAGGCCAACGTTCGTCCGTGAGCTGCTGTCTGAGAAACAGGTGTCCACGTTAAAGGACATGCTTATGCAGTATAAAGACTATTTCGCATGGAACTATTCCGAGATGCCGGGATTAAATCCATAGATAGCTGTGCATAAACTGACGATATCGCCGGACGTCAAGCCAGTCAAACAGGCGCCAAGAAGAATGCGGCTTGAGCTTGAGATGAGTATCAATGCCGAAGTCAAGAAGCTAATCGACTCTGTCTTCATCCAAGAAATTCAATACCTTGACCGGATTGCCAATATCATTCCGATAATGAAAAAAAATGGGACAGTACGCATCTGCGTAGATTTTCGGGATCTTAATAAAGCTTATCCGAAAGATGATTTCCCAGTGCCTATTACTGAACTGATGATCGATAACACATCCACCCATGAAGTCTTCTTCTTCATGGATGGATCCTCAGGGTACAACCAAATCAAGATGCATCCTGAAGACCAAAAGCACACTGCTTTCCGGACCCCGCTAGGTATATTCTGCTATAAAGTGATGCCCTTCGGTCTGAAGAACACTGGCGCCACTTACCAGAGGGCCATGACAAAGATCTTTGATGACCTCAGACACGAGATTGTCGAATGTTATATTGACGACCTCGTGGTGAAAAGCAAATCATATGAAGAGCACTGGGAGCATCTAAAGATAGTGTTCAAGCACCTTCGGAAGTACAACCTGAAGATGAACCCTCTGAAATGCGCGTTTGGAGTTTCCTCGGGCAAATTCCTAGAATTCATTGTATGATACCGTGGCATCGAAATAGACCCTGTTTCCCTCCAATATGAGAGCAAGACTCTGTTCAAAATTTGAACTGAGGCAGCGCCTCACATGCAAAGCATGAGAGCGCCAGCGCCCAGAGTTAAAAACACTGAGGCAGCGCCTCACGTGCAAGGCACGAGAGCACCAGCGCTAAGAGTTAAAAAACTTTGAGGCAGTGCCTCACGTGCAAAGCACGAGAGCGCCATCGCCAGAACTAAAAGTTCTCCACCTTTGGATCAAAGATCCAATGGAGATGATAAATCATCAGAGCACAGAATTAAATTCTGATTGAGGAAATACTCCTCAAATCTTTCTAAACAAGAAAGATTGTGCTCTATAAATCAGAGCACCGTTGGATCAAAGATCCAATGGTGATTAAAAATCACCAAGATACAGAATTAAATTTTGATTGACGAAAAACTCCTCAAATCTTTCTAAACAAGAAAGATTGTGCTCTGTAAATCAGAGCACCGTTGGATTAAAGATCCAATAGTGATTAAAAATCACCAACTTACAGAATAAGTTCTGTATGGAAAAGTATTTTCCCAATCTTGTTAAAAACAAGAAAAATGTCTTCTATAAAACAGAAGTTCTTGGATCAAAGATCTGACAGTGGATAAATTCCCTAAATCAATTAAGAAACCTCTCGATGAGAGATTTTCTTAACTGAATCAACAAATCAACCTCCACTATATAAAGACCCCAAGACTTCAAGTCTTGTACAGAGGAACCCCCCCATAAACTTTAAGTTCAAAAGAAGAGCAAGCAAAAAGAGTGTGAAGAGAGAAGAAAGAAGAAGAACATTCTTCAAGGTAAATTGAGATCATAGTATCTCATCTGCATACCCAAGGGTTTAACCCTTATAAAAGAACATAGTTCTTTCCCTGAATCTGAAATCCATGAGACAAGTCTCTCACAAATGAGAATTTAATTCTTGTAGGGACGAATTTGTTCTTGGGGATTGAAGATCCAGGGAAGAACAAAGAATTGAATTCTTCAGAAAAATGCATAAAGAAGGAAGTAGCGCCAAGCGCTCCATGTGGCCCTCATGTGGGTATTGCTAAAGTAAAGAGTGCTCTGCACTCATTGGTTGGAGCTCAGCGCCAAGCGCTCCACGTGCCCCTCACTTGGGTACTGCTAATGTAAAGAGTGCTCTGCACTCATTGGTTTGCGCTCATCGCCAAACGCTCCACGTGCCCCTCACGTGGGCGCTGCTAAAGTAAAGAGTGCTCCGTACTTATTGGTTGGCACTCAGCGTCAAGCGTTCCACGTGCCCCTCACGTGGGCGCTGCTAAAATTAAGAGTGCTCTGCACTCATTGGTTGGCGTCCAGCGCAAAGCGCCCCATGTGCCCCCCACGTGGGCACTGTCTAATATAAAGCGCTATGTCCATAGAGCCCAAGGCCACAAAGAGTGTTTGACACTCTATAAAGAAAAAAAAACAAAAAAATAGGGTGAGCGTCAGAGCTCATGTCAATGCTTAGTATTGTTGCACATAAAAAGGGACCGAGCCCAAACAAGTGTTCAGCACTTTATTCAAAACCGAGTGGGCTGGGTCCAAGTTGACCAAAAGTCCCTAATTCAGATCAACCGAGCCCATGTGCTCACAATTTTTCCCAATTGGTCTTAGCCCCAAACCCAACTACAGATCTTCCAACCAAAATTGGTTTAAGGGTACATCTCTCCACACCTCTGATATATGTCGTTGTAATTCTTCAACGTCTTCAGAGAGGTGGAGGGTCCCAATAACCAATAATTCTTCGCGTACCCTCAAACTGATGAGACAAAATCCATGGACTATGATGTCCTTAAACATGGACTATGATGTCTTTAAATTAAGAACCCTATGGACTATGATGTCCTTAAACCACGGACTATGATGTCCTTAACCCATAGACTATGATATTCTTAAATATGGACTATGATGTCCTTAAACTTATGGACCGCAACGTCCCTAAACTAAACTCTATGGACTATGATGTCCTTAAACCAACAATGGACCACAACGTCCCTAAACTAAACTCTATGGACTATGATGTCCTTAAACATGGACTATGATGTTCTTAAACTTACGGACCGAAACGTCCCTAAAATAACAATGGACCGTAACGTCCCTAAAATAAACTCTACGGATTATGATGTCCTTAAACCATGGACTATGATGTCCTTAAACCAGGACTATGATGTCCTTAAACTTACGGACCGAAACGTCCCTAAACTAACAACGGACCGAAACGTCCATAAACTAAACTCTATGGACTATGATGTCCTTAAACCCAATGGACCGCAATGTCCTTAAACTAATGATGGACTATGATATCCTTAAACCCAATGGACCGCAATGTCCCTAAAATAAACTCCATGGACTATGATGTCCTTAAACCTAATGGACCGCAACGTTTCTAAACTAAACTCTATGGACTATGATGTCCTTAAACATGGACTATGATGTCCTTAAACCCAATGGACCGCAACGTTCCTAAAATAAACTCTATGGACTATGATGTCCTTAAACCCAATGGATCGTAATGTCCCTAAACTAAAACGATAGAACCCAAATGCTCTTTCGTTGGAATAAAAGTGATCCTGAACCACCGTTAAGTAGATTTTAGTCCAATATCAGATTAACGTATCCTTAACAAACATTTAAGTTGATCTTGATCTCAATCGAGATTAACGATCCTTAAATCAAACTAAACCCAAATCTAAGAAAATACGGATTTGGACTAATCCCCGCCCTACGGACGACAACACAAATTAGTCTCCGTATACAATCCACGGGCAACCAAAAATAAAACAAACACACACGACATGAAGTGACCTTCTGGAGTAGAAGAAAGTGGTTATCGCTACGCGGTAACGTAATTAACTGCAGGGGCTTGCGCCTGCAGGGAAGAGCATCCCCACAATAAAAACCCCCTCACAATGAGGGGGAATCTGATGAGGTCTGCTACAACGGTCGCATCTGTTTAAACCTTCGATACATGGTGCCATAAATTAACTTGGCATCTTCGGGGAAGAGATAGATAAAACCAAATAGCATCTGCCCCCAAATTTAGGCAAGACGTTTGTCTTCCCAGTTTCCGGCGATAAACAGATTCTGGCACGCCCGGTAGGACCTTTTCCTCTTTCCACTCCATGCTTCGTGTGTCGTGTTCACTGTTCATATCATAATATTGCATTTTATATTCCCCATTCTTATGCGTTTTATAAAGAAACAGGTGCTTTTGACACATGTCTGCTACATGTTACAGGTTACTGGTTTTTGGAGCAAAAACAGTGAAAAAGACACAAGACGACAGAAAAAGGGACTTTTGACCAACAAATAGAAGGATCCTAATCAAGCCTAGACGAAGAACAGTGCAAGGTCCAAAATGTCAAGGCAAACGGTTAAAAGATCGCTACAAGTTTTTCACTGAAAGATCTGGAGAAGAATAAGAAGCCAAACAGAGAAATGAACTGAAGAAATAACAAGCCCAGATAACCATAATGCAGCCCAGGAAAAATGGTGAGATGATCTCACCAAAGGGCCGCGGAACCGCGGCCTAACCCCCACTAATGCCGCGGTTCCGCGGCCATTTAATGCCCGTGTCGGTGCAAACTTTGGGTGTCGGTGCGTCGGTGCGAATGTTAGGATTTTTCGTGGGCATATCTGTAATTGCACATGCGCGAATCCCGTAACCCTAAATTTCCCTGTTTCCTTATAAAAGTGTAATCAAAATATTGTAACCCTATGCCTCTTTTCAATCAATAAAATTTTAGAATTCTTGGGAGATTAAAAGCATCACTTTTCTGTAAGTTTTTAATTTTAATTTCTGCCTTAGTGTTAATTTAATTGTTGCCCTAGCTCTCTAGTATAATTCTTGCCGTAGATTAATCATACAATTGCCCTAGTTAATTTAGTGTAGTTCTTTCAAATGCAATCGGTAGGTGCTTTCAAAACGCTATTTTTAAAAGACACCCTAATGAGCGAGTAATTTCCTCGCTTGTTAGGGTTAGGAATAAAGGAGAGATTGAGAGATGAATATCTCTCATCTCTTTCAATGCCAAATATTTTTATAAGTAGAACTTCATGCACGCATGCATGATCCGCTCCCTACGGCACCCTACCCGCGAGGTAACGGTGAAATCGTAGTATAAAAGACCGGACATGCATGACGTCCATAAAGGTTATAGCAATTAGTAGGAAAGGACGGACAAGGATCAAGAGGAAGAAACATCCTAATCCCCTTTACTAATAATTGTTATGACTTCTAAAAAAGTTTTAATCGAAGGCATTGAAAGAGGTGTAAATACAAATCTTATCAAACCCTACTTTAGACCTAACCCTAGCAAGTTCCTTAATATCATACAACTAGTTTTTAGACTCAATCAGCAAAATCAAACCACATTTGGAATCAATTCGTAAAAACACATAAGAAAATTACACATCTCTGTGGATCGACCCGTATTCACCGGCTAGCTGCAAAGCGACGCCGTTTCTGATTACGGTTAACATATATTTTTGCACTAATCAAATGGCGCCGTTGCCGGGAACACAACATTTGCTTTCGACTCCACTTGCATGGAAGCATTCGAGTCTTTGAAACACTCTCTCATCTCTGCGCCCATTCTTTCATCTCCAGACTGGACGCACCCTTTCGAAATCATGTGCGACGCATTAGATTTTGCCATTGGCGCTGTTCTTGGACAGCACATTAATAAAATTCCTTATTCTAGCCGAACACTAAATGAGGCCTAACTAAACTACACAACAACAGAGAAAGAGTTTTTAGCGGTTGTGTTTGCACTTGAAAAATTTCGGCCTTATTTAATTGGCTCTCCAGTCGTTGTATATACTGATCATTCAGCTCTTCGCCACCTTTTTGCGAAGAAAGATGCTAAGTCAAGACTAATACGTTGGATTCTTTTACTATAAGAGTTTGACCTTGTCATAAAGGACAAAAAAGGATGTGAAAACGTAGTAGCTGATCACCTATCACGACTTCCTTCTTCGCCTACGCTTGAACTTCCAATCACTGATGTTTTTCCCGATGAGCAACTCTTAACCGTTTCTTGTGAACCATGGTTCGCCGATATTGTAAACTACTTAGCCACCAGCCTGATACCTAAGGATTGGTCGAAACAGGATAAACTTCGATTTTTGTCCCAAGTAAAGCATTTTTACTGGGATGAACCTTATCTTTTTAAATACTGTTCCGACCAAATCATTCGTCGGTGTGTACCTGAAAGTGAGGTTAAGAGCGTGCTGTCTTTTTGCCACGATCAAGCATGTAGCGGGCACTTTGGCCCAAAGAAGACAGCCGAAAAAGTTTTGCAGTGTGGTTTCTATTGGCCACGACTCTTCAAGGATGCATTTGAATACTGCAAAACTTGCTCCCGGTGCCAACACTTGGGCCAGATATCGCGGAGAAATGAAATGCCGCTCCAACCAATTTTGGTTGTGGACATCTTTGATGTTTGGGGTATAGATTTCATGGGACCATTTCCTAACTCTTTTGGAAATGTGTATATTCTTTTGGCCGTTGAATACGTTTCAAAGTGGGTCGAGGCTGTGCCTAGCCGAACGAATGACAACAAGGTTGTCGTTCGATTTCTTAAAGAAAACATCTTTTCTTGATTTGGGCACCCTCGGGCGATAATAAGTGATAATGGTTCTCACTTTTGCAATAGGACTTTCGAGTCCTTAATGCGCAAATACTCTATCACCCATAAGCTGTCAACGCCATATCACCCCCAAACATGTGGGCAAGCCGAGGTTTCAAATCGGCAAATCAAGCAAATCCTGGAGAAAACGGTTTCTAAAAACCATAAAGATTGGTCACTTAAACTGATTGATGCACTATGGGCTTTCCGTACTGCATATAAGACCGATCTTGGTATGTCTCCATACCGGCTTGTTTACGGGAAGGCTTGCCACCTCCCAGTGGAGATTGAGCATAAGGCATTTTAGGCCATCAAAGAGCTGAATTTATCTTTAGGAGATGCGAGCAGCAATCGAAAGCTGCAATTGAATGAACTAGAAGAGCTGCGGGATGAGGCATATGATAATGCCATAATTGCTAAAAACCGAGCTAAGGTGTTCCACGATAAACACCTTTTGCGTAAAACTTTTGAACCTGGTCAACAGGTGTTGCTCTATGATACTCGGTTACATTATCACCCCGGCAAGCTCCGTTATAGATGGAGAGGACCTTTTGTAGTCCACACCGTTTATCCGCACGGTGCGGTTGATCTTGAAAATCCTGAAGACGGTACCTTATTCAAAGTGAATGGGCATCGACTGAAACCGTTCTTCACAGCGGACCCATCGGAGGAGCTTATATTTTTGCAGGAGCTGATTTACACCGATTAATTTTCCTCCACTTTCACCCCCGAATTTCCAATCATTTTTTTCCAAAACTTTATTTCGAATAAGTTTGGGGGTGTGTATCATTTGTAATGATGTAAATAAACAGGGAATGCCGACATTTTGACCCTCTTGGTTTAGTATGACAGTGAGGACACTGTCAAGTTCAAGTTTGGGGGTATGCTCGGTACGTTTTCTTCCTTCGCATTCATTTGTACATATTTTTGCATTCGTATATTATTTGAAAACCCATAAAAATTGAAAAATTTCAAAATTTAAAAAAAAAAAATTATTGTATTCAATTTTGGCCATATTTAACTTGAGTTTGACAAATAGGTTAACTAGCTATGAACAACTAGATCTTAGACTTGGTAAATTAAAAACCCTAAAAATAACCTTCTTTAAAGATTAACGGTAGAAAGTATATGTCTTTGTAGTTTATTTAGAAATAGGCAAATTTTGATATTCTTATTAGAGTATAAGTTTGAAAAATAATTCCTGGCTTAAGTATGGATTCTGAAAATGTATACCCTACAAAATGCACAATCACGCACCTTGAAACTTGGATTAGTATAAGAGACCTTGAAATGCTCTTGTCTAAAGTCCTTAGTACAATGAAAAAAAAGTGAATAAAGAAAAAAATGGACATTGGTTTTTGTGATTACTTAAGGCTGTAAAAATAAAAAAATATTTAGCGAGGGTGCTTCATCACCTAGTGGCTTAGACCAACTGGTTTGGGAGTCACTGCTAAAAGCCTTGGGTGTTGCAAGACTAGGAATTATGCTTTAAAGTGCAAACATATCTTGTAATCGGTTGTTGGTAACTCAAGAAGTATTAACAGTCGCATGAAGGATGTGAATTCACCAGTTACTTAGTGCTGTGGACAACGGACAAGAGTATGATTGCTTGATTTGAATTTCCAAGTGTAGGGGTGATCTATACACACATGTGGGGATATGTGATTAGAGTTTAGATAAGAGAAAGGAATGAAAAATAAAACTTGTATCTTTAGTAGAGTTGATAGAAAAATTCCTAAGTGGAGATGGACCCCTAAAAGGAAAACTTAAGAAATGCCGAAAGCTGAGTGATTCTATAAAACGTATATAATCTTAAGTTAAATGATGAGAAAGTGTGAAGAATATGGGTGGTTAATTTATGAGTCGATGATAATAGAATTCTGTGTTAGAAAACCTAATTGGAGAATTATTGTCGAAAAAACCAAATTGATAGGATTTTGTGGGTGTAATCCGCTGAAAACCCTCAGGAGACAACACTCCTCCTACTAGGGACACCTAGAGGTTTAACGGCTTGTTGCACGTGCTCAGTGCAATCGCGTTTCCCTGCGAAAGTGCGGCTAGGTTAGGTTTTTATCGAGAATAAAAATAATAAGTTTGCTCGAGGACGAGCAAAGGATAAGTTTGGGGGTATTTGTTTATATCATAATATTGCATTTTATATTCCCCATTCTTATGCGTTTTTATAAAGAAACAGGTACTTTTGACACATGTCTGCTACATGTTACAGGTTACTGGTTTTTGGAGCGAAAACAGTGAAAAAGACACAAGACGACAGAAAAAGGGACTTTTGACCAACAAATAGAAGGATCCTAATCAAGCCTAGACGAAGAACAGTGCAAGGTCCAAAATGTCAAGGCAAACGGTTAAAAGATCGCTACAAGTTTTTCACTGAAAGATCTAGAGAAGAATAAGAAGCCAAACAGAGAAATGAACTGAAGAAATAACAAGCCCAGATAACCATAATGCAGCCCAGGAAAAATGGTGAGATGATCTCACCAAAGAGCCGCGGAACCGCGGCCCAACCCCCACTAATGCCGCGGTTCCGCGACCATTTAATGCCCGTGTCGATGCAAACTTTGGGTGTCGGTGCGTCGGTGCGAATGTTAGGATTTTTCGTGGGTATATCTGTAATCGCACATGTGCGAATCCCGTAACCCTAAATTTCCCTATTTCCTTATAAAAGTGTAATCAAAATATTGTAACCCTATGCCTCTTTTCAATCAATAAAATTTCAGAATTCTTAGGAGATTAAGAGCATCACTTTTCTGTAAGTTTTTAATTTTAATTTCTGCCTTAGTGTTAATTTAATTGTTGCCCTAGCTCTCTAGTATAATTCTTGCCGTAGATTAATCATACAATTGCCCTAGTTAATTTAGTGTAGTTCTTTCAAATGCAATTTGTAAGTGCTTTCAAAATGCTATTTTTAAAAGACACCCTAATGAGCGAGTAATTTCCTCGCTTGTTAGGGTTAGGAATAAAGGAGGGATTGAGAGATGAATATCTCTCATCTCTTTCAATGCCAAATATTTTTATAAGTAGAACTTCATGCATGCATGCATGATCCGCTCCCTACGGCACCCTACCCGCAAGGTAACGGTGAAACCGTAGTATAAAGGACCGGATATGCATGACGTTCATGAAGGTTATAGCAATTAGTAGGAAAGGACGGACGAGGATCAAGAGGAAGAAACTTCGTTTCTTCCCAATCATCCTAATCCCCTTTACTAATAATTGTTATGACTTCTAAAAAAGTTTTAATCGAAGGCATTGAAAGAGGTGTAAATACAAATCTTATCAAACCCTACTTTAGACCTAACCCTAGTAAGTTCCTTAATATCATACAACTAGTTTTTAGACTCAATTAGCAAAATCAAACCACATTTGGAATCAATTCGTAAAAACACATAAGAAAATTACATATCTCTGTGGATCGACCCGTATTCACCGGCTAGCTGCAAAGCGACGCCGTTTCTGATTACGTTTAACATATATTTTTGCACTAATCATTCACGAATGAATCACGGTTTTAATATGGTTGCCCCTGGATTTGAGGTACTAAGATTTGGTGTCTTTCTCCCGTGCAGAGAAAAGAAGATCAATGGCTTCCAGCTGCACCGACTGCAACAACTCCCGCTCCGTCCCGTCTGGAGGAGTAACTTATGGGCCCCAAGCGGCCTCCATCTTCGCAATGCCGGTGGAACAGGTGACATAGGCCACCACTGGGTTATTCTTCGGCACCATGATCCTTCCAAAAAGCTTCAGTGTCCCGGTGCAATCACAGGAAGCTCCGAAGAAGTCGGCCTTCGATCGGCTTGCAACAACCACGGCCCCTCTCAACGGGTCGTCCAAGTCTATTGCCTCAGTTTTTGACAGGCTGAGCCTGAGCTCAAATGGGCCCGCGAAGAGGCTCGCAAAGGTTATCCCAACTCCTATTACAGGTGAAGTCGTCCAAACTACTTCCCCTACTCGAAAGTTGGCCTTCAACAGGTTGACCATTACTTCCCAGCGGATGTCAGTCTTTGACATGCTGGCACCAATAACAGCCTCTTCTTAAAGCAAGGGGCATGACGAAGCTACTCCAACGATAGAGGTGATCCCGGTTACACGACATGCTCGATCTCGCCACTGGCGCCGAGTGAGAAAAGCTGGGGGCAGTTTCCCTTCTGAACTTACCCCACCAGCTCTAATGGTGGAAGTTGATGCTGCTGTTCCAACTGGGAACAGCTTTGAACCGCTCAGGAGGGTGCGCAAGAACTCTCTAACTGCCGTGTTGAAAAAGTCTCCTCCACCTATGCAGAATGTTACAAAGGAAAACCCGGAACAACCCTCTCAGCAGCAGTCCTCCAAGATCCACAGGGTCTGGCGAAAAGTCCAAGACTCTGTAATCGACAAAGACTGCTCCCGCAGATTGAAGAAAATGAAGGTCCAGTAAGAGGAGGGTCATCCCGCCGTTGTACTACGGAAAGTATCGTCTGCAACAGCCCCCTCAACTTCGACCGACCATAAAACGAGAAGGCCGGAGAAGATCCCCATGTCTACGACAAATCTTAAGGGCACCAAACCTAAACGCCCCAAGTATGGGGGCATGGTAGTGCACACCATTTACATGGCTTCCGGAAAAGAGGAAAGCCGTGCTTCTGGGAGTCATCAACCACTTACACGATCAGTAACTAAGACTCAAGAGCAATAGCAGAAACTCCAAGAGATACTGACGAAGATGGTCGCACTTACTGGTCAGAAAGAAAGCCCAGAAGTATCGTCGGATCAACGCCAGGAACAAAAGACCGACGCCGAGTTCCTACGAAGGATGCTTGAGAAAAAAGATAAAGAAGCCGCGGAACAAGCGACTAACATAAAACAAATGGCGCTTCTATTCCAAGATATGGTGAGCATGATGATCCAGCAGGACCTTCCAGCCGAAGATTCCCCAATAATCATTGAAGATGACAGAGGGGAGACATCAAACCCTTTTCCGGCACTATCAACAGCTAGGGAGGAGACGATCTCGAAAGCTGCACTTGATGATTACATTGCTCAACAAATACAAGCTCATCAGGCAAGCAAAGCTGCCAGCCAAGTCGTCAAAACTGGATGACCCTATCCAGACTGGTACGATCAAATTAAGTACCCACCGGGATATACGATCCCTAAATTTCACGTGTATAAGGGGACAGGCAACCCCCATCAGCACGTCGCTCAGTTCAGGGCTCTCTGCGGCAATACTGGAGGTGACGAAAAATTGCTACTTCGCCAGTTCGTCGACAGCTTAGCGGAGATGGCATTCGAATGGTACTCGGAGCTTCTAAATGACTTCATAAAACATTCACGGAAATGGAGTTGCTATTCACCCAGCGTTTCGCAAGTGCCAGCGAACGCACCCTGATCGTGGCATTGATCAATGCCAGGGTGAAGCCGGGAGAGACATGGGTTCAGTATGCAATTCGGTGGCGGAACCTATGGTCGAAATGCGAACAACGCATAGAAGAAGCTCCTGCTGTGGGCATGTTCGTAGGGACCCTGGATCCACATGCAACTATATCCCAATTTATGATGTTCTTCAAGCCGACCAATTTCCAAGCCTTGATCGACAAGCTGGTCCAAATGGACCAGATTGGCCATAGACCGCCCTCCTAAAAAACGGAGCTTCGAAATGAAAAGGGGAAAGGGAAAGTGACCTTCGTCGCCAACGTTCAGCAACAGCCGATTGATCCGAAACCAGCTGCTGGCCAAAACGATAAACAACAACACTCGGAGAGAAGCTGAGACGTCCTTACTCATTCCCTCGGGATAAAACGAGAAGACTGTTCGAACTGGTGGTGCTCAACAGGATTATCACTCTACTAGATCCGAGACGCCCACTGCAACCGAGCGATGTCAACAATCCCAATTACTGCGCCTACCACTGGATAGTGAGCCACCTAATCGAAGATTGCTTCGTCTTCAAAAACTGGATTGAGGACCAGTACCAACAGGGCAGGTTCGCATTGTCTGAAAACTGGAGGGTAAACCCGCCACAACCGCATGCTCCTAAAAAGGTGGACACGCCGGGGGCATCATGCTCATTTATAGAGGAAGCTCCATGGGAAGTTGTCCTTTCAGCTAAGACCAAAAGAATGCTGAAGGATCTTCAAACATGTCCGGCGATTAGATGGAAAAGCCTGCTAGAGCCCGAGATCATTGAGGGAATGCTGAAACTGCGTCCGACACCAAGAGTTGGTAGTGATGGGCAAAACACCAAGGCCTAACTGTCAAAGTCATCGAAGAAAAAGAAGAAGACCAAGAAGCCCGCGCAGCCTGACGACAAGCGCACGGACCTGCGAAGGTATATTGATGCGCTGGAGGAATACAGCCAGAAAGCGCGAACCCCAGTCACACTCCATGAGTTTCTCAACCATATCCTTAGTAACGGAGATAGTGACAATGATGAAGGAAACGACTTGTCAGAAGAACCCGAGAATTATGTGGCAAGTTGTCACATGATATCTCATTCTTCAGTAAATGACGAAGAAGCTCACTCGGCGTTAGAAGATAACATAGAGGAGCCGGGGATAGGACTGGCGCCAAAATCCTTGGAACCGTCGGACGAGTTGATTGATATGCTGCTGAACGAAGCCCGTCAGAAGAGCAAAGCTGATCAAGAGCGTGAAACGGTCATATATGAAAAGGCCAAGCGTCGACGTCAGGAGAAAAGAGCTACGGTGAAAATCAATCACAAAGCAATTCGACCGAATCGAAGCACTCCCACGGCGGACAAAAGCAGGTTTAAAACAAGGAAATGGTTCGCCAAAGCCCTGTCAATGGGAATGAAGCTGCCAACTTTCAAAGGAAGTACTTCTGGGAATATGTGCCTCGAAGGAGCGGACGTACATCCTAACTACTGCTTATACCATCAAAGGATTGCACACCCTACCGAAGAATGCATGGCCTTCAAGAAATGGTGGCAGGGATACGTTGCTCACCGACAACATTTCAAGCGAAAGAAGCTCAAAACTCGTCGGGACCAGAGAAATATGACAGATGAGCGTAAAAGAGCTGCCGACAACTGTCACATGGTTGATACCAAGAGATCTCAAGTTCTCACATTCGGAAGCGATTCTGATGAAGAAATAGCCCTCGGCCCTCTCTTCAAGGAATCCACCTAAGGAAAAGAGGAAGAGATAAAGAACTGTGAAAACATTTAGCTGCGTAGTCATACGTTGCCCGAAAAGAATCTCGGACCTACAAATAAGGGATCGAACAAAAAAGATAAGGGAAAGGAAAAAATCCCTGAGGATATCGCCCTCGATGATCGAGTCATCGAAGAACTCACAGCCAAATACCCGCTCAAGAAGAACAAGGTGGATTACAATGTCCTGGCACATCTGAGAAAGATACCCTCACAATTGAGTATCATGGATGCCCTTCTCCTTCATAAAGAGGCACGAGATTCCCTGATCAGGGCATTATAAGAGCCCGAGCAGTTCCAAGCTTTCCTTACCGAAGAAAAGATGAAGGACGAGCTGGAAGAAATGCACACAGCTGACATCATATTCGGCGATGAAGATCTCCTCCTCGGAACGTGCGAGCATAACCGTCCCCTGTATGTCACCAGGTACTGCCATGACATCAAGATAGGAAGGATCTTAGTTGACAATGGGTCCTCTGTCAATCTCCTAAATGTGAGGGTGCTAAAAGAAATCTTCATGAGCGTTCAGCACCTCGTTCGGGATAAAATCACCATCTCCGGGTTTGACTCCCAGTCATCGCGGACGCTCGGGTTTGTAATACTGACGTTACGCTTCGGGCTGCTCGTCACTGATATCAAATTTCATGTTATTGATGCCAAGACCTGCTACAACGCTTTACTCGGTAGGTCTTGGTTACACGAGTACAACATCATCCCTTCTACACAACATCAGTGTATGAAGTATTTTAAAGATGGTCTCGAGTATACCGTAACGGGGGAACTAAACCCATTCTCCGTAAATGAAGTCCGAAAGTACGAAGATGCAAAGTATTTCCTACCAGACTTTGAAGACACGGAAAGATGCCATAAACTAGAGAATAAGCAAAAAGCTATCACCACTATTCCGGTCTTCGGAAGCGATACCGAAGAAGAAGAAGAGATGGTCTATTCGGCGCTACCCAAATGCAACAGGCCGGGACCATCTACCCCTATTCTGGTCTTTGGCAGTGACTCTGAAGACGAAGCCAACGCAGTGTTTCTCAGTCCGTCCATCAATGCAGGCCCTCACTGGAGATGATCAGAGTTTGAAATAGCCATGGTTCCGCGGTAGCACTACAGAGAGCTTGATGCGCTGGAGACATATAGGATGCAAGAGCTGCAGACATTCTACATCCCTCCCAGGCAAAGAGGTGAAAAGGCGATCCTATTCTATCGATCTATGGAGACCAAAGTCGAAAGAGAAGTCTGATATGGTGCCGATTTTGCACTCGACAGGCTCCAATCCATCCGTCTGTCTAGATACTACATGGAAGGATTGAGAAGGTTATTAAGATGCCAAGGCGTACCTTTCAAACGGACTCCTCGACAAGCTCAGTTCTACAACAGGATTTGGAACGTCCCCAGAACTCAGCGAAAATTGCCCAACGGGAAAATGAAAACGATTGGGCTTGGATATGTCCAGTCCAAGAAATGGGAGCAATTCCATGACTGCCATGTCATAAATGACCTCGATGAAGAAGGGGATGCTCTTTTAAAAGACGCTGACATTGAACCAGAACGAGGTCCTGCCATAAAAACGACGAGTCCGTCTTTTGAAGAATAGATGGACAAGCTAGTAAGGGAAGCGAGTCAAAAGATTCGGAACGACCACAGCCACAAAATGGTTATTTACGAGAAAGCCAAGACGCAACGCCTCCTTCAACAGGCTATGGAGGATGACAATGCCCTTCACCGCCAGCCCGCCATGCATTCCCAAGGCAAGAAAAAGGCCCAACTCGGAGGCAAAAACAAGTTAAAGAACGGAAAAAATGTTCGACAGTGGCAAAACGGATCCAAAAGGCCACGCGATCGAGAAAAGGTCAGCCGGAATCCGTCTCTTATGAAAAATATGGGTCGAGCATATTATTTCCCTCGAGACAAGACAAGGAGAATCTTTAACCTTGTCATGAAACATCAGATGATGACACTACCGGAGTATCGGCACCCCGATCAAGCAAACGAGGTTCATCACCCGGATTATTATTCCTATCACCGAGCGATAGGACATCCTCTTGAAGACTGCTTTACCTTCAAAAACTGGGTCGAAGACCAATATCAGCTCGGCGGGTTCGTTCTATCCAATAGTTGGAGGGTTGCCCCACCACAAAGGCATGTACCAAAAGCAACGTATATAGCAAGAGTAGAACCAGATCAATATCGGTCTTGGAAACGATCTCGTACTTGTCACGTGATAACGCTGTCGAAAGAAGGAGTGCATGAGAATATGGATAACCTCTCCTGGTGCTTCGAAAATGAGGATGAAGATGAGTTGATCTCAGAATTTCCACCGGCGCCAAAAGAGTTGGAAGATGGAATACACACCACGGCGGATAACCTGAGAAAAGTCGACTTAGGGATGGAAAACGACCCACGGCCTACGTTCGTCAGTGAGCTGCTATCTAAAGAGCAGGTGGCTATGCTAAAGGATGTGCTCATGCAGTATAAAGATTGCTTCGCATGGAACTATTCCGAGATGTCTGGGCTAGATCCAGAAATAGCTGTGCATAAATTGGCGATATCTCCGGACGTCAAGCCAGTCAAACAAGCACCAAGAAGAATGCGGCTCGAACTTGAAATGAGTATCAACGCCGAAGTCAAGAAGTTAATCGACTCTGGCTTCATCCAAGAAATTCAATACCCCGACTAGATCGCCAACATTGTCCTAGGGATGAAGAAAAATGGGACGGTGCGCATCTGCGTAGACTTTCGGGACCTCAACAAAGCCTGTCCGAAGGATGATTTTCCCGTTCCGGTTACCGAGTTGATGATAGATAACACGTCCACTCATGAAGTCTTCTCCTTCATGGACGGATCATCAGGGTACAATTAAATAAAGATGCATCCCGAAGATCAAAAGCATACCGCTTTCCGGACTCCTCTGGGCATATTCTGTTACAAAGTGATGCCTTTCGGTCTGAAGAACGCCGGTGCTACCTATCAGAGGGCCATAACGAAGATTTTTGATGACCTCATACATGAAATCGTCGAATGCTATATCGATGACCTCGTAGTGAAAAGAAAATCATACGGGGAACACTGGGAGCATTTGAAAACAGTGTTCCAACGTCTTTGTAAGTATAACCTGAAGATGAACCCCCTCAAATGCGCATTTGGAGTCTTCTCAGGCAAATTTCTAGGATTCATCATACGACACCGGGGCATCGAAATAGATCCATCGAAGATCAAGGCGATTATGGAAGTGCTCACTCCAAGAACTTTAAAACAATTGTGGTCTCTACAAGGGAAACTCGCGTATATCCGACAGTTTATAGCCAAGCTCTCCGGAAAATGCTGTCCCTACAGTCACCTGATAAAGAAGGGAACCTCATTCGTTTGGGATCATAAATGCCTAAGTGCACTGGACGAAATCAAACAATATCTGCAAAACCCACCGATACTGACCGCTCCAGTTAAAGGAAAGCCCCTCATCCTATACACAACATCCCTTGAAGGTTTTTTAGGTGTGCTATGGGCACAGGAGAACGACCAAGGGAAGAAGAGAGCCCTCTACTATTTGAGTCGAGTTCTCCTGGAGGCAGAAAACAACTACTCCCCTATCTAAAAACACTGCCTGGTGTTAATCTTCGTGATAACGAAGCTTCGGCATTATGCTTTGGCGCATGAGGTCCATCTCATATCAAAAGTGGACCCTCTAAATTATTTGATGTCAAGAGCCATACTAACATGATAACTCGCTAAATGGGCCCTCCTCTTGATGGAGTTTTCGATAATCTATCGACCCCTCAAGGCAGTGAAAGGCCAAGCCATTGCCGATTTCCTCGTTGAACATCCGATACCTGGTGACTCACCTTTAAATTGCGAACTACCAGACGAGCACGCGTTTGACACGATCAACGGGGAGAAAGGAGGGAGTGATACCTGATGGGAACTCTATTTCGACGGAGCATCTTCCCTGAAGAAGCGACATCATAACACCCCTATAATCAAATCTAGGGTAGGCCTTATCTTCGTGACTCCACAAGGAGGGATAATGCGCTTTGCCTTTTCCTTAACAGAACCAAGGACAAACAATGAAGTAGAATATGAGGTTTTGATAGCAGGTCTTAAGATCGTTGTCGACATGGGAATCGAAAAGCTCCTCATATACGGAGACTCCCAGCTGGTCGTTAGCCAAGTAAACAGCGACTATCAAACGTGCAAACCAGAGTTGGTGAAGTACGGCAGGAAAGTGCAACAAATGCCGACTCAAATCCCTTCCTACGCCCTAGAAAGCATACCGCGTACAGAAAATAGCAAAGCGGACGTATTAGCCAAACTCGCTAAAGAACTGGCTGACGAAAACCTCGATGATGTAAGAATCGTTGTGCAAAGCCGTTGAGTTCTTGCACCGGCAGAAATATCTCCGGAGTCGTCTGAAGAAAAGGAAGCGACCAAGCAAACAACCCTACAAATAGAGGACCAAGAAAAGGCTAAGGATTGGAGAGAAGTCTTTATAGACTACTTTAAATCCTGTCGAACGCCAGAAGACACATCCTCAAGACATCAGCTCATGAAACGAGCTCTGTCTTTCGTCTTCGTCAATGATACTCTATATAAGAGATCATTCAACTCTCTATGGCTGAGATGCCTGGGACCAGAAGAATCAAGGAGAGTCGTCCAAGATACCCATGACGGACTCTGCAGTTCTCATCAAGCCGGGCCAAAGATGAAGCTGAAGATTAAAAGGATGGGCTACTATTGGCCCACGATGATTCAGGACTGCCTCTAATACGCGAAGCAGTGCCACTCGTGCCAAATTCATGGGGACTTCATCCACCAACATCCAAACCCGCTACACCCAACAATGACTAGCCGGCCGTTCGAAATGTGGGGAACCGACATAATTGGGCCCATCGAACCAGCGTCATCCAAAGGACATCAGTTCATATTGGTGACAACCGATTACTTCTCTAAGTGGGCAGAAGCAATACCACTAA
Organism: Agapanthus africanus; assembly: GCA_030015575.1. Taxonomy (NCBI): domain Eukaryota; kingdom Viridiplantae; phylum Streptophyta; class Magnoliopsida; order Asparagales; family Amaryllidaceae; genus Agapanthus; species Agapanthus africanus. The sequence goes on along the minus strand of CM057346.1, from coordinate 489,896,387 downwards.
GAGAATTGAAGAAAGAGAACATCCTCCATTTCTTCAAAACACACGTCATCTATCGATTTAGCACTCCGCGACGGATTATCTCCGATAACGGGACGGCCTACAGAAGCCACAGAATCAGCCGCTTCGCACAGTAGAATAACATAGACTGGAGATACTCTTCCGTCTATAATCCCCGAGCTAACGGTCTAGCTGAGACTTTCAACAAAATCTTGACAAAGATCATAAAGAAGACGGTGTCCAAAAATAAAAAGGACTGGCATGAGAGACTGCATGAAGCTCTCTGGGCGTATCGAACTACGTTCAAAACGGCTACGAATACAACGCCGTATGCATTGGTATTCGGGACAGAAGCAGTACTCCCCTTGGAGATAGAGCTACCCTTTCTACGAGTAGCGGTTCATTACGAACTAATAGATGAAGAGAATGAACATCTTCGATTTGAGGAGCTCGACACTCTCGATGAAACTCTTCTCATGGCGCAGCAAAACCTAGAAGCTTACAAAGCAAGGATGACGCTCTCATACGAAAGATTGACTAGGCCGAGAACATTCCGCCAAGGTGAACTCGTGCTAGTCGTAAAAAGACCTATGATCCCTAATCGTGCCAAATGGGGGAAATTCGAGCCAAACTATGAGGGCCCGTACATCATAGACAAGATCTACCAAGGTGGGGCTTACTTGCTCATGGATATGCACGGCGAAAGACCTTTCCGGCCAATAAATGGCCGATTCCTTAAGAAATACTATGCCTGACGAGTCACAGCCCAGGTTAATGATAGATGACGACGCTTATTTCCACTCGCTGTTTTCCTGAGTACCAAACTCTGTAAGTGCTATCCGGCAAAACTTCGCCGCAAAAACTAACTACGGACCGGAACGTCCCTAAACTAACAATAGACGTTAATGTCCTTAAACTAGCTACGGACCGGAATGTTCCTAAACTAACAATGGACCGTAATGTCCTGAAACTAGCTATGGACCGGAACGTCCTTAAACTAACAATGGACCGAAATGTCCTGAAACTAGCTATGGACCGAAACATCTTTAAACTACTACGAACTGCAGCATCCTTAGGCTAACGCGGCAAAAACAAACGGTACGTCCATAAGCAAAATGGGCATGGATGAAAACCAGAAAGGGCGCCGTGAGTAAAAATAGCAGGACTACCGGTGAGTTTATGAAAATCCGAAAGGGCGCAATCTCATTAAAATAAAGACACCTGCAAGGTCCTCTCGACTTTGTAAGGAGAAAATACTTGCGTGAGATCCTTACGACTCACAACGTAGCAACGCACTTAGGGATCCTTATGATTCCTAAAGAGAAATTACACTTACGAGATCCTCACGACTCGTGAGGAGAATGCCACCTGCGAGACCCTCACGGCTCAAAGGATTCAAAAGTCTTAAGATACAGGGACCTGAACATGTTATTAAGCCGTCACATTCCCCAGATTGCCCTACAAACGGTTCAATATTGACCCTTGTATACAATCCACGGGCACAAATAAACATCTCCCTCACTAAGTTCCACCAATGGCGTGAAATGTCCTCATGTGGTGAACGACACTTGTAAATCCTCTCGACTTATAAGGAGAAAACACTCTTGTAAGATCCTTACGACTTATAAGAGAACACGCACTTAAGAATCCTCACGTTTCCTGAGGAGAAAACGCACCTACGAGATCCTCACGACTTGTAGGGAGAAACACCTTTATAAGACACTTACGGCTCACGAAGTCAAAAGCCTTAATCAACAGGATCCTAACCATGTTTGCTAAGCCACCTTTGTTCGAATCAACAAAGGCAAATGATGATTCGCTCTTGGCAATATCCCAGTTGTAGTGATGCTGATGCCTAAACCAGTAGCGAATTCCAAGTCCTTTAACGACAAGTGATGATTCGCTCCTGGCAATATTCCAGCCGCAGCGATGCTGATGCCAAGATTGGTATCAGATCTCAAGTCCATACTCGCAACAAAATCAGCGAACCAAAAATACATATAAAAATAGTCGAAATGATTGGGCAACTCGCAATAAAAAGCAGCGAGTAAAAAGAAAAATAGCCGAAATGATTGAGAAATCGCGATATAAAAAGCTGAAATGATAGAGCATCGTGGAAAGAAATAAAAAAAGTGAAAGAATGAAACTTTTGCCATACAGGCAAGTCCATACTGACCCCTGTATACAATCCATGGGCATAAACGAAAAGGGAACTACATTTCCCAATAAACACTGTCAAAGGGAGAGTCAGATCTCGACGGAAACATCTGCATCCCAGAAGATCGACACAGCGTTCTTTCTCGACACCGCAGAAAGCGGAGCAAGTCAACCCCGACATCATCAATCGGAGCTATGGCAAAGTCCCTAGTTCTAAGACTCCACGGTTCACAGACAACCTAAAGTCAGCTAATGACCTCCTCGCCGGAGCAACGCCCCGTCTCGGAAACAAGTCAGCCAATGACCTCCCCGCCGGAGCAACGCCCCGTCTCGGAAACAAGTCAACCAATGACCTCCCCACCGTAGCGACGCCTCGTCTCGGAAACAAGTCAGCCAATGACCTCCCCGACAAAGTGACGCCCCGTCTCGGAAACAAGTCAGCCAATGACCTCCTGGCCGGAGCATCGCCCCGTCTCGGAAACAAGTCAGCCAATGACCTCCCCGCCGGAGCAACGCCCCATCTCGGAAACAAGTCAGCCAATGACCTCCCCGCCGGAGCAACGCCCCGTCTCGGAAACAAGTCATCAATTGACCTCCCCGCAGGAGTGGCGCCCCATCTCGGAAACAAGTTAGCCAATGACCTCCCCGCCGGAGCAACGCCCGGTCTCAGAAATAAGTCAGCCAATGACCTCCCCGCCGGAGCAACGCCCCGTCTCAGAAACAAGTCAGCCAATAACCTCCCTGACGGAGCGACGCCCCGTCTCGGAAACAAGTCAGCCAATGACCTCCCTACCGGAGCAACGCCCCGTCTCGGAAACAAGTCAGCCAATGACCTCCCCGCCGGAGCAACGCCCTGTTTCGGAAACAAGTCAGCCAATGACCTCCCCGACGGAGCGACGCCCCGTCTCGGAAATAAGTCATCCAATGACCTCCCCGACGAAGCGACACCCCATCTCGAAAACAAGTCAGCCAATGACCTCCCCGATGGAGCAACGCACTGTCTCGGAAACAAGTCAGCCAATGACCTCCCCGCCGGAGCAACGCCCCGTCTTAGAAACAAATCAGCCAATGACCTCCCCGCCGGAGCAACGCCCCATCTCGGAAACAAGTCAGCCAATGACCTCCCCGACGGAGCAATGCCCCGTCTCGGAAATAAGTCAGCCAATGACCTCCCCACCGGAGCAACGCCCCGTCTCGAAAACAAGTCAGCCAATGACCTCCCCGCCGGAACAACGCCCCGTCTCGGAAACAAGTCAACCAATGACCTCCTCGTTGGAACAAAGCTCCATCCCGGAAATAAGTCAGCCAATAAACTCCTCGTCGGAACAATGCTTAGACCCAGAAACAGGTCAGCCAGTGACCTATCTGCTGGAACAACGCTCCGTCTCGAAAACAATTCAACCAATGACCTCCTCGTCGGAACAATGCTTCGACACGGAAATAAGTCAACCAATAACCTCATCGTCGGAACAATGCTTCGACTCGGAAACAAGTCAGCCAATGACCCCCCGTCGGAGCAATGCTTCGACTCGGAAACAAATCAACCCACGAACCTCTAAACTCGCACAAAAGAAAATTCTCTTGTGAGATCCTTACGACTCTCAAAAGAAAACGCACTTAGGAATCCTCATGACTCCTAAGGAAAAAAATACACCTACGGGATCCTCACGACTCGTAGGGAGAAAAGTCTTTATGAGACCCTCACGGCTCATAAAATTGAAAAGTCTTAGGCGGCAGATCTGAACCTGCTTCCTAAGCCAACGCTGTCTTACAAGAAGGTCCAAGATCGACTATTGTATACTATCCACAGGCCACACTCTCCCAAGTCGAATATCGATAAGAAGGGAAACAACCACTTACGAGTCCTCTCGACTTGTAAGGGAGAAAATTCTCTTGTGAGATCTTTACGACTCTCAAGAGAAAATGCACTTAGGAATCCTCACGATTCCTATGGAGAAAATATACCTACGGCATCCTCTCGATTTGTAGGGAGAAAAGTCTTTCTGAGACCCTCACGGCTCATAAAGTTGAAAAGTCTTAGGCAGCAGATCTGAACCTGTTTCCTAAGCCAACGCTACCCTACAAGGAGTTCAAGATGAACTGTTATCTACATCTATAGGCTACATTTACTAAAGTCACATGCCAATGACACTACAAAGAAAAGAAGACGATGGTATGAGATAAATACTTCTTTTATTCACGAATTTAAGTAAATACAAAATACATTTCACAAAGGAATCAAAATGAATACATGTTATTCATAAACCGCAAGTTTATAGTAAAAAGGGGTACAAAGATGGTTATTGAAGGGGATGCGTCTTCAACAAATCAGCCAGCTGCTCGCACGCTCCTCTCAATCCCTTCTTATGGTCAGCCGCCACGGCCAACTCCGCTTCAACTTGAGTCCGCTGCCATAGACAGGACGAAAGCTTTTCATCGGTTTCTAGCAGGACAGCTTCACAGTCCTGCACGACCCGCTCGTTAGAGTCAAGCGTCCGCCTCAGCGTCAACCCATCCGAAATGCATCGCTGGAGATTGTCGAAGATAGCTTTTAACTGCATTGCATTCGCTTCGATCTGAGCGCGTAACCGAGCAGATTCGCTTGAACCTGCTTCATGTTCCTTTCGCCTCAGGGTCGCCTCTTATTCAAAAATGGCGGATGAAAGGAATACTACTCTCGATCCACGCAGCCCGCTGGGAGTTCAAAGATGATACTTCAGGAGCAGGATGCTTGAGCTCAATCTCATGCAGGCAGGCCTCGATCTTTTTGTAGTAATTAACCTAAGACTCGAAGACACTTTCATCATGGAAGTTCACGAGCATCGCCAGCATAGGATTAACCTCAGCAGCAAAATCTGCAGAGAATATGAGGGCCTCAGCGTCAAGATTCTCGACTAATTCGCTCAACATTCGCAGGCTAGTCGCAGCGCCCCTGGAAGATGGGCATTTAGCAAAGGGCCCTGCCGGCATAGGGATGCGAGACTCAAAGGGAGCTGGAGCCGGTGCGATTGCTGCAAAATAAATTATGGTCAAATGTCAACTCGGGGGTAAAGAAAATACACGAGCGATGGAGTCTACTATACCAGCTGGCAGATGGTAAAATTGGGAGTACCGGAGGAGCGGCTATTCTCTCGTACCCTCCTCCGATCCGTGACGCTGCGATTAATACAAGGAAGACTTAGCAACAATACGGTATTCATAAAAAGAAGGGGAGACAATAGCTAAAGAATATACTAACCAATACCAACAGGCGGAATGACTTCCGACTGGAAGGAGAAATGCTGGTTCAACACCTGGTATAGATGGTCGAAAAGGACTCCTACAGAGTTACGACAATATACTGTCAATACAAGGAAGATGGTGTTTACAGTTAAACTAAATAAATCACAAACCTATACCTTCCAGCATTTCGGAGGACATAGGAGAAGGCGAGGGAACAACAACCGTCATGGCAGCGACCGGAGGTGCTTCAGATGACACAATCTCATCGTTCGCTACACCTACAAAAAAAATATCGTCAGAAGAAGCTGAACGAGATTGTGAAATAAAAATAGAACGGTGACTCAAGACTTACTTGACGGGTCATCAACCAAAACTGCGACAGAAGCATCACTGGGCGTAGCGGCTTCTTCGCTCTCCCTCAGAGGAGTAGTTTCTGCGCCCAAGGCTTCATCCCCTGATTCGACGAGGGCCGTCGTGACGCTTGCGATGCCCGCTGATACCAGGGAGCCACATAGGGAAAGAGCAGCGATCTAGACGGTCCCAGATTCTAGAGAGAGGGTAGCAATTTCGGGCACGGTAACCGCCAGGCTTTCACCCGTCATCCCATCGCTAAGACTTGGCCCTGCAGAAAATGCATGTGTCAAAATTCGAAGATCAAGTTCTAGTAAAAGACTCAGCGTTACGTTATCTTGGGGTAGCTTTTCAGTCTTTTCCCGAGTCACGCGTGCAATCTATCTACGGGCGGTAGACAACGCAGGGGGAACATCCGCCGAAAGAGTATCAACAAGAGGGATGTTGCTTGAGCCTGCACCCACGGCTAAGCTGGCATCGTGTTCCCTCGCCACGCGCTTCCTATGTTTCTTTTCGGTCTGAGCAGTGAGAAATGATCTCCTCAAGATCTCTGACAAAGGGACATTGTCGTCCGAACCAAGCTCTGCCTCCGGAGCCGTTACGGCGTCTGTCATCGGTTGCTTTAGCGAAGCCTCTTGTAGTAATGTTGGGGGAGCTGGGGCCACAATAGCTGGCTCTGGAAGCTTTGCTACATCACCGCTCGGGATCGGTACTGCACTCGGAATAACCTGAGTCAAAGTAGTCCCTGAGATAAAATGAGGGAGAAGGTCAGAGCACAAACAAATAAAAAAAAGGGGAATGAAGACACAATGAGCTGAATTATATCAGGACCCAAAGAAGCGCAGAGCCTTTCTTCCTCCTCGAACGTCTTGATGGAAGCCGCGAGAGCCTCTTCGGTAGAAATACCTGTTGAAGAAAAGGGCATTAGTAAAAACATAATAATAAGGAAGGAATGAACGCGGAAAAATACAACTGAAATATACCCGACTTTGCAATGGTGATCAGTGCCGCTTCTTCGCTAGGCAATCGCTCAGAGGCCACAAGGGCAGCTTGCAGATCGGTGTTGGTCACAGGCGTGTCGAACAAGCCCTCGTTGCTGCCATACTCACACAGGCCTTTGCTGTAGGGAGCATGGGGCTCCTGGCCGAGTACAACGTCAGCAGAAAAGAGCGAATTTTTCTTTTTCTATGAGCGAACGCCGGCGGTCGATGACACGAGCTTGCTCTTGACGGGCATTTTTGCGTGACGAGTCCCGATTTTCGTACCCACTCCAGATTCCGGGGGCGCTGCAGCTACCGCTTCTACAGGAACACGGGATAGAGGCTTCTCAGGAAAGGCACGTGGGAACGCAACCGTAGCAGCCTCTCTTAAGGAAGGACCAACAGTGGTCCGTCGCTTTAAGGGGACAGCTGGATTACCGTCGGGGACCACACCCTTGTGATCGAGCAGTAACCGCCTTTCTTCCCTAATAACAGCGCCCGTTGCATGCTAGTACCACGCCACGTATGCGTTCGAGGCTTTCGGAACACAGCTTGGCCACTGATAAAAAAGTTGGACCCGGTGTTTAGCCACATTAAATGGTGCAGCACGCTGCGGATACCCTCTTCTGTAGCAACCGGCTCAGCTAAGAAAGCCTCAAGCGGGACACCCTGATCGTAGCTCGACTGTTGAGCAAAACGGTGCGGGTTGTACCTCATGAACAGCGCCGAGTCGTTCTGCCTGAACACTAAAAAGCCCGGTCTGATTGAATATAAATGCAGAATCTTCCGAGCTTTCAATGCAGGAGCCCCGTCATTGAAGGTATCGCGCAGCGGCTGCACCGTTTTAATGGATTCCTTGCCGATGGTTAAGACCTTATCAACGAAGGTCATGCTATCCCCGACCATACGCGGGCAAACGACTAGACCCTGAGCCTCTCGCTGTGACGGATCTAAGGCAGTAGCATCAACTAGGAACATAACCCGAAGGAAATTATAACTGTCGTAGAAGCAGGGCCGTTTGTGGACTCCAAAAGCGCCAAGCACATACAGCACGATTCACGATGTGAAATAGTGCAGCGGAAGATGAACAGGCTGTACCCCCGGCTGAGTGGTATCTGCCGCTAAACTTAGGCCATGATATAGGTGAGCCAGCCCAGCGATCCCGACGGCCACTGGCGTCCCGGCAACCATTCGGTGAGCTGGATAGAAGACGGATGGCCTCATGTAGCGAGGGTGCATTGGGAGCACAAACCAGCTTAACCATAGGCCGAGGAACCCCCAAAAAAACGCCTCTTCGTCGATATCTGAAGCTGCGAGGTCTGTAAAGGGGACGACCGGGGTGTTTGGGAGGAAGAAATTCCTTTGATCTGCTTCCACTATCGGCTGACTGTCTAAGCCAAAACCAAAAGGAACGTCAAGCTTGGCGAATTTCGTGGTTTGTTTCGATAAGGCTTCTGGGCAAAGAAAGCGGGCGATGAAATCTGCGAAGCTGACTCCGTGCCCTCTGGACTCGAGAAACAGACTCTCGTAAATGTTCAACACCTTGATTAGACTCAGGGATCGATATTGAATAGCATTCTCCGGAGTAAGGCCCATCACCATTGATTTGGTGGCGAAGATGTATTTGTCAGGGGGAAGTATTTCCTCGTAATGTTCCCCTCTGACGGGTAGGCCAAAAATTTCTGCAAATTCCTCCAAGGAAATGAAACCTCCCGGTCCGATAAAAGAAAAGTGTGAGTCGGGGTATTCCACTGTTCCAAGAAAGCCTTGACCCACCATACGTGAAGCGCGGGATACTGGAAAAGAGACGCGTAGATAGCTGGGTACAACCCAAGCTTCAGCAGCAGCGACTTCTTGGCCGACAAGATGTATCGAGCCCACTGCAAGTATCCGGCTGAATGGCGAGGAGTCAAACCTATCATGTATGCCTGTCCCCAAGGGCGCGACTCGTCTTGACATATGCATCGCCCCAGAATATCTAAAGCCATCAACGACTGTACAGGTATCGAGCCCATAGAGGGCTATAGGCGTCCATCCATAATCTAGTTAACCTCCTCTACAGCGTAATTCACCTGGGGTGAGTCAGCATAATGAATGGCGGAAATTGGCTCTGAAGGCACCTCACAAGAGAAACTGCGTCGACCTTGAATAATTTGGTTGTACCACAACCCCCATAAGTGAAGAGACTTTTGCTTCGGGTCGTGATCTTTGATCAATGCAAAAACTTCCCGATCCACGGGCGCGTCGGCATATGCACTCTCTGGGCGAGCAAATGGGAAAGAAGTGTCGAAAGACATAGTACCTGTGCGAAAAGGAATGAGGGTTAGCTGTCAGTGCTACAGTCCAAATTCTGACACTTGGTACTTTAAATTTGTACCACCTTGCAATGCAGGAAAAAGGGACCAAGGGGAACCCACAAAATCAAAGTGACGGCTCATCATTGATGAGACAGTCAATCATTAAGAAGAAAATCCTAAAAAGATTCTCATTTAATGACAAACTCATTAGGCCAAGGAGTTAAACTACCTCAAGAGCAGTGCTCCGCAACAGAAATTACAACTGTCAACTCTGATTATAAGGGGAATAAAAATTTCCCAAAAATTTCTAAGAGCCATGCTCTATGAAAACAATGGAGTAATCCATCAGAACCCTAAAAAAGCAAAGCTTTTTACAGAGTAAAAACTCCAAGATCTTTTAGATCTACAAAATGAACTCTAAGCGTTCTTCATAAGGATGAACAATGTTCTAACTAATGGGTTAAGTAACCCTAAACATCCATTTTAAGATCTATGATCTGAGAAGAGCAAAGCTCTGTTAATAGATTCGATCCTTACCAAATTTGGACAGAGTTCTAACTCTAAAAGGAATTTCCTTGGATAGAGATCTGAGTTCTGAAGGGAGAATTAAATGCTCAAAAACAAGAAAGAAAGAAGATGAACAAAAGTCATCTCAAGGTCCAAAGGCCCTACTTATAGGCGTTGGAAGACGATCCAACTTCCAAGATGATCCAACGGTGGAAAGGGTGCCACCGCTGCACTCACGTGTGAGCCACATGAGCACAACGGTAGGGAGGCATTTGTTTCCCCCTAATATGAGAGCAAGACTATGTTCAAAATTTGAACTGACGCAGCGCCTCACGTGCAAAGAACAAGAGCACCAGCGCCCAGAGTTAAAATATCTGAGGCAGCGCCTCACGTGCAAGGCACGAGAGCGCCAGCGCCAAGAGTTAAAAAACTCTTAGGCAGTGCCTCACGTGCGAAGCATGAGAGCGCCAGCTCCAGAACTAAAAGTTCTCCACCCTTGGATCAAAGATCCAACGGAGATGATAAATCATCAGAGTACAGAATTAAATTCTGATTGAGAAAATACTCCTCAAATCTTTCTAAACAAGAAAGATTGTGCTCTGTAAATCAGAGCACCATTGGATCAAAAATCCAATGGTGATTAAAAATCACCAAGATACAGAATTAAATTCTGATTGAGGAAAAATTCCTCAAATCTTTCTAAACAAGAAAAATTGTGCTCTGTAAATCAGAGCACCGTTGGATCTGTTAGTTATATATATGCCCTAGAGGCCATTGTTGTACATATGATGTATATTATAGTGGATGCTTGGATATATATAGAGAGGACTTTCTTGCTCGACATGATAGTATGCTATTTGGTTTTATTTTATCTTAACATGTTGACTTGTATTAGTTTACTGTCTTGCTCTCACATGTTGATAAAGCCCTTAGGATATGTACTCGACTACTGGGACTATGATGAGATCATACTAGTGGGACCAGGGTAGTCAACGAGTACATCCTATAATTGTTCCTACTCGAGAGTGTATCGAGACGAGGCATCGATACACCAGAGTAGACTAGCGTATACGCATCTTGACCCATATAATGGACGATGGATGATCCCATATCCATCGATGATTGACATCAAAGATGGTGTACGGGTGCTCAGTGGAGACTGGGTACACTGAACGGACTCGCCGAGAACTCCTAGATGGATTTATACCAATCGTCAGATAGCAGTTCTCTGGTGACACTGGTACAGGTTAGTCTGTAGACCCGAGATCGTCATAGAGTCTTGTGTGATTCCCACTGTGCTTTGATTTACACCTTACCACGTCCAAGAGGGCGTGCAAAACGGCGGCTTTTGGGTACAGTCCCGAATCACATGGAGGCAATGAGCAATAGGAGGGGATTCGTCTCTCCCGGTATAGGGAGTTGATGTTGTGCTGTGTTCGATTGGCTATAACTGGAAGTCCCTGGCCAGGGCTGATATAGAGTACTACTGGTAAGTGTTACAAGTAGTTTCACTACCTGTTATGAGCCTCACATCGACACGACTTATCGGTTACTGGGGTCTGATGTTTACCACCCCTAGACTAGATATGCGACATATCAGAAAAAGAGACCGGACTGTACGGTAGTGTTACTGATTAGATTCACAGGAGAATGTACAGGCTTACTTGTTGATCTTCTGATCGCTCAATACCTGGGTGACTGTTACGTTTAGCTGACCGCTTGCAGCTTGTGGGTGTTTGATATGATCATCACCTACTGCCGGCGTATTGACGATTCTTTAGAGTCTTACACAGAGGTTTCTTGACTCAGGCAAAACGGAGTAGGAGCACATATGAGATATGTGAAGGACCGAGAATATTACGATATGAGATACCGTATTCTATTCTCGCGATATGTGATATCGGCCGGGTATATGTGATATCGCCGGGTCATCGGATCAAGTGTTGATTCGATGAATCGGTACATGTTATATTAGTCGGTTATATACGATATAGCCGGATTGTCGGATCAAGTGTTGATTCGATAATTTAATGTATAATTATATATGTGATATATTGCATTACATTAACTAATATAAGCTCGCTTTATTGATTCATTTTCTCACCGGATAATACATTGATATATATGCGATATATGTTAATTGTATTATTTTCTTTTGTTACAAAAATATATTATATATGTGATATATAATATTGTAACAAGTTATGATTACAAATACAACATGATTTGCGGAGATTAAACATAGTTTGGGTTTGATTTGGGTTGGCTTTTTCATGAAGCTTCTAGAAGCTTTATTTTGTTTTAAGCTTAGATATTTTGGATTGATATTTTGTGTAGATATTTCTTAACCCAACCCAAACCCTTTACCCTAGTTGATTCTCTACATGAGTTAAGCCACTCATTCTTAACTCAAGGGTTGATTTGTAACCATAGCAGTAATTCATTATTCATCACAAAAGGATTATCATCTTCTTCTTCTTCATTCTCTTGAAAGAAAAAGCTTTCTAGCTTTTTGTAAAGTGATGAATTAAAGTGAGAAAATGAAACAAAAGAGAGCTAAATTCCTACTTCATCATCCTCATCTATTCTAGCCACTTAGATTAGGGTGTTCACTTCATTAATACTTGATTAGAGAAGTGAGAGCTTGAGTTAAAGATTCTTCAAGGTAGATCACCTTCGAAAAGGAAGACTTCAAGTAAGAATGGATCATTCGGCTTGTGGAGCCTCTCTAGAGTCCGGAAGTTCATGGATCACAGCGAAGGGACTACTACTCGGAGCTTATGAAGCGAAGGAACGGACTACAAAGGTTGTAATCCTTTTCTCTTAGATGTAAAGTTGTTTACATGCTATGTTAACCCTAATTATCTAGCTAAGATCCTCGCTTTAGGTTATTCGACACTTGAAAATTTTAAATTTGGCATGGTTGATACCTTATAGAGCCTTATGATAGTGCCTAGTAACTTTACAGTGGTATCAGAGCCTAGCTAGAGATTTAGGCGACGTGTAGACGAGGTTAAAAGTCCGATCGAATCCCGAAACATCGTAAATGACCCCTTCTCTGGAAATTTTTTAAAAAGATGGTTTTTTCCATATTAAAAATACTCAGAAAATTAAGCAGGTGATTGTATGGATATTTGTGAAGTACGATTCCCTAAGTCCATTAAGCCACCGCGGAACCGCGGCCAAACCTTGCAATTGGCGGCGGTTTCGCGGCCGAACCTGAGGATTCAGGGATCGTACTTCAACAGGTGATCCGTAGGTATTACGTTATGCTTTTGGGAATTTTTTAATATTACTCAAGTGTTGAGTTTTCTAGAGATCTTAAGAATTCGTTGATTCGATCAGAAAGTTTAATATCGTTTAGTTTTTCGGGTAGTTTAGAACGTGTTGAAAGGTTCGAACGGATATCAATAACTCATTTTTCCCATGACCGAAAACTTTCAAGTGTTGAATTTTTCCCGAGTTTAAAACTTTCAGAAAACAATGCAAACATATCTGTGGACCCTCTAGAAGAACGTAAGCTTAACTCGATTATGTGACCGTCAAAACTGCCACTGAACCCTAAGATTTGTGGTAGTTTAGCATTGCCATATGTGAGGCGTTGATTTGACCCTTCTACGGCTGGTTCATTGGCGCAGTGACATGTTCTGGGATTTTTGAACTCCGCTCAAGTGTTGAGCTATTTGGGAAATCTTGGGTATTTGATTATTCTATCGGAAAGTTTAACATTGTATATTTATCTGGACTGTGATACAATATGTGGAATTCATATAGTTAGGCATGAAATGCGAAGTATATGATATTTCGGATTTAAGATGTCGAAAGTGATTGTGAATTCCAAATGTTGTAGTTTTACACTTTCTTTTTTGTGATCGTAAGCGTAGTATGTGGTGTATTGCCGGCTTCGTTGCTATACATCAACGACAATCGGGATACGCATACTTGCTTATGTTGATGATATAAGATATTATGTTTTGCTGTGATATATTATATTGGATCGTCGTGTTCTGAATAGCCAGGGGTTTTATGTAAGATGAGAGTTTTTATTTTCATTCATGTAAAATTCTTTGTTTGTAATATTTCTTTTATTGGGGTACTTCCGGGTTGAGGATGATGTCACCATTGTATATTATTTACTTTTCCGCATTAGGTAGACCTAAGGAGGGGAGCACAAGTAACCGGGTTCTAGGATCCAGTGGGAGGCCATCTCGAGGAGTCGAGACCGGGTCTCCCAACCCTAGAATTGGAAGTGTCGCTTGCAGCTCTCGTAGGGGTCTAGGGATATGGGTTTGGCTATTCATCGCGACCATGAAATCCGTGTTTTATACAGGCTCGATGTAAAACACGGACGTCCTACTATATCCAATATTTCATATGTTATCTTCTGCTGTAATGTTCTGTGATGAGATCATATTACTGCCTGAGACGAATGCTTATCCTATATATATATATATATGATATATAAATATTACTGCTTTCGTTTCTTCTGTGATGCTTAGGAAGCATAAATGATGGGATTTATTAATGAGATTAATAAAAGAAAAGAAACTAAAAGATGTTGTAGAATCAAACTTTATAAAAAGGGTAGCTACAGTTTTGCTTTGCATAGCGGTATATATGATATACCCTGCACCTTATTTGATGAGGAAAGAGCCGAAATCCCTTCACCGGAAGTGACCTCTTTAGCAAAACTGGCAGATGTTACAAACTCGCGGTTTAGTTTTTGATTGCTTCTATGGTTCTTGCTTTGCATAGTGGTATATATGATATACCCTGCACCTTATTCGATGAGGAAAGAGCCGAGATCCCTTCACCGGGAGTGACCTCTTTAGCGAAACTAGAAAAGCATCAAAAACACTCCTTTTCAAAATCACTTGTTTCTACAACGATATCAAGTTCATTACGCTTATGGTTTTCTGAAAAACCTGCGTAGCCCTCCGTCATTTCAGATAGAGACTAGTTAGTATTCGTGCTGCGTTTGTTGACCTTAGCCAAGGCGTAGTGTACGGTAGCTAATTAGTATTTAGCTGCTAAAACATGAGATGTGATTGAGTTAGGGTAGTCGTACGACTTTGTTGACTTTAGCCAAGGGTCGTACGGGTGGGTTTAATTCAATCGGGAAATGACGGATTGAACTTGGCTAGCACTTATGATTTGTTGACTTTAGCCAAGGTCATGAGTTGCTAGGGGCAAAAGCATTATCGGAATTTCAATTGTTGAAATTTGCAATGGGATTGCATACCTTCTATGAGATAGATGGATCCTGATACCCACTGCAAGTAAGAGTTACTCCTGGGAGAGTTTTACACAAGACAATTAGCCGATCAAGTAGGTGACTAGAAAGGTGTTAACGGGGTTATGCCTCTGGGAAAACGAGATTTACTTTAATTAGGTCCGTGCGAAAGTTCGAAGAACCTCCCTCAAAGTACCAACACTCGCCTGACTGAAAGATTGGCGAACTTGTAAGGTGTAATTAATCCCGGCTAATCTTTCATTTTAGGGTTTGAAGGAAGATTTGATAAAAAAAGTGGGAGACATCCTGATTAGATAAGATAATAACCAATCTAATCTTGTAAGAGCATACGCTAAACTGTTTTCTTCTCTCTCTCTCCAGGTAGAGACCATGTCAGGCCTTAATCAAGATAATAATATGGATGTATTGACTGAACCCGCTTATTATACTGAGCAGGGGAACGTTGGTCCCGTTATTTCTTATAAGTGTTATAAGACTGAGCAGGAAATAGGAGAATATCTGGATTCTCACGCCACCCAAACGAAGAACAAGCATGCTGATGCATCTTCTTCGGATGTGTTAGTTATCGAGAACTGTTTCTCAGTTCACTCTACGTTCTGAGTATTAGATACCGGACCGGGATCCCACATATGTAATATGTTGCATGGGCTACGTAAAGGTAGAGAACTGGGAATGGGTGATCATTCCGTAAGAGTAAGGAATGGTGCAGATGTTGCAGCCAAGGCTGTTGGCGAATATCACCTTGTGTTACCAAATGGTAATACATTGGTTCTGAACGAGTGCTATTACATTCCGACCCTGATATGCAATATTATATCAGTTTCTTTATTAAATAAAGAAGGATATAATTTTGTGGTATAAGATAATGTTATGAACATATTCCTGAATCAAAAGTTGATAGGATCAGGATCGTTAAATAATGGCATATACGTTCTCAACCAAACTACAGTGCTTAATGTACAAAACACACACAAGATGAAGAGTTCAGAAATGAACGAATCCTTCTTATGGCATTGTAGACTAGGTCATATCAATGTGACACGGCTAGCTAAGTTACATAAGGATGGATATTTGAATCCGTTCGAATTTTCATCTTATAATACTTGCCAGTCATGTCTCAAAGGCAAGATGACCAAAACTCCGTTTAGTGGACATGGAGAAAGAGTTACAGAACTCTTAGGGCTGATACATAGTGATGTATGTGGTCCCATGTCTACACATGCCAGGAACGGTTCTTCCCACTTCATTACATTCACTGACGATCTTTCAAGATACGGACATGTGTTCCTGATGAAACACAAGTCTGAAGCTTTTGAGAAATTCAGGGAATATAAGCACGAAGTAGAGAACCAAACGGGCAAAAGTATTAAGATCCTTCGATCTGATCGAGGAGGAGAATACATGAGCAATGATTTTCTGGATTATCTAAAAGAGAATGGAATTCTCTCTCAGCTTACTCCTCCTTATACACCACAGCACAACGGTGTATCAGAGCGGAGGAATCGCACCCTATTAGATATGGTACGCTCTATGATGAGCACTGCTGAGTTGCCTATTTCCTTCTGGGGGTATGCGCTTGAGACAACCATATACCTATTGAATAGAGTTCCAACCAAATCGGTGCCTACCACTCCATATGAGATATGGAATGGGAAGAGACCATCTCTTAAACGAGTTAAGATATGGGGTTGTCCAACCTATGTTAAAAAGCAAAATCCGGACAAGCTCGAGGCAAGATCAACTCTTTGCAAGTTTATGGGATATCCAAACAATTCGTATGGATATCTATTCTACCACGGTAAACAACAAAAGGTGTTTGTTGCTCAACATGCCACCTTTTTAGAAAAGGAATTTCTTTTTAAAGAAATTAGTGGCGAAGAGGTAGAGCTGGAAAAGGTTCCAGCACCATAAACTACAACTGATGATTTATTGGAACCAGAGGATTCAGTAGTACCCGACGAACCTTAGCCGCTCCGCCGATCTAGTAGGGTTTCTCATCCACCTGAGAGATACTATGGTTTTCTCGTTGATGGTGGGAGCGAGGATTGCATCATGGAAGATGATGACCCGACTACCTTCGAGCAGGCCATCACGAGTGGTGACTCTGTGAAATGGCTGGATGCAATGCGATCTGAGATGGAATCCATGTACACCAACAAATTATGGACTTTAAAAGTTGCTCCTGAAGGGGTAAAACCCATTGGGAGCAAGTGAATCTTTAAGAAGAAACTTGGTGTAGATGGAAAAGTTGAGACTTTCAAAGCTAGACTTGTTGCAAAGGGTTTTCGTTAACGACCAGGTGTGGATTATGACGAAACCTTTTTCTCCAGTGGCTATGCTTAAGTCCATCCGGATCCTACTTGCCATTGCTGCATACCATGACTACGAAATCTGGCAGATGGATGTTAAGACCGCCTTTCTAAATGGTGATTTAGAAGAGTGCGTGTACATGACTCAGCCGGAGGGCTTCGTAGACAGTGGGAGCAGCGGAAAGGTGTGCAAGCTGCTTAAATCCATCTATAGGTTAAAGCAGGCATCGCGGAGTTGGAACATCTGCTTTGATGTTGTAGTCAAAGAGTTTGACTTCATCAAAAACGTAGATGAACCTTGTATTTATAAGAAGGTTACAGAGAGTAAGGTTGTCTTCCTTATATTGTAAGTGGATGACATACTCTTGATAGGAAATGATGTTCCTATGCTACAATCGGTCAAGCTCTTCTTATCACAAAGATTCTCAATGAAAGATCTAGGTGATGCCTCCTGCATACTGGGAATTATGACCTATAGAGATAGATCTAAACGGATACTGCATTCTTGCGAACGTACTCCCCAGGCGGGATACTTAACGTGTTAGCTACAGCACTGCACGGGTCGATACGCACAGCGCCTAGTATCCATCGTTTACGGCTACACCATACTAAAGAGGTTTAGTATGGAAGAATCCAAGCGTGGGAACCAACCAACGATCTCTGGACTCACTCTCTCCAAAGAGATGTCTTCTAAGACTGATTTGGAGAGAGCTCGCATGCAAGGGATACCCTATGCTTCGGCAGTAGGCTCTATCATGTATGCGATGCTATGTACCAGACCCGATGTAGCATACTCACTACGTGTAGTGAGTAGGTATCAAGCGGATCCTGGAGAGAGTCACTGGACAGCTGTGAAGAACATTCTCAAGTACTTGAGCAGGACTAAAGAGATGTTCTTGGTGTATGGTAACGGTGAACTCCAGTTGGAGTCCTTTACCGATTCAAGCTTCCAAAGTGATAAGGACGACTCTAAGTCGCACTCGGGATTTGTCTTTACCCTCAATGGAGGGGCGGTGTTCCCCTCCGAAAGACGGCGCACAGGACCGTGATGTCCTGACGCTGAGATTCGGGGCAGATGCTATTTGGTTTTATCCGTCCACCTCTCTGAAGATGCCAAGTTGATTTATGGCACCGTGTGTCGGAGGTTTAGACGGATGCGGCCGATGTAGCAGACTTCGTCAGATTCCCCCTCAGGGTGAGGGGTTTTTGATTGTGGGGACGCTCTTCCCTGCAGGCGCGCCCCTGCAGTTAATTACGCTACCGCATCGCGGTAACAACTTTCTCCTTCTCCAGAATTTCACTTCGTGTCGTGGGTGTTTGTTTTGTTTGTGGTTGCCCGTGGATTGTATACGGAGACTGAGTAATGCCGTCGCCCGTAGGACGCGGATTAGTCCAGATCCGTATTTACTTAGATTTAGGTTTGGTGTTTTTAGTTTAAGGATGCATTAGTCGCGTTGCGGCTAAGATCAACTTAAACGGGACCGTTTAGATCCGGCAAAAGAGCATTTGGGAGCTCTATTGTTCCAGTTTAGGGACGTAGTGGTCCCTGTTCCAGTTTAGGGACGTGGTGGTCCAATATTAGTTTAGGGACGTTTCGGTCTAATATTAGTTTAGGGACGTTTCGGTCCGATATTAGTTTAGGGACGTTTCGGTCCAAATTAGTTTGTGGTCGTCGGGACCCGTCAGCTCTCTGACGTCGTTGAAGGATTACAACGACAGATGTCTGAGGAGTTCGGAGATGTACCCTCGAACCAAAGTAAATTGATCTAAGAAAGCAATCTTGCTCAGTCAACTTAATTTAAGGACTTATGGCCAAAATTGGGCTAAGTCCAGTTTCAACATTTTTTGTCTTTGGCCTTTGCTAGGGCTTTATCCCCTTTTTAAAATGCATAGCATTTTTTTATTAGGCCTATTAGGTCTTTTAATTGGGCTTTGTCCCTTTTCTTTAATAATGCAGAGCATTAAATATTCTGACAGTGCCCTATGTGGCTTGTCAGGCGCTTTGCGCTAAGAACTGAGCGCAAACTCATATGGTGGTGACACGTGTCACGCTCTGGTGAGCGCAAGCGCAATAGCGCAGTGCGCTGCGCTAGTGCGTTGCGCTGTTGACACGTGGCGCGCTCTGGTGAGCGCAAGCGCAATAGCGCAGTGCGCTGCGCTGATGACACGTGGCGCGCTCTGGTGAGCGCAAGCGCAATAGCGCAGTGCGCTGCGCTGTTGACACGTGGCGAGCTCTGGTGAGTTGCGCCAATTCCAGAGAGCAAAGCTCTATTTCAAGAGCGTATGGCGCAAGTGGTTCTCTGGCTGACACGTGGCGCTCTCTTAGGAGCGCAACAGTGCAGTTTGTAAGTGCAGAGCACTAAGAATCTTTTAGATTCAAGAAGTGCAAAGCACTATTTAATTTCTTGATCTAAATCAGATCAAAGAAAAAATAAATTTTTCTTTTTTTGTTTCAAGAACCAGAGGTTCATAAAAGTGCAAAGCACTATTTTTTTTATGTAAAGATCATTGATCTTGTTTTTAGATCAATGATCTATTAAAAGAAATTTCTTCTATTTCATGAAGGTTCTTTACCTTTTTCTTGGAATTTTCTCAGAGTTCTCTCTGTTTGAAGCTCTTGATTTTTTTTTCAAGAAAATTCCCTTTCCTTCTCCTTTTTTTTTGATTGAGGCCTAGGGTCCTTTTTATAGTGCCCATAAATTAGTTAAATTTGTTAAAGAGATCCTTCTCTGGGTGATTTGGGGAATTTTCCCCACCGTTGGATCTTTGATCCAAGGGCTTCTGCTTTGCAGAAGAAAATCTTCTTGTTTTAACAAGAACAGAAAAGATTTCTTAGAAATTTAATTCTGTTTGGCGCAGATGCCCCAGCGCGTGACACGTGTCGTGCAGCGCACTGCGCAGCTCAACTGCGCTAGCGCAACTGCGCTGTCATGTATCGCGCAGCGCAGAGCGCAGCGCAACTGCGCTAGCGCATCTGCGCTGACACGTGTCGTTCAGCGCAATGCTTGCGCAGCTGAAGCGTTGCTTCATAAAAATAGAGCTTTGCTCTGATTGGGCGTGCCGCCTTGGGCGCTGCACTCCCTGCGCTAACGTGTCTGATTTTGACACGTGGTGCTCTGCGCAGCGCAAAGAATCTGAAGCGTTGCTTCAGTTATTAAAATTTAAATTTTCCAAGCAGAGCTTTGCTCTGATTGGGGGGAGATGAAGCGTTGTTATATCTCACGCCTCGGAATTTGAACAGAGCTTTGCTCTGATTGGGGTAAACAAATGCCCCCCCACTGTTGCGCTTACGTGGCCCCAAACGTGAGCGCAACGGTGGCGGAATTCCAACCGCCGCGACAACTTTTGGAAGTCGAAGAGGCACTCGAGGCCTATAAATCGGACCTTTGGTCCCCCACAGATGCTTATCATCTTTCAGATTTTTATTTTCAAAAACTTCAGAGCTTTGCTCTTGCCTTCAAGAACTCTAGAGCTTCGCTCTTCTTTCCAAAGTTTTTTAGAAAAAACTTTAGGTAAAATTAATTCTTAGATTAAATTAATTTTAATTAATCTTAACCAGCAGAGCTTTGCTTTCATAGATCTTTTGATCTAAAGAGATCCCCATTGGGGTTTCACTAGCAGAGCTTTGCTCATTTTCAAAGTTAGAGACTTTAGGTAAAATTAATATAAATCAAATTAATTTAAATTAATCTCAGTCAAAGAGCTTTGCTCTCACAGATCTTTTGATCTAAAGAGATCCCCATTGGGGTTTCATTGAGCTTTTGTTCATGGGTTTTAATCCCTGAACAGAGCTTTGCTCTCTAGGAATTTAGCCCTCTATGTATATTATTTTTCTTCTATCGCTAATCTTCCTGTGGTATTTCCTCTAGGCATAATGGCGGTGCATCTATACAGTTTGCACGAGTTCATCACCTATGACGATATCCGCGCACAGGGTCGTCAACAAAACCAGGAGTTTACAGACGCTCAATGTGCAGAGGTTATGGGTCTTCTGAACGCAAGCGGTGGTTGGCTGCTACCCCCGTCGTTCGGCTCTTTTGAAAGTCGTGCTGGGAGCAATATGGAGAGCGCTTCCGGGTCTTCACGAGGCCCTGCCGCTCAATGCGCTGGATGATGCCGAGGACAAGGTGCATTCAGTGTACCTGACGGGGCTGATCTCGAAGAGACGGCGGGACAGCCTCATTGACATCCTACATCAAATCTTCCAGCAGACGACGATAGTTGCTGCTTATCGGAGGCCAGGAGGGCTTGCCGATGATATTGACACAGAGGAGCGCGAAAGGCTGCGCATAAGAATAATCAGAAAGGCCAGAAGGATTCTGGATGGCCTTACTTTTGACTTTCTCAATCCGTGCCCTGGATCTGAAGTTATTCCATTGTAATAATATTTTTCGTTCACTGGTTTTTATGATTGTAAGAATTTTTGGCAATATGAATGGAAACTTTTTATTTCAGCTTGTCTTATTTCTCGTCCTGAGTCTTCTGCCCATGCATGAATGAGTGTGTCTCGAATGCTCGATTAAATGTAAATCGGATGTTCTTTCTGTTATTTTCTCCGTCTTTCCTTTCTTTTATTATCAGCATATCACCTTAGCAAACATAGTTGACGGATGATTAGAATGAGTATCCTGACTTTCTTAAGAAATAGCAATGGCTTAGGCCGCAGGTTCAGATCTGCTGCCTAAGACTTTTCAACTCTATAAGCCGTGAGGGTCTCATAGTCTACGGATCGAGAGGATCTCGTAGGTAGGTTTTCTCCTTAGGAATCGTGAGGATTCCTAAGTGTGGTTTTCTCTTATAAGTCGTAAGGATCCTATAAGAGAATTTTTCCCTCTTACGAGTCGAGAGGACCCACAAGCGGTTGTTTCCCTCCTCGTCGAAATTCGATTTTGGAGAGTGAGACCCATGAATAGTATGCAAGAGACCATTTTGGATTGACTTGCAGGGTCCCATTGTTCAGGAAGCAAGTTTTCTAGTCCCTGCTGCCTGAGGCTTCATTTGCATGTTGAGACGAATCGGGAATTTCCCGCGGAGACACTAGTTTCTCTACGAGCCGACGCGAATCAGGAGGCTCTCGTCAAGGAGTGTTTATATCCGTGAGTCGAGGAGTTTGCTAGGGATTATTTGTTTCCCAAGCGCCAAGGATTATTTGTTTCCTTTGGGGTTTGAAACGAGTCGAGAATTTCACACGGAGGCACTGGTGGCTCTGCGAGTCGACGCTAATCAGGAGGCTCTCGTCAAGGAGTGTTTGTATCCGTGAGTCGAGGAGTTTGCTAGGGATTATTTGTTTCCCAAGCGCCAAGGATTATTTGTTTCCTTGGGGTTTGAAACGAGTCGAGGATTTCCCACGGAGGCACTGGTGGCTCTGCGAGTCGACGCGGATCAGGAGGCTCTCGTCAAGGAGTGTTTGTATCCGTGAGTCGAGTAGTTTGCTAGGGATTATTTGTTTCCCAAGCGCCAAGGATTATTTGTTTCCTTGGGGTTTGAAACGAGTCGAGGATTTCCCACGGAGGCGCTGGTGGCTCTGCGAGTCGACGCGGATCAGGAGGCCCTCGTCAAGGAGTGTTTGTATCCGTGAGTCGAGGAGTTTGCTAGGGATTATTTGTTTCCCAAGCGCCAAGGATTATTTATTTCCTTGGGGTTTGAAACGAGTCGAAGATTTCCCACGGAGGCGCTGGTGGCTCTGCGAGTCGACGCGGATCAGGAGGCTCTCGTCAAGGAGTGTTTGTATCCGTGAGTCGAGGAGTTTGCTAGGGATTATTTGTTTCCCAAGCGCCAAGGATTATTTGTTTCCTTGGGGTTTGAAACGAGTCGAAGATTTCCCACGGAGGCACTGGTGGCTCTACGATTCGACGCGGATCAGGAGGCTCTCGTCAAGGAGTGTTTGTATCCGTGAGTCGAGGAGTTTGCTAGGGATTATTTGTTTCCCAAGCGCCAAGGATTATTTGTTTTCTTGGGGTTTGAAACGAGTCGAAGATTTCCCACGGAGGCACTGGTGTCTCTGCGAGTCGACGCGGATCAGGAGGCTCTCATCAAGGAGTGTTTGTATCCGTGAGTCGAGGAATTTGCTAGGGATTATTTGTTTCCCAAGCGCCAAGGGTTATTTGTTTCCTTAGGGTTTGAAACGAGTTGAAGATTTCCCACGGAGGCACTGGTGGCTCTGCGAGTCGACGGGGATCAGGAGGCTCTCGTCAAGGAGTGTTTGTATCCGTGAGTCGAGGAGTTTGCTAGGGATTATTTGTTTCCCAAGCGCCAAGGATTATTTGTTTCCTTGGGGTTTGAAACGTGTCGAAGATTTCCCACGGAGGCACTGGTGGCTCTGCGAGTCGACGCGGATCAGGAGGCTCTCGTCAAGGAGTGTTTGTATCCGTGAGTCGAGGAATTTGCTAGGGATTATTTGTTTTCCAAGCGCCAAGGATTATTTGTTTCCTTGGGGTTTGAAACGAGTCGAAAATTTCCCACGGAGGCACTGGTGGCTCTGCGAGTCGACGCGGATCAGGAGGCTCTCGTCAAGGAGTGTTTGTATCCATGAGTCGAGGAGTTTGCTGAAGACACTGGTTTCTTCAGAGTTGGACCGAACCGTCGAGATTTGGCTTCGTCTTCTGGCGGAGCCTGTTAGGAAAGTATGGTTCCCTCTTTGTTTACGCCCTTGGATTGCATACAGGGATCGATGTGATCTTAACTGTAGGGCCAAAGTTTTATCATCATTTTTTTTTGTTTTATCTCCACGACGCTCTATCATTTCAGCTTTTATATCGCGAAGGTCGCGATTGCCTAATCATTTCGGCTATTTTTCGCGGTGCCCAATCATTTCGGCTATTTATTTTGTTTTCACTCGCTGCTTTTTATTGCGAGTTGCCCAATCATTTCGGCTATTTATTTTATTTTTACTTGCTGCTTTTTATTGCGAGTTGCCCAATCATTTCGGCTATTTTGCATGCATACATTTTTACTCGCTGCTTTTTATTGCAAGTTGCCCAATCATTTTGGCTATTTTGTATGCATGTGCGGCCTACTGGCTTTCCGCCGTAAACCGATTTCGGCATCAACACCGCTACAACTGGGATATTACCAGGAGCGAATCATCATCTGCGTCTGTCGATGTCGAACAAAGGTGGCTTAGCGACCAGGGTTAGGGTCCTGTCGGCTAAGGCTTTTGACTTCATGAGCCGTAAGGGTTTCACGAAGTTATTTCTCCCTACAAGTCGTGAGGATCTTGTAGGTGTATTTTCTCCTTAGGACTCATGAGGATTCCTAAGTCTTCGTTTCCTCTGTAAGTCGTAAGGATCATACAGGAGGGTTTTCTCCTCATAAATCGAGAGGATTTACAAGGGTTGTTTACCATGTGAACATATCCCCAGTCACGGATGAGACTTGGTTAGGGAAATGTTTATTCGCGCCCGTGGATTGTATACAAGAGCCCGTGATGGACCACTTGTAGGGCAATATCGAAAGTTGTGGGGGTTGCTTAAGCACAGGTTTAGGTTTCTGTAACTTAAGACTTCCAACTCTTATGAGCCGTGAGGGTCCCATAAGAGAGTTCTCCTTACGAGTCGTGAGGATCTCGCAAGTGTATTTTCTCCTTAGGAATCGTGGGGATCTCTAAGTGTGTTGCTCCCTTGTGAGTTGTAAGGATCTCACGCGGGTGGTTGTTCCTTTACAAGGTCGAGAGGACCCTATAAGCGGTCTCTAACGAGGTTGCGCCCTTTCAGGTTTTCACAAACACTCGCCGGTAGTCCTGCTGTTTTTACTCACGGAGCCCTTTCGGGTTTTCATCCGTGCCCATTTTGCTTATGGACGTACCGCTTTTTTTTTATTCTTTTTATTTTTATATATATTTTTTTACGAGGTCGCACCCTTTCGGGTTTTCACGAACACTCGCCGGTAGCCCTGCTGTTTTTACTCACGGAGCCCTTTCGGGTTTTCATCCGTGCCCATTTTGCTTATGGACGTACCGCTTTTTTTATTCTTTTTATTTTTATATTTTTTTTACGAGGTCGCGCCCTTTCGGGTTTTCACGAACACTCGCCGGTAGCCCTGCTGTTTTTATTCACGGAGCCCTTTCGGGTTTTCATCCGTGCCCTTTTTGCTTATGGACATACCGTTTTTATTTATTTATTTTTATATGTTTTTTTTATATCTCGTCAGCCTAAAAGATGCTGCGGTAGTAGTTTAAAGACGTTTCGGTCTGCTATTAGTTTAAGGACATTTCGGTCCGGCATTGAGAAGGCCGGCTACTGCTTACAAAGCTTGAGCTTAGGAAGATAGCGAGTGGACATAGTCGTCGTCATCTATCATTGACCTAGGCCATGGCTCATTAAGCGTAGTATCTCTTTAGGAAGCGACCGTTTATTGGCCTGAAAGGCCTTTCACCATGCATATCTATGAGTAGATATGCCCCGCCCTGGTAGACCTTATCTATGATGTACGGGCCTTCATAGTTTGGCTCGAATTTTCCCCGCTTGGCGCGATTGGGGATCATAGGCCTTTTGACCACTAGCACGAGTTCGCCTTGGCGAAATGTCCTCGGTCGGGTCAATCTTTCATATGAGCGCGTCATCTTTGCTTGATAAGCTTCCAGATTTTGCTGTGCTATGAGCCGGGTTTCATTAAGGGCGTCAAGCTCCTCAAGCCGAAGGTGAGCATTTTCTTCGTCCGTTAGCTCGTAGTGGACTGCCACTCGTAGAGAGGGTAACTCTATCTCGAGGGGGAGTACTGCTTCCGTACCGAACACCAATGCGTACGGCGTTGTGTTCGTGGCAGTCTTGAATGTAGTTCGATATGCCCAAAGAGTTTCTTGCAGTCTTTCGTGCCAATCTTTCTTATTACGGGACACCATTTTCTTTATGATTTTTGTCAATGTCTTGTTGAAGGCTTCAGCTAGTCTATTGGCTCGCGGGTTATAAACCGAGGAATATCTCCAGTCTATATTATGCTGTTGCGCGAAGCGACTGATCTTGTGGCTTCTGTAAGCTGGCCCGTTATCGGAGATGATCCGTCTTGGCATTCCAAACCGGTATATGATGTGCGTTTTGAAGAAGTGGAGGATATTTTCCGTCTTCACTTCTCTTAACGGTACTGCTTCTGCCCATTTAGAGAAGTAGTCAGTCGTCGCCAGGATGAAACGATGTCCCCTAAACGATGCTGGCTCGATAGGGCCAACTATGTCAGTCCCCTACATTTCGAATGGCCAGCTAGCCACCGTTGGATGTAGTGGATTTGGGTGCTGGTGGATGAAGTCCCCATGAATTTGGCATGAGTGGCATTGCTTCGCATATTCGATGCAGTCCTGAATCATCGTAGGCCAGTAGTAGCCCATCCGTTTTATCTTCAACTTCATCTTAGGGCCTGCTTGATGAGAACGGCAGAGTCCGTCGTGAACTTCCTGGACGATCCTTTTCGCTTCGTCAGGTCCTAAGCATCTCAGCCACAGAGAATCAAATGACCTCTTGTACAGAGTATCGTTGACGAAGGCGAAATACAGAGCTCGTTTCGTGAGCTGATGTCTTATGGACGCTTCTTCAGGCATTCGGTGGGACTTGAAGTAATCTATGAAGACTTCCCTCCAATCCTCAGCCTTTTCCGGCTCTTTTATTTGCAGAATCATTCGCTCAGTCATTTCCTTTTCTTCGGATGATTCCGGCGATGTTTCTGCTGGGGTAAGAACTCGACGGCTTTGTACCACGATTCTAACGTCGTCGAGATTCTCGTCAGCCAGTTCTTTAGCAAGTTTGGCCAATGCGTCCGCTTTGCTGTTTTCCGCGCGCGGTATGTTCTCCAAAGTATAAGAGGGAAGTTGGGTTAACAGTTGTTGCACCTTTTCACCGTATTTCACCAATTCTGGCTTGCACGTTTGGTAGTCGCCGTTTACTTGACTAACGACAAGTTGAGAATCCCCATATATGAGGAGGTTTTCAATTCCCATGTCAATGGCGATCTCAAGGCCTGCTATCAGAGCTTCATATTCGGCTTCGTTATTTGTCCTCGGTTCTGTTAGGGAGAACGCGTAGCGCATTATCCCTCCTTGTGGAGTTATAAAGATGAGTCCTACCCCCGATTTGATTATAGGGGTATTTTGTTTGCGCTTTTTCATGGAAGATGCTCCATCGAAATAAAGTTCCCATTGGGTATTACCACCGTCGATCGCATCAAACGCATGTTCGTCTGGAAGATCGCAATTCAGAGGAGAATCGGCCGGTATCGGGTGCTCAGCGAGGAAATCGGCGATGGCCTGGCCTTTCACTGCCTTGAGAGGTTGATACGTGATCGAGAACTCCATCAAGAGTAGGGCCCATTTAGCGAGTCGTCCCGTCAATATGGTCTTTGACATCAAGTATTTAAGGGGGTCCACCTTTGAAATGAGACGGACCTCATGCGCCAACGCGTAGTGCCTGAGCTTTGTTATCGCGAAGATCAACGCCAGGCAGTGTTTTTCGATGGGAGAGTAGTTGCTTTCTGCCCCCAGTAAAACTCGACTTAAGTAGTAGAGTGCTCTTTCTTTCCCTTGATCGTTCTCTTGTGCCCATAATGCGCCTAAAGAACCTTCGAGGGCGGCTGTATAAAGAATGAGAGGCTTTCCCTTAACCGGAGCAGCCAACACTGGAGGGTTCTGCAGGTATTGCTTGATCTCATCCAGTGCGCCTTGGCATTTGTGATCCCAGACGAACGGGGTTCCCTTCTTCATCAGGTGGCTGTAAAGACGGCACTTGCCTGAAAGATTGGCTATAAATCGCCGTATGTATGCGAGTTTCCCTTGGAGAGACCGCAACTGTTTAAGAGTCCTCGGCGGAGGCATTTCCATGATCGCCTTGATCTTGGACGGATCTATTTCAATACCTCGATGTCGAACAATGAATCCCAGGAATTTGCCTGAGGAAACTCCGAATGCACACTTAAGCGGGTTCATCTTCAAGTTGTATTGCCGAAGGCGTTGAAATACGGTCTTCAGATGCTCGAGATGTTCCTCATATGATTTGCTTTTAATAACGAGGTCGTCGATATAGCATTCAACGATTTCGTGTATAAGGTCATCGAAGATCTTCGTCATGGCCCTCTGATAGGTGGCACCGGCGTTCTTTAAACCGAAGGGCATCACCTTGTAGCAGAATATACCCAAAGGAGTCCTGAAGGACCAAAGGAGTCCTGAAGGCGGTGTGCTTCTGGTCTTCGGGATGCATCTTTATTTGATTATACCCTGATGAGCCGTCCATAAAGGAGAAAACTTCATGAGTGGACGTGTTGTCTATCATCAGCTCGGTGACTGGCACTGGAAAATCGTCCTTCGGACAAACTTTATTAAGATCCCGGAAGTCTACGCATATACGCACTGTCCCATTTTTCTTCATCACCGGGACGATGTTGGCGATCCATTCAGGGTATTGAACTTCCTGGATGAAGCCAGAGTCGATCAGCTTTTTGACTTCAGCATTGATACTCATTTCAAGCTCGAGTCGCATTCTTCTCGGCGCCTGTTTGACTGGCTTGATGCTTGGGGATATTGCCAATTTATGCGCAGCGATTTCTGGATCTAGTCCCGGCATTTCGGAATAGTTCCACGCAAAGCAATCTCTATGCTGCAGAAGCACATCCTTTAACGCAGCTACCCTTTCTTCAGATAGTAACTCGCTGATGAATGTCGGTCGTGGATCGTTTACCGTCCCCAACTCAATCTTCTTGAGGTTATCTGCAGTGGTATGGATTCCATCTTCCAGTTCTTTTGGCGCTGGTGGGAATTCTGAGATTATCTCGTCGCTGCTGTTTTCGAAACACCAAGGGAGCTCATCTATGTCTTCGGGCTCTTCTTTTAATATTGTAATCGTATGACAGGTGCGAATTCACTTCCAATCCCAATGTGGAACTGGTTCCTCTTTCGTGGCCTTGGGCTCATGCTTTTGTGGTGGCGTTACCCTCCAGTTGTCGGACAGAGCGAACTTGCCAAGCTGATACTGATCTTCGACCCAATTCTTGAAGGTAAAGCAATCCTCGAGAGGGTGCCCTATTACTCGATGGTAAGAGCAATAGTCCAGATGTGAGACTTCGCCTGCTCGTTCGGGGTGCTTAGTCTCCGGCAGTGTAAGCATCTGATGTTTTAGAGCAAGGTCAAGTATCTTCTTCGTCTTGTCCCGAGGAAACGAGTATACTCGCCCCATTTTCTTCATAAGGGATGGATCAATAACGCTCAACTCCCGTTTGCGTGGCTTCTTAGCCCTGCTTTGTTGTTGAGCGCCTTTTTGGCCTTTCGACTTATTTCTGCTTTTGCGCCGAGCCTTCTTTATAACAGGTTGACAAGGAGCGGCATTTTCATCCTTTACGGCCTGTTGGAGAAGGCGTTGCGTCTTGGCTTTCTCATAAATGGCCGTCTCGCGGTTGTGATCATCTCGGACTTTTTGATCAGCTTTCTTTATAAGTCTGTCCATTTGTTCCTCGAACGACGGACTGGGCTCTTTTGCATCTGGAACTTTCACTGGCTTAGGATTAGCGTCCTCCCATTGAGCATCCGCTTCTTCATCAAGGGCATACACGACGTAGCAGCCGGGTAGTAACTCTCATTTCTTTGACCGGATGTATCCAAGCCCTCTTGCTTCCATTCTCCCGTTAGGCAGTTTGCGTTGAGTCCCGGGAACATTCCAGACCCTGTCATAGAATTTGGCCTCTCTAACGGTCTGTTTGAAGGATATCCCCTGGCGTTTCAGCAGCTTCTTCAAACCCTCTGTATAATATCTGGGAAGACGGATAGGCTGAAGCCTGTCGAGCGCAGGATCCGCGCCATGCCAGATTTCTTTTTTCACCTTGGTTTCTTCAGAGCGGTAAAACAGAATTGCTTTCTCGTTTTCTCGCCTGGGAGGGATATAGAATGTCCGCAGCTCTTCTATACTGTAGATATTAAGTGCATCCAGTTCTTTATGATGTTTAGGCGGCACCATGGCGACTTGCAGACTTTGCTCTTCGTCAGCGGAAGCTTGTATTGAAGGTCGAGCAGAGAATACGACATGGACCTCATCCTCCGAATCACTACCAAAGACCAATGTAGGAGTGGACGGTCCTGGCTTGTTATGTTGGGGCGGACCCGAATACACTATCTCCTCTTCTGCCTCGGTGTCATTGCCGA
Organism: Agapanthus africanus; assembly: GCA_030015575.1. Taxonomy (NCBI): domain Eukaryota; kingdom Viridiplantae; phylum Streptophyta; class Magnoliopsida; order Asparagales; family Amaryllidaceae; genus Agapanthus; species Agapanthus africanus. Next base: position 489,866,205 of record CM057346.1, on the reverse strand, counting down.
AGACAGGGATTGTGGCATTAGTTTTATTCTCCGGCTTGTGACACTTCTCCGTGTCTTCGAAATCCGGCAAGAAGTATTTGGCATCTTCGTATTTGCGGACCTCGTTCACAGAGAATGGGTTCAGTTCTCCCGTCACGGTATACTCGAAACCATCCTTAAAATACTTCATACACTGATGTTGTGTAGAAGGGATGATGTTGTACTCGTGTAACCATGGTCGGCCGAGCAAAGCGTTGTAGCATGTCTTGGCGTCTATGACGTGGAACTTAATGTCCGTGACGAGTAGCCCGAAGCGTAGCGTCAGTATCACAGATCCAAGAGTCTTTGACGATTGGGAGTCGAACCCGGAGATGGTGATCTTGTCCTGAGCAAGGTGTTGGACGCTCATACAGATTTCCTTCAACACCCGCATGTTGAGTAGGTTAACAGACGACCCGTTATCGATCAGGATTTTACCTATCTTTATATCATGGCAGTATCCCGAGACATAGAGAGGGCGATTGTGTTCGCACGTCCCTAGTAGAAGGTCTTCATTGCCAAAAGTAACATCAGCCGTGTGCTCATCCTCTAATTCATCCTTCATCTTTTCCTCGGCCAGGCATGGTTGGAATTGTTCCGGGTCTTGGAGCGCCTTAATCAACGAATCTCTCGCCTCTTTTGATAGCAAAAGAGCGTCAAGAATGCTGAGCTGTGAGGGCAGCTTCCTCAGATGTGCCAAGGCGTTGTAATCCACCTTATTCTTTTTTGGTGGGTCTTTGGCAGCTAGCTCTTCCACCACTTGGTCATCTAAGATGATATCTTCAGAGACCTTTTCTTTCCCTTTATCTTTCCTGTTCGAGGGTCCGAGGTTCTTTTCGGGCAGCGTGCGATTACGTAGCCGGATATTTTCGCAAACCTTTGGTTCTTCTTCTGTTCTCGAAGCGGACTCTTTAAAGAGAGGGGCAAGTTCTAGTTCTTCATCAGAATCACTCCCGAATGTAGGCACTTGTGATCCACCGGTGTTAACCACGCGACAATCGCCAGCAGTTCTTTTAAGCCCTTCGGTCGTATTTCTTTGCTCCCGACGAGGTTTACGCTTCTCCCGCTTAAAGCGTTGTCGATGAGCAACATACCCTTGCCACCATTTATCGAAAGCTTTGCACTCTTGAGTGGGGTGCGAAATCTTTTGATGATACAAGTAATAAGACGGGTGCATTTTCGCTTCACCGGTAATTTCTTCTTCGGAGGATGGTAGCTTCATACCCATTGACATGGCCTTAGCAAACTTCTTTTTTATCTTGAATTGGCTTTTGTTGGTAGCGGAGATGTTCAGCTCCAACGGAATCGTCTCAGCTCCTTCATCAAGTCGCTGGCGCTTGGCCCTTTCAAATATAACCGCCTCGCGCTCCCGATCAGCTTTACTTTTCAACCGAGCTTCATTAAGGAATGCGTTAATTACTTCATCTGATGGCCCCAGAACTTTTGGTTCAGAATCTGCCCCCAGCGTTTCAGTACAAGGGGTCTCCTCATCGTTCGAATGGGAAATCATATGACAGCTCGCCACGCATTCTTCAGCTTCATCTGACGAACCTTCTCCCTCACCTTCCTCTTGAAAGACGTGGTTGAGGAATTCTTGGAGCGTAATGGGAGTCCGCGCCTTTTGGTTGTATTCTTCCAACGCGTCAATTTGCTTTCGTAAGTCCGTGTGTTTGCCACCAGGCTTCACGGGCTTCTTAGATTTCTTCTTCTTCTTTTTCGAAGATTTTGACGGCTGGCTGCAAGTGCTTGAACCGCCACCATCGGTCCTTGGAGTTGGACGTGGCTTCAACATCCCTTCAATGACCTGCGGTTCCAACGGATTCTTCCACTTGACCGCTGGACATATCTGAAGATCGTTTAGCATCCTCTTTGTCTTGGCTGATAATACGACCTCCTAAGGAGCTTCTTCAATGACGGAGCATGTTGCCCCCGGCGTATTCGTCCCCTTAGAGGTATGGGGCTGCGGGGGATTCACCTTCCATTTGTCAGATAACGCGAACTTGCCCTGTCGGTACTGGTTTTCAAGCCAATTTTTGAAAACGTAGCAATCTTCGATCGAATGGCCTAGTACTCGATGATAAGGACAGTAGTTGGGCTCGTTGACGTCACTTGGTTGCAACGGACGTTTTGGATCCGGCAAATTTATGAGTCTGTTGCGCAACGCCAGCTCGAATAACCTCCTCGTTTTATCACGGGGAAAGGAATAAGGACGTCCCATCCTATTCTCAAGGGGCACGTACGGTCGCGTATTATTTTGACGAGCAACCGGCTTCGAGTCGCTCAGTTGTTGTTGAGCATTAGCGACGTCGATCGCTTTTCCCTTCCCTTTGTCATTTCGGGTGTCTGGCCTTGGAAGAGGGGGTTTATGGCCCATTTGATCCATCTGCACTAGTTTGTCAATCAAAGCCTGGAAGGTAGTCGGCTTGAAAAACATCATAAACTGCGAGATGGTTGCTTGTGGATCGAGGGTTCCCACAAACATACCCACTGCGGGAGCTTCTTCAATGCGCTGCTCACACTTTGACCATAAGTTCCGCCATCGTATAGCGTACTGAACCCACGTCTCGCCGGGTTTTACCCTGGCGTTAATCAGTGCTGTCATCGGGGTACGTTCATTGGCGCTTGCAAAACGCTGAGTAAACAACAGCTCCATCTCCGCGAAGGTTTTAATAGAGTCGTTCGGGAGCTCAGAGTACCACTCGAACGCCGTATCTGATAAACTTCCAACAAACTGGCGAAGTAAAAGCTTGTCATCTCCACCGGTATTGCCGCAGAGTGCCCTGAACTGGGCAACATGCTGGTGAGGATTGCCCGTCCCCTTGTAGACATGGAACTTGGGAATCGTATAACCTGGCGGGTATTTGATTTGATCGTACCAACTCGGATATGGTCTCCCCGTTTTCACGACCTGGCCGGCTATTTCGGTTGCATGATGAACCCGTATTTGCTGGGCGATGTATTCATCCAAATCAGCTTTGGAGATTGTATCCTCTTTAGCTGTGGACAGAACTGGTGGATGATTCGACGTCTCTCCCCTATCGTCTTCAAGAATGATTGGGGGATCTTCAGCAGGTGGATCTTGTTAAATCATCATACCCACCATATCCTGGAACAGGAGGGCCATTTTCTTTATGTTGGCTGCCTGCTCCGCAGCCTCTTTATCCTTCTTCTCTAGTACGCGACGAAGGAATTCAGCGTCCGTTTCTTCTTCTTGACGCTCGTCCGAGGATGTTTCAGGGGTTTCTTTTGGCCCTGTAAGTGCGGCCATAGCGTTCATCATCTCTTGGAGCTTCTGCTGCTGCTCCTTAGCCTTGGTCACTGACCTCGTGTGCGGTCTATGACCTGTTGATATGCGGCTATCTTCTTTTCCCGATGCCATATAAACCGTATGAACTGTTATGCCCCCTGACTTGGGGCGTTTAGGTTCACCATTTTTAACTTTTGCCGCTGACGCGGGAGTTTTCTCTGGCCGCCTTCTTTTGTGGGCCGTTGAGGTTGAAGGAACCGGTGAAGGGGGCGGCCTCGCAGCTGCTGTCCCCTGCTGTTTAATAGGGCAGTCATTGTCTTTTTCCACCTTCGCCTTTTTCTGGTGACGAAAGTGACCTGGGTCAATCACGGAGTCTTGAACCCTCCGCCAAACTTTATAAATTCTTGAGGACAGCCGTTGAGGGGGCTGTTCTTGCTTCGTTTCTGGAACTCTCCCCTCAGGTGGAGGAGATCTCTTCAGCGTAGCGGTTGGAGAGTTCTTACGCACCCTCCTCAGCAGTTCAAAGCCGTTTCCAGTTGGAACATCAGCGTTGACTTCCACCATTGGAGCAGGTGGAGTTAGCCCTGAGGGGTAGTTGCCCCCTGCCTTCCTCACTCGTTGCCAATGGCGACGTCGAGCACGGCGAGCCGTTGGGATTGGCTCAGAGATTGAGATAGTTTCTTTTTGCCCCCTGTCTGAATGAGGCGCCGCCGGTGTTAACCTCTTAAAGACTGAGGTTGTCTTTTGAGGGGTGATATTCAACCTGTCGAAGACGGATCCTCGAGTAGGGGCAGGAGCAGGAATCGTTAGTCTTGAAAAGACTGACTCTTTGACAGGGGAAGCCGCCTTGACGACTTCTGGAGCAACAGTTATTGCTTTCCTTGGGACAGCCAGTTTAGAGTTCTGATTTAGTGATTGGAAGAATTAAAGTTAACCGCAATCAAGACGGTGTCGCTATGCAGCTAGCCGGTTGAGCACGGGTCGATCCACAGGGAGATGGTTGTATGTCCTTTCTTGTTTTAGACGAGTCAATAAAGAATCTGTATGAGTTTGTTCAAACCTATGTGTTTATTTGCAAGTATAAAGTTGTTAAGAAAAGATACGATAATGTAAGCTAAAGAAATCCGTACTCAAAACCTTTGAGCCGAGTCTTGACCAATTGAAGCTGGAGCAATCGGCAACAACGTGGATTAGGGGATTTAAGCGCGGTATTCGTGGAATACGGCTTATTTACCCTTGTCCTTCCGTTCTTGTCTCTTGCTTTCGCCTCCGGCCAAACCGAACGCAACCGGTCGCGGTTAGGAATCACCGTTACCTTGTCAGGGTAGGGTGCCTAACGGAGGCTTGCGTATGGTTTGGGCGGAGTTCAATGAAAAATAACGGGAAAAGGAAATGAGAAAAGAAAATCTTAACTTACAATACCGTATTTATTCTTAACAACGATAATTACATTCATTCACAAAAAAGAACCAAAAAGAGAGAACAAAAAGAAAAGAAGAGATTACAAGTAATTAAGTGCATGAATATAAATTGCAAGAAAGTAAAGCAAGGTAATAAAAAGCAAGTAATAAATAAGCAATAAAAAGAATTAGAAACTAGAACTCAAGACAAGCATGTGATCAATAGCCAACCCTTAAACTTGCAAGCTCAATCAAGAGGTTGCAAGATCAAGAGAAGGGTAGAGATCGCATGTGAAATGAAGTGCTAATTTCATAAGAAAATACGACCCTTGAGATCAATAACTAACCCTTAACCATTCAAGCTCAATGAAGAGGTTGAATGATCAAGAGAAAGCAAGAATCTCAAGGGGAAGAAGAAACAAAAGAGAATGATACAAAAAGCCCTCATCTTCATTGATCTCCCACTCAAAAAGCTCTCACTACAATTTTCATGGAAAAAGAATGAAGAAGAAGAAGAAAAAGACTAAATCCTAAAAAGAAAGAAGAACAAAGAATCCCCCTTGGCTTAGCTCAATTCTGGAGTATTTATAGGCAGGGAATGGGAAACGTAGGGCAACAATCTGCCCCTAAATAAAAGTACCAAACTACCCCCAAAAGACAACAGAGTGAGGAGCCCACATGGCCGCGGATCCGCGGCCTAGACTCCCTTTTGGCCGTGGATCCGCGGCCTTATTGATGAGTTGGGTCTTCGTCTTTTGGGTGCTTTCCTGGTTTGTATTTGTCTGCTATGTGGTATATGAATTTTCTCAGAAACTCTTCACAATTATTCCAGAATTTTAGTAGAACAAAAAGGTGATGTGATGTGAATCTTTTGCCATGATTTTCTCGAGCTCCGCGTAGATTTCTTGGATCTTGTGTTGACCTAGAGCTTTGTGCATGACATGACAATCGATTTGCCATCTTATCCCTTAACTGGTATGTGGCAACACATGGATAGAGAGCGGAGACCGTGTTTTATTTATTGTTGGCAGTAATCCGGAATTTGTCGTACTTTTCCATGATATTCATTGTTCAGAGCCGAGAACCTGTATTCTGCAATTATATAGCAAACACTGATTAAAAGCACCTACCTATAAACACACAAGCATAAGAATGGGCGGTGTAAAATGCAGTATTCTGTTATGAACAAATACCCCCAAACTTAACTTTGCTCGTCCCGAGCAAAACCAATTATTCATAAAAATAAAATCCTAACCGCACTTTCGTAGGGAACGCGATTGCACTGAGCGCGTGCAATAAGCCGTTAAACCTCTAGGTGTCCCTAGTAGGAGGAGTGTTGTCTCCTGAGGGTTTTCAGCGGATTACACCCACAAAATCCTGTCAAGCTAGTGTCATAAGTTAACATTGATTCTACTCCTATAGTTTTGTATTTACGTTAGAAATTCTATTATCCTAAGTTAGAAATATTAACCCTTATTTTTCACACCTCCTATCTATTTAACCTTAGGTCCTATATACGTTCCAGAAAAGTTTAGAAAGATGTTGGTTCTCCTGAGTTTTCCTTCTAAAGTGCAGCCTCAAATCAGGGATTTTTATCAACTTTACAGAAAACACAAGTCTTATTCTTTATTTCTATCTTTTATTCAAACATCGATTGTATACCCCTACGTGTGTGTATATTTGCACCCCTACACTCAAGAATTCAATTCAAGCTATAATACCCTTGCCCTAATACCTAATACTACTTCTTTTCATTAAGGATGGACGGATTTGCTCACACACCTTTCATGCGACTATTAATGCTTCTTGAGGCACTAACGACCGATTACTGAATGTGTGAACTTTAAAGCGTAAATAGCAGTTTCCAGGTCTTGACTTTATTCTATTTTTCTTTTTCTTTTTCAAGACCGGATATATTTTTCAACATGCTCTTTTGGTGTTTAGCTTTAAATACCGTTTTTTCTTTCATACTAGGCTTTCAGGCAAGAGTATTTCTAGGTATCCTCTACTATCCCAAGTTTCAAGGTGCGTGTATGTGCAGTTTGTAGGGTATATACTTTCTAAATTTGAACTCAAGAAAAGAAACTATTTTTCAGACTTATCCTTTAGTAAAGCATCAATACTTTCCCTTCATCTTGACTTAACTAAAGAACTGAACTCAAGATTACCTATTTCTCAAAAAAAAACTGTAAGGACGTATACTTACCAAGTTTAAACAGAATGAGGGTTATTTTTAGGGTTTTCAATCCCTAAGCCTAGAATTTAGTTATTTCTATCATATCAACTAAACTTTTGGAATAAAGATCTAAGTTACCCTATTAGCTAACTTGACGACAAAGTTTTTATATTTTTTGGAAAATTTTCGATTTTTATGGGTTTTTAATAAGGTATGCAAATGCAAAATATACAAATGAATGCGAAGGAAGAAAGCTTACCGAGCACACCCCCAAACTTAAACTTGACAGTGCCCTCACTGTCAAGCTATACCAAGAGGGTCAAAATTGTCGGCGCTCCCCCTAAAAACAAATTATATACACAAAGGAAAACCAAAAATATATACAAAAAATGTGTCCCCCCCAAACTTAAGTAAAACAGTGTTTCCACTGTTAAGCGATGAAGTTCAGGATTAGGGGGGAAAGAACAGTATCAAGCTATACAAGGCCTTACACAGGCCAAAAGTTAGCACCAACCAATCAAAGATCTTATCGTGATAAAGCAGTGGCTGGTGAAAGAAGGTGAAGAGGAAAGAAATGGAAAATACGCGAGACCGTATGCGGAGAGAAGCGGGATACGGTCTCGGTATATCAGAAGAAGAAGAATGGCGGAAGGGAAAAAGAAGTGGAATACGAACTTGAGGATGCAAATGGAGTGAATAGATTAGTACAATCTGTAATGATCGATGTGAAAAGATGGATTGTACTAATCTATCAATATGGCGAGAAATTGGGTCAAATCCCTCAAGATTCGTAAGAAACCATGGGTACGCCGAACTTGGTAAACCAGACAATGAAAATGGAAATGATACAGTTTCTTGCAAGGTCGGAACGATGGAAAGAATGGAGGGAAGTGGTGTCGGAAGGTTATCGGTTAAAGGTTCAGAAGGGTGTACACAGTCAGTGGAAGGGATAGGATGAATTGGAAAGTCCGACTCATCAATTATAACTGGTTCATCCTCAAAACTATCCTCAGAATTCTCCTCAAAGTTAAGCTCATCCATGCCTTCATTATTAATATCAAGACGCATATGAAGTTCGGGAAAAACATTTAATGACTCGGGATGATGATTTGAAGAAAAAAACTCAGCCAAATCTATGGGTTCATCATCCAAAATATTCCCAGCGTCAATATCCTCAATCAAGTGAAAATCAATATTCTCAGACACCTCATCAAAAGCATGGATTTCAATCAATTCAGGTTCTAAGATGGAGGTGTAGAGGTCAAAAGGATTGGGTGTGGTTTCACTTGGCAAGGTCCCTTCACAATCTGGCAAATCAAACACTACAAAGTCGCACAACTCATTAAACATTCTATCTTCAACTGATAATTCATTTGGGACACTTGATGGACTTTCAAAACAGGAGGTGTGGGATTTAATTTGGGATGGGTAGGTTTGATTTGGAAGGGGGTACATCTCACTCTCTCCACTCAAATTTACAGCCTGTCCTGCCGCCTCATCATACATTGAAAAAGTTGGAGCTAGTTGAAAACTAGCTACCGGGTCACTAGGTTGCATGAGGGCGGCCATGGACGCATTCAAATCCATCATCTGTTGGCTTGACGCTACCCTAAAATCTTCCAACGACTGTTCCAGACTAGACATAGGTTGTGAAGGGGTTTCAGTAAAAGATTCAAAGTTGTTTGGATACTGAAAACTCCCAAACGGCGGTTCTGAAGCAATGTCTAGGGAAGGTGCAAAAGTAGGGTAGGATTGGTAGGAATTGAATGGCTGGACAGGAGTGGGATCAACATTGGGATAAGAAGGTGAATGGAATTGTTGATCCCAAGAATTTGAAGCGGTGAAAGGAGTGAAAGATCGGCTACGAGATTGTGCAATATGTTCGGCGACGGACAAAGGACGACTTGCAAAAAGGGTATCAACATAAGTGGGTGGGGGAGTTTGAAAAGGTTGATACAACGTGGAATGCGGAGTGCAAGTGTTTGACCTAGACGCATCTATGCGATCTTTCAGAGAAACTTTGGGCATGGAGGGGTCGTTGGAAGTTCGACCAAAACAAGAACCGTAGGAAGTTATGTCTAGTTGTGGGTACCAAAGTTCGGCAAGAGTTTTGCGAGATGGGGTACCCATGATATGAAGAGAGAAAGAGAAAAGGGAGGGGAAAAAGAATGTGATTTTTTTTCTTTTTTCTTTTTTTTAGTTAACTATTAACAAAAAGAATGAAGTATACACAAAAAAGAATTTGGACAAAAATAATCACGACACAAAAATACCATACACCTAATCGTTCTAGGGTTCACCTAGGTCAACTAGACCTGCTCCAGAACTTGATTGTCGAAGTAAAACTGTGTCGAGAAACGGGCTCAAGATACACTGATCACGAGGCCAGGTAAGTGCAGAGATAAGGGGAGGTTTTCCAACGCTTTCGCGAAGTTCCTTAATTAAATAACCCTTTCTCTTTTGGCGGTTTCGCCGTTAACACTTTCCTAGACACCCCGTAAACAATGTACCGTTAAGCGAGGTTCTAAACACGGTTAACTTCTCCTAATGAGCGCGAAGTCCTTAAGGCTTAAAATCTAATTTCTTTTAAAATTTGTGCGGGTAGACGTTATGCTCAAGTTCGTGATTTGTGGGCCACGAAAAAGGTGATGAAATCCTTTACCGTATATTGTGGGGTTCGCTTGCCCTTAAGTCCGTATTAATGTATGCAATGCGCAATTCAATAAAAATTCTATAAAGAATCAAAAAATTGTTTTTAGTTTAAGCGCAGCACTGCAACAAATACGGGTTAGTCAATTTTTAGCGTTTGCTAGCGAACTTGCAAAGAATCCTGCAAAGAATAGTATATTGGATGCGTCGGATTTGAGAAGAAGGTGTTAGGAAAGTACGTACCGTTAAGTTTTTGGGTTAGGAAACCCCCGTTGAATCAAATCCGGTAAGCTTGAAAGGTTCGCTTGCGCGGGTCAAACTACCCGGATCTTTGGCACTGTACTTTGCAATCACCTTAGCCTTGAATGTACACTTTGCTCCCCACAATAGCAGTTTGCAAATCTGCAAAAATCTGCACTCTTGCCCACAAAAATGATCAAAAAAAAACAAAAAGAATATATTTTTTTAAATATATACAAAAAGAATATTAACCCGAATAACAAGAAAGAAAATACGCTACCGTCTCCCCGGCAACGGCGCCATTTGATTGGAAGAATTAAAGTTAACCGCAATCAAGACGGTGTCGCTATGCAGCTAGCCGGTTGAGCACGGGTCGATCCACAGGGAGATGGTTGTATGTCCTTTCTTGTTTTAGACGAGTCAATAAAGAATCTGTATGAGTTTGTTCAAACCTATGTGTTTATTTGCAAGTATAAAGTTGTTAAGAAAAGATACGATAATGTAAGCTAAAGAAATCCGTAATCAAAACCTTTGAGCCGAGTCTTGACCAATTGAAGCTGGAGCAATCGGCAACAACGTGGATTAGGGGATTTAAGCGCGGTATTCGTGGAATACGGCTTATTTACCCTTGTCCTTCCGTTCTTGTCTCTTGCTTTCGCCTCTGACCAAACCGAACGCAACCGGTCGCGGTTAGGAATCACCGTTACCTTGTCAGGGTAGGGTGCCTAACGGAGCGCTTGCGTATGGTTTGGGCGGAGTTCAATGGAAAATAACGGGAAAAGGAAATGAGAAAAGAAAATCTTAACTTACAATACCGTATTTATTCTTAACAACGATAATTACATTCATTCACAAAAAAGAACCAAAAAGAGAGAACAAAAAGAAAAGAAAAGATTACAAGTAATTAAGTGCATGAATATAAATTGCAAGAAAGTAAAGCAAGGTAATAAAAAGCAAGTAATAAATAAGCAATAAAAAGAATTAGAAACTAGAACTCAAGACAAGCATGTGATCAATAGCCAACCCTTAAACTTGCAAGCTCAATCAAGAGGTTGCAAGATCAAGAGAAGGGTAGAGATCGCATGTGAAATGAAGTGCTAATTTCATAAGAAAATACGACCCTTGAGATCAATAACTAACCCTTAACCATTCAAGCTCAATGAAGAGGTTGAATGATCAAGAGAAAGCAAGAATCTCAAGGGGAAGAAGAAACAAAAGAGAATGATACAAAAAGCCCTCATCTTCATTGATCTCCCACTCAAAAAGCTCTCACTACAATTTTCATGGAAAAAGAATGAAGAAGAAGAAGAAAAAGACTAAATCCTAAAAAGAAAGAAGAACAAAGAATCCCCCTTGGCTTAGCTCAATTCTGGAGTATTTATAGGCAGGGAATGGGAAACCTAGGGCAACAATCTGCCCTAAATAAAAGTACCAAACTACCCCCAAAAGACGACAGAGTGAGGAGCCTACATGGCCGCGGATCCGCGGCCTAGACCCCCTTTTGGCCGCGGATCCGCGGCCTTATTGATGAGTTGGGTCTTCGTCTTTTGGGTGCTTTCCTGGTTTGTATTTGTCTGCTATGTGGTATATGCATTTTCTCAGAAACTCTTCACAATTATTCCAGAATTTTAGTAGAACAAAAAGGTGATGTGATGTGGATCTTTTGCCATGATTTCCTCGAGCTCCGCGTAGATTTCTTGGATCTTGTGTTGACCTAGAGCTTTGTGCATGACATGACAATCGATTTGCCATCTTGTCCCTTAACTGGTATGTGGCAACACATGGATAGAGAGCTGAGACCGTGTTTTATCTGTTGTTGGCAGTAATCCGGAATTTGTCGTACTTTTCCATGATATTTATTGTTCAGAGCCGAGAACCTGTATTCTGCAATTATGTAGCAAACACTGATTAAAAGTACCTACCTATAAACACACGAGCATAAGAATGGGCGGTATAAAATGCAGTATTCTGTTATGAACATTTAGCCTGGTGAAAACAGAGGCTGTTGGTTTGGCAGTGGGCGACCCGCTGACAGGGGTCGTCGTAGCAGTGAGCCGGTCGAAGTCCGACTTCTTGTTCACTTCCGGTGCAGGTATTGGTGCAGAGAAGCTTGTAGGTGGGATCATGGTCCCGAAGAACAGGCCAGTGGTGGCTTGGGTCACCTGGTCTACCGACAGAGCGAGGAAGGAAGCCGCTTGGGTCCCATATGCTACACCTCCCAGTGAGGTGGAGCGTCCGTTGCAGTGGTACTTCGAGCAGTTGGTGCAATTAGAGGCCATTGAATCTTGAGTTCTGCTCCAGGCAAAAGACTAAATCTTAGTAACTTGAGATCCGAAGGCAACCATTAATAAACCGCGACTGGTTCGCGAAGACGACACACGAAGTGTGGAGTGGAAAGAGGAAAAGGTCCCACCGGGCGTGCCAGAATCTGTTCCCCTCCGAAAGACGGCGCACAGGACCGCGATGTCCTGACGCTGAGATTCGGGGCAGATTCTATTTGGTTTTATCCGTCCACCTCTCCGAAGATGCCAAGTTGATTTATGGCACCGTGTATCGGAGGTTTAGACGGATGCGGCCGATGTAGCAGACTTCGTCAGATTCCCCCACAGCGTGAGAGGTTTTTGATTGTGGGGACGCTCTTCCCTGCAGGCGCAAGCCCCTGCAGTTAATTACGCTACCGCATCGCGGTAACAACTTTCTCCTTCTCCATAATTTCACTTCGTGTCGTGGGTGTTTGTTTTGTTTGTGGTTGCCCGTGGATTGTATACGGAGACTGAGTAATGCCGTCGCCCGTAGGACGCGGATTAGTCCAGATCCGTATTTACTTAGATTTGGGTTTGGTGTTTTAGTTTAAGGATGCATTAGTCGCGTTGCGGCTAAGATCAACTTAAACGGGACCGTTTAGATCCGGCAAAAGAGCATTTGGGAGCTCTATTGTTCCAGTTTAGGGGCGTAGTGGTCCCTGTTCCAGTTTAGGGACGTGGTGGTACGTCCCTGTTCCAGTTTAGGGACGTTTCGGTCCAACATTAGTTTAGGGACGTTTCGGTCCGATATTAGTTTAGGGACGTTTCGGTCCAAATTAGTTTGTGGTCGTTGGGACCCGTCACCTCTCTGACGTCGTTGAAGGATTACAACGACAGATGTCAGAGGAGTTCGGAGATGTACCCTCGAACCAAAGTAAATTGATCTAAGAAAGCAATCTTGCTCAGTCAACTTAATTTAAGGACTTATGGCCAAAATTGGGCTTAGTCCAGTTTCAACATTTTTTGTCTTTAGCCTTTGCTAGGGCTTTACCCCCTTTTTAAAATGCATAGCATTTTTTTATTAGGCCTATTAGGTCTTTTAATTGGGCTTTGTCCCTTTTCTTTAATAATGCAGAGCATTAAATATTCTGACAGTGCCCTACGTGGCTTGTCAGGCGCTTTGCGCTAAGAACTGAGCGCAAACTCATATGGTGGTGACACGTGTCACGCTCTGGTTAGCGCAAGCGCAATAGCGCAGTGCGCTGCGCTAGTGCGCTGCGCTGTTGACACGTGGCGCGCTCTGGTGAGCGCAAGCGCAATAGCGCAGTGCGCTGCGCTGATGACACGTGGCGCGCTCTGGTGAGCGCAAGCACAATAGCGCAGTGCGCTGCGCTGTTGACACGTGGCGAGCTCTGGTGAGTTGCGCCAATTCCAGAGAGCAAAGCTCTATTTCAAGAGCGTATGGCGCAAGTGGTTCTCTGGCCGACACGTGGCGCTCTCTTAGGAGCGCAACAGCGCAGTTTGTAAGTGCAGAGCACTAAGAATCTTTTAGATTCAAGAAGTGCAAAGCACTATTTAATTTCTTGATCTAAATCAGATCAAAGAAAAAATAAATTTTTCTTTTTTTGTTTCAAGAACCAGAGGTTCATAAAAGTGCAAAGCACTATTTTTTTTTATGTAAAGATCATTGATCTTGTTTTTAGATCAATGATCTATTAAAAGAAATTTCTTCTATTTCATGAAGGTTCTTTACCTTTTTCTTGGAATTTTCTCAGAGTTCTCTCTGTTTGAAGCTCTTGATTTTTTTTTTCAAGAAAATTCCCTTTCCTTCTCCTTTTTTTTTGATTGAGGCCTAGGGTCCTTTTTATAGTGCCCATAAATTAGTTAAATTTGTTAAAGAGATCATTCTCTGGGTGATTTGGGGAATTTTCCCCACCGTTGGATCTTTGATCCAACGGCTTCTGCTTTGCAGAAGAAAATCTTCTTATTTTAACAAGAACAGAAAAGATTTCTTAGAAATTTAATTCTATTTGGCGCAGATGCCCCAGCACGTGACACGTGTCGCGCAGCGCACTGCGCAGCGCAACTGCACTAGTGCATCTGCGCTGACACGTGTCGCGCAGCGCAACTGCGCTAGCGCATCTGTGCTGACACGTGTCGCGCAGCGCAATGCTTGCGCAGCTGAAGCGTTGCTTCATAAAAATAGAGCTTTGCTCTGATTGGGCGCGCCGTCTTGGGCGCTGCGCACCCTGCGCTAACGTGTCTGATTTTGACACGTGGCGCTCTGCGCGCAGCGCAAAGAATCTGAAGCGTTGCTTCAGTTATTAAAATTTAAATTTTCCAAGCAGAGCTTTGCTCTGATTGGGGGGGAGATGAAGCGTTGTTACATCTCCCGCCTCGGAATTTGAACAGAACTTTGCTCTGATTGGGGTAAACAGACGGTGTGTTGGAAGAGTTCCAAACAGGAAACCGTTGCAGACTCGACGATGGAGGCTGAATACATCGCTGCCAACGATGCTGCCAAAGAGGCTGTCTGGATGAAAAAGTTCATCACTGAACTTGGTGTGGTTTCGTCCATTGAGCATCCAATACCTTTGTATTGTGATAACAATGGAGCTGTGGCTTTGGCTAAGGAACCCAGGTCCCATCAAAAGTCCAGACATATTCTTAGGCGGTATCACCTAATCCGGGAGATAGTTGATCGCCGGGAGATCGAGGTCAGGAGAGTTGATACGAAGGACAACACTGCGGATCCACTCACGAAGGCCATTCCCCAGACACAGTTTGAGAGACTCTTCGGGATGTTGGGTATGTGATACTGCAACTGCTGGCCTTAGTGCAAGTGGGAGATTGTTAGTTATATATATGCCCTAGAGGCCATTGTTGTACATATGATGTATATTATAGTGGATGCTTGGATATATATAGAGAGGACTTTCTTGATCAACATGATAGTATGCTATTTGGTTTCACTTTATCTTAACATGTTGACTTGTATTAGTTTACTGTCTTGCTCTCATATGTTGATAAAGCCCTTAGAATATGTACTCGACTACTGGGACTATGATAGCCCTGAGGCTGTTGTCTCGATCATACTAGTGGGGCCAGGGTAGTCAACGAGTACATCCTATAATTGTTCCTAGTCGAGGGTGTATCGAGACGGGGCATCGATACACCAGAGTAGACTAGCGTATACGCATCTTGACCCATATGATGGGTGATGGATGATCCCATATCCATCGATGTTTGACAACAAAGATGGTGTATGGGTGTCAGTGGAGACTGGGTATACTGAATGGACTCGCCGAGAACTCCTAGATGGATTTATACCAATCATCAGATAGCAGTTCTCTGGTGACACTGGTACAGATTAGTCTGTAGACCCGAGATCGTCATAGAGTCTTGTGTGATTCTCACTGTGCTTTGATTTCCACCTTACCGCGTCTAAGAAGGCATGCAAAATGGTGGCTTTTAGGTACAGTCCCGATTCACATAGAGGCAATGAGCGATAGGAGGGGATTCGTCTCTCCCGGTATAGGGAGTTGATGTTGTGCTGTGTTCGATTGGCTATAACTGGAAGTCCCTGGCCAGGGCTGATATAGAGTACTACTGGTAAGTGTTATCAGTAGTTTCTCGACCTGTTATGAGCCTCACATCGATACGACTTATCGGTTACTGGGGTCTGACGTTTACCACCGCTAGACTAGATATGCGACATATCAGACGAAGAGACCGGACTGTACTGTAGTGTTACTGATTGGATTCACAGGAGAATGTACAGGCTTGCTTGTTGATCTTTTGATCGCTCAATACCTGGGTGGCTGTTACGTTTAGCTGACCGCTTGTAACTTGTGGGTGTTTGATATGATCATCACCTACTGCCGGCGTATTGACGATTCTTTAGAGTCCTACACAGAGCTTTCTTGACTCAGGCAAAACGGAGTAGGAGCATATATGAGATATGTGTGGGACCGAGAATATTACGATATGAGATACCGTATTCTATTCTCGCGATATGTGATATCGGCCGGGTATATGTGATATAGCCGGGTCATCGGATCAAGTGTTGATTCGATGAATCTGTACATGTTATATTAGTCGGTTATATACGATATAGCCGGATTGTCGGATCAAGTGTTGATTCGATAATTTAATGTATAATTATATATGTGATATATTGCATTACATTAACTAATATAAGCTCGTTTTATTGATTCATTTTCTCACCGGATAATACATTGATATATATGCGATATATGTTAATTGTATTATTTTCTTTTGTTACAAAAATATATTATATATATGATATATAATATTGTAACAAGTTATGATTACAAATACAACATGATTTGTGGAGATTAAACATAGTTAGGGTTTGATTTGGGTTAGCTTTTTCATGAAGCTTCTAGAAACTTTATTTTGTTTTAAGCTTAGATATTTTGGATTGATATTTTGTGTAGATATTTCTTAACCCAACCCAAACCCTTTACCCTAGTTGATTCTCTACATGAGTTAAGCCACTCATTCTTAACTCAAGGGTTGATTTGTAACCATAGCAATAATTCATTATTCATCACAAAAGGATTATCATCTTCTTCTTCTTCATTCTCTTGAAAGAAAAAGCTTTCTAGCGTTTTGTAAAGTGATGAATTAAAGTGAGAAAATGAAAACAAAAGAGAGCTAAATTCCTACTTCATCATACTCATCTATTCTAGCCACTTAGATTATGGTGTTCACTTCATTAATACTTGATTAGAGAAGTGAGAGCTTGAGTTAAAGATTCTTCAAGGTAGATCATCTTCGAAAAGGAAGACTTCAAGCAAGCATAGATCATTCGGCTTGTGGAGCCTCTCTAGAGTCCGGAAGTTCATGGATCGTGGCGAAGGGACTACTACTCGGAGCTTATGAAGCGAAGGAACGGACTACAAAGGTTGTAATCCCTTTCTCTTAGATGTAAAGTTGTTTACATGCTATGTTAACCCTAATTATCTTGCTAAGATCCTCACTTTAGGTTGTTCGGCACTTAAAATTTTTAAATTCGGCATGGTTGATGCCTTATAGAGCCTTGTGATAGTGCCTAGTAACTCTACAGGATCAAAGATCCAATGATGATTAAAAATCACCAAGATACAGACTTAAATTCTGATTGAGGAAAAACTCCTCAAATTTTTCTAAATAAGAAAGATTGTGCTCTGTAAATCAGAGCACCATTGGATTAAAGATCCAATGGTGATTAAAAATCACCAAGATACAGAATAAGTTCTGTATGGGAAAGTATTTTCCCAATCTTGTTAAAAACAAGAAAAATGTCTTCGGTAAAACAGAAGTCCTTGGATCAAAGATCCAACGGTGGATAAATTCCCCAAATCAATTAAGAAATCTCTCAATGAGAGATTTCCTTAACTGAATCAACAAATCAGCTTCCATTATATAAAGACCCCACTTGTACAGAGAAACCCTCCCATAAACTTTAATTTCAAAAGAAGAGCAAGCAAAAAGAGTCTGAAGAGAGAAGAAAAAAGAAGAACTTTCTTCAAGGTAAATAGAGATTATAGTATCTCATCTGCATACCCAAGGGTTTAACCCTTATAAAAGAACATAGTTCTTTCCCTGGATATGAGATCCATGAGACAAGTCTCTCTCAAATGAGAATTTAATTCTCTTTGGGACGAATTTGTTCTTGGAGATTGAAGATCCAGGGGAGAACAAAGAATTGAATTCTTCAGAAAAATGCATAAAGAAGGAAGTAGCGCCAAGCTCTCCATGTGCCCCTCACGTGGCCGCTACTAAAGTAAAGAGTGCTCAGCACTCATTGGTTGGTGCTCAGCGCCAAGCGCTCCACGTGCCCCTCACTTGGGCGCTGCTAAAGTAAAGAGTGCTCTGTACTCATTGGTTAGTGTTTAGCGCCAAGCGCTCCATGTGCCCCTCACATGGGCGCTGCTAAAGTAAAGAGTGCTCTGCACTCATTGGTTGGCACTCAGCGCCAAGCGCTCCACTTGCCCCTCACGTGGGCACTGCTAAAGTAAAGAGTGCTCTGCACTCGTTGGTTGGCGCTCAGTGCCAAGTGCTCCACGTGCCCCTCACGTGGGCGCTGCTAAAATTTAGAGTACTCTGCACTCATTTGTTGGCTCCCAGCGCCAAGCGTCCCACGTGCCCCCCACGTGGGTTCTGTCTAATATAAAGCGCTCTGCCCATAGAGCCCAAGGCCACAAAGTCTGTTTAGCACTCTATAAAGAAAAAAACAAAGAAATAGGGTGAGCGTCAGAGCCCATGTCAATGCTTAGCATTGTTGCACATAAAAAGGGACCGAGCCCAAACAAGTGTTCAACATTTTATTCAAAACCGAGTGGGCACCTTATTCAAAACCGAGTAGGCTGAGTCCAAGTTGACCAAAAGTCTCTAATTCAGATCAACCGAGCCTATGTGCTCATAATTTTTCCAAATTGGTCTTAGCCCCAAACCCAACTACAGATCTTTCAACCAAAATTGGTTCAAGGGTACATCTCTCCACACCTCTGATACATATCGTTGTAATTTTTCAATATCTTTAGAGAGGTGGAGGGTCCCTGTTCCCCACCGAAAAGACGCGCGAAGACGCGGCGAACGTCTTGCCTGAATTTCGGGGCAGATGCTAATTGGTGCTATCCGTCCACCTCTCCGAAGATGCCAAGTTGATTTATGGCACCATGTATCGAAGGTTTAAACGGATGCGGCTGATGTAGCAGACTTCGTCAGATTCCCCCTCATTTGAGGAGTTTTTGATTGTGGGGACGCTCTTCCTTGCAGGCGTAAGCCGCTGCTGTTAATTATGCTACCGCATCGCGGTAACAACTTTCTCCTTCTCCAGATGGTCACTTCGTATCGTGGGTGTTTGTTTTGTTTGTGGTTGCCCGTGAATTGTATACGAAGACTAATTTATGTTGTCACCCGTAGGGCGTGGATTAGTCAAAATCCGTATCTTCTTAGATTTGGGTTTGGGGGTTGGGTTTAAGGATACGTTAGTCTCATTCGAGACTAAGATCAACTTAAACATTTGTTAAGGATACATTAGTCTAATTTCTAGACTAAGATCAACTTAACAGGATCATTTAGATCCAACAAAAAACCATTTGGCATCTTTTGTTTAGTTTAGGGACATTGCGGTCGATTGTTAGTTTAAGGACATTACGCTCCAATGTTAGTTTAAGGACATCTCGGTCCAATGTTAGTTTAAGGACATCGTAGTCCGTGGGTTTAAAGGGACCCCACAGTCCGAGGTTAGGGACATCGTAGTCCATGAGTTTAAGGACCCTACAGTCCGTAATTTAAAAACGTCATAATCTATAAAGTTTAAGGACATCATAGTCTATGAGTTTAAGGACCCCACAGTCCGTGAAATGTGTGGTTGTCGGGACCCGTCACCTCTCTGAAGACGTTGAAGGATTATAACGACAGATATCAGAGGAGTAAAGAGATGTACCCTCAAACCGGTGTGAGTTGGTTGAAAGATCTGTAGTCCAATTTGGGACTAAGATCTGTTGAAATATTCATGAGCAGATGTGCTCAATTAAATATAAGTTGAGGACTTATGGCCAATATTAGGCTAAGTCTAATAAATGTTTAACATTTTCTTATTCTGGCTATTGAGCTTTTATTTGGGCTTGGCCCTTTTAATAGTGTTTTTGTCTTGTATTGAATGCAGAGCATTCATTAGAGCTCTGGCTTATTAAAGAACAATTTATGTTCTATTGGCACGACACGTGGCGCGCTAGGTGCTTTGCGCCAGTCAAAGAGCGAAGTGCGCTTCTGCCAAGTAGCGCACATGTGAAGGACACGTGTCGCTCCTGGCGCTAAGCGCCAGATGATGGGCGCATTGCGCCAGTTTATGAGTGCTGAGCGCTAATTTATGAGCACATTGCGCTTTCAATTTAGTGGCGCACACGTGGTGCGCGTGGCGCTGAGCGCCAGCCCATGAGCGCAGTGCGCTATTTCAGAAGCGCAAAGCGCAAGTTGCATATGTGGTTGACACGTAGCGCATTTTGGCGCTGAGCGCCGATCCAGAGAGCGCAGAAGCGCTGTTCAAGAGCGCAAGACGCATTTCATGAGCGCAAAGCGCATTTGATCGATTTTATGATCTGAGAACAAGTTTATGTTCTTTTAAAAGAGACTTTGTCTCAAGGTTTAAGAACAACAGTTCTTGTTTTGCAGGAGAGATTTTCAATCTCTTATTTTAATGAAAGGCTTTGCCTTTATAGATCAATGAACTGTGAGAAGAAATATGTTCTTCTTTTATTTCATGATGAGATCTTTTGATCTCTTTTGTGAAAGACTTGTTGCCTTGTAGATCTATGATCTTTTTAAAAGAAAAGAATTCTTCTTTTTATGAGATGATTTCATCTCTGTGTTCATCATTCATCATTTTTACCTTGAAGAAAAAATCTTCTTGCAAGAGCTTGCTCTTTTTCTTTGAGTTTTTTGAAAATTTATGGGGGGTTTCTCTATATCAGACTTGAAGTCTTGGGGCCTTTATATAGGGCAAGCTGATTTGTTGAATCAGTTAAAGAGATCTTTCTCTGATTGATTTGGGGATATTTCCCACCATTAGATCTTTGATCCTAGGGCTTCTGTTTACAGAAGGCAATTTTCTTGTTTTTAACAAGATTGGAAAATCTTTCCATAACAGAATTTTAATTTTGATTTATTAATGATTTATCATTATTGCTAGATCTTTTGATCTAAGGGTAGGGAATTTTTAATTCCAGTGCTAGTGTTCATAACAGATTTTTGCATTTTTATACCGCCCATTTTTGATCATATTGCTTATAGGTAGGTACTCTTAATCTGTGTTTGTTAGATAATTGTAGGTTACAGGTTCTCAGCTCTAAGCAGTGAAATTCATGGAAAAACGCGACAAATGCTGGATTACTGCCAACCACAGATAAAATACGGGTCTCCGCTCTCTATCCGTATGTTGCCGCACACCAGTTTAAGGGACAAAATGGCAAATCGATTGTCATTTTCATGCACAAAGCACAATGTCAACACAAGATCCAACATGTCTACACGGAGCTCAAGGAAATCATGGCAAAAGATCCACATCAAATCACCTTTTGATCTGCTGAAATTCTGGAAAAATTGTGAAGAGCTTCTGAGAAACCACATATACCACACTGAAGGAAAGAGCAAACCAGAGAAACCCACAAAAGTACACAAGCCAATTCCTCCATATGGCCGCGGATCCGCGGCCAACATGGCGCTTTGGCCGCGGATCTGTGGCCCAATAGACTCGGCAGGTGGTTGGTTTTTAGGGGCAGTTTGGTCAGTTCATGTTTATTCAGAATGTTGCCCTAGGTTCTCTGTTTCCTGCCTATAAATAGCCCAGAACTTGCCAAGCCAAGGGGGCTTAATTCTTGTATTAGGTTTAGGATATATTTTGTTGTTCTTCTTCCTCTTTTCATCTTTTCTCCATTAAAAATCTTGTAGTGAGCTTTTTATGAGTGAAGGATGAATAAAAGAGTTATTTTCCTTATCATGCTTGTCTTGTTATTTTGTTAATTGTAATTGCTTGTAATTTTCATTTGCTAATCTAGTTGTTGTTATTTGTTGTTGCTTTTTTCTTGTTCTCTTTTTTCTTTATCCTTAACAACAATGATGCTTAAGCTTGATCCTTGCCAAGGTGAGGTCTCAAATACCTAGTTGTAATCTCCTAACCTCTTTCTTTCTATCTTCCTCCTTTTGTTGTATTTTCTTTTTCTTGTAATGGGTGAGTAGTTTTCTTACTTGTTAGGGTAGGATAAGGAAAATTTGAGAGAAGGAAATCTCTCTCACTCTTTCCTTGCCCAACATCTTAATTCGGACTCCCGTTAATTGAACCACAATCCGCTCCCTACGGCACCCTATCCTACATGATAGCGGTGATTCCTTAGTGAGACCGGTTGTGGTTGAATTAACCGGAGGTTAAGGCTAAGAGCCAAGAACGGACGGACAAGCACCAAAAAGAAGAACTTAAGCATTGGAAAGCCTAGCTTATACTCGCAAGTTCCTTCCTAGTCGTGCTAATCCCCGTTGTTGCCGATTACCGTAACACCGATATTAAGAGTGGCAATGAAAGAAGTGAGCGACTCCTAACTCAAACTAACCTAATCCTAACCCTAACAAGCTCTCTTTATATAACATTTTAGCATATAGTTAATCTCAAACAAACCTGGACATTTGGATTTAACTCGTTAAAGAACATAGAAAAAGATTCACATCTCCCTGCGGACGACCCGTACTCAACCGGCTAGCTACAAGCGAAACCGTCTTGATTGCGGTAATAAACTTCAACACGCAAAAATCCAACAATCAGCTAGCGCACCCGTGCTTTGCACGTGGTGCGCTGCTCAGAGCGCAGCACACGTTGTGCTAGCGCACCCGTGTTTGACACGTGGCGCGCAGTGCGCCTAGCGCTAGCGCGCACATGGTGCACTGTCTAGGGTGCAGCGCAGCCAGCGCTAGCGCACACATAGTGCACTGCCTAGGGCGCAGCCTGCGCTAGCGCACCCAGCGCTAGCGCACACATGGTGCGCCTGCTTCAATTTTTGAAATTCGAATTTCAAACAGAGCTTTGCTCTGATTGGGGGAAACAAATGCCCCCCCACCGTTGCGCTCACGTGGTCCACACGTGAGTGCGGCGGCGGCGACATCTGCGCCCTTGGATCAACTCAGAAGTTGAAGAGGTGTTTCAATGCTTATAAATAGGACCTTTGGTCCTCTAGATGATTCTATTCATCTCCTTCTTGTTTTCTGAGAATTTCATACTCCCACAGAGCATAGCTTTCCTGTTTAAGAACTTTTCAAGAGTAAAAACTCTGTTAAAATTTTATATAAAATTTAAATCTTTTAATAAACTAGGGTCTTACCCATTAACAGAGCCTTGCTCTTCATAGATCTTTGATCTAAAGAAAATCCTTTTGGGGGTTTCATTAACAGAGCTCTGCTCTCTAAAAGGATTTTGCTTATGATTTCTTAATCCATTAATGGAGCTTTGCTCCTTTCAGATCATATAGAAGAACTCTTAAGAGTTTGTTCATGGATCTTGAAGATCAAAAATGAAATTTTATTTTTGATGGATTATTCTATCATCTTCTCAGAGCAAGGCTCTTCTTGAGGAATTTTATTCTTTCATCATTAGACTTTGACAGATGTCTGTCTAGTGAAGAGCGCTGCTCTCAGTGGGAGTTTTACTCCTCTGCCCGAGGGCTTTCTCATTTAATGAGAATCTCTTAAGGATTTCCTCATTTAATGACAGCCTCATCCAATGATGAGACTGTTTTATTAGTGATGAACTGTCATCTAGATTTTGTGGGTCCCCTTTGGTCCCTTTTAACTGCATTGCAGTGCGGTACGGATTTATAGTACTTTGTAATAGAATTTAATTTATAGCATGGGCGGCTGAAAATTCACTCTTTTTCGCGTAGGCATTATGTCTTCCGACACCTCCTTCCCGTTCATTCGCTCAGAAGGCGGGTTCCCTGAAGCACCCGTAGACCGTGAGGTTTTCGCGTTGATAAAGACCATGACCCGGAGCACAAGAGTCTTCATTTATGGGGTAAATGGTACGACCAAATTATCATGGGCCGACAGAGCTTTTCCTGTGCAACACCCTCGGAGCCTATTTCAGCGATTGCTTATGCAGATGCGCCTCCGATAAATTACACTGTGGAGGAGGTCAACTGGACTTCGGAGGGTCTCCTTCGGCCTTCTATTTCCGTAGTACCCGTGCAGCCGCCGGTAGCTTTGGACATCCTAGGGCGACGCATATGTCAGGGCGAGTTGCGCCCTTAAGGACAGCCGTACAATGTAGGACTAACTCCCCGTCACCCAGCCGGGTATTTGCAGTGGGCCCAGTATATTTTATCGGCGAGGAAATCACAGTTGATGAAGCTCAAATTGTATCCCGCCATTTATGCTTCTTTGTTTCAATATTCCACATCCCCTACATAGTGGGTCAGGGCCTTTCTGGAATAGTGGAACATTCCGACCCACACTTTCCTCCTATCAGATCGAGAAGTCTCCATTTCTTTGGAGGAGTTTGTAGAGGTCTCGAGTTTACCCGTTAGGGGGGAACATTATGAGGAATTGCTTCCCCCGGATGAGTATGTTTTCGCTACCAAATCCATGGTAATGGGTCTTACTCCCGAGAATGCTATTCAACACCAATTTCCGAGCTTGATAAAGGTGTTGAATATGTATGAGAACCTCTCTCTCACATCCGAAGGTCGTGGAGTTAATTTTACGGCTTTTATCGCTGATTTTCTTCGCCCGGAAATATTGAAGGAAGAAGTCGATAAATTCACCAGTCTTGACGACCCCTTCGGCTTGGGTTTAGGTAATCTGCCAGCTACGGAGGCGGATCAGAAGAGCTTCTTTCTACCTGATACCCCGGTCATCCCTTTTACAGAGCTGGCGGCTCCTGGGATAGACGAAGAAACGTTCTTTTTAGGGTTCCTTGGATTGTGGCTGAGTTGGTTCGCGCTTTCCATGCACCCTCGTCATATGAGGCTGTCCGTCTTCTATCCTGCGCATCGAATGGTTGTCGGGATACAAGTGGCTGTGGGGATTGCTGGGTTAGCCCATATATATTACGGCCTCAGCTTGGCAGCTAATACCACTGAGCCAGGGGTGCAGTCGGTAAATTTCCCAATGCATTATTTCACATCATGGCTTGAGTTACACGTGCTAGGCGTCTTTGGCATCCACAAGATGCCAGGTTTTTATGACAGGTGCAGGTTCCTTCGGATCATGCGACTGGTTGGCGCTTCTATCGTAACTCCGACGCAACGGGAAGCTAGAGGCTTGCTTCTTCGCCCGCGCACGGTTGGGGCTGGCATGTCTTTTACTGATAAAGTTTTGATCGTCGGCCAAGAGTCAGGGAAGACGGTGCTGCTACTGCAGGATATATTTAAAGACGGGGCCTCTGTGTTGAAAGCTCGGGAGATCCTTCATCTGTACTCCATCAGGCCGGGCTTTCTTGTATTCAGGCAAAATGATGCGGCGTTATTCATGAGATACAACCCGCATCGTTTCACCCAGCAGCCGAGTTACAATCAGGGCGTCCCACTTTAGGCTTTCTTGGCCAAACCTGCTGCTACCGAAGAGGGAATGCGGAGCGCACTGCATCATTTCATGCGCTTGAACACAGGCTCCAACTTCTTCATCAGTGAACCGAGTTGTGTTCCGCAAGCCCTGAATGTGTATGTGGCGTGGTACCAACATTCGATGGGTGCCATCATTAGAGAGGAAAAACGATTACTGCTTGATCGCAAGGGCACAGTGACGGCTGGTGATCGAAATGTTCCTCTGAAGCGACGGAACATTGTTCATCCTTCCTTGAGAGAGGTCACTGCAGTTGAGCCCCCACACGTGCTAAGCCCTACGTGCGGGTTGCCCTCATCTAGCATGCCTAAAAAAGAGGTGGTTGTCGCGTCCCCCGAGTCGGACGTAGGAAAAGAAATTGGGACTCGTCGTCCAAAGGCGCCTGCTAAACGCAAACTCGTGTTATCGGCCACTGGCGCTCGTCCTCAGAAGAAAAAGAAACAAGTACTTTCTTTGGACACCATATTAGTCTCGACGCCTCCTGCTCCGTCTAGCAAAGTCTTGAGCGAATATGGGACCAATGAGGGTTTATTCGGGACGCTCGATGATACCGATTTGGAGGCTGCCATCGAACCTTCCAAACAGTCAGCTATCTTCGAAAAAGAACTGGCCGCCCTTGCACAGTCAGGTATACATTACCCTTATCTGTCCGCTGTTTATATATATATTTTTTATCATGCTTTGACCGACGCTTGCTGTTTTAACAGGTGCCTCCACAGAAGAAGCTATTGCTGCATCACTTAAAACCTTTGGAGAGGAGGAAAGGCTTCGCGTCTCATTGCCAACAGAGGCTTCGCTTGAACGACCGATGATGGATACCGTAACGGTTCCGGAGTTAAAACCTAGCTCTAGTGATAATATCTTCTTGGCGAAGGTCCTGAAGAAGTCTCCTCTCCCTATCAAAACCGAGAAGCAGCCCAAAAAACAGACGGCAAGGGGAAAGAAGCGATCTTCTGCAATCACTAGCTTTGGACCAAAGCGGGGGAAGAAGACCATTACTAGTCCATCGAAAGACGGTCTTCTTTTTCCTGGTTCATCTGCCGAGGAAGCCGCACAATTGGCTGAGGCTATAAGACGCTCACAAGATGAATCCGAGAATGTAAGGATCTCGAAGAGGCCTTACCCTGCCATCATCTTTTATAAAGACCCTCCGTGGATACGGCGGCTATTCATAGGCCCTTTGGAAGAATGGGGCGAAAGGGCTCTTAAGCAGGCCGTCTCAGCCGATGCCGATGATGCACTTTTATTGTAGACTAGTGGCCACGAGTCTACTCTCGAACCTCGGCGAGCATACCTCCTCAGGAAGGAGCGTCGACTTGAACAAGCCATACTAGAAGCTCCCTTGCGCATCGGTATGTTCATGTATCTCTTTGTAATATTTTGTATTGCTTGTATACATACATACATACATACATATATATATATATATATATATATATATATATATATATATCCTTATCCTCTTACAAACTTTGCAGGGACTTCGGTGATGGCAGAGGAGCCGAGTCCAAGTCACGCCCTGACTATGGACTTCGCAGATATCCCCGATAAGGCACTAATCAGTGTGGAGGGGGTTGACGCAATTGTTGTTCCTACGATGGAGCTTCCCATGGTGATTCCTGCTCCCCAGGTGATTGCTCCTCCGAAAGAGGCATCTTCATTGGCCGCGGATTCAATGGGTCTCTCTGGGGATGGCCCGGAGACTGCGGGATAGGTAGTCAAGGCCACCGTCCTTCCATTGGAGCCTGTAGCAATGGTTACTGCTTCTCCACCGGAAGTTACTATACCGGCCCACATCCCTGATGATGTGCTTGAGAGCATGGAGGAGGGTGAGGCAGTCGCTGCATCCAGTGATGCCCTTGTTATGGTCTCGACCGGCGACTCACCAGGTAGATTTTGGGTCATTACTTTTCTTTTTATTCTGCAATCCCCTTCAATCTTTCCTGACAGTATTTTTCTCGTATCTAATGCAGGTGTGATGAGCGTTAAGGTTGCGCTACCCGAGGCAGCGCCATTAGTTACCGCTTTGACGGTGACCACTCCTCTACCTTCTCTTGTACCATCTCAGATGTTGGAAGGTGCGGATTTGTGACCATCAGTTTATTTCTAGGCTGTATAATTTATGTACTGACATTGCATTACTGCGTCCTTGCAGGAGTCCTTTTTGATCACCTGTATCAGGTGCTACACCCACACTTCTCTTTCCAGTCAGAGGTTAGTCCGCCCGCTGGTGTCGGTGAGTATCTTTTCTAACCGACGTCCTTTATTTAATGGTCAGTCATGTTATTGCTAATTCTTCTTTGCATTGCTCATAGCCTTACAAATTGAAGGGGGGGTCAAGGGTATCGCCGCGCCACCGGAACTCCCAGCTTTGCCCCTTGCAACCGGTATAGTAGACTCTTTTGTTCATATATATTTTTTATTTCTTAAGCCGACATCTGATTGTGATTTGTTTTGTAGCGGTCACATCGACTCCAGCCCCGTTTGAGTCTCGAGTCACAATGCTAGTGGGCCCCTTTTCTCGACGTGTCTCGAAAGGCGCCGCAAATAGTCTGCGCATATTACGCGACTACATCAAGGAGCTTAATGTGGAGACTCCCACATTCGCTGCAGATTTTGCCGCGGAGGTTAATCCCATGCTGGCGATGCTCGTGAACTTCCATAGTGAGGGCGTCGTTGAGTCTTGGGTTAACCACTGCAGGAAGATTAAGACCTGCCTGCATAAGCTTGAGCTTATGCGTCCTGCCCCTAAGATTCAGGCTTTGAACTCCCAGCGGGCCGCATGGGTCGAGCAGAGTGTTTCTTTCCTCCGCCATTTCGAACAAGAAGTGACCTCGAGGCGGAAGAAACTCGAGGAGGCTTCGGGTGAATCTGCCCGGCTGCGCGCCCAAGTTAAAGCAAACGCCACGCAACTAAGAGCTGCTTTTGACACCTTGCAGCAATGTATCTCGGACGGGCTTATATTGAGGTGGAAGCTCGACTCTATCGAGCGGGTTACGCAAATTCGCGAAGCTGCCCAACGGGAAATCGATGAGAAGATTTCATCTTGCAGCAACGGGCTCGAATCAAAGCGGAGCTGGCTGCGGTGGCTGACCTTGAAAAGGAGTTGAGAGGAGTGCGCGAGCAACTGGCTGACTTATTAAAAACGCCTCCTTCTTAGTAGTTGTCTTTGTATCAATTAAACACTTGTAATCTTTGAATAACATGTATCCATTTTTTATTCTTTTATACGATGTATCTTGTATTCAATTGAGCTCATGAATAAAGACACATTTTTCTTATATCCCACTATCGTTTTCTTCTCTTTGCCGTGTTGTTGGTATGTTACTCTGGCAAGTGTGGCCTGTAGATAATAAAGAACATTTCATCTTGAACTCTCCGAGAGGTAGTGATGGCTTAGGAAGCAGGTTCAGTTCTGCTACCTAAGATTTTTCAATTTCATGAGCCGTGAGGGTCTTATGAAGACTTTTCTCCCTACGAGTCGAGAGGATCCCATAGGTGTATTTTCTCCTTAGGAATCGTGAGGATTCTTAAGCGTGTTTTCTCTTGAGAGTCGTAAGGATTTCACAAGAGAATTTTCCCTCCTACAAGTCGAGAGGACCCGTAAGCGGTTGTTTCCCTCCTTGTCGAGATTCGACTTTGGATAGTGTGGCCCATGAATAGTATGCAAAAGTCCATTTTGGACCGACTTGCAGGGCCCTAGTGCTTAGGAAACCTGTTCTTATCCCCATTGCCTAAGGCTTTTCCCTACGAGTCGAGACGAATCGAGATGTTCTCGCAAAGACACTAATTTCCCCACGAGTCGAGACGAATCGAGTAGTTCTCGCGAGAATATCCTAACGTCACAGTTAACCTCTGCTCTTTACGACAGAGGTCCGTTAGGGTTTGTGGTACTAGGGTTTTGTCCGTCGTACCGTCGCGTTGGCTGATGTATTCCTCGATGGGCAATCTTGCTGTTCGAGTAGCTATGCGACTGTCGTGTCTCTGATCCCTTCGGAGGCTGGACAAGACGTCTTCAAGCAATCCTCCTCAGCAGTTTGACCGTCGGAAGAGCAAGGGTTAGGAATTTCGCCATGCCGCTTTTTACTTGAGGGTAGGCTCATTTTAGAGAGCCCCGATGAGTCATAACCACTCCGCGCTGGTGTGGGATGATCTCTGATAGTCTTTCAGATTTTATATGAGTTGCCGTCAAGACCCTGAAGCTAGGAATTTGGCCTTCGCTTCGTTTGCTGGCGTTGCGTCTGCTGTATCGAGACGAATGTCGCGGTTGTCTCTAGCTTGTTGGTGAACCGTCGAGGTTTGGAACTAGGGATTTTGCCGTGGCTCCGTTGTTTGATTGTCGCGTCTGAATCCTGCTGGAGGAAAAATGCTGTGGTGACATCTCGTCTGCTGTATCGAGATGAACGTCGAGGTGGTGACCACTCCACGCTGGTGTGCGATGATCTCCGATAGTCTTTCAGGTTTTATATGAGTTGCCGTCAAGACCCTGAAGCTAGGAATTTGGCCTTCGCTTCGTTTACTTTGGTGTGTCTGAATCCTGTTGGAGGAAGGACACTGTAGTGACATCTCGTCTGCTGTATCGAGACGAACGTCGAGGTGGTGACCACTCTGCGCTGGTGTGGGATGATCTCCGATAGTCTTTCAGGTTTTATATGAGTTGCCGTCAAGACCCTGAAGCTAGGAATATTGCCTTTGCTTCGTTTGCTAGCATTGCGTCTGCTGTATCGAGACGAATGTCGTGGTTGTCTCTAGGTTGCTGGTGAACCGTCGAGGTTTGGAATTAGATATTTTTCCATGGCTCCGTTTTACTGATGTCATATATTCCTGCAGAGACACTGATTTCTCTGCGGGTCAACACGAATTGAGAGGTTCTCGCCAAGGATGCTGATTTCCCTGAATCGAGGTTTTGCCAAGGACACTGATTTTCCTGGGGTCGGTTGACTTGTTTTCGAGACGAAGCTGTGTGGATGAAGTATTTTCGAGACGGGGTCATGTGGATGACGTATTTCCGCGACGGGGTCAGTTGGATGACGTATTTCCGAGACGGGGTCATGTGGATGATGTATTTCCGTGACGGGGTCATTTGCTGACTATATCCGCGATGGGGTCATGTAGATGACGTATTTCCATGACGGGGTCATATGGATGACGTATTTCCGCGACGGGGTCATGTGGATGACGTATTTCCGCGACGGGGTCATGTAGATGACGTATCATCTGTTGTAATGAGACGAATATCGAAGTGGTCTCCAAGTTTTCTGGGAATCATCGAGATTTGGAGTAGGGGCTTTGCCGTAGCTCCAGGGTTGATTACAGTGTCTGAATCCTGCTGGAATGGGGAGGAACGCTGTTGATGATCTCTAGGCTATCCCTGAACCGTCGAAATTTGGCTTCATTTTCTGATGGAGCTTGGGGAGGGAAGGTGTGATTCCTTCTTTGTTTGGGCCGCTGGATTGTATACAGGGATTGATGTGATATCACCTGTAGGGCATAAATTTTATTTATATTTTTTTTATTTCTTTCCGCGATGCTCTAACATTTCATCTTTTATATCGCGAAGGTCGTGATTGCCCAATCATTTCGGCTATTTTTTGCGGTGCCCAATCATTTCGGCTATTTATTTTATTTTTACTCGCTGCTTTTTATTGCGAGTTGCCCAATCATTTTGGCTATTTTGCATGCATATATTTTTACTTGCTGATTTTTTTGCAAGTTGCCCCATCATTTTGGCTATTTCATATGCATGTGTGGCTCGCTAATTTCTTTGCTGCAAGCTTGGAGTTAGACGCCAATTTCGGCATCAGCGCCGCTACAACTGGAATATTGCCAGGAGCGAATCATCATTTGCCTCTGTCGATGTCGATCAAAGGTGGCTTAGCAAACAGGGTTAGGATCCTGTCGACTAAGGCTTTTGACTTCATGAGCCGTAAGGGTCTCATAAAGGTATTTCTCCCTACGAGTCGTGAGGATCTCGTAGGTGCGTTTTCTCCTTAGGAATCGTGAGGATTCTTAAGTGTATGGTCTCTTATAAGTCGTAAGGATCTTACAAGAGTGCTTTCTCCTTATAAGTCGAGAGAGCTTACAAGGGTTGTTTACCGTGTAGACATATCCCTAGTCACGGATGAGACTTTGTTAGGAAAATGTTTATTCGTGTCCGTGGATTGTATACAAGGGTCAGCATTGAGCCACTTGTAGGGTGAAATTGAAGGTTGTGGTGGCCGCTTAAGAACATGTTCAAATCCCTGTAGCTTAATACTTTTGAATCTTATGAGCCGTGAGGGTCTCATAAGAGGGTTCTCCTTACGAGTCGTGAAGATCTCGCATGTGTAATTTCTCTTTAGGAATCATGGGGATCCCTAAGTGTGTTGCTCCTTTGTGAGTCGTAAGGATCTCACGCAGGTGGTTTCTCCTTACAAGGTCGAGAGGACCTTGCAAGTGTCTTTTAACGAGATTGCGCCCTTTCGAGTTTTCATAAAAACTCGCCGGTAGCCCTGCTGTTTTTAGTCACGGAGCCCTCTCCGGTTTTCATCCGTGCCCATTTTGCTTACGGACATACCTTTTTTTTGTCAGTCTTGGGATGCTGCAATCCACAATAGTTTATCGACGTCTCGGTCAACAGCTAGTTTTAGGACATAGTGGTCCATCATTAGTTTAAGGACGTTCCGGTCCGACGCCAGTTTTAGGACATAGTGGTCCATCGTTGCCGTATTAGAGGTGAATTTCTAGTTTACTGACTTTACGGTCCATGGGGCTTTCTCTATGAATGAGCACGATGCCCCTGGCATGTCCACCTTTTTAGGGGCATGAGGTTGTGGCGGGTTCACCTTCCAGTTTTCTGATAATGCGAACTTGCCTTATTGGTATTGGTCCTCAATCCAGCCTTTGAAGACGAAGCAATCTTCGATTGGATGGCTTACTGCTTGGTGGTAAGGGCAGTAATTAGGATTGTTGACATCGTCTGGCTGCAACGGACATTTTGGATCTGGCAGATTGATGAGTCTGTTGCGCACTGCCAGCTTGAACAGTCTCCTCGTTTTATCTTGGGGAAACGAGTAAAGACGTCCTAGTCTCTCCTCGAGGGATGGGCATGGACGCATATTGTTTTGGTGAACAACCGGCTTTAAGTTGCTCGGCTGTTGTTGAGTATTGGCGACGAAGGTCGCTTTCCTCTTTCCCTTCTCGTTCCGTGGCTCCGGTTTTGGAGGAGACAGTCTATGACCCATCTGGTCCATTTGGTCCAGCTTGTCAATCAAGGCCTGGAAAGTAGTTGGCTTAAAAAACATCATGAACTGGGAGATGGTCGCTTGCGGATCAAGAGTGCCCACAAACATGCCCACCGCTGGCGCTTCTTCGATGCGCTGTTCGCATTTCGACCGCAGATTCCGCCATCGTATTGCGTATTGAACCTAGGTTTTGCCTGGCTTCACCCTGGCATTGATCAATGCCGTTATTGGGGTGCGTTCACTAGCACTCGCGAATCGCTGGATGAATAATAGCTCCATTTCTGTAAACATTTTGACGAAGTCATCGGGAAGCTCCGAGTACCACTCGAACGCTGTCTCCGACAAGCTGCCGACGAACTGGCGAAGTAGAAGTTTATCATCACCTCCAGTGTTGCCGCAATGAGCCCTGAACTGAGCGACATGTTGATGGGGATTGCCTGTCCCCTTGTACACATGGAATTTGGGGATCGTGTATTCCGGCGAGTACTTTATTTGATCATACCAGCCTGGGTATGGTCGCCCAGTTTTAACAACTTGACCGGCCGCTTCGTTCGCTGGGTGAGCTCGTATTTGTTGATCTATATAATCATCGAGCATGGCTTTTGAGATGGTTTCCTCCTTGGTTGCTGACAGAGCCGCCGGAGGATTTGATGTCTTTCCTCTATCATCTTCAATTATTACTGGAGGGTCTTCGGCTGGAGGGACCGGCTGGATCATCATGCCCACCACATCTTGGAATAGAAGAGCCATTTGTTTTATATTGGCTGCTTGTTCTGTGGCCTCTTTGTCCTTCTTCTCAAGCATTCTCCGAAGGAACTCAGTATCAGTTTCTTGTTCCTGACGCTGCTCCGAGGTCTTTGGATTTTCTTTTGGCTCAGTGAGTGCGGCCATTGCAGTCAACATTTCTTGGAGCTTCTGTTGCTGTTCCTGGGCTTTTGTCACGGATCGGTAAGCGGTCGGTGACCCGTAGAAGCGCGGCTATCCTCTTTCCCGGACGCCATATAAATAGTGTGCACCACCATGCCCCCAGACTTGGGGCGTTTGGGCTCAGCGTCTTTACGGTTTGCCGTAGTCATAGGGGCATTCTCCGACCTCCTTCTTTTTTGAGTGGTTAACGTTGAGGGAGCCGTTGCAGTGGGCACCCAGGTAGCTGCCGCCTTTTGTGGCTTGACAAGACGGTTCTCTTCTTGCTGAATCTTTGCTTTCTTCTGTCGGCGAGAGTAATCTTGATCAATTACTGAGCCTTGAACCTGTCGCTATACTTTGTAAATTTTGGAAGAAAGCCGCTGAGAGGGTTATTCTGGTTTCGCCTTCGGTGCATTTTCCACGGGTGGAGGGGATCTCTTCAGCACGGCAGTAGGAGAGTTCCTGCGCACCTTGTTAAGCAGCTCGAAGCTGTTCCCAGTTGGAACAGCAGCATCGATCTCCATCGTTGGAGCTGGTGGAGTAAATCCAGACAGAGAGCTGCCCCCAGCCTTCCGTACTCGGCGCCAGTGACGACGGCGAGCATGTTGTGCAGATGGTGTTGGTTCAACGATGGGGATGGCCTTGTCGTGCCCCCTGTTCTGGTGAGGCGCTGCTGGTACCATCCTCTTGAAGACTGACGTTCGTTGAGAAGCAATGTCAAAGAAAGACCTCTGGGCGGGGGAAGTAGCTTTGAGGACTTCGCCTGGAGCGGGAGCCGGAACAGTCAGACTTGTGAAGACCGACCCTTTGGCAGGAGAAGCCGCCTTGACGACTTCGGGAGCAGGGATGGCTATCCTCTTCGGAATAACCTTTTCTGGAATTGCAGGCTGCATCATGGGCCCATATGAACTTTGGCCCAATCTGGCGAAGACTGAGGCGCTGGAGCTGGACGACCCGTCGAGAGGGGTCGCAGTAGTGGTAAGTCGATCAAAGACCGACTTCTTTTGCGCTTCTTACGGCAGCGGGATGTTAATGCTCACTGGTG
This sequence comes from Agapanthus africanus, assembly GCA_030015575.1. Classification (NCBI taxonomy): domain Eukaryota; kingdom Viridiplantae; phylum Streptophyta; class Magnoliopsida; order Asparagales; family Amaryllidaceae; genus Agapanthus; species Agapanthus africanus. Next base: position 489,831,942 of record CM057346.1, on the reverse strand, counting down.
GGAGCATGGTCCCGAAAAACAACCCGGTGGTAGCCTGCGTTACCTGCTCTACCGGCATTGTGAACAGGGAGGCCGCCTAAGGCCCGTAAGTCACTCCTCCGGACGGGACGGAGCGAGAGTTGCAGTTGCAGTTGTAGTTAGCGCATGTTGAAGCTATTGATCTTCTGTTTTCTACACGGAGCAAGACAACAAATCTTAGTACCTCGAACCTAAGGGCAACCATATCAAACCGCGATTCGTTCGCGAACACGACACACGAAGTGTGGAGTAGAAAGAGGAAAAGGTCCCACCGTTCATGCCAGAATCTGTTCCCCGCCGAAAAGACGCGCGAAGACGCGGTGAACGTCTTGCCTGAATTTCGGGGCAGATACTAATTGGTGCTATCCATCCACCTCTCCGAAGATGCCAAGTTGATTTATGGCACCATGTATCGAAGGTTTAAACGGATGCGGCCGATATAGCAAACTTCATCAGAATCCCCCTCATTTGAGGGGTTTTTAATTGTGGGGACGCTCTTCCCTGCAGGCGCAAGCCCCTGCATCGCGGTAACAATTTTCTCCTTCTCTAGATGGTCACTTCGTGTCGTGGGTGTTTGTTTTGTTTGTGGTTGCCCATGGATTGTATACGAAGACTAATTTATGTTGTCACCCGTAGGGCGTGGATTAGTCCAAATCCGTATCTTCTTAGATTTGTGTTTGGGGGTTGGGTTTAAGGATACGTTAGTCTCATTCGAGACTAAGATCAACTTAAACGTTTGTTAAGGATACGTTAGTCTAATTTCTAGACTAAGATCAACTTAACAGGATCATTTAGATCCAACAAGAAAGCATTTGGCCACTATTGTTTTGTTTAGGGACATTGCGGTCGATTGTTAGTTTAAGGACATCTCGGCTCAATGTTAGTTTAAGGACATCTCGGTCCAGGTTAAGGACATCGTAGTCCATGGGTTTAAAGGGACCCCACAGTCCGGGGTTAGGGACATTGTAGTCCATGAGTTTAAGGACCCCACAGTCCGTAGTTTAAAAATGTCATAGTCTATAAAGTTTAAGGACATCATAGTTCATGAGTTTAAAGACCCCACAGTCCGTGAAATGTGTGGTTGTCGGGACCCGTCACCTCTCTGAAGACGTTGAAAGATTACAACGACAGATATCAGAGGAGTAAAGAGATGTACCCTCAAACCGGTGTGATTTGGTTGAAAGATTTGTAGTCCAATTTGGGACTAAGATCTGTTAAAATATTCATGAGCAGATGTGCTCAATTAAATATAAGTTGAGGACTTATGGCCAATATTGGGCTAAGTCCAATAAATGTTTAACATTTTCTTATTCTGGCTATTGAGCCTTTATTTGGGCTTGGCCCTTTTAACAATGTTTTTGTCTTGTATTGAATGCAGAGCATTCATTAAAGCTCTAGCTTATTAAAGAACAATTTATGTTCTGTTGGCGCGACACGTGGCGCGCTAGGCGCTTTGCGCCAGTCAAAGAGCTCAGTGCGCTTCTGCCAAGTAACGCACATGTGAAGGACACGTGTCGCTCATGGCGCTAAGTGCTAGATGATGGGCGCATTGCGCCAGTTTATGAGCGCATTGCTCTTTCAATTTAGTGGCGCACACGTAAGTGACACGTGGTGCGCTTGGCGCTGAGCGCCAGCCTATGAGCGCAGTGCGCTATTTCAGAAGCGCAGTGCGCAAGTTGCATACGTGGTTGACACGTAGCGCATTTTGGCGCTGAGCGCAGGTCCAGAGAGCGCAGAAGCGCTATTCAAGAGCGCAAGGCGCATTTCATGAGCGCAAAGCGCATTTGATCAATTTTATGATCTGAGAACAAGTTTATGTTCTTTTAAAAGAGACTTTGTCTCAAGATTTAAGAACAATAGTTCTTGTTTTGCAGGAGAGATTTTCAATCTCTTATTTTAATGAAAGGCTTTGCCTTTATAGATCAATTATCTATGAGAAGAAATATGTTCTTCTTTTATTTCATGATGAGATCTTTTGATCTCTTTTGTGAAAGACTTGTTGTCTTGTAGATCTATGATCTTTTTAAAAGAAAAGAATTCTTCTTTTTATGAGATGATTTCATCTCTGTGTTCATCATTCATCATCTTTACCTTGAAGAAAAATCCATCTTGCAAGAGCTTGCTCTTTTACTTTGAGTTTTTTCAAAGTTTATGGGGAGGGTTCTCTATATCAAACTTGAAGTCTTAGGGCCTTTATATAGGGCAAGCTGATTTGTTGAATCAGTTAAAGAGATCTTTCTCTGATTGATTTGGGGATATTTCTCACCATTGGATCTTTGATCCTAGGACTTCTGTTTTACAGAAGGCAATCTTCTTGTTTTTAATAAGATTGGAAAATCTTTCTATAACAGAATTTTAATTCTGATTAATTAATGATTTATCATTATTACTAGATCTTTTGATCTAAGGGTGGGGAATTTTTAATTCCAGCGCTAGCACACCCGTGCTTTGCACGTGGTGCACTGCTCAGAGCGCAGCGCACTTTGCGCTAGCGCACCCGTGTTTGACACGTGGCGCGCAGCGCACCTAGCGCTAGCGCACACATGGTGCACTTCCTAGGGCGCAACGTAGCCTGTGCTAGCGCACCTATGTTTGACACGTGGCGCGCAACGCGCCTAGCGCTAGCGCACACATGGTGCACTACCTAGGGCGCAGCGCATCTGGAGCTGTATCTGAAGCGTTGCTTCAGTTTTTAAAATTCGAATTTCAAACAGAGCTTTGCTCTGATTGGGGGAAACAGTCCCAATAACCAATAACTCTTGGCGTACCCTCAAACTGATGAGCCAAAATCCATGGACTATGATGTCCTTAAACACAAACTATGATGTCCTTAAATTAAGAACCTTATAGACTATGATGTCCTTAAACTACGGACTATGATGTCCCTAAGCCATGGACTATGATGTCCTTAAACATGGACTATGATGTCCTTAAACTTATGGACCGCAACATCCCTAAACTAAACTCTATGGACTATGATGTCCTTAAACCAATAATGGACCGCAACATCCATAAACTAAACTCTATGGACTATGATGTCCTTAAACATGGATTATGATGTCCTTAAACTTACGGACCGAAACGTCCCTAAACTAACAATGGACCGTAACGTCCCTAAACTAAACTCTACGGACTATGATGTCCTTAAACCATGGACTATGATGTCCTTAAACTTACGGACCGAAACGTCCCTAAATTAACAACGGACCGAAACGTCCCTAAACTAAACTCTATGGACTATGATGTCCTTAAACCCAATGGACCGCAATGTCCTTAAACTAATGATGGACTATGATGTCCTTAAACCCAATGGAGCGCAACGTCCCTAAACTAAACTCCATGGACTATGATGTCCTTAAACCCAATGGACCGCAACGTCCTTAAACTAAACTCTATAGACTATGATGTCCTTAAACGTGGATTATGATGTCTTTAAACCCAATGGACCGCAACGTCCCTAAACTAAACTCCATGGACTATAATGTCCTTAAACCCAATGGACCGTAATGTCCCTAAACTAAAACAATAGAACCCAAATGCTTTTTCGTTGGAATAAAAGTGATCCTGAACCACCGTTAAGTAGATCTTAGTCTAATATCGGATTAACGTATCCTTAACAAACATTTAAGTTGATCTTGTTCTCAAACGAGGTTAACTATTCTTAAATCAAACCAAACCCAAATCTAAGAAAATATGGATTTGGACTAATCCCCGTCCTACGGGCGACAACACAAATTAGTCTCCGTATACAATCCACGTGCAACCAAAAATAAAACAAAAACACACGACATGAAGTGACCTTCTGGAGCAGGAGAAAGTGGTTATCGCTACGCGGTAACGTAATTAACTGTAGGGGCTTGCGCCTACAGGGAAGAGCGTCCCCACAATCAAAAAACCCTCACAACAAAGGGGAATCTGATGAAGTCTGCTACAACGGTCGCATCTGTTTAAACCTTCGATACATGGTGCCATAAATTAACTTGGCATCTTCGGAAAGGTAGCCAGATAAAACCAAATAGTATCTATCCCTAAATTCAGGCAAGACGTTTGTCTTCCCGGTTTCCGGCGGTAAACAGACCCGTCAAAGATCAAGGAGATTATGGAAATGCCCGCACCAAAAACTCTCAAACAACTGCGGTCTCTTCAAGGAAAGCTTGCGTATATCCGGCGGTTCATAGCTAACCTTTCCGGCAAATGCTGCCCCTACAGTCATCTAATGAAGAAAGGGACCTCGTTCGTTTGGGATCACAAATGCCAAAGCACGGTGGACGAAATCAGGCAATATTTGCAGAACCCGCCGGTACTGACAGCTTCGGTCAAGGGAAATCCCCTCATACTGTACACAACAGCCCTTGAAGGTTTGTTAGGCGCGCTATGGGCACAGGAGAACTATCAGGGAAAGGAGAGAGCTCTCTACTATTTGAGTCGAGTTCTCCTGGGGGCAGAAAATAACTACTCCCCCATCGAAAAGCATTGCCTGGTGCTGATCTTCGGGGTAACGAAGCTTCGATATTATGCATTGGCACATGAGGTCCAACTCATATCAAAGGTGGATCCTCTCAAGTATTTGATGTCAAGAGCCATGCTAACGGGAAGTCTTGCCAAATAGGCCCTCCTCTTGATAGAGTTCTTGATAGTATATCGACCCCTCAAGGCAATAAAAAGCCAGGCCATTGCTTACTTTCTCGCAGAGCATCCGATACCTGCCGACTCTCCCTTGAACTGCGAGTTGCCGGACGAACACGCATTTGACGCAATCGACGAGGAGAAAGAAGGGAGTGATACCCGATGGGAACTCTAATTCGATGGAGCGTCCTTCTTGAAGAAGCGAAAGCAAAACACTCCATGATTAAAGCCGGGGTAGGCCTTATCTTCATGACTCCACAAGGAAGGATTATGCGTTTTTCCTTTTCCTTAACAGAGCCAAGAACAAACAATGAAGCTGAGTATGAAGGTTTGATAGCAGGTCTCGAGATTTCTATCAACAAGGGGTCGAAAACCTCCTCATATATGGAGACTCCCAGCTGATCGTTAGCTAAGTAAATGGCGACTACCAGACGTGCAAGCAAGAACTGATCAGGTATGATGAAAAAGTGCAGCAATTGCTGACGCGAATCCCCTCCTACAACCTGGAAAGCATACCGCGTGTGGAAAGTAGCAAGGCGGATGCGTTAGCCGAGCTCGCAAAAGAACTGGCCGACGAAAACCTCGATAACGCAAAGATCATTGTGCAAAGTCGCCAGATTCTCGCACCAGCAGAAATATCTCTGAAGATGTCTAAAGGAGAGGAAGCAACCGAACAAGAGGCCTTCCAATTGGATGTTGAAGAAAGGGCGAAGGATTGGAGAGAAGTCATCATAGACTACTTCAAATCCCATCGAACGCCCGAAGACGCTTCGTCAAGACATCAGCTCATGAAGCGAGCCCTGTCTTTCGCCTTCGTCAATGGTACTCTTTATAAGAGATTGTTCGATTGTCTATGGCTGAGATGCCTGGGACCAGAAGAAGCAAGAAGGGTCGTTCAAGAAACTCATGATGGACTCTACGGTTCCCATCAAGCTGGGCCAAAAATGAAGCTGATGATCAAAAGAATGGGTTACTATTGGCCCACGATGATTCGGGACTGCCTTGAATATGCGAAGCAGTGTCACTCATGCCAAATTCATGGCGACTACATCCACCAACATCCGAATCCGCTACACCCAACTGTTAGTTATATGTATGCCCTAGAGGCCATTACTATACATAGGATGTATATTGTAGTGGATGCTTGGACATATATAGGGAGGACTTTCTTGCTCGACATGATAGTATGCTATCTGGTTGCTCTTTACCTTAATGTGTACACTGATTGTCTCTCTGTTACATGTTGGTAAAGCCCTTAAGATGTGTACTTGACTACCTGGACTATGATGCGGATCATACTAGTGGGGACATGGTAGTCCATAAGTACATCCTTCAAGGTCCCTAGTCGTGGGTGTATCGAGACGGGGCATCGATATACCAGAGTAGACTAGCGTATACCTTCTCGACCCATACAGATGGGCGATGGATGATCCCATATCCATTGGTGTTTTACATCGGAGATGATATACGGGTGCTCAGTGGAGACTGGATACACTGGACGGACTCGCCGAGAACTCCCAGATGGTATTATACCTTACGTCAGATGGCAGTTCTCTGGTGACACTGGTACAGGTTAGTCTGTAGACCCGAGATCGTCATAGAGTCTTGTGTGATTCCCACTGTGCTTTGATTTCCACCTTACCATGTCCAAGAGGGCGTGCAAAACGGTGGTTTTTGGGTACAGTCCCGAATCACATGGAGGCAATGAGCGATAGGAGGGGATTCGTCTCTCCCGGTATAGGGAGTTGATGTTGCGCTGTGTTCGATTGGCTATAACCGGAAATCCCTGGCCAGGGTTGCTGAGATTTACTGGTAAGTGTTACCAGTAGTTTCTCGAACGGGTTATAGACCTAATATCTGTAGGGTTCCTAGGCACCCTAGTAAGGTCTCACAAGGCATCTACCATGCCCGTTTCAAAAAATACGGTGCCGAGAAACCCTAAACTACGGATCGTTGGCTAGAAAACTAGGCGAAAAAGTAAACCAGTTAACAATTAACTAATGGGAAACGGAAATACAACCTTTGTAGATCCGGTCCTTCACCTCCACGGCTCCGAGATGAGGTCTTCTCCGCTGTCCAAATCAAATCCGGGCTCTAGCGTCGACTTCATCGGAGAATAGGCGAGCTAGGTCGTCGATGTCCATGCCGAAGATGATCTACGTCGAAGCATCGCAAGATCAAGCTCTCACTTCACCAAGTCAAGAAACTTGTGAAGGAAACACACTCTACTACTTGGCAAGAGGTAGAGGATGAAGAAATAGGAAGTGGGTAGACTTTAGATTTGGATTTCTCACTCTTTTTCATCACTTGCCATTGATGGAGGCAAGCTTTCTTCACTTGAAGAAATGAAGAAGAAGAAGGAAATTGTTATGATAAGTTAATTAAAAAATGAAAAGAAAAATCAAAACTTATCATAATCTAAACCATGGTCAAGTGTAGAGATTAAACTAGGGTTAAATCAAATGGTTAGGTTAAGCATGAGATAAGAATGGTGGACAAAGTCAAAGGTTCATGAATCTTCAACTACAAACAAAGAAAGCCACCATTCTTCTCATTTCTTTTTCCAAAAAGAAAATAAATAAATAAATGAATAAATAGATATGAAAAACAAAACCCTAACCATTTAAATAACCATGGTTTAATCTTTACACAAACCAAAAAGCATGTATCATCAAACATGATACAAGCATATGCACAAAATCATATCACATATATAATGCGCACATCCGAGTGAGAAAATCCATCTAAAGTGAACCAATATTAGTTAATGCAAAATAATATATCAAATATATAATTATACATTAAATCATTAAATCAACACTTGATTCAATGATCCGGTCATGCGCACATAACCGACTGGTATCATTAGTAACATCTTATCGAATCAACACTTGATCCGATAACCCGGCTATATCGCATATAACCGATCAATGTCACATCGCGAGAATCGAATACAGTATCACATACTCGTATTATTCTCGGTCCCGCACATATCTCATATGCGCTCCTATTTCGTTTCGCTTGAGCCAGGAAACCTCTGTGTAGGACTCTAAAGACTCGTCAATACGCCGGCAGCAGGCGATGATCATATCAAACACCCACAAGCCGCAAGCGGTCTGCTAAACGTAACGGCCACCCGGGTATTGAGCGATCTGAAGATCGACGAGCAAGCCCGCTCACACTCCAGTGAATCCGACCAGTAACACTACCGTACAGTCCGGTCTGATCGTCTGATATGTCGCATATCTCGCCTAGGGGTGGTATACGTCAGACCCCAATAGCTCAATAAGTCGTGTCGATATGAGGTCTATAACAATTCGAGAAACTACTGGTAACACTTACCAGTAAATCTCAGCAACCCTGGCCAGGGATTTCCTGTTATAGCCAATCGAACACAGCGCAACATCTACTCCCTATACCGGGAGAGACGAATCCCCTCCTATCGCTCATTGCCTCCATGTGACTCGGGACTGTACCCAAAAACCACCGTTTTGCACGCCCTCTTGGACGTGGTAAGATAGAAATCAAAGCACAGTGGGAACCACACAAGACTCTATGACGATCTCGGGTCAACAGACTACTCTGTACCAGTGTCACCAGAGAACTGCCATCTGACGTGAGGTATAATACCATCTGGGAGTTCTCGGCGAGTCCGTCCAGTGTACCCAGTCTCTACTGAGCACCCGTATATCTCCTCTGATGTCAAACACCGATGGATATGGGATCATCCATCGCCCATCTGTATGGGTCGAGAAGGTACACGCTAGTCTACTCTGGTATATCGATGCCCCGTCTCGATACACCCACGACTAGGGACTGTGAAGGATGTACTTATGGACTACCTTGTCCCCACTAGTATGATCCGCATCATAGTCCAGGTAGTCAAGCACACATCCTAAGGGCTTTACCAACATGTAACAGAGAAACAATCAGCATACACGTTAAGGTAAAGTTCAACCAGATAGCATACTATCATGTCGAGCAAGAAAGTCCTCCCTATATACGTCCCAGCATCCACTACAATATACATCCTATGTACAGTAATGGCCTCTAGGGCATACATATAACTAACAATCTCCCACTTGCACTAGGGCCATCTGATAGCAGTGGTTGTAGTATCTCATACTCAACCATCCCATAAAAGTCTCTCTCTGGGAACAGGCCTTTGTGAGTGGATCCGCTGTGTTGTCCTCTAAGTCTACTCTCCAAAACTCGATCTCCCTGGAGAACAACTATCTCCATGATCAAGTGATACTGCCTTAGAATATGTCTGGATCACTGATGGGACGGACGTTCCTTGGCATAAGCCACAACTCCATTGTCATACAATGGGAGGAACATAGTTCATCTCATGAACCAATATACACCCAAACAGCCTCTTTGGTAGCATCTTAAGTAGCGATCTATCCTGCCTTTATCGTCTAGTATGTCACGGTATCTAGTTTGGAACTCTTCCAACATACCGTCCCTCTACTGAGGGTAAAGACAATGCCTGTGACTGACATTCAGTCGTCTTTATCACCCTGGAACCCTTCCAGTGATTCTCCCCAGGATCGGTTGATACCATCTCACTACAACTAGTGAGAGTCCTAACATCCAATTAGATCTATCTCATAGATCCAAAACCCAGGATTTAGGAGGTATCATTTTGATCCTATGTGGAGAATCATTGTGATAAGCGGAGATTGATCGAGCGTAGCATAGGAAACTCTTTCCCTATCAAGAGTATGTCATCCACGTACTCTACGAGGATCGTCACCATACTCCCTACTACCTTTTTGTTTATACAAGGTTCATCTACCATTTTGATGATGTCAACTTCTTTGACTAATACATCAAAACAGACGTTCCAACTCCGCGATGCCTGCTTTATCCTATAAAGCATCTTGCACACGTTTCTGCCGCTCCCACTGTCTACGAAGCCCTCTGGCTGTGTACTTATAGACGCACTCTTCAAAAACATCATTTAGAAAAGCAGTCATGACACCCAACCACCAGATATCGTAGTCATGGTATGTAGCCGTGGCAAGTAGGATCTGGATGGACTTAAGCATAGCTACTTAGAAAAGGTTTCATCATCATCCATACCTGGTCAATGACGTAGACCTTTAACAAGTCTAGCTTTGAAAGTCTCAACCTTTCCATGTACACCAAGTAATCTTCTCAAGATATACTTGCTCCTGATGGGGATTTAACCCTTCAGATATAGCAACCAAAGTCCATACTTTGTTGGTGTATAAGGATTCCATCTCAGATCGATAAACATCCAGCCATTCTTACAGAGTCTCACTCTTGATGGCCAGCTCGAAACTAGTTGGGTCATCATCTCATGATGCAATCCTCGCTCCCACTGTCATAGAGAAACCGAAGTATCTCTCAGGTGGGTGAGGAACCCTACTAGATCGGCGGAGAGGCTGAGGTTCGTTGGTATCTACTGAATCCCTTGGTTCTATCAAATCATCTGCTGTAGTTCGTATAGCTGGAACACTTCCAGTTCTACATAACAGACCTTGCCTTGAGCTTGTCCGGATTTTGCTTTTAGACATAGGCCGGACAACCCCAAATCTTAACTGACTTAAGACATGGGCTCTTCCCTTTCCATATCACATATGAAGTGGTAGGCAACTGATTTGATTTGAACCCTATTCAATAGGTATGCAGCTTCTCAAGTGCATAACTCCCAAAAGGAAATAGGTAACTCAGTAGTACTCATCATAGAGCACACCTTATCATATAGGGTGTTATTGCTCCACCCCGATATACCATCGTGCTATGGTGTATTCGGAGGAGTAATGCTGAGAGAGAATCTCATTCTCCTTTAGAATAGTCCAGTATTTCCGTACTCAAGTGTTCTCCTCCTTGATCTCATCATAGGACATAATACTTATACCCGTATTGGTTCTCTACTTCTAACTTATATTCTGTGAATATCTCAAAAGGTTCGGACTTGTGTTTCAACAGGAACATAGGTCTGAAACTTGAGAGATTATCAGAGAATGTAACGAAGTACAAAGAACCGGTCTTGGCATGTGTAGACAGGGGACCTTGCATACATCCTCATGTATCATCCCAAGAGTTTAGTAACTCTTTCTCTGTTTCCAGTAAACGGAGCTATGGTCATCTTATCTTTGTGACATGACTGGCGAGTTTCACAAGATGTAAATTCAAACTGATTTAAATATGCATCTAAATGTAACTCAGCCAGTCGGGTCGCATTGATATGACCTAGTCTACAATACTTCAAGAAGGATTCGTTCATTTCTGAACTCTTCCTCTTGTGTATGTTCTGTATACTAAAGAACTGTAGTTTGATTTAGAACATCAATGCTTTTAGATAACGTGCCTGAACCGATCAACTTTTGATATAGGAAATGTTCAAAACATTATCCAACAATACAAAATTATATCGTTTCTTTACTAATAAAGAGACAGATATGATTTTGTATATCAGGTTCGGTATCTAATATCATTCGTTCAGAATCAATGTATTGTAATACAGGGTGACAGTGACCAACAGACTTGGCTGCAACACTTGCCCCGTTTTCTGTCTCATGAAACTTATCACCCGTTCTCAGTTTTTCTACCTTTCTGTAGCCCTATGTAACAGATTACATATCTGGGATCCTGATCTGGTATCACATACCCAGGACGTAAAGAATACTGAGAAACAGTTCTGTATAATGAACACACCCGAAGATGATGCATCAACATGCACTCTCTTCGTTTGGGCGGCATAGGAAATCTGGTATTCCTCTATTTCCTGCTCTGTCTTATAACAATTATAAGTTGGAGCGGGACCAACGTTCCCCAGCTCAGTATAACAAGCGGGTTCGGTCAATTCATCCATATTATTATCTTGATTAAGGCGTGATATGGTCGCTACCTGGAGAGAGAGAGAAGAAAACACTCAGCGTGCGCTCTGTCAAGAATAGATTGGTTATTATTTTATCTGATCAGGATGGCTCCCACTGCTTTTTATCAAATCTTCCTTCAAACCCTAAAAGGAAAGACTAGCCGGGATTAATTACACACTACAAGTTCGCCAATCTTTCAGCCAGGCCAGTGTCGGTACTTTGAGGGAGGTCCCCCGTGCTTTCGCACGAACCTAATTAATGTAAACCTCGTTTTCCCAGAGGCGTAACCTCGTTAACACCTTTCTAGACACCTACTTGATCGGCTAATTGTAATTTGTAAAACTCTCCCAGGAGTAACTCTTACTCGCAGCGGGTATCGGGATCCAACTATCTCATAGAAGGTATGCAATCTCATTGCAAATTTCAACACTTGAAATTCCCGATAATATTTTGCCCCTAACGTGCTATGACCTTGACGAAAGCCAACAAACCATAGCCCGCTAGTCAAGTTCAACCCGTACATTTCTTGATCGAATTAAACCCACCCGTACGACCCTTGACGAAAGCCAACAAAGCCGCACGACTACCCTAATCCAATCGCATCGTATGCAAGCAGATAAGCAGCATATAGCTACCGCACACTGCACCTTGACGAAAGCCAACAAATGCAGCACGAATACTATATACAACTTATCTGAAATGACGGAGGGCTACGACAGGTTTTTCTGAAAACCTATTGCGTAATGAACTTGATATCGTCGTAGAATCAAATGATTTTAAAATGGAGTGCTTTTGAGGCTTTTCTAGTTTTGCTAAAGGAGTCACTCCCGGTGAAGGGATCGTCGGTCCTTTCCTCGTCGAATGAGGTACGGGATATATCATATATATCACTGTGCAAAGCAAAAACTCTTAAAAGCAATCAAAAGACAAACCGAGGGTGTAGCATCTGCCAGTTATTGCTAAAGGAGTCACTCCCGGTGAAGGGATCTCGGTCCTTTCCTCATCGAATAAGGTGCAGGATATATCTCATATACCGCTGTGCAAAGCAAGAACTGTAGCTACCTTTTTTATTTTGAAATTCGATTCTACAACATCTTAGGTTTCTTTTATTTTCATTAATCACATTAATGAAGTCCCATCATTTAAGTACCTAATCATCACAGATAAATACGACGTACACTTATGCCATCCACATTCGCCTCAATGTCCCCTCGTGCACCGTTAGGTTAGGTAACTAACGGCAGAGCAGGGCAGGGCTATCACGGGTGTAAAACATAAGTAACGTCTATATAATATATCATATATACTATATACTGTATCTATCACAGAACATCTCATGATCACATCACAGATATCGCAGCAGAAGAATCATATGAAATATTGGATATACTAGGACGTCCGTGTTTTCAATACGAGCCAGTATAAAACACGGATTCCACGGTCGTGATGAATAGCCAAACCCACACCCCTAGACCCCTACGAGAGCGGCAAGCAACCCTACCAATTCTAGAGTTAGGAGACCCGGACTCGACTCCTCGAGTTGATCTCCCACTGGACTCCAGAACCCGGTTACTTGTGCCCTCCTCCTTGGGTCTATCCTAGTGCGGAAAAGTAAATAATATACAAACGGTGACTACTTCCGCAACCTGGAAGTGCCCCAATAAAAGAATATTACATACAAGTTTTTACATGAATGAAAATGAAAAACACTCATCTCACATAAAAACCCCCGGCTATTCAATCACAACGATCCAATATAACATATCCAGCAACACATAACATCACATGTCATCAACGTAAGTAAATATGCGCATCCCAATTGTCGTTGACATATAGCAACGAAACCGGCGATATCATATATTACACTTACGGTCACAGAAAAGAAAGTGTAAAACTACAACAGTTGGAATCCGCAACCACCTCAGACATCGCATGCCTGACCAAATGAATTCTTAAGACATCGCATGCCTAACAATTATAAACCCCGCATTTTAGTCTCATTATCGAAAACACTTTTCAATATCAAGTCGGGTAATTCAACAAGATTCCCGACATCCTGATCGAATGCTCGTCGCAAACTTCAATAGACAGTCGCACCCCCGATACCGTCGACGAAGTGCACCAAGGCGGAACACCGTTACCGGGAGCACCCGAACGGATGCTTTCGGCGACGGGGTTCTCCTACAGTCACTTGGTCGGGGCTATGGAGTGAAGCTGTCTATTAAGTTTATCCGGCGAGTATCCGCGTACGCTACGTGATTGCGACGGACTTTTGATCACATCAAAATTCCGTGGCAACCGATCATGTGAGACTAAATTGCTACGTTTATAACATTCATTTAGTTATCTCATAACTACTTGTGAATTCCAATTATTGTATCCCATTCCGGATAAATGGAAAATGTCAAACTTTCCGATCGAACAATCGAACACCCAAGTTTTCCCGATACAGATCAACACATGAAATAAGTCTAACAACATTCAGTTCGTGCCTCAGTAGCAACGGTCCAGCCGTAGAAGGGTCAAGCCAACGCCTCACATGTGGCACGCCGTACTGCCCCAAACCCGAAGGTTCAAAGGGCAGTTCAAGACGGTCACATAATCGAGTTAAGGTTTGTTGTCTTCTAGAGGGACCATTGCGTTACTTGCACTACTTAGAACGTCGTTAAACTACGGAAAAATCCAACACTTGGAAATTTCCCGACAGGGGAAAATTGGGTATTTATATCCGGTCGAACTTTTTAACATATTCTAAAATTTATCCGGAAAGCCACACAGACAAAATTTGAAACCCCGATCGAATCTTTGATTCCCAATACAACCCAAAAATGCTCAACTGTTTACTGCATATTAAAAATTCCCATGAAAACCAGCACTGAAAAATAGGAGTTACTGTGCAAAATTCAATGGCAGATAAGACAAAAGGACCGCGGAAGGGCCGCATTAGCACGCTAATGCCGCGGTTCCGCCGCACTTTAGAAAGATCATTAGGTAATTTTTGCATCTTAATTCTTATATTTTCCTGCTGATTTTTCTGCATATTTTTAATTCTCAAAAATCAACGAATTTCAAAAAAGTACAGAGAGCATTCTAAGGTTTGGGTTTCGGTTTGATCGGACTTCAAACTCCGTCTACGCTTCGCCTAAGGCTCTAGCTAGGCTCCGATACCACTGTAGGGTTCCTAGGCACCCTAGTAAGGTCTCACAAGGCATCTACCATGCCCGTTTCAAAAAATACGGTGCCGAGAAACCCTAAACTACGGATCGTTGGCTAGAAAACTAGGCGAAAAAGTAAACCAGTTAACAATTAACTAATGGGAAACGGAAATACAACCTTTGTAGATCCGGTCCTTCACCTCCACGGCTCCGAGATGAGGTCTTCTCCGCTGTCCAAATCAAATCCGGGCTCTAGCATCGACTTCATCGGAGAATAGGCGAGCTAGGTCGTCGATGTCCATGCCGAAGATGATCTACGTCGAAGCATCGCAAGATCAAGCTCTCACTTCACCAAGTCAAGAAACTTGTGAAGGAAACACACTCTACTACTTGGCAAGAGGTAGAGGATGAAGAAATAGGAAGTGGGTAGACTTTAGATTTGGATTTCTCACTCTTTTTCATCACTTGCCATTGATGGAGGCAAGCTTTCTTCACTTGAAGAAATGAAGAAGAAGAAGGAAATTGTTATGATAAATTAATTAAAAAATGAAAAGAAAAATCAAAACTTATCATAATCTAAACCATGGTCAAGTGTAGAGATTAAACTAGGGTTAAATCAAATGGTTAGGTTAAGCATGAGATAAGAATGGTGGACAAAGTCAAAGGTTCATGAATCTTCAACTACAAACAAAGAAAGCCACCATTCTTCTCATTTCTTTTTCCAAAAAGAAAATAAATAAATAAATGAATAAATAGATATGAAAAACAAAACCCTAACCATTTAAATAACCATGGTTTAATCTTTACACAAACCAAAAAGCATGTATCATCAAACATGATACAAGCATATGCACAAAATCATATCACATATATAATGCGCACATCCGAGTGAGAAAATCCATCTAAAGTGAACCAATATTAGTTAATGCAAAGTAATATATCAAATATATAATTATACATTAAATCATTAAATCAACACTTGATTCAATGATCCGGTCATGCGCACATAACCGACTGGTATCATTAGTAACATCTTATCGAATCAACACTTGATCCGATAACCCGGCTATATCGCATATAACCGATCAATGTCACATCGCGAGAATCGAATACAGTATCACATACTCGTATTATTCTCGGTCCCGCACATATCTCATATGCGCTCCTATTTCGTTTCGCTTGAGCCAGGAAACCTCTGTGTAGGACTCTAAAGACTCGTCAATACGCCGGCAGCAGGCGATGATCATATCAAACACCCACAAGCCGCAAGCGGTCTGCTAAACGTAACGGCCACCCGGGTATTGAGTGATCTGAAGATCGACGAGCAAGCCCGCTCACACTCCAGTGAATCCGACCAGTAACACTACCGTACAGTCCGGTCTGATCGTCTGATATGTCGCATATCTCGCCTAGGGGTGGTAAACGTCAGACCCCAATAGCTCAATAAGTCGTGTCGATATGAGGTCTATAACAATTCGAGAAACTACTGGTAACACTTACCAGTAAATCTCAGCAACCCTGGCCAGGGATTTCCTGTTATAGCCAATCGAACACAGCGCAACATCTACTCCCTATACCGGGAGAGACGAATCCCCTCCTATCGCTCATTGCCTCCATGTGACTCGGGACTGTACCCAAAAACCACCGTTTTGCACGCCCTCTTGGACGTGGTAAGATGGAAATCAAAGCACAGTGGGAACCACACAAGACTCTATGACGATCTCGGGTCAACAGACTACTCTGTACCAGTGTCACCAGAGAACTGCCATCTGACGTGAGGTATAATACCATCTGGGAGTTCTCGGCGAGTCCGTCCAGTGTACCCAGTCTCTACTGAGCACCCGTATATCTCCTCTGATGTCAAACACCGATGGATATGGGATCATCCATCGCCCATCTGTATGGGTCGAGAAGGTACACGCTAGTCTACTCTGGTATATCGATGCCCCGTCTCGATACACCCACGACTAGGGACTGTGAAGGATGTACTTATGGACTACCTTGTCCCCACTAGTATGATCCGCATCATAGTCCAGGTAGTCAAGCACACATCCTAAGGGCTTTACCAACATGTAACAGAGAGACAATCAGCATACACGTTAAGGTAAAGTTCAACCAGATAGCATACTATCATGTCGAGCAAGAAAGTCCTCCCTATATACGTCCCAGCATCCACTACAATATACATCCTATGTACAGTAATGGCCTCTAGGGCATACATATAACTAACAATATCGACACGACTTATCGAGCTATTGGGGTCTGACGTTTACCACCCCTAGGCGAGATATGTGACATATCAGACGAACAGACCGGACTGTACGGTAAGTGTTACTGGTTGGATTCACAGGAGTGTGAGCGGGCTTGCTCGTCGATCTTCTGATCGCTCAATACCCGGGTGGCCATTACGTTTAGCAGACCGCTTGCGGTTTGTGGGTGTTTGATATGATCATCACCTGCTGCCGGCGTATTGACGAGTCTTTAGAGTCCTACACAGAGGTTTCCTGGCTCAAGCGAAACAAAATAGGAGCGCATATGAGATATGTGCGGGACCGAGAATAATACCAGTATGTGATACCGTATTCTATTCTCGCGATGAATGTATCGATTGGTTGTATGTGATATAACCTAGTTATCAAATCGAGGACTAATTCGATAAGTCGATACATCGGATATTAGTCGGTCATATGCGATATGACCGGATCGTTAAATCAAGTATTGATTTAATGATTTAATGTATAATTATATATTTGATATATTACTTTGCATTAACTAGTATTTGTTCACTTAAGATGGATTTTCTCACTTGATGTGCACATTGTGTATATGATATAGTTTTGTGCACTAGTTTGTATCATGTTTGATGATACATGCAAACTTGGGTGTGTGTGTGCGCTTTAAACTATGATTAGGTTAATGGTTAGGGTTTGTTTTATTTATTTATTTATTTATATATTCTTTTTGGAAAGGATAAAATGGTGGTTTTCTTTTCTTTCTTTGCTTGAAGCTTCTTGAAGCTTCAAAGCATCTTTGAAAGTCTACCATTTTGTCTTTATCCCTTAACCTAACCATTCAACTAAACTATAGTTTATTCTCTACACTAAACCATGGTTGCTAAAATGATAAGAATCACTTTATTTTCTTTTTTTGATAATTCTTATCATATTCTTTTTCTTCTTCTTCTTTTTCTTCAAGAAGAAGAAACCATTCTAGCTTCAATGGTGCCTTGAGAAAAAGAGTGAGAAATCCAATTCTAAAGAGAACCCACTTCCTATTTCTTCATCTTCTACCACTTGCCATGTAGTATAGGGTGTTTTCTTCACAAGTTTCATGACTTGGTGAAGTTTGAGCTTGATCTTGAGTTGCCTCGACGTAGATCATTTTCGGCATCGAAGTCGACGACCTAGCCCGGTCATTTCTCCGATGAAACCATCGCCAGAGTCCGGGATCCGATGATCGCAGCAGAGGGACATCATCACGGAGCTATGGAGGTGGAGGACCAGATCTACAAAGGTTGTATTTTCTGTTCACTCTTAGTTAAAGTTGTTAACTTATATCGTTTTCGCCTTTACCTCTAGTCAACGATCGCATTAGGGTTGTTAGGCACATGGAAAATTTTGAATTTGGCATGGTTGATGCCTTGTGGAACCACTTGAGTGTGTCTAGGAATCCTACAGTGGTATCAAAGCCTAGCTAGAGCCTTAGGTGATGCGTAGACGATGTTAGAAACCCGATCGAACCCTGAAACCCTAATTCTAAGCCTTTTCTGTACATTTTTCAAAACTGTGCATTTTTCAAAATTAAAAATATGCAGAAAAATCAGCAGGCTTTTTTTAAGAATTACTGTGAAGCACGTGCCTTTGATTCGACAGAAGCGCCGCGGAACCGCGGCCCCACCTAGGCTTGTGCGGCGGTTCCACGGCCAAATTGATGAATCAAGGCACGTGGTTTGCACAGTAATTTACTTCTTTTAGTGCTGTATTTTCTGGTAATTTTTAATATTTACTCAAGAGTTGAGTTTTCTGGGTTGTATTGGGGACTCGGTGTTTCAATCAGGAAGTTTAACTTCGTCTGTGTTTTTCCGGATAATTTTAGAAATTCTTGAAAAGTTCGACCGGATATAAATACCCAATTTTTCCCCTGTTGGGAAATTTCCAAGTGTTGGATTTTTCCGTAGTTTAAAGACGTTCTAAGTAGTGCAAGTAACGCGATGGACCCTCTAGAAGACAATAAACCTTAACTCGATTATGTGACCGTCTTGAACTGCCTTTTGAACCTTAGGGTTTGGGGCAGTACGGCGTGCCACATGTGAGGCGTTGGCTTGACCCTTCTACGGCTGGACCGTTGGTACTGTGGCATGAACTGAATGTTCTTAAAACCTATTTCATGTATTGAGCTGTTTCGGGAAAACTTGGGTGTTTGGATGTTCGATCGGAAAGTTTAACATTTTCTATTTATCTGGAATGTGATACAATACTTGGAATCCACATGTAGTTATGAGATAACTGATATGAATGTTATGAATCTAGCAGTTTAGTCTCACTTGATCAGTTGCCACGAAATTTTGATGTGATCAAAAGTCCGTCGCAATCACGTAGCGTACGCGGATACTCGCCGGTAAACTTAATAGACAGCTACACCCCTTAGCCCCGACCAAGTGACTGTAGGAGAACCCCGTCGCCGAAAGCATCCGTTCGGGTGCTC
This sequence comes from Agapanthus africanus, assembly GCA_030015575.1. Taxonomy (NCBI): domain Eukaryota; kingdom Viridiplantae; phylum Streptophyta; class Magnoliopsida; order Asparagales; family Amaryllidaceae; genus Agapanthus; species Agapanthus africanus. The sequence goes on along the minus strand of CM057346.1, from coordinate 489,812,585 downwards.
GCGGCAGCGGTGTTCCGCCTTAGTGCATTTCGTCGACGGTATCGGGGGTGCGGCCGTCTACTAAAGTTTGCGACGAGCATTCGATCAGAATGTCGAGAATCCTGTTGAATTGCCCGACTTGATATTGAAAAGTGTTTTCGATATTGAGACTAAAATGCGGGGTTTATAATTGTTAGGCATACGATGTCTAAGTAATTCATTTGATTAGGCATGCGATATCTAAAGAGTTTGCGGATTCCAACTGTTGTAGTTGTACACTTTCTTTTCTGTGACCGTAAGTGTAATATGTGATATCGCCGTTTTCGTTGCTATATGTCAACGACAATTAGGATACGCATGTTTACTTACGTTGATGACATGTGATGTTATGTGTTGCTGGATATGTTATATTGGATCGTCGTGGTTGAATAGCCGGGGGGTTTTATGTGAGATGAGTGTTTTTCATTTTCATTCATGTAAAAACTTGTATGTAATATTCTTTTATTGGGGCACTTCCAGGTTGCGGAAGATGTCACCATTTGTATATTATTTACTTTTCCGCACTAGGATAGACCCAAGGAGGAGAGCACAAGTAACCGGGTTCTGGAGTCCAGTAGGAGACCAACTCGAGGAGTCGAGTCCGGGTCTCCTAACTCCAGAAATGGTAGGGTTGCTTGCCGCTCTCGTAGGGGTCTAGGGGTGTGGGTTTGGCTATTCATCGCGACCGTGGAATCCATGTTTTATACTGGCTCGTATTGAAAACACGGACGTCCTAGTATATCCAATGTTTCTTATGATTCTTCTGCTGCGATATCTGTGATGTGATCATTTGATGTTCTGTGAGAAATACTTTATATAGTATATATGATATATTATATAGACGTTACTTATGTTTTACACCCGCGCTAGCCCTACCCCGCTCTGCCGTTAGTCACCTAACCTAACGGTGCACGGGGGGACATCGAGGCGAACACGGATGGCATAAGTGTACGTCGTATTTATCTGTGATGTTTAGGTGACTTAAATGATGGGACTTCATTAATATGATTAATGAAAGTAAAAGAAACCTAAAGTGTTGTAGAATCGAATTTCAAAAATAAAAAGGGTAGCTACAGTTCTTGCTTTGCACAGCGGTATATATGATATATCCTGCACCTTATTCGATGAGGAAAGGGCCGACGATCCCTTCACCGGGAATGACCCCTTTAGCAATAACTGGCAGATGCTACACCCCTCGGTTTGTCTTTTGATTGCTTCTATAGTTCTTGCTTTGCACAGTGATATATATGATATGTCCCGCACCTCATTCGACGAGGAAAGGGCCGACGATCCCTTCACCGGGAGTGACCCCTTTAGCAAAACTAGAAAAGCCTCAAAAACAGTCCATTTTAAAATCATTTGATTCTGCAACGATATCAAGTTCATTACGCAATAGGTTTTCAGAAAAACCTGTCGTAGCCCTCCGTCATTTCAGATAAGTCCTACTTAGTATTCGTGCTACGTTTGTTGACCTCCGTCAAGACGTAGTGTGCGGTAGCTAACTAGTATTTATCTGCTTATGCATATGATGCAGATTGGATTAGGGTAGTCATGCGGCCTTGTTGACCTCCGTCAAGGGTCGTGCGGGTGGGTTTAATTCGATCAAGAAATGACGGGTTGAACTTGACTAGTAGCCTATGGTTTGTTGACCTCCGTCAAGGTCATAGGACGCTAGGGGCAAAATATTATCGGGAATTTCAAGTGTTGAAATTTGCAATGAGATTGCATACCTTCTATGAGATAGTTGGATCCCGATACCCGCTGCGAGTAAGAGTTACTCCTGGGAGAGTTTTACACATTACAATTAGCCGATCAAGTAGGTGTCTAGAAAGGTGTTAACGAGGTTACGCCTCTGGGAAAACGAGGTTTACATTAATTAGGTTCGTGCGAAAGCACGGGGGACCTCCCTCAAAGTACCGACACTGGCCTGGCTGAAAGATTGGCGAACTTGTAGCGTGTAATTAATCCCGGCTAGTCTTTCCTTTTAGGGTTTGAAGGAAGATTTGATAAAAACAGTGGGAGCCATCCTGATTAGATAAAATAATAAACAATCTATTCTTGCAAGAGCGCACGCTGAGTGTTTTCTTCTCTCTCTCTCCAGGTACTGACCATATCACGCCTTAATCAAGATAATAATACGGATGTATTGACCGAACCCGCTTGTTATACTGAGCTGAGGAACGTTGGTCCCGCTCCAACTTATAATTGTTATAAGACAGAGCAGGAAATAGACGAATACCAGAATTCCTATGCCGCCCAAACGAGGAAAGTGCATATGATGCATCTCCTTCGGGTGTGTTCATTATACAGAACTATTTCTCAGTATTCTTTACGTCCTAGATATGAGATATCGGATCAGGATCCCGCATATGTAATTTGGTACATGGGCTACAGATAGGTAAAGAACTAAGAACGGGTGATAATTTTCATGAGACAGAAAACGGGGCAAGTGTTGCAGCCAAGTCTGTTGGTCACTGTCACCCTGTATTCCAAATACATTGATTCTGAACGAATGTTATTAGATACCGAACCTGATATACAAAATCATATCAGTCTCTTTATTAGTAAAGAAAGGATATAATTTTGTATTGTTGGATAATGTTTTGAATATTTCCTATATCAAAAGTTGATCGGTTCAGGCACGTTATCTAAAAGCATTGATGTTCTAAATTGAACTACAGTTCCTAGTATACAGAACACACACAAGAGGAAGAGTTCAGAAATGAACGGATCCTTCTTGAGGTATTGTAGACTAGGTCATATCAATGCGACCCGACTAGCTAAGTTGTACATAGATGCATATTTAAATCTGTTTGAATTTACATCTTGTGAAACTTTCCAGTCATGTCACAGAGATAAGATGACCATAGCTCTGTTTACTGGAAACAAAGAAAGAGTTAGTGAACTCTTGGGATGATACATGTTGATGTATGTAGGTCCCCTGTCTACACATGACAACACCGGTTCTTTGAACTTCATTACATTCTCTGATGATCTCTTTAGATTCAGACATATGTTTCTGTTGACACACAAGTCCGAACCTTTTGAGATATTCACAGAATATAAGTTAGAAGTAGAGAACCAAAATACGGGTATAAGTATTATGTCGTATGATGAGATCAGGGAGGAGAATACTTGTGCATGGAATTCCTGGACTATTCTAAAGGAGAATGAGATTCTCTCTCAGCATTACTCCTCCGTATACACCATAGCACGATGGTATATCGGGGCGGAGCAATTGCACCCTATGTGATATGGTGTGCTCTATGATGAGTACTACTGAGTTTCCAATTTCCTTTTGGGAGTTATGCGCTTGAGAAGCTGCATACCTATTGAATAGGGTTCAAATCAAATCAGTTGCCTACCACTTCATATGTGATATGGAAAGGGAAGAGCCCATATCTTAAGTTAGTTAAGATTTAGGGTTGTCCGGCCTATGTCTAAAAGCAAAATCCGGACAAGCTCGAGGCAAGATTTGTTGTGTAGAACTGGAAATGTTTCAGCTATACAAACTGCAGCTAATGATTTGGTAGAACCAAAGGATTCAATAGTTACCAACGAACCTCAGCCTCTCCGCCGATCTAGTAGGCTTCCTCACCCACCTGAGAGATACTTTAATTTCTCGATGACAGTGGGAGCGAGGATTGCATCATGAGATGATGACCCAACTAGTTTCGAGCAGGCCATCAAGAGTAGGGACTCTGTAAGAATGGCTGGGTGCTTAGCGATCTGAGATGGAATCCTTATACACCAACAAAGTATGGACTTTGGTTGCTTTATCTGAAGGGTTAAATCCCCATCAGAAGCAAGTATATCTTGAGAAGATTACTTGGTGTACATGGAAAAGTTGAGACTTTCAAATCTAGACTTGTTAAAGGTTTGCATCATAGACCAGTTGTGGCTAATAATAAAACCTTTCCTGGGTCCTATGCTTAAGTCCATCCAGATCCTACTTGCCACGGCTACATACCTTGACTACGATATCTGGTGGTTGGGTGTCATGACTGCTTTTCTAAATGATGATTTGGAAAAGAGCGTCTATAAGTACACAGCCAGAGGGCTTCGTAGACAGTGGGAGCAGCGGAAACGTGTACAAGATGTTTTATGTGATAAAGCAGACATCGCGGAGTTTGAACGTCTGTTTGATGTGGTAGTCAAAGAGTTTGACTTCATCAAAATGGTAGATGAACCTCGTATATACAAAAAGGTAGTAAGGAGTATGGTGGTGATCCTCGTAGAGTACGTGGATGACATACTCTTTATAAGAAAGGAGTTTCCTATGCTACGCTCGGTCAATCTCCGCTTATCACAATGATTCTCCATATAGGATCAAAGTGATACCTCCTAAATCCTGGGTTTTGGATCTATAAGATAGATCTAATTGGATGTTAGGATACTCACTAGTTGTAGTGAGATGGTATCAGTTGATCCTGGGGAGAATCACTGGAAAGGTTCCAGAGTGATAAGGACGACTGAAAGTCAGTCACAGGCATTGTCTTTACCCTCAGTAAAGGGACGGTATGTTGGAAGAGTTCCAAGCTAGATACCGTGGCAAACTAGACGATAAAGGCTGGATACATCGCTACTTAAGATGCTACCAAAGAGGAAGTCTGGGTGTATATTAGTTCATGAGATGAACTTCGTTCCAACCATTGTGAGACAATGGAGTTGTGGCTTATGCCTAGGAACGTCCGTCCCATCAGTGATCTAGACATATTCTGAGGCAGTGTCACCTGATCATGGAGATGGTTGATCTCCAAGGGATCGAGGTTAGGAGAGTAGACTCAGAGGACAACACGGCGGATCCACTCACAAAGGCCTTTTCCCAGAGAGAGACTTTTATGGGATGGTTGAGTATGAGATACTACAACCACTGCTATCAGATGGACCTAGTGCAAGTGGGAGATTGTTAGTTATATGTATGCCCTAGAGGCCATTACTATACATAGGATGTATATTGTAGTGGATGCTTGGACATATATGGGGAGGACTTTCTTGCTCGACATGATAGTATGCTATCTGGTTGCTCTTTACCTTAACGTGTACACTGATTGTCTCTCTGTTACATGTTGGTAAAGCCCTTAGGATGTGTACTTAACTACCTAGACTATGATGCGGATCATACTAGTGGGGACATGGTAGTCCATAAGTACATCCTTCAAGGTCCCTAGTCGTGGGTGTATCGAGACGGGGCATCGATATACCAGAGTAGACTAGCGTATACCTTCTCGACCCATACAGATGGGCGATGGATGATCCCATATCCATTGGCGTTTTACATCGGAGATGATATACGGGTGCTCAGTGGAGACTGGATACACTGGACGGACTCGCCGAGAACTCCCAGATGGTATTATACCTTACGTCAGATGGCAGTTCTCTGGTGACACTGGTACAGGTTAGTCTGTAGACCCGAGATCGTCATAGAGTCTTGTGTGATACCCACTGTGCTTTGATTTCCACCTTACCACGTCCAAGAGGGCGTGCAAAATGGTGGTTTTTGGGTACAGTCCCGAATCACATGGAGGCAATGAGCGATAGGAGGGGATTCGTCTCTCCCGGTATAGGGAGTTGATGTTGCGCTGTGTTCGATTGGCTACAACCGGAAATCCCTGGCCAGGGTTGCTGAGATTTACTGGTAAGTGTTACCAGTAGTTTCTCAAACGGGTTATAGACCTTATATCGACACGACTTATCGAGCTATTGGGGTCTGACGTTTACCACCCCTAGACGAGATATGCGACATATCAGACGAACAGACCGGACTGTACGGTAAGTGTTACTGGTTGGATTCACATGAGTGTGAGCGGGCTTGCTCGTCGATCTTCTGATCGCTCAATACCCGGGTGGCCGTTACGTTTAGCAGACCGCTTGCGGCTTGTGGGTGTTTGATATGATCATCACCTGCTGCCGGCGTATTGACGAGTCTTTAGAGTCCTACACAGAGGTTTCCTGGCTCAAGTGAAACGAAATAGGAGCGCATATGAGATATGTGCGGGACCGAGAATAATACCAGTATGTGATACCGTATTCTATTCTCGCGATGAATGTATCGATTGGTTGTATGTGATATAACCTAGTTATCGAATCGAGGACTAATTCGATAAGTCGATACATCGGATATTAGTCGGTCATATGCGATATGACCGGATCGTTAAATCAAGTGTTGATTTAATGATTTAATGTATAATTATATATTTGATATATTACTTTGCATTAACTAGTATTTGTTCACTTAAGATGGATTTTCTCACTTGATGTGCACATTGTGTATATGATATAGTTTTGTGCACTAGTTTGTATCATGTTTGATGATACATGCAAACTTGGGTGTGTGTGTGTGCGCTTTAAACTATGATTAGGTTAATGGTTAGGGTTTGTTTTATTTATTTATTTATTTATATATTCTTTTTGGAAAGGATAAAATGGTGGTTTTCTTTTCTTTCTTTGCTTGAAACTTCTTGAAGCCTCAAAGCATCTTTGAAAGTCCACCATTTTGTCTTTATCCCTTAACCTAACCATTCAACTAAACTATAGTTTATTCTCTACACTAAACCATGGTTGCTAAAATGATAAGAATCACTTTATTTTCTTTTTTTTGATAATTCTTATTATATTCTTTTTCTTCTTCTTCTTCTTCTTCTTCTTCTTCTTCTTCAAGAAGAAGAAACCATTCTAGCTTCAATGGTGCCTTGAGAAAAAGAGTGAGAAATCCAATTCTAAAGTGAACCCACTTCCTATTTCTTCATCCTCTACCACTTGCCATGTAGTATAGGGTGTTTTCTTCACAAGTTTCATGACTTGGTGAAGTTGGAGCTTGATCTTGAGTTGCCTCAACGTAGATCATTTTCGGCATCGAAGTCGACGACCTAGCCCGATCATTTCTCCGACGAAACCATCGCCAGAGTCCGGGATCCGATGATCGCAGTGGAGGGACATCATCACGGAGCTATGGAGGTGGAGGACCGGATCTACAAAGGTTGTATTTTCCGTTCACTCTTAGTTAAAGTTGTTAACTTATATCGTTTTCGCCTTTACCTCTAGTCAACGATCGCATTAGGGTTGTTAGGCACATGGAAAATTTTGAATTTGGCATGGTTGATGCCTTGTGGAACCACTTGAGTGTGCCTAAGAACCCTACACCAACATTGGCTAGCTGGCCATTCGAAATGTAGGGAACCGATATAATCGGGCCCATTGAACCAGCATCATCCAAGGGACATCGGTTCATACTAGCAACAACCGATTACTTCTCTAAATGGGCAGAAGCAATACCGTTAAGGGAAGTGAAGACGGAGAACATCCACCATTTCTTCAGGACGCATGTCATCTACCGGTTCGGCACTCCGCGGCGGATCATCTCGGATAACGGACCAGCCTACAGAAGCCATAAGATCAGCCGCTTCGCACAGCAGCATAAAATAGACTGTAGATATTCTTCAGTTTATAATCCCCAAGCTAACGGTCTAGCTGAGGCTTTCAATAAGACCTTGACAAAGATCATAAAGAAAATGGTATCCAGAAATAAAAAGGACTGGCACGAGAGATTGCATGAAGCTCTCTGGGCTTATCGGACCACGTTCAAGACAGCCACGAATACAATGCCATTCGCGTTGGTATTTGGCATGGAAGCGGTACTTCCCTTGGAGATAGAGCTACCCTCTTTACGAGTAGCAGTTCGATACGAGCTGACGGATGAAGAAAATGCCTATCTTCGGCTCGAGGAACTTGATGCCCTCGATGAAACTCGTCTTATGGCGCAGCAAAACCTAGAAGCTTACAAACCTAGGAAGACGTACTCATACGAAAGACTAACTAGAACGAGAACATTCCGCCAAGGCGAACTCGTGTTAGTCGTAAAAAGACCTATGATCCCCAGCCGTGCCAAACGGAGGAAATTCGATCCAAACTATGAAGGCTCATACATCATAGATAAGGTCTACCAAGGTGGGGCTTACTTGCTCATGGATATGCATGGAGAAAGACCTTTCCGGCCAATAAATGGCCGGTTCCTCAAGAAATACTATGCTTGATAAGTCATGGCTCAGGTTAATGATGGATAACGACGCTCATGTCCGCTCGCTATCTCCCTGAGTCCAAACTCTATAAGTAGTATCCAGCGAAACCTCGCCTCCAAAAACAATGAACCGTAATGTCCTTAAACTAACAACGGACCGCAACGTCCTTAAACTAGCTGTGACCGAGATGTCCTTAAACTAATATTGGACCGAGATATCTTAAAACTTACAACGGACCGAGAAGTCCCTAAACTAACAACATTGCCTCAAACACGGCGATAGTGGAGTACAAGTCCACAAGTCCCAGCGGTGAGGACTGCGACTCAAATCCCACCGGGCAAACAAATAGGCCACATGCGGTGAAACTATTGTCGAGAGTTTCCTCGCCAAAGTAAAAGGTACGTCCATAAGAGAAATGGGCACGGATGAAAACCCGAAAGGGCGCCGTGAGTAAAAACAATAGGACTACCGGCGAGTTTGTGAAAACCTGAAAGGGCGCAATCTCGTTAAAATAAAGACACCTACAAGGTCCTCTCGACCTTGTGAAGAGAAAATACCTGCGTGAGATCCTTATGACTCACAAGGGAGCAACACACTTAGGGATCCCTATGATTCCTAAGGAGAAATTACACTTATGAGATCCTCACGACTCGTAAACCGAATCCCCCTATGAGACTCTCATGGCACATAGGATTCAAAAGCCTTAAGTTACAGGGATCTGAACCTGTTCTTAAGCCACCACACTCCCCAAGTTGCCCTACAAACGGTTCAATATCGGCCCTTGTATACAATCCACGGACACAAATAAACGTTTCCCCTACCGAGTTCCACCAATGGCGTGAAGTGTCCTCATATGGTGAACGACACTTGTAAGTCCTCTCGACTTATAAGGAGAAAACACTCTTGTAAGATCCTTATGACTTACAAGAGAACATACACTTAGGAATCCTCACGACTCCTAAGGAGAAAACACACCCACAAGATCCTCACAACTCCTAGAGAGAAACATCTTTATGAGACCTTTACGACTCATGAAGTCAAAAGCCTTAGTCGACAGGATCCTAACCCTGTTTGCTAAGCCACCTTTGCTCGAATCGACAAAGGCAAATGATGATTCGCTCTTGGAAATGTCCCAGTGGTAGCGTGCTGATGCCTAAATCGGTATCAAATTCCAAGTCCTTTCACGGCAAATGATGATTCACTCCTGGCCATATTCCAGTCGCAGCGATGCTGATGCTAAGATTGGTATCAGATCTCGAGTTCCATACTCGCAGCAAAAGTCAGCGAGCCAAAAATGCATATGAAATAGCCGAAATGATTGGGCAACCCGCAATAAAAAAACAGCGAGTAAAGAAAAAGAAAAATAGCCGAAATGATTGGGCACCGCGAAAAATAGCCGAAATGATTGGGCAATCGCGACTTTCGCGATATAAAAAGCTGAAATGATAGAGCGTCGTGGAAAGAAATAAAATAAAATGAAACTTTTGCTCTGCATGTGAGATCACATCGACCCCTGTATACAATCCATGGGCACAAACGAAAAGGGAACCACATTATCCCACCATGCTTCGTCAAAGAGATGCTAGATCTCAATGGCTACATCTACAGCCTAGAAATGTTCCTTCTCGTTCCAACCAGAAGCAGAGCAAAATGGAGCCACGAAAAAATCCCCTAGTTCCAAATCTCGATGGTTCACAGAAAACCTAGAGACTACCTCTGAGCCACGGCAAAGTCCCCTAGTTCCAAATCTCGACGGTTCACAGACAACCTAGAGACTACCTCGGAACCATGGCAAAATCTCTAGTTCTAAGTCTCAACAGCGGCATCCATTGCCTAGAGATCAACCAACAGCGTTCCCTCCCTTCAGCAGGATACAGGCGCGACATCAACAAACGGAGCCATGGCAAAGTCCCCTAGTTCTAAATCTCGGCGGTTCAATGATAACCCGAAGACAACCTCGACATTCGTCGCAATATTGCAGACACAATGTCAACCAACGAAGCAAAGGAAGATCCCTAGCTACAGGGTCTTGACGGCAACTCAAATGAGACCTGAAAGACTATCGGAGGCCATCCCACTCTAGCGCGGAGTGGTCATGACTCATCGAGGCTCCCAAACTGAGCCTAACCTTAAGTAAAAAGCGACATGGAATATCCCTAACGTTTGCTCTTCCGACGGTAATATTACCTGGAAGATTACTTGAAGACGTCTTGTCCAGCCCCCGAAGGGATCAAAGACACGACAGTCGCGGGGCTACCCGAACAGCAAGATTGCATATCGAGGAATATATCGGCCAACGCGACGGTGCGACGGGTAAAAATCCCTAGTACCACAGACACTAACGGACTTCTATTTGCAGGAGTTAACTGTGATGTTAGGACATCCTTGTGAGAACTTCTCGATTCGTCTCGACTCGTAAGGAAATTAGTGTCCTTGCGACAACTTCTCGATTGGTCTCGACTCGTAGGGAAAATCCTTAGGCAATAGGGATAAGGACCTGTTTCCTAAGCACTGGGGCCCTGCAAGTCGATCCAAGATGGACTATTGCATACTATTCACGGGCCACACTCTCCAAAGTCAAATCTCGACAAGAAGGGAAAAAACCACTTACGAGTCCTCTCGGCTTGTAAGTGGGAAAAATTCTCTTATGAGATCTTTACGACTCTCAAGAGAAAACGCACTTAGAAGTCCTCATGACTTCTAAGGAGAAAAGACACCTACGGGATCCTCTGAACTCGTAGGGAGAAAAGTATTTATGAGACCCTCACGGCTCGTAAAGTTGAAAAGTCTTAGGAGGCAGATCTTCCTAAGCCATCGCTGCCCTACAAGAAGATCAAGATAGACTATCTACGAGCCATATTTGCCAAGGTTACATGACACTGAAATAAAGAAGCTACTTAGGAGTCCTCAAGATTCATAAGATTTGTTAAAGAGAGAGAGAGGGAGAGAGAGAGAGAGAGAGAAACGAGCGAGATTCTTGCGACTCAAACACTTTGATAAAAGAAAGGGAAATTTTGCCACTCATACTTGAGAAAATTTATACATCAATGATAACAATAAAACATAAATAACATCAAAATGTTTACAATGGCAAGACACTAAATCCTGGGCATGGATTTAAGAATTTAGAAGCAACGCCGAGTAAAATGCTTCTGGCTTCTCTGACCATTTTCTGATGCATTTTCTCACGAATGCAAGTGTCGGGATTCTCACTGTTATCATCCGTCCTCTGGTAAGCAGAGATTATCGTCGTCTGTTGGAAGACCTGATGCAAAATATCGACAAGATTATCTCGCCGCCTCTTCGAGATCAAACCCATCAGATATACTGAGTGCACCTTGTCTTCGACATCATCAAGTGCCTCAAGAGGCATGGCCTCGTTAAATTCAGGAATTGCTTCCCAAATTGCCCCCATGATAATTTTCAAAAGAGCGGAACGACGGGAAAGTTGTCAACCGTTGTATTCATTGAAGCGACGCATCACCTCAGCGCATTAGGCATTCGTAAACTCCTGGTTTTGACAGCGGCCTTGGACGCGAATGTCTTCATAGGAGATAATCTCGTCAAGATCATACAGATAAGCAGCCATAGTATCTGGAAAGAAAATTCAGTAAAAGACTAGCAATTAAATATCAAGATTCTTAGTATCTAAAATAAAAATAGTAGTGACGGTCCATCATTGATAGGGCAGTCACTCACTAAGGATGGAATCCTAAGAGGCTCCTCATTTAATGAGAAGCTTCATCAAGCTAAAGAGTTGAACTCCCTCGAGAGCAGTGCTCTGCAAACAGAAATCATATCTGTCAAATGTAACTAAGAGGGGAATAAAAATTCCCCAAATTTTTTTAAAGAGCTATGCTCTGTAAAACCCCAAGATCTTTAAAGATCTGAAGTAAAAATCCTAGAAACTCTAAGAGTCCTTCATTAACGGGTTAAGAAACCCTGAAAAATATTTTTTCAGATCTATGATCTAAGAAGAGTAAAGCTCTGTTTTCATTTAACGGGTTGAGAAACCCTAAAAAAACATCTTTAAGATCTGTTATCTAAGAAGAGCAAAGCTCTGCTTAATGGGTTCGAGCATAATCCTTACCAAATTTTTGGACAAAGTTCTAACTCTAAAAGAGTTTCCTTGGGCAGAGATCTAAGCTCTGAAAAATAGAATTAAATTCTCAGAAGAACAAAGAAGAGAAGAAGATGAACAACAGTCATCTTACGGGCCAAAGGCCCTACTTATAGGCAGAGGAAGCAGATCCAACTTCCAAGAAGATCCAACACGGAAAAGCTGCCACCGCTGCACTCACGTGTGAGCCACGTGAGCGCAATGGCGGGGGGCATTTGTTTCCCCCAATAATAGAAGAGCAAGGCTCTATTCAAAATTTGAAAAGAGGTAGCGCCTCACGTGCCTTACACGAAGGCGCCAACGCCAAGAGTTAAAAAACTCTGAGGCAGCGCCTCACGTGCCTTGCACGAGGGCGCCAGCGCTAAGAGTTAAAACCTCTGAGGCGGCGCCTCATGTGCCCCGCACGAGGGCGCCGGCACCATAAATAAACGTTCTTTGCCGTTGGATCAAAGATCCAACGGAGATGATAAATCATCAAAATACATAATTAAATTCTGTTGAGGAAATATTCCTCAAATCTTTCTGAACGAGAAAGATCACTCTCTGTAAAACAGAGCACCATTGGATTAAAAATATGAAGTGGACATGAAGTAATGAGCATTCAATGCTAAAGATTTTGTGTTGATATGCAACATTACAGAAAAGTAATAAGCATCACAGAACAATATAGATAATTTGGGATCCCCGGGTTTCACAGAGCCGCTACTGAAACTCGACGTTCCCCTGGTCGTATGGATAGCCTGTGCAATGAAACCTAGACCCCTACGGGTGCGGCAAGTTACCCGCCAAAACCTTCTATGTATGGGATTAAAAATCCAATGGTGATTAAAAATCCAATGGTGATTAAAAATCACCAAGCTACAGAATAAGCTATGTATGGGAAAATATTTTCCCAATCCTTCTAAACAAGAAAGATTACGCTCTGTAAAATAGAGCACCGTTGGATTAAAGATCCAATGGTGATTAAAAATCATCAGATTACAGAATAAGCTCTGTATGGAAAATATTTTCCCAATCTTGTTAAAAAATAAGAAAAATATCTTCTGTAAAACAGAAGTCCTTGGATCAAAGATCCAACGGTGGATAAAATCCCCAAATCAATTAAGGATCTCTCAATGAGAGATTTCTTTAGCTAAATCAGCAAACTTGCCCCCACTATATAAAGGCCCCAAGACTTCAAGTGTTGTAGAGAGGAACCCCCCCATAAACTTCAAGTTCAAAAAGAAGAGCAAGCAAAAAAAAGAGCTTTAAGAGAGAAGAATGAAGAACTTTTTTCAAGGTAAATAAAGATAATAGAGATCAGAGCATCTCATCTGCATATCTAAGGGTTCAACCCTCATAAAAGAACATAGTTCTTTCCTGGATCTGAGATCCATGAAACAAGTCTCCCACAAATGAGAATTTAATTCTCGTGGGGATGAATTTGTTCTTGGGGATTGAAGATCCAGGGGAGAACAAAGAATCTAATTCTCTATAAAAATGCATAAAGAAAGAAACAGCGCCGAGTGCCTCACGTGCCCCTCATGTGGGCGCTGCTTAAAAAAGAGTGCTTAGCTCTCAGTGGTTGGCACCCAGCGCCCCACGTGCCCCTCACGTGGACGCTGCTTAATAAATAATGATTAGCACTCAGTGGTTGGCGCCCAGCGCCAAGCGCTCTACATGCCCCTCACATGGGCGCTGCTTAATAAAGAGCGCTTAGCATTCGGTGGTTGGCGCCCAGCGCCAAGCGCCCCACGTACTCCTCACATGGGCGCTGCTTAATAAAGATTGTTTCTTAATAAAGAGTGCTTAGCACTCCGTGGTTGGCACCCAGCGCCAAGCGCCCCATGTGCCCCTCACGTGAGTGCTGCTCAACAAGTAGTGCCTAACACTCAGTGGTTGGCGCTCAGCGCCAAGCTCCTCACGTATCCCTCACGTGGGTGCCATAAAGAGTGTTTAACACTCCATAAAAAAACAAAAAAAAGAGGGTGAGCATCATGGCCCATATCAATGCTCAGCATTGTTTCACAGAAAAGGAATTGAGCCCGAACAAGTGTTTAACACTTTATTCAAAGACTGAGTGGGCTGGGTCCAAGTTGACCAAAAGTCCCTAATTCAGATCAACCGAGCCCATGTGCTCACAATTTTTCCAAATTGGTTTTAGTCCCAAACACGACTATTGATCTTCCAACGGACATCCGTTCAAGGGTACATCTCTTCACACCTCTTCTAAATGTCGTTGTAATTCTTCAGCGTTTTCAGAGAGGTGGTGGGTCCCGATAACCAACAACTCTTTAGTGTACTCTCAAATGGACAGACACATCCTAATACGAACCGTAATGTCCTTAAACTAGCTGTAGACCGTAATGTCCTTAAACTAGGTATGGACCGTAACGTCCTTAAACTAAAACGATAGAGCCCAAATGCTCTTTCATTGGATCAAAAATGATCATGAACCCCCGTTAAGTAGCTTTTAGTCCAATATCGGATTAACGTATGCTTAACAAATATTTAAGTCGATCTTAATCTCAAACAAGGTTAACGATCCTTAAATCAAACCAAACCCGAATCTAAGAAAATATGGATTTGGACTAATCCACGCCTTACGGGCGACAACACAGATTAGTCTCCATATACAATCCACGGGCAACCAAAAATAAAACACACATGACATGAAGTGACCTTCTGGAGCAGGAGAAAGTGGTTATCACTACGCGGTAACGTAATTAACTGCAGGGGCTTGCGCCTGTAAGGAAGAGCGTCCTCACAATCAAAAACCCCTTACAACGAAGGAGAATCTGACGAATTTGCTACAACGGCCGCATCTATCCAAACCTTCGATACACGGTGCCATAAATCAGCTTGGCATCTTCGGAGAGGTGGACGAATAAAACCAAATAGCATCTGTCCCCAAATTCAAGCAAGACGACCTACACGGTTCCGTCTCTGTTTTCGACGGTAAACAAAGTCATGCTGGAGTGCAACCAAAAACACCCTGAGAAACTACTGGAATACCTACCAGTAAATCCCACTTTCCCTGGCCAAGGATTTTGTGTAATGGCTCTCCAAACACAGTGCGATATCAACCCCCAGTACCGGGAGAGACGAATCCTATCTAACCGCCACTGCATCCAAGTGCTTCGGGACTGCATGACTCCTTTGAGCCGTGGTAGGGTAGTAATCAAAGTATAGTGGGAACACACTCGAAGTGAAGTAGCAATGTCAAGTCAACGGACTAAGCTGTACTCATGTCACCTAGGAACTGCTACCCGACGATAGGTATAACACCCACCAACAATTCCCGACGAGTCATGTCCTGTGTACTCATAACCTAATGAGCACCTGCATACTATATCCACTACGACGTACTAATGGCTGTGGGACAGACCATCTCCCCTGCTGGGATGAGAAACATATACACTAGTCTATTCTGGAGTATCGATGCCCCGTCTCGATAATCCTACGATTAGGAACCTGTATAAGGATGTTCTTATAGACTACCCAGCCCCTACTTGTGTGACTGCTATCACAACGTTGGTAATCAAGCAAAGATCCTAAGGGCTCTCCCAATATGTATAAGCGATATGCTAAAAGAAACACATGCACATATTGAGGTAGAAACAAACCAAGTAGCATACTACCATTTTGAGCAAGACTGTTAATACAACTGTGAATATCCCAAGCCTCCATTAAGTAATATACAAACCAGTATGATACAATAATGGCCTCTAAGGCATATATCACTAACAATCTCCCACTTGCACTAAGGTCATGTATTGGCATATCGCAGACCCATCATCTCGAATTGTGTCTGAGGGATGGCCTTCCTGAGTGGATCTTCAGTGTTATTCTCCATATCTACTCTCCTCACCTCGATCTCCCGACGATCAACGATCTCCCTAATCAGGTGGTAACGCCTCAAAATGTGTCTGGAGTTTTGATGGGGCTTGGGTTCCTTCGCTAAGGCTACAGCGTCGTTGTTGTCACGATACAGAGGTATTGGATCTACAATAGACGGAACCACCTGAAGTTCTTGTAGGAACTTCCTTATCCAGACTGCTTCCTTCGCGGCGTCACAAGCAGCTATGTACTTCGCTTCCATCGTCGAGTCAACAACGGTGTCCTGTTTGGAGCTCTTCCAACAGACTGCCCCTCCATTGAGGGTAAAGACATAACCCGACATGGACTTGGAGTCATCCTTGTCACTCTGGAAGCTGGAGTCAGCAAAGGCCTCGATCTGGAGGTCTTTTCCGCCACACACCAAGAACATCTCCTTAGTCCTTCTCAGGTACTTGAGAATGTTCTTTACTGCTGTCCAGTGCTTCTTCCCTAGGTTTGACTGATACCGGCTTACCACGCTTAGTACGTAAGCAATATCTGGTCTGGTACACAATATCGCATACATTATAGAGCCTACCGCTGAAGCGTACGGTATAGATGTCATGCGAGCCCTTTCCAAATCAGTCTTGGGAGACATCTTTTTGGAGAGGGTGATTCCGTGATAAGCCGGTATATTACCGCACTTCGAATCTTCCATACTGAATCTTTTCAGTATAGTGTTGATGTACTTGCACTGCGAAATTCTCAACGTCCTCTTAGATCTATCACGATAGATCTGGATCCCCAGAATGTAGGAGGCATCACCCAGGTCTTTCATGGAGAATCTCTGTGATAAGAATCATTTTACTGATTGTAGCATAGGAATGTTATTTCTTAATAAGAGAATGTCATCCACGTACAAGACGAGGAATACCACAGTTCTCCCTACAATCTTACTATATATGCATGGTTCATCTGGATTTTTGATAAAGTCGAATTCTTTGACTGTATCATCAAAACAGATGTTCCAACTCCGCGATGCCTGCTTTAGTCCATAAATGGACTTAAGCAACTTGCACACTTTCCTGCTGCTCCCACTCTGAATGAAACCCTCTGGCTGATCCATATAGATGCACTCTTCCAAATTTCCATTTAGAAAAGCCGTCTTTATATCCATTTGCCAGATCTCATAATAGTGGAAGGCAACAATGGCAAGAAGGATCTGAATGGATTTGAACATAGCCACTGGAGAAAAGTTCTCGTCATAGTCCAAACCAGGTCTTTGATGAAAACCTTTTGCAACAAGTCTAGCCTTATAGGTTTCAATACATCAATCTTCTTTCTGAAGATCTATTTGCAACCTACGGGTTTTACCCCTTCTGGAGTAATGTCCAAAGTCCATACTTCGTTGGTGTACATGGACTCCATTTCGATCCGTATTGTATCTAGCCATTTTACCGAGTCGCCGCTCTGAATGGCTTGCTTGAAGCTAGTAGGCTCATCATTGTCAATGATGCAATCCTCTCGATCCCCGTCTATGAGAAAACCGTAGTATCTTTCAGGAGGATGAGGCTGCCTACTAGTTCTGCGGAGTGGCGCGGGGATGCCCTGTTCTTCTGAAACCTCCGGTTCTACCAAGTTTTCAGTAATAGCTTGTAGTTCTGGAATTTCTTCCAGTTCTTTTTCGCTCCTACTTTTCTGATTTTCTAAAATTTCAGATTCTAAGAAGTGGGCATGACGAGAAACAAAGACCTTTTGTTCCTCTGCGCAATAGAAATAATACCCCCTGGAGTTCTTTGGGTATCCCACAAACTTACATAGTACTGAGCGTGCCTCGAGCTTGTCCGCATGCTGCTTTTTTACAAAAGCTGGACATCCCCATGTCTTAAGGTTCTTAAGATAGGGTTCTTCCCACTCCACATCTGATATGGTGTGGTAGTCACTGACTTAGTTGGAACCTTATTCAGAAGATATGCAGCTGATTCTAGTGCATAACCCCAGAAGGATCACGGCAACTCAGCGTTACTCATCATGGAACGAACCATATCCAATAGGGTTCGGTTCCGTCTCTCCGATACACCCTTGTGTTGTGGCGTGTATAGAGGAGTAAGATGAGAGAGAATTCCATTCTCTTTTAGGTAATCTAGGAACTCGGCACTCAAGTATTCACCACCTCGATCAGATCTCAGTGTCTTGATACTTTTGCGTATTTGTTTTTCCACTTCATTCTTATATTCCCGGAATTTCTCAAAGGCCTCGGATTTATGCTTCATCAAGAAGACATGTCCATACCTAGAAAAGTCATCCGTAAAAATAATGAAGTAGGAATAACCACTTCACGCATGTGTAGACATTAGACCACACATATCGTTGTGTATGAGTCCCAAGAGCTCGCTTGCTCTTACTCCGTGTCCAGTGAACGGAGACTTTGTCATCTTTTCCATGAGACAGGAGTGACAAGTTGCATAAGACTGATATTCGAACGGATCCAAATATCCCTCTCTATGTAACTTCTTCAATCGCGTTTCATTGATGTGACCCAGTTTACAATGCCATAAGAAAGTCTGATTTAGTTCCGGAGACTTTCTTTTAAGTGTGTTCTGGACACTGAAAACCTGAGATTGATTTAATACGTATATTCCGTTATCTGATGTACCTAACCCAATCAAAGCTTGATTTAGGTGGATGTGGATCACATCACTTACAAATGTAAAATCATATCCTTTCTTAGAAAGTAAGGATACAGATATGATATTACAAGCTAAACTAGGTATATACAAACAGTTACGTAGAATCAATATCTGCCCATTTATCAATCCTAGGTGATATTCTCCTACGGATTCAGCGTCCACGCTCATTCCGTTAGCAACCTTGAGAGTCATATCACTTACCCTGATAACTCTACGGTTTCTCAAAGCCTGTAATGAATTACAGATATGAGATCCTGATCCGGTATCCAGTATCCAGGAAGTAGAGTCAATTTACATACAGTTTTCAATTACAAACATACCCAAAGTCGAAGCCACAACATGTTTCGGATCCTAGATTTTAGCTTTCAAAGCCCTGCAATCCCTCTGCCAATGCCCTTTCCCGTGACAATAAGAACATCCCTCCTTCCCAACTGTCAGCCCCAAAACATTTGCCCTTCCCTGTCCCTCTACTTCACTGACACCGTATATCGGCTTTGTGGAGGTCTTCTTCTTCTCACCCTTTGCTTTCGCCTTGAATGCAGAAGAGGAAGATTTCCCAAAAAGCAGAGTCCATCTTCTCGTGGTGCCTCTGGTTTTCATCATCTACTGAGGCCAACACGAAGCACTTGGCATTCGCACTGTGCTTTTCCCTTATCTTACGTATATCTTTATCCGTAACGGTGGAAACTGGTCCTGGGACGGCGGGGGCTTGAGTAGTAATGAGGTGGTCCAGCTTGTCACAGGCAATGGACATCTGGAAAAACCCTTGCCAGTCAATATAGTCCGGCCCAGTCAATTTATTAGCTAAATGTAACCTAGGTGCGGTCAACTGGTCGCTGCAATTAGGAGAAGAGAAGAAACACTTTAGCATGATACTCTTGCAAGTTTAGATTGGTTTTTAATTTATCTAAACATGATAGCTCCTCCTGTCTCTCGAATCCTTCTTCAAAACATAAAAGAAGAATTAGTCAGGATTAATCTCACCGTACAATACTTGCTTAACCGTTCAGCCAGGCTAGTGTCGGTACTTCGAGGGAGCTTTTATGATGCTTTTGCAAAGTTCCTTAATTAAATAATCTCTTTTTCCTGAAGGCGTAGCCCCGCTAACACTGTTTTAGACACCTACTTGGTTTATAGTATTGATCGTTAAGTGAAGAATCTCCCGAGGAGTAGCATATACTCATAGTAGGATTGTAATCCAAATATCATTGTGTGATAATCCTGAAGGAATCCTACCAACATTATCACACTCCAAATGATATGCAGTACTAGCAAGTTTCATTTTCTTTAGAAACTCCCGATGTGGATTTTTGCCCCATGCTCTTATGACCTTGACGAAGGCCAACAAATCATAAGTCACATGTCAAGTTCTACCCATCATTGTCCAGGTTAATTTGAACCCATCCGTATATACCATTGACGAAGGCCAACAAAGTAATACGACTGTCCTAAACCAACGCATCTATCTATACTACATATGAATATTCAGCAGCTACCAATCACTATGCCTTGGCGAAGGTCAACAAACATAGCTTGAATACTACTGAACATTCATATGAACTGACGGAGGGCTATGAATGGTTTTGGAGAAACCATGAACATAGTGAACTTGATATAATCGAAGGAACCTGATAGCTTTTAAAAGGAGCGGTTTAAGCTCCGCATTTAAAAGTCTGCTGTTTTGAAAAAACCGAGCGGTTTTAGAAGTGTTCCAACGATTCAGCTTTGGTTTGTTTGTTTTGCATTAATGTAATGCAGTCCTATCATTTACACCTATCATCATAGAAAAAGACGAAAATACCACGTCCACTTATGCCATCTGCATTCACCACTAGGCCCCGTCTAACACCGTTAGGTTACTTAACTAACACCAGAGCGGGAGCTGGACTAGCGCGGGTGCAAAACATAAGCAACGTCTATTATAATATATATATATATATATATATAATAACCATTCGTCTCACGCAATAATAGGCATTCCAGATCACAGATGAACATATTGGATATACTAGGAATTCCGCGTTTCGTTTAAGCCTATAACAAAAGATGGATACCACGGTCGTGATGAATAGCCAAACCCCACCCCAAACCCCTACGGGTGCGGCAAACTACCTGCCAAATACCCGAAGTGAAGCAACCTCCCTCATCAACGTGAGTAGGCCACTCAGCACTTTAAAGTACCCGGTAGTTTGTGCACCCCACCTTGGGTCTATCCTAAGAGCAGAAAACAGTAAAAGAAATAATATACAACGGTGGCTATAACCTCAACCCGGATGTGCCCCGCAAAATATTATTACATCACTTTACATTTTACATCGAATGAAAGAAAAGAAAACTCTCATCTCGCATCCCCCGGCTATTCATCCACGACGATCCAATAAGTTCATATACACAAACCACAAGAACAGCAACACAGATATGTGCAACCCCGACTAACCGACGTATAGCAATTAGTCGATGTTTCCAAACACATATATCACAACTTGAAACTTTAACCGACGTTAAAACTGCGACTTCGAAACACTCCGTATTGCCACAGTAGATAATAAACAGTATTGTTTCCCCCAATCAGAGCAAAGCTCTGTTTTAAAAACGAAGCGACGCTTCTGCTTCTCCCAATCGGAGCAAAGCTCTGTTCAAATTCCAAGATTTGGAATGAAGCGACGCTTTCTTACCCCCAATAAGAGCAAAACTCTGTTTTAAAATTCAAAATTTAAAAGTTGAAGCAACGCTTCGAATCCAGCGCCAGATGCGCTGCACGCCACGTGTCAAACACGGGTGCGCTAGCGCAGTTGCGCTGCGCTGCGCGCCACGTATCAAACACGGGTGCGCTAGCGCAGTTGCGCTGCGCTCTGCGCTGCGCGCCACGTGTCGAACGTAGGTGCGCTCGCGCAAAGTGCGCCAGCGCTGGAATTAAAAGAATTCCCTACCGTTAGATCGAAAGATCTAATAATAATAAATTATTAATTAATCAGAATTAAAATTCTGTTATAGAAAGATTTTTCAATTTTATTAAAACAAGAAGATTATCTTCTGTAAAACAGAAGCGTTAGGATCAAAGATCCAACGGTGGGAAAATTCCCAAATCAATCAGAGAAAGATCTCTTAAACTGATTTAACAAATCAATTGGCCCTATATAAAGGCCCCAAGACTTCAAGTCTCGAGATAGAGAAAGATAGAGAAAAAACCTCTGCAAACTTTGAGAAAAACTCAAAGAGAAAAAAGGGAAGCCTTTAGAAAAAAGAAGATCATTTCTTCATCTTTAAGGTAAAGAATTAATTCTTGAACAACAGAGATGAAATCATCTCGTAAAAAGAAGAAACATCTTCTAAAAAGATCTTAGATCTATAAAAAAGACCAAGGTCTTTGATTAAAAAGAAAAGATCAAAAGAGCTAATCATAAAAATATAAAAAGAAGTATTTTACTTCATTCACAGATCTTTTGATCTATAAAGGCAGAGCCTTTTTATAAAAACAAGCACTGTTGTTCTTGGATCTTGAGGCAAAGACTCCTTTGAAGAACATAAATTTGTTCTTTGATCTTAAAATTAATCAAAATGCGCTTTGCGCTATTAGAAAGTGCTTTGCACTCATGAACTGCGCCTTTGCGCTCCTTGAATCGGCGCTCAGCGCCAAAACATGCCACGTGTCAACCATATACACAATCTGCGCTTTACGCTCCTGAAAACAGCGCACTGCGCTCTTGGATTGGCGCTCAGCGCCAAGCGCGCCACGTGTCACTCACTGGTGCACCCATAAACTAGTACAACGCGCTCATAAATTAAAAGCGCAGTGCGCTAACAAAATAGCGCTTAGCACTAAGCGCGACACTGTCCTCCTCGCATGCGCTAACCGACAGAAGCGCAATGCGCTCTTTGACTGGCGCAAAGCGCCTAGTGCGCTACGTGGCGCGCTGTCAGAACATACTTTGTTCTGATAAATACTATGCATTCAATATAAGACAAAAAATGTCAGAGCCCAATGCTTAGCATTATTTAAAGGGCAGAGCCCAAATAAAGGCCTAACAGGCAGAATAAAAATAAAATGTTAAACATATTTTTAACTGGACTTAGCCCAATTCTGGCCATAAGTCCTCAATTTAAATTGAACTGAGCTCATCTGCTCTTCCAATCCATTTACACCCGGTTCGAGGGTACATCTCTTTACTCCTCTGATATCTGTCGTTGTAATCCTTCAACGTCATCAGAGAGGGACGGGTCCCGACAACCACACATTACTACGGACTGTGGGGTCCTTAAACTCATGAACTATGATGTCCTTAACCTCGACCGTGATGTCTTAAAACTAACATCGGACTGTGGAGTCCTTAAATCCATGAACTATGATGTCCTTAACCTTGACCGTGATGTCTTAAAACTAACGTTGGACTGTGGGGTCCTTAAATCCATGGACTATGATGTCCTTAACCTCGACCGTGATGTCTTAAAACTAACACCGGACTGTGAGGTCCCTAAACTCACGGACTATGATGTCCTTAACCTCGACCGCGATGTATTAAAACTAACAATGGACCGTAATGTCCTTAAACTAATTATCGACCGCAATGTCATTAAACTAAACAACAGAGCCTAATTGCTCTTTTGTTGGATCTAAACGATCCCGTTAAGTTGATCTTAGTCTAGAATTAGACTAATGTGTCCTTAACAAACATTTAAGTTGATCTTAGCCTCAAATAAGGCTAACGTATCCTTAAACATAACCCCCCAAACCCAAATCTAAGAAAGATACGGATTTGGACTAGTCCACACCCTACGGGCGACAACATAACTTAGTCTCCGTATACAATCCACGGGCAACCAAACACAAAACAAACACCCACGACACGAAGTGACCACATGGAGAAAGAGAAAGTTGTTACCGCGATGCGGTAGCGTAATTAACTGCAGGGGCTTGCGCCTGCAGAGAAGAGCGTCCCCACAATCAAAAACCCCTCAAACGAAGGGGAATCTGACGAAGTCTGCTATATCGGCCGCATCCATTTAAACCTTTGATACATGGTGCCATAAATCAACTTGGCATCTTCGGAGAGGTGGACGGATAGCACCAATTAGCATCTGCCCCCAGATTCAAGCAAGACGTTCAGTCTTCCCGGTTTCCGGCGGTAAACAGATTCTGGCACGCCCGGTGGGACCTTTTCCTCTTTCCACTCCACACTTCGTGTGTCGTGCTCGCGAACCAATCACGGTTCGCCAATGGTTGCCCTTGGATTTCGAGGTACTAAGATTTGGCGTTTTGCTTGGTGCAGAAAGCAAAGGATCAATGGCGTTCACCTGCTCAAAGTGTTCCACATGCAACTGCAACCCACATCCTGCCTCAACTGGGGGCGTAGCCTACGGGCCCCAAGCGGCTTCCCTGTTCACGATGCCCGTGGAATAGGTCACTCAAGCCACCACAGGGTTGTTTTTTGGAACTATGCTTCCATCGATGAGCTTCAGCACCCCCGTGCCCATACCAGAAGCTCCCAAGAAGTCGGTCTCTGATCGGCTTACAGCTACTACGGCCCCTCTCAACGGGTCGTCCGGCTCCAGCTCCTCGGTCTTCGCCAGACTGGGCCAAAATTCCTGTGGCCCCACAATGAAGCCTGCAATCCCAGAAAAGGTTATTCCGAAGAAAGTAACCAACCCTGCTCCTGAAGTCGTCAAGGCGGCTTCTCCTGCCAAGGGGTCGGTCTTTACAAGACTGACTGTCCCAACTCCCACTCCCGCTCTTGCTACTCAAAGGACATCATTCTTTAACAGGCTGACACCAGCAACGGCCCCTCACCTGAACAGGGGGCAAGACGAAGCCATCCCCGTCACCGAGCCAACTCGACGCGCTCGACGTCGCTACTGGCACCGGGTAAAGAAGGCCGGGGGCAACTCCCCCTCTGGGCTAACTCCACTAACCCCAACGGCGGAAATTAATGCTGTTGTTCCAACCGGGAACAGCTTCGAGCTGCTGAATAAGGTGCGTAGGAATTCTCCTACCGCCGTACTGAAAAAATCTCCTCCTCAGGTGGAGAATGTTGCGGAAGCAAAGCCAGAACAGTCCCCTCAGCGGCTGTCCTCTAAAATCTACAAGGTCTGGCGACAAGTCCGCGAGACGATGGTGGATCAAGACTATCCTCGCCGACAGAAGAAGCCAAAGGTTCAACAAGAAGAAAGCCGTCCTGTTAAGCCATAAAAGGCGGTGGCTACTTAGGTGCCCACTGCGACGGCCCCCTCAACTTCAACCGCTCATAAGAAGAAGAGGCCGGAGAAGATCCCTATGCTTGCGACAAGTGTCAAAGGCACTGAGCCCAAATGCCCTAAGTCTGGGGGCATAACGGTCCATACTATTTAAATGGAATCCGGGAAGGAGGATAGCCGCGCTTCTACGGGCCACCGACCACTCACCCGATCCATCACAAGAGCTCAGGAACAGCAACAGCAGAAGCTTCAAGAGATGCTGACTGCCATGGCCGCACTCACCGGGCCCAAAGAAAGCCCGGAGGCATCATCGGAGCAGCGTTATGAACAAGAAACCGATGCTGACTTCCTTCTCAGAATCCTCGAAAAGAAGGACAAAGAAGCCGCGGAGCAAGCGACTAACATAAAGCGAATGACACTTCTCTTCCAAGACATGGTCGGGATGATGATACAGTCGGATCCTCCAGCCGAAGACCCTTCGATCATTATTGAAGATGACAGAGGAGAAACAACGAATCCTCTGCCAGCTCTGTCAACAGCCAAAGAGGAAACAATCTCTAAAGCTGCCCTGGATGACTATATTGCTCAGCAAATAAGAGTTCACCAGGCAAATGAGGCGGCTGGCCAAGTCATCAAAACTGGGCGACCATATCCAGGCTGGTATGACCAGATAAAATACCCGCCGGGCTACACGATCCCGAAATTCCATGTGTACAAGGGGACGGGCAATCCCCATCAACATGTCGTCTAGTTCAGGGCTCTTTGTGGCAACACCGGGGGCGATGATAAGCTTTTACTCCGCCAATTCGTCGGCAGCTTATCGGAGACGGTGTTTGAGTGGTACTCCGAACTTCCAAACGACTCCGTCAAAACTTTCGCAGAAATGGAGTTATTGTTCACCCAGCGATTCGCGAGCGCAAGTGAACGCACCCCGATAACAGTATTGATCAATGCAAGGGTAAAGCCGGGTGAAACTTGGGTTCAATACGCAATCTGATGGCGAAATCTGTGGTCAAAGTGCGAACAACGCATCGAAGAAGCACCAGTGGTGGGCATGTTCGTGGGCACCCTAGACCCTCATGTTACTATTTCACAGTTCATGATGTTCTTCAAACCGACTACATTCTAGGTTTTAATCGACAAGCTAGCCCAGATGGATCAGATGGGTCATAGACCGTTCCCTCCGAAGCCAGAGCCGTGAAACGAGAAAGGTAAAGGGAAGGCGATCTTCGTTTCGAACACCCAACAGCAGCCCAGTGCCCCAAAGCTAGCGGATCAACTGGAAGAGAGACGGCGGTATTATAATGAGAAAATGAAGCGCCCTTACTCATTCCCGCGGGATAAAATGAAGAGGCTGTTCGAACTAGCGATGCGCAACAGGCTTATCAATTTGCCGAATCCAAGGCGACCATCGCACCCCGGCGAAGTGAATAATCCCAATTATTGCCCTTACCACCAAACGGTAAGCCATCCGATCGAAGATTGCTTCGTCTTTAAGGGATGGATCGAGGATCAGTACCTACAAGGCAAGTTTGCG
Organism: Agapanthus africanus; assembly: GCA_030015575.1. Lineage (NCBI taxonomy): Eukaryota > Viridiplantae > Streptophyta > Magnoliopsida > Asparagales > Amaryllidaceae > Agapanthus > Agapanthus africanus. The sequence goes on along the minus strand of CM057346.1, from coordinate 489,786,215 downwards.
CTGTATGAGAAGTGGAAAGTAAACCCGCCACAACCGCACACTCCTAAGAAGACGGACACACCGGGGGCAACGTGCTCTTTTGTTAAAGAAGCTCCATGGAAGGTCGTTCTTTCGGCCAAAACCAAATGGACGCTGAATGATCTCCAGACATACCCGGCGATCAGGTGGAAGAATCCACTGGAATCCCAGATCATCGAAGGGATGCTGAAGTCGCACCCAACTCCAAAGATTGGTGGTGATAGCCAAAGTGCTCACACCCAGCCGCCGAAATCTTTGAAAAAGAAGAAGAAATCAAAGAAGCCCGTGAAGCCTGGCGACAAGCGCACGGACCTACAGAAATAGATTGATGCGCTGGAAGAGTATAACCAGAAGGCGCGAATCCCAATCACACTTCAAGAGTTCTTCGACCACGTCCTTGAGGATGAAGATGATGGAGAAGACTCGTCGGATGGATCTGAGGATTACGTAGCAAGCTGCCATGTGATCTCTTATTTATCACCAGACAATGGAGAAGCTCCCTGCACAGAGAGACTGGAGGCAGGTCCTGAGCCGGAACTTCTATGGCCGTCAAACAAAATGATCGACGCCTTCCTGAATGAGATTCATTTGAAAAGTAAAGCCGATCGGGAGCGTGAGATGGCCATACTTGAAAGAGCCAAACGCCGGCGACTAGACGAAAGAGTCAAAACACTCCCGCCGAATCAAGGAATATCCGTCGCGGATAAAAACAAGTTCAAGACGAGGAAAAGGTTTGCTAAAGCCATATCAATGGGAATGAAGTTACCACCCTCTGAAGGCAACACTCCCGGTAAAGCAGAAACACATCCTAGCTACTGCTTATATCATCGAAAGATTTCACACCCTTCTGAAGAGTGCGACACTTTTAAAAGATGGTGGTAGGGATATATTGCTCACCGGCAACATTTTAAGCGGATGAAACGCAAAACTCGTCGGGAGCAAAGAAGTGCGACCGAGGAGTATAAAAGAACTATCGGTAACTGTCGCATGGTCAACACTGGGGGATCGCAGGTTCTCACTTTCGGAAGCGACTCTGACGAAGAGATGGCTCTTGGCCTTCTCTTTAAAGAATCCACCTTGGGGAAGGAGGAAGAACCGAAGGCCTGTGAAAATATTCAGCTGCGCAATCACACGCTTCCAGAAAAGAATCTCGGACCCACGAGTAGAAAAGATAAGGGAAAAGAAAAGGTCTCTGAGGATATTGCCCTAGATGACCAAGTCATAAAAGAGTTGACTGCCCAGGACCCGCCAAAGAAAAGTAAAGTGGAATACAACGTTCTGGCACACTTGAGGAAGTTACCATCTCAACTCAGCATTCTCGACACCCTTTTACTATCCAAAGAAGTGAAAGATTCATTGATCAAGGCGCTACAAGAGCCAGAGCAATTCCAAGCTTTTCTCGCCGAAGAAAAGATGAAGGACGAGCTGGAAGAAGTACACACAGCCGATATCACCTTCGGCGACGAAGACCTCCTCCTTGGGACGTGCGAGCACAACCGTCCCCTCTATGTCTCAGGGTACTGCCACGATATAAAGATAGGCAAAATCCTGGTCGACAATGGGTCTTCCGTTAATATCCTCAACGTGCGAGTGTTGAAGGAAATCTGCATGAGAGTCCAGCATCTCACTCGTGATAAAATCACCATCTCTGGTTTTGACTCCCAGTCATCGCAGACTCTCGGGTCTGTGATATTGACATTGCGCTTCGGACTGCTTGTCACAGACATTAAATTTCATGTCACTGACGCTAAGACATGCTATAATGCTTTGCTCGGCCGGCCTTGGTTACACGAGTACAACATCATCCCTTCTACACAATATCAGTGTATGAAATACTTTAAGGATGGTCTCGAGTATACCGTAACAGGAGAGTTGAACCCATTCTCCGTGAACGAAGTCCGCAAGTATGAAGATGCAAAATATTTCTTGCTAGATTTCGAGGACACGGAAAGATGTCATAAACCGGAGAACAAAGCTATCACCACCATTCCGGTCTTCGGGAATGATACTGAGGAAGAGGAAGAGATAGTTTATTCAAGTCCAACCCAGTACAACAAGCCGGGACCGTCCGCTCCTACGTTGATCTTTGGCAGCGACTCGGAAGATGAGGTCCATGCTATATTCTCCGCTCGGCCACCAATACAAGCATTCGCTGGTGATAATCAGAGTTTACAAATTACCAAGATTCCGCAGGAGCACTACAAAGATCTCGACGCACTTGAAGCTTATAGCGTCCAAGAGCTACAAACATTTTACGTCCCTCCCAGGCGAAAAGGTGAACAGGTAATCCTATTCTACCGATCTACGGAAACAAGAGTGGAGAAAGAAGTTTGGCATGGCGCGGATTCTATACTTGACAGGCTCCAGCCCATCCATCTGCCTAGATATTACATAAAAGGCTTGAAAAGGCTATTGAAGCGCCAAGGAATACCCTTCAAACAGACCGATCGAAAAGCTAAGTTCTATGACAGGATCCGGAACGTTCCCGGAACTCAGCGCAAGTTTCCCAATGGGAGAATGGATATGTTCGGTCCAGGATATGTTCGGTCCAAGAAACGGGAGCTACTCCGCGACTGCTATGTCGTACATGACTTTGATGAAGAAGGAGACGCTCAATGGGAGAATGCTAACCCTGAACCAGAAAGAGCCCCCGACATGAGAATGCCCAGTCTATCGTTCGAAGAACAAATGGACAAGCTTATAAAGGAAGCTGGTCAAAAAGTTCAAGACGACCATAATCGCGAAATGGCCATATACGAGAAAACCAGGATGCGGCGCCTTCTTCAACAGGCTGCGAAAGATGAAAATGCCCCTCCCTGTCAACCTGTTGTACAAAAGGCTCGACGCAGAGGCCGAAACAAGTTAAAGAGCGGAAAAGGCGTTCGACAGCGACAAAGCGGGACCAAGAAGTCACGCGATCGGGAATCGAGCGGTCCGGATTTGTCCCTTATGAAGAAGATGAGTCGAGCATACTCTTTTCCTCAAGACAAGACAAAGAAGATACTTGACCTTGCCATAAGACATCAAATGCTTACGCTCCCAGAATCCAAGCACCCCGAGCAAGCCAACGAGGTCTCTCACCCAGACTATTGCTCTTATCACCGAGCGATAGGGCATCCTCTTGAAGACTGCTTCACCTTCAAGAACTGGGTCGAAGACCAATATCAGCTCAGCAAGTTCGCTCTATCCGACAGTTGGAGGATAATTCTGCCGCAGAAGCATGAACCTAAATCCACGAGGGTAGACCCAGATCCACATCGGTCTTGGAAGCGAGCTCGTACTTGTCATATGATAACACTATCAAAAGAAGAGCCTGAGAATATGGATGACCTCCCCTGGTGCTTCGAAAACAATGATGACGAGGTGATCTCAGAGTTTCTACCGGCGCCAAAAGAACTGGAAGATGGAATACATACTACTGCAGATAACCTCAAAAAGATTGATTTGGGGACGGCAAGTGACCCGCGACCGACATTCGTCAGTGAGCTGCTATCTGAAGAAAGGGTGGCTGCGCTAAAAGACGTGCTTATGCAGCATAAAGATTGCTTCGCATGGAACTATTCCGAGATGCCAGGACTAGATCCAGAGATCGCTGTTCACAAACTGGCAATATCCCCGGACGTCAAGCCAGTCAAACAAGCACCAAGGAGAATGCGGTTTGAGCTTGAGATGAGTATCAACGCCGAGGTCAAGAAGCTAATCGACTCCGGCTTCATCCAGGAAGTTCAGTATCCTGATTGGATCGCCAACATCGTCCCAGTGATGAAGAAGAATGGGACGGTGCGCATCTGTGTAGACTTTCGGGATCTCAATAAAGCTTGCCCGAAGGACGACTTCCCAGTACCGGTCACCGAGCTGATGATAGACAATGCGTCCACTCACGAAGTTTTCTCCTTCATGGACGGCTCATCAGGATATAATCAGATAAAGATGCATCCCGAGGACCAGAAGCACACCGCTTTCCGAACCCCTTTGGGTATATTTTGCTACAAAGTGATACCTTTCGGTCTAAAGAACGCCGGTGCCACCTATCAGAGGGCCATGTCGAGGATCTTCGATGACCTCACACATGAAATCGTCGAATGTTATATCGACGACCTCGTGGTTAAAAGCAAATCATACGAGGAACATCTTGAACATCTGAAGATCGTATTTCAATGCTTTCGGCAATACAACTTGAAGATGAACCCTCTCAAATGCGCGTTCGGGATGTCCTTAGGTAAATTCCTAGGATTCATCGTCCGACACCGAGGTATCGAGATAGATCCGTCAAATATCAAGGCGATCATGGAAATGCCTCCGCCAAGGACTCTCAAACAATTGCGGTCTCTCCAAGGGAAGCTCGCGTATATCCGGCGACTTATAGCCAATCTCTCTGGTAAGTGTCGTCCTTATAGTCACCTGATGAAGAAGGGAACCCCGTTCGTCTGGAATCATAAATGCCAAAGAGCGCTGGACGAAATCAAGGAGTATCTGCAGAACCCGCCAGTGCTGGCCGCTCCGGTCAAGAGAAAGCCCCTTGTTCTTTATACAACAGCCCTCGAAGGTTCCTTAGGTGCATTATGGGCACAAGAGAATGACCAAGGGAAAGAAAGAGCTCTCTATTACTTGAGTCGAGTTCTCCTGGGGGCAGAAAGCAATTATTCTCCCATCGAAAAATACTGCCTGGCGTTGATCTTCGCGATAACGAAACTCCGGCACTATGCATTGGCGCATGAAGTCCGTCTCATATCGAAGGTGGACCATCTCAAATATTTGATGTCAAAGGCCATATTGACAGGTCGGCTCGCTAAATGGGCCTTGCTCTTAATCGAGTTCGCAATAACTTATCAGCCTTTTAAGGTAGTGAAAGGCCAGGCCATCACCGACTTCCTCGCCGAACATCCGATACCGGCCGATTCTCCCTTGAATTACGAACTGCCAAACGAACATGCGTTTGACACGATCGACAGAAGTGGTACCTGGTGGGAACTTTATTTCGATGGAGCATCCTCCATGAAGAAGTGCAAACAAAACACGCTCATAATCAAATCAGGGGTAGGCCTTATCTTCATGATCCCATAAGGAGGGATAATGCGCTTTGCTTTCTCCTTAACAGAACCGAGTACAAACAATGAAGCCGAGTATGAAGCTTTGATAGCAGGTCTCGAGATCGCCATCGACATCGGAATCAAAAACTTGCTTATATACGGAGACTCCCAACTGGTCGTCAGTCAAGTAAATGGCGACTACCAAACGTGCAAACCAGAGTTGGTGAAGTACGGTGAGAGAGTACAGCAACTGCTGACCCAAATACCTTCCTACATCTTGGAAAGCATACCGCGTGCAGAAAATGGCAAAGCGGATGCACTAGCTAAGCTCACTAACGAACTGGCCGACAAAAACCTCGATGACGTGAGAATCATTGTGCAAAGCCGTCGGGTTCTTGCGCCGGCGAAAATATCTCCGGAGCCGTCCGAAGAAAAAGGAGCGACTGAGCAAAGGGCTATGCAAATAAAAGACCAAGAAAAGGCTGAAGATTGAAGAGAAGTCTTTATAGACTACTTCAAATCCCGTCGAACACCTGAAGATGCGTCCTCAAAGCATCAACTCATGAAGCGAGCCCTATCTTTCGCCTTCGTCAATGATACTCTGTACAACAGGTCATTTGATTCTCTGTGGTTGAGATGTCTGGGACCTGAAGAAGCAAAAAGAGTTGTCCAAGAAGTTCACGACGGACTCTGCGGTTCTCACCAAGCAGGCCCGAAGATGAAGTTGAAGATTAAACGGATAGGCTACTACTGGCTCACGATGATTCAGGACTGCCTCGAATATGCGAAGTAATGCCACTCATGCCAGATCCATGGGGACTTCATCCACCAGCATCCAAATCCACTACACCCGACAATGGCTAGCTGGCCGTTCGAAATGTGGGGAACTGACATAATCGGTCCCATCGAGCCAACATCGTCCAGAGGACATCGATTCATTTTGGCGACAACTGATTACTTCTCCAAGTGGGCAGAAGCAGTACCGCTGAGGGAAGTGAAGATGGAGAATATCCTCCATTTCTTCAAGACGCACGTTATTTATCGGTTTGGAACTCCGCGACGGATCATCTCCGATAACGGGCCAGCCTACAGAAGCCACAAGATCAGCCGCTTCGCACAACAACATAACATAGACTGGAGATACTCCTCAGTTTATAACCCCCGAGCTAACGGTCTAGCTGAGGCTTTCAACAAAACCTTGACAAAGATCGTGAAAAAGACGGTGTCTCGAAATAAGAAAGATTGGTACGAGAGACTGCAAGAAGCTCTCTGGACGTATCGAACTACGTTCAAGACGGCCACGAACACAACGCCGTATGCGTTGGTATTCGGTACAGAAGCGGTACTCCCCCTCGAGATAGAGTTACCCTCTCTACGAGTGGCAGTTCATTATGAGCTAACGGACGAAGAGAATGCTCACCTTCGGCTTGAGGAGCTCGACGCCCTCGAAGAAACCCGACTCATTGTCACGACCCGAAAGTATGGAACGTGACCGGCACTTAAATTACGAACGTCTCGAGGCGTACGTCATCTAAGTAAATCGAAAACCCAGCAATCCAAACCAAGAAAAGTAGTAGAGTGAAGGAAAACCAATTTAAAACAAGTAGTTTTAATAGCATAAGCCGAATTATGCGGTAAAAAAAAACATCAAAAATTTCCTGAAAATTTCGGCAGAGTCTCCTTTGTAAATACTGGCCCCCAAACGGGATACAACATGAATAGTATACGAAATCAATAAAAAGGCATCCCCAAGCGGGAGCTAGCTCTTCGTCAATCGACGGTCACAACCACACAAGCAATATAATATACAACGCCAAGGGCGAGGATCAAAATTCAAAAGGAAACTCAAAAACCACAAGAAAACCACATAAATACAACGCGCGACTTTAAGGTCGAAAGAATAAACATCACTGGTCTCTATCTCAAATAAATACATGTTTGGTTGATGGAACTTCTAAATACAACAGAATAATGATATACAAGATATATAATGGGGGTACGATACAAGTAAACCCACCTACTAGCAAATCACCCGAAGAAAACTATGCCCGCAAAGCCGTAATGAAACCTGTACGGCAAACCTGCAAGAAATTGGGGCACAACGGGGGTGAGTTGCCAACTCGTGAATAGAAAAATATCTACGCACAGAAATCGCATAAATAACGCAACCTAGGTCAACGATCATAATATATCCTCAAATATATGAATAACACGTAGCTTATAACAAGGCTAGGGTAAATATCTAACCCGAGTGTAATCTCATGTGCCCGTGTCAGTGCCTCAAGTAGCAATATATCATATGAATGAGGTATGAATGCATGAAAATAGAATACATGTAAATGAAGAACTGTTTTCATAATTTAGTGAGATTTCCTTGTATTTTTAAAATGAGGTATCATAATGAAATCAGCATAAAACAGTGCCTAGCATCGGCATAAAACGTAATCCCAATATCTCGATATCTCTGTATCACAGTCTCTGTACCTCAATATCTCGAAATCTCAATGTCTCAATCACAATATCTAGGGCGCCGTCAGTCCAGACCGGCCCCTACCATCCATCTCAAGACCACGACGGTATCCTCCGGATATCCGACGCGTCGGGTAAAATCACCGGTAGGTAGTGCTCCCCTGCCAGGCTCACATCGTCATCATCACGCGCTTCTTGCCCCGGGTACCTCACCGGGTCCACCATGTACCCGAAACGGTTCATCCGTCTCCTCGAATCGGGTCTCGAAATCCATCAGCAAACTCATGGTGGACGACTCATACATCATGGGAAAAACCGCACTTTTTATTTAAAAAGAGAGAAATCAGTTTATATAAGTTTTGCGGTTTCCCCCCCAAATCCAGAAAATTTCATGAAAATCCAAATCCAAATCATCAATAGCATGTAAAAACCATGAATATAGGCATAACAATGAATAACAGTATGCATGAAGTGACAAGTAAATACTACAATGTTAAGCTGGCATATAAGGCAGGCACACTAATATCATGTCAAATTACTAACTAACAAGCTAAGTCAAGCAATAATATTTTCTAAGGTGTACGTGACATGGCAATTACCAATGAAGATGTGTGTGAGCCGGCAAGTAAGTGTACGTGGTACATACGCATCATCGGTAATGGTACTGGTGTCTTAACAATATGATATCAACATTGCAATAAGAAATTATAACATAAGTATGCAATGCGAAGCGAACCACAATAATAAGCGGGAGCTGAATACTAGACGCAACTGTAACTAATCTGCATTAATCTAATATAAGTCCTACAAATGGTGCCTTTTGAAATAACACGAATTATGGGGTTTTGAAAATAGGGGCTACGGTGTTTTTATGAAAAGATATGTCTTTTGAAATATCCGTAGGATCCCTTGGGCTGTCTTTTAAAATACCCACGATTCGTTAGTTTTTGAAATAGGTAAGAATCGAATCTAATCTAACAACTAAACTAAACTAAAGGGCTAAGCTAACAAGCTGGACTACAGGTAAGGAAACCACCCAACATCTGAGTCGATCCATATACATACCTGTATATATATTAGTCGGTGATCCCGCCTCAATAATATCATATCCGATACCATATCTACAATTAGCCATCCCAAGTCAAGAGTGCGGATCAATCATCAAGATATAGCTCGTACGTAAATCCGTCGTACGGCATCCCCAAATCTGGGTACGGGTCAATATCATATTCCTCACACCATTCCTCTGGTATCCTCTTTATTCAAGATCATAGTCTAGGATACTGACCTATGTCTAGTACAATACTAATATCCTCAATATACTCATGATCTGATTACAGATCGACAATCTCGTACAAACCGATACCGTCAGCACATAGCATCATCAAGGGTATACATCGCCCGATACGGCCTAATATCAATATCCTAGCATATCATGCCTCATATCACGATCACATGTCGACCATTTTATTTATAACACTATTCACCCGTATCGCCGCCCCAAGATCCGCTATAACACCAGGACGTACCTCAAGTACGAATCCTGCCATATCACCGATATCACAACCTCAACACAAATCTCATCGACTCATCTCGAGCATAAGTACCATCCTCAAATCCGTATGTGAACACATAGTCCCATACCCATGTGAACACCTAACAATACATTCCCGTATAAGCACAAATGAAAGAAGAAAGCATGCAAGTATAGGTGGTTGTGTGCATGTGTGGTGCGACCACTACTCTAGTGTTTCGCGATACTAAACCATCCATATTTATCATCAATAAACTCAAACAAAATATAATCAATAAATGTGTGTACACGTATTCGTATACATCACCACAAACTGCGGGGGTGCTATACGTCATCCACCCGACTTCTCCCCGTAGATATAAATCTACTCACCTGGTCCATATCTGCCGAAGACGGTGTCGCCATCCTCTTCTTCATCGTCCGCAGTCTACATGAGGGGTACCCTTATATCCACTTGCCTATTTCTCTTCATCATCTATCTACCCATCTCAATCAAGCTGTACCCTGGCTCCTTCTTGTCCACCATCTTCATCCCTTTCCGATCCAAATCCCTTATTATTCTGACTTCTGCCTACTTCCGCAACAATGCATGTGCACCTGTTAAAAGAATCGAGGCTATTGGGTGCTCATCGCCCAAAGCCACTAAGGCTTCTTGTGCAAGCTTACAAAGCCTGAAATATCCATGCACTTTTAAGATCAGGAATGATATTTTGTATGATTTAATCAGATTTGCTGCATAGATTTTAATCTTCTAATGATGGTAAACATTAGTAAAAATTGATGTGGTGAATATCTTTATTCACAATTCTAATATTTTTGTGTTGCCAAGTGCATGCAAGTAGTGGTGCACATGTATTTTGTGTGAGCTCATGCACCAGCTGTGCTTTTCACTTGAAATTAAGTATTTTCCCTGTGAATCACACAACTCATAGCATTTTTAGCTAGTTGATTTGTGCCAGGTTTCATCTGGTTGTTGAATCACTTATTCACTTGTTGCTCTGTGTTAAGATTTATGCAAAACTCTGAAGTTGTGTTGAGCCGAGAAATATATGAATAGTCTTCAGATAAAGTGATTGTCTTAAAATTTATCATCATACAAACAGTGATGCGTGATAGTTAGGACCCTCATCTAAAATTTTATCAAAACTATAGCAATCCCTTCACATTTTCCAAATTAGAGCTGGAAAGTTAATCCACACAAATTTAGAAAGGTTGCTGAAAAATCAACTGGAAGAAATAGATATTTTAGGAAATTGATGCGGCATAAGTTCACCAAGCAAGCATTGTGTATGGAATCCCCAACAATTCTATGAACAAATGGAGTTATGACATGAAGCCCCAAAGTAAGAACAGTCACAGGGATCGCGGAGAAAAATCGATTTAAATCTCCAAGAAAACCCAACGAATTGCTCATCCCAAAAGAAAACCCAATTAGCACCAGTGATGTTATAGAAAGCAGCATTAGAGAGCAAAGAGCCCAGTTTGTCGCATCAATATCCTAAAAAGGAAAAACCCACTCACAATCGCGACGAAACAAGGCACTACGGAATGAGCTACAACCGAATTAATCAAAGGAGATCGCTGCATTATAAGGGACCCAATGCCAGAGAACACAAGCAATCAACAAAGAAAACTCAAGCAAGCAAAGCATAAACCGCTACCCTTGTAAAGTTTACCTGTGGGAAGATGGCAGAGCCGGCTGGAAGAGGTCGAGGTCGAGGTCGGGGCTCGAAGCCTGCGACGCCGGTGACGTTGAGCTCGAGGATGCCGGCATGTGTGAAGCCGAACTCGTCGAAGGGGGTGGTAGTGCGGGCGCCCAATCGGATCTCCACCGACCGGATCTCCATCGACACAGCTTGAATCAGGCCCGAAGGTTGATAGCGACGACGACGAGGAAAGATTTGGGGATGATCGCCATTCGAGATTTGGATCTCGAACCCCTCGATGGGTTTCTCACGGGATGGAGGAGGATTTTGGGGGTGAGGAAAAAAAATAATGTGAGAAGAGAACTAAAAATTGTGAGGGTGAGGATAGGGAACTAATAACTTTTAATTAGTAAATTTTTTTTTTTTTAAACAAAACCATAAATGTGTGCAGTGTGCAAAAATGAAGGATTTTAACCATGGTTCATTTCAAAAGTGTAATAAGTGCATGCAACATGTCATGTTGCATGACATGCACATAAACTCGATTAATGCAAAATTAGTGAAATACTAATTGAGTTTAGTAAATAATCCATTTATAATTTATTGTATAATAATTCATAAAATTCCCAAAATAATATTTTATTTTATGAAATGTTACACTCATAGCGCAACAAAATCTGGAGGCTTATAAAGCAAAGATGACGCGCTCATACGAAAGATTGACTAGGCCGAGGACATTCCGCCAAGGCGAACTAGTGCTAGTAGTCAAAAGACCTATGATCCCCAATCGCGCCAAGCGGGGAAAATTCGAGCCGAACTATGAAGGACCATATATCATAGACAAGGTCTACCAGGGTGGATCCTATCTACTCATAAACATGCATGGCGAAAGGCCCTTCAGGCCAATAAATGGTCGCTTCCTGAAGAAATACTACGCCTAACGAGTCACGGCCTAGGTCAATGATAGATGACGACGACTATGTCCGCTCGCTATCTTCCTAAGCCCAAACTCTATAAGTAATACCCGGCTTATGGGACCGAAATGTCCTTAAACTAACAGCGGACCGAAACGTCCTTAAACTAACAACAGACCGAAACGTCCTTAAACTAACAACGGACCACTATGTCCTAAAACTAGCCGTTGACCGAGATGTCGATAAACTACGGTGGATTGCAGCATCCCAAAGCTGATACAAAAAAAAAAGAATAAAAGAAAAGAAAAGAGAAAACGGCATGTCCATAAGCAAAAAAGGGCACGGATGAAAACCCGAAAGGGCTCCGTGAGTAAAAACAGCAGGGCTACCGGCGAGTCTTATGAAAACCCGAAAGGGCGCAACCTCGTTAGAATTAAAAAAAAGAGAAAAAAAACGGTATGTCCACAAGCAAAAGGGTATGGATGAAAACCCGAAAGTGCTCCGTGAGTAAAAACAGCAGGGCTGCCGGCGAGTTTTGTGAAAACCCGAAAGAGCGCAATCTCGTTAAAAGACACTTGTAAAGTCCTCTCGACTTTGTAAGGAGAAACCACCTGTGTGAGATCCTTACAACTCACAAGGGAGCAACACACTTGGGGATCCTCACGATTCCTGAAGAGAAATTACACTTGCGGGATCCTCACGACTCGTAAGGAGAACCTTCTTATGGGACCCTCACGGCTTATAAGATTTGAAAGTCTTAAGCTACAGGGATCTGAACCAGTTCTTAAGCAGCCCCCACAACCTCCAATACTGCCCTACAAGCGGCTCAATACTGACCCTTGTATACAATCCACGGGCGCGAATAAACATTTTCCTAACCAAGTCCCATCCATGACTAGGATATGTTCGCACGGTGAGCAACCCTTATAAGTCCTCTCGACTTATAAGGGGAAAACTCTCTTGTAAGATCTTTACGACTTATAAGAGAACATACACTTAGGAGTCCTCACGATTCCTAAGGAGAAAACACACCTACGAGATCCTCACGACTCGCGGGGAGAAATACCTTTGTGAGACCCTTACGGCTCATGAAGTCAAAAGCCTTAATCGACAGAATCCTAACCCTGTTCGCTAAGCCACCTTTGTTCGATATCGACAGAGGCAAATGATGATTCGCTCCTGGCAACATCCCAGTTGTAGCGGTGCTGATGCCGAAATCGGTGTCTAATCCCAAGCTCACGGCAAAAAAGCTAGCGAGCCACACATGCATACGAAATAGCCGAAATGATGGGGCAACTTGCAACAAAATCAGCAAGTAAAAATGTATGCATGCAAAATAGCCGAAATGATTGGGCAACTCGCAATAAAAAGCAGTGAGTAAAAATAAAACAAATAGCCGAAATGATTGGGCACCGTGAAAAATAGCCGAAATGATGGGGCAATCGCGACCTTCGCGATATAAAAGCTGAAATGATAGAGCATCGCGGAAAGAAATAAAAAATGAATGAATGAAATTTATGCCCTACAGGTGATATCATGTCAATCCCTGTATACAATCTAGGGGCGCAAACAAAGAAGGAATCACACCCTTCCTCCCCAAACTTCATCAGAAGGAGAGACCAAATCTCAATGGTTCATAGACAGCCTAGAGATCATCTCAACATTCGTCTCATTACAACACACACAACGTCAAGCAAAGCGGAACAGCGGCAACTCCCAGTTCCATGACTCGGTGGTACATAGATAACCGAGAGTCAAACCCTGACTCCGTGAAATGCGGATAAAGTCAACCCTTCCTGGTCACGTGGAACGCGGATTATGTCACTCCTGACCCGGTGGGAAATGTCCAGAGTGGATCCTGGTCTTTGCAGAGCACGGCAGTGAACCCGTGTGAAGCATCCAGAGCGGAGCCTGGTCCTCGCCGAACACGGCAGTGAACCCGTGGGAAGCATCCAGAGCAAATTCCTGGCTTCGTGGAATGCGGATTATGTCACTCCTGACCCCGTGGAAAACGTCCAGAGCGGATCCTGGCCCTCGCAGAGCACGGCAATGACCCCGTGTGAAGCATCCAGAGCGGAGCCTGGTCCTCGCCGAACACGGCAGTGAACCCGTGGGAAGCATCCAGAGCAAAATTCCTGGCTACGTGGAACACGGATTATGTCACTTCTGACCCCGTGGAAAACGTCCAGAGCGGATCCTGGTCCTCACAGAGCACGGTAGTGGACCCATGTGAATCATCCAGAGCGGAGCCTAGTCCTCGCCGAACACGGCAGTGAACCCGTGGGAAGCATCTAGAGAAAATTCCTGGCTACGTGGAACACGGATTATGTCACTTCTGACCCCGTGGAAAACGTCCAGAGCGGATCCTGGTCCTCGCAGAGCACGGCAGTGAACCCGTGTGAAGCATCCAGAGCGGAGCCTGGTCCTTGCCGAACACGGCAGTGAACCCGTGGGAAGCATCCAGAGCAAAATTCCTGGTTACGTGGAACACGGATTATGTCACTTCTGACCCCGTGGAAAAAGTCCAGAGCGGATCCTGGTCCTCGCAGAGCACGGCAGTGAACCCGTGTAAAGCATCCAGAGCGGAGCCTGGTCCTCGCTGAACACGACAGTGAACCCGTGGGAAGCATCCAGAGCAAAATTGGACTGTGGGGTCCTTAAACTCACAGACTATGATGTCCTTAACCTCGACCGTGATGTCTTAAAACTAACAACGGACTGTGAGGTCCTTAAACTCACGTACTATGATGTCCTTAATCTCGACCGTGATGTCTTAAAACTAACAACGGACTGTGGAGTCCTTAAATCCACGGACTATGATGTCCTTAACCTCGACCGTGATGTCTTAAAACTAACAACGGAATGTGGAGTCCTTAAATCCATGGACTATGATATCCTTAACCTCGACCGTGATGTCTTAAAACTAACCTTGGACTGTAAGGTCCTTAAACTCACGGACTATGATGTCCTTAACCTCGACCGTGATGTCTTAAAACTAACATTGGACCGTGAGGTCCTTAAACTCACAGACTATGATGTCCTTAACCTCGACCGTAATGTCTTTAAACTAACATGAGACTGTGGGGTCCTTAAACCCACGGACTATGATGTCCTTAACCTCGACCGCGATATCTTTAAACTAACAACGGACTGTGAGGTCCTTAAACTCACGGACTATGGTGTCCTTAACCTCGATCGTAATGTCTTAAAACTAACATCGGACTATGGGGTCCTTAAACCTACGGACTATGATGTCCTTAACCTCGACCGTAATGTCTTTAAAGTAACATCGGACTGTGGGGTCCTTAAACCCATGGACTATGATGTCCTTAACCTCGACCGTGATGTCTTAAAACTAAACAACGGACTGTGGAGTCTTTAAATCCATGGACTATGATGTCCTTAACCTCGACCGCGATGTCTTTAAACTACGGTATCCTGGAAAACGTCCAGAGCGGAGCCTAGTCCTCGCAGAACACGGCAGTGAACCCGTGGGAAGCATCCAGAGCAACCCCTAGCTCCGTGAAATATGGATAAGGACAACTTCATCCATCACTTGCGGGTCCTCACGACTCATAAGAGAGTAAATTCTCTTGTGAGATCCTTACGACTTAAAAGATAAAACACACTTAGGAATCCTCACGATTCTTAAGGAGAAATTACACCTACGGGATCCTTTCGACCAGTAGGGAGAAAATTCTTTATGAGACCATCACGGCTCATAAAGTTGAAAAGTCTTAGGTGACAGATCCTAACCCTATTTTCTAAGCCATCACCACCCTACATAGAGCCCAAGATTGACAGCTATATACTATCTACAGACCGCACTTGCTAAAATCACATGGCAACAAAACAGCAAGGAGAAGAAAGTGACAAGGAGAACATTTGATTCGCATTTACTTAAGCGTCCGAGGCATACCCGTTCATGCATGTGCAAAAGATTTAATACGAAAAATAAAACAAGCTGAAATGAAAAACTTGCCATTCATACTGCGAAAAAGTTCTTACAATTATGAAAGCAGTAAACAAAAACATTATCGAAATAATTACAATGGCAAAACCTCAGATCCAGGGCATGGATTGGGGAACTCAAAAGTGACTTTGTCCAGAATTTTCCAGACCTGGCGAACCATCCTAGTATGCTTTCTTTCGCGATCACAAGCGTCGGGATCCCCACGGATGTCCTCCACCCTCCGATAGGCAGCAAGTATGGCCGACTGTTGGAAAGCCTGGTGCAGGAGATCGACAAGATTGTCTCGCCTTCTCTTTGAGATTAGGCTCATCAGATACACCGAGTGCATCTTATCCTCGGTGGCATCCAACGCCCTAAGCGGCACGCCAGTACAGAATAAAGGAAGCGCTTCCCAGATCGCTCCCACAATAAGCTTCAGGAGAGAGGAACGTCGAGGAAGCGGCCGACCATTGTATGCGTCAAAGCGACTCATGATTTCGGTACACTCGGCGTTTGTGAATTCTCGATTTTAAGAACGGCCAAGTGAGCGGATGTCTCCGTAAGAAATAATCTCGTCGAAGTCGTACATATGAGCGTCCATAACTCCTGAAAAAGAAAATCAACAAGAATTAGCGGACAGACCGATTAAGCAAACTCTTATTAAAAAACAGGCAACAAATCTTAATTATGACACCTAATAAATTCGAATTTGTGAGAAATCCTGAAAAGGGAATCTCATTTGATAAGCGACCTTTCGAGTCGAAGAGTTAAACTCCTCGAAAGTAATGCTCTACAAACACGAATGACATTCGTCAGAGTCAATTGTGAAAGGAATTTAAAAGAGATTCCCCGAGAATGCTAAGAGCCTGACTCTTTAATGATGATGGAAAAATCCATCAAGAATTAATTAAAATCATTGTAAATTAAAAATTCTGGGATCTTCAAGGTCCATGAAAAAACTCTTAAGAGTTCTTCATTGAAGATTAAGAAATCTAAAAAGCAGAGCTCTGATTCATAGGTTAAGGAACCCCAAGAAAAGATCTCTTTAGATCTATGGGTTCAAGAAAGCAAAGCTCTATTAATGAAACCCTAAAAGGGTTTTCCTTAGATCAAAGATCTATGAAGAGCAAAACTCTGTTAATGGGTAAAACCCTAATCTAGTGAAAGTTTTAAACTTGACCTAAATTTTAACAGAGTTCTGACTCTTAAAAGATTTTTTATTAACAGGAGAGCAATGCTCTGACGAAGAGATAATTCTCAAGGAGGAGATGACAATCATCTAAGGGACCAAAGGTCCCATTTATAGGCATTGAGAGCCGTTTCAACTTCCAAAAGTTGATCCAACGAATGAGATGTTGCCACCGCTGCGCTCACATTTGGACCACGTAAGAGCAATGGTGTGGGGGCATTTGTTTCCCCCAATCAGAGCAAAGCTCTGTTTTAAAAATGAAGCGACGCTTCTGCTTCTTCCAATCAGAGCAAAACTCTGTTCAAATTCCAAGATTTGGAATGAAGCGACGCTTCCTTACCCCCAATCAGAGCAAAGCTCTGTTTTAAAATTCAAAATTTAAAAGTTGAAGCAACGCTTCGAATCCAGCGCCAAACGCGCTGTGCACCACGTGTCAAACACGGATGCGCTAGCGCAGTTGCGCTGCGCTCTGCGCTGCGCGCCACGTGTCAAACACGGGTGCGCTAGCGCAGTTGCGCTGCGTTCTGCGCTGAACGTAGGTGCGCTAGCGCAAAGTGCGCCAGCGCTGGAATTAAAAGAATTCCCCACCGTTAGATTAAAAGATCTAATAATAATAAATTATTAATTAATCAGAATTAAAATTTTGTTATAGAAAGATTTTTCAATCTTATTAAAACAAGAAGATTATTTTCTGTAAAACAGAAGCCTTAGGATCAAAGATCCAACGGTGGGAAATATTCCCAAATCAATCAGAGAAAGATCTCTTAAACTGATTTAACAAATCAATTGGCCCTATATAAAAGCCCCAAGACTTCAAGTCTCGAGACAGAAAAAGATAGAGAAAAAACCTCTACAAATTTTGAGAAAAACTCAAAGAGAAAAAAAGGGAAGCCTTTAGAAGAAAGAAGATCATTTCTTTATCTTTAAGGTAAAGAATTAATTCTTGAACAATAGAGATGAAATCATCTCGTAAAAAGAAGAAATATCTTCTAAAAAGATCTTAGATCTATAAAAAAGACCAAGATCTTTGATTAAAAAGAAAAGATCAAAAGATCTAATCATAAAAATATAAAAAGAAGTATTTTACTTCATTCACAGATCTTTTGATCTATAAAGGCAGAGTCTTTTTATAAAAACAAGAACTGTTGTTCTTGGATCTTGAGGCAAAGCCTCCTTTGAAGAACATAAATTTGTTCTTTGATCTTAAAATTAATCAAAATGCGCTTTGCGCTATTAGAAAGTGTTTTGCACTCATGAGCTGCGCGTTTGCGCTCCTTGGATCGGCGCTCAGCGCCAAAACATGCCACGTGTCAATCATTGACACAATCTGCGCTTTGCGCTCCTGAAAACAGCGCACTGCGCTCTAGGGTTGGCGCTCAGCGCCAAGCGCGCCATGTGTCACTCACTGGCGCACCCATAAACTAGTGCAGCGCACTCATAAATTAAAAGTGTAGTGCGCTAACAAACTAGCGCTTAGCGCTAAGCGCGACACGTGTCCTCCTCGTGTGCGCTAACCGACAGAAGCGCAATGTGCTCTTTGACTGGCGCAAAGCGCCTAGTGCGCCACGTGGCGCGCTGTCAGAACATACTTTGTTCAAATAAATACTATGCATTCGATATAAGACAAAAAATGTCAGAGCCCAATGCTTAGCATTATTTAAAGGGCAGAGCCCAAATAAAGGCCTAACAGGCAGAATAAAAATAAAATGTTAAACATTTTTTTTAACTGGACTTAGCCCAATTCTGGCCATAAGTCCTCAATTTAAATTGAACTGAGCTCATCTGCTCTTCCAATCCATTTACACCCGGTTCGAGAGTACATCTCTTTAGTCCTCTGATATCTGTCGTTGTAATCCTTCAACGTCGTCAGAGAGGTGACGGGTCCCGACAACCACACATTACTACGGACTGTGGGGTTCTTAAACTCATGGACTATGATATCCTTAACCTCGACCGTGATGTCTTAAAACTAACATCGGACTGTGGAGTCCTTAAATCCATGGACTATGATATCCTTAACCTTGACCGTGATGTCTTAAAACTAACGTCGGACTGTTGGGTCCTTAAATCCATGGACTATGATGTCCTTAACCTCGACCGTGATGTCTTAAAACTAACACCGCACTGTGAGGTCCCTAAATTCACGGACTATGATGTCCTTAACCTCGACCGCGATGTCTTAAAACTAACAATGGATCGTAATGTTCTTAAACTAATTATCGACCGCAATGTCATTAAACTAAACAACAGAGCCCAATTGCTCTTTTGTTGGATCTAAACGATCCCGTTAAGTTGATCTTAGTCTAGAATTAGACTAACGTGTCCTTAACAAACGTTTAAGTTGATCTTAGCCTCAAATAAGGCTAACGTATCCTTAAACATAACCCCCCAAATCCAAATCTAAGAAAGATATGGATTTGGACTAGTCCACGCCCTACGGGCGACAGCATAACTTAGTCTCCGTATACAATCCACGGGCAACCAAACACAAAACAAACACCCACGACACGAAGTGACCATATGAAGAAGGAGAAAGTTGTTACCGCGATGCGGTAGCGTAATTAACTGCAGGGGCTTGCGCCTCCAGTATGAAGCTTTGATAGCAGGTCTCAAGATCGCCATCGACATCGGAATCTGACGAAATTGTCTGCAGGGAAGAGCGTCCCCACAATCAAAACCCCCTTAAACGAGGGGGAATCTGACGAAGTCTGCTACATCGGCCGCATCCGTTTAAACCTTCGATACATGGTGCCATAAATCAACTTGGTATCTTCGGAGAGGTGGACGGATAGTACCAATTAGCATCTGCCCCCAGATTCAGGGAAGACGTTCAGTCTTCCCGGTTTCCGGCAGTAAACAAGTAAAAATTGGCAAAAAAAACAACAACACCTTAGACCTTAGATCCAAGCAACTTGAACACAGAATAAAACTCAAGAAATTTCACCATAATAAAACGGGTGAGGCCGGGAATTTTCCCAATGTGGCCGGCCATGCTACAGTGAAATTGTCTCGTTTTTGTTGTGTGTTCATCTCACAGGCAAAGGAGCACTCTGCAATTGTTTAAAAAAAATTTAGAGGCTCGGGAATAATTAACAGAAACTTGGATCTTTGTCTCGATGTTGCGGAGTTATTTCGGTTTCGTAGTTTTATACTTCGTCTAAACTGTTAGTTATGGTTTAGTAGGATCTGATACCACTGTAAGTCCATGTCATGCACCCCACGTGTCCGCGGGAAGGCAGAATTTGCAAAAACGATTTTTCAAAGCTCGCAACACGGACTTAAACTCCAGGATCGATGCTAAACCCTAGCTAACAAAATACTGTGTGAGGTTTAACTACTCGGATAAAAGTTATACCTTACGAAACTAAGTCCTTTGGGTCTTCTAGTCGTTGTCCTCCTCCTCGTCATCACAAGCTCCAAGGATCGTTTGGATCGGGCAACCTCGTCGGCCTCCTCGAGTCGAAGAAGATCCACCCGAGAGTCTATAGTCCGAGCTAGAACCTTAAATCCGAGGTAACTAGGGCAACTAGCTTGCTAAACTAGATGGCCTAGGTGATGTAGAGAGTGAAGATGGAATAGTTTGTCTCTTGGAATCCTAGATTTCTCAACTCATGAAACAATTAGGGTTCATGAGAAAGAAGTAGAAGACTTGAGAAATGAGAGTGAAGTTGTGAACAATGAATGAAGTGTGGATGCCTCTTTAGAATTAGTGAAGCTTACCTAATAATTGAAGAGATATTTCTCACACAAATATCTTATGGCGAGTCATAGCCATGAGTCACCAAGTAGCCATGCTAGGTTCAATGTTCAAATCCACCTCATTCCTCACCTAATGATGTTTAATCCAAATTTAGAAATCAAACCCTAATAGGTTTCCACTTCTAGAAGCTTTCCCGACAAATTACAAGAATGCCCCGCATCCGTATATACATACCCGCATCCGCATTCCGAAGAATACGAATACAAAGAGAAAACAAATTCATCAATACAATACTAGGATTCGGCTTAAACCAAAGCCCACTAGTATTATTCGTCCGAACATCATGCGTGCACAAGTGCACGTACGTGATCGAAGCCCTGTCGTAAAACCATACGACCTCTACATCTTTCGCCCGATGCAGGGAAACCCTCTGTGTGGGACTCTGAAGACTCGACAGTACGCTTGCAGTAGGTTTAACCACAAGCCGCAAGCTGTACTAGCTGCACGTAATGGCTACCCAGATATCTGTCGATAAGAAGGCCGATGAGCTAACTCATCCGAACTCCTACTGAGCCTGTCTGTGACAATCTCTGTACAATCCGGTCTGTTTGTCTAAGAGTATCGTATATTGGGCCTAGGGGCGGTAATCGTCAGACTCCTAATAGAGCAATAAGTCGTGCCGGAGTGCAGCCAAAAACACCCTGAGAAACTACTGGAATACCTACCAGTAAATCCCGCTTGCCCTAGCTAAGGACTTTGTGTAATGGCTCTTCAAACACAGCGCGATATCAACCCCCAGTACCGGGAGAGACGAATCCTATCTAACCATCACTTCCTCCAAGTGCTTCGGGACTGCACCCAACTACTATCTGTTTGCACGACTCTTTTGAACCGTGGTAGGGTAGTAATCAAAGTATAGTGAGAACACACTCGAGGCGAAGTAGCAGTGTCAAGTCAACGGACTAAGCTGTACTCATGTCACCTGGGAACTGCTACCCGACGTAGGTATAATACTCACAAACAGTTCCCGACGAGTCATGTCCGGTGTACTTATAACCTAATGAGCACCTGCATACTATCTCCAGTACGAAGTAATAATGGCTGTGGGACAAGCCATCTCCCCTGCTGGGATAAGAAGCGTATACACCGGTCTACTCTGGAGTATCGATGCCCCGTCTCGATAATCCTACGACTAGGGACCTGTATAAGGATATGCTTATAGACTACCCAGCCCCCACTAGTATAACTGCTATCAAAACACTGGTAGTCAAGCAATGATCCTAAGGGCTCTACCAATATGTATAAGCGATATGCTAAAAGAAACACATGCACATATTGAGGTAGAAACAAACTAAGTAGCTAACTACCATTTTGAGTAAGACTGTCAATACAACTGTGAATATCCCATGCTTCCATTAAGTAATATACAAACCAGTATGATATAATAATGGCCTCTGGGGAATATATCACTAACAATATCGCTGCTTGTGACGTCGCGAAAGAAGAAGTCTGGATGAAGAAGTTCATTACAGAACTTCAGATGGTTCCGTCCATTGTTGATCCAATACCTTTGTGTTATGACAACAACGGGGCTATAGTTTTAGCGAAGAAACCAAGGTCCCATCAGAAGTCCAGACATATCTTAAAGCGGTATCACATGATCAGGGAGATCGTGGATCACCGGAAGATCGAGGTGCGGAGAATAACACTGCAGATACATTCACAAAGGCCATCCTTGACACGGTTCGAAAGGCTATTCGAGATGATAGGTCTACGATATGCCAATACATGGCTTTAGTGCAAGTGGGAGATTGTTAGTGATATATGCCCTATAGGCCATTATTGTATAGTACTGGATTGTATATTATATTTTGGAAGTTTGGGATATACACAGATATAATAATAGTCTTGCTCAATATGACAGTATGCTATCTGGTTTGTCTTAATATGTGTATATGTTTCTTTTAGCATATCGCTAATACATATTGATAGAGCTTATAGGATCTTTGCTTGACTACCAGTGTTGTGATGGCAGTCACACTAGTGGGGGCTGGGTAGTCTATAAGCACATTCTTATACTTGTCCCTAGTCACAAGATTATCGAGATAGGGCATCGATACTCCAGAGTAGACTAGTGTATATGTTTCTCATCCCAGTCATGGGAGATATCCTGTCCCGCAGCCATTGGTATGCCGTACCAGAGATAGTATTGATGTGCTCATTGGGTTATGAGTTATACTGGACGGACTCGATGAGAACTGCCGATTGGTATTATATGTATCGTCAGTTAGCAGTTCCCGGATGACATGAGTATAGGTTAGTCCTTTGACTTGACATCATTATTCTTCTCGAGTGTGTTTCCACTGTACTTAGATTACTATCCTACCATGGCTCAAATGAGTCGTCCAAACAGGTAGTGATTGGGTGCAGTCCCGAAGCACTTGGAGACAGTTGTGGTTAGAAGGGATTCGTCTCTCCCGATATTGGGAGTTGATATCATGCTGTGTTCGGATAGCCATTACACAAAGTCCATAGCAGGGCAAGCGAGATTTACTGGTAGGTACACCAGTTTTCAGGGTGTATTAGGCTCTATACCGACACGACTTATTGCGCTATTAGAGATCCGACGGTTACCATCCCTGTAGGCCCGATATGCGATACTCTCAGACGAACAGATCAGACTGTATGGAGATTGGAACAGATCAGACTGTACGGAGTTCGGATGAGTTTGCTCGTCGGCTTTCTTATCGACAAATACCTGGGTAGCTATTACGTACAGCTGTGCCACTGACGGACTTATAGTTAAACCTACTGCCAGCGTACTGTCGAGTCTTTAGAGCCCACACAGAGGGTTTCACTGGTTCAGACGAAACGATGTAGATGCCGTATGGTTTTACGTGCAGGGTTCCGATCATATACGTACACTAGCTGCACAGATGTTGTTCGGACGGATAATACTAGTGGGCTTTGGTTTAAGCCGGATTCTAGTATTATATTATTGGATTATTATTATCTCATTGTATTCGTATTTTTGCAGTATGAACACGGGTATGCATATACGGTGAGGGCATTCTTGTAATTTCACAAGAGATGCTTCTAGAAGTGGACACCTCATTATTGGATTTATTTATTTTTGGAAATAGATTAATGTGGTGGAAAATGAAGATATTTGTGGCATGGTGAAGCATGGCTTATTCCATTATTTTATGTGTTTGGTTTACTATTGAAACATGGTTATTTTCTATTGAAAAATAATCCATGCTTCATGTGAGATAGAGAATGAGCCATCCTTCACTAGCACAAGACTTAGCTCATTTGTTGTTTTTCTTTCTCTCTCCATTTTTTCTCTCCTTCATCCTCAAGATCCTAAACCCTCACACGAGTCGTGAATCATAGGGTCCTTTGAGATAAAACACTCCAATAAGCACTCTACATCTCCTAAGCAATCTAGTTTAGCGAACTAGCTATTTTAGTTATCTCGGTTTAAAGGTTGGAGCTTGAACCATAGACTTTTGGAAGGATTGTTTTTGACACGAGGAGACCAACGATCAAGCGCAATCCGGACGTTCGAGGAGCTCAAGAAGAGAAAAAGAAGACCCGTAGGACTAAAATCATCAAGGTATAAAACACTTACATAGTAGTTTAAAACTCTATGTAGTTTAGCTAGTTAGGGTTTCTGAAAGATCCTGAAGTTTAGGTGAGTATTGCAAAATTAAAAATCGTTTTTTTTATAAATTCCGCCTCTCCACAAGTGTGTGGGGTGTGCGATATCGACTTACAAATTATAATTCTATTTTTCTTTATTTCAGATTTCTATGGAGGCAAAATGCTTGTTTTGCAATCTCCAAACATTACGAGCGTTTTGATGTTTTTGTAGAAGCAGAGCACAATAAGATTATGGGTAAATATGATAATGCCTCGATCAATTTCCAGGTTGACTTTTATAAGGAAGAGGGCATGACTCATTTTTCTGAGGACAAGTATCCTATAACTAGCGGTAAGTATTTCACTTCTATTTTCAGTTTCCCAAAATTTTCTTTTATTTTTTTGTAATTTTGTGCTTGAAAATTCGAAAATTCTAGATATGCCTGAAGGGTGTGTCATAATCAGGGAGCACACTGTGATAAGCAATCTTTTCGCTTGTAATTGGTTCATTGAAGTCGATTGTTTTACCTCATGAGATCAGTTGAGCTTCAGCATTGTTAGAAATAAGATTATGTCACAAGTTGATTTCAAACTTCACATGTTGGAGGACCCGCAATTTTGTAGAGCAGGTAACAAAATGATATCAAAGCATAGATCTATTTCGATTAATTTCTTTTTCAGATTAGTATTTCTATGATAATAAAATTTTGCTTGAAAATACTCAGATGCAGCATCCAGTCATCCATTACCCTGTAATTGAAACATTTGATTTGGCTCTTCAAAATATATCATGTGCCCTGTTAGAATATAAAGGTATCTCCTCCGACTCTCTCCGTAACTTTGGAGTTTCGGTGCAGAGGCAAAGACTTTAAATTGGTATCAGAGCCGGTTTAGCTCCTAAACAATCGATCGATGCAATCTAATCTCTTCTCACTTATGAAATTAAATCCTAACTCCACAAATGAAACTAACAGTATCATAAAAATAAAGAATTTTATTCAAGAATTTACAATATATAACTTGCATCCATTCTTGTCTACTCCTATGAATAAGCCCTTTAAAACTAATAAATTTAGATTACAACTAGTTTTAAGAGATTAAAAGGTAATATTCACAATACTTTTCTAACTTTTCTCTACTCTACTTGACTCACAACATTCATATATTTGTGTCAAGAAGGTTGATGGTGAATACGAAACTATTTAGTTTTTTTCATTCCATGTGCATAATAGGTGCCTAGAAAAACAAGTTTTTTGTTATTACTAAGGCAAATCTTTTTAAATTTTAATTTTGATGTGCAGATATTTCACATAACAAAAATGAAAGAAAAAGAAAAGCTAAATTCATCTACCAAAAAACCTCCTCCGCCTCATGTCGAGAAACCTCCTCTGCCTCCTGTCGTTCCCAAAGAAGCAACTCCGACGCAAAGACCATCGGAAAAGAATGGAAAGGATCGGAAAAGAGGTTCAAGGCATCATCGTTCTAGACAGTCATTAAGAGCCACGGTTCCGTTTGAAAAGAAAACAAGAGAGATTTTTTTCTTTCTTTTTTCTGAAAAAAATTGAGTCCTCTTGCATTCTTGTATCTACCGGGTGATCTTTGCAGCACCTAAGGTTCTTTGGTTTTGAGCTCAGAAATCAGAAAATGGTGACATTCCATAGATTTGCTCATTGTAACCTATTCGATTCAAGGCTTGGACAAACTTTTCTAACCTTGTGCAGGACTGCTTAGCTTTTCATCATGTAACTTTATGTGTGAACAAATGAGTTTGGACAAATTTAGTTATTAGACCAAGCTATTTGGCCTGCTTTCTACAGTATTATTTATCTTGATTGTTTGGAATAAGTAAAGGTGAAGAAACACCCAATCTAAGTTGGTGTAACCACATATCAATTGGCGCAGCGGAAAATCTTATGAATCGATAAACCTAGATCTTTTTATAAACGAATAACAAAACTTGATGCAAACCGCGATAATAAGTAACACAAGAGATTAATGGCAAGAAACGGGGAGAACCATTGTTAGAACTTTAAGAGAAAAAATAAAACCTTACAAGACGATTACATGTAACCTTCTCCAAGATCTCCAACGAGATCACCTTGCTCTCTCTCTCTCTCTCTAAAAGTTCTTCTTGGTCGATGTTCTTCGATCCGTTATGGAGACGACTGTAGGGTGTTTTTCGTCACCCCATTGAGATGGGAATGCGCGTGTGCTTGTCAGGCGCATTACAGACTCCCCCTGTCTAGGATAGGCTGAGGTTTATTGATTGCGGGGATCCAAATTTTCGACAACCGCGGACTAACCTGCCGTTAATTACCCCTCGCCTTTGGAGCGAGAGAACCTCCGATTAACGGGTCAAACAGGTCATGCGAACTCAATATGCAGTGTATGTGTGTTGTGTTTTAAAAGGGAGTTTTAGATATATCGGGGGCTCCGCAGAGTTTTTACGGGTGTCCCGCTGCTGGATAGCGGGTTGAGGGTTAAGGGGGCTAGCGGCCCCCTTGCGGGATGAGGGGCAGCGTCCCGTTAGAAATTTTTTTCTAACAGAGACAGTGTCGTGGTGTGTGTGTGTGTGTGTGTATGTATATATACATATATATAAAAATAAAGGGAAAGGGCATCCAAAGGATGCGTGGGAAAAAGCGCCAGCGTTTTGGGTGCTCGCGCTTTGAGCGCAAGGACGCTAGTGCTTTAGGCGTTAAGGCGCTAGCGCTTTGGATGCTAACGCTTTGAGTGCCCACGTGCCAGGCACGTGGGCGCTCGAGCACTAGCGCCCCACGTTCCAGGCATATGGGCGCTAGCGTTCTGAGCACAAAAGCGCTTTGAGCGCTGGCATCCCATATGCCAGGCACATGGACGCTCGGGTGCTAGCGCTCTGGACGCAAGAGCGCTAGCGCCCCACGTGCTAGGCACGTGGATGCTCGGGCGTTAGCGCTTTGGGCGCTAGCGCTCTGAGCGCAAGAGCGCTAGCGCCCCACGTGCCAGACACGTGGGCGCTCGGAAGGCAAAAGGGACTTGGTCCCTGCAATGGGAGTTGTACTCCCAGAAAGGAGCACTTATTATTTTGTATGTATGTATGTATGTATGTATGTATATATGTATATGTATGTATGTATGTATGTATATATATGTATGTATATATATATATATGTATGTATGTATATATGTATATATATATATATGAGGAGTTAAACTCCTAAGATATTTTGAGGCAGATGAAGGGACTTCTCTCCTTGAGCCCTGGATCTTCCCCAAAGTGGGATTTCTGGAGATGGGTCTCCTTCTTCTTCCTTTGTTGGCCGGATCTTGAAGATCAAGAAATATGAGATTTTAAAAATCTCTCCTTTCTGAGATCTGATGGAAGATCTGAATTCCCCTTTGTGAGTTTTGTGGTAAAAAACTATTTAGTTTTATAAAAGGAAGAGTAAAACTCTTGATTTAATTTAAAAGAAAGAAAAAGGTTTTAGAACCTTCAGAAAGGGGAAAGAGGCACAAACCCTAATTTTTGGGGAATGAAAAGTCTATACTTTATTCATCATCATGTTGTCTTATATAGGCTTACACATTTACATAAAGCCCCTTGGGCTTTACAAAATGGCATTTTTCCCATCCTATAGCTCATGTGCCATTTCTTTTTGCACATAATCCATGGGCTTACAAAAATTTAGGCTTATGCCCATTTTGTTTACATTCATGCATAAAAAATTACATAAAAATTATTTATTACATGATTTCATTTTTGGCATAGGGAAGGGACGGCCGCTTCATGTTCGAACTCGACCTGGGCATGGGCCCACTTGGCTTGGGGTTGACTTTGACTTTGACTTGGTCAACCGGGGTGCAATTTTCGACTTCAACAACGATGCCGTCTCCCTTTAAACTTTATGATAAAAAAACACCCTACCTAAATAATAACCCTTACATCCTATATATAGCTTATACAGTTTAAATTATAATAAAATCCCAGAAATTACAAATGTTGGCTATAGTGCCCTCAAGTCAATTATTGAATCGCAGGCACGCGATTGTGATGATTGAGAGAGGACCTATACCGGTAGAACAGTCTTACTCGAAATGATAGTATGCTATCTGGTTTGTCTTTATCATCATGTACATATTTTAGGTGGTATTACAGATCACTATTACATGTTGATAGAGCCCATATGATTCTTGCTTGACTAACAGCATTATGATGGCAATCATATACGTGAGAGCTGGACGGTCTATAAGCAAATCCTTAAATGTCCCTAGTCGTAAGAGTTTCGAGACTGGGCATCGATACTCCGGAGTAAACTAGTGTATACTGATCGAGACCCCGATAAGGGGCGGCGTCCAGGCCTCACAAGCCATTGGTGTTAGTTTGTTTACCTAAAATAGTATACAGGTGCTCATTAGGTTATGAGTACATTGGACAGACTCGCCGGAAACCTGCTAGAGGGTATTATACCTATTGTCAGATGGCAGTTCCCTGGTGGCATGTGTACATATTAGTCTGTTGACCTGAGATCGCCATTTATCTTTTGTGAGTTCCCACTGTGCTTTGATTACTACCCTACCATGGTTCAAAGGAGTCGTGCAAACAGGTTTTAGTTGGGTACAGTCCCGAACCATATGGAGGCAGTGAGCGGATCGTCGAGGATTCGTCTCTCCCGGTATTAGGGGTTGATGTCGCGTTGTGCACGGATGGCCATCACCAGAAATTCTCGGCCGGGGTAGATGAGAATTACCGATCCAGGATCGATAATTTCTCAAGTGGTGATGGGTTTCATACCGACACTAATTATCGCGTTATTAGGGGTCTGATTTTATCCACTCCTTAGACTCGATATGCGATACTCTTAGACGAACAGACCGGACTGTACGGATATTGTCACTGTCGGGCTCAGTAGGGGTATGGATGAGTTTGCTCGTCGGCCTTCTTTTCGCTCAATACCTAGATAGTCGTTACGTACAGCTGGTGTCGCTGACGTGCTTGTGGTTAAATCCACCGCCAACGTATTGACGATTCTTTAGAGTCCCACACAGAGGATTTTCATGGTTCAAACGATATGGTATAGATGACGTATGTTGGTACACACAGGTGTCCGATTAAATATGTGTACAGGCTGCACAAATTTTAATCGGACGGTTGATAATACTAGCGGCTTAGGATTAAGACGGATTATTAAATCAGGTTTTGATTTAATAATTTATATATGTATTTATATATATGTATTCTAGGATTATTGTTCACTATTCATTTTCTCTCTTGGCTATTCTTATTTTGGTACGAATACGCGTATATGTATTTCGATACGTGTATCGGGTTGCATTCCATATTTAAACGGATTAGCTTCTAGAAGATGGCCACTTCATTAATTGATTTTCATTTTAGAAAATCAATTATGGAAATGAGGTGGAGGGTGAGTTGGCATGAGCATGGGTGATGGCATGTAGAAAGGTAGGTTTGCATTTGTTTATTGTAAAATGAAATGAGATATTTTGTGTGTGTGTGTGTGTGCATAATTGAGAGAGAGAGAGAAAGAGGCAGCCACATTCTTGAGGGGCTTGCTCATTCTTTTCATCACTTGCTTCATTCTCATTTCTCATTCTCACTTGGAGAAAATTTTAGCCATTCTTTAGTTGCTTATGCCACATGTTTCCTCACATCCTCTTGATCTTCTTGAGTTGCTCTTGGAGCATTTATGATGAGAGAAAATAAATAGTGACACATTCCTACACCTCCACTCTCCATTGCTAGCAACCTTGGAACATCGGTTGCCTCGCTTGGCGAGGCTGAAGCTTGCGCTGTTTCCCTCAGGTAGATCATCGTAGATGGAGGAAGACCGGCAACCAAACTCGATCCGCAACCACTAAGAGCTTGAGATGAAGGTATAAGACCGAAGGACATGGATCAACTCGGTATAACCATTCCTAACTCTTTATATTGCTTGCTTGTATAGGGTTTAGGGTAGATCCGGGCATCGGGTTGTAGTAGCACCAGTTTAGAAAAATTTTGTTCTGCATTTGGCTACGGTTTGATGGCCGGGGCGTGATTGAACGTTGTTTTGCGTGTGCGTTTTTAGATCAAAGAATTAACCGCAATCAATAACGGTGTCGCTTGGTAGCTAGCCGTTTGAGTACGGGTCGGTCCACAGAGAGATAGATTCCTTTACTTTATGTTTTAACAAGTTAAATCCAAAAGATTTTGGGTTTTATTTTAAGATCTAAGAATGAGATAAAAGTTTATAAAAAGCTTGCTAGGGTTAAGATTAGGTTAGTTTGGAAAATCAATTATTCTCACCGCTTTCTTTGCCCTAATTAAAAAATTTTGGGTATTAAGGTAATAGTTAACAAATGGGATTAGCACGATCGGGAAGAAACTAGGTTTCTTCCCTTTGGTCCTTGTCCGTCCTTTCTTAACTCTTAGCCCTAATCTCTATGGAAATCAAACACAACCGGTCTTTAACTATGGAATCACCGCTACCTCGTGGGATAGGGTGCCGTAGTGAGCGGTGTGTGTATGTTTACATAGAGTCCTACTTTAAAATATTGAACGGGCAAGAAAGGGGTGAGAGATTTTCATCTCTCAAATCTCCCCAAACCTAACCCTAACAAGTGAGGAACTACTCACTCATTAGAGAATTAATAAAGGAATTCAATTTTATGTGATTTTCTTTTAAGTAACTACGGCAGATAAAAAATTGCGGAAAATAACTACGGCAGAGAAATAAAATTGCTAGATAAAAAATTCAAGATAAAAAAAACTTACTTCTTTATTGATGCACTCTTTGACACTTACAGGAATTGAGAATTTTAAACTAGAGAAATAAAAACAGGCATCTCAAAAGAGGCACCCAAAAAGAGGTACACCCCAAAAAGAGCTGTAGGCTTCTTATTTATTGATAATAGAAACCCTAGGGTTTACATCTGATCCATATCTAAAATTACAAAACTACCCTAAGAAAACCGGGTCAAAAGCACCGACTCCACCGACACGCACCGACACGTGCGATGCACGGCCGCTGAACCGCGGCCATAAGCCATGTTTGGCCGCGGATCCGCGGCCGTTTGGTGGGCTTATGGGCCCAGTTCTTCAGGGTTTCTCTGTGTTGCTTTTATCTTCTATTTTCTTCACTTGGTTCTTCAGAATGTCTTCTAGTTTCTTCCAGATTTCCACAGTGCAGAATGTTGTAGACTTTTACCGTTCGCTTCGCGTTGAAGTCTTGAATCTTTGTGCTGCCTTCGTACCTTGTGCAATTGAACTGTTTATTGATCTTCACTTGTTCCTTGAACTGTAGGCGGCATTATAAAGATTCTTTTATTTGTTGGTCGTAGTCTCGCTTTTGTAGCGTCTTTCCACCATTTTCACTGTATTGTTCCGAGAACCTATAACCTGCAACTATTTAACAGACATGGATCAAAAGCACCTATTTATTTGCAATATAATTAAGAATGGGGAATATAATAATGCAAAATTCTGATATGAACAGGGCGCTGCCGTAACCCAACAACAAATCTGCCACCAAATAACTGAATTTTCGAGATAATTCTTGTTCTGAAATTCACGCTTATCTGTAGGCATATGTCTGACCCTTTGAAGGGCAGATGTCTAAATTTGCTCTGCCAATAGACAGAGCGCTTACCAAACGTCTGAGCCTATGAGATCAGACGTCTGTCTCTTTCAAACGGTTCTGGCTAGAGCGTAGCCATACGTCTACTGCCTACAGAGGAAAACGTCTAGTTTCTGCTTTGGATTCTGGTTCTTAATTATCAGACGTCTGTTGCGTCTTGCTTCAAATGTCTGGCCCTTCTTTGGCTGCACATTCTTGAACAAATACGAGACACCTTCACAACAATCTCCACCTTGGCTTGTATAATCTTATATCACCTTGAAAACTTGTTTTCCCTTCGTCTTGTATCCTCTAGGGTTGTTTTAGTTGTTCTTCCCGTTTCCCCTGCTGGCACAATCTTATTTCAGAATTGTGAAACTGATGTTGTCATAATTTTTAACCATAAATGAGAAACAGGTGCAACCCTCCTACCTAGGTCGTCCTTCCTTACACTTGAGTACTTGAATATAAACCAATACAGACTTTAATTTCTCCGCAGGAATGACCTTCGTTAGCATGTCCGTCGGATTCATCTTAATATCGATCTTTATCAAATCGACCTCCTTATCAGCCTACTCCCTTATCTTGTGATACCGCATGTCGATATACTTAGTTTGACTGTGGTATACTTGATTCTTTACCAAGTGAATGGCGTTTTGACCGTCGCAAAACAAAGGAACCAACCTCTTATCGAACCCGAACTCGCCAACTAGGTCCTTTAACTATAAGGCCTCCGTAGATGTTTCCACTACCGCTATGTATTCTGCCTCCATCGTTGAGAGAGCCACGGCATCCTGAAGTGTAAACTTTCAACTGATAGGAGATTATGCAACCGTATATACATAACATATAAGAGATCTTTTCTTGTCCAAGTTCTCAGCATAATCCGCATCTACGTATCCTTACAACTGGCTCGATTGATCTTCTGACTTGTGAAAAAATAAAACAAGGTCTTTATATCCTATTAGATACCTAAGTATCCACTTTACGGCTTCCTAATAAAGCTTTCCTGGATTTGACATGTACCGGCTAACTAAACTTACCGCATATGATATGTCTGGGCATGTGCATACCAATATCGTATATCACTCGAGATATCTTTTCCTTCACTTCCGCTGATTTTGGACACTCATTGGAGGATAGCTTGAAATGACCAGCGATAGGGGTGCTCACCTGTCTTAAGTCCTTCATGTTGAATCTTTCGAACACCTTCTCAATATATCTGACTTGGGATAGCCACAGGTTTTCAGCCTTCCTGTCTCGAATAATTTCCATTTCAAGAATCTTCTTCGCTTCGCTTGAGTCCTTCATGTTAAATTCTGCGCTAAATGAAACTTTGAGCATCATTATTTCCTCTATACTCTTAACCGAGATCAACATGTTATCGACATATAGGAGTAGATATATCGATGACCCATCCTTAAGCCACTTCGAGTACACGCAACTCTCATACTCACATCTTGAGTAGTTGGTCTTCATCATAAAAGAATCGAAGCACTTGTACCACCGCCTGGGAGACTGCTTTAACCCATATAAAGACCGCTTGAGCTCACATACATGATTCTCCTTATCAAGCTCTATAAATCCTTCAGATTGCTTCATGATGATCTTCTCTTCCAACTCACTATGCAGAAATGTCGTTTTCACGTCGATTTACTTCAACTCTAGATCTTGAGTAGCTATCTTCGCCAACAACACTCGAATAAACGTATGCTTGGCTATCGGCGAGAAAATCTCGTTGCAGTTAACCCCTTCCTTCTTAGTAAAAACCCTTCGCAATTAAACGTGCCTTGTATTGCTCGCTTTCTTTTTTCTGAATACCCACTTGCAGCTAATAGTCCTTTTACCTTTCGGTAGCTCTGTTAATCTCTACATACTATTTTTTGAAAGTGACTCCATCTCCTCTGTCGTCGTCATAATCCATCGATCCTTATCCTCTTGCCAAATGCCTCCTGATAAGAGCTGGGATATTCTCTTTCAATGACTAAAGCGTATGCGAGCATATCTTCGAAACCGTATCTGTCTGGTGCTTTATGAGTACGTGTTGATATCCTTACTTCTATTTCCTATGGGTCTTGTTGGGATTAGTCCTCACCTTCTATCTCCGTAATCTACCGTCCACCTCTGCATCAATAGGCTCTAATTGTGTTTCAGTGTCCGTAACCTTATAAGCGCCAGATTGAAAGTGTTTGTTAGCACCACCACTGGGTTTTACTAGCGTCAAGCATGCCAATTTAAAATTTTTTAATGTGCTAATTAACACTAACCAAGATTTTAAACTAGATGATTAGGGTTTTTAAGCATGATATCAAAAACTATAGTAAGAGAAAGAGGATGCACCTTTGTAGACCGTGTCCTTCTCTTCTCAAGCTCCATGTAGTAGTCCACGCGACTCCACTAGGCTCCACTTGAAGTTGGATCGAGATTTCCTTGCGATCTTCGTACCGAAGATGATCTACCCGAATCTCCGCTAATTCAAGCTACCTTTTCACTAAACTCTTTAGTGAAGTAAACACACTACACTTAATTACTAATCAAGTGTAGAATGGTGAAGTAGAGGTTTTGTTTGCTCACTAGGGTTCTCACAAGCTCAAGCTTTCACAACTCATGTGAGAAATTGAGTTTGGAGGAGGAGGTGAAGAAAATGGAGAGAGCAAGAGAGCAAGGAGCTCTAAAAAAAACTCAAATGTAGAATGAATTAAAGAATGGCTCTTAGCTCACCCATTATTGAAGCATACAATTTTCAATAATTAAAAATTGTAACCATGCTTCAATAGTGCAAGCAAATGAATAAAATAATTGACAAAGCCATGCTTGTCCATTCTACAAAAAGTCTCCCCATTTTCCACCTCATTTTTTCTATTTTCCAAAAATAGAAAATCCATGCCATGCTTTATATAATATATATATATATATATATTAATATATATATATATATATCATATATATATTATGAAGAATAATTAGTGAGCTAATAATATTAGTTAATATATAATTATATCAAATATAAATATATATCATATTATTAAATCAACACTTGATTTAATAATCCGGTTATATCACATATAACCGACTAATATCATTTATTAGTATATCATATTATCAAATCAACACTTGATTCAATAATTCGGTTATATCACATATAACCTAACTGATATCAAATAACCGCCAGATTAGATAACGGTATCACATACTCGTATTTAATCTGGCCCCCGCACATATCAGCATATGTGCCATACTTCGTTTCGCTTAAACTAGGAAACTTCTATGTGGGACTCTAAAGACTCATCAATACGCCAGCTGTAGGTAATGATCACATCAGTTACCTACAAGCCGTCAGCGGTACTAGCTGGAAGTAACGGCTACCCAGGTATTGAGCGATTAGAAGATCAACAAGCAAGCCTTTCCAAACTCCCATGAAGCATATAAATAACACTTACCGTACAGTCCGGTCTCTTCGTCTGATATATCGCATATCGAGTCTAGGGGTAGAATCGTCAGACTCCAATAACTTGATAAGTCATGTCGATGTGTGGCCTATAACGGTACGAGAAACTACTGATAACTCTTACCAGTAAATATCATCAACAGCCCTGACTATGGACTTCCTATTATAGACAATCGAGTATAGCGCAACATCAACTCTCTATACCGGGAGACACGAAACCCCTCCTATCGCTCATTGCCTCCATGTGACTCGGGACTGTACCCAAAATCCACCTGTTTGCATAACTCCTTTGAGCCGTGGTAGGGAGGAAATCAAAGCACAGTGGGAACCACACAAGACCCTATGATGATCTCGAGTCTACAGACTAACATGTACCAGTATCACCAGAGAACTGCTATCTGACAATAGGTGTAGTACCATCTAGGAGTTCTCGACGAGTCCTGTTCGGTGTACCCATTCTCTAATGAGCACATGTGTACAATCTTTGATTTCAAACACCAATGGATATAGGATCAACCATCGCCCCTTACAGGGTCAAGAAACATACACACTAGTCTACTCTGGAATATCGATGCCCTATCTCGATACTCCCTCGGCTAGGAACTGTTAAAGGATGTGCTTGTAGACTATACAAGCCCTAGTAGTATGATCTGCATAATAGTCCTGGTAGTCAAGCAAACATCCTAAGGGTTTTATCAACATGTATCAGAGAGATAGTATAATAATACAAGTGTACATGTTAAGATAAAGAGCAACCAAATAGTATACTATCATGTCGAGCAAGAAAGTCCTCTATATATATGTCTAAGCATCCACTATAATATATATCAATACAATAATGGCCTCTAGGGCATACATATTCCTAACAATCTCCCACTTGCACTAAGGCCAGTTGTTGTAGTATCTCATACCCAACATCCCAAATAGTCTCTCGAATTGCATCTGAGATAGGGCCTTCGTGAGTGGATCCGCTGTGTTATCCTCCGTGTCAACTCTCTGACCTCGATCTCCCGGCAATCAACTATCTCCCGGATCAGGTGATACCGCCTAAGAATATATCTGAATCGCTGATAGGACCGGGGTTCCTTGGCTAAAGCCACAGCTCCATTATTATCATAATACAAAGGTATTGGATACTCAATGTAAGGAACCACACCAAGTTCAGCTATGAACTTCTTCATCCATACAGCCTCTTTGGCAGCATCGTTGGTAGCGATGTATTCAGCCTCTATCGTCGAGTCTGCTAAGGTATCTTACTTGGAACTCTTCCAACATACCGCCCCTCCGTTGAGGGTGAAGACAAAACTCGAGATCGACTTACTATTGTCCTTATCACTTTGGAAGCTCGAATCGGTAAAGGACTCCACCTGAAGTTCACCGTTACCGTACATCAAGAACATTTCTTTAGTTCTTCTCAAGTACTTAAGAATGTTCTTCACAGTTGTCTAGTGTTTCTTCCCAGGATCTGATTGATACCTACTCACTACACCTAGCGAGTAAGCTACATCCGGTCTGGTACACAACATCGCATACATGATTGACCCGACTGCCGAAGCATAGGGTACCCTTGCATGAGAGCCCTCTCCAAATTTGTATTGGGAGACATCTCTTTGGAGAGAGTGATTCCTGAACAAGCGGGTAAATTACCACGCTTAGAATCTTCCATACTAAATCTCTTTAGTATGGTGTCAATGTACCTGGATTGGGACAATCCCAACATCAGTTTAGATCTATCTCTATAGATCTTTATCCTCAGGATGTAGGAGGTATCACCTAGATCTTTCATGGAGAACTTGTGTGATAAGAAGAGCTTGACCGAGTGTAGTATAGGAACATCATTTTCTATTAAGAGTATGTCATCTACATACAATACGAGGAAGACAACCTTACTCTCTACAACTTTCTAGTATATACAAGGTTCATCTACGTTTTTGATGAAGTTAAACTCTTTGATAGCTTCATCGAAACAAATGTTCCAGCTCCGCGATACCTGCTTTAATCCATAAATTGATTTAAGCAGCTTGCACACGCTTCCGCTGCTCCCACCATCTACGAATCCCTCTGGCTGTGTCATGTACACGCTCTCTTCTAAATCACCATTTAGAAAAACGGTCTTGACGTCCATCTGCCAGATTTCGTAGTCATGGTATGCAGCAATGGCAAGTAGGATCCTGATGGACTTAAACATAGTGACAGGAGAAAAGGTTTCATCATAGTCGACACCAGGTCGTTGACGAAAACCTTTTGCTACAATTCTACCTTTGAAAGTCTCAACTTTTCCATCTATACCAATTTTCTTCTTAAAGATCCACTTGCTCCCGATGGGTTTTACCCCTTCAGGAGCAACTTCCAAAGTCCATACTTTATTGGTATACATGAATTTCATCTTGGATCGCATAGCATCCAGCCATTTCATAGAGTCTTCACTTGTGATGGCCTGCTCAAAACTAGTTGGGTCATCATCTTCCATGATGCAATCCTCGCTCCCACCGTCTATGAGAAAATCGTAGTATCTCTCAGGTGGATGAGAAACCTACTAGATCTGTGGAGTGGCCGGGGTTCGTTGGGTACTATTGGATCCTCCGGTTCTACTAAATCGTTAGTTACAGTTTGTGCAGCCAGAACTTCTTCCAGTTCTACCTCAATGCCATTAATTTTTTCACAAAAAAATTCCTTTTTTAAAAGGCGGCATGTCGAAATAAACATTTTTTGTTTCTCGGTGTGGTAGAAGATATACCCTCGCGAATTTTTAGGATATCCTACAAACTTGCACAGAACTGACCTTGTCTCGAGCTTGTCCGGATTTTGCGTTTTAACATAAGCCGGACAACCCTATATCTTAATAAAATTAAGACATGGTCTCTTCCCTTTCCATATCTCATATGGAGTGGTAGGTACAGATTTGGTAGGAACCATATTCAATAGGTGTGCGGTTGTCTCAAGCGCATAACCCCAAAAAGAAATAGGTAACTCAGCAGTACTCATCACAGAGCGCACCATATCTAATAGGATGCAATTCCTGCTCTCCGATACACCATTGTGTTGTAGTGTGTATGGAGGAGTAAGTTGAGAGAGAATCCCATTCTCTTTTAAATAATCCAGGAACTCCGTTCTTAAGTATTCTCCTCCCCGATCAGATCGAAGGGTTTTAATATTTTTACCCATTTGGTTCTCCACTTCGCATTTATATTCCTTGAATTTCTCAAAAGCTTTAGACTTATATTTCAACAGGAACACATGTCCATATCTTAAGAGATCATCGGTTAATGTAATAAAATATGAGGAACCATTCCTGGCATGTGTAGACATAAGACCGCATACATCACTATGTATCAGTCCCAAGAGTTCAGTAGCTCTTTCTCCATGTCCAGTAAACGGGGTTTTGGTCATCTTACTTTTGAGACATGACTCGCAAGTTTCATAAGATATAAATTCGAACGGATTCAAATATCCATCTTTATGCAACTTAGCTAGCCTTATTACATTGATATGACCTAGTCTACAGTGTCACAAGAAGACTTCGTTCATTTCTGAACTTTTCCTCTTGTGTGTGTTCTGTATATTTAGAACTGTAGTTTGATTCAGAACGTATATACCATTATACAATGTACCAAACCCAATCAACACTTGATTTAGGAAAATATTCATAACATTTGTTGGGTTGCGGCAGCGCCCCGGCCATCGAAACGCGGCCAAAATGCGGAACAAAAATTTCTAAACCGGCGCTACCGCTACCAGATTCCCGGATCGACCTTAAACCCTAAACTAGCAAACTAACTAAGAGTTAGAATCGTTATACCGAGTTGATCCGTATCCTTCAGTCTTCATTCCAAGCTTCTAGTGATCCTTTGATGATGTTTGGTTGCCGGTCTTTCTCCATCTCCGATGATCCACCCGGCGCAAGCTCCAACTTCGTCGAACAAAGTAACCGACGCTCCAAAGTCGCTAGTGATGGAGAGTCGAGGTGTATGGAAGTGTCACTACATTTTTCTCTCTACCCAAAGTGCTCATGGAGCAACCATAGAAGATGAAGAAGGAGGTGATGAAGACTTGGCATGAACAATAATGAAAACGGCTAAGTCTTTTTGTATCAAGTGAATGAGAGAGTGAGAGAGAGCTAGAATGATATAATGTGTAATGTTTCAAAATGAAAAGAACCCCACCTCAATTAGTGGCCGGCCCCCCCTCTCTCTCCCATCATAAAAAAAATATCATTTCCCTTTTTCAATAAACAATGTGCAACCATACCCAAAACCCATACCTTGTTCCATGTTCATGCCACATCACACCCTCCACCTCATTATGACACAAATGAATTTCCATAAATGGAAAATCAATAATGAGGTGGCAAAACTTCTAGAAGCTATTCCGTATAAAATACGGAATACTTTCCGGTACATGTACCGAAATATATACACGCGTATTCGTACAAAAATACGAATAGCCAAGAGAGAAAATAAGTAGCGAACAATAATACTAGAATACATATATATATAAATACACATGTAAATTATTAAATCAAAAACATGATTTAATAATCTGGCTTAATCCTAAACTGCTAGTATTATCAACCGTCCGATTAATGTCTGCACAGCACATGCACATATTTAATCGGACACCTGTATGTATCTGTTGGGTAGTGGGAGCACCCCGGGCATCGAACCATGGCCAAATGCGGAAAAAAAATTTCTTAAAACCCGACGCTACCATTACCCAATTAACAAGATCGAAACCATTAACCCTAAAACTAGCAAACCAAATACAAAGAGATAGAATGGTAATACCTAATGAACCAAGTCCTTCGGGACTTTAACCATTTCCAAGCTCCTAGCGATGCGGATCGACTTTGGTCGCCGGTCTTCCTTCATCTCCGATGATCCACCTGAGCGAAACGGCACAAGCTCCAGGTTCGCCAAGTGGACCAACCGACTCTCTAGGATTGCTAGTAGTAGAGAGTGGGGTGTGTAGAATTGTGTCACTGTAATTCTTTCTCTCATCCATGAGCTTAAGTAAGTATCAAGTGAAGATGAAGAAGAGGTGATCAAAAGAGATGGCATGGAAAATTGACTAAGTATTTTTTTGTGTGAGCATGAGAGTGAGAGAGCCCAAAATTTAACCATCACAAATGAGCAAGTATTCCCCTATGTAAGTGGCCGGCCCTCTCTCTCATGCCCTCACAAAATGTCATTTCCAAATTACATTAAACAAATCAAGACCATAACAATCTCTACATGTCCAACCCATGCTTTGACTAAAAAACCATAGTCACCTTTCCACCTCATTATAAACAAAATGATTTTCAAAAGAAAATCAATAATGATGTGGCACCTTCTAGAAGCCATTCCGTATAAATACGAAATACTTCCCGGTATATGTATCGAAATACACATACGCGTATTCGTACGAAAATACGAATAGCCAAAGAGAGAAAATAAATAGTAAGCAATAATACTAGAATACATATATATAAATACATATGTAAATTATTAAATCAAAACTTTATTTAACAATCTGGCTTAATCCTAAGCCACTAGTATTATCAACCGCCCAATTAAATTCTGTGCAATTCGTGCAGACATTTAATCGGACATCTGTATGTATCAACATACGTTACCTACACCATATCGCCTGAGTCGTGAAAACTCTCTGTGTGGGACTCTAAAGACTCGTCAATACGCTGGCAGTGGGTTTAACCATAAGCACGTCAGCGGCACTAGCTGTACGTAACGGCTACCCAGGTATTGAGCGAAAGGAAGGCCGACGAGCAAACTCATCCGAACCCCTACTGAACCTGTCAGTGACAATATCCGTACAGTCCGGTTTGTTTGTCTAAGAGTGTCGCATATCGAGTCTAGGGGATGAATAAAGTCAGACCCCTAATAACGCGATAATTCGTGTCGGTATGAAACCCATCACCTCCTGAGAAACTACTGATCCAAATCAGTAATTCTCCATTACCCCGACCGAGGATTTCAGGTGATGGCCACCCGTGCACTGTACGACATCAACCCCCAATACCGGGAGAGAAGAATCCCTGATGATCCGCTCACTGCCTCCATGTGGCTCGGGACTGTACCCAACTAAAACCTGTTTGCACGTCTCCTTTGAGCGTGGTAGGGTAGTAATCAAAGCACAGTGGGAACTCACACGAGACAAATGACGATCCCAGGTCGACAGACTAACCTGTACACATGTCACCAGGGAACTGCTATCTGACAATAGGTATAATACCAACTAGTATGTTCCCGGCAAGTCCATCCAGTGTACTCATAACCCAATGAGCACCTGTATACTATCTTAGGTGAACAACTAACACCAATGGCTTGTGAGACCAGCCATCGCCCCTTGTCAGGGTCTAGATAAGTATACACCAGTCTACACTGGAGTATCGATGCCCAGTCTCGATACTCCCACGACTAGGGACATTTAAGGATGCGCTTATAGACCCCCAGCTCCCACGTATGTGATCGCCATCACAATGCTGGTAGTCAAGCAAGAATCCTATGGGCTTTATCAACATATACATGACGATAAAGACAAACCAGATAGCATACTATCATGTCGAGTAAGACTGTTCTATTGGTATAGGTCCTCTCTCAATCATCATAATCACCTGCCTGTGACTACAATAATTTTCTTGAGGGCACTATAACCAACAATCTCCCACTTGCACTTAAGGCCAATTATTGCGATGTCGCATACTCACAGCCCGTGTGATACCGAACACCCAACTTCTCTACTAATCAGTTTCACAAAGTCTGTTTGTGAAACTAATGCGTTCGAGAAATAGCCTCAGTGAGTGGATCCGCTCTAGTGTTTCTTTCTTTATCTCTCTATATCTCAACTTCGCGGAGAAAAATATCTCCCAAAATGAGCAATACCTGTCTTAGAATATGTCTGGATATCTGAGGGACCTAGTTCATAAATGAACTCCAAATCCAAACTTCTTAGACTATATCGTCAACTGAATTTAATCAGTATCATGTGCCATGCCTCCCTCAGTATCCGCTTGGACTACCTGTCCAAACTACTGCCCCTCGTCAGAGGGAAAACTAAAATTCTGATAGTCACTCTATCATCCAGGTCACCTTGGAAGCCTGGATAACCGTCTCCCGAAGGAGGCTGCCGTTATCAAATCCCTAGAACATCCACTTATGATCATAAACTGCTTCCAATCGTTTTTCTCCAGGATTGGATTAATATATCAACTTTTTGCATCTAGTGCAAAAACAATATCTGGTGTGGTACTTGACATGTCATGATTGACTCAATTGCCTAAGCAAGTAATATGCTAATCATGCACATCCCTCTCCCCTTTAGTCTGTAAGACACCTTTAGAGAGGGTGACTCCATCACCTGCAGGTACTCCACCATGCTAGGAGTCGTCCATTCTAAATATCTTTAGAATACTATCTAAGTACCCAGATTGGGAAACTACCCAAATCTAGATATAAAGCCATAGATCTAGTAACCAGAATGCCAGATATAATATCCATATCCTTTGTGGAGAAAACACTGTGTGACAACCATAGTATAACCGATCGTAGTATAGGAATTTTACTTCCTACTTTGTGTATGTTATCCCAAATACCAGGACACACACCCTACTACCTTCTTAATAGATACATCCCCTATTCTGATGAAGTCAAAACCCATGACTGCCACATCATAAATAGATGATGTATCTCTGCTATATCCGCTTTAGTCTATAAATAGACACAAGCCACTTATCCACTACGCTTTCGCTGCTCCCACTGATTACGACAACCCTCTGGCAGAGTCATATACACGTGCACTTCTAAAGCTAGTTTAGAATGACGCTGTACTCATCCTCCTGCCGGGTCTCATAGTCTGAAACAACAGTAGCGTCAAGTCTGGGTAAACAAGAACCTCCCTGTCACCGTCCTTGAGGCTACCGAAGTACCTCTCGAGTGTCTAAGGTAACCCTCCATATATGCGGAGTGGCTAATGGAATGTCAAACTTGATTGAATCTTTAGGTTCTTATTAAATCTATAGTAATCGTTTGTGGTTCTGGAATCACTTCCAGTTCTACCATACTCCCACTACTGTTTTTCTGGAAAAAAAATCATTTTACTAAAACTGTGGCGAATCTAGAACAATATCACTATTGATCTTCCAGATGGTAGAAAGTTAACCCTCGTGAAAGCCCGGGATAACCCACAAACGGCCATTACTGAAATGTACCTTGAGTTTATCCGGATTCTGGTTTTAAGCATCAGCCGGACGACTCCCTATACCTTAACATTGTTAAGATATAAATTGATTCTATATATATATCTAATATAGAAATAAAAGCACTAATTTAATTTGAACCAGATTCAAATCATGCAGCTGTCTCCAGTGCATGTCAACTAAATGGAGAGAGGCCGATCAGTATTACTCAATTTAGGAGTGTGTCCAATTATGAGTAACCTGAAAGAAAAACAAGTTTCTTAAAGCCATTACTATCAACTGAATACCTCATACAAGTATCTACATCTTCGATCACCTTGAAAAATCCCGATACTTGCGACACCTGATTCTCTACTTTATTCTTGTACCTATAACTTCTCAAACTTGGACTTTGTATTTCTAT
This sequence comes from Agapanthus africanus, assembly GCA_030015575.1. NCBI lineage: Eukaryota > Viridiplantae > Streptophyta > Magnoliopsida > Asparagales > Amaryllidaceae > Agapanthus > Agapanthus africanus. The sequence goes on along the minus strand of CM057346.1, from coordinate 489,742,481 downwards.
GAAACACATGTCTAAAACTTGAGAAGTCATAAGTAAATAGAATAAAGTACGAAGACCAACCCCTTTGTCCTAATGGACACTGGACAACATACAATACATTGTATAAGTCCCCTGAGTTTAATAACTCAAACCCTGTGCGTCGTCAGTTGAAAACTGTACCCAGGAGATTTCCTCAAATATCACCAATTACAACGAATTCTGATATAATGAGGATGGTCACCTAATTCCCAATAACTTACTCCCACTCATCATCTGTAAAACTATACAGATGTGAGAATCTTACCTGGTAAATACAAACCCTGGAGCAAGGGTCTAATTGGGAAATCAGTTTACAATTAACGATGCATAGTGAAACTGAAACATGAAAATGTTTTGAAGGGGTATCCGGGTATTCCTAGTAATGCCTCTTCCATTATCCAGATTCATGACTTTAACCTTATATTTCTCTGCCATATCTCCAAATCCCTTTATTTGTCTTTAGTCGTTACCTTCTGTACACCTTCGTTGGGCTTAAATGGTTTTCTTCCTTCCCTACCGTTCGGCACCAGCCTATGGTTTGGAAGAAGACTATCCAATAAGCATAATAGGTGTACTTTCCTAATCCTAGGAGTACTCACAACCGGAGAGAAGGTGGTGATAAAAGACAACTGAATAAATCTTATTCCTATTTCTCCTGAACCAGAATCCATCCTCAAAAAAGGTTCCTTCGAGTTCGTATATAACCATACGATGGATTTATCCAATGGAATTGGATGTTCGTAGTGATACGGAGTGTTCTAGAGAAATACAAAGGTGAAGTAGGAGTGGCGATGAAAGACTTGGTTTGGTCGTGAATAGCAGTCGCATTTTACTTTGCCCTCTTTCTAACCCTTTTATTTGTCTTTACTTATTACCTTCTGTACACCACACTTAGGCTAATTGGTTTTCTTCATTCCCTACCGTTCGGCACCTGCCTATGGTTTGGAAGAAGACTATCCAATGAGCATAATAGGTGTACTGTCTCCTAATCTTAGGAGCCCTCACAACCTGAGAGAAGATAAAAGGAAAAAACAACTGAATTATCCTGTTCATTTTCTCCAGAACCAGAAACCATCCTCGAAAAAGTTCCTTCGAGTTCGTATATAACCATACGATGGTTTTATCCAATGGAAGTGGATGTTCGTAATAATACAGGGTGTTCTGGAGAAATACAAAGGGTAGAAGAAGGAGCGGCAATGATATATGCAACTCGGACAATCCAAAAGCTAGTGTTTTTAAGAAAGTTCGGTTAACTTGGTCATTAAGTTATTGTCTAGGGTCGGGCCATGGTCGCTGCCAAAGAGAGAGAGAGAGAAGAAACACTCAGCGTGCACTCTAATCTAGATCAGAATGGATAATCACTTTATCTAATCTGGATGGCTCCCACTGTTTTCTCGAATTCTCCTCCAAACCCAAAAGGAGAATTAGTCGGAATCACTCGAGGAGTAATCCTACTCATCAGTGGGAATCGGGATCCAACTATCATCGCATGATAACTTGATGGAAGCCACTCAAGTTATCACACTCCAGAAGGTATAGCATGCCTGGCAAGTTTCCTGTATGTTTGAAACTCCCGATGTGATTTTTATCCCATGCTCTTATGACCTTGACGTAGGCCAACAAATCATAAGTCACATGTCAAGTTCTACCCGTCAATGTCCAGGTTAATTTGAATCCACCCGTACATACCCTTGACGTAAGCCAACAAGGTAGTACGACTGTTCCAAACCAACGCATCTATCTATGCAACAGAAAAGTAACAAATAACTACCATACTCTATGCCTTGACGTAGGCCAACAAACATAGCATGAATACTAAGTGCTACCCGACTGAAATGACGGAGGACTACGAATGGTTTTTGGCGAAAAACCTTTAACGTAATGAACTTGATATCGTTGAAGGAACCAGATAGCTTTTATAAAAATATAGCTGCGAAAACCTTTGCTAAAGAGGTCACCCCCGTTAAAGGGATCTCGGTTCTTTTCTCGTGGAATGAGGTGCAGGATATTCCAAACTGAATACCACGATGCAAAGCAAAATATAAACGACTATAGTGAAGTTATTACGTTGACGCAAATTTTTACTCAAGGGGTCACTCCCGATGAAGGGATCTCGGCCCTTACCTCGTCGAATGAGGTGCTGGATATTCATAACCGAATACCACTATGCAAAGCAAAAGCGTACGTCTGTAATGTCAGTTTTTTTTAAATTGGTTCCAACAACATCATATAATAGGTTTGTTTTCCTTGCATTGATAAGAATCAACGCAGTCCCATCAATTAATCATACCAAAAAAGAACGAAAATAAAATGTATGTATATGCCATCCGCATTCGCCACAGGGCCCCGTCATCACCCGTTAGGTTACTTAACTAACGACAGAGCGGAGACTGGGCTAGCGCGGGTGAAAAACATATACAACATCTACTAGTATATATGTATATATATAACAATCGTCCCAGGCATGATAAATGCAACATCACAGAAAAGTAATAAGTATCATAGAACAATACAGATAATCTGGGAGCCCCGGGTTTCCTTTGAGCCACAACTGAAAACCCGACGTTCCCCTGGTCGTGTGGATAGCCTGTGCAATGAACTCCTAGACCCCTACGAGCGCGGCAAGTTACCCGCCAAAACCTGAAGTGAGGCATCCCCCTTCAGCAAAGTGAATGGACCACCCAGCACTTCACGGAATCCGGTAACTTGAGCACCCCTCCTTGGGTCAACCTATACCCCCTACGAGTGCGGCGAATAGCCCGCCAATTCTAGAGCAAGGTCCCCTCCGTCTCGACGCCATGAGATGCGGATCTGTTGCCCTCTAGAACCCGGCTATCCGTGCACTCCTCCGTGTGGTAATCCTAGTACAGAAAAGAAAATAATATACAAGGGTGACATTGACCTCAGTCCAGTCGTGCCCCAAAAGAATAATATACAAACAGGCAGTGACGGCAGTCCATATGTCGGAAGCTCGTCCCGCAATATCAAATGTACAAATAAATCCGAACTGCACTACCATTGCACATAAGCTATCCACCACGACAATCCGCAACATCACAGCACAACAAAGAATATCAACGTGAATGTCACGTTCGCAAACCCGTCTAAAATGACTATAGCGATTAGATAAGGTTTACCGATCAAATGACATTCACGGTCATAGATAGAAATGTAAAGTACTGAAAAATTACACAGTTAAAATTTCGATCGATTAAATTTATCCGCAAAGGCCCCAAAAGCAAATCCAGTACTCAAAAGATTCTGGGCCAAAACCATATATCACAAAAAATCACAATTCAATGTTCTGAGCTACAGGAAAAATTTCATAGCCCGTCGCTACTAAACGGCCGCGGAACCGCCGCAAATAGGGGGTAAGTGCGGCGGTTTAGCGGCACTTTGGAGGCTTTAGGAGCCTAAATTTTTTCTGCATTCATAAAATCGCCTGCACGGATTTTTAGGCCTCTGGAAATAATTTTTGGAGCACTTTTAGAAATCGACAGAAACTTGACAATACGGAAAATTGTTTTCGAAATTTTGATCGATCGAGATTTTAAGCTTGTGCAAACTAGCTAGTAGGGGTTAATAGGTTTCTCTGATACCATTGTTGGGTAGTGGGAGCGCCCCGGCCATCGAACCGTGGCCAAATGCGGAACAAAAATTTCTTAAAACCCGGCGCTACCATTACCCGATTAACAAGATCGAAACCATTAACCCTAAAACTAGCAAACCAAACATAAAGAAATAGAATGGTAATACCTAATGAACTAAGTCCTTCGGGTCTTTAACCATTTCCAAGCTCATAGCGATGCGGATCGACTTTGGTCGCCGGTCTTCCTTCATCTCCGATGATCCACCTGAGCGAAACGGCACAAGCTCCAGGTTCGCCAAGCGGACCAACCGACTCTCTAGGATTGCTAGTAGTAGAGAGTGGGGTGTGTAGAATAGTGTCACTATAATTCTTTCTCTCATCCATGAGCTTAAGTAAGCATCAAGTGAAGATGAAGAAGAGGTGATCAAAAGAGATGGCATGGAAAATTGACTAAGTATTTTTTTGTATGAGCATGAGAGTGAGAGAGCCCAAAATTTAACCATCACAAATAAGCAAGTATTCCCCCACCTAAGTGGCCGGCCTTCTCTCTCATGCCCTCACAAAATGTCATTTCCAAATTACATTAAACAAATCATGACCATACCAATCTCTACATGTCCAACCCATGCTTTGACTAAAAAACTATAGTCACCTTTCCACCTCATTATAAACAAAATGATTTTCAAAAAAAAATCAATAATGATGTGGCACCTTCTAGAAGCCATTCCGTATAAATACGGAATGCTTCCCTGTATATGTATCGAAATACACATACGCGTATTCGTACGAAAATACGAATAGCCAAAGAGAGAAAATAAATAGTGAGCAATAATACTAGAATACATATATATAAATACATATGTAAATTATTAAATCAAAACTTTATTTAACAATCTGGCTTAATCCTAAGCCGCTAGTATTATCAACCGTCCGATTAAATTCTGTGCAGTCCGTGCAGACATTTAATCGGACACCTGTATGTATCAACATACGTTACCTACACAATATCGCCTGAGTCGTGAAAACCCTCTGTATGGGACTCTAAAGACTCGTCAATACGCTGGCAGTGGGTTTAACCACAAGCACGTCAGCGGGTTTAACCACAAGCACGTCAGCGGCACTAGCTGTACGTAACGGCTACCCAGGTATTAAGCGAAAGGAAGGCCGACGAGCAAACTCATCCAAACCCCTACTGAGCCTATCAGTGACAATATCCGTACAGTCCGGTCTGTTCGTCTAAGAGTATCGCATATCGAGTCTAGGGGGTGGATAAAATCAGACCCCTAATAACGCGATAATTCGTGTCGGTATGAAACCCATCACCTCCTGAGACTACTGATCTAAATCAGTAATTCTCCATTACCCCGGCCGAGGATTTCAGGTGATGGCCACCCATGCACTGTGCGACATCAACCCCCAATACCGAGAGAAATGAATCCCTGATGATCCGCTCACTGCTTCCATGTGGCTCGAGACTGTACCCAACTAAAACCTGTTTGCACGTCTCCTTTGAGCGTGGTAGGGTAGTAATCAAAGCACAGTGGGAACTCACACGAGACAAATGACGATCCAAGGTCGACAGACTAACCTGTACACATGTCACCAGGGAACTGTTATCTGACAATGGGTACAATACCAACTAGCATGTTCCCGGCGAGTCTGTCCAGTGTACTCATAACCCAATGAGCACCTGTATACTATCTTAGGTGAACAACTAACACCAATGGCTTGTGAGACCGGCCACCGCCCCTCGTCAGGGTCTAGATAAGTATACACCAGTCTACACTGGAGTATCGATGCCCAGTCTCGATACTCCCACAACTAGGGACAATTAAGGATGCGCTTATAGACCCCCAGCTCCCACGTATGTGATCGCCATCACAATGCTGGTAGTCAAGCAAGAATCCTACGGGCTTTATCAACATATACATGATGATAAAGACAAACCAGATAGCATACTATCATCTCGAGTAAGACTATTCTATTGGTATAGGTCCTCTCTCAATCATCATAATCACTTGCCTGTGACTACGATAATTTCCTTGGGGGCACTATAACCAACAGTATCAACATACAACATGTACACCATATCGCCTGAACCGTGAAAACCCTCTGTGTGGGACTCTAAAGACTCGTCAATACGCTGGTAGTGGGTTTAACCACAAGCACGTCAGCGGCACTAGTTGTACGTAAGGGCTATCCAGGTATTGAGCGAAAAGGAGACCGGCGAGCAAACTCATCCTGAACCCCTACTGAGCCTGTCAGTGACAATGTCCATACAGTCTGGTCTGTTCATCTAAGAGTATCGCATATCGAGTCTAGGGGGTGGATAAAGTCAAACCCCTAACAACGCGATATTTAGTGTCGGCATGATACCCATCACCTCCTGAGAAACTATCGATCCTGGATCGATAATCCTCGTCTACCATGGCCATGGATTTGTGGTGATGGCCATCCGTACACAACGCGACATCAACCCCCAATACCGGGAGAGACAAATCCTCGACGATCCGATCACTGCCTCCATATGGCTCGGGACTGTACCCAACTAAAACCTGTTTGCACGACTCCATTGAGCCGTGGTAGGGTAGTAATCAAAGTACAGTAGGAACTCACACGAGACAAATGACGATCTCAGATCGACAGACTAACCTGTACACATGTCACCTGGGAACTGCTATCTGACAATAGGTATAATACCAACTAGCAGGTTCCCGGCGAGTCCGTCCAGTGTACTCATAACCCAATGAGCACCTGCATACTATCTTAGGTGAACAAACTAACACCAATGGTTTGTGAAACCTGGCCACCGCCCCTTGTCAGGATCTCGATCAGTATACACTAGTCTACACTGGAGTATCGATGCCCGGTCTCGATACTCCTACGACTAGGGACATTTAAGGATGTGCTTATAGACCTCAACTCCCACATATATGATCGCCATCATACTGCTGGCAATCAAGCAAAAATCCTATGGGCTCTATCAATATGTACATGATGATAAAGACAAACCAGATAGTATACTATCATCTTGAGTAAGACTGTTTTATCGGTATAGGTCCTGCCTCAATCATCATAATCACAAGTCCGCGACTATGATAATTGCCTTGAGGGCACTATAGCCAACAACATTATCCTCCAGTACGAAATTATATCCTTCTTTATGTAATAAAAAGACTGATATAATATTGCACATCATCTTCGGTACGTAATAACATTCGTTCAGAATCATTGTATTACCACTTGGTAATACAAGGTGATATTCACCAACTGCTTTGGCTGCAACAATTACACCATTCCCTACTATTAGAGACTTATCACCATTTTCCAGTTCTCTACCTCTCTTTAGCCCATGTAACAAATTACATTCGTAGGATCCTGATCCGGTATCCAATACCTAGGACATAGAGCATACTGAGAAACGGTTCTCGGTAATGAACATACCCGAAGAAGATATATCATCATGCTCTTTCTTCGCTCGGGTGGCGTGGGAATCCTGATATTCTACTATTCCTTGCTCGGACTTATGACAATCATAAGATAGAGTGGAACCAACGTTCCCCAGCCCAGTATAATAAGCGGGTTTGATTAATACATCCATATTATTATCTTGATTAAGACGTGTCATTGGTCGCTACCTGGAGAGAGAGAAGGAAACATTTTAGCGTGCGCTCTTGCAAAATTAGATTGGTTATTATCATATCTAATCAGGATGACTCCCACTGTTTTTATCAAATTTTCCTTCAAACCATAAAAGTTAAGATTAGGCCGGGATTAATTACACCCTACAAGTTCGCCGATAGTTCAGCCATGCAGGTATTGGTACTCCGAGAGAGTCTCCCTATTCTTTCGCATGAAACTAATTAAATAACCTCGTTTCCGCAGGTACATAACCCCGTTAACACCTTTCTTAGACACTTACTTGATCAGCTAATTGTAAAGTGGAAAACTCTCTCAGGAGTAACTCTTACTCACAGTGGGTATCGGGATCCAACTATCATATAGAAGGTATGCAATCTCATTGCAAATTTCAACACTTGAAATTCCCGATAATTGATTTTACCCCTAACGTCCTATGACCTTGACGAAGGCCAATAAACCATAGGACGCTAGTCAAGTTCAATCTGTTCATTTCTTGATTGAATTAAACCCACCCGCACGACTCTTGATGAAAGCCAACACAGTTGCACGACTACCTTAATCCAATCGCATCATATGCAGCAGATAAGCACTAATCAGCAACCACACACTACGCCTTGACGAAGGCCAACAAACGTAGCACGAACACTAAATAACACTTATCTGAAATGACGAATGACTACGACTGGTTTTGAAGAAAACCTTTAACATAATGAACTTGATATTGCTGTAGAATCTAGTGATTTGAAAAGGAGTGTTTTTTTGTAGCTTTTGCTACTTTTGCTAAAGAGGTCACTCCCGGTGAAGGGATTTCGGCTCTTTTCTCATCGAATGAGGTGCTGGATATTCATCAAGGAATACCACTATGCAAAGCAAGAACTAGAGAAGCTATTAAAACAAAACCGAGTGGGTTGTAGTATTTGCTAGTTTTGCTAAAGAAGGTCACTCCCGATGAAGGGATCTCGGCTCTTCTTCATCGAATGAGGTGCTGGATATTCATCAAGGAATACCACTATGTAAAGCAAAAAACTAGAGCTGCCTTTTTAAAATTTCGATTCTACAACATCTTTATCTTTCTTTTCTTTTTATTAATCTCATTAATGAAGTCCCATCATTTATGTTTCCCTAAACATCACAGAAAAAGAAACGAAAATAGAACGTACGCTTATACCATCCGCATTCGCCACGGGCCCCGTCATGCACCGTTAGGTTACTTAACTAACGGCAGAGCGGAGGCTGAACTAACGCGGGTGCAAAACATTAGCAATGTTTATTATATATATCATATATATAGTATTCGTCTCACGCAGTTATATGATCACATCACAGAACCAAGCAGCAAAAGTCAACATATGAAATATTAGATATATTAGGAGGTCTGTGTTTTAAATTAAGCCAATAATGAAAAACACGAATTCCACGGTCGTAATGAATAGCCAAACCCACATCCCTAGACCTAGCGGTAGGCAACCATGCCAATTCTAGAGTTAGGAGAACCGGTCTCGACTCCTCGAGATGGTCTTCCACTGGACTCCAGAACCCGGTTACTTGTGCTTCCCGTCTTGGGTCTATCCTAATGCGGAAAAGTAAATAATATATATCAATGATGACATCATCCTCAACCCGAAAGTATCCCAATAAAAGAATATTACATACAAATTTTTACATGAACGAAAATTGAAAAACTCTCATCTCACGCAAAAAAACCCGGCTATTCATTCACGACGATCCAATATAACATATCACAGCAACACATAACATCACATGTCATCAACGTACGTAAATACGCGTATCCTAAATTCCGTTGACATATAGAAACGAGATCGGGGATACACCACATATTACACTTACGGTCGCAAAAAAGAAAAAAAACTACAATAATTAGAATCCTCATTCCTTAGAAATCATAAACCCAGAATATCTCATATTCCGAATTTCATGCCTAACCCTACAAACCTTGCATTTTAGTCTCATATCGAAAACACTTTTCAATAACTTAGTCGGGTAATTCAACAAGAATCCCGACTACCCGATCGAATACTCGTCGGGAACTTTAGTAGATGGTCGCACCCCCGATGCCGTCGACCAAGTGCACTTGGGCGGAACACTATGGCCGCGAGCACCCGAGTGGATGCTTTTGGCAACGGGGTTTTCCTAAAGTCACTTGGTCAGGGCTATAGGGCGCGGCTACCTAGTAAAGTAATCTAGTGAGTATTCACGTACGATACGCGACTGCGACGGAGTTTCGATCCGAATCGAAACTTTGTGGCAATCAATCAAAAGAGACTAACATGCTAGATTTACAAATAAACTAGTTTTCACAAAACTAATTTAATGTGGATTCTAACTACTGTATCACATATCAAATTTAAACCCGAAACGACGTTAAAACACGACTACGAAACACTCCGTTTAGCCCCAATAGGAAAGTTAACATCACATGCAAACTGGGCCAATCAAACATAACCTGAAACCCTAAAACCAAGGCTACAGAACACCAAAAACATTCGAAACCCAAAATTGTACAAGGGGCCGGCCAGGCCGGTTTTATGAGTATTTTCGTGAGTCATTTTGGGAGTTTTGGCCTCAAATTTCTCTGGTGTTCTAGTTACATCACATGTAACATTCTGTACTTGTTTAAAAAAATTTCAGAGACTTTAAAATTCGATAGAAATTTGGTTTTTTCAAGTTACAGTTTCGGAGTTGTTTCGGCTTCGTGATTTATATACATCGTCTAATCTTCTATCTTTGGCTCTGATACCATGAAAATGTTTGTTAGCACCACCACTGGGTTTTACTAGCATCAAGCATGCCAATTTAAAAAAATTTGGGGTGCTAATTAACACTAACCAAGATCTTAAACTTGATGATTAGGGTTTTTAAGCATGATATCAAAAACTATAGTATGAGAAAGAGGCTACAATCTTTGTAGACCGTGTCCTTCTCTTCTCAAGCTCCGTGTAGTATTCAACACGACTCCACTAGGCTCCACTTGAAGTTGGATCGGGCTTCTTTTGCGATCTTCGTGCTACGAAGATGATCCATCCGAAGCTCCGCTAATCCAAGCTATATTTTCACTAAACTCTTTAGTAAAGTAAACACACTATACTTAATTGCTAATCAAGTATAGGATGGTGAAGTAGAGATTTTTTTTGCTCACTAGGATTCTCACAAGCTCAAGGTTTCACAACTCATGTAAGGGATTGAGCTTGGAGAAGGAGATGAAGAAAATGAAGAGAGCTAGAAAGCAAGGAGCTCTAAAAAATCTCAAGTGTAGAATGAATTAAAGAATGGCTCTTAGCTCACCCATTATTGAAGCATACAATTTCAACAATTAAAAATTGTAATCATACTTCAATAGTGCAAGCAAATGAATAAAATAAATGACAAAGCCATACTAGCCCATTCCATAAAAAGTCTCCCCATTTTCCACCTCATTTTTTCTATTTTCCAAAAATAGAAAATCCATGCCATGCTTCATATATATATATATATATATATATATATATATATATATATATATATATATATATATTAATATATATATCATATATATATTAATATATATATTATGAAGAATAATTAGTGAGCTAATAATATTAGTTGATATATAATTATATCAAATATAAATATATATCATATTATTAAATCAACACTTGATTTAATCATCCGGTTATATCACATATAATCGACTAATATCACTTATCTGTATATCATATTATCAAATTAACACTTGATTCAATAATCCGGTTATATCACATATAACCTAACTGATATCAAATAACCGCCAAATTAGATAATGGTATCATATACTCGTATTTAATCAGGCCTCCACACACATCAGCATATGTGCCCTGCTTCATTTCACTTGAACTAGGAAACTTCTGTGTGGGACTCTAAAGACTCATCAATACGTCAGCAGTAGGTAATGATCACATCAGTTACCCATAAGCCGTCAGCGGTACTAGCTGGACGTAACGGCTACCCAGGTTGCGCAACGATTAGAAGATCAACAAGCAAGCTTGTCTAAACTCCCATGAAGCCTATTAGTAACACTTACCGTACAGTCCGGTCTCTTCGTCTGATATGTCGCATATCGAGTCTGGAGGTGGAATTGTCAGACCCCAATAATTTGATAAGTCATGCCGATGTGTGGCCTGTAACAGTACGAGAAACTACTGATAACTATTACCAGTAAAGCTCATCAACAGCCCTGGATAGGGACTTTTTGTTATAACCAATCGAGCATAGCGCAACATCAACTCCCTATACCGGGAGAGAAGAAACCCCTCATATCACTCATTACCTCTATGTGACTCGGGACTGTACCCAAAATCCACCTGTTAGCACGACTCCTTTGAGCCGTGGTAGGAAGGAAATCAAAGCACAGTGGGAACCACACAAGGCTCTATGACGGTCTCAGGTCTACAGACTAACATATACCAGTGTCACCAGAGAACTGCTATATAACGATAGGTATAATACTATATAGGAGTTCTCGGTGAGTCATGTTCGGTGTACCCATTCTCTAATGAGCACATGTGTACAATCTTTGATGTCAAACACCAATGGATATGGGATCAACCATTGCCCCCTATAGGGTCAAGAAACGTACACACTAGTCTACTCTGGAATATCGATGCCCTATCTCGATACTCCCTCGGCTAGGAACTGTTAAAGGATGTGCTTGTAGACTACACAAGTCCTAGTAGTATGATCTGCATCATAGTCATGGTAGTCAAGCAAATATTGTGAGGGCTTTATCAACATGTATCAGAGAGGCGGTATAATAATACAAGTGTACATGTTAAGATAAAGAGCAACCAGATAGCATACTATCATATCGAGCAAGAAAGTCCTCTATATATATGTCCAAGTATCCACTATAATATACATCAATGTATAATAATGACCTCTAAGGCATACATATCCCTAACACAGATAACTCTACCTCTATCGAATCTTTATCCCTTGATGCTCTACCTGCCTCCTTGTTATCTCCAGCCATGTCTTTCAACATTGAATCATCATTAAAGATTATATCTCGGCTGGTGAACGCACTTTTGTTTTCTAGATCCTATAACTTGTAACCTTTAATACCATATTTGAATCCCAAGAAAACACGCTTTTTTGACTTTGATTCCAGCTTGGTCCTATACTTTTGATTCACAAGCGAGTAAACATGGCATCCAAACACTCGTAGAGAATCGTAACTGACTGTCTCTCCTTTCCATACTTCTTTTGGGATATAAAGATTTATGGCCATTGATGGAGACCTGTCGACCAAATAGCACGCATGACTTATCGTCTCTGTCCAGAAGTCCTCTGTAAGACCTGATTGCAACTACATACTTCTGGCTCTCTCTAATAGTGTTATGTTCATGCGCTTCGCTACCCCATTCTACTCTGAATGTCCTGGAGCAGTCCATTGCCGATGTATGCCCTGTTCTTTACAGAAATCCTAAAATTCCTTTGAGGTGTATTCACCTCCATTATATGTCCGCAAATATTTCACTGGTCGTCTCTTTTGCTTCTCCACGGCCACTTTCCACTCCTTAAAACTGGAAAATACATCTGATTTGTGTTTGAGGAAGTAGACCCATACCTTCAGTGAGAAATCGTTAATGAAGGTGATATAATACATGGCACCTGCCTTTGATGCAACCGGTGATGGCCCTCATATGTCTGAGTGCATGTAATCGAGGAGTCCTTCGGTCTTGTGCATGGCTTTCTTGAAGCCGACCTTATATTGCTTCTCCATCGTAAAAAAATTTGCATAAATCTAACTTGCACGAGATAATACCTTTCAGCAGCTCGCTTCTGTGTAACTCACAAAACCTCCCTCACGCATGTGGTCTAGACACAAATGCCACAGTTTTGAGATATCCACCACCCGTTTCTCCACAACTACGTCCGCACCATCAGTTACCGTGCTGTCATCTAAACGATACAAAATTTTCAGTTGTTGTCCCTTCATGACCATTAGGGTATCCTTGAAAACCTTTAGTACTCCATTTTGACCAACGAACTTGCATCTTGCCGCATCCAATGCTCCAAGAGAAATCAAGTTTTCTTTAGTTCCGGAATGTGTCGCACATTCACTAGTGTTCGCATCACCCTATCAAACATGAGGACTTTGATATTCCCCATGCCAATAGTCTTGCACGTCATATTGTTCCCTATGAGAACACCGCTGTCATTGTACTCTGTTCCCCTCCGAAAGACGGCGCGACAGACGTCTTGCCTGAGATTCGGGGCAGATGCTAATAGGTGCTATCCCTCTACCTCTCCGAAAATGCCAAGTTGATTTATGGTATCATGTATCGAAAGTTTAAACGGATGCGTCCGATGTAACAGACTTCGTCAGATTCCCCCTTGCTTGAGGGGTTTTTGATTGTGGAGACGCTCTTCCCTGCAGGCGCAAGCCCCTGCAGTTAATTATGCTACCGCATCGCGGTAACAACTTTCTCCTTCTCCAGAATTTCACTTCGTGTCGTGGGTGTTTGTTTTGTTTGTGGTTGCCCGTGGATTGTATACGGAGACTAATTTATGTCGTCGTCTGTAGGACGTGGATTAGTCCAAATCCGTATTTTCTTAGATTTGGGTTTTAGAATTTTAGTTTGAGGATACGTTAGCCATTTTTGAGGCTAAGATCGACTCAAACGTTTGTTAAGAATACGTTAGTCCAATTTGAGACTAAGATCAACTTAACGGGATCGTTTAGATCCGATAAAAGAGCATTTAGGGCTCTATTGTTCCAGTTTAGGGACATAGTGGTCCATTTAACATATGGCCGTCGGGACCCGTCACCTCTCTGACGACGTTGAAGGATTACAACGACAAATGTCAGAGGAGTTCAGAGATGTACCCTTGAACCAAAGTTGATTAGGGGATCTATAGTCCAATTTGGGACTAAAGTCTGTTTGAAGGTTTAAGGATACGTTAGCCCTATTTGAAGCTAACATCAACTTAAACATTTGTTAAGGATATGTTAGCTATTTTTGAGGCTAAGATCGACTTAAACAGGATCGTTTAGATCCGACAAAAGAGCATTTAGGGGGCTCTATTGTTCCAATTTAGGGACGTAGCGGTCCATTGCCAGTTTAGGGACATGGGGGTCCAATACCAGTTTAAGGACATAGTTGTCCATTGCCAGTTTTGGGACATGGGGGTCCAATACCAGTTTAAGGACATAGTGGTCCATTGCCAGTTTAGGGACATGGGGGTCCAATACCAGTTTAAGGACATAGTGGTCCATTGTATGTATGGTCGTCGGGACCCATCACCTCTCTGGCGACGTTGAAGGATTACAACGACAGGTGTCAGAGGAGTTCAAAGATGTACCCTTGGACCAATGAGTTGGTTGAAAGAGCAGATGTGCTCAGTTCAAGATGATTTGAGGACTTATGGCCAGTTTGGGCTAAGTCCAATTAGATTTGAAGTGTTGGCCCTTTATTGGACCATTAAACATTTGTCTGGGTTCAAGCCCATATTATTTAGTAATGCCAAACAGAGGTTTGGGGGTGTTTACCCCAATCAGAGCAAAACTCTGTTCAAATTCCAAGGTGGGAAAAGAAGCAATGCTTCTGTTTTTCTCCAATCAGAGCAAAACTCTGTCTTGAAAATAAAAGTTAAAATAAATGAAGTAACGCTTCATTTCTCCTGCGCTGCACGCAGAGCGCCACGTGTCAAAATCGGACACGTTAGCGCAAGGAGCGCAGCGCCCAAGGTAGCGTACTCCATCAGAGCAAATCTCTAAAAAAAAAAAAAAAAAGTTGCGCAGTGCGCTGCGCGACACGTGTCAGCGCGCGCAGTGCGCAACTGCGCAGTGCTCAATCCGCAGCTGCGCAACTAAAAAAAAAAAAAAATGCGCAGTGCGCTGCACGACACGTGTCAGCGCGCGCAGTGCGCTGCGAGACACATGTCAGCGCGCGCAGTGCGCAACTGCGCAGTGCTCAGTGCGCAGTTGCGCAACTAAAAAAAAAAAAAAGAAGTTTCGCAGTGCGCAGCTGCGCAGTGCGCTGCGCGACACGTGTCAGCGCGCGCAGTGCGCAACTGCGCAGTGCTCAGTTCGCAACTGCGCAACTATAAAAAAAAAAAAAAAAAAAGTTGCGCAGTGCGCAGCTGCGCGACACGTGTCAGCGCGCGCAGTGCGCAACTGCGCAACTAAAAAAAAAATTGCGCGACACGTGTCTGCGCAGTTGCGCAAGCACAGCTGCGCGACACGTGTCTGCGCAGTTGCGCAAGCACAGCTGCGCGACACGTGTCACGCGCTGGAGAGTTGCGCAAAAACAGAATGAAAATTTAAGGAAATCTTTTCTGTTTTTGTTAAAGCAAGAAGATTTCTTCTGTAAAACAGGGGCCTTTGGATCAAAAATCCAACGGTGGGGAAAATTCCCCAAATCACTCAGAAAAAGATCTCTTTAACAAATTTAACTAATTTATGAGCACTATAAAAAGGACCCTAGACCTCATTTCAAAAGAAGAAGGATCTGGCCAAAAAAAAAAGGAGAAGAGAACTCTTGAGAACTCTTGAAGAATAAAAAAAAAAGGTAAAAACCTTTAAAAGAAGAGAAAATTCTCTTATGAACAAGATCATGGATCTTCAACAATAAATAAATAAATAAATAAAATAGTGCCTTGCACTTGTTTTATGAACCATCGGTTCTTGAACCTAAAAGGTTCTTAAATTAATAGTGCTTTGCACTTTCATGAACCTTTGGTTCTCTGACATAAGAAAAACAAGAAAAAACTTGTTTTTTCTTATATCTAAATCAAATAGTGCCTTGCACTTGTTTTATGAACCATCGGTTCTTGAACCTAAAAGGTTCTTAAATTAATAGTGCTTTGCACTTTCATGAACCTTTGGTTCTCTGAGATAAGAAAAACAAGAAAAAACTTGTTTTTTCTTAGATCTAAATCAAGTAGTGCTTTGCACTTCTTTTATGAACCATCGGTTCTTGAATCTAAAAGATTCTCGAATTAACAGTGCTTTGCACAAATGCAATGCATTACTTAAAGGGCCAGGCCCAAATCAAAATGACCTGACAGGCCAAAATAAATTGCAAGGCAATAAATGGGCAGAGCTCAAATAAATTGATGATTTGCATCCTTTATACAAGGGCAGAGCCCAAATGGAATTGATGCTCTGCATCATTTATAAAGGGCAGAGCCCCAAAACAAATTGATGCCCTGCATCTTTTCTGGGCAAAGCCCAAATAAAAATAAAAAAAACAAATGCAAATAAAATATTGGACATTTTTAACTGGACTTAGCCCAATCGTGGCCATAAGTCCTTAAACTAAATTAACTGAGCAAAACGGCTCTCCTAAACCAATCCACATCCGGTTCAAGGGTACATCTCCGAACTCCTTTGATATCCATCGTTGTAATTCCTCAACGACGTCAAAGAGGTGACGGGTCCCAACGACCATACATCAATATGGACTGCGGGGTCCTTAAACTCGTGGACCGAAACGTCCTTAAACTAATATCGGACCGAAACGTCCTTAAACTAATATTGGACCGAAACGTCCTTAAACTAATATCGGACCGAAACGTCCTTAAACTAATATTGGACCGAAACGTCCTTAAACTAACGGTGGACCACTATGTCCTTAAACTGGTATTGGACCACCATGTCCCTAAACTGGCACAATAGAGCCCAAATGCTCTTTTGTCGGATCTAAACGATCCCGTTAAGTCGATCTTAGTCCCAAACTGGATTAACGTATCCTTAACAACCGTTTAAGTTGATCTTAGCCTCAAATATGGCTAACGCATCCTTAAACCTTCAAACAGACTTTAGTCCCAAATTGGACTATAAATTCCCCCAATCAACTTTGGCTCAAGGGTACATCTCTGAACTCTTCTGACATTTATCGTTGTAATTCTTCAATGTCGTCAGAGAGGTGACGGGTCCCGACGACCATACATGCAATGGACCACTATGTCCCTAAACTGGAACAATAGAGCCCAAATGCTCTTTTGTCGGATCTAAACGATCCCGTTAAGTTGATCTTAGTCTCAAACAGGACTAACGTATCCTTGACGAACGTTTAAGTCGATCTTAGCCGCAACGCGACTAAGGCATCCTTAAACTAAAAACACCAAACCCAAATCTAAGTAAATACGGATTTGGACTAATCCATGTCCTACGGGCGACGGCATTACTCAGTCTCCGTATACAATCCACGGGCAACCACAAACAAAACAAACACCCACGACACGAAGTGAAATTCTGGAGAAGGAGAAAGTTGTTACCGCGAAGCGGTAGCGTAATTAACTGCAGGGGCTTGCGCCTGCAGGGAAGAGCGTCCCCACAATCAAAAACCCCTCTAGCGAGGGGGAATCTGACAAAGTCTGCTACATCGGCCGCATCCGTCTAAACCATCGATACACGGTGCCATAAATCAACTTGGCATCTTCGGAGAGGTGGACGGATAAAACCAAATAGCATCTGCCCCGAATCTCAGCGTCAGGACATCGCGGTCCTGTGCACCGCCTTTCGGAGGGGAACAGATTCTGGCACGCCCGGTGGGACCTCTTTCTCTTTCCACTCCACACTTCGTGTGTCGTGTTCGCGAACAAATCGCGGTTTGCTGTGATTGCCTGTGGATTCAAGGTACTAAGATTTGGTGTCTTGCTCTATGCAGAAAACAGAAAATCGATGGTTTCGAACTGCACCGTCCGCAGCGATAACTCTCGCTCCGTCATTGCTGGAGGAGTGACTTATGGGCCCCAAGCGGCCTCCCTTTTCAAAATGCCGGTGGAGCAGGTGGCTCAAGCCACCACTAGACTATTTTTTGGGACCATGCTCCCACCAATGAGCTTCAACGCCCCAATGACATTGCAAGAAGCTTCAAAGAAGTCGGTCTTCGATCGACTTACCACTACCGCGACCCCTCTCAACGGGTCGTCCAACTCCACTGCTTCAGTTTTTAACGGACTAGGCCAGAGCTCTAACAGGCTCATGAAGAAGCCTGCCATACCAGAAGGCGTTATCCCGAAGCGGATAGCCATTCCAACTCACGTTCCTGGCAAAATCACCAAGGTTGCTTCCCATGTTCAGAAGTCCGCTTCTGACAAGTTGGCCGTCCCCGTTCAACGGACGTCGATCTTTAAAATGCTGGTACCAGTATATTCTGACCAACACAGGGGGCATGAGGAGGTCACCCCTATAGCTGAAACAACTCCATTAGCACGACATGCTCGACGTCGCCACTGGCGTCGAGTAAGGAAGGCTGGGGGCAACTCCCCCTCCGGGATAACTCCGTCAGCTCCGATGGTGAGGATCGATGCTGCTGTTCCAACCAAGAATAGTTTTGAACTGCTCAACAAGGTGCGCAGAAACTCTCCTACTGCGATGTTGAAACGAACTCCTTCACCTGTGGAGAATACTCCAGAGAAGAAGCTAGAGCAGCCCCCTCAACGGCTGTCCTCTAAAATTTACAAAGTCTGGCGACAGGTCCAAGAGTCGGTGATCGATCAAGACTGCCTCCGACGACAGAAAAAGATGAAGGTTCGGCAGGGGAAGGATTACTCTGTCAAACCACAAAAAGCAAAAGCTACTTGGGTGTCCACTACAACGGCTCCCTTAACTCCAATCACTCAAAAAAGGAGGCCGCAAAAAGCCCATGTGTCTTCGGCAAATCGCAAAGACACCGAACACAAACGTCCCAAGTCTGGGGGCATGGTGGTGCACACTGTTTATATGGCTTCTGGAAAGGAGGAAAGCCGCACTTCTACGGGCCACCGACCGCTCACCCGATCTGTGACGAAAGCCCAGGAGCAACAACAAAAGCTTCAGGAAATAATGACTACAATGGCTGCACTCACTGAGCCAAAAGAAAGCTCTGAAATGTCTTCGGATGAGCGTCAAGAACAAGAAACCGACGCTGACTTTTTACGCAGAGTCCTCAAAAAGAGGGACAAAGAAGCTGCAGAGCAGGCGGCTAACATAAAGCAGATGGCGCTCCTCTTCAAAGATATGGTAGGGATGATGTTACAGCCGGACCATCCTGCTGAAGATCCTCCGATCATCCTTGAAGACGACATGGGAGAAACGTCAAATCCTCCGCCGGCTCTGTCAACAGCCAAGGAGGAGGCAATCTCCAAAGTTGACCTAGACGAATATATAGCTCAGCAGATCCGGGTTCATCAGGCGAATGAAGCGGCTGGGCAAATTGTTAGAACCGGACGACCGTATCCGAACTGGTATGACCAAATCAGTTACCCGCCAGGATATACGATCCCTAAATTCCACGTATATAAAGGGACAGGGAATCCGCATCAGCATGTCGCTCAATTCAGGGCCTTATGCGGCAATACCGGAGGCGATGACAAATTGTTGCTACGTCAATTCGTCGCCAGCTTAGCAGAAACAGCCTTTGAATGGTATTCGGAGCTACCTAACGACTCTGTCAAAACATTTGCAGAGATGGAACTGCTGTTTACACAAAGATTCGCGAGTGCTAGTGAATGCACCCCGATAACAGCACTAATAAATGCCAGGATAAGGCCCGGCGAAACGTGGGTCCAATACGCAACACGATGGCGAAACCTATGGTCGAAATGCGAACAACGCATAGAAGAGGCACCTGCGGTAGGCATGTTTGTGGGCACTCTCGATCCGCAGGCGACCATCTCGCAATTCATGATGTTCTTCAGGCCGACCACCTTCCAGGCCTTGATCGACAAATTAGCCCAAATGGACCAGATGGGCCATAGACCGTCTCCTCCAAGACCCGATCCCCGAAATGAGAAAGGAAAAGCGATCATCGTCGCCAACGCTCAGCAACAGTCGAGCAACTCAAAGCCGGTCGCTCGCCAAAACAACGTGCGTCCACGCCCATCCCTCGAAGAGAGGCTAGGACGTCATTACTCGTTTCCTCAGAATAAAACGAGAAGACTGTTTGAGCTGGCAGTGCGTAACAGACTCATCAATCTGCCGAGTCCAAAGCGTCTGTCGCAGCCAGGCGATCTTAATAATCCCAATTATTGCCCTTACCACCAAACGGTAAGTCACCCGATTGAGGATTGTTTCGTCTTTAAGGGATGGATCGAGGATCAATACCTACAAGGCAAGTTCACACTGTCTGAAAGCTGGAAGGTAAACCCCCACAGCCGCACTCTCCAAAGAAGACGGACACGCCGGGGGCAACTTGTTCTTTCGTCGAGGATGAAAACGATGGAGAAAACTTATCGGATGAATCCGAAGACTACGTAGCGACTTGTCATGTGATTTCTCATTCACTGACAGATAATGAGGAGGATCCTTGCGCTGAGAAATCAATGGCGGACCCTGAAACAGAAATTCCGCGGCCGTCAGACAAGTTGATCGATGCCTTCCTAAATGAAATTCGTCTGAAAGCAAAAGCCAATCAAGAGCATGAAATGGCCATACTGGAAAGAACCAAGGTATTCCCGTCAAATCAAAAGCCATACACTGCGGGTAAAAACAAATTCAAGACGAGGAAACGGTTCGCCAAAGCTCTATCAGTAGGAATGAAGCTACCGCCCTCTGAAGAAAATTCTTTCTCTGAGGTAGAGATGCATCCTAACTTCTGTTTATATCATCAGAAGATCATACATCCTACCGAAGACTGCGAGTCCTTTAACTGTTGGTGGCAAGGGTATGTCGCTCAAAAGCAACACTTCGACAAGACAAAGTGTGAATCTCGTGGACATCGGAAAAATGCGATATATGAGCGCAAAGGAGCCGCCGCAAACTGTCATATAGCCGACTTCAAGGGATCACAAATTGTCACCTTTGGAAGCGACTCTGACGAAGAACCTATCCCCAACTTTTCCCTCGGGGAATCTATTTCGAAAATAAAGGAATTGAGAAGCTGCGAGAACGTTCAGCCATATAATCGCACGCTATTCGAAAAAAATCTCGGCCCCGTAAACAAGGGACCGAGCAAAAAGAATAAAGGAAAAGGAAAAAAGGCCCTCGTCGCCAGCGCTCAACAACAATCAGGTGACCCTAGACCGGTTGCTTGCCAAAGCAAAAAGCGGCAATCCCTTCAGGAAAAGTTGAAACGTCCTTACTCGTTTCCGCAAGATAAAACAAGGGGACTGTTCGAGCTGGCAGTGTGCGACAGACTCATCAATCTACCGAGTCCAAAACGTCCGTTGCGGCCGGGCGATATTAATAATCTTAATTATTGCCCTTACCACCAAACGGTAGGTCATCTGATCGAGGATTGCTACGTCTTCAAAAACTGGGTTGAAGACCAATACCAACATGGCAAGTTTGCGCTGTCTGAGAACTGGAAGGTAAGTCCGCCACAACCGCACGCTCCGAAAAAGATGGATACGCCGGGGGCATCATGTTCATTCATGGAGAAGGACTCATAGACCGAAAAGTCAATAAACCAGATATTCGCCTCAAATACGGCGACAACGGACCGAAACGTCCTTAAACTAACAACGGACCGAGATGTCCTTAAACTAATGATGGACCGCAATGTCCTAAAACTTGCAAATGACCGAAATGTTTTTAAACTGCTACCGCAGCATTCTCAGGCTGACGAGAATATAAAAAAAACAAAAAAAAACGGTATGTCCATAAGCAAAATGGGCACGGATGAAAACCCGAAAGGGCTCCGTGAGTAAAAACAGCAGGACTACCGGCGAGTGTTCGTGAAAATCCGAAAGGGCGCGACCTCGTTAAAAAAAAAAGAGAAGAAGAAAATAAAGAAAAAAAACGGTATGTCCATAAGCAAAACGGGCATGGAGGAAAACCCGAAAGGGCTCCGTGAGTAAAAACAGCAGGGCTACCGGCGAGTGTTCGTGAAAACCCGAAAGGGCGCGACCTCGTAAAAAAAAAAGAAAAAAAAATAAATGGAATAAAAAGAATAAAAAAAAGGGTAAGTCTATAAACAAAATGGGCACGGATGAAAACCTGAAAGGGCTCCGTGAGTAAAAATAGCAGGACTAACGGCGAGTGTTTGTGAAAACCCGAAAGGGCGCAACCTCGTTAAGAAACACTTATAGGGTCCTCTCGACCCTGTAAGGAGAAACCACCCGCGTGAGAGCCTTACGACTCACAAGGGAGCAACACACTTAGGGATCCTCACGATTCCTAAGGAGAAATTACACTTACGAGATCCTCACGACTCGTAAGGAGAACTCTCTTATGGGACCCTCACGGCTCATAAGATTTGAAAGTCTTAAGTTACAGAAACCTTAACCTGTTCTTAAGTAACCCCCATAACCTTCGATATTGCCCTACAAGCGGCTCATAATGACCCTTGTATACAATCCACGGGCACGAATAAATATTTCCCTAACAAAGTCCCATCCGTGACTCGGGATATGCTTGTACAGCAAACAACACTTGTAAGTCCTCTCGACTTATAAGGAGAAAACCCTTTTGTAAGATCCTTACGACTTACAAGAGAACATGCACTTAGGAATCCTCACGATTCCCAAGGAGAAAACACACCTACAAGATCCTCACGACTTGTAGGGAGAAATACCTTTGTGAGACCCTTACGGCTCATGAAGTTAAAAGCCTTAGCCGACAGGACCCTTAATCCTGTTTACTAAGCCACCTTTGTTCGGGATCGACAGAGGCAAATGATGATTCGCTCCTGGCAATATTCCAGTTGTAGCGATGCTGATGCCTAAATCGGTATCAAATTCCAAGTCCTTTCATGGCAGATGATGATTCGCTCCTGGCAATATCCCAGTTGCAGCGATGCTGATGCCTAAACCGGTATCAAATTCCAAGTCCTTTCAAGGCAAATGATGATTCGCTCCTGGCAATATTCCAGTCGCAGCGATACTGATGCCAAGATTGGTATCAGACTCCAAATTCCCTACTCGCAAAAAAAAAAAAATCAGCGAGCCCAAAAAAAATGCATACGAAATAGCCGAAATGATGGGGCAACTTGCAAACAAAATCAGCAAGTAAAAATGTATGCATACAAAACAGCCGAAATGATTGGGCAACTCGCAATAAAAAGCAGCGAGTAAAAACATAATAAACAGCCGAAATGATTGGGCAACTCGCAATAAAAAGTAGCGAGTAAAGTTAAAGTAAATAGCCGAAATGATTGGGCACCGCGAAAAATAGCCGAAATGATTAGGCAATCGCGATTTTCGCGATATAAAAAGCTAAAATGATAAAGCATCGCGGAAAGAATAAAAAAAATGAAAGAATGAAACTTTTTGCCCTACAGGTGAAATTACATCGATCCCTGTATACAATCCAGGGGCACAGATAAAGGGGGAACCATACCTTTCCAACAGGCTTCATCAGAAAGCGAAACCAAATCTCGACGGTTCATAGACAACCTAGAGACAATCTCGACATTTGTCGCAATATTACAGACACGATGTCAACAAATGAAGCAAACGAAGATCCCGAGCTTCAGGGTCTCGACGTCAACATCGACAACTTAGAGATCACCAACGGCGTTTCTCCTCACTCCAACTAGATGCAGACATGACGTCAACAACCGACCTCAGAATCGCAACAAAACGGAACCATGGCAAAGTCTCTAGTTCCAAATCTCAATGGCCACATCTACAGCCTGGAGACCAACAACGGTGTGCCTCCTCATTCCAGCAGGACAAAGATATTACACCATCAAGCGGAGCGATGGCAAAATCCCAGCTTCACCTCAGCATTCGTCTCGATACAGTAGACGCAATGTCAACAGCAGCGTTCCTCTGCAATCCGGCTGGAGGCAGATGCAACGTCAACAAAAGACCTCACGGTCGAAACAAAGCGGAGTAACGGCAAAATCCCAACTCCACCTTAGCATTCTTCTCGTTACAGCAGACGCAATGTCAACAACGGCGTTCCTTCGCAGCCCAGCAGGGTGTACATGCAAAGTTAACAAAAGACCCCATGGTCAAAACGAAGCGAAGTGATGGCAAAATCCCAGCTCCACCTCAGCATTCGTCTCAATACAACAGACGCAGTGTGAGCAAATGAAGCGAAGGCCAAATTCCTAGCTTCAAGATCTTAACGGCAAGTCATATAAGGCCTGAAAGACCACCAGAGATCATCTCACATAAAGTGGTCACCTCCTCGACATTCGTCTCGATACAGCAGACAAAATGTCAACCCTAGCATTCTTCTTCCAGCAGGGATTCAGACATGACAAAGCAAACGAAGCGAAGGCCACATTCCTAGCTTTAACGTCTTTATGGTAACTCACATAAAACCGGAAAGACAATCGAAGACCATCTCACATGAAGTGGTCACCTCCTTGACGTTCATCTCGATACAGTAGACGAAATGTTAACCTCAGCGTTCTTCCTCCAGCAGGGATTCAGACATGACAAAGCAAATGAAGCGAAGGCCACATTCCTAGCTTCAACGTCTTTACGGTAACTCACATAAAACCGGAAAGACAATCGGAGATCATCTCGCATCAGCACAGAGTGGTCACCACCTTGACGTTCGTCTAGATACAGCAGACAAAATGTCAACCCCAGCGTTCTTCCTCCAACAGGATTTGGACACACCAAAGCAAACGAAGCGAAGGCCACATTCCTAACTTCGACGTCTTGACGGTAACTCACATAAAACCGGAAAGACAATCGGAGACCATCTCACATGAAGTGGTCACCTCCATGACGTTCGTCTCGATACAGTAGACGAAATGTCAACCTCAGCGTTCTTCCTCCAGCAGGGATTCAGACATGACAAAGCAAATGAAGCGAGGGCCACATTCCTAACTTCAACGTCTTTACGGTAACTCACATAAAACCGGAAAGACAATCGGAGATCATCTCGCATCAGCACAGAGTGGTCACCACCTTGACGTTCGTCTCGATACAGCAGACGAGATGTCACCCCAATGTTCGTCTCGACACAGCAGGCGCAACGTCATTAAACGAATGGAGCCACAGCAAAATCCCTAGTTCCAAACCTCGGCGGTTCACCAGCAACCTAGAGACAACCTCGACGTCCGTCTCGATACAGCAGACGAGATGTCACCCCAACGTTCGTCTCGACACAGCAGACGCAACGTCATCAAACAAACGGAGCCACGGCAAAATCCTTAGTTCCCACCGCAACATTCGTCTCGATACAGCAGACGCAATGCCAGCAAACGAAGCAAAGGCCAAATTCCTAGCTTCAGGGTCTTGATGGCAACTCATATAAAACCCGAAAGACTATCGGAGATCATCCCACACCAGCGCGGAGTGGTTATGACTCATCGGGGCTCTCCAAAATGAGCCTAACCTCAAGTAAAAAGCGGCATGGCAAATTCCTAGCGCTTGCTCTTCCGACGGTCAAACTGCCAAGGAGGATTGCTTGAAGACGTCTTGTCCAGCCCCCGAAGGGATCAGAGACATGGCAGTCGCAGGGCTACTCGAACAGCACGATTGCCTATCGAGGACTATATCAACTTATGCGACGGTACAATGGCCAAAACCCTAAGTACCACCAACCTTAACGGGCTTCTGGCGTAAAGAGCAGAGGTTAAATACGATGTTAAGATGTTCTTGCGAGAAACGTTCGATTCGTCTCGACTTGTGAAAAATTGTCGAGGCGGCTCGACTCGTGAGATAAAGCCTTAGGCAGTGGGCATAAAAGAAGCCTGTTTCCTAAGCATTGGGACCCTGTGAGTTGGCCCAAAACGGTCTCTTGCATACCATCCACGGGTCTCACTCTCCAACGTCGAACTTCGACAAGGAGGGAAGCAACCGCTTACAAGTCCTCTCGACTCGTAAGAGGGAAAAATTCTCTTGTAGGATCCTTACGACTTACAAGAGAAAACCACACTTAGGAATCCTCACGATTCCTAAGGAGAAAAACCCGCCTACGAGATCCTCTCGATCCGTAGGGAGAAAAGTCTCTATGAGACCCTCACAGCTCATAGAGTTGAAAAGTCTTAGGCAGCAGATCTGAACCTGCGACCTAAGCCCTCGCTATCTCGTGAAGAAATCAAGAAGCTTACTCTATTACCTGCTAATTGTGACGACATGCTGAGAAAGAGGAAAAGCAACAGAAAGAGCTGATGGTCCGATTTACATTTGATCAAGCGTTCAAGACACATTCATTCATGCATGGGAAAAAAGACTCAGGACAGAAGATATATAATAAAGACAAGCTGGGATAAAAAAAAATTTCCATTAATATTGCCCGAAGTTCTTACAGTCATAAAAACAATAAACGAAACTTACAATGGAATAACCTCAGATCCAGGGCATGAATTAAGGAATTCAAAAGCGACCCTATCTATGACTTTCCAAGCCTCGCGGACCATCCTAGTGTGCTTCCTTTCGCGAGCACAAGCGTCAGGGTCCCTTCCGATGTCTTCCACCCTCCGATAAGCAGCGAGTATGGCAGACTGTTGAAAGACCTTGTGCAAGAGGTCGATAAGACTGTCTCGCCGTCTCTTCGAGATAAAATTCAATAGGTACACAGAGTGCACCTTGTCCTCAGCTGCATCCAACGCCCTAAGCGGCACGCCGGAACAGAATAGGGGAAGCGCTTCCCAGATAGCTCCCACGATAAGTTTAAGAAGAGAGGAAAGGCGGGGAAGCAGTGGACCATTGTATGCGTCGAAGCGACTCATTATTTCAGCACACTCCTCGTTTGTGAACTCCTGATTTTGAGAGCGGCCAAGTCGGCGGATGTCCTCATGAGAGATGATCTCGTTAAGAGCGTACATGTAGGCGTTCATTGTTCCTGTGAAAGAGGATCAACAAAATTATCAGGAAGACTGATTAAGCAAAACGATATAATGCACTGAGGAATAAAATGTCATCTTTAAGTTCCAAGATCCATGAAGAATTCTTAAGAGTTCTTCTATATGATTTAGGAGGAGCAAAACTCCATTAATGAATTAAGAAAATCCAAGGAAAATCTTTCAGAGAGCAGAGCTCTATGGAACCCTAGTAGGGTCTCCTTTAGTTCTCTTTGGATCCCTTTAAGACCTGTAGAGCAAAGCTCTGCTAAGTGAAACCCTAAATAGGTTTCCTTTAGATCAGGGATGTATTGAGAGCGAGGCTCTATCAATGAAAATTAATTTAATTTAATTTAATCCAAATTAAAATTTTCACCTAAAAGTTTTAAGAATTTAACTCTTAAAGTTCTTGAAAATAAAGAGCAGGGCTCTGAGTTCTGAAAGTAAAATTTTAGAAATGAGAATCATCTAAAGGACCAAAGGTCCTATTTATAGGCATCAAGTGCCCTTTCAGCTTCTAAGGGATGACGCGACGGTTCGGAGTCTCCCACCGCTGCGCTCACGTTAGGAGGTCACGTAAGCGCAACGGTGGGGGGGCATCTGTTTACCCCAATCAGAGCAAAACTCTGTTCAAATTCCAAGGTGGGAAAAGAAGCAATGCTTCTGTTTTTCTCCAATCAGAGCAAAGCTCTGTCTTGAAAATAAAAGTTAAAATAAATGAAGTAACGCTTCATTTCTCCTGCGCTGCACGTAGAGCGCCACGTGTCAAAATCGGACACGTTAGCGCAAGGAGCGCAGCGTCCAAGATAGCGTACTCCATCAGAGCAAATCTCTAAAAAAAAAAAAAAAAAAGTTGCGCAGTGCGCTGCGCGACACGTGTCAGCTGTCGCGTGTCAGCGCAGCTGCGCAGTGCGCTGCACGACACGTGTCAGCGCGCGCAGTGCGCAACTGCGCAGTGCTCAATGCGCAGCTGCGCAACTAAAAAAAAAAATTGCGCAGTGCGCTGCGCGACACGTGTCAGCGCGCGCAGTGCGCAACTGCGCAGTGCTCAGTGCGCAGTTGCGCAACTAAAAAAAAAAAGAATTTGCGCAGTGCGCAGCTGCGCAGTGCGCTGCGCGACACGTGTCAGCGCAGCTGCGCAGTGCGCACCTGCGCAGTGCTCAGTGCGCAACTGCGCAACTAAAAAAATAATAAAAAAATAATAAAAAAAAAAGTTGCGCAGTGCGCTGCGCGACACGTGTCAGCGCGCGCAGTGCGCAACTGCGAAACTAAAAAAAAAAAAAATTTGCGCGACACGTGTCTGCGCAGTTGCGCACGCACAGCTGCGCGACACGTGTCACGCGCTGGAGAGTTGCGCAAAAACAGAATGAAAATTTAAGGAAATCTTTTCTGTTTTTGTTAAAGCAAGAAGATTTCTTCTGTAAAACAGGGGCCTTTGGATCAAAAATCCAACGGTGGGGAAAATTCCCCAAATCACTCAGAAAAAGATCTCTTTAACAAATTTAACTAATTTATGAGCACTATAAAAAGGACCCTAGACCTCATTTCAAAAGAAGAAGGATCTGGCCAAAAAAAAAAGGAGAAGAGAACTCTTGAGAACTCTTGAAGAATAAAAAAAAAAGGTAAAAACCTTTAAAAGAAGAGAAAATTCTCTTATGAACAAGATCATGGATCTTCAACAATAAATAAATAAATAAATAAAATAATGTCTTGCACTTGTTTTATGAACCATCGGTTCTTGAACCTAAAAGGTTCTTAAATTAATAGTGCTTTGCACTTTCATGAACCTTTGGTTCTCTGACATAAGAAAAACAAGAAAAAACTTGTTTTTTCTTATATCTAAATCAAATAGTGCCTTGCACTTGTTTTATGAACCATCAGTTCTTGAACCTAAAAGGTTCTTAAATTAATAGTGCTTTGCACTTTCATGAACCTTTGGTTCTCTGAGATAAGAAAAACAAGAAAAAACTTGTTTTTTCTTAGATCTAAATCAAATAGTGCTTTGCACTTCTTTTATGAACCATCGGTTCTTGAATCTAAAAGATTCTCGAATTAACAGTGCTTTGCACAAATGCAATGCATTACTTAAAGGGCCAGGCCCAAATCAAAATGACCTGACAGGCCAAAATAAATTGCAAGGCAATAAATGGGCAGAGCCCAAATAAATTGATGATTTGCATCCTTTATACAAGGGCAGAGCCCAAATGGAATTGATGCTCTGCATCATTTATAAAGGGCAGAGCCCCAAAACAAATTGATACCCTGCATCTTTTCTGGGCAAAGCCTAAATAAAAATAAAAAAAACAAATGCAAATAAAATATTGGACATTTTTAACTGGACTTAGCCCAATCGTGGCCATAAGTCCTTAAACTAAATTAACTGAGCAAAACGGCTCTCCTAAACCAATCCACATCCGGTTCAAGGGTACATCTCCGAACTCCTTTGATATCCATCGTTGTAATTCCTCAACGACGTCAAAGAGGTGACGGGTCCCAACGACCATACATCAATATGGACTGCGGGGTCCTTAAACTCGTGGACCGAAACGTCCTTAAACTAATATCGGACCGAAACGTCCTTAAACTAACGGTGGACCACTATGTCCTTAAACTGGTATTGGACCACCATGTCCCTAAACTGGCACAATAGAGCCCAAATGCTCTTTTGTCGGATCTAAACGATCCCGTTAAGTCGATCTTAGTCCCAAACTGGATTAACGTATCCTTAACAACCGTTTAAGTTGATCTTAGCCTCAAATATGGCTAACGCATCCTTAAACCTTCAAACAGACTTTAGTCCCAAATTGGACTATAAATTTCCCCAATCAACTTTGGCTCAAGGGTACATCTCTGAACTCCTCTGACATTTGTCGTTGTAATTCTTCAACGTCGTCAGAGAGGTGACGGGTCCCGACGACCATACATGCAATGGACCACTATGTCCCTAAACTGGAACAATAGAGCCCAAATGCTCTTTTGTCAGATCTAAACGATCCCGTTAAGTTGATCTTAGTCTCAAACAGGACTAACGTATCCTTGACGAACGTTTAAGTCGATCTTAACCGCAACGCGACTAAGGCATCCTTAAACTAAAAACACCAAATCCAAATCTAAGTAAATACGGATTTGGACTAATCCACGTCCTACGGGCGACGGCATTACTCAGTCTCCGTATACAATCCACGGGCAACCACAAACAAAACAAACACCCACGACACGAAGTGAAATTCTGGAGAAGGAGAAAGTTGTTACCGCGAAGCGGTAGCGTAATTAACTGCAGGGGCTTGCACCTGAAGGGAAGAGCGTCCCCACAATCAAAAACCCCTCTAGCGAGGGGGAATCTGACAAAATCTGCTATATCGGCCGCATCCGTCTAAACCTTCGATACACGGTGCCATAAATCAACTTGGCATCTTCGGAGAGGTGGACGGATAAAACCAAATAGCATCTGCCCCGAATCTCAGCGTCAGGACATCACGGTCCTGTGCGCCGCCTTTCGGAGGGGAACAGGGGGCTCTGACAACATTTTGTCTTTGATTTCCTCAATTTTGAGATTCATTTGGAGGAGAGACTTTTGCCTCTGGAGAACTAGCCAATTTGGCTAAAAATAGTGTTAAACACTAAAGAATAACAGTGTTAAACGCTGGAGGTAGAACTCTCAAATTAGTGTTAAACACTAAAAGACAATCAGTGTTAAACACTGGAAATATAATCTTCAATTTAGTGTTGAACACTAGAAATAATCAGTGTTAAACACTGGAAATATAATCCCCAAATTTGTGTTAAACACTAAACAAAGAGGGGTCACGTGTGGACACGTGAGAGCGCCCAAAAGTGGGACCAGATCCCTTTTCTTTTGTTTTGCAAACAAGTGTTAAACACTTTTTAATTTTCATAGCCATCACGTGTGGGCACGTGATGTATACCCATGCCCTGTTTTATTAAAAGATTTATTAGGGGTCACGTGGTAACACGTGAGAGCGCCCAAGGGTGGGGCCAGATCTCCTCGCTTTGTTCTGCAAATAAGTGTTGAACACTTTTTGACTTTCTGGCCATCACGTGTTGGTACGTGATAAGTATTCATGCACTGATTTGTTAAGGCATTTATTAGGGGTCACGTGGTAACACGTGAGAGCGCCCAGAGCCAACATTTCTTTTGCTTTAATTCTCGTCATTTAGGAGGTCACGTGGGAACACGTGAGGCATTGCCTCAAAGTTAATTCCTTCTTATTTCCGGGGATTTCTTCAGAGGTCACGTGGGGACACGTGACCTTAGTCTTTTGCATGCATGGAGATCTTTTAAGTTCTCTGTTATTTTTAAGAATTAAATTCTTTGTAGGGTTAAACCCTAATTATGACTTTGGAGGGATTAAATTCCTATTGTGCAAGAATTAAATTCTTAAGTAGGGTTAAACCCCGATTTCGTTTTGGGAGAATTAAATTCTCTAAACTCAATTCCCCCTCTAAGTTTTGGATCTGCATGGCAGGATCTCAACCCGATGAGAATTAAATTCTCAACTTATGGGGAGATGTGCTCTGTATAGATCTTCCACCAGAAGAAGAACTAAGTTCTTTATTTGCAGAAGAGTTAAACTCTTAGATTTTGAGAATTAAATTCTCTGTTTGAAGTTTTGATCCCGTTTCTTTTCTCACCAAGGGTTTTCTTTGTTGAGAATTAAATTCTCCTCTCTCTGTTCTTCTCTCCAAAAAGGTAGATCCCTTCTCTTCTTTTCTTGGCTCCTATTTATAGGAGAAGGAAAAGAATCAATTTGTTTAGGAAATCTCTCCTTGAAAGATTTGATTTGTTTTCATCATTAATATGATCCTTTAGATCATTCAGTGAATTTTTATTCACCGTTGGATTTTAAATCCAAAGATATTCTGTTTGTTATTTTCGGTGAGATTTAGGGGAAATCTTTCCTTGTCTAAGATTTTTTCCACAAATTGGTGATTTTTAATCACCCTTGGATCTTTAATCTAACGGTCCCCATAATCCTTTTTCATTTGGAAAGATTTAGAAGCTTTTAGAATTTTAATTCTATTAACTGGCTTTCGAAGCCAGTCACGTGCTGACACGTGACCCTTGATCACATGTGAGCACGTGACCCCCAATAGAGTCCTTTTAACAGCCGCTTGTTTATGTTGTTTTTAACCATCACGTGTCAACACGTGACCATTGGTCACGTGTGAGCACGTGATACCTCGTTGAGGTAATTCCTGATTTTTAATCGGGGAACAATGCATAGCATATTTGTTCATAATTTTTGATCCCGGATGAATTATGAAGCCCATAATATATCAAATCGAAGGGTTTTTCGAGATGCTTCCAATACCATTAGAGTTTAATAATTCCTCCTTCGGGAGTTTATCAAAATACAGGCCGGAAAATACTGGTTCGCATTTCCTTAAGCGTATCGCTGCCATTTGATACCTTAGACTCTTCTGCGCAGAAATTTTTGGCGGGAACAAATGCCCCCTACTACTTTGCCCACGTAAGTATATACGTGGGTGAAGTACACGTGCTGACACGTGACCCTTGATCACATGTGAGCACGTGACCCCCAATAGAGTCCTTTTAACAGCCGCTTGTTTATGTTGTTTTTAACCATCACGTGTCAACATATGACCATTGGTCATGTGTGAGCACGTGATACCTCGTTGAGGTAATTCCTGATTTTTAATCGGGGAACAATGCATAGCATATTTGCTCATAATTTTTGATCCCGGATGAATTATGAAGCCCATAATATATCAAATCGAAGGGTTTTTCGAGATGCTTCCAATACCATCAGAGTTTAATAGTTCCTCCTTCGGGAGTTTATCAAAATACAGGCCGGAAAATACTGGTTCGCATTTCCTTAAGCGTATCGCTGCCATTTGATACCTTGGACTCTTCTGCGCAGAAATTTTTGGCGGGAACAAATGCCCCCCACTACTTTGCTCACGTAAGTATATACATGGGTGAAGTAGTGCAAAGTTATGAGTAGCCATGGAATTGAGGGCTTAGGAGACAAGTTTAGGGTCCTTGTAGCCTAAGACTTTTCAACTTTATGAGCCGTGAGGGTCTCACAAACACTTTTCTCCCTGCGGATCGAGAGAATCTCATAAGTGTATTTTCTCCTTAGGGGTCGTGAGGACTCCTAAGTGTGTTTTCTCTTATAAGTCGTAAGGATCTTAAAAGAGAATTTTTCCTCTTACGAGTCGAGAGGACCCGTAAGCGGTTGTTTCCCACTTTGTCGAGATTCGACTTTGGAGAGTGTGACCCGTGAATAGTATGCAAGAGACCGTTTTGGATCGACTTGCAGGGTCCTAGTGCTTAGGAAATAGGTTTTTTAATCCCTGCTGCCTAAGGCTTTTCCTTACGAGTCGAGACGAATCGAGCATTTCTCGCAAGAATATCCTAACATCACAGTTAACCTCTGCTCTTTACGACAGAAGTCCGTTAGGGTCTGTGGTACTCAGGGTTTTGCCCGTCGTACCGCCGCATCGGCTGATGTATTCCTCGATAGGCAGTTTTGCTGTTCGAGTAGCCTTGCGATTGTCGTGTCTCCGATCCCTTCTGGGGCTGGACAAGACGTCTTCAAGCAATCCTCCTAGGCAGTTTGACCGTCGGAAGAACAAGCGTTAGGAATTTTGCCATGCCGCTTTTTACTTGAGGTTAGGCTCGTTTTGGAGAGCCCCAATGAGTCATAACCACTCCGCGCTGGTGTGGGATAATCTCCGATAGTCTTTCAGGCTTTATATGACTTGCTGTTAAGACCCTGAAACTAGGAATTTGGCCTTTGCTTCGTTTGCTGGCATCGCGTCTGCTGTATCGAAACAAATATCGCGGTTGTCTCTAGGTTGCTGGTGAACCGTCGAGGTTTGGAACTAGGGATTTTACCGTGGCTCCGTTTGGTGATGTTGCGTCTGCTGTGTTGAGACGAACGTCGAGGTGGTGACCGCTCTGCACTGTGGCGAGATGATCTCCAATTGTCTTTCAGGCTTTATATGACTTGCCGTTAAGACCCTGAAGCTAGGAATTTGGCCTTCGCTTTGTTTGCTGGCATTGCGTTGGCTGTATTGAGACGAATGTTGCGGTTGTCTCTAGGTTGTTGGTGAACCGTCGAGGTTTGGAACTAGGAATTTTTCCGTGGCTCCGTTTGGTGATGTTGCGTCTGCTGTGTCGAGATGAACGTCGAGGTGGTGACCGCTCTGCACTGTGGCGAGATGATCTCCAATTGTCTTTTAGGCTTTATATGACTTGCCGTTAAGACCCTGAAGCTAGGAATTTGGCCTTCGCTTCGTTTGCTGGCATCGCGTCTGCTGTATTGAGACGAATGTTGCGGTTGTCTCTAAGTTGTTGGTGAACCGTCGAGGTTTGGAACTAGGGATTTTGCCGTGGCTCCGTTTGGTGATGTTGTGTCTGCTGTGTCGAGACGAATGTCGAGGCGGTGACCGCTCTGCACTGTGGCGAGATGATCTCTAATTGTCTTTCAGGCTTTATATGACTTGCCGTTAAGACCCTGAAGCTAGGAATTTGGCATTTGCTTCGTTTGCTTGTATTGCGTCTGCTGTATTGAAACGAATGTCATGGTTGTCTCTAGGTTGCTGGTGAATCGTCGAGGTTTGGAACTAGGGATTTTTCCATGGCTCCTTTTGGTGATGTTGCGTCTGCTGTATCGAGACGAACGTCGAGGTGGTGACCACTTCGCACTGATGCGAGATAATCTCCGATCGTCTTTCAGGCTTTATATGACTTGTCGTTAAGACCCTAAAGCTAGGAATTTGGCCTTTTGCTTCATTTGCTTTAGCGCGTCCGAATCCTGCTGGGGGAAGAACGCTGTGGTGACATTTCATCTGCTGTATCGAGACGAACGTCGAGGTGGTGACCACTCCATGTGGGATGATCTACGGTAGTCTTTAAGGTTTTATATGAGTTAACGTCAAGACCCTGAAGCTAGGAATTTGGCCTTTGCTTCATTTGCTGACATTGTGTCTGCAATATTACGACAAATGTCGAGGTTGTCTCTAGGTTGTCTATGAACCGTCGAAATTTGGTTTCGCTTTCTGATGGATCCTGTTAGGAAGGTATGGTTCCCTTTTTGTTTATGCCCCTGGATTGTATACAGGGATCGATGTGATCTCACATGTACGGCAGCATTTTCATTCATTTTTTTTATTATTTTCTTTCCGCGATGCTCTATCATTTCAGCTTTATATCGCGAAAGTTGCGATTGCCCCATCATTTCGGCTATTTTTCGCGGTGCCCAATCATTTCGGCTATTTATTTTATTTTCACTCGCTGTTTTTTATTGCGAGTTGCCCAATCATTTCGGCTGTTTTTTCTTTATTTTTACTCGCTGCTTTTTATTGCGAGCTGCTCAATCATTTCGGCTATTTATTTTATTTTTACTCGCTGTTTTTTATTGCGAGTTGCCCCATCATTTCGGCCATTTTGCATGCATACATTTTTACTTGCTGATTTTTATTGCAAGTTGCCCCATCATTTCGGCTATTTCTTATGCATGTGTGGCTCGCTTTTTTTTTTATCGCGAGTGTAGACCTTGGAATCTGGTGCCAATCATAGCATCAGCATCGCTACGACTGGAATATTGCCAGGAGCGAATCATCATTTGCCGTAAAAGGACTTGGAATTTGATACCGTTTTAGGCATCAGCATCGCTACAACTGGGATATTACCAGGAGCAAATCATCATTTGCCTCTGTCGATGTCGAACAAAGGTGGCTTAGCAAATAGGGTTAGGGTCCTGTCGACTAAGGCTTTTGACTTCATGAGCCGTAAGGGTCTCACAAAGGTATTTCTCCCTACAAGTCGTGAGGATCTCGTAGGTGTGTTTTCTCCTTAGGAATCGTGAGGATTCCTAAGTGCATGTTCCCCTGTAAGTCGTAAGGATCTTACAAAAGGGTTTTCTCCTTATAAGTCGAGAAGACTTACAAGGGTTGTTCACCATATGGACATATCCCTAGTCACGGGTAGGACTTTGTTGGGGAAATGTTTATTTGCGCCCGTGGATTGTATACAAGGGTCAGTGTTACGCCGCTTGTAGGGCAATATCGAAGGTTGTGGGAGTTGCTTAAGAACAGGTTCAGGTCTCTGTAACTTAAGACTTTCAAATCTTATGAGCCGTGAGGGTCCCATAAGAGAATTCTTCTTACGAGTCGTGAGGATCTCGCAAGTGTAATTTCTCCTTAGGAATCGTGAGGACTCCTAAGTGTGTTGCTCCCTTATGAGTCGTAAGGATCTCACGCGGGTGGTTTCTCCTTACAAGGTCGTGAGGACCCTGTAAGTGTCTTTTAACGAGATTGTGCCCTTTCGGGTTTTCACAAACACTCGCCGATAGTCCTGCTGTTTTTACTCAAGGAGCCCTTTCGGGTTTTCATCCGTGCACATTTTGCTTATGGACATACCATTTTTTTTTTGTTTTTTTTTTAACGAGGTTGCGCCCTTTCGGGTTTTCACAAGACTCGCCGGTAGTCCTGCTGTTTTTACTCACGGCGCCCTTTCGGGTTTTCATCCGTGCCCATTTTGCTTATTGACATACCGTTTTTTTTACGTCAGCCTGAAAATGCCGCGGGTTGGGAGTAGTTTAACGACGTTTCGGTCATTTGCAAGTTTTAGGACATTGCGGTCCGTCGTTAGTTTAAGGACGTTTCGGTCCGCCGTCGCCGTATTTGAGGCAAATCTCTAGTTTACTGATTTTTCGGTCTATGGGGCTTTCCCTATAAATGAGCATGATTCCCCCGGCATATCCATCTTTCTCGGAGCATGTGGTTGTGGCGGGCTCACCTTCCAGTTTTCGGATAGCGCAAACTTGCCCTGTTGGTGTTGGTCTTCAACCCAGTTTTTGAAGACGTAGCAGTTTTCGATCGGATGACCCAATACTTGGTGGTAAGGGCAATAATTAGAATTGTTGATATCATTCAGTTGTAGCTGGTGTTTCGGCTTCGGTAGAGTGATAAGCCTATTGCGCACTGCTAGTTCGAACAGCCTCTTTGTTTCATCCCGGGAAAATGAGTAAGGTCGTTTCAACTTTTCATACAGGGATTGCCGTTTGTTATTTTGGTGAACAACCGGTCTAGGGCTACTCGGTTGTTGTTGAGCGTTGGCGACGAAAGCCATTTTTTCCTTCCCTTTATCCTTTTTGTTCGATCCCTTGTTTGCGGGTCCGAGATTCTTTCTGGGTAGCATGCGATTGCACGGCCGAATGTTCTCGTAACTCCTCAATTCTTTCGTTTTAGAGATGGATTCCTTGAAGAGAGGACCGTGGGATACTTTTTCGTCGGAGTCGCTCCCGAATGTGATAACTCGCGGTCCCTCGGGATCAACCCTATGACAACTGCCGGCAATTCTTTTACGCTCATCTGTCGCATTTTTCTACTGTCTACGAGCTTCACGCTTTGTCCTGTTGAAGTGTTGCCTGTGAGGGACATACCCTTGCCACCAACACTTAAAGGTGTCGCAATCTTCAGTAGGATGTGTGATCTTCTGATTATATAAGCAGAAGTTAGGATATATGTCCGCTTCATCAAGATGTATACTACCAGAAGAATTTTCTCTGAAAGAGGACAGCCTCATCCCCATCGATATGGCTTTGGCGAATCGTTTACTTGTCTTGATCCTATTTTCATTTGCGGCGGATGTATTTTGATCTGGTGGGAGTGTTTCAACCCTTTTGTCCAGTCGCCGGCGTTTGGCTTTCTCGAATATGGCCATCTCGCGCTCTCGATCAGCTTTGCTTTTTAGATGAATTTCATTCAGGAATGCATCAATCATTTCGTCTGATGGTCCTAGAAGTTCAGGCTCGGGATTTGTCCCTCGTTTTTCTGCATCCAAAGCTTCTTCACCGTTTATTAACGAGTGAGAGATCACATGACAGCTTGCCACATAATCCTCAGACTCATCCGACGAGTCTTCTCCATTGTCATCATCTTTGTCCACAAGAACGTGGCTGAGAAATTCTTGGAGTGTGACTGGGGTCCGCGCCTTCTGATTATATTCTTCCAACGCGTCAATCTGTTTTTGCATGTCCGTGCGCTTGTCACCAGGCTGCACGGGCTTTTTGGTCTTCTTCTTCTTCTTCTTCGAAGACTTTGACGGCTGGGTATGAGCGCTTTGACTATCACCACCGGTTTTTGGAATTAGGCGCGGCTTCAGCATTCCCTCGATAATCTCGGTTTCCAGTGTGGATTCTTCCACCTGATCGCCGGGCATGATTGGAGATCCTTCAGCATTCTTTTCGTCTTGGCTGAATGAACATCCTCCCATGGGGCTTCCCTTATGAATGAGCACGATGCCCCCGGCATGTCCATCTTTTTCGGAGCATGCGGTTATGGCGGGTTCACCTTCCAATTTTCGGATAATGCGAACTTGCCTTATTGGTATTGGTCCTCAATCCAGCCTTTGAAAATGAAGCAATCTTCAATTGAATGGCTTACTGCTTAATGGTAAGGGCGGTAATTAGGATTGTTGACATCGCCTGGCTGTAGCGGACGTTTCGAACTCGGCAGATTGATGAATCCGTTGCGCACTGCCAGCTCAAACAGTTTCCTTGTTTTATTCTGAGGAAACGAGTAAGGACGTCCTAGTCTTTCCTCAAGGGATGGGCGTGGACGCATATTGTTTCGAAGGACAACCGGCTTTAAGTTGCTCGGCCGTTGTTGAGTATTGGCAACAACGATCGCTTTCCCTTTCTCAGTTCGAGAGTCTGGCTTTGGAGGAGACGGTTTATGTCCCATCTGATCCATTTGGGCCAACTTGTCGATCAAGGCCTGGAAAGTAGTTGGCTTGAAGAACATCATGAATTGCGAGATGGTTGCTTGCGGATCAAGAGTGCCCACGAACATGCCCACCACTGGCGCTTCTTCGATGCGTTGTTCGCATTTCGACCACAGATTCCTCCATCGTGTTGCGTATTGAACCCACGTTTCGCCTGGCCTTATCCTGGCGTTGATCAGTGCTGTTATCGGGGTACGTTCACTAGCACTCGCGAATCTTTGTGTAAACAGTAGCTCCATCTCCGCAAATGTTTTGACAGAGTCGTTAGATAGCTTCGAATACCATTCAAAGGCTGTTTCCGCTAAGCTACTGACGAACTGGCGAAGCAGCAGTTTGTCGTCGCCTCCAGTGTTGCCGCATAAGGCCCTGAATTGAGCGACATGCTGATGTGGATTCCCTGTCCCTTTATATACGTGGAACTTAGGGATCGTATATCCCGGCGGGTAACTGATTTGGTCATACCATCTTGGATAGGGCCGTCCGGTTCTAACAATTTGCTCAGCCGCTTCACTCGCCTGATGAATTTGTATCTGCTGAGCTATATAGTCATCCAGTGCGGCCTTGGAAATGGTTTCTT
This sequence comes from Agapanthus africanus, assembly GCA_030015575.1. Lineage (NCBI taxonomy): Eukaryota > Viridiplantae > Streptophyta > Magnoliopsida > Asparagales > Amaryllidaceae > Agapanthus > Agapanthus africanus. The sequence continues at coordinate 489,703,218 of CM057346.1, read as the reverse complement.
CCTTGGCTGCTGAAAGAGCCGGTGGAGGATTAGATGTCTCCCCTCTATCGTCTTCAACAATGATTGGAGGGTCATCAGCTGGAGGGTCCGGCTGTAACATCATCCCTATCATATCTTGGAAGAGGAGCGCCATTTGTTTTATGTTGGCCGCCTGCTCTGCGACTTCTTTGTCCTTCTTTTCGAGGACTCTGCGTAGGAAGTCAGCGTCGGTTTCTTATTCATGACGCTGCTCTGATGATGCCTCCGAGCTTTCTTTTGGCCCGGTAAGTGCGGCCATCGCAGTCATCATCTCCTGAAGCTTCTGCTGCTATTCATGAGCTTTTGTCACGGATCGGGTGAGTGGTCGGTGACCCGTCGCAGCACGGCTGTCCTCTTTCCCAGATGCCATATAGACAGTATGCACCACTATGCCCCCAGACTTGGGGTGTTTGTGCTCAGCGCGTTTACGGTTCGCCATGTTCACAGGTGCTTTTTGTGGCTTCCTTTTCTTTTGAGCGATTGACGTTGAGGGAGCCGTTGCAGTGGGCACCCAGCCAGTTGTTGCTTTTTCTGACTTGACAGAGTAGTCCTTCTCCTGCCGAACCTTCATCTTTTTCTGTCGGCGGAGATAGTCTTGATCCATTACGAAGTCTTAGACTTGACGCCAGACCTTATAAATTTCAGAGGACAGCCATTGAGGGGGCAGCTCCAGCTTCACCTTTGGGGTATTATCCACAGGTGTAGGAGATCTTTTCAATACGGCAGTTGGCGAGTTTTTGCGCACCTTTCTTAGCGGTTCAAAGCTATTCCCGGTCGGAACAGCAGCATTGATTTCCACCATCGGAGCTGGCGGAGTTATCCCAGAGGGGGAGTTGCCCCCAGCCTTCCTTACTCGGCGCCAGTGACGACGGCGAGCATGTCGAGCGGATGGCGTTGGTTCAGCGATGGGGATGGCTTTGTCTTGCCCCCTGTCCAGATGAAGCGCTGCTGGTGCCAGTCTCTTGAAAACTGACGTCTTTTGAGCAGCGGTATCCAATTTGTCAAAGACAGACCTTCGAGTAGGAACGGGAGACGGAATAGTCAGTCTTGTGAAGACCGACCCTTTGGCAGGAGAAGCCGCCTTGATGACTTCAGGAGCAGGGATGGCTATCCTCTTCGGAACAACCTTTTCTGGTATTGCAGGCTTCTTCATGGGCCCACATGAGTTTTGGCCCAGTTTGCTGAAAGCTGAGGCACTGGGCTTGGGCGACCCGTTGAGAGGGGCCGCGATAGTTGTAAGCCGATCGAAGACCGACTTCTTCGGAGCTTTTTGCGATGGTAATGGGGCATTGAAGCTCATTGGTGGGATCATGGTCCCGAAGAATAGCCCAGTGGTGGCCTGAGTCACCTGTTCCACCGGCATAGCGAAGATGGAGGCCGCTTGGGGCCCATAAGTCACTCCTCCAGCAAGGACGGAGCGAGAGTTGCAGTTGCAGGTAGTGCAGTTTGAAGCCATTGATCTTCTGTTTTCTGCACGGAGCAAGACACCAAATCTTAGTACCTCGAATCCACAGGCAACCACAGCAAACCGCGATTCGTTCGCGAACACGACACACGAAGTGTGGAGTGGAAAGAGGAAGAGGTCCCACCGGGCGTGCCAGAATCTGTTCCCCTCCGAAAGACGGCACGACAGACGTCTTGCCTGAGATTCAGGGCAGATGCTAATAGGTGCTATCCGTCTACCTCTCCGAAGATGCCAAGTTGATTTATGGCATCATGTATCGAAGGTTTAAACGGATGCGTCCGATGTAGCAGACTTCGTCAGATTCCCCCTCGCTTGAGGGGTTTTTGATTGTGGGGACGCTCTTCCCTGCAGGGTAAGCCCCTGCAGTTAATTACGCTACCGCATCGCGGTAACAACTTTCTCCTTCTCCAGAATTTCACTTCGTGTCGTGGGTGTTTGTTTTGTTTGTGGTTGCCCGTGGATTGTATACGGAGACTAATTTATGTCGTCGCCCGTAGGACGTGGATTAGTCCAAATCCGTATTTTCTTAGATTTGGGTTTTAGAATTTTAGTTTGAGGATACGTTAGCCATTTTTGAGGCTAAGATCGACTCAAACGTTTGTTAAGGATACGTTAGTCCAATTTGAGACTAAGATCAACTTAACGGGATCGTTTAGATCCGACAAAAGAGCATTTAGGACTCTATTGTTCCAGTTTAGGGACATAGTGGTCCATTTAACATATGGCCGTCGGGACCTGTCACCTCTCTGACGACGTTGAAGGATTACAACGACAGATGTCAGAGGAGTTCAGAGATGTACCCTTGAACCAAAGTTGATTGGGGGATCTATAGTCCAATTTGGGACTAAAGTCTGTTTGAAGGTTTAAGGATATATTAGCCCTATTTGAAGCTAACATCAACTTAAACATTTGTTAAGGATACGTTAGCTATTTTTGAGGCTAAGATCGACTTAAACGGGATCGTTTAGATCCGAAAAAAGAGCATTTAGGGGGCTCTATTGTTCCAATTTAGGGACGTAGCGGTCCATTGCCAGTTTAAGAACATAGTGGTCTTTTTCCAGTTTAGGGACATGGGGGTCCATTGCCAGTTTAGGGACATGGGGGTCCAATACCAGTTTAAGGACATAGTGGTCCATTGCCAGTTTAGGAACATGGGGGTCCAATACCAGTTTAAGGACATAATGGTCCATTGTATGTATGGTCGTCGGGACCCATCACCTCTCTGGCGACGTTGAAGGATTACAACGACAGGTGTCAGAGGAGTTCAGAGATGTACCCTTGGACCAATGAGTTGGTTGAAAGAGCAGATGTGCTCAGTTCAAGATGATTTGAGGACTTATGGCCAGTTTGGGCTAAGTCCAATTAGATTTGAAGTGTTCGCCCTTTGTTGGACCATTAAACATTTGTCTGGGTTCAAGCCCATATTATTTAGCAATGCCAAACAGAGGTTTGGGGGCTCTGATAACATTTTGTCTTTGATTTCCTAAATTTTGAGATTCATTTGGAGGAGAGACTTTTGCCTCTGGAGAACTAGCCAATTTGGCTAAAAATAGTGTTAAACACTAAAGAACAACAGTGTTAAACACTGGAGGTAGAATTCTCAAATTAGTGTTAAACACTAAAAGACAATCAGTGTTAAACACTGGAAATATAATCTTCAATTTAGTGTTGAACACTAGAAATAATCAATGTTAAACACTGGAAATATAATCCCCAAATTTGTGTTAAACACTAAACAAAGAGGGGTCACGTGTGGACACGTGAGAGCTCCCAAAAGTGGGACCAGATCCCTTTTCTTTTTTTCTGCAAACAAGTGTTAAACACTTTTTAATTTTCGTAGCCATCACGTGTGGGCACGTGATGTATACCCATGCCCTGTTTTATTAAAAGATTTATTAGGGGTCACGTGGTAACACGTGAGAGCGCCCAAGGGTGGGGCCGGATCTTCTCGTTTTGTTCTGCAAATAAGTGTTAAACACTTTTTGACTTTCTGGCCATCACGTGTTGGTACGTGATAAGCATTCATGCACTGATTTGTTAAGGCATTTATTAGGGGTCACGTGGTAACACGTGAGAGCGCCGAGAGCTAACATTTCTTTTGCTTTAATTCTCATCGTTTAGGAGGTCACGTGGGAACACGTGAGGCATTGCCTCAAAGTTAATTCCTTCTTATTTCCGGAGATTTCTTCAGGGGTCACGTGGGGACACGTGACCTTAGTCTTTTGCATGCATGGAGATCTTTTGAGTTCTCTGTTATTTTTAAGAATTAAATTTTTTATAGGGTTAAACCCTAATTATGACTTTGGAAGGATTAAATTCCTATTGTGCAAGAATTAAATTCTTAAGTAGGGTTAAACCCCGATTTCGTTTTGGGAGAATTAAATTCTCTAAACTCAATTCCCCCTCTAAGTTTTGGATCTGCATGGCAGGATCTCAACCCGATGAGAATTAAATTCTCAACTTATGGGGAGATGTGCTCTGTACAGATCTTCCACTAGAAGAAGAAATAAGTTCTTTATTTGCAGAAGAGTTAAACTCTTAAATTTTGAGAATTAAATTCTCTGTTTGAAGTTTTGATCCCGTTTCTTTTCTCATCTAGGGTTTTTCTTTGTTGAGAATTAAATTCTCCTCTCTCTGTTCTTCTCTCCAAAAAGGTAGATCCATTTTCTTCTCTTCTTAGCTCCTATTTATAGGAGAAGGAAAAGAATCAATTTGTTTAGCAAATCTCTCCTTGAAAAATTTGATTTGTTTTTATCATTAATATGATCTTTTAGATCATTCAGTGAATTTTTATTCACCGTTGGATTTTAAATCCAAAGATGTTCTGTTTGTTATTTTCGGTGAGATTTAGGGGAAATCTTTCCTTGTCTAAGATTTTTTCCATAAATTGGTGATTTTTAATCACCCTTGGATCTTTAATCCAACGGTCCCCATAATCCTTTTTTATTTGGAAAGATTTACAAGCTTTTAAAATTTAATTCTATTAACCGGCTTTCAAAGCCAGTCACGTGCTGACACGTGACCCTTGGTCAAATGTGAGCACGTGACCCCCAATAGAGTCCTTTTAACAGCCGCTTGTTTATGTTGTTTTTAACCGTCACGTGTCAGTCACGTATGAGCACGTGATACCTCGTTGAGGTATTTCCTGATTTTTAATCGGGGAACAGTGCATAGCATATTTGCTCATAACTTTTGATCCCGGATGAATTATGAAGCCCATAATATATCAAATCGAAAGGTTTTTCGAGATGCTTCCAATACCATCAGAATTTAATAGTTCCTTCTTCAGGAGTTTATCAAAATACAGGCCGGAAGATACCGGTTCGCATTTCCTTAAGCGTATCGCTGCCATTTGATATCTTGGATTTTTCTGCGCAGAAATTTTTGGCGGGAACATACTCCTTATAGGTGTCGAACAGCTCCTTCTTCGGGCGCATATGGTATGAACATCGAGAATTAAGGATCCAAGCTTCAGAATTTGCCCCAAGTATGTACAGCTAGTACGTCATATGGATCTTCTTCTGCTTCGATCGCAATACGGGTTTGATCCGAACCCTTTCTACTGGCACCTTTACCCTTCTTCTCAACCACTGCTTATACTTTTGGCATTGCTTCTTTAGATGCCCTGTTTGTTTGCAAAAGAAACACGGTCCGTTCTTTTGCCCGGATGATTTGGATTTCCCCCTTATGCTCTTGCCTCCGTCTCTATTTTTCGATCTTCTCCTTTCACCGGCAAACATTCTTGATGACTCTTTTGATAGATTTGATTTTTTTCATGATCTCATTATTGAGAAGCGTCGTTGTTACCTCCTCCATCTCGAGGGTCTCCTTCTCATAAAGAATCATTGTCACCAAGTGTTTATACGAATTCGGAAGTGAAGATAGGAGCAATAGCGCTTGCTCTTACTCTAACTTAACTTCAAGGCATATAAGATCGCTCACCATTTTGTTGAAGCTATTTAGGTGGTTGTGAATAAGAGTCTCTTCCTTCATACGTAATCTGTAAAGTTGCTTCTTTAGGTACTGTTTGTTTGACAACGATTTTGTCATGTACAAGCTCTCTAGCTTCAACTACAAACTTACCATAGAAGTCTCCTTCATAATATTATACATCATGTTATCCGCCAAACAAAGTTCTATCGTATATTATACTTTTGGATTCATCTCTTCCCATGCGTCATTGATGGTAGGTTTACTACCCAAGTGCCTTAAACAACTCTTCATTCACCAGAAGTGATTTTACCTTTCTCTGCCATATCGAGAAGTTTTTTTTCTTATTAAATTTCTCCACCTCAATTTTTGTGCTATTTATCTTGTCATCTCTCATCCTTAATTCCAAAGGAAACACATTTTCCTCAGATCCTTACGAACTACCATCGATATAATCACAATCTAAGAAGATGGGGAGCGGACACAAGCGGTGTCACTCACCGTAAACTTAAATTACAAACTATAGAACATAGCTTTAATACCAATTGTTGTGACCACAGATCAATCGGCGCAGCGGAAAATCTTACGGATCTATAAACCTAGATCTTTTTATAGACGAATAACAAAACTTGATGCAAACCGCGATAATAAATAGCACAAGAGATTAATGGGGGAAACGGAGAAAACCTTTATTAGAACTTAAGAGAAAGAATAAAACCTTACAAGACGATTACAGGTAACCTTATCCTAGATCTCCAACGAGATCACCCTGCGTGCTCTCTCTCTACAAGTTCTTCTTAGTTGATATTCTTCGATCCTTTATGAAGGTGTCGTCGTCTCCCTTTAAATTTTATGATCAAAAAACATCCTACCTAAATAATAACCTTAAGATCCCATATATAGCCTATACAATTTAAGTTATAATAATATCTCAGAAATTACAAAACCGTCACCAAATAACTGAATTTTCGAGATAATTCTCGTTCTGAAATTTGCGTTTATTTGTAGGCAGACATCTGACCCTTTGAACGGCGGACGTCTGCATTTGCTCTGCCAAAAGGTTGAGCGCTTGCCAGTAGTCTGAATCTATGAGGTTAGACGTATGTCTTTTTCAAACGCTTATGGCCAGCGCGTGGCCTGACGTCTGCTGCCTATAGAGGCAGACGTCTGGTTTCTGCTCTGGATTCTGGTCCTTAATTATCAGATGTCTGTTGTGTGTTGCTTCAGATCCTTTCTTTGGCTGCACAGTCTTGAACAAATACGAGACGCCTTCACAACATAAGTCTCCTTCAAGTGATATCAGCAATAATATTTTTGGATGTTGAGTCTTCTCAAGTTTCAATGCAGTGTTTTTCCAATATTTAACTTCGAACTACTGCTTTGATATTTTACATTGGTTTGCTCTAATGTTGAGGAATATCTTTAACTTACATGGCATAATGTGATATTTCCTGAATTAAAAATATCTCATAATGTACCTGTTTTGGCCTGTTAAGAAAGTTTGGAGAAATTTGTGAAATCTTGAAGATTATTCTATAGTCTATTCTCGAATATTTAAAGTTATTGTACCTGTTTTGGCCTGTTCCCAAATCTTGAAGATTATTCTATAGTCTATTCTCATTATTTAAAGTTATTGTACCTGTTTTGGCCTATTCCAAGGTTTTACATATTGGATATCGGAACCGTATCGGACTGATGCTTCATATCGTCTATATGGAGGATATATCGGACGATATCGTAATATCGGACGATTTATCGGGCGATATCGTATCGGTTTAATCGTATTGCAAGTGGTCCCAAAACGATATATCGGGCAATATATCGCCAGATATGACCGATATTTGATTCATTGGCCTACTCTTGTTGTTAAAGAAGTGCAACAAAATGCATGCTACACAATTTGTTGATAGTTTAAGAATCAAATCAAAGGAGAACAGATGGTAGCATGTCAGCTTCACATACCAATTTATGGGTAAGGCATCATTTTTTATTACATCTAATCATGAGAAAAATCTATCAATTATATCATAGTGATCAGATACTTAGCTGTGAAGACAAATAAGTCCAAATTTGCAGCAAAGATTTCATCAACTTTTCCCTCACCCAAGTCCTAACATAATGATCTACTCGCTTTTTTTTAATATGTTATGAGTTAAACATAATCACAGGGTTAATAGTAATACAGAATCTAAACAACAACCAATTAGGTACCAAATAATTTTTAATTTTGTCTGATCTCTATATTATAAATAAAGTGGGCTACCAAATGATGCAAACAATTCACCAAACAAATATCCTTCCGACCAAAAAATAAGATCATAGCAATAGCCCTTGTTGCCTTAATACTCACTTCTCACACTCCCTCTCTCTACTCAATTCACCAAACAAAAGCACCATATTCATCATCTTTCAATACTTCTTTCGTCGCCAAAATGGGCTTGTTATCTAAGCCTGAACCTGCAGCCAAGAAAAAGGCAGAAGGCGATTGCGGATTGTATCTCGGCATTGCATCATTTTTCGGCTTTTTATACATATGTTACACGTATTATCCCTTTGACTCTTCTGTTGAGCCTAAGATGAGCTTTGTGGAAAGAAAAGGATCTCAGCTCATTTTAGATGGAAGGCCGTTCTATGTGAATGGATGGAATTCTTATTGGTTAATGGATCAAGCAGTGGAGGAGAAGGGACGGTTGAGAGTTAGCGAAATGTTTGCGAAAGGCGTGAAACTGGGTCTCACTGTTTGCAGAACTTGGGGTTTCAATGACGGAACGTATCATGCCTTACAAGTTTCGCTTGGACGTTACGATGAATCAGTCTTTCAGGTATATCAGTTCTACTAGTAAAGTCTGTCGGTTTTGCCTATATTTTCAAAATAGTACTTCCTCCCAAATTTTTATAAAAAAAAATCGCAGCGTTTTCAGCAACTTTATACCACAAAACTTGTTGATTTCAATGTCATTTTCTGCGGCTATTTCGGTGTCATGTATATTTTATGGGGTAAATTGCACAAAACAACCCTGTGGTTTACCCTTTGTAACACTTATACCCCTCAAGTGATTTATTAGCGCAAATAACTCCTCTGCTCATCGACCAAAACCCTAAAGAGCACTCAACTTAAAATGTGAATAATTGATTGTCTAATCTAACCCTACACTTGTTTATGCTGTTTAAAGTAGAATTTGAGTGTTTTTTTTTTCCAATTAACTCTATTGTATATTAGAATTTTCAATGAGGATATTTTAGGAACAAAAAGTTGTAGAAAACGAAGAAAAAGTTACATAAGTTGAATTACCAGATAAATTGCAGCTTTTGAAAAATAGAAGATGGTATCATGTTATACAAACAAAAATAAGGGAGGTTACGTGCAACTTAGTGTTGAACTTGTGAGAGAGATTCATGTTTTAGGCATAAATTATTGAGCTTGTCGGTTTATCATTGAAAATGTGAGACATGGCAGGCGCTGGATCGAGTCATAATGGAAGCGCGGCGGCATGGTGTAAGGCTAATCCTTAGTTTGGTGAACAATTTGCAAGCATTTGGTGGCAAGTCACAGTATGTGAAATGGGCATTTGATGAAGGCATTGGCTTAAGCTCTTCAAATGATTCTTTCTTCTTTGATCCATCAATTCGAATATATTTCAAAGCCTACATTAAGGTAATTTGGTTTTTTGACCAAGTAGAGATGCTAAATGTCGATATTGGGATATTTATAGGTGCTAATTTTTTTCCTGTTTTCTTTTCTTAGACTGTATTGACAAGGAAAAATCACTTGAATGGGATTGAGTACAGAGATGATCCCACAATATTTGCATGGGAATTGATTAATGAACCTCAATGTATGTCGGATCCATCCGGTGACACTCTCCAAGTAAGTTATCTTTTTCTCTCGGGATATAAATTTCTCTAAATTTTCTTTTTTCAATCTTTGATGATATATAGTTTATTTGTATTTAGACAATTGTTTCTTTTTAGAGAAGTTGTTCGCTAACGATTAGGTTTTCAAATCATTCTTGGTTCAGGCTCATAATAATTTTGGAAATTTCGGTTCCATAGCACTTTCTTTAATGAGTTAACCGAATTAATTCAGTTCAAATGTTTCATTGATACAATTCTGTCGGATTTTAAATTTATGCAGGAATGGATTGAAGAGATGGCAGAATTTGTCAAATCAATCGACAAGAAACACCTTCTGACTTTGGGGCTAGAAGGGTTTTATGGCCCGACGAGCCCCAAAGAGAAATTGAGTGTTAACCCTGGAGAATGGTACAACACTATCGGGTCCGATTTCATCCGCAACAATAATATCACCGCAATCGACTTCGCTTCGGTGCATATTTATCCTGATCAATGGTAACTCAACTAGTTGAATTTACTAATATGTTTCGTAGCCATGGAAAATCACCGCATCTGTTGCATGCAACATGTAGTTTGTTGTTGCAGTTTGCAGCTTCACCTTTTTCTTTACTTTCTTTCCTTTCCTTTTTCTTTTTGCAACTGCATCCTGCTAATATCTTCTAAAAACAAACAACGAAAATCAAATAAGCTTATATTTTCCTAATATATCTAAAGATAAATTACACTAAAATACTACTGATTCTTACGTACGAGCATTTTTAACTAAACTAAAGTTTTTTTAAAAATAAAAACACGCTCCCTTAAAGCACACTTAAGGGTAATTTAAGGGGAAAAGTCATTTAGAACCTAAGTTTAAGGGACTTTGCTGTCATAACAAAATTATAAGGTAGTTTAATGTAACTTAAGGCTATAACTAATGTGATGCTTTGCATGTATTCCTTTACAGGCTATCGGAAGCTGTACTGGAAGAAAAAATGGAGTACATAGACAAATGGGTAGCCTCTCATATAGAAGACGGAGACAAGGTACTTAAAAAGCCTGTCATGTTCACCGAATTCGGGCTTTCGAACAAAAACAAAGACTTTGAACACTCGCATCGCGATTTGTTCTACAAGTCCATTTTCGATGCAATCCACAAGTCCGCAAAGGAGAATGGAGCAGGGTCAGGTGCATTGATATGGCAATATTTGGTTAAGGGCATGGAAGAATATAACGACGATTTTGGGGTTTTCGTTGGGGAGAGGAGCTCATTAGACAGGTTGATGACGGAGCAATCGTGTCGTCTTGCAAAGTTAAATTATGGGCAGGATTTCGGTAGGAAAGGTCCTAAAGTACGCTAAAATATTTTAATTTTCTCTTTATTGATAGATCTCTTATGTTTGTTGTATTTACTTTGAAGAAAGATGAATAAGAAATGTTTTTCTTTTGCTATTAGGTAAATTTTAAAGTAATATTCTGACAAAATTAACATTTTTATCTTGCACACTTTGTTTGTATAGCATTGTGCCTTCTTTTGTTTTGAATAAACTATAGTTTTTGGTTCTTTGCATGTTTTTATTCCTAAAATCACCTAGTTTTAGATGAGCAATAAGATAAGACAATAGCCACATATTACTACTAATAGAAATCCATTAAAACAAGAGACACAATAGGAATTATTACACAGCTAGGAAAAATAAGCCATAGACTGGCTTAATTTTTCCCAGGTTACAACAACAGGAAACACGCCATCATAACTTCATCACAACCAAACTTTATGCTATAGATATTCTTAAGGCAACACTTGATGGTAGTGGTGTTCATTTGCCGCAGCCGCAGCCATCGCAGGTGCAGTTGGTGCCGCACTTGCATTTGCCGTCGTTCTCTCCATAAGTTGCGACCTCAACGACCTCGTCATAGATACTGCAACAAATATATGGCATAATTAACTTAATTAAATTGTCAAGCAGAAGATGATTGTAAAGACAAATAATTTAAAATCTATTTTGACTATATAAATTACATGTGAAATATGGCTTTCTCCAAATACCGATAGTAATTCTTTTGTCGCCGTATGGTAAAACTAATTATAATATGATGTAGTAATTCATTGAAGATTAAATATAACTCATGTTGTGAGTATGTATAAATAATTTTCATTGATAAGGCACAAAGTTATATAGTTTTTTTCTTTCTTTCCCTTTTTCATTTTTAAGAGCAGACACTAATTGTAGTACTAATATATATTTTTTGGTTCAATGACATGTTAAAACCAATATCATATAACATGCTAACAATTCAATCAATTTAATTGCAATCTTTAATGCTCATAAGCTACTGTGTTGTTGTTTAATTAATTACCGTTTCTCGGTCTCAACAATCACAACACCATAGTTGTTTCCCTTCTTCCTGCAACCACAAATCAATTTATTTTAGCTACAGCCACTCAAGATTTAGTCAAAATTAATCTAATCAAGATATTTTTATAACAAACTTTATAGTTCTCCAATTACAGATAGATATTGTCGAGTGATTAAATGAAGTAGTTACAGAGCATCAGTAAATAAGTTGCAGAGGATATGAGATAAATATCAACAAATTAGTTAGAAAAGAAAAGAGGGAATCGAGAAAATTGTTAAATTAGCTAGAAAGAATCAACGAAATAATTATAGAAATATCAAAGATAATCAATGAATTTTGCTATACAATAAATTCTAGTTTGTTATGATTTCAAGTTATGAACAAACTATTGAGCAAAAAGGAAAATATTTAAAATTGCATGCAAAGCAAAGTTTTACCAGGTTTAAAATGTATAATTAATAACCCAACACATATTTTGTAAAATTTATGGTTAAAACTGAATGTAATAGTTTAACGCTTTGCATGTTGGTCGGAGAGGAGGCTCGATCGACTTACGGGCAGTTGGTCTTGTCGGCACAGTCGCAGTTTCCGCAGGTCGACATGATGAAAAAATGAAGGATTGAGAATTACCCGAAATGCGAATAAAGAGATGTTTTGTTGCTTGTGATGACCTTAGAGGCAGAGTTGCTTATTATTTATAGGCATTTTCCATTGATATTGATATCTGAAGTGCATGAATCAAACACGCTACTACAAAAAAAATTTAAAAATTTTGTGGTGTGTTTGGCACACGCCTCAAAGAGAGAGCCAATCCCAAAGGAATATTTCTCAAGATAATGGTACAGGGGCCTTTTGTTATCCACCTCTCATGTCTATTTCCTCTTTCTCTGTCTGTCTAAAGATGCATACAAATGAGAAAGGTTGATTCCGCAAGCAATCGACGATCGACATCTTACCGCGTTCCGTCTCACCGAATTGATAGTCACATTTTGTTGAACAGAGTTTCGGGGGAATGTGTTCTGAGATTCGTTGAATATAATTTTTGTGAATTGCTATGATAATTCCCGCCCTTCATCACACATTAAAACACACCAACACACCTGTGTTGGATTGGCATAATACCAATCTCTGCAGTTATGAACCCAGGTCCTAATTTTATATAGCAAATTTATTCACTATTTCATTTTTCATAAGTCATTTTTGTTGGATATAGTAACTAATCTAAATATCTGTTGAGGCCTAAATTTGTGTATAAATATAAGTTGACTTAATAATAATTTGAGTTCTACCGAGTTAAATAATTTAACTTCAAAAGTATTTTTACAACTTGCGCCTTTTTTTTAACCAAACTAGTCTCTACACCAAAGCAGTATATGAAAACATCAATTTATTATCAATATTCATTCAACACCAGTTGTGTAATTACTTCAATTATCTCAAGGGAAAATGTATCCATTAATTATATCATGGTCATTCGAAAATGTCAACTGTTCTCAAAATTGACCCTTATAATGTCAGTCAGCACCTTAATTTGTTTGCAATTCATGCGAAATATGTGGATGCTTTATACATGACAAAGGGGAAAAAAGATTCTCTTCCATCTCTAAGCTATTCAATTCTGGCAGCTGATACATCTAAAAAAAATTGCTACCTTATGTTATAGTCTCTCTTTGCATCCACAATCTATTCACTGGGCCTTCACCACCTTTGCTTGTTTCCGAAGACTTTCAGGTGTCGGAATCATGGCTTGTGTCGTGCACCATGACATGAAAGGGAGCTGCATCGACCATGACACGAAAATATCCGGATTCAAAATGGGTTGGGATTGAATAGATGAGCCATCTGGATCGAGAGTTTCCCTATATATGAATTGAAGTAAATAGATTAAGAAACTTTATTATAAGGAGGTTAATTACAAAACTTTCATCAGTAATTTACCTCGTATAGCACTTATACACCCTCCAAATACTTTCGAGAGAAAAACATCCCCTCTGTTGAATGACTTAAGAATAACTAAACAATGTTGGAGTTTTGAGAAGTCCGAGGGAGTGTTTGTGCTCATAAGTCATTCGAGGGGGTATAACTGCTACATTGGGGTAAACTATAGGGGATCTTGTGAAATTAACCCTTACAAGAAAAACACAAGTTAACATTTCAAACAGTACTTGAAGTTAGCCAAATGGTTTGAGACCCAAGCTTGGAGTGAGCTAGACCACTGGTGCTGCCTCAACTTCAAATCAGTTCTCTCACCTCTAATAAAAGTTTTTTTTGGGTGTGTTTTGACTACACACACACACACCCCTTGGATGCTTCATATTTAGAAGGGTCACAAAACACCACTGCAGTTTACCATGTGGCACTTATACTCCTCAAGTAATTTATTGGCACAACCACCCCCTCTTCTCAATGATCGAAACCTTCATAAATTCTCAAATTCAACTCTTACAAACAGAAACAAGTTTTACAGCAAAATTAGACAATTATTTGACTTATTTACAAATTTGAGCACTTTAAAGCATTTTTTAGGGTTTCGATCGATGAGCACATTGGGTGTTTATGCCAATAAATTATTTGAGGGGGGTATAAGTGCCACACATGATAAACTCCAGTGATGTTTTGTGCTATTAACTATATTTATACATATACTGCTCTAAATAAAACCCTTCGTCATGGGAGCAAATGTACACATAGATGCTATTAACTTAATTCAAGTTAAATCTATCATACTTATTTTATATGTTTTAATTTAGAACTCCATTCATTGCTAAGTCATTTCGTTAATGTATAAACTTACCAAAATTTTTAATCATTTCGTTAAGGCTAAAATCCACAAAACTGCCAAATAGCTTCACTGTTTGGAAACTAACTACAAAATACTTTCAAAACTACGAATAACTATCAAACTTAACAGTTACATGTTAACACCGTTAATGCCACGTCTACGCTACATCAGCATATTTGTCACATCATTAAAATTTTATTTTATTTTTCCAAAAATACCCTTCTCCCTCAACTCTTAATTTTAGCCTAAACCCTAACCCTAAACCTAACCAGTGCCCCACTCTCCCGCTGACGGCCTCCTTCGGCTCCCCCTACCGAAGAGAGGGCTTGTGGGAGAAGATGGCATCGAGGGAGGAGACGACATCACCGCAATTATCCGCCACCTCCTCCATTGCCTCCACCTCGACTTCCTTATCATTGTCGCCGTCGCCATAGCCACCCTCGCCGTCATTTCCCTAACCACCTCGTCTCACCATTGCCTCTCTAGCCTCCTCGTGGCATCCCAATTATCTTCTTCTTCCCTAAATAAAATTTTCATCTAATCGTAACCCTAACCCTAACTTCCTGCCACTCGCTCTTCTCCTTCCCCGCCGATGCCTACAAGCTGCCTTGCCACCGCTGATCTCTTCGCCATTTCGTCATCACCATCAATCATCATTATCACCTCCTCCTTCTCCTTCTTACATTTGCTAATTAAAACCCTAACCCTAGTTCTAACCCTAACCACTGTCGATCACCTCCTCCATCGGCCGCCACCGTCGGCCACCTCCTGCATCGACCGGTGAGCATATTAATTGATTGACAATTATTAATAAAATAATTAACAGTTATCTAATTTAATTAATTAAAGGGGGTAAAATGGTCATCTTACATTCAACTTAACACCGTTAGGCCTTTTGACCGTTAAGTTTGGTAGTTATTCATAGTTTTGAAAGTATTTGGTAGTTAGTTGCTAAATAGTGAAATTATTTGGTAGTTTTGTGGATTTAAGCCTTTCGTCAATGAAATAAATAGTATATAATTAAATAGATGATAAAGAAGATAAGATAGAATAAACGAAGAAAAAATTTGAATGAAAATTATTTTGTGTATATAACTAACAAAAACTGATCAAATTTTGTAACAGGTTAGAAAGAATGTTCTTTTTATATAAACGGTGAGGGGGGAAACCCGTGTTCCATTAAAAAGACTTAATGAAACATTACAACGAACAAGAAACAGAAAAATAAAAGGGAAAAGAAACAAAGCAAGAAACTACAATACGAATCCCAAGCTCCAGCAAAACCCAAAAATCATCCACTCCGTTTCCGAGCATTCATAAAAAGAAAACTACAATACTGTTGGCGTCAATCGGAGCAGCGGAAGACCTTACGGATCTATAAATCTAGATTCCTTTATAGACGAATAACAAAAAACTTGATGCAAACCGCAAAATAAATAACACAAGAGATTAATAGGAGAAACATGAAGAACCTTTATTAGAACTTTAGAAAAAAATAAGAAACCTTACAGAGAATTACAAAACTCCCTTCTTATGATCTCCAACGAGATCTTTCTCTCTTTGTACTCCTTCGAAAGTATTGATCTCTTATAGAGCCGACGACTCCCTTTAAACTTTATGATAAAAAATATCATAAAAAAACTTTAACTCTAAGATCTTATATATAGCCCATACAATTTCAGTTACAATAAGATTCTTCAATTTACAAAACTGCCACCAGAATCTGTATTTTCGAGATAAATCTCGAACTTGAAATTCGCGGTTATCTTTAGGCAGACGTCTCACCCTATAAGGGACAGACGTCTGCGTGCACTGTGGCAAAAAGCCAAAGCGTTGCCAGACGTCTGACTTTTTGGCCGCGTCTGGCCAGAGCTAGACCAGACATCTGACGATCATCCGGGCAGACGTCTGGGCGTGCTCTAGAGTTTGGAGTCTTTATTTGGACAGACGTCTACGCTCGATCGCTATAGACGTCTGGCCATTTCTATGGTACGCGGTCTTGCTCAAATACGAGACAACCTTCACAACAATCTCCACCTTGGCTCGTATATTCTTATAGCCACCTTGAAAACTTGTTGCCCTTCATCTTGCATTCTCTAGGGTTGCTTTAGTTGTTCTCCCCGTTTCTCCTGCTGGTACAATTTTTCTTCAGAATTGCAAAACTGATGTTGTCACAGTTTTTAACCAGAACTGAGAAACTGGTGCAACCCTCCTACCGAGGTCACCCTTCCACTCACTTGAGTACTTGAATAGAAGTCAAGACAGTCTTGAACTTCTCCACAGGAATGGCCTTCGTTAGCATGTCCGCCGGATTTATTTTAGTATCAATCTTTATCAAATCGATCTCCTTTTTGGCCCACTCCCTTATCTTGTGATATCGCACATCGATATACTTAGTTCAACTGTGGTATACCTGATTCTTTGCCAAGTGAATGACGCTTTGACTGTCGCAAAACGGAACCAGCCCTTTATCGAATCTGAACTCGCCGACTAAGCCCTTTAACCACAAGGCCTCCTTAAATGCTTCCACTGCCGCCATGTATTCTGCCTCCGTCGTTGAGAGCGCCACGGCATTCTGAAGTGTCGTTTTCCAACTGATTGAAGATTCTACAACTGTATACATAGCCTGTTGGATATAGTGCTCTCAAGGCAATTATTGTAATTGTAGGTAGGCGATTATGAAAATTGAAGGAGCACCTATACAGATATAATAGTCTTACTCGAGATGACAATATGTTATTTTGTTTTTCTTTATCATTATGTGTATGTTTTACTTGTTATTATGTGTCGCTAATACATAATGATAAAGCCCGTAAGATTCTTACTTGACTTACAACATTGTAATAGTGATCATATGCGTGAGAGCAGGGCAATCCATAAGCACATTCTTAAATGTCCCTAATCGAGAGAGTATCGAGATTGAGCATCGATATTCCAAAGTAGACTAGTGTATACGTTTCTAGATCCCGATGAGGAGCGGTGGCCGGTCTTACAAGACATCGGTATTTTGTCACTTAAGATAGTATTCATGTGCTCATTGGAGGTGAGTACACAGGACGAACTCGCCGAGAACTTCTAGATGGTATTATACCTATCGTTAGATAGCAGTTCTCTAGTGACATGAATACATGCTAGTCTTTTGACCTGAGATCGTCATTTATCTCGTGTGAGTTTCCACTGTACTTAGATTACCATCTTACCACGGCTTAAAAAAGTCGTGCAAATATGTTTTAGTTGGGTACAGTCCCGAGCCACATGAAGCCAGTGAGCGATCATCAGGGATTCGTCTCTCCTGTTATAGATAGTCGATGTCGCACTGTGTTCGGTTATGCCATCACCATAAGTCCCTGACTAGGGCAGATGATATTTACTGATTGGAGATCGGTAGTTTCTCGGTTGGTGATGAGCTTGACACCATCACGACTTATCAAGTTATTAGGGGTCTGATGTTATCCACCCCCTAGACCCGGTATGCGATACTCTTAGACGAAGAGACCGGACTGTACGAAGATTGTCACATTCGGGCTCAGTAGGATACAGACAAACTTGAATATCGATCTCCCTTTCGACATATATCTGGTTAGCCATTACGTACAGCTAGTGCCGCTGACGTGCTTGTGGTTATAGATTTATCCAGTAACCCACTGCCAGTGTATTGTCGAGTTTTTAGAGTCCCACACAGAGGGTTTTCCCGGTCCAGACAACATGATATAGAGGTCGTATGTTGGTACATGCATGGGTCCAATTAAATATGTGTACTAGCCATACGGACTTTAATTGGACGGTCGATAATACTAGCCAGCTTAGGATTAAGCCGGATTATTAAATCAAGTATTAATTTAATAATTTACATATATATATTTTTAATATATATTCTAGTATTATCTTCACTATTCATTTTCTCTCTATAGGCTATTCGTATTTTTATACGGATACGCGTATATATATTTCGATACGTATATCGGGTTGTATTCCGTATTTATACGGAATACTTCTAGATGGAGGACACCTCATTATTTGATTTTCTTTTTAGAAAATCAATAAGAAATAGGATGGAGGGTGAGGTGGCTTTGGGTATGATTGAGAGCATGTAGAGAGGGATGGACTTCAATTGTTAATTAAAAAATTGTTCTGACATATATTTTTCTTATGGTTGAAAAACAATATGAAGCTATTCTTCTCTCATTCATTTCACACATACACACTTTCTTATATCTTCTCCTTCTATCTTTAGATTTTCCTCTCTTGAGTTATGAAAAGAGATAGAAAATGGAAATGGAAAAATTCCTTCATACCCACACTCCATTTCTAGCAAGTTTGGAGTGTCGGTTTCATCAGGTGAAGCTGAAACATGGATCGGTTTTCCTCAGATGGATCATCTTCGGAAAGAATGGTCGTCTCTCAAACGTGTTCCCGGCGGCCTATGAGGAGCTTGGGGGTTTTCCACGATTAGGTAGACACGCGACAAAAGTTGTAGTTTTTATAATCTTGTATGTTGTTTCCTAGCTTAGTGTTTGGAACGGATTCTAGGTTGCTGTTTCCTCACGCTCGCAAGATTTTTTTGTTCGCGTATTCCGCTTACGCTGCGTATTGGCCACGAGTGTCGGGAAACCCCAACACGGTATCAACGCCACCCAAACACTAGAACTAGTTGTTGACAATGTTATAGTTTCGACGCCGAAGTTTTGCCGGATCGAGTTTCGAATTCCAAGTTTCTGTCTATTTTCGAAAACGCATCAGGAAATTTTTTAAAGCATGTCGGTGGACTTGTTTTGAGGTATGAAAACATGGTACAGAACCCGAGAAACTAACTCAAAACTATGGACGTCGAAAAATTCATTTTGGCCGCTATTTTCGGCCCAAAATTGTCCTTAAGTCCCTGGGTTTTGACGGTTGCTTGGAATTGGCGAAACTTGATTTTTGGTATCATTCTTTTTGCCCCAGATTTCATGTAGTGTTATCTTTGCTTTCGGGGCAATACGGAAAATGTAACACTCTAGTTCATTTATACCAATTCCAGTGCATGTATCTCTTTATTTATGGTATTTTCCTGATTTACTGTGTTTTGGGTGCGAATGGTGTTTTGACATTTTATTGCATCCGACCCGATCCGCTTGCTTGAAACCGGTCTTGATTCATGTCTATAATTTATCCTGACTTATTACGTAGACTTGTGCACTTTAATTTTAATTTATACATCTTGCATACTGGCATTTTATCTGGCATTTGTATTTTACAATATAACATTTTAAGTCACATAAAATATTTTAAAAATATATTGCATGGCCTGCATGATACCCCTGACCCTGTGGTAGCATCCGCGTATCTTGTTCTCGTTTCGTTCAGTGAAACAGACTTGTTTGGATGGCTACGCGCACGTACGTGCATCCGTTCTTGGGGGTATGCATTTTCGTTACCCGGATATCCAACTTTAATTTTGGTCGACATGTATATTTTCGTATTTTAAAACTGAATTTTAGATCCGACCCGGGCATGTTTTGGACTATATTGGTATTTACCAGAATATCAAATTTTATTTATATAATATTAATTTTATAAACTGATACAAATTAAAATTTAGTTAACTAATAAAATATTTTTTAAATTTAAATCTAAACTAATTTCCTACCAAACTAACAACCCCTTTCTCTCTCTCTCTCTCCTCTGCATATATATATTTATATATTATTTATTTATTTATTTATTTTCTTTCCTTATTTAATACACAACTTCTTCTTCTTACTTCTTCTTTCTTCTTTCTTTTTCTTTTTCTTGATCTTGTTTTTTGATTTCGGTGATCACCGCTGGAGCCGTGCTCGTCGCTGGCGATCCGAGTGATCCAGTGAACGTACCTTACCTGTGTGATCACCCTCTTGCCTTTCCTGGACCCGTCCCGCGTGCCGCGTGTGCGTTGCGACGGTTTATCGACGTCGGACGTGCCGTGCGTATCCGTCGCGTGATTCGATCGAGGCAAGTTTACAACTTGCTACATGCTATGCTTTATGTAATTTATTTATATGTTTCCGTATTATTAGTATCATCATCATCATCATACAGCTATATCTATATAATTTATACACCGTAGTTATTTAACGTTAATCGGTTTTATAATATAAAATGTATGAAAGTTTACAACTTGTGACATGCTATAATTATATCTATAAAAATATATATCGTCGTAATATTTCTAATTATTATCTTTAATTAGTTTATAATCTGCATTTTATAATGTTATACAAAATATAGTTTAAAAATATTATAGTTTACACATGAAACGTCGTTGCAAAGCGGATACGACAAATCTGAAATTTACTGTACACCATACCTTATAAAATTCATTATAAATCATAGAAAAATTATTAGTATATGTTCTTTAGTTCGTTAAGAAGATAACTTAGAATACTATAACTCTATGAAATATTTACTTGCAAAATAAATTGTTTAAATAACATAAAATGCAAATGAAAATATCTCTAAACTGCTGTCCAGGGAAATTCCAGCAGCAAACTTTCAATTTCGAATGTTCATAGATTTTTGTAGGAACAACCTGAGATACTTCAACTTATAAAAATAAAAACCTTATTGAATTATCTTTGTTTTGGTATAAGACACGTCTCTTTTGGAGAACGTTTGTTATTTTTAAGTTATTTTACAAATCAGGGTGACGCTGAATTTCTGAACGGAACTTTCTTGTGCATGGTTGATTGTTGTGAAAAAGTGTTTGTAAAATAACCGCAATCAATAATGGTGTCGCTTGTAGCTAGCCGAGATGAGTACGGGTCGTCCGCAGGGAAACGTGGAATATTTTATTCTTACTTTAGGCGTGTTGAGAAAAAAAGGAGGAAAAAATAAGAATGGTTGTAGGTTCTAGATCTACGTTAAACACGGATGCAAAATATAGATCTAGATTAATTATGGATGTAAGTTCAATATTAAAAGGGAGCTTGTAGGGTTCATTAGAATTTAATAGTTATGGATGGTTAATTAAAGATTACTCTTTTTATCCTTTAATAGATTTAAAACTAGAACGACAGAAATGCATGTAGATTAGGGTTTCTGGAGGGAAAAGGGTTCCCACTCTTAACCCTATCTCGACATGGAACTCCGTTCATATCTAGCCTTTACCAAAACAATCATTAATCTAATCTCTAATCGTGGTCGAGACTAACAATAAATTGGTAGCGCGCCCGATTAGGATGTTAATGATTCTTTTAGTAAAGTTTACAAACTTTATAGGACGTAAAAAGAGTTTAAGGATCTTCATCATCCATTAATCTACTCTAATCCTATGAACCCTAACAAGCGGAGAATTACTCGCGCATGTTGGGAAAAGAAGATGAAAAGACAGAGAGGGAAAACATAATGTAAAATGCAAAAGAATTAAATAAAACAACTTCCTTTATTAATCAACTTGAACAATCTACACTTTATTCCTAAGAAAATGATTACAAAAACTTGGTTTGCTTCTCGAATTCTTCCGAAGGAGGTAGATGAACAGTTGATGATCAGCCTGGATGCGTGAGCCGTCTTGGACTTCGCGATCTCTTCGGCTTGATGCCTTCTAAGTTTAGCCCTTGATCCTTTATATAGCCCTCAAAGAAGAAAAACTAGTTACCATATATGGTGACTTCCTAATATGGTGACTTCCTAATATGGATTCTGAGTCCCTGTCAGTATTGATTTTATGATTTTGGCAGATTTTTGATCCTGACATGTTGAACATCTTGATCTCTTGACCTGAGCTAAATCTTGCACAATATCTCTATGAATAATATTAGTACTATTTATTAAATTAGAGAGAGTATCTTAATCACTATATATGGTAATAAATGTTTAAGAAACTTGATTAAGAATATTTAATATGCTATGCACTTTATATGGTAATAAATCTTTAAGAAACATGATTAAGAATATTTGATAGGCTATGCATCTTTTAATTACTAAAATATTATCCATATATTTTGAAATATTATTATAACCATTGGTATGATATTATATCTTTTAAGAATTGTGATTAGAATATTTGATACGATATGCATATTTTCAATTACCAAAATATTATATAAATATAAAATGCCTATATTTTTCCTTCATAATATTAATTATAATATATAAACATATGGGAAAAAGTATTTTGCAGATAAATCCAAATATGTTTAATATTTATAATAAACAACTTTTATTATTTAAGAAATGTAAGGAAAATACTTATACCAAAGTGCAATGTTTTCAACTGAATAAATACCCCCAAACTTAACTTTGATCGTCCCGGACAAACTAGTTATTCAAGAGAAAGAGAAAAAGAAAAAGAAAAACCTAAATAGCACACTTTCGTAGGCAAACACGATTGCACTGAGCACGTGCAACAAGCCGTTAAACCTCTAGGTGTCCCTAGTAGAAGGAGTGTTGTCTTCTGAGGGTTTTCAGCGGATTACACCCACAAAATCCTATAATAAAAGAGAGATGCTGAAAGTTACATATAAAGATAAGAACTATAAAAGAAAGAACTTGAAAATAAGAGTTTTCAACTACACCAGTTTTTCGGTTGTCATGAGCCCTATCTTAATAGTCATGAAAAGATTTTAGAAATCATATCATCCCTCAATAAAATATCGTCTTTATTCTTCATTCCTATCTTTCTTCCAAATATCGATCATATAACCCTACGTGTGTGTAATAGACATCCCTACACTCGGAGAATTCAATTCAAGCTATCATACTCTTGTCCATCTGCCTCAGTACTTTTTAATTTGATGAATATTTAGATGGATTTGCTCACACACTTTCATGCGACCGTTAATATTTCTTGAGATACTAACCGACCGATTACTCATGTGCTCGCTTATTAGGTGTATTTCTCGTCTTGCACCACCTAAGGCTTAGCAGTGACTCCCAGACCAGTTGGTCTAAGGCACTAGGTGATAAAGCACCCTCGCTATATTTTTTTATTGCTGCCTTGGCGATTAACAAAACCAGTGTTCATTTTTCTCACCATTTTATATTTTATTCAATTTTTTTTTTCTTCATACTTTGGCTTTTAGACAAGAGCATTTCAAGGTATCCTCTACTATCCCGAGTTTCAAGACGTGTGTAAGTGCGTATAGTAGGGTATCAATGTTCAAATGTTTGGCTTCCAGAATAGGAACTATTTTTTAGATTTATTTTTATCCTCAGATTAGTGACTTCTTTCATCTTACTAACCCTTAGGACAACGGCTCATAACTCCTTATTACTAGTTTGTTTAAGAAAACTTCTAATTTTCTAGGTTTTCTTAAATTTGTCTAATCTTTTGGATGTAATTTTTCACTATCTAATCTTTTATTATCTTATTTATATACAAAATTATTTTTTTATCTTTTGAATTTTTTTTAAAAATTTTTATATGTTTTTTTAAAAATGTTTTGTGCTTATGCAAAGTATGATGCAAATGATGCGTAAATAAGCACAAACCTCCCCCAAACTTGTTTTCAACAGTGTCCTCACTGTTGTCAACCGCTAAATCACAAAAACCTGTAAGCCTATGAGGAAATTTATTAACGGGGGCAAAATATATTAAAGTGAAAATCCTCCCCCCAAACTTATTCTTTGGCTCACCATTTTGAGTATAAAATTTTCTTTCAAGAGCCAGATTATACCTCCCCCCAAACTTGAGTTAAACAATATTAATCTTTGAAAATCATAAGAGGGGGTCAAGATTAGTGGTCGATGCCAAGTTTTGCAAAGACCGAAGGTCAACACCAACCATTCGAAGATTTTATCAATGTAATGCTCCAGTTGGTGAAAGAACAAGTTGAAAAGAGCCAAGAAAAAGTGGGGAAAAGGTAAGTGGTGGGATTGAATGTGTTTACGTCTCGTTTTGGAGAGACGACACAGTGATTGTGATGGATTACTCGCATTCTCTTTATAGTCCAGAAGAAGGGGTGAAGGTTCAATTTCGTTGTATTGAGGTGGATTCATCTCAACACCCGTGTCTTTCAAAAATGCGAGTTCTTCAGCGAAAATTTCCTCAAAACTCTCATCTATACCCCGGAGAATAATGTCATCACAAAGTGCGGGGTGATCTTCAGACTCCAAGAACGGTTCATAATCAGTGTTAGTTGTTGACCCGGACAACTCGGTGGAAGAGTCCGTATGTATATGATACATAATTGGGTTAAACAACAACATATGAAAAGAGTCTAGATCAGTATCATGAGGATCGTCAAATTCACTGCTGTCGACATCCATTAATTCGACAGAACAGATCTGAGCAGTAGGTTCGGAGGGTACACTTCCCAACTTGTAAATGTTCAGCTCAATTGACATCTTTCCAAAGGATAGTGTCATAGAGCCATTACGACAGTTGATTATAGCATTGGAAGTGGCCAAAAGGGGGCGACCAAGAATCACCAGAATTTGATTCCGTGGGTTTGCTACAGGCTGTGTATCAAGTACAATAAAGTCCATAGGGAATACAAATTCCCCGATTTTTATTAACACATTCTCTAGTTCACCCCTAGGTTTGGTGATTGATCGGTAGACCATCTGGAGAGTACAGTAAGCTGGTTTCAACTCTCCGATCCCTAACTGCTCATAAACTGAGTATGGAAGCAAGTTAACACTTGCGCCAAGGTCAAGTAGAGCACGGTTAATGTGTTTTTCCCCAATAGAAATAGAAATAGTAGGATAGCCAGGATCCTTACGTTTCCTCGGTAATTGTTGGGGAAAAGCTGTGTCTACAGTCTTTGACATGAATACCTTATTTGGCACTTGAGTCTTTTTCTTCCTAGTGCACAAGTATTTGAGAATTTTCACATAAGCGGGGACTTGTTGGATAGCATCTACGAGAGGGATGTTGATGTTAACATGTTTAAAGATTTCCGTGATCTTCTCCATTTGCAGACTTGGTCTGTTTCCCCTTAACCAATTCGGATAAGGAGCTTGAGCAATAAGGTCGGGGTCCAACACTGGAGAAGATCGTGTGGGTAGGAACGATCTAAGAATAGGAGTGGGGATCGTCTTTGGTGGACTAGAAGAGGTTTGCTGTGGTGTCGAGCCTTGGGAAAAACGGAGAATAGGCTCGGAAGAAGATGGTGGGGTAGACGAACTGGGGTCAGAATTAGAAGCAGAAGTGGAAGGAAAGGTCTCAGCCGGGGTATCATCGATTGATTCTTCATTATTATCAATCTCCTCACCAACATGATTGTCAAGCACTCTTCCAGATCTCAACATGGTAATAGCACTCACATGATGTGAATAGCCAGGATTGGGTAAAGGTTGAGCTGGAAATTTCCCTTTTTCTCTAGCACTCAATTCGGCATTTATTCTTGCAATTTGTGCTTCCATTGATTTAATATTTTCATTTTGAGAGACAATGATCTTCATCATATTATCGAAGGAAGATTGAATATTTGCTGTCCCTTGGATGGATTGTTTCATGAAAGTATCCAAAGTTCGTTCGAGTGCAGAAGAATTATCAGTACCGGCCATTTGCAAAGAATTTTCATGTGGTGCAAAAGTGTTGGCCGGATTTTGGAAGTTTTGTGATTGGTAGGGGTGCTGACTCAGTTGAAGTGGTTGTTGTTGTGATGGAGGAGCCCTTTGGAAATTGTTTTGGTTTGGAACCGTGTTTTGATTTTGTGATTAGTTCCAAGCAAAGTAAGGGTGGTTCCTCCAACCCTGATTATAAGTGGAAGAAAACGGATCGTTTCTAGGTCTTTGTTAGAAAGCAGCATTGATATGCTCATGACCTTGAAATGAAAAATTCAATGGACATTCTTCCACAAGATGTGATGGATCAGAACAGCATCCACAGACAGTTTTGGAGAGTGACATTTGATTTAGGGCGGCAACTAAAAATTTATTTTCCATAGTTTCGAGTTTCTTTTGCATTGCTGACATTTCAACTCTAACTCCTATGAAAACATCAGATTGGTTATTGCCACCCCTAGACGATGACTGACTTACACTCTCCCACTGTAAGGATCTTTCAGCGAAATCTTCTAAAAATCTCCAGGCTTCACTATCATCTTTAGTCATGAAAGTGCCTTGACACATGGATTCAAGGGTCTGTTTTGTGGTAGGATTAATGCCCTCATATATGATTCTGCACAGATCCCATCTAGGAATTCCATGATGTGGACATTGAACTAACAGATCCTTGAAGCATTCAAAACACTTCGAGAATGGTTCATTTGGAAGCTGGGTGAATTGATTTATTTCGCTACGGACTCGAGCTGTTTTATGATTGGGGTAGAATTTCTTTAGGAATGCTGCGACGAATTCTTCCCAGTTTGAAATTTAATGTGCGGTTGTGTTATAAAGTCACTTCTCGGCTATATCGCACAGGGTAAATGGGAGAAGACGTAGACGCATAGCATCCACAGAAAGCTGTGAAGTACCCATCATAGCGCATACATTTTCAAATTTGGTAATAAAAACATATGCGTCTTCAGACTCGAGACCGTGATATTTTGGTAGAAGATTGATGTATTGGGGTTTTATTTCAAAGTTGTCCCCATTGGCTGGTGGAATGGTGAGACAGGTCGAAAGAGGACCTCACATAGGATAACATCTCTCTTGGAGAGAGATGCGGGGTGGATTATGCGCACCTGCGGACGGCGGCAGAGTAGTGTTAAAGAAGTTCGATGGAGAACCATCCATCGAAATAGGTGTGGTGGTGGGTAAAGAAGAAGTAGACGTAGAAATACCGACTTCGGAGTCGATAGGGGGAATGCGGACAAGACGGGCACTAGAATCCCGTGTCCAGCCGAGCATGCACTAAAGGGTTTAGCACAAGTGGCATCGTTGTACTTTTAAAAATGGTTTGTTTTGAAAAGTGTGTCGGACTTAGACAAATCACACAGAAATGCACAAACAACCTTAGAACTAAGGTTACCTAGGTCAAGTCTCTAGACCGCTCCTAGACTTCCAAAGGACAAGCCGCAGGATCAATCCTCTACCACCTCTTTACTACTCTTGTGGTCAGGTAAGTGACAGGTAAGTGGGAGGTTCTCCACTACGTAAGTAGTGGGCCTAATTAAGTAACCACTTACCTTAGACACACTTGCCTAGACACCACAAAAATAATGCGGATAAGTGATAGATTACCCACGACCTTCCTTTATCCTTATTGAGCGCGACGGTCCTTAGAGTCTTGTTTAGATATTTTTTTAATTAATGTAGGGTTGATGCAGATACTTGTTTTGTGATTTGTGGGGCCTAGGAAGGGTGATGAAATCCCCACCTAATCTGAATTGTGGTCTTGCCCCTTAAAGTCCGTATTAAAATATACAACAATAAACCAATAACAAAACTTTGCAAAAAGATTTTTGAGCGGCGATATTTTGCAAAGAATCCTGCAGAAAATATAATTTATTGGATTTCAGAAGAGAGAGAAAGATGTAAAGAAGAAACCAGAGAAATTGGAAACCCTAAATCCCTTAATGAGCCGCGGTTCCGCCGCCAATAGGCTCTTTATGCCGTGGTTCCGCCGCCGACTAGGAAGATCTGATGAAGATTTTTGCTACGTAGCCTCCCTTCTCCTCTGGCTCTTGATGAATGTCTCTCAATCTTTATCTCCTCACTCAAATGACTCCAGATTCCCTCGCAAAATTCACACAATAATCATTAAATATATAATTTGCAGTTTTGTTTATTTATGATATGGATCGAATAAGAATTCAACACGAATAGTAAGAGAAAAAATTACGCACGTATTCCCGGCAACGGCGCCATTTGATTGTTGTGAAAAAGTGTTTGTAGAATAACCGCAATCAATAACGGTGTCGCTTGTAGCTAACCGAGATGAGTACGGGTCGTCCGCAGGGAAACGCGGAATATTTTATTCTTACTTTAGGCGTGTTGAGAAAGAAAAGAGGAACAAATAAGAATAGTTGTAGATTCTAGATCTAGGTTAAACACGGATGCAAAATATAGATCTAAATTAATTATGGATGTAAGTTCAATATTAAAAGGGAGCTTGTAGGGTTCATTAGGATTTAGTAGTTATGGATGGTTAATTAAAGATTAGTCTTTTTTATCCTTTAATAGATTTAAAATTAGAACGACAGAGATGCATGTAGATTAGGGTTTCTGGAGGGAAAAGGGTTCCCACTCTTAACCCCTATCTCGACATGGAACTCCGTTCATATCTAACCTTTACCAAAACAATCATTAATCTAATCTCTAATCGCGGTCGAGACTAACAATAAATTGGTAGCGCGCCCGATTAGGATGTTAATGATTCTTTTAGTAAAGTTTATAAAATTTATAGGACGTAAAAAGAGTTTAAGGATCTTCATCATCCATTAATCTATCCTAATCCTATGAACCCTAACAAGCGGAGAATTACTCACGCATGTTGGGAAAAGAAGATGAAAAGACAGAGAGGGAAAACATAATGTAAAATGCAAAAGAATTAAATAAAACAACTACCTTTATTAATCAACTTGAACAATCTACACTTTATTCCTAAGTAAATGATTACAAAAACTTGGTTTGCTTCTCGAATTCTTTCAAAGGAGGTAGATGAACAGTTGATGATCAGCCTGGATGCGTGAGCCGTCTTGGACTTCGTGATCTCTTCGGCTTGATGCCTTCTATCTTTAGCCCTTGGTCCTTTATATAGCCCTCAAAGAAGAAAAACTAGTTACCATATATGGTGACTTCCTAATATGGTGACTTTCCATATATGGATTCTGAGTCCCTGTCAGTATTGATTTTATGATTTTGGCAGATTTTTGATCCTGGCATCTTGAACATCTTGATCTCTTAACCTGAGCTAAATCTTGCACAATATCTCTATGAATAATGTTAGTACTATTTATTAAATTAGAGAGAGTATCTTAATCACTATATATGGTAATAAATGTTTAAGAAACTTGATTAAGAATATTTAATATGCTATGCACTTTATATGGTAATAAATCTTTAAGAAACATGATTAAGAATATTTGATAGGCTATGCATCTTTTAATTACTAAAATATTATGCATATATTTTGAAATATTATTTTAACTATTTGTATGATATTATATCTTTTAAGAATTGTGATTAGAATATTTGATACAATATGCATATTTTCAATTACCAAAATATTATATAAATATAAAATGCCTATATTTTCCTTCATAATATTAATTATAATATATAAACATATGGAAAATAGTATTTTGCAGATAAATCCAAATATGTTTAATATTTATAATAAACACCTTTTATTATTTAAGAAATGTAAGGAAAATACTTATACCAAAGTGCAATATTTTCAACTGAACAATGGTTAATCAATACCACTTTTATAGTTATTAATCGGTTTGAATATGTTATCCATGTTAATATTATTATATCAATATCTATTTAATAAATAATAGTGCTTGTGTTTTAATATTCAGCAAATTTTACCGATTTACAGTTTTATAGTATCCGTCTGTATCCGTACAGTTTATTACATATCTAGTTGCACGCTGAGACCATATTATTTCATTTTACTGTTATATTAGTATCTCATACTTGATCTTGTGCATCCTACATAGTCATGATGTAATCCGTGATAAATATTTGTGCATCCATGCTTTATTTGTGCACCCGTACCTGTTACAGTTTTATTATGAGCATCCATTTGATACCTGTACACTACTTGACAAGACCTGATATACCACTACTTGACATGACTTGATACATGTACACAACCTGACATGACCTGATATATCACTACTTGACATTTTACCTGATCTTGTTACTAATGCCGACAATCTTGACCTGTTGTCCCTACGGATATATCATGTTGTCTATTTAGACAAACCTGTACCTGCTTGATCCTGTGTTGGCATTAGCTCCAGATTTATTAATACCTGACTTGAACACATAACCTTGGGGGTATGGGGAAATCAAAAATGTAAATTAAAGTGTAACTTAAAAGAGTATTACTTGATCCGTGGTCCTGGGTGATAACGGGACAGAGCCATTCGTGACTCTTACATATTCTTGATCCGTGGTCCCGGGGGGGTAACGGGACAGAACCACTCTTGGTTCACATATTCCTGATCCGTGGTCCCAGGGGGTAACGGGACATCCTTTGAGTTACATGGAGGATTACATTAATTGATTTCAAACAACTTTAGAATAGATAACCCAGTAGCACAGTTTAGATTAATCACTGCACGTCACATATATTGATACACTTCACTGTTCTATATCCGTGTTTACTTATTACATTCATGTTACTGTTTATAATTCATGCATGTATATCTCGTGTATCCTGTTCATTTATTATTGGTTGATATTATGACGCATTGACGTCTGGGTTTTGCATGGCCCATATCCTCTACCTTTACAGCAGGCTGATCAGGAGTACTTCCGCCGTTAGGCCGAGCAGTGAGGATCCAGTTAGTATCCAGTTTAGTTATATTTACTCTCCAGATGTTTTGCTCATTGGATTTATTGTTCCGCATATTATTTCTTGACTCGTTTATTCTGGCTCATGGACATGTACTAGATTGTTTATTTTATTTCTACTATTCTTGATATCTCTAGAGAGCCGTAATGTGACTGTGGAGGGATGTTTCCTATCCACAGGTAGCATGGTTGGCTCTATCACGTGCCGATTTTAGCGCACTCTGGGACATCCAGATTTTAGCATGGAAATGGATTTTCTCGGCACTTTCCACGCTCACATTGCTTGTAGGACAAAGAAAGTGATTTTCCAGATTCCCGGTCATCCAGAGTTTATTTTTGCTGGAGGTATCAGTTCTGTCGGGCCAGTCGAGTTTAGGGCTACGTCGACAAACAATGTTCTTTTGTCGATGGAAGTTGACAAGGAGGAAGCGCCAGCTATAGTTCAAGAGTTCATAGACGTGTTCGAGGATATCTCGGGTTTACCTCCAAAATGAGATGTGGAGTTCGCGATCGATCTTGTTCTTGGTGCAGCGCCAATTTCAAAGGCATACTATCCAATGGCACCAGTGGAGTTGGAAGAAGTCAAGAAGCAGGTTACCGAATTACTTGAGAAGGGTTGGATTCGCAGCAGTAATTCACCTTGGGGAGCTCCGGTTCTTCTAGTCAAGAAGAAAGATGGCACAAGAAGGATGTGCATCGATTATCGAGAATTAAACCGGGTGACTATTAAGAACAAGTACCCTATCCCTCGCATTGGCGAATTGTTCGAGCAACTCAATGGCGCGAGGGTATTCTCGAAGCTAGATTTGCGGTCCGGATATCATCAAGTTCGAGTTAAATCAGAAGATATTAGCAAGACTGCGTTCCGAACTCGGTATGGACATTACGAGTATTTAGTGATGCCATTCGGAGTCACGAATGCACCGGCGATATTTATGGACTTGATGAACCGAATTTTTTCACCGTTCTTGGAGCAGTTTATAGTGGTGTTCATCGATGATATTCTGGTCTATTCGAGGAGCCTTGAAGAGCATGCAGAACACTTGAAGATCACACTGCATACGTTGAGACGAGAAAGATTATATGCAAAGATGAGCAGGTGCGAGTTTTGGCTTGAAGAAGTGAAGTTTTTGGGGCATGTCGTATCCGGAGATGGAATCGCCGTTGATCCCGAAAAGATTGCAGCAGTTCAAGATTGGCCGATTCCGAAGAAAGTAGCAGAGATCAGAAGTTTTCTTGGACTTGCCAGATACTACTGAAGGTTCGTGGAGAATTTTGCTCGCTTAGCTGAGCTTTTGACCAAGCTTACGCGGAAGGAAGTACCGTTCGAATGGACGGATAGATGTGCGTCAGCTTTTGAGGCGTTGAACCAAAGGTTGATAACCGCTCCTATTTTGACCGTACCAGACGGTTCCGAAAGATTGGTGATTCACAGCGATGCATCTGGGAAAGGTTTGGGATGTGTTTTGATGCAGCATAGGAAGGTTATAGTTTACGCATCGAGACGGTTGAAGACCCATGAGAAGAATTACCCAACTCATGATTTGGAGCTTGCAACAGTGATTTTTGCTTTGAAGATTTGGAGACACTAGTTATTGGGTGAAAGGGTCGAAGTATTCACCTATCACAAAAGCCTAAAGCATGTGTTCACACAGAAAAAGCTTAACATAAGGCAGCGTAGATGGTTGGAGCTGATGGCTGACTATGATCTTGATCTCAAGAACCATCCGGGGAAAGTTAATGTAGTGCCGGATGCACTTAGTCGGTTGCCAGCAATTCGGATGTTGACTGCACAGAAGGAGCTTATCGAAGATTTTCGGAGATTCGAGTTGAAGATCGTGCTACCGCACTTTTCGGGATAGTTGATGCAGCTGCAAGTACAGTCGTCGTTGATCGAGAATATTAAAGCAGCACAGTCGCAAGACCCAAGATTGCAAAAGTTTCGAGAACAGGTTGAAGCTGGACTTCGAAGTGACTTGTTAATTCATGAAGATTATTTATTGCGATATGGTAGTCGTTTGTGTGTGCCAGAAGGAGACATTCATGAAGAAGTTATGAAGGAGGCACACAGTTCCGCATATTCCGTACATCCAGGAGACACGAAGATGTACCGCGATCTAAGACAACATTTCTGGTGGGAGGGCATAAAAAGGGAGATTGCTTGTTTTGTGGCGAAGTGCTTGGTGTGTCAGCAAGTTAAGGCTGAACATCAAAGAGTTGCTGGTTTATTGCAACCACTTTCGATTCCTCAATGGAAGTAGGAACATATAACCATGGATTTCGTGACAGCTTTACCGCGGAGTCCAAAAAGCAACAATGCAGTTTGGGTGATTGTTGATCGTTTGATCAAGGCATCTCATTTCATACCATTTCGAGTTGGTCAGTCAACGGAAGCATTGGCGGAATGGTACATGCAGGAGATTGTGAGATTGCATGGAGTACCCGTGAGCATCGTTTCCGACCGTGACACCCGATTCTTATCACACTTCTGGAGGAGTTTACAGGAAAGTTTGGGGACACGATTGAAGTTTAGCACAGCTTATCATCCTTAGACAGATGGCCAGTCGAAAAGAACGATCCAAACTCTTGAAGACATGTTGAGAGCTTGCATGTTGGACTTCAAGGGTTCGTGGGAGGATCATCTACACTTGGTGGAGTTTTCTTACAATAACAGTTTTCAGGCGACTATTCAGATGGCTCCATTCGAAGTATTGTATGGTCGCAAGTGTCGCTCACCTGTTTGTTGGGACGATGTTGGAGAGTGAAAATTGTTGGGACCGGATTTGATCGTGCAAACCGTGGAGAAAGTTAATACCATCCGAAATCACATGAAGGCAGCACAAGATCGGCAGAAAAGTTGGGCCGATATATCGAGAAGACCTCTAGAGTTCGCTGTTGGTGATCTGGTATTCTTGAAGATATCACCAACTAGAGGAGTGATTCGTTTTGGGAGTCGAGGTAAGCTTAGTTCTCGATTCGTAGGGCCTTTCGAGATTTTGGAGCGTGTTGGAGAAATGGCTTATCGATTGGCTTTACCACAATCTTTGGCGAATGTTCATGACGTGTTTCATGTATCTCAACTCCGTAAGTATGTTCGAGATGACACACATGTGCTGGATCATTCGGAGATGACTGTAAGGGAGGATTTAACCTTTGAGGAATGACCAATGTCGATTGTTGATCGAAGAGAAAAGATCCTTAAGAACAAGGTTATCCCTCTCGTACTTGTTTCTTGGGGGAATCGCTCGCACGGAGAATCGACTTGGGAACGAGAAGACGAAATTCGACAGAAGTTTCCACACCTATTCTTGTAGTTTCATGATTGTTTATCTTTTCTTGTCTTGGGAATTTCGAGGAAGAAATTCTTTTTGTAGTTGGGTATAATGTAACACCCTAGTTCATTTATACCAATTCCAGTGCATGTATCTATTTATTTATGGTATTTTCCTAATTTACTGTGTTTTGGGTGCGAATGGTGTTTTGACATTTTATTGCATCCGACCCGACCCGCTTGCTTGAAACTAGTCTTGATTCATGTCTTTGATTTATCCTGACTTGTTATGTAAACTTGTGCACTTTAATTTTAATTTATACATCTTGCATACTGGCATTTTATCTAGCATTTGTATTTTACAATATAACATTTTAAGTCACATAAAATATTTTAAAAATAGATTGCATGGCCTGCATGATACCCCTGACCCTGTGGTAGCATCCACGTATCTTGTTCTCGTCCCGTTCAGTGAAATGGACTTGTTTGGATGGCTACGCGCACGTACGTGCATCCGTTCTTGGGGGTATGCATTTTCGTTACCCGGATATTCAACTTTAATTTTGGTCGACATGTATATTTTCGTATTTTAGAACTGAATTTTAGACTCGACCCGGGCATGTTTTGGACTATGTTTGTATTTACCAGAATATCAAATTTTATTTATATAATATTAATTTTATAAACTGATACAAATTAAAATTTAGTTAACTAATAAAAGATTTTTTTAATTTAAATCTAAACTAATTTCCTAACAAACTAACAACCCCTTTCTCTCTCTCTCTCCTCTGCATATATATATTTATATATATTTTATTTATTTATTTTTTTCTTTCCTTATTTAATACACAACCTCTTCTTCTTACTTCTTCTTCTTTCTTCTTTCTTTTTCTTGATCTTGTTTTTTGATTCCGGTGATCACCGCGGGAGCCATGCTCGTCGCTGGCGATCCGAGTGATCCAGTGAACGTATCTTGCCTGTGTGATCACCCTCTTGCCATGCCTGGACCCGTCCCGCGTGCCGCGTGTGCGTTGCGACGGTTTATCGACGTCGAACGTGCCGTGCGTATCCGTCGCGTGATTCGATCGAGGCAACTTTACAACTTACTACATGCTATGCTTTATGTAACTTATTTATATGTTTCCGTGTTATTAGTATCATCATCATCATCATACAGCTATATCTATATAATTTATACACCGTAGTTATTTAACGTTAATCAGTTTTATAAAATAAAATGTATGAAAGTTTACAACTTGCGACATGCTATAATTATATCTATAAAAATATATATCGTCGTAATATTTCTTCTTCTTATTTTTAATTAGTTTATAATCTGCATTTTATAATGTTATATAAAATATAGTTTGAAAATATTATAGTTTACACATGAAACATCGTTGCAAAGCGGATACGACAAATCTGAAATTTACTGTACATCTTACCTTATAAAATGCATTATAAATCATAGAAAAATTATTAGTATACGTTCTTTAGTTCGTTACGAAGATAACTCATAATACTATAACTTTATGAAATATTTACCTGCAAAATAAATTGTTTAAATAAGGTAAAATACAAATGAAAATATCTCTAAACTGCTGTCCAGGGAAATTCCAGCAGCAAATTTTCAACTTCGAATATTCATAGATTTTTGTAGGAACAACCTGAGATACTTAAACTTATAAAAATGAAAACCTTATTGAATTATCTTTGTTTTGGTATAAGACACGTCCCTTTTGGAGAACGTTTGTTATTTTTAAGCTATTTTACAAATCAGGGTGACGCTGAATTTCTGAACGGAACTTTCTTGTGCATGGTTAATCAATACCACTTTTATAGTTATTAATCGGTTTGAATATGTTATCCATGTTAATATTATTATATCATTATCTATTTAATAAATAATATTGCTTGTGTTTTAATATTCAGCAAATTTTACCGATTTACAGTTTTATAGTATCCGTCTGTATCCGTACGGTTTATTACATATCTAGTTGCACGCTGAGACCATATTATTTCATTTTACTGTTACATTAGTATTCCATACTTGATCTTGTGCATCCTACATAGTCATGATTTAATCCGTGATAAATATTTGTGCATCCATGCTTTATTTGTGCACCCGTATCTGTTACAGTTTTATTATGAGCATCCATTTGATACCTGTACACTACTTGACGTGACCTGATACACCACTACTTGACATGACATGATACATGTACACAACCTGACATGACCTGATATATCACTACTTGACATGTTACCTGATCTTGTTACTAATGCCGACAGTCTTGAGCTGTTGTCCCTACGGACATATCATGTTGTCTATTTAGACAAACATGTATCTGCTTGATCCTGTGTTGGCATTAGCTCCAGATTTATCAATACCTGACTTGAACACATAACCTTGGGGGTATGGGGAAATCAAAAGTGTAAACTAAAGTGTAAACTAAAAGGGTATTACTTGATCCATGGTCCCGGAGGGGGGGGGGTAACGGGACAGAGCCATTCGTGACTCTTACATATTCTTGATCTGTGGTCCCGTGGGGTAACGGGACAGAACCACTCTTGGTTCACATATTCCTGATCCGTGGTCCTGGAGGGTAACGGGACATATCCTTTGAGTTACATGGAGGATTACATTAATTGATTTCAAACAACTTTAGAATATATTACCCAGTAGCACAGTTTAGATTAATCACTGCATGTCACATATATTGATACACTTCACTGTTCTATATCCATGTTTATTTATTACATTCATGTTACTGTTTATAATTCATGCCTGTATATCTCGTGTATCCTGTTCATTTATTATTGGTTGATATTATGACGCACTGACGTCTGGGTTTTGCATGGCCCAGATCCTCTACCTTTGCAGCAGGCTGATCAGGAGTACTTCCGCCGTTAGGCCGAGCAGTGAGGATCCAGTTAGTATCCAGTTTAGTTATATTTACTCTCCAGATGTTTTGCTCATTGGATTTATTGCTTCCGCATATTGTTTCTTGACTCGTTTATTCTGGCTCATGGACATGTACTACATAGTTTATTTTATTTCTACTGTTCTTGATATCTCTAGAGAGCCGTAATGTGACTGTGGAGGGATGTTTCCTATCCACATGTAGCATGGTTGGCTCTGTCACGTGCCGATTTTTGCGCACTCTGGGACAGAAAACTTTCAAACGAAATTTTAGCATTCTTTATGATCCGTATCTGTGTATAGGTGTTGCTAAACGTCGTCTAATTGCATATGTTCGATTAGACGGGGTTGCACACTTGTTGCTTGGTGTAATATATATATCTTGTGATGGTTTAGTCGGATTGTCGTGTTGAATAGCTTTTCGTGCGATATGCTTGTATATTTTTTATTTATATTGTTGTATACTTATTTGTTCAGGACGAACGATCGACATGTGGTCGTCATTTCCACTTTATGTATATTCTTTTATTAGGGCTCGACCAGGATCCAGTCTATATCACCACCGTATATATATTTCATTTTTGTACTAGGATTAACCCAGGAGAAGTACTCGAGTAGCCGGGTTCTAGAGTGTGGTAGGTGGTCGTCTCATGGTGTTTTGAGACCGAGCCGGCTCGCTCTAGAATTGACGGGTTGCTCGCCGTGCTTGTAGGGGTTATAGGATCGACCTGCGAAAGAGTGTCCAAGTTACCGGATTCTAAAAAGTGACGGGTGACCGACTCATGATATTGAGGGCGGGTTACTCAATTTCTAGAATTGGCAGTGGCTTGCCGCACTCGTAGGGGTCTTGGTACGATATTGTACGGGTTATCCACATGACTAGGGAACGTCGCGTTTTATTTGCGGCTCAAATGAAACGCGGGGCTCTTATTTTATCCGCTATTCCTTGTTTGCTGCATGCCTATGATGTTTGTTACATGCTTGTGATAATGATATATATATTATATATATTAGATGTTTCTATATATTTTGCATCCGCGCTAGCTCTGTTCTCCGTCCTGTCGTAAGTTAAGTAACCTTACGGTGAAGACCTGGCACCCTGTGGCGAAGGCGGATGACATATAAAGCATGCTATTTTGATTGTTTCTGTTGTGGCTTAAAACTTAAATGATGGGACTACATTATATGTTTAATGCAAGGAAAATAAATCTAAATGATGTTGGAACCAAATTTTAAAAACTATAGTTATATTCTTTTGCTTTACATAGATGTATTCGGTTAGGAATATCTTACACCTCATTCGATGAGGAAAGAGCCTTGATCCCTTCACGGGGAGTTCGCTCTTAAGCAAAAACTCATGTTACTATAACCACTCGGTTTTCTTCAAAAACCACTTGTTTTTAAAAGCGGAGCCTAAACCACACTCCTTTTCAAAGCCACTCGAGTTCCTTCAATGATATCAAGTTCATTACGTTAAAAGTTTTTCGCCAAAAACCAGTCGTAGCCCTTCGTCATTTCAGATAGGTAGCGCCTAGTATTCGTGCTATGTTTGTTGGCAAGCATCAAGGCATAGTGTACGGTAGTTGAGTGATACTTATCTGTTGCATAGAGACGCGATTGATCGGGACAGTCGCACAGCTTTGTTGGCAAGTGTTAAGGGCTAGTACGGATAGATTGGAGTTAATCAAGATAATGGTAGGTTGAACTTGACTAGCGGCCTATGATTTGTTGGCAAGCGTCAAAATCATAGGTCGTTAGGGCAAAAACTATATCGGGAGTTTCAAATAGAAGGGAAACTTGCCAAGTTTGCGCATACCTTCTTGAACGTGGTAATTTTGATCGATTTCCGT
Organism: Agapanthus africanus; assembly: GCA_030015575.1. Classification (NCBI taxonomy): domain Eukaryota; kingdom Viridiplantae; phylum Streptophyta; class Magnoliopsida; order Asparagales; family Amaryllidaceae; genus Agapanthus; species Agapanthus africanus. Next base: position 489,664,407 of record CM057346.1, on the reverse strand, counting down.
AAAAGTTATCACACAATGATAGTTGGGTTTCGATTCCCACTGATGAGTAGCTATTACTCTTCGGAAGATTTCCACTTCACAACTAGCAAAACCTATTCGGTGTCTAGAAAATATTAACGAGCTTACGCCATTGCGGAAACGGAGTTATTTAATTAGGTCCGTGCGAAAGCACGGGGAACCTCCCTTGGAGTACCAACACTGGCCTGACTGAAGGGATAGCAAAATTGTAGAGTGTACATAACCTCGACTAGTTCTCCTTTTAGGCTTTGAAGGAGAATTCGAGAAAACAGCGGAAGCCATCCTGATTAGATAAATTGATTAACCAATCTAATCTTGATAAAGTGCATGTTGAGAGTTTCTTTTTTCTCTTTGGTTTGCGACCATTACTTACCTTAAACAAAAACTCATTAACCAAGTTAACCAAGCCTTCTTACACACTTTGGTTTTGAATTGTCATGATTCATAACAAAATCGCATATTTTCCTGCTACTCCTACTTTACCTTTGATTCTCCAGAACACTCTGTATCACTACGATGATCCATATTGCTTGGAAAGACCATCATATAGTTAGATGCGAATTCGAAGAATTATTTCACTCGATGATGGCCACTGGTTCTGAAGAATTTGGATTGTATAATTCTGTTGTCTTTCCCACTTCATCTTCTCTATAGTTAAGAGCTCCTTGTACTAGGAGAGTACATCTGTTACGCTTGTTGGATAGTCTTCTTCCAAAGCTTAGACTGGTGCCGAAAAGATAGAGAAAGAAGAAAACTAACTAGCCTACGTTTGGTGAACAGAAAGTAAGATATAGAGACATATAAAAGGTTGCAGTGAGGGGAAAGAAAATTGTGATTACTGTCGTAAATCTGGACATTGGAAGATGCATTACTAGGAATATCCATGCTGGGTTTTGCCAATGCCCTGGCTATCTACCGTAGCCGATGCGGAACAAAACTAGCGTTCAAAAATTATGGCACAAACAAAACCCGCCCCAAGATCGAAACCATAAACGATACTAGCCAACTAAAGAGAGCTAAACTACAAGGTTAGAATGTTATACCGAATGAACCAAGTCCTTCGGTCTTCTACCACCTTCATTAGCTCCTAGGAGTCGTGGATCGAATTTGGTTGCCGGTCTTCCTCCATCGATGATGATCCACCCGAGGGAAACGACGCTAGCTCCAGCCTCGCCAAGCGAGGCAACCGACGCTCCAAGATTGCTAGCAATGGAGAGTGGAGGTGTAGGATTATCTCACTATCTTTTTCTCTCATGCTAAATGCTCAAATGAGCAACTCAAGAAGAAGGAAGAGGTGAGGGTACTAGTGGCATGAGCAACCAAGGAAATGGCTAAGTCTCTCAAGAGAGAGTATCAATGTGTATCATGAATGAATGATCAAGAGGCTAGCATGAAGAATGAATGGCTACAATAATTTCAACCATGGAAAAATATCTCCTCATTTTACAATAAACAAATCATAGCCATACCTCTCTAAATGCCAAGCCATGCTCATGCAACTTACCCCTCCACCTCATTTCCAAAATGATTTTCTAAAAAGAAAAATCATGTAATGAGGTGGCAATCTTCTAGAAGTAATTCCGTATAAATACGGAATACAACCTGGTATACGTATCAAAATACATATAAGCGTATTCGTACAAAAATACAAATAGCCAAGAGAGAAAAAGAATAGTGAACAATAATACTAGAATACATATATAAAAAATATATACAAATTATTAAATCAAAACCTGATTTAATAATCCGGCTTAATCCTAAGCCGCTAGTATTATCAACCGTCCGATTAAAGGCTGTATAGCATGTACACATATTTAATCGGACATCTGTATGTACCAATATACGTCATCTACACCATATCGCCTGAACCGTGAAAACCCTCTGTGTAGGACTCTAAAGACTCGTCAATACGCTGGCAGTGGATTTAACCACAAGCACGTCAGCGGCACTAGCTGTACGTAACGGCTACCCAGGTATTGAACGAAAGGAAGGCCGACGAGCAAACTCATCCAAACTTCTACTGAGCCTGTCCGTGACAATCTCCATACAGTCCGGTCTGTTCGTCTAAGAGTATAGCATATCGAGTTTAGGCGGTGGATAAAGTCAGACACCTAATAACGCGATATTTCGTGTCAGTATGAAACCCATCACCGCCTGAGAAACTACTGATCCTAGATCAGTAATTCTCGACTACCTTGGCCAAGAATTTCTGGTGATGGCCATCATGCACAACGCGGCATCAACCCCCAATACCGGGAGAGATGAATCCCCGACAATCCGCTCACTGCCTCCATGTGGCTCGGGATTGTACGCAACTAAAACCTGTTTGCACGACTCCTTTGAGCTGTGGTAAGGTAGTAATCAAAGCACAGTGAGAACTCACACGAGACAAATGACGATCTCAGGTCGACCAACTAACCTGTACTCATGTCACCTGGGAACTGCTATCTGACAATAGGTATAATACCAACTAGCATATTCCCGGCGAGTCCGTCCAGTATACTCATAACCCAATGAGCACATGTATACTATCTTAGGTGACTAACCGACACCAATGGCTTGTGAGACCGGCCACCGTCCCTCGTCGGGGTCTCGATAAGTATACACTAGTCTATTCTGGAATATCGATGCCCAGTCTCGATACTCCCACGACTAGGGACATTTAAGGATTTGCTTATAGACCACCCAGCTCCCACTTATGTGATCGCCATCATAATACTGGTAGTCAAACAAGAATCATATGGGCTCTATCAACATGTAATAGTGATCTGTAATGCCACATAATACTGTACATGATGATAAAGACAAACCAGATAGCATATTATCATCTCAAGTAAGACTATTCTACTAGTATAGGTCCTCTCTCAATCATCACAATCGTGTGCCTACGATTCAATAATTGACTTGAGGGCATTACAGCCAACACCAGCCACCCCTTGAAATATTTATATTTCAGAATTTCTGTGATATTATAATTGAAAACCGTTTTCCCGATTGATTCTGACTCTAGGGTATGTATATACCATATTAGAATCTCACATATGTATGACGTTGCAGATGCTGAGTAGGAGTAAAATATTGGGAAATGGGCGATTTGATGCGTAATATCAGAATTTGTAATAATTGGTGATATTGGATTAAATCACATGTTTTTGCCTTACGGCAAATATTTGGTTTTGAATAGCCGTTGTTTTGCACCAATTTTTAAAATGATATATCAATATCTTTATTTTTATAAAGTGGGATATAACTTTTTGAAAATTGTGTTCTAATATTTACCTTTATCAATTGAGCATAGGTATGGTGTATTGAATAACGGTGTAAGACATTCTTAACCAAAATACAGTTTTCAACCTGCCACACACGGAGTTCAAGTTATTGAACTCTTGGGGCTTGTACATGAAAATGTACATAGTCCGGTGTACTTCGAGACAAGGGTTAGTACTCTTACTTCATTCGGATAACCTATAAGTTTTCTGGTTTTTTACACACATTCGTTGAAATGTAAGGCCTAAAGATTTTGAGAAGTTTATAGATATAAGAATAAAATAGAGAATCATACGTTAGAAATATCAGGATTCTTCGAAGTGATCGAAAATGTAGATACTTATGCTAGGTATTCCGTCATAGTAATATTAAGAACTTGATTCTCTCACAGGTTACTCATCCGTGGGTGCGCTTCTTGGTGAGTATTGATGTATGGGCTTTTTCCATTTAGGTGATATGCATTGAAAACAGTTGCATGCCAATTGAATATAGTTCCATCTAAATTAGTGCATTTGGTTCTATATGGATATAGAAGGGTTGCATATCTTAAGGATGTTAAGATATAGAGTTATCCAATTTCTGTTTAAAAGCAGAATCCGGACAAACACAAAGCACGTTTCAGTAATGACAGTTTGTGAGTTATCCCAAGCATTCGCAAGGGTTTAACTTTTACCATTTTCAAGATCAATAGTTACATTGTTCTTGACTTGCCACCTTTTTATAAAAGGAATCTTTTTGCAAAACAATTAGTGGGAGTATGGTAGAACTGAAAATGATTTCAGAACTACAAATGGTTACTGAAAATTTAGTAGAACATAAGAATTCAATAGGACTCGACAAAGCTTAGCCACTACGCAGATATTAGGAGGTGGCCTCAGCCACCCAAGAGATACTTCGGTTTTCTTGTAGACGGTGACATGGAGGTCAGCATCATGGTGTTGATGGCCCTACTAGTTATCAGCAGGCCATGGAAAGTGGTAACTTATAGATGACCAGATGTATCATTTTCAAGTTAGACTCTATGTACTTCAGCAAATTATTAAATTTGTTGGATGCTTCTGAAGGGGTAAAACCCATTAAGAGTAAGTAGATCTTTCGAGATCTGTCCAGATAGAAAAGTATCAACCTGATAAGGTTAGAATTGTTATAAAAGTTTTCATCAAATACCTGGTGTGGATTGTGATGAGACTTTTACTTCAGTGCCTACGTTGAGGTCCATACGGATATGGCTTGCCACTGCTGCTTTTCAAGACTATGATATCTGGCAAGAGAATAACTATAACGTCTTTCTAAAATGAGAATTTAGAAGTGCACATGCATATGACTCTGTAACGCTTTGAAAATTCGTATAGGTTAATTTCATGTTAATTAGCGAAAATACGTGTTTTTCGTAAAAACCTAGTTAATAAATATTTTCCATATAAACATGAATATATCTATTCGATGATGTGAATATGTGTATAATTGTGTTTTATTAGTTAGCATTTAATTTATTGTTAACTTAATTATCTATTTTACTTATTTATTAATTACTAAACTATTTCCTTAAAACATGCATGTACACATCTTGTGTAACCCTAAGCTAACAACATGTTGATTCATGCTTTAGCAACCATGGCAACTTAACCATTTTTGGTATGTGTCATACTCATCTTTCTCTCCTCTGTTGGTTCTAGTTTCCTTTCAACAAAAAAAGGAAAAGAATTGGAAAATGAAATGGGGAGCATGGTGCATTTAAGAGGTATGGGGGACTTGACTTTTAACACACACACACCCTCACTCTCTCTCTCTCCCCTTCAACTCTCGGCCAAGCCCAGCAATCCCTCTCCCCTTCATCTTCTTCTTCTTCTTCTCTCATTGTTAAGCCCTCATTTCCATCAAAAATCCACAAAATCCACCATTAACCCTATTCGAAATCCTATTTTTAGAACCTTTTTTGAGCTTCCTTCAAGTAATCTTCTTGTGGTGGCAAGTTTTATCTAGTAGGGTCTCCTTCTACTAATCCTTGAGGTATGAAGTCAAATTACCTTCATGTTTCACTAATCCTTGTTTTATTTAGTATTAATTAGATGTTAATTGGTTTTATTGCAAGCTTAGGTTTTAAAAGAAAGGGTTAGAACAAGACTGGGGTTTTAATGGCTATTAGAGTAATCTTGACTCATATTAAAGTAGTTTAGTGTGGTATAGTCTTCTTAATCCACCTCTTTGCACTAAAACACCATAATGTGTTAAATCAGTGTCTAATTACGATTTTAGTAATATTAGTGTTCTAACGTGATCTGCTCTTAAGCCCGAAGTTTCTGAGTAAAGTTGCAATTACTAGAGGTTACTCATAGGACTAGGATTACACCGTCGAAGCCCAAGACCCCACTTCCTTCTTGAGGCCGTAATTAAATGAGTTCTGGCCGCAAATTGCGGCCAGATGTATGACCTGGGCGTCGGGGTTTTTGTAGCAGGTGTCTGCTGTATAGTTGTAGTTCTTTTGTTTGTGCAACTTTTCCTAATTTCACTCGTATCAAAATCTGGAACCGTTTTACCTTAAAACCGACGTTTTGTCAATGGGCGATATGTACGATTCGAATCTAGTTTGGGTGTTTGCTGTGTGTCACAGACAATCGGGGTGGTTTCAGGCGTTATCACTCACGCTTTGGTGATCCGAGTGCACGCGTTTAGCTCGTGGACGCTAGTTTTCTCGTATGGTCTTGAAATCGCGTTTTATGGAATATTAGCCTTATGTGTTGCATTGTATGATTCTAGGATCGGTTGCGGAGATATCGGACGTGGCACGGAAAGGAAAAGTTGTGATTGAATCAGACTAGCTAAGGCGTTCCGGTGAGTAGATGTACGCATATACGGGGGAATCGTCTGGATGGCGCAAGGCGCCCGATAGTTAGAATTTCTTTTAGCACTTGCATTTATATGCGTAGTTCCTAATTATTCATCTCGTTGCATCGCATCATCTTTTATATATATATATATATATATATATATATATATATATATATGTATGTATGTATGTAGGTATGTATGTGTGTGTGTGTGTGTGATATCATCTCATAGGACACTTGCACCATTACCATTGGTTTATGCGGCACGGGCACTATTCATGTGAACACACACACCTTGGTAATTACTATGCCAAGAACACTATATAACTTGTTTAAATCAGAATATAAAATCATTGCATAATATATGATTTGTAAACCTGTATTTGTATATTCAATTCATCAGGATGGATACGTAGGATTGTTAGTCATATGCATATACCTCATCACATCATCGTTCATGCATAGTTTTCTAGTCACGCATCGTAGTTCATATTGTTGATACCATAGGCATTCATCATCACCGACATGTGTACATATGGTGATTTTCTTAAGAATTTCAGTATTATGAGATTTCTGGATTTTTGGGAAAACCGCAAGAATTTTATAAACCGTTATCATTTTAATAATGCAAGTTGCAGTTTTCTCATGATATGATGTATGTGTCGTCCACCATGAGATTTCTCGGTTCCTGAACGGTATCATACACCCGATTCGAGGAGGAGGAACCGTCTGCGGGTGCATGGTGGACCCGGTGCGGTACCCCGGGACAAGATGGTCGCAAATGATGGCGTTGAGCCCGGCAGGGGAGCACTACCGACCGGTTATTTATGACGCGGCGGATATACGGAGGATACCGACATAGTCTTGAGATATTGAGATTATAGGCTAGTCCGGATTGCCGGAGCCCGAGATATTGAGATTATGGGCCAGTCCGGATTGCCGGAGCCCGAGATATTGAGATTATGGGCCAGTCCGGATTGCCGGAGCCCGAGATATTGAGATATTCATATTTGGTGTCAATACTTGACACGGATTTCTATTGATTTCATTGATGATACTACAGTTAAATTACAGAAGTTTTACTAAGATAAGAATACGGATTTTCTCGTACTAAACATATTCAGATCTCGTGTTGTTTATGCATTCATGTTGCATACATACCAGTACATCGCATCATATTAGTATATGTAGGCTGTGAAGAAATTGCGTGCATACTTGCGATAGCCTTATTAGATGTTACTTACTACTCACGAGTTGGAAACTCACCACCGTTGTACCATAGTGTCTTGCAGGTTTGACCTGTCAGCGCAGTAGCGGTTGGCGTTCTTCCTCTTTTGGCTTCATTTTCTTGATTTGCAGCTTGCTCATAGATGGGTTGCGAGGATATTTTTATTCCATCACGTACATTATATTGTATCTAGTATACTCCATCTACCCTTGTATATTTGACTAGAAAGTGAGACTCGTGAGACTTGTATTTGTGGTGTTTGGTGTCGATGCTCACTTGAGCCGACGTGGTTTTTGCTTATTTCTTGCTTTCAGATACTTATTGTGCACTTTTGATATACATATTGCATGTGGTTGTGATTCTGCCATGAGCGAAGAGCTAGCTCCCGCTTGGGGATGCCTTATTTCATTTATATGTATTTTCATGTGTTGTACCCATTTGAGGGCCAGTATTTACAAAAGAGACTCTGCCGAAATTTTCGGGAAAATATGATATTGTTTTTAAATGTTTAATGTCACTTATTTTGTTAAAACCACGAGCTTTAGAACAAGTTTTTCCTTCACTCTAATTGTCAAACGGTTTAGTTTCTGGGTTTTGGCTTACTTAGATTACGTTGCACCTTGAGACGTTTCGTAGTTTAAGTGCCAGTCACGTTCCGTACCTTCGGGTCGTGACAAAGTTGGTATCAGAGCGTTAGGTTTTACCTCTCTGAGTGTAGGATGACCTTTGGTAGATGGAGTAGGTGATTTAAGTAGAGTGACGTAGCGTGTGTATGTTCCACGGCATACTTACGATACAGTACTCCGCCTAAGTAACCTTAGGATATATATTTGCTTGTATTTCCTTCCTTGATTCAAGAAATCCTTTGATTGGATTGCAATATTCCTATCAATCCTGTTCTTGCTCCAGACACTATACCGTCGGAGACTACGAGGGCCAGAGGGTTGCCGCCGGGGATAAGATTAGAGTACGCTCATTTGAGACGAAGACCGATTAGGACGGTACGCCTACCCTTCAGAGACAGAGTGATCCGCTTTTTCCAGGACGGATACCTAGGCTGGAGTCGAGTATTCAGGACTTGCGACAGATGGTTGGATTGTTAGTTGAGGCTAGCCGAGCTCCGAGAGCCGATGATGTCCCTCCTACTTTAGGGACTGTGTTTGTACCTGCTGCACAGGCAGCTGTTTCTGTTGTTACCAAGATTATTTCCGTATCCTTACAGGATTTTTTTAGGCTGAAGCCTCTAGTTTTTACAGGCACAAATAAAGCGGAGGATCCGTAGACAATCTTTGATAGGATGGCTGGGAATTGTCGTTCACAGAGATGTTCTGACGAGATATGGATTGAGCTTGCTTAGACGTGGTGCGAGTCAGTTGAGAGAGGCCGAGCTGCAGACCTGCTTCCTATGACTTGGGAGGAGTTCACAGCAATACTTCTTGCTCGTTTTCTTCCGGAGAGCGTTTGAAATGTCCGAGCTCGTAGTTTTGAGTCTTTGCGCAAGACTCCAAGGATGACAGTGTCCGAGTACGACATTTAATTTACTCAGAGGTCCGATATGCTCCTTACCTGGTGGACACTGAAGAGAAATGGATAAAGAGGTTCGTGTGAAGATTAGACATGCAGTTATTTCTTGCCATCGGCACCCAGCATTTGGACACTTTTGCAGCCGCGATGGATGCAGCCTTACTGCTAGAGGAGCACATTTCTGAGATTTCGGTCGTTTTTGTATCGAAGCGGATTTGTACCGGTATGCCAGTGTTGGATATAGTGCCCTCAAAGTCAATTATTGGATCGCAGGCACGTGATTGCAATGATTGAGGGAGGACCAATGCCGGTAGGACGGTCTTACTCGAGATGATAGTATGCTATCTGGTTTGTTTTTATCATCGTATACATGCTTTAGGTGATATTACAGATCACTATTACACGTTGATAGAGCCCTTAGGATTCTTGCTTGACTACCAGCAGTATGATAGCGATCATATACGTGAGAGTTGGGTAGTCTATAAGCACATCCTTAAAGTGTCCCTAATCATGGGAGTTTCGAGACTGGGCATTGATACTCCATGAGTAGACTAGTGTATACGATCGAGACCCCGACGAGGGGCGATGGCCAGTCTCACAAGCCATTGGTATCAGTTGGATCACCTAAGACGTATACATGTGCTCATTGGGTTATGAGTACACTGGACAGGACTCGCCGGGAATATGCTAGTTGGTATTATACCTGATGTCAGATAGCAGTTCCCTGGTGACATGTGTACAGGTTAGTCTATCGACCTGAGATCGTCATTTGTCTCATGTGAGTTCCCACTGTGCTTTGATTACTACCCTACCATAGCTCAAAGGAGTCGTGCAAACAGGTTTTAGTTGGATACAGTCCCAAGCCACATGGAGGTAGTAAGCGGATCAGCAGGGGATTCGTCTCTCCCGGTATTGGGGGTGAGATCGCGCTGTGTCTAGGAGAGCCATTACACGAAGTCCTTGGCCAAGGCAAGTGAGATTTACTAGTAGGTATTCCAGTAGTATCTCAGGGTGTTCTGGGCTACACTCCGACACGACTTATACCGCTATTGAGGGTCTGACGTTTACCAGCCCCCTAGGCCCGATATGCGATACTCATAGACGAACGGACCGGACTGTATGGATATTGTCACTGACAGGCTCAGTAGGGTTTCAGGATGAGTTCGCTCATCGGCCTCCCTTTTGGTCAATACCTGGACGCCCGTTACGTACAGCTAGTACCACTGACGTGCTTGTGGTTAAACCCACTGTCAGCATATTGACGAGTCTTTACAGTCCCCCATAAAAAGTTTCCCTCGTTCGGGTGAAATGTTGTAGAGGCCGTGTGATTTTATGGCAGAGCTCGATCATATACGTGCACTTGTGCACGGATCATGATCGGACGGATCATACTAGTGGGCTTTGGTTTAAGCCGGATCCTAATATTAGATTTGTTGGATTACTTTAGTCTCGTTGCATTCGTATTCAGCCAGAATGCGGATGCAGATATGTATATACAGGTGAAGGGTATCCTTGTGATCCGTCACGAGTTTACTTTAAGAAGTTGTCATTCTATCTATTGTCATAAACATTTGGATTAATGTTTATTGGTGGGAATTATGAGCTCAAGACATGATTAAAGGCATTAAATGAGGCATGTGCATGTTTGGTGACTCATGGTCTTATTTTTGGTGCCATGTCAATTTTCTTGATTGATTATTGTGTTGAATTGATGTGAAGAGAGAGAGAAAGAGAGGGCAGCCACTAAGTCTTGGGGTTGGCTCTTCATTTGGATAATGAGCTCTCACATTTTTTATTCCACACAATAAGCAAACAAAAGCTCTTCTTCTTCTTTCTTCTCTTGAGTTCATAAGTTCCTCTCCAATGGCTTCTTCTTTAACCTCCACTCATTCTATCTCATGTCTTGAGAATCATTGAGTGTATGAGACAAAGTTGTCACACACATTTTCTACATCACCTTGGACATGTCGGCTAGCAAACTTCATGTCCGAGTTGCTTCAGTTTGAAGCGGGAGCCCGTAAAAAGATTTCTAGATGTGGTGCCACTTCGACGAGGAAACCAGAGATCGAAAGAGATCGGAGATGCCGCGAGGAGCTTAGGATGATGGCTAAAGACCGAAGGACGCGGATCGATAGGTATAGCCATTCTAAACTTCTCTGTAGTTAGCTAGTTTAGGTTAATGGCACGATCCGGGTGAAAGTCTGCGTTTGCGCCAGTTTAGAACAGTTTTTGTTCCGCGTTTGGCCTCAGATTGACGGCCGGGACGCTACCATAGACTTACATGGTATCAGAGCCACGCCATTAACCCATACTAACTTGTTCTAACATGTTTAAAATCTCGATCGAACAAAATTTCCAAAACCACATTTCCATTCATGAAGTTTCTGTCGAAATTTTTTTGTGGTCGAAAAATTATTTTCAGTATGTCAGAAAATCATGCAGGCTATTCTAAGACCCCTGAAGAAATTTGAAAGCACGATCCCATCAATACGCCGTGGAACCGCGGCAGAACTGGCATGTTTGCCGCGGATCCGCTGTGGAAATGTAGGCTCAGAGCTTAATTTTTCTTCTGGATGTCTTTCATGTGGAATTGTGGTTTCTGGAATATTTTGTTTAGGCCCAGATTTATTTGAGTGCTGGATTTGCACTTGGGGCTACTTCGGGAAGTTTTGTCGATCAAAATTTTAAATACGTTAGTTCACAATACTTACATTACTATCTACGACCGTGAATATCATTCGAGCGGTAAATCTTGTCTAATTGCTATAGCACTTTTAGACGGGTTTACGAACGTGACATTCATGTTGATGTTCTGTGTTGTGCTGTATTGTTGCGGATTTGTCTTGGTGGATAGCTGTGTGCAATGTTAGTGCAGTTTGGATATATTTGTACATTTGATGGATAGCTGTGTGCAATGATAGCTGCGAGCGTCCGACATGTGGACTTCCGTCACTGCCTGTTTGTATATTATTCTTTTGGGGTACGACCGGGTTGAGGTCGATGTACCCGTTGTACATATTTTCTTTTCTGTACTAGGATTACCCCGCGGTGGAATGCACGGATAGCCAGGTTCTAGAGGGAAACGGGCCCGCATCTCATGGCTTTGAGACGGAGGGGGCTTCACTCTAGAATTGGCGGGCTATTCGCCGCACTCGTAGGGGGTACAAGTTGACCCAAGGAGGGGTGCTCAAGTTACCGGATTCCGTGAAGTGTTGGGTGGTCCATTCACTTTGCTGAAGGGAGCTGCCTCGCTTCAGGTTTTGGCGGGTAACTTGCCGCACTCATAGGGGTCTAGGTTTCATTGCACAGGCTATCCACACAACCAGAGGAACGTCGGGTTTCGCTTGCGGCTCAAAGGAAACCCGCGGCTCCCAGATATCTGTATTGTTCTGTGATGCTTATTACATTTTTGTGATGTTGCATTTATCACGCCTGGAGCGATTATTGTATATTGATATATATACTAGTAGATGTTGTATATGTTTTACACCCGCGCTAGTCTATTCCCCGCTCTGTCGTTAGTTAAGTAACCTAACGGGTGATGACGGGACCCAGTGGCGAATGCGGATGGCATATACGTACATTTTATTTTCATCCTTTTATGGTGTGATTAATTGATGGGACTGCATTGATTCTGATCAATGCAAGGAAAACAAACCTATTCGATGTTGTTGGAACAATTTTCAAAAAGCAGTTATTACAAGGACGTTTTCATTTGCTTTGCACAGCGGTATTCAGTTTGGAATATCCAACACCTCATTCGACGAGGCAAGGGCCGAGATCCCTTCATCGGGAGTGACCCCTTGGACAGAAGGTTGCGTCAGGGTAATAACTTCACTATAGTCGATTACTTTTTGCTTTGCACAGCGGTATTCAGTTTGGAATATCCAGCACCTCATTCGACGAGGCAAGGGCCGAGATCCCTTCATCGGGAGTGACCCCTTGGGCAGAAGTTTGTGTCAGGGTAATAACTTCACTATAGTCGATTACTTTTTTCTTTGCATCACGGTATTCAGTTGGAATATCCTGCACCTCATTCTATGGGGAAAGAGCCGAGATCCCTTCACCGGGAGTGACCTCTTTAGCAAAGGTTTTCGCCACTATATTTTTGTAAAAAGTTATCTGCTTCCTTCAATGATATCAAGTTCATTACGTTAACGGTTTTTCGCCAAAAACCATTCGTAGCCCTTCGTCATTTAAGACAGGTAGCACTTAGCATTCATGCTATGTTTGTTGACCTTCGTCAAGGCATAGTGTATGGTAGCTGCTTGTTACCTTTCTGTTGCATAAATAGATGCGTTGGTTTGGGACAGTCATACAGCCTTGTTGACCTTCGTCAAGGGAGAGTACAGGTGGGTTCAAATTAACCTGGACAATGACGGGTAGAACTTGACATGTGACTTATGATTTGTTGACCTTCGTCAAGGTCATAAGAGCATGGGGTAAAAATCACATCGGGGGTTTCTAAAGAAACTGAAACTTTCCAAGCATGCGCATACCTTCTGGAGTATGATAACGTGAGTGGATTCCATCACGTTATCATGCGATGATAGTTGGATCATTATTCCCACTGATGAGTTGGTTTACTCCTCGAGTGATCCCGACTAATTCTTCTTTCAGGTTTGGAGGAGAATTTGAGGTTACAGTGGGAGACATCCTGATTAGATAAAGTGATTAACCATTCTGATCTAGGTTAGAGTGCACGCAGAGTGTTTCTTTTCTCTCTCTCTCTTTGGCAGCGACCATGGCCCAACCCTAGACTATGACTCAGTGACCAAGTTAACCGAACTTTCTTAAAACACTGGCTTTTGGATTGTCAGAATTGCATACTTCATTGCCACTCCTTCTTTTACCCTTTGCATTTCTCCAGAACACCCCGTATCACTACGAACATCCACTTCCATTGGATAAATCCATCGTATAGTTACATATGAATTCGAAAGAACTTGTTCCAGATTCGAGGATGGATTCTGGTTCTGGAGAGATTGAATAGGACTATTCGGTTGTCTTTTCTTTTTACCTTCTCTCAGGTTGTGAGGGCTCCTAGGATTAGGAGAGAATACACATATTGCGCTTGTTGGATAGTCTTATTCCAAACCATAGGCAGGTGACGAAAGGTAGGGAATGAAGAAAACCAATTAACCTAAGCGTGGTGTACAGAAGGTAATAAGTAAAGACAAATAAAGGGATTAGAAAGAGGGCAAAGTAAATTGCTACTGCTATCATTCACAACCAAACCAAGTATTTCATCGCCACTCCTATTTCACCTTTATATTTCTCCAGAACACCCCGTATCACTACGAACATCCAATTCCATTGGATAAATCCATCGTATGGTTATATACGAACTCGAAGGAACTTGTTCCAGTTCGAGGATGGATTATGGTTCAGGAGAAATAGGAATAAGGTTTATTCAGTTGTCTTTTATCTTTACCTTCTCTCAGGTTGCGAGTACTCCTAGGATTAGGAGAGTACACCTATTACGTTTATTGAATAGTCTTCTTCCAAACCATAGACTGGTGCCGAACGGTAGGGAAGGAAGAAAACCATTTAGCCTAATGGAGGTGTACAGAAGGTAGTGACTAAAGACATATAAAGGGATTTGGATAGATGGTAAAGAAATATACGGTTATAGTCATGAATCTGGATAATGGAAGAGGCATTACTAGGAATACCCAGAAATCCCTACGAAACATTTCATGTTTCAGTTTCACTATATGTCGTTAAAGGAAAACCAATTTCCCAAATTAGATCCTTACTCCAGGGTATGTATTTACCAGGTTTGATTCTCATATCTGTATGGTTCTACAGATGATGAGTAGGAGTAAGTAATTGGGAATTAGGTGATCATCCTCATTATATTGGAATTCGTTGTAATGGTGATATTTGAGGAAATCACCTGGGTTTTTACCGGACGACAAATATTTGGTTTTGAATATCCGTTGTTATGTACCAATTTCAAATTGATATATCTGTACGTTTATTTTATAAAGTGAGATATAACTTTTTGAAATTATATCCATGACATTTATCTATATTAGTTGATGGTTAGGTAAGGAGCATTGAACAGCGGTGTAATTCTTCATAACCATAGTACAGTTTTCAACTTACGACGCACAGGGTTTGAGTTATTCAACTCAGGGGACTTATATAGAGTATTGTATGTTGTCCAGTGTCTATTAAGACAGAGAGGTTGGTGCTCGTACTATATTCTATTTACTTGTGACTTCTCTAGTTTTAGACACGTGTTTCGTAGAAATACAAGGTCTAAGTTTTGAGAAGTTATAGGTACAAGAATAAAGTAGAGAACCAGGTGTCGCAAGTATCAGGATTATTTAAGGTGATCGAAGATGTAGATACTTGTGTGAGATATTCAGTTAATAGTAATGGTTTTGAGAAACTTGTTTCTCTTTCAGGTTACTCATAATTGGATGCACTCCTAAGTTGAATAATGCTGATCGGCCTCTCTCCATTTAGTTGACATGCACTGGAGACAGCTGTATGATTTGAATCTGGTTCCAATTAAATCAGTGCCTCTGTTTCTATATTGGATATAGAAATGTTAATATCTTAACAATTTTAAGGTATATGTAGTTGTCCGGCTTATGCTTGAAACCAGACTCTGGATAACTCAATACATGTTTCTGTAATGGCAGTTTGTGGGTTAACCCGGGCTATGACGAGGGTTGACTTTCTACCATCTGGAAGATCAATAGTGATATTGTTCTTGACTCGCCACAGTTTTAGTAAAATGGACTTTTTCAGAAAACAGTAGTGGGAGTATGGTAGAACTGGAAGTGATTCCAGACCCGCAAACGATTACTGAAAATTTAATAGGACCTAAAGATTCAATCAGGTTTGACATTCCATTAGCCACTCCGCAGATATGGTGGGTAACCTCAGGCACCCGAGAGGTACTCAGGTAGCCTCAAGGACGGTGACAGAGAGGTTCTTGTTTACCCAGACTTGCCATTACTGCTGTTCCAGACTATAAGACCCGGCAGGAGGATGAGTATAGCGTCGTTCTAAACTAGCTTTAGAAGTGTACGTGTATATGACTCTGCCAGAGGGTTGTTGTGGTCAGTAGGAGCAGCGGAAGCATAGTGGACAAGTAGCTTATGTCTATTTATAGACTAAAGTAAATATAGCGGAGATAGATCATCTATTTTTTGATGTAACAGTCATAGGTTATTGACTTCATCGGAATAAGAGATGGATCTGGTAAGAAAGTAGTAGAGTGTGATGTTCTGGTATTTGGATGACATACACAGAGTAGGAAGTGATATTCCTATACAACGATCGGTTATACTGTGGTTGTCACACAGTGGTTTCTCCACATAGGATATGGATAAAATATCAGGTATTCTGGTTACTAGATCTATGGTTTTAGATTTAGATTTGGGAAGTGTCCCAATCCGGATACTTAGACAGCATTCTAAAGGTGTTTTAGAATGGACGACTCCTGACATGGTGGTGTACCTGCAGGTGATGGAGTCACTCTCTCTAAAGGTGTCTTATAGACTAAAAGGGAGAAGGATGTGCATGATTGGTATATCACTTGCTTAGGCAATTGAGTCAATCATGAGATGTCAAGTACCACACCAGATGTCGTTTTTGCACTAGCTGCAATAAGTTTAGATGTTAATCCAATCCTGGAGAAACGTTCGGAAGCAGTTTTAGAACATAAGATGGATGTTTGTCACGCCATGTTTCCCAAAATACGGAATACGAGGGGTTGACAAGGCCAGCCATGCTCCTACGGTCGAGAAAATATCCTGCCGTAGTCACACTTCGGCTTCTAGATTTACGTGGTAATCAGTAATCAATACACAGGTAATAAGAAATGCAGTCACTAAATCAAAACAAATACGAAGAACTAACCAGATAGAGATCAATGATGTATAGCTCTGAATCGCTGATCTAGATATCCGGAATGTCCTCGAGGTACGTCAGGTCCTGGTCCAAGTTAAATCCACTTCTCCCTCTGAGCATGCATACTCAGGTCGTCAGAGCGACACAATAGCAATAAATAGAAATACATATGTAACATGTGTAATAAGGCTGAATATGAAACAACACGCATAAAGTGATGATATGAACATGAAGGAGCCAGTACAGGTAAAAAGTAAAGCAGGTAAACAGTAAGGCATGTATATTGAATCAGTAATCAATGCATGTCACTAAACCTATCAGTCTCTAAGTCTCACTATCCAGATCGCTAAACCTATCGTCAGTCCAAGTGTGAGAGTCAACCACTCGTGAGTATCCCCCACCCAAGGGTAGGGCCTAAGGGGCAAGGGAACATGGGCCCGAGTCGCTGATAGTCAGTAAAATCACCCATATAACTCCAAAATCGCTGTGTATGCCGGGAATGGGACTCCCGAGATTCCATTGAACTCATACTCAAACTACCCCACACCTCGTGGTCTACATCAAACACCAGCCATAAACTCGAATACTAGTCGGTCCATGACAAGTCTGCGCGAGAACTGGAGACAGGATCCCCATCAAGCATGTCTCGACTGATACCCAAGATAAATGGACAGTATTTGGTGTCTTACCTATGACTAATATAAGTTCTTCCATAATCGTCCCATAGACGTCGACACTGCAATAAATTAACTGGGTTCGCTGATTGTGTACAAGTACGTGTCACTTCAGTTATTCATTCACGCTTTAACACTAAGTACTTGCCACAATCAAAGCACTAATACCTATCACTAGATAATATACACGATCACTAGGTTACTAATGTATATGAGCTCTACATGATATGATGAGAATGCAATAATTTTGATATGAATAAAATATCATCAGTCAATGCCCTACCACTTTCCAAATTCACTATAAATCATACATGGAGAATTAAGCAAAACAATGTAAAAGGGGTAAGTAGTATGTTTAATTATCTATCCATCAAAATTGGTTTCGCATCAATCGGGTTTTAGGTTTGTTAGATATGGCCATTTCATTTTAAGTGTTCACTGCTGGAAATCCGGTTTCAGAATTGGAAGTCCGTTTCATAACACATTTTACTCCCAGTTGGGATCATAATTAGGCGACACTATAGTGGAACAATATTTAGGGTTATCAATTATATTTCCAACGCAATTGGAGAATCAGTAATATCCTATATCCACAGGGAGTTATGGCCAGATTTAGGTTGATGTGTAAAATCTATCACTGCAGAATTCAGCTGGACATGTCGACATTATAAAATGTGTTAAAAATATCATACAGAACAGGAATCCAATAAAACTAGTGGAGTAAGAAATCTAACTCAATTTTATATGCAACGATATAGGGTTCTGCACATTTTCGCATTTGATCAAGGATATACAGTGATTTAAAAACAAGGGTTAACTGGGATTACTACTCTGGACTGCAGTCCAGAGCCGCACTCCGGACCAGTTTCCGTCACTTTCCTAGCATAGAAACAGATTAAAACTCTTATGGGGTCCTAGTCCGTCGAGTCGGATTCGATATTAGCCCTCGAACACAACATTCCAATTTGTAACCAATTAACTGTGATTTTTACGAGTTTCAGGAACGAAAAAATTTCAATTTTAACGGGTTCACATGGGTTAGGCCTATCACGTCATTAAAGTCCGTATTTTCCGGCCAAATCATAAAACGATGTTCGTTATCACTCAGGCCATCATATATGATTTGTTTCCGTCAATTTAACGGGGGTTTTCCATTCGGGTTTTGCATCGAACACTTGAATTATATTGATTCGCATGAAAAGTATATGCGGAATTTATTGGTAATTTGAATTGTAATAGATAAAATTAGCATGAAACAAGTAGTATACTTGCCTGACGAAGTATCGAAGATGGTACGGCAGCGGCAATAGCGCGATCGCGACACGCGCGTGGCACGGCAACGACGATTCAGGCACGGCACAACAGCAACAAAAGTTTCGATCTTGGCTCGAGCTTGGGCTCAAAGTAAAGAGGAACTCTTAGCTCGGCCTCGAGGCTTGGAGTGGTCGACAGATAGGAGTTTAGGCAATATGCAGGCGGTGTCTGATGGCGCAGAGGGCTCGAGCGACGGCTAGGAGCTCCGGCAAATATGGCAGAGGCTGCGACGGTGAAGGGCGTAGAAGTGGGTACTGTGGTTGGGTCTCCAGAAGGCTGAGAAGGAGGCGGCCGTCTGTTGCTCAAGGGTGGTCGTCAGCGACAGAGGCGGCAGCGACGACGATGGTAGTGTGCAGTGGGGTGGTCGGCCAAGGAACTCGGGGGTGAGAGGAAGAAAGCGTGGGTTGCTGTGGTGATGGCGAGGAAGGAGGTAGGTGCAGCAAGAGGGCTTGGTCGTGAGGCGGCTATCGGCTGGAGTTGCTTAGGGGTTTTTTGTGGGGCTTCGGAAGTGGAGTTCTCGGTTGGTATGGGTCGATGATGAGGGATCTTGGCGGGGCTCGAGTGAGTTTGCAGTTGGTTGTCGGGGCCTCACATCAGAGATGAAGGAGTTTGCAGTGGAGGAAGGAGGTCGCGGCGGTGGCTCAGGGTTCTCGTCGTCGGTGGACGAGGCTGTCGAGGAGCTCGGATGTGGGAAGTTATGGTGTTGTAGAGGGCTTAGGTGCAATGGGTATCTTAGGTTGCTCGAGAAGTTCGGTGGGTCATGAAGGAGAAGGAAGTGGCGTTGGGGTAAGAAACTGGTGTTCGGGAGCGCGTTGGAGCTTGGGTGCGGAGGTGAGGAGAGAGAAGGGAATTAGGTTGCTGGAGGTAAAAGAGGGAGATGGAGAAGAGGATGAGAGGGATCGAGAGGAGAGAGGGAACGTGAGGGAGAGAGAGAAAGAGAGACGAGGTTGAGGGAAGTGAGTGCGCGCGCGCGCGAGGTTGTGGGTCGAATAGTGGGGGGGTGGGAACGAGCGGCGGGGACGTGGTCGCGGCGACGTGGGGAGAGAAGGGAAAAGAGCGGGAAAAGAGAGGAAGTGGGGAAGAGAGGAAGGAAGCGGGTCGGGTTGGGGAAGATGGGCCGGGGTTAAGGCTTGGGCCTTAGCTGAGGAAAAATAAAAGGGAAATGGAAAATAAAAGGGGAATAGGCAATAGGGTTAGGGTTTGGGTTGGTGTTTGTGTTAGAAAACTAAAAAAGAAAATGGAGAAAGGATTAAATTAAATTAGGGTAAGGTGATCAATAGGAAAAATATAGAAAATTTATAGAAAATTTGGGAAAAATATTTGGAAATTTATTTATTAAGATACAGTAACTATTTATAGGGACTGAGTATTACATCATATCCCACTTACATAAAATTTTGTGCTCGAAATTTAAAATAACGATAAGCTATAAAATAATATGCGAAAAGCCACAAAATCAAGCACTAACATATAGTGATTTATTTAAAAGCAGCTAGATAAAAATCTAAGGTCTATATAAGTATAAGAAATAACACAACTAAAAGATAGGCCTGAGTAAGCACAAGACAGAACCGTCTATAATGATAAACTATATGCACAATACCAGAAAATAAAATAACAATAACAAACAATAGTGAAGGATTTGCTGATCGGCCAAAATATTTTTAGAATAAATGTATCGATCAAATAATTTAAAATAACTTGAGAAAACCCATATGGTGAAATAAGAAAAATAGTATGTGCGGCACATATTTGTGCTATTGAAAATATGACGAATAGTAGAGTATTCAGAGTAAGTAAAATGGAAGTAGTTAATAACACGCAATCTTTTTCGATAAATACAAAATAACGAAAACTAAATTTCGAATAGCGACGTCACTGAATGTAATCATCGTAATAAGAAATAGCACTAATAATGTATAAGGGCTAGTCAGGATATGGATTACAATGGAGTATGGCACATTCAAAAAGGTCGGAGTGCGGTATTTTAATCTGAAGGTTGAAGAGGCTGGGGTCAGGTCAGCACAAGGTGCAAGGGTGAAGAATAATGAATCTCAGAAGAGAAAGAAATTTATTGGGAAGGGAAAACATTCAATGCATCATGCGAATCAATACTCAAAAGATTAGCGAACTCAGAAACTTTATTATCATTCCAGAAGATTTCAAACAAGGCATTCTCGAAATGTAAAAGGTGGCCCTAAACTATACATAGATTTATTTGGCCAGAGGAAACAAAAATAAATCATGTCAGTCGCGGTTATGGAAGTTTAGTAGATTATGGTAAGCTCGCGCGCTAAGATAGAGGCGTCCATTTCCATAGCACCCCGCAGAGATTGCCACTGGAGGTTCTTCTGCCACCGGGTCTTCTTCTCCTGGTCCTTCTTTCTCGGCTGGAGCTTCTTCATCGTGATATGCTTCCACGTGATTCACCTCTTCTGGATCTTCTTCCATGGGATTTTCTTCCACTTGATTTTCCTCAGGGTCTTCCTCTGGATCTTCCTCTATTGGGTCATCTTCGGGGTCCTCTTCTTCGTTGTCAGAATCACTGATCATGTCGACTTCTGGGGATGCGACTCCCTCGTCCTCGGAATCGTTGTTTCCGAAAATAACCTGTGGGCCATTGATCTCGTCATCTGAACTCACTAGCATGCAGTCCAAGGAAATGCATGACCGAGTGTCCTCATTGATAGGCGGCGCTGCTCCAGGATGGGCCATGGCCTGAAAAGAAAGAGTCATGATCAGACAGTGGAACACACCAAGAGAATAACTAAGGATATGGAGCACGAAGAAAATATACGGTAGGTAAGGATTGAAAAATCAAAATTTAGAATACTGATGCAATAAGCAGTATGAGGAAAATGAGTGGAAGAGGGACGATACATACATCACAACTCACACTTTTATTGCATTCAAACTAAGAAGTTCAACGGATACAAAATTTTAAACGAAAGGAAACATTTACTAAAGAGTGACAATATTTTTTATTGAAGGCAGAAAAGGTGATAATTCTTCGTTGATATCTAGACCGCTACATTCTCGTCAAGCGAGTGGAATCCTGCGCTGGGTCCGTACTATCCTCGAATCTCGAACTACAAAATAACCGAGTCACTTAGCAGTAGTGGAGGGTGTGGACGAATCTCCTCCTTGCAGCTCCTTGCTTCTAGGGCAACCATTGACAAGATGTTCGTTGGATCCGCAAATCAGACATTGCCCTTTAGCCCTGCGACAGTCTCTCTGAAGATGTCCTGGTCTCTTACAGTATCCACAACATTGAGTCCTCCACTGCTTCCGTTTCTGAGGAACAAGTGGGCGCTTCATCTTCACCTCTTTTCCTTGTTTAATAGGGATTCCCTTACGATTGGAGACTTTCGCTGGTGTCTGAGCCATTTGCCTTCTTAGTCCTTCAGCTAAGAGATCGTTTGTTCGCTCCTGGGCTTCCTTCAAGCCTTGCAGTACATTCAAAATCTCGACGGTCTGATTCTGGGGAGTAGAGTTGGAAGAAAAGTTTCATCTTCTGTTGTGCGACGCTGATAGGAACTTAAAGGTATGCAACGCGATACGATAACCTTGAAGAAACGAAGACATGAGAATGCAACGAGTCCAATAAGAAATATAAGCAGGTGTAAGATCAATAGAAAGGTACAAAGATGAAAACGTAAAAATAGATTTGAAAACTCGGGAATGATATAAGATATAAACGGAGAGTGGTTGGAAGTCATGGTCCTAAAACAACAAATTTTAGGATGACATAAGGTCAAGGAATAGGAATCAGATTAAAATATAGAATGGACAACGAAACAAGAATATATAGTGAGATGAAATTTACACGAGTGGAAATCAAATGTAGAACTCTAAGTCACTCAAGCAGAGTGCTATTTTATAACTATGCTGCAGTTCATAGTTACAATCACATAACTCCACTAAGTCACCCAAAACTCTAGCGGATGGAATCAAAATATAACTTGACGAACAATAGGGATTTTAGTCAAGGATAACAAGTTCACAATCTAAACCGAAATGGTGGCTTAAATTGTCAAACTCTAGTCGAAAACTATAATCTCAATCCAAACCTGCCTCTGATACCAACAAAACCATGTCACGTCCCGCTTCCCAAAATACGGAATACGAGGGGTTGACAAGACCAGCTATGCTCCTACGGTCGAGGAAATATCCTGCCGTAGTCACACTTCGGCTTCTAGTTTTACGTGGTAATCAGTAATCAATGCACGGGTAATGAGAAATGCAGTCACTAAATTAAAACAAATACGAAGAACTAACCAGATAGAGATCAATGAAGTATAGCTCTGAATCGCTGAGCTAGATATCCGGAATGTCCTCGAGGTACGTCAGGTCCTGGTCCAAGTTAAATCCACTTCTCCCTCTGAGCATGCATACTCAGGTCGTCAGAGCGACACAATAGCAATAAATAGAAATACATATGTAACATGTGTAATAAGGCTGAATATGAAACAACACGCATAAAGTGATGATATGAACATGAAGGAGCCAGTACAGGTAAACGGTAAAGCAGGTAAACAGTAAGGCAGGTATATTGAATCAGTAATCAATGCATGTCACTAAACCTATCAGTCTCTAAGTCTCACTATACAGGTCGCTAAACCTATAGTCAGTCCAAGTGTGAGAGTCAACCACTCGTGAGTATCCCCCACCCAAGGATAAGGCCCCAAGAACAAGGGAACACGGGCCCGAGTCGCTGATAGACAGTAATATCACCCATATAACTCCAGAATCGCTGTGTATGCTGATAATGGGACTTTTGAGATTCCGTTGAACTCACACTCAAACTACCCCACACCCTATGGTCTACATCAAACACCAGCCATAAACTCGAATACTAGTCGGTCATGACAAGTCTGCGCGAAAACTAAAGACAGGATCCCCATCAAGTATGTCTCGAATGATACCCAAGATAAATGGACAGTGTTTGGTGCCTTACCTATGACACTAATATAAGTGCTTCCATAATCATTTCATACCAATTATAGTCACACTTATATATGTCCCATAGACGTCGACAATGCAATAAATTAACTGGGTTCGCTGATTGTGTACAAGTACGTGTCACTTCACTTAGTCATTCACGCTTTAATACTAACGTACTTGCCACAATCAAAGCACTAATATCTATCACTGGGTAATTTACACGATCACTAGGTTACCAATGTATATGAGCTCTACATGATATGATGAGAATACAATAATTTTGATATGAATAAAATATCACCAGTCAGTGCCCTACCACTTGCAAAATTCATTATAAATCATACATGCAGAATTAAGCGAAACAATGTAAAAGGGGTAAGCAGTATGTTTAATTATCTATCCATCAAAATTGGTTTCGTATCAATCGGGTTTTAGGTTTGTTAGATATGGCCATTTCATTTTAAGTGTTCACTGCTGGAAATCCGGTTTCAGAATTGGAAGTCCGTTTCGTAACACATTTTACTCCCTGTTGGGGTCATAATTAGGCGACACTATAGTTGAACAATATTTAGGGTTATCAGTTAGATTTCCAACGCAGTTGGAGGATTAGTAATATCCTATATCCACAGGGAGTTATGGCCAGGTTTAGGTTGATGTGTAAAATCTGTCACTGCAGAATTCAGCTGGACATATCGACATTATAAAATGTATTAAAAATATCATACAGAATATGAATTCAGTGAACCAGTGGAGTAAGAAAGGTAACTAAATTTTCTACGTAACGATATAGCGTTCCACACATTTTCGCATTTGATCAAGGATATACAGTGATTTAAATATAAGGGTTAACTGGGATTACTGCTCTGGACTGCAGTCCATAGCCGCACTCCGAACCAGTTTCCATCACCTTCGTAGCATAGAAACAGATTAAAACTCTTATGGGGTCCTACGTCGTCGAGTCAGATTCGATATGATCCCTCGAACACAACATTCCAATTTGTAACCAATTAACTGTGATTTTTACGAGTTTCAGGCACGGGAAAATTTCAGTTTTAACGGGTTCACATGGGTTAGGCCTATCACGTCATTAAAGTCCGTATTTTCCGGCCAAATCATAACACGATGTTTGTTATCACTCAGGCCATCATATGTGATTTGTTTCTGTCAATTTAACGGGGGTTTTCCATTCGGGTTTTGCATCGAACACTTGAATTATATTGATTAGCATGAAAAGTATATGCGGAATTTATTGGTAATTTGAATTGTAATAGATAAAATTAGCATGAAGCAAGTAGTATACTTGCCTGACGAAGTATCGACGATGGTACGGCAGCGGCAATGGCGCGATCGCGACACGCATGTGGCACATCAACGACGATTCAGGCACGGCACAACAGCAACAAAAGTTTTGATCTTGGCTCGAGCTTGGGCTCAAAGTAAAGAGGAACTCTCGGCTCGGCCTCGGGGCTTGGAGTGGTCGACAGATAGGAGTTTAGGCAACGTGCAGGCGGTGTCCGATGGCACAGAGGGCTCAAGCGGCGGCTAGGAGCTCCGGCAAATGTGGTAGAGGCTGTGACGGTGAAGGGCATGGAGGTGGGTACTGTGGTTGGGTCTCCAGAGGGCTGAGAGGGAGGCGGCCGTCTGTTGCTCAAGGCTGGCCGTCAGCGACAGAGGCGGCAGCGACGGCGATGGTGGTGTGCAGTGGGGTGGTCGGCCAAGGAACTCGGGAGTGAGAGGTAGAAAGCGTGGGTTGCTGTGGTGATGGCGAGGAAGGAGGTGGGTGCAGCAAGAGGGCTTGGTGGTGAGGCGACTCTCAGCTGGAGTTGCTTAGGGGTTTTTTGTGGGGCTTCGGAGGTAGAGTTCTCGGTTGGTATAGGTCGATGATGAGGGATCTTGGCGGCTTTGTCTGCGTCGAGAGGAGGTGGCAGCCGGCGGCAGGGGGTGTGTGAGGAGCTCGGGTGGGTTTGCAGTTGGTTGTCGGGGCCTCACGTCAGAGATGAAGGAGTTTGCAGTGGAGGAAGGAGGTCGCGGCGGTGGCTCAGGGTTCTCGTCGTCGGTGGACGAGGCTGTCGAGGAGCTCGGATGTGGGAAGCTATGGTGTTGTAGAGGGCTTAGGTGCAATGGGTATCTTGGGTTGCTCGAGAAGTTCGGTGGGTCATGAAGGAGAAGGAATTGGCGTTGGGGTGAGAAACTGGTGTTCGGGAGCGCGTTGGAGCTTGGGTGCGGAGGCGAGGAGAGAGAAAGGAATTAGGTTGCTGGAAGGAAAAGAGGGAGATGGAGAAGAGGATGAGAGGGATCGAGAGGAGAGAGAGAACATGAGGGAGGGGGAGAGAGAGACGAGGTCGAGGGAAGTGAACGAGCGCGCACGCGCGAGGTCGTGGGTCGAGTAGTGGGGGCGTGGGAACGAGCGGCGGGGACGTGGTTGCGGCGACGTTGGGAGAGAAGGGAAAAGAGAGGAAGTGGGGAAGAGAGGAAGGAAGCGGGTCGGGTTGGGGAAGATGGGCCGGGGTTGAGGCTTGGGCCTTAGCTG
Organism: Agapanthus africanus; assembly: GCA_030015575.1. NCBI lineage: Eukaryota > Viridiplantae > Streptophyta > Magnoliopsida > Asparagales > Amaryllidaceae > Agapanthus > Agapanthus africanus. The sequence continues at coordinate 489,638,208 of CM057346.1, read as the reverse complement.
AGGAAAAATAAAAGGAAATGGAAAATAAAAGGGGAATAGGCAATAAGGTTAGGGTTTGGGTAAGTGTTTGTGTTAGAAAACTAAAAAAGAAAATGGAAAAAGGATTAAATTAAATTAGGGTAAGGTAATCAATAGGAAAAATATAGAAAATTTGTAGAAAATTTAGGAAAAATATTTGGAAATTTATTTATTAAGATACAGTAACTATTTATAGGGACTGGGTATTACAATGTTCTAGGGATATGATAACGGCAGCCTCCTTCGGAAGACGGTTATCATTCCAGGTTTCCAAGGTGACCTGGATGACAGAGTGACTGTCAGAGTTATAGTTTTCCCTCTGACGAGGGGCAGTAGTTTAGACAGGTGGTCTAAGCGGATACTAAGGGAGGCATGGCGCAGGATACTGATTAAGTTCAGTTGACGATACAGTCTAAGAAGTTTGGATTTTGAGTTCATTTGTGAACTAGGTCCCATCAGATATCCAGACATATTCTAAGATAGGTATTACTCAATTCGGGAGATGGCTTTCTCCGCAAACTTGAGATTAAGAGAGACATAGAAAGAAACATCAGGACGAACCACTCATTGAGGCTATTTCTCGAACGAAATAGTTTTGCAAACGAGCTTTGTGAAACTGATTAGTAGAGGAGTTGGGTGTTCGATATCACGCGGGCTGTGAGTATGCGATATCGCAATAATTAGCCTTAAGTGTAAGTGGGAGATTGTTGGATATAGTGCCCTCAAAGTCAATTATTGGATCGCAGGCACGTGATTGCAATGATTGAGGGAGGACCTATGCCGGTAAGACAGTCTTACTCGAGATGATAGTATGCTATCTGGTTTGTCTTTATCATCGTGTACATTCTTTAGGTGATATTACAGATCACTATTATACGTTGATAGAGCCCTTAGGATAATTGTTCGACTACCAGCAGTATGATGGCGATCATATACGTGAGAGTTGGGTAGTCTATAAGCACATCCTTAAAGTGTCCCTAGTCGTGGGAGTTTTGAGACTGTGCATCGATACTCCATAAGTAGCCTAGTGTATACGATCGAGACCTCAATGAGGGGTGATGGCCGGTCTCACAAGCCATTGGTGTCAGTTGGATCACCTAAGATGTATACAGGTGCTTATTGGGTTATGAGTACACTGGACAGGACTTGCCGGGAACATGCTAGTTGGTATTATACCTGACGTCAGATAGCAGTTCCCTGGTGACATGTGTACAGATTAGTCTATTGACCTGAGATCGTCATTTGTCTCGTGTGAGTTCCCACTGTGCTTTGATTACTAACCTACCACGGCTCAAAGGAGTCGTGCAAATAGGTTTTAGTTGGGTCCAGTCCCGAGCCATATGGAGGCAGTGAGTGGATCGGCAGGGGATTCGTCTCTCCCGGTATTGGGGGTGAGATCGCGCTGTGTCTAGGAGAGCCATTACACGAAGTCCTTGTCCAAGGCAAGTGAGATTTACTGGTAGGTATTCCAGTAGTATCTCAGGGTGTTCTGGGCTACACTCCGACACGACTTATACCGCTATTGGGGGTCTGACATTTACCAGCCCCCTAGGCCCAATATGCGATACTCATAGACGAATGGACCGAACTGTACGGATATTGTCACTGACAGGCTCAGTAGGGTTTCGGGATGAGTTCGCTCATCGGCCTTCCTTTTGTTCAATACCTGGGCGCCCGTTACGTACAGCTAGTACCACTGACGTACTTGTGGTTAAACCCACTGCCAGCGTATTGACGGGTCTTTAGAGTCCCCCACAGAAAGTTTCCCTAGTTCGGGTGAAACGTTGTAGAGACCGTATGGTTTTATGGCAGGGCTCGATCATATACGTGCACTTATGCACGGATCATGATCGGACGGATCATACTAGTGGGCTTTGGTGTAAGCCGGATCCTAGTATTAGATTTATTGGATTACTTTAGTCTCGTTGCATTCGTTTTTAGCCGGAATGCGGATGCATGTATGTATATACAGGTGAGGGGTATCCTTGTGATCCGTCACGAGTTTACTTTAAGAAGATGCCATTCTATTTATTGTCATAAACATTTGGATTAATGTTTATTGGTGGGAATTATGAGCTCAAGACATGATTAAGGGCATTAAATGAGGCATGTGCGTATTTGGTGACTCATGGTCTTATTTTTGGTGTCATGTCAATTTTCTTGATTGATTATTGTGTTGAATTGATGTGAAGAGAGAGAGAGGGTAGCCACTAAGTCTTGGGGTTGGCTCTTCATTTGGATAATGAGCTCTCACATTTTTGATTCCACACAATAAGCAAACAAAAGTTCTTCTTCTTCTTTCTTCTCTTGAGCTCACAAGTTCCTCTCCAATGGCTTCTTCTTTAACCTCCACTCATTCCATCTCATGTGTTGAGAATCATTGAGTGTATGAGACAAAGTTGTCACGCACATTTTCTACATCACCTTGGACATGTCGGGTAGCAAACATCATGTCCGAGTTGCTTCGGTTTGAAGCGGGAGCCCGTAAAAATATTTCTAGATGTGGTGCCACTTCGACGAGGAGACCGGAGATTGAGAGAGATCGGAGATGCCGCGAGAAGCTTAGGATGATGGCTAAAGACCGAAGTACACGGATCGATCGGTATAGCCATTCTAAACTTCTTTGTAGTTAGCTAGTTTAGGTTAATGGCACGATCCGGGTGAAAGTCTGCGTTAGCGCCAATTTAGAAAAAATTTTGTTCCGCGTTTGGCCTCGGATTGACGGCCGAGACGCTACCGTAGACTTACAGCCAGCTCAGAGGCGATTAGATAGGCACAGTTGTAACAAGTATTCTTTCGGTGTTCTTCTGATGCGTATTTCTGTTTGGTGCTGTTTGAAATGGTATCTGCATATTTTGTATCGAAGTCTAGCCGATAGTAGTCCTTGCTAATCAGCCACTTGTTGTGATTTCTTCCATAGGCTAGTCTTTTGTAGCTCTATATGTTTCTCATTCGTGTTTGTTTTGGTTCGTATCGGAGATAGGGATTCTTCTGTCAATTTCATTTTTCTCGATATGTTTGACTTCGAAGTTCTTCTGAGCATGGATTGGTTAGCCACACGTTATGCATTTGTGGACTACCGTAAGATGGCAGTCAGATTTAGTTTTCCGAGTAAGCCAGTTCTTGTTTCCTTTCGGAGAGACAGTAGCGCCACCTTTCCCGGTTTGATTTCTTCTGTTCGCACTAGCCAGCTTTTGAGAAATTGATGTCAGGAATTCTTGGCGCATGTTTGTGATGTTAGAGCCGCAGAGGTCCCGTTGGACCAAGTCCCGATTGGGAGAGAGTTCCAGATGTTTTCCTAATGAGTTGCTTGGTTTGTCGCCAGAACGCGATACCGAGTTCTGTTTTGACTTGATTTCCGGCACGGAGCCTTTTTCTATACAGCCATATCGGATGGACCTGGCGGAGCTTAAAGAACTGAAGGATCAGTTGCAAGATTTATTGGACAAGGGCTTGTTTGTCCGAGTGCGTCACCTTGGGGAGTTCCTGTTCTGTTCGTCAAGAAGAAAGACGGTAGTTGTGTTTGTGCATCGATTTTTTTTGTCAGATTGAATCGGGTTACTGTGCGGAACAGATGTCCCTTACCTCGTACTGAAGATTTTTTCGATGGCTCCAGGGTGCGGGACATTTTTCAAAGATTGACTTACGGTCAGGTTACCATTAGTTGCGGGTTCGAGAGGATGATATTCCGAAGACCGCTTTTCACACGTTACGGACGTTACGAGTCTTGGAGATGCCGTTCGAGCTCACCAATGCCCCAGCAGCGTTTATGGATTTGATGAACCGTGTATTCAGGCCGCTTCTTGATCAGTCTATCATCGTATTCATTAAGGACATCCTAGTATACTTTTAGAGCCGAGTGGATCCTGGGCAGTAATTGAAGACTTTATTGCAGACTTTGAGGGAGCACCAGCTATTCGCTAAATTATCCAAGTGTGTTTTCTGGTTGGATGATTTGACTTCTTGGGTCACGTAGTTACGAGAGATGATTAATATGGAACCGAAAAAGATCGAGGCCGTTCAGCACTGGCCCAGACCTGTATCAGTGACGGAGGTTCGCAGCATTTTGGGTTTGGACAGATACTATTGATATTTCGTATAGGATTTTTCGCATATAGCTGCAACATTGACCGGGTTGACCCGGAAGGGAGGTTCTTTTCTATGGACCGAAGTATGCGAGCAGAGCTTTCAGCAGATGAAGACTCGTTTGATTTTCGGCGCCAGTATTATCTTTGCCTTAAGGATCAGGAGGTTTTGTTGGTTATTGCGATACTACTCGGCAGTTGAAGAAGCATGAGCAGAACTATTCCATGCATGACTTAGAAATAGCTGCGGTGATTTTTACCCTTAAGATTTGGAGACACTACTTATACGGCGATTCATGCCAGATATTCACGGACCACAAGAGTTTAAGGTACATTTCTTCAGCAGCGAGATCTAAATTTGAGACAACACAGATGGATAGAGCTAGTGAAAAATTATGACAGCAAAATTCCTTGTCATCCGGGCAAGGAGAACGATGTGGCAGATGCCTTGAGTCGGAAACCCGGAGGTAGCTTTTCTTGTTTGAGAACAGTTCAGAAACAGTCGACGGCAGATTAGCAGATTCTTTATGACAGCCGAGTGCAGTTCGAGTTACGTCGACCAGGGGACAACTTCTCCGTGTTCGTGCACATCCACCGTTAATTGATCATATCCATGAGGCATAGTCCGATGACATTCGTTTATCAGAGATCTCAGAGCAGGGTCGACAGGGCAGAGATTCAGAGTTCGTGATTGATGATCAGGGAGTACTACGCTTTGGGACTCGATTATGTGCGCCAGATTCCGAGGGATTGTGACGTGAGATCTTAGAGGAGGTGCATCAGTCAGTATGTAGTGTTCATCCGGTTTCCACCAAGATGTATTATGATTTGAGAGAAGTCTACTAGTGTGAAGGGATGATTAGAGATGTCACAGATTTTGTTCGGGATGCTGACTTGTCAGCAAGTCAAGGCCGAGCATCAGAGGCCAGCTAGAGAGCTACAACATTTACCCATTCCAGAGTAGAAATAAGAGCAGATTTTTATGGAATTTATTGTGGATCTACCTAGGACTAGTCGAGAGTATGGCTTTATTTGAGTGATCGTAGGCCGATTGACGGAAGCAGCGCATTTTCTGCTAGTCAAGGACATTTTCGGATTCATTCAGTATGCTCAGATATATGTTAATGAGATGGTGCGACTACATAGAGTTCCGACCAGTATTGTGTCCGACAGAGGCATCCCGTTTACCAGCCGACTATTGTAGAAACATTAAGAGACCTTGGACACAGATTGAGTTTCAGTGCAGTTTTCTATCCGCAGACCGACGGTTAATCAGAGCGGATCATTCAGACTCTTGAGGAAATGCTCCAAGCTTGCGTTCTAGATTTTTGTGGCAGTTGGGATCGCCACTTGCCTTTAATAGAGGTTTCTTATGATAACAGCATCCAGGAGAACGATTCAGATGGCACCCTTTGAGATATTATATAGGAGGAAATGTCGATGACCAGATTGTTGGACAGAGCTCAGTGAGAGCAGTACATTTGGACCACAGATTGTGCAGGAGATGATTGAAAAGATTCAGCTGATTCAGGATAGGATGAGAGCGGCCCAGAGCAGGCGGAAATCTTATGCAGACCGACGTCGGCGCAGACTTGAGTTCGTCGTTATAGATCATGTTTTCTTGAAGGTGTCTCCGATGAAGGACGTGTCGAGATTCAGAAAGAAAAGGAAGGCTTAGTTCCAGATATGTGGGTTCTTTGAGTTTCTCGAGCGTGTCGACGCAGTTGCTTATCGTTTGGCTCTTCCACCCAGCTTTCCAGATATTCACCCCGTGTTCCTTGTATCAATGCTCCGCAAGTACCTTCATGACCCCTCTCACGTGATACAGCATCAGATGATCCAGCTGGAGTGCGATCTTTCTTTCACCCAGCAGCCAATTGTCATTCTAGATCGGCAGGTGAAGGAACTGAGGCCCGAGGTCATACCGTCCGTGTAGGTTCTTTGACGTGGCCCAAACGGCGAAAAAGGTCACGTGTAGTTAAATTTTAAATTCGGGGACCGAATTTCTTTAAAGGGGGAAGATTGTAACACTTTGAAAATTCGTATATGTTAATTTCGTGTTAATTAGCGAAAATACGTGTTTTTCGTAAAAACCTAGTTAATAAATATTTTCCATATAAACATGAATATATCTATTTGATGGTGTGAATATGTGTATAATTGTGTTTTATTAGTTAGCATTTAATTTATTGTTCACTTAATTATCTATTTTACTTATTTATTAATTCCTAAACTATTTCCTTAAAACATGCATGTACACATCTTGTGTAACCCTAAGCTAACAACATGTTGATTCATGCTTTAGCAACCATGGCAACTTAACCATTTTTGCTATGTGTCATACTCATCTTTCTCTCCTCTCTTAGTCCTAGTTTCCTTTCAAAAAAAAGGAAAAGAATTGGAAAATGAAATGGAGAGCATGGTGCATTTAAGAGGTATGGGGGACTTGACTTTTAACACATACACACCCTCACACTCTCTCTCCCCCTCAACTCTCGGCCAAGCCCAGCAGCCCCTCTCCCTTCATCTTCTTCTTCTTCTCTCATTGTTAAGCCCTCATTTCCATCAAAAATCCACAAAATCATCACAAAATCCACCACTAACCCTATTCAAAATCCTATTTTTAGAACCTCCTTTGAGCTTCCTTCAAGTAATCTTCTTATGGTGGCAAGTTTTATCTCGTAGGGTCTCCTTCTACTAATCCTTGAGGTATGAAGTCAAATTCCCTTCATGTTTTACTAATCCTTGTTTTATTTGGTATTAATTAGATGTTTAATTGGTTTTATTGCAAGCTTAGGTTTTTAAAGAAAGGGTTAGAACAAGACTAGGGTTTTAATGGCTATTAGAGTAATCTTGGCTCATATTAAAGTAGTTTAGTGTGGTATAGTCTTGTTAATCCACCTCTTTGCACTAAAAACACCATAATGTGTTAAATTAGTGTCTAATTATGATTTTAGTAATATTAGTGTTCTAATGTGATCTGCTCTTAAGCCCAAAGTTTCTGAGTAAAGTTGCAATTACTGGAGGGTACTCATAGGACTAGTATTACACCGTCGAAGCCCAAGACCCTACTTCCTTCTTGAGGCCGCAATTAAATGGGTTATGGCCGCAAATTGCGGCCAGATGTGTGATTTGGGTGTCGGGGATTTTATAGTAAGTGTCTGCTGTATAGTGTAGTTCTTTGGTTTCTGCAACTTTTTAATTTCACTCGTATCAAAATATGGAACCGTTTTACCTTAAAACCGACATTTTGTCAATGGGCGATATGTACGATTCGAATCTAGTTTGGGGGTTTGCTGTGTGTCACAGACAATCGGGGTGGTTTCAGGCGTTATCATTCATGCTTTGGTGATCCGAGTGCACGCGTTTAGCTTGTGGACGCTAGTTTTCTCGTATGGTCTTGATATCGCGTTTTATAGAATATTAGCCTTATGTGTTGCATTGTATGATTCTAGGATCGGTTGCGGAGACATCGGACGTAGCACGGAAAGGAAAAGCTATGATTGAATCGGACTAGCTAAGGCGTTCCGGTGAGTAGATGTACGCATTTACGGGGGAATCGTCTGGATGGCGCAAGACGCCCGATAGTTAGAATTTCTTTTAGCACTTGCATTTATATGCGTAGTTCCTAATTATTCATCTCGTTGCATCGCATCATCTTATATACTAGTTGCATCGTATCATCTTATATATATATATATATATATATATATATATATATATATATATGATGTCATCTCATAGGACACTTGCACCATTACTATTGGTTTATGCGGCACGGGCACTATTCATGTGAACACACACACACATACACACACACCCCTTGGTAATTACTATGCCACGAACACTATATAACTTGTTTAAATCAGAATATAAAATCATTGCAACATATATGATTTGTAAACCTGTATTTGTATATTCAATTCATCAGGATGGATATGTAGGATTGTTAGTCATATGCATATACCTCATTGCATCATCGTTCATGCATAGTTTTCTAGTCACGCATCGCAGTTCATATTGTTGATAACATAGGCATTCATCATCACCGACATGTATACATATGGTGATTTTCTTGGGGATTTTAGTATTATGAGATTTCTGGATTTTTGGGAAAACCGCAAGAATTTTATAAACCGTTATCATTTTAATAATGCAAGTTGCCGTTTTCTCGTGATTTGATGTATGTGTCGTTCACCATGAGATTTCTCGGTTTCTGAACGGTATCATACACCCGATACGAGGAGGAGGAGGACCCATCTGCGGGTGAATGGTGGACCCGGTGCGGTACCCCGGGGCAAGATAGTCACATATGATGGCGTTGAGCCCGGCAGAGGAGCACTACCGATCGGTTATTTATGACGCAGCGGATATCCGGAGGATACTGACGTAGTCTTGAGATATTGAGATTGTGGGCTAGTCTGGACTGCCGGAGCCCGAGATATTGAGATTATGGGCCAGTCCGGATTGCCAGAGCCCGAGATATTGAGATATTCATATTTGATGTCGATACTTGACACGAATTTCTATTGATTTCATTGATGATACTACAGTTAAATTACAGAAGTTTTAGTAAGATAAGAATACAGATTTTCTCGTACTAAACATATTCAGATCTCGTGTTGTTTATGCATTCATGTTGCATACATACCAGTACATCGCATCACATTAGTGTATGTAGGCTGTGACGAAATTGCGTGCATACTTGCGATAGCCTTATTAGATATTACTTACTACTCACGAGTTGGCAACTCACCCCCATTGTGCCACAGTTTCTTGCAGGTTTGACCCATCAGCGCAGTAGGGGTGGGCGTTCTTCCTCTTTTGGCTTCATATGCTTGATTTGCAGCTTGCTCCTATGTGGGTTGCGAGAATATTTTTATTCCATCATGTATATTATATTGTATCTAGTATACTCCATCTACCCTTGTATCTTTGACTAAACAGTGAGACTCGTGAGACTTGTATTTATGGTTTTTGGTATCGATGCTCACTTGAGCCGACGTGGTTTTTGCTTGTTTCTTGCTTTCAGATACTTATTGTGCACTTTTGATATACATGTTGCATGTGGTTGTGATTCCGTCATGGGCGAAGAGCTAGCTTCCGCTTGGGGATGCCTTATTTCATTTATATGTATTTTCATGTGTTGTGCCCATTTGGGGGCCAGTATTTACAAAAGAGACTCTGCCGAAATTTTTGGGAAAATATGATTTTGTTTTTAAATGTTTAATGCCACTTATTTTGTTAAAACCACGAGCTTTAAAACAAGTTTTTCCTTCACTCTAATTATCAAACGGTTTAGTTTCTGGGTTTTGGCTTACTTAGATTACGTTGCGTCTTAAGACGTTTCATAGTTTAAGTGCCAGTCACGTTCCGTACTTTCGGGTCGTGACAGACTCTGCTAGAGGTTTATCATAGCCAGTGGGAGTAAAGGGAGGTGTGCAAGTAGCTTATGTCTATTTGTAAACTAAAGCGGGCAGAGCGGAGGAGCATCATTTATTTTGATGTGGCAGTCATTGTGTTTGACTTCATGAAAATAATAGATGAACTTAGTAAGAAGGTTATAAGGAGCACTATCCTAGTATATGGATGACATACTCCTGATAGGAAGTGAGGTTCCTATATTACAATTGGTCGAATTATGGCTGTCGCATGTGTTTCTCCATATTGGATATGGATAATATATCAGGTATTCTGGTGACTAGATTTATCTAGATTTAGGAAATGTCTCAATACGGGTACCTGGACATCATTCTAAAGTGGTTTAGAATGGACGACTCCTGGCATGGTGGTTTACATGCAAGTGATGGAGTCACCCTCTCTAAAGAGATATCTTCTAAACCGATGAGGAGAAAAACTCGCTTGAATAACATATCACTTAGGCAATTGAATCAATCATGCGATATCATGTACCATACCAGATATTGCTTTTACACTAGCTGCAATAAGCAGATATTAATCCAATCCTGGAGAAACAAAGGGAAGTAGTTAAGAACATATCAGATGTTCTTAGAATATAGTAATGGCAGCGTCCTATAGGAGGCGGTTACCGGTTTTAGCTTTCCAGGTGACCTGATGACAGAGATGCTGTCAGAGTTTTGAGTTTACACTCTTCCGAGGAGCAGTACATTGGATAGGGGTTCAATAGGTGTTCACACCAGAATATTGCTTTTACTACCGCCCATTCTTATGCTCGTTTGCTTATCGGTAGGTACTCTTGAGCCATGTTTGCTAGTTAATTGCAAGATACTGGTTCTCAGCTCTAAATAGTGAAATTCATGGAAAAATACGACAAATTCCGGATTACTGCCAACCACAGATAAAACACGGGTTTCCGCTCTCTATCCGTATGTTGCCACACACCAGTTTAAGGGACAAAATGGCAAATCAATGTTATTTTCATGCACAAAGCTCAATGTCAACACAAGATCCAACATATCTACGCGGAGCTCGAGAAAATCATGGCAAAAGATCCACATCACATCACCTTTTGTTCTGCTGGAATTCTGGAAATATTGTGAAGAGATTCTGGGAAACAACATATACCACACTGAAGAGTACACAAAACCAGGGAAACCGACAAAAGATGAAGAGCCAATTCCTCTATAGGGCCGCGGTTCCGCGGCATAAGCACGCTTAGGCCGCGGATCCGCAGCCGTATGGTCTCCTCAATAGGAGATCTTTTAGGGGTTGTTTGGTAATTTTATAAGGAAGCAGATTGTTGTCCTAGGTTTCCAGTTCCCTGCCTATAAATTGCCCAGAACTTGCCAAGCCAAGGGATCAATTCTTATACCCACTTTTTGTTAGGATTTAGTTTAGCTTATTTTTCTTCTTCTTCATTCTTTCCTCCATGAAAATTGTAGTGAGAGCTTTTTGAGTGGATGATGAAATGAAGATGAGGGTTATTTTGTATCATTCTTTTGCTTAGCTTCCCCTAGAGATCCTTACTTTCTCTTGATCTTTCAACCTTTCATTGAACTTGAAGGTTTAAGGGTTGGTATTTGATCTCAAGGGTTGTATCATTTTGGAAAGAATAAAGTCTCTTTTATGCTTCATTTTGCCTTGGGTTTTTAGCTCTCTCTTGATCTTGCAACCTCTTAATTGAGCTTACAAGTTTAAGTTTGGGTTATTAATGTTAGTGTATATGCCCTAGAGACTATTACTGTATCATACTAGTATGTATATTACTTGATGGAAGCTTGGGATATTCACAGTTGTATATACAATCTTGCTCGAAATGGTAGTATGCTACTTGGTTTGTCTCTGCTTTAATATGTGCATGTGTTTCTTTTAGCATATCGCTTACATACATATTAGTAGAGCCCTTAGGATCTTTGCTTGATTACCAGCGTTGTGATGGCGCTCACACTCGTGGAGGCTGGGTAATCCATAAGCACATCCTTATACAGGTCCCTAGTCGTTGGACTATCGAGACAGGGCATCGATACTCCGGAGTAGACTAGCGTATGCGCTTCTCATCCCAGCGTGGGAGACGGTCTGTCCCACAGCCGTCAGTACGTCGTACTTGAGATAGTATGCGGGTGCTCGTTAGGTTACGAGTATACTGGACAGGACTCGTCGGGAACTGTTGGTTGGTATTATACCTATCGTCAGTTATCAGTTCCCAGGTGACATGAGTACAGCTGAGTCCGCTGACTTGACACTGTCACTTCGCCTCGAATGTGTTCCCACTGTACTTTGATTACTACCCTACCACGGCTCAAAGGAGTCGTGCAAACAGGTAGGGTGCAGTCCCGAAGCACTTGGAGGCAGTGACGGTTAGACAGGATTCGTCTCTCCCGGTATTGGGGGTTGACATCGCGCTGTGTCTAGGAGAGCTATTACACGAGTAGTCCCTGGCCAGGGCAAGCGAGATATACTGGTAGGTTTCCAGTGTTATCTCATGGTGTTCTGGGCTACACTCCGACACGACTTGTACCGCTATTAGGGGACTGACGTTCACCGCCCCCTAGGCCCGCCATGCGATGTATCAGACGAACAGACCGGACTGTACGGAGACTGTCACATACAGGCTCAGTAGGAGTTCAGATGGGTTCACCTCGTCAGTCTTCTTATCAGCATCTACCTGGGGACCGTTACGTACAGCTAGTGCCGCTTGCGGTCTGTGGTTAAACCCACTGCCAGCGTAGTGTCGAGTCTTTAGAGTCCCACACAGAGAGCTATTCGCCTTTAGGCAAAATGAGTAAAGGTCGCATGGTTTTGGGACAGGGTTCGTTAACATCCGCGCACTTGTGCACGTTTTTTGTCCGGACAGCTTATACTAGCGGGATTTGGTTTAAGCCAGATCCTAGTATATGATTTGGGATTGGTTTTATCTCTTTGTATTCGTGTTCCTCGGATCACGAATGCGGGTGCGTATGCACAGTTGATTGAGACAGAGGAAGAGGACTTTGATTAGGGTTAATGACCATTGTCATTTTATTAACCATAATGCTTATGTGTGTATTATGATTAATTGATATTAGTTTAATATAATTGTGCATGGTTAGGGTTATTGACCATTTGACATTCTTGACTTGTTGACCTAGGTTGACACTTTGACCATCATCATTTCATTTGGAAGATACTCTTTGATCCTTGCAATTTGCACTAAAAATGAAATGATAATGGTCATGTCTTGATTAAGCCATGACAATTATCTCACTAATTATCAATTTACAATAATTCACACATATATGTGAGAATGCTTCATAATTCTCTCATTCTATCATATGCTTTCTCTCTCCTCCTCTTCCTCTCTCTCAAGCTCTCCCCTCTCATGTGTTGAGAAACACTTGAGCTTGAGAAAAACCTCTTCTTGATAATCTTTACTCTCATCTAGGGTTCTAGGATTAGCACTTCTAGCACCTTAGTTACTTCTAGCTTGAAGTTGAAGCCAAAGGTTGAGGCTTTCGGGTGGATCCTTCTTTGACTCGAGAAGGCGACAAGGCGATCTCTTTCTTACACTCCAAGGAGACATAAAGCCCTAGGTACAACCATTCTTCCTTGTAGCTACTTTCTAGTTAGCTTTTAGTTAGTTTTGTTTAGTAAAGATCCCGACTTTGTCTAGTTCATGTTGCTTAGAGTAGTAAAAATCCGTTTTTTATTCCGTTTTCCGCCTCCCCGCAAGCACCGGGATGAGCAACGTGGACTTACAGTGGTATCAGAGCCTAACTAAATATAAACTAGCTAGGTAGTAAAGTGTATGGAAGTTCAATCGGAAAAAATCACAAAACTAAAAACGCAAAACCCTAACTTTCTGTTGAAATTTTTTCTGCTCAAAATAAAATAAATCTTACGTCAAAAATCATCTCAGGGTTTTGTGAAGAAAGCCACCAAAAACGATCCAGTGAATCGTTCAACGCGCCGCAGTTCCGCGGTAATAGCAAGCTATTGCCGCGCAACCGCGGCCGAGTTGACTCGGTTCAGGGTCGAGTTTGGTGCAGTGTTCTTCTGACATGGTTTTGGGATTTTTAAGATGGTTTATTTATGCCCAGGTTTTCCAGAAAAGAAATTTGTTTTTGGGGGCCTATAAATCCGTATTTTTGATCGAACTTCACTACACTTTGACTAATGGGTTATATCTGTGATGTTTATATGTATTGAACGTCGGCTAATCGCTATATGTCGATTAGTGGGGGTTATACATATGTGTGATCTGTGTTTGTTGATGGAATGTGTAGATGAATGCGTTGGATTGTCGCGGGTGAATAGCCGGGGTGGATGTGAGATGAGTGTTTCTTTTTCTTTCATTCATTGTAATATGTAAATTGATGTATTATTATTTGTATGGCCGCACAACCGGGTCGGGGTTGTAGCCGTCATTGTATAATTCTTTTTACTGTTTTTGCTCTTAGGATAGACCCATGGAGGGGGTGCACAAACTACCGGGTATCTCGAAGTGCCGAGTGGCCTACTCACGGTGTTGAGGGAGGTTGTTCTCTTCGGGTACTTGGCGGGTAGTTTGCCGCACCCGTAGGGGTCTTGGGTGGGGTATTTGGCTATTCACCGCGACCGTGTAATCCTCTTTTCGTTGCAGGCTCGAACGGATTGCGGATTCCTAGTATATCCAATGTATTCATCTGTGATCTGTAATGTCTATCATTGCTACATATCTATATACTATAACTATTTAGGCGTTGCTTATGTTTTACAGCCGCGCTAGCCCAGCCCCCGCTCTGTCGTTAGTTAAGTAACCTAACGGGTAATGACGGGGCCCCATGGCGAATGCGAATGGCATAAGCGTACGTCATATTTTGGTTGTTTTCTGCAATGGTAGGATTAAATGATGGGACGCATTAAAAGAACTAATGCAAGAAAATAAACCAAGTAAAAGTCGATTGGAACACTTTGAAAACCACTCGGTTCTTTTCAAAACTAAACCTTTAAACGCAGAGCTTGAACCACTCCTTTTAAAAGCTATCTCGTTCCATCGATTATATCAAGTTCACTACGTTCACGGTTTCGCCAAAACCATTCGTAGCCCTCCGTCATTCCACATGAATGGTCAAAAAATATTCAAGCTATGTATTTTGGCCAAAGTCAAGGCATAGTGATTGGTAGCTATTGGGTATTCATGTGCAGCATAGATAGATGCGTTAGTTTGGGACAGTCGTGCTGCCATTTTGGCCAAAGTCAAGGGTAGGTACGGGTGGGTCCAAATTAACCAGGAGAATGACGGGTAGAACTTGACATGTGACTTATGATATTTTGGCCAAAGTCAAGGTCATAAGAGCATGGGGCAAAAAACCACATCGGGAGTTTCATAAGTACTGAAACTTGCTAGCGCTGCATACCATTTGGAGTGTGATGATTCTGGTAGGATTCCTTCGGTTTTATCACGCGATGATATTTGGATCCCGATCCTACTGTGAGTATATGCTACTCCTCGGGAAAACTCTCACTTAACGATCAATGCTATAAACCTAGTAGGTGTCTAGAAAGGTGTTAGCGGGGCTACGCCCACAGGGAAAAGAGGTTACTTAATTAAGGAACTTCGCGAAAGCGTTGGAAAACCTCCCTCGAAGTACCGACACTGGCCTGGCTGAACGGTTAAGCAAGTATTGTACGGTGAGATTGATCCCGACTAATTCTTTCTTTACGGTTTGAGAAGGGATTCGAGCGACAGTGGGAGCCATCCTGTTTAGACAAACTAAAAACCACTCTAAACTTGCAAGAGCATCATGCTAAAGTGTTTCTTTTCTCTCTCCTATTGCAGCGACCATTCAAGATGACCGGACTTAAGTTATTACTAGATAAAAACATACTGACAGGGCCAAACTACAAAGATTGGCTCAGGAATGTCAAGATGGCAATCACTTACGACAAGTTGGGGTATCTCCTTACCACCAAAGCTCCCCCTGTCCCAGGTCCCAAAACCAGTATCGCGGATAGGGAAATCCGTAAGACCTGGGAAATAGATTGCGCGAAGGCCAAATGCCTCGTACTTGCCTTGATGGACAACGAACATCAGAGGAGGCACGAGAATATGGACCTAGAGTCCATATTTCTTCATACAAAAGAACTGTATGGAGAGCAGTCTCGTATCGCCAGATACGAAGTGTCGAAGAAGTTGTTTTCGGCAAGGTTGGCCGTCGGATCATCGGTAGCGGAACACGTGCTTAAGATGATTGGCTACATAGAGGAGCTCGCGGAACTTGGGACCACGTTGGAGAATGAGCTCTATACGGACTTGATTCTTCAGTCCCTTCCTTCCACTTACGCCCAGTTCATTCTGAACTTCAACTTACAGGAAAAGGAAGTTGAACTTTCAGAGCTCCTCAACATGCTGAGGAGTGCAGAGGGCACCCTACAGAAAGATAGGGAGACATCCACTTTGTTTGTAGGAGGATCTTCCTCTTCTAGGTCCAGGGCAAAAGCCAAGGGCAAGAAGAAGAAAGCCCCCGCCAAACCAAGAGGCGGTGTCAGTAAAATGGATACGAAGGGAAAAAGAAAGGCAACAAAAGTAGCGGGAAAGCTGGTGGGGAAGGAAGAATGCTTCTACTGTCACAAAAGTGGACACTGGAAACAGGATTGCAAGGCTTGGAAGGGCAGAACCCAGGATCTGAAGCAAGTTGCGGCTTCAGCTTCAGGTGTGTATGTTATTGAAAACTGTCTATCAATAAACTCTACATCCTGGGTATTGGATACCGGATCAGAATCTCATATCTGTAATTCTTTGCAGGCAATGAGAAAGCGTAGGTTTTTGAAAGCAGGTGACATGACCCTCAGAGTTGCAAAAGGAGCTAGCATGGATGCTAAGGCCGTGGGGGACTATCACCTGGGATTGTCAGATGGACACTTTTTAGTTTTGCGTAGTTGTTATTTTGTACCAAATGCAACCTGTAATATCATTTCTGTATCTTTATTATCTAAAGAAGGTTATGAATTTGCATTTGTAAGTAATGTAGTGAACATTCACCTTAATCAAGTTTTGATTGGGTCAGGTATATTAAACAACGGTATATACGTATTGAACCAACCACAGATTTTCAATGTCCAGAATACACACAAAAGAAAGTCTCCAGAAATTAATAAAACTTTCTTATGGCATTGTAGACTGGGTCACATCAATGAGAGAAAGTTGACAAAGTTACATACAGAAGGATATTTGGATTCGTTCGAATATCAATCGCATGCAACTTGTTAATCCTGTCTCAAAGGAAAGATGACAAAGACTCCGTTCACTGGACACGGAGTAAGAGCGAGCGAGCTCTTGGGACTCGTACACAGCGACGTGTGCGGTCCAATGTCTACGCATGCACGAAGCGGTTATTCTTACTTCATTACTTTTACGGATGACTTTTCAAAGTACGGTTATGTCTTCTTAATGAAACATAAATCCGAGGCTTTTGAAAAATTCCAGGAATATAAGAATGAAGTAGAAAAACAAACAGGCAAAAGTATCAAGGCACTAAGATCTGATCGAGGTGGTGAATACTTGAGTGCCGAGTTCCTGGGTTACTTAAAAGAGAATGGAATTCTCTCTCAGCTTACTCCTCCATACACTCCGCAACATAACGGTGTATCGGAGAGACGGAACCGAACCCTATTGGATATGGTACGGTCCATGATGAGTAACGCTGAGTTACCGCGATCGTTCTGGGGATATGCGCTAGAATCAGCTGCATACCTTTTGAACCGAGTTCCTACTAAGACTGTGCCTACTACACCATATCAGATGTGGTGTGGGAAGAGACCCTATCTTAATCACATTAAGACATGGGGATGTCCAGCTTTTGTCAAAAAGTAGCATGCGGACAAGCTCGAGGCACGCTCAGTACAGTGCAAGTTTATGGGATATCCAAAGAACTCCAAGGGATATTTCTTCTATTGCGAAGAGGAACAAAAGGTTTTTGTTTCTCGCCATGCCCACTTTCTAGAACACCAGTTCATAGAAAAAGAAATAAGTGGGAGCGCAATAGAACTGGAAGAAATTCCAGAACCACGAACTATTACTAAAAGCTTAGTAGAACCAGAGGGTTCGAAAGATCAGGACATTCCCACGCCACTCCGTAGGAGTAGTAGGAAGTCTCATCCGCCCGAGAGATACTACAGTTTTCTCATTGACGGGGATAGAGAGGATTGCATCATAGATTGTGATGAGCCTACTAGCTTCCAGCAAACCATTCAGAGCGTCGACTCGGTAAAATGGCTGGATGCAATGCGGACCGAAATGGAGTCCATGTACACCAACAAAGTATGGACGTTGGACATTGCTCCAGATGGGGTAAAACCCGTAGGATGCAAGTGGATCTTCAAAAGGAAGATTGGTGTAGATGGACAGGTTGAGACCTATAAAGCTAGACTGGTTGCAAAGGGTTTTCGTCAGCGACCTGGTTTGGACTATGACGAAACTTTTTCTCCAGTAGCTATGCTGAAATCCATTCGGATCCTTCTTGCCATTGCTGCCTTCCACGATTATGAGATTTGGCAGATGGACGTAAAAACCGCTTTTCTAAATGGACATTTAGAGGAGTGTGTCTATATGGACCAGCCAGAGGGTTTCATTCAGAATGGGAGCAGCGGAAAGGTGTGCAAGTTGCTTAAGTCCATTTATGGACTAAAGCAGGCATCGCGGAGTTGGAACATCTATTTTGATGAGACGGTCAAGGAATTTGGCTTTATCAAAAATCCAGATGAACCATGCATCTATTGTAAATTTGTAGCGAGAACTGTAGTATTCCTCGTTTTATACGTGGATGACATTCTCTTAATAGGAAATGACATTCCTATGCTACAATCTGTCAAGGGGTTCTTGTCACACAGGTTCTCCATGAAAGACCTGGGTGATGCCTCATACATTCTGGGGATCCGGATCTACCGTGACAGATCCAAGAGGATTTTAGGACTTTCACAGTCCAGGTACATCGACACCATACTAAAAAGATTCAGTATGGAAGATTCCAAGCGCGGTAATCTACCGGCTTGTCACGGGATCACCCTCTCCAAAGAGATGTCTCCCAAGACTGATTTGGAGAGGGATCGCATGTCTATTATACCCTACGCTTCTGCGGTAGGCTCTATAATGTATGCGATGTTGTGTACCAGACCAGATGTGGCTTATGCACTGAGTGTGGTAAGCAGGTATCAGTCAAACCCTGGGGAGAAACATTGGATAGCGGTAAAGAACATTCTCAAGTACCTGAGAAGGACTAAGGAGATGTTCTTGGTGTATGGCGGAAAAGACCTCCAGATTGAGGCCTTTGCTGACTCCAGCTTCCAAAGTGACAAGGATGATTCCAAGTCCATGTCGGGTTTTGTCTTTACCCTCAATGGAGGGGCGGTGTGTTGGAAGAGCTCCAAACAGGAAACCGTTGCTGACCCGACTATGGAAGCGGAATACATCGCTGCATCTGATGCCGCAAAAGAAGCTGTCTAGATGAGGAAGTTCTTGAAAGAACTTCAGGTGGTTCCGTCCATTGTTGATCCTATACCTCTGTATTGTGACAACAACGGGGCTATAGCTTTAGCGAAGGAACCCAGGTCCCATCAGAAATCCAGACACATCTTGAGGCGGTATTACCTGATCAGGGAGATCGTGGATCGCCAGGAGATCGAGGTTCGGAGGGTTGCTTCAGAAGATAACACTGCAGATCCATTCACGAAGGCCTTACGCCAGACTCAGTTCGAGCGGCTGATCGAGATGATAGGTCTTCGATACGCCAGTACATGGCCTTAGTGCAAGTGGGAGATTGTTAGTGTATATGCCCTAGAGGCCATTACTGTATCATACTAGTATGTATATTACTTGATGGAAGCTTGGGATATTCACAGTTGTATATACAATCTTGCTTGAAATGGTAGTATGCTACTTGGTTTGTCTCTGCTTTAATATGTGCATGTGTTTCTTTTAGCATATCGCTTACATACATATTAGTAGAGCCCTTAGGATCTTTGCTTGATTACCAGCGTTGTGATGGCGCTCACACTCGTGGGGGCTGGGTAATCCATAAGCACATCCTTATACAGGTCCCTAGTCGTTGGACTATCGAGACAGGGCATCGATACTCCGGAGTAGACTAGCGTATGCGCTTCTCATCCCAGCGTGGGAGACGGTCTGTCCCACAGCCGTCAGTACGTCGTACTTGAGATAGTATGCGGGTGCTCGTTAGGTTACGAGTACACTGGACAGGACTCGTCGGGAACTGTTGGTTGGTATTATACTTATCGTCAGTTATCAGTTCCTAGGTGACATGAGTACAGCTTAGTCCGCTGACTTGACACTGTCACTTCGCTTCGAGTGTGTTCCCATTGTACTTTGATTACTACCCTACCACGGCTCAAAGGAGTCGTGCAAACAGGTAGGGTGCAATCCCGAAGCACTTGGAGGCAGTGACGGTTAGACAGGATTCGTCTCTCCCGGTATTGGGGGTTGACATCGCGCTGTGTCTAGGAGAGTCATTACACGAGTAGTCCCTGGCCAGGGCAAGCGAGATATACTGGTAGGTTTCCAGTGTTATCTCAGGGTGTTCTGGGCTACACTCCGACACGACTTGTACCTCTATTAGGGGACTGACGTTCACCGCCCCCCTAGGCCTGCCATGCGATGTATCAGACGAACAGACCGGACTGTACGGAGACTGTCACATACAGGCTCAGTAGGAGTTCAGATGGGTTCACCTCGTCAGTCTTCTTATCGGCATCTACCTGGAGACCGTTACGTACAGCTAGTGCCGCTTGCGGTCTGTGGTTAAACTCACTGCCAGCGTAGTGTCGAGTCTTTAGAATCCCACACAGAGAGCTATTCGCCTTTAGGCAAAATGAGCAGAGGTCGCATGGTTTTGCGACAGGGTTCGTTCACATCCGCGCACTTGTGCACGTTTGTTGTCCGGACAGCTTATACTAGCGGGTTTTGGTTTAAGCCAGATCCTAGTATATGATTTGGGATTGGTTTTATCTCTTTGTATTCGTGTTCCTCGGATCACGAATGCGGGTGCGTATGCACAGTTGATTGAGACAGAGGAAGAGGACTTTGATTAGGGTTAATGACCATTGTCATTTTATTAACCCTAATGCTTATGTGTGTATTATGATTAATTGATATTAGTTTAATATAATTGTGCATGGTTAGGGTTATTGACCATTTGACATTCTTGACTTATTGACCTAGGTTGACACTTTGACCATCATCATTTCATTTGGAAGATGCTCTTTGATCCTTGCAATTTGCATTAAAAATGAAATGATAATGGTCATGTCTTGATTAAACCATGACAATTATCTCACTAATTATCAATTTACAATAATTCACACATATATGTGAGAATGCTTCATAATTCTCTCATTCTATCATATGCTTTCTCTCTCCTCCTCTTCCTCTCTCTCAAGCTCTCCCCTCTCATGTGTTGAGAAACACTTGAGCTTGAGAAAAACCCCTTCTTGATAATCTTTACTCTCATCTAGGGTTCTAGGATTAGCACTTCTAGCACCTTAGTTACTTCTAGCTTGAAGTTGAAGCCAAAGGTTGAGGCTTTCGGGTGGATCCTTCTTCGACTCGAGAAGGCGACAAGGCGATCTCTTTCTTACACTCCAAGGAGACATAAAGCCCTAGGTATAACCATTCTTCCTTGTAGCTACTTTCTAGTTAGCTTTTAGTTAGTTTTGTTTAGTAAAGATCCCGACTTTGTCTAGTCCATGTTGCCTAGAGTAGTAAAAATCCGATTTTTATTCCGTTTTCCGCCTCCCCGCAAGCACCGGGGTGGGCAACGTGGACTTACAATTAAACCCATGGTGTGTAACTTGTTCGATGGTTCCTAGTTTCATTTCTTTCTCATTTACTTTCTTGCACTTTAATACTTGCTTTACTTTCATGCACTTAAATTCCATGCACTTTTAATTACTTGCTTGTAATCTTTTCTTTGTTTATCTTTTCTTTTGCTCTTTTTGGTTCGTTGTAATATGTTGTTGTTAAGAATAAATACAATATTGTAAGTTAAGGTTTCATTCCTTATTTCCTTTTCCCGTTATTTTCCTTTGAACTCCGTCCAAACGTTACGCAAGCGCTCCGTTAGGCACCCTACCATACCAAGGTAACGGTGATTCCTAACGGCGACCGGTTGCGTTCGGTTTGGCCGGAGGCGAAAGCAAGAGACAAGAACGGAAGGACAAGAGTCAATAAGCCAGATTCCACGAATATTGTGCTTAAATCCCCTAATCCACGTTGTTGCCGATTGCTCTACCTTCAATTAGTCAAGACTCAGCTCAAAGGTTTTGAGTGCGGATTTCCTTAGCTTACACTTTCGTATCTTTTTCTTAACAACTTTATACTTGCATATAACACTTAGGATAGAACTGAACAAACGTATACAAATTCTTCATTGACTCGTCTAAAACTCGAACGGACATACAACCATCTCCCTGTGGATCGACCCGTGCTCAACCGGCTAGCTGCATAGCGACACCGTCCTGATCGCGGTTATAACTTTAGAACTTTGAACATCCGACACGCCAAAAGCGTGCGATCAAATGGCGCCGTTGCCGGGGAGACGGTAACTTATTTTCTTTCTTGTTATTCGGGTTAATATTCTTTTTGTATATATATATAAAAAAAAATCTTTTTGTTATTTTTGATAATTTTTGTGAGCAAGTGTGCAGGCTAATCTGGAGCAAGTACAGTAATCCAAAAAGAAAACAGAGGTTTTTATTTTGGAGAAGAGAAGAAGTGGAGTTCGTTGACCAAAGAAAAATCCCCAAGTCAACATTTTGACCGTGGAACCGCGGTCAAAAGGTGCCTTGTGCGTCGGTTCCGCGGTCCCATTGAGGCCTCCGTGCCCAATTTTTTCTCCACCCCTTTTTCTTTTCTTTTATCTTCTCTGTAAATTCCACTATACTGTATTTTCTGCAGATTTTTGCGGATTTGCGAACTGTAATTGTGGGGAGCAAAGTGTACGTTCAAGGTTAAGGTGATTACGAAGTACAGTGCCAAAGATCCAGGAAGTTTGACCCGTGCAAGCGAACTTTTCAAGCTTACCGGAATTGATTCAACGGGGGTTTCCTAACCCAAAAACTTAACGGTACGTATTTCTTAAACACCTTCTTCTCAAATCCGACGCATCCAATATACTATTCTTTGCAGGATTCTTTGCAAGTTCGCTAGCAAACGCTAAAAATTGACTAACCCGTATTTGTTGCAGTGCCGTGCTTAAACTAAAAAACGATTGTTTGATTCCTTATAGAATTTTTATTAAATTGCGCATTGCATACATTAATACGGACTTAAGAGCAAGCGAACCCCATAACATACGGTAAAGGATTTCATCACCTTTTCCGTGGCCCACAAATCACGAACTTGAGCATAACGTTTACCCGCACAAACTTTAAAAGAAACTAGACTTTAAGCCTTAAGGACTTCGCGCTCACTAAGAGAAGTTAACTGTATTTAGAATCTCGCTTAACGGTATACTGTTTACGGGGTGTCTAGGAAAGTGTTAACGGCGAAACCGCCAAAAGAGAAAGGGTTATTTAATTAAGGACCTTCGCGAAAGCATCGGAAAACCTCCCCTTATCTCTGCACTTACCTGGCCTCGTGATCAGTATATCTTAAGCCAGTTTCTCGACACAGTTTTACTTCGACAATCAAGTTCTGGAGCAGGTCTAGTTGACCTAGGTGAAACCTAGAACGATTAGGTGTGTGGTATTTTTGTGTCGTGATTGTTTTTGTCCAGATTCTTTTTGTGTGTATATTTCATTCTTTTGTTAATAACTAAAAAAAATCATCACCTTCTTTTTCCCCTCCTTTTCTCTCTGCCTTTCTTTCTTTCTCTCTTCATATCATGGGTACCCCACCTCGTAAAACTCTTGCCGAACTTTGGTACCCACAACCAGACATTACTTCTTACGGTTCTTGCTTTGGCCGAACGTCGAACGATCCCTCCATGCCCAAAATCTCTTTGAAAGATCGGATAGACGCGTCTAGGACAAACACTTGCCCTCCGCAATCCACTTTGTATCAACCTTTTCAACCTCCCCCACCCTCTTATATTGATACCCCTTTTGCAAGTCGTCTTTTGTCCATCGCTGAACATATTGAACAATCCTGTAGCTGATCTTTCACTCCTTTCACCACTACAGATTCTTGGGATCAACAATTCCATTCACCTTCTTATCCAAATGTTGATCCTGTTCCTATCCAGCCATTCAATTCCTACCAGTCCTACCCGACTTTTGCACCTTCCCTAGATATTGCTTCTGAACCGCCATTTGGGAATTTTCAGTATCCAAACAACTTTGAATCTTTTACCGAAACCCCTTCACAACCCATGTCTAGTCTGGAACAGTCATTGGAAGACTTTAGGGTAGCGTCGTACCAACAGATGATGGATTTGAATGCGTCCATAGCCGCCCTCATACAACCTAGTGACCCGATAGCTAGTTTTCAACTAGCTCCAAATTTTCCAATGTATGAAGAGGCGGTAGGACAAGTTGAGAATTTGAGCGGAGAGAGTGAGCTGTACACCCTTCCAAATCAGACCTACCCGTTTCAATTTGAATCCCACAACTCCAGTTTTGAATGTCTATCTAGTGTTCCCAACGATTCACCGATTGAAGATAGAATGATTAATGAGTTGTGCGACTTTGTAGTGTTTGATTTACCTGATTGTGAAGGGTCCCTTCCAAGTGAAACCAATCCTAAACATTTTGACCTCTACACCTCCACTTTAGAACCTGAATTGATTGATATCCATGCCTTTGTTGAGGTGTCTGAGAATATAGATTTTCACTTGATTGAGGATATTGACGCTGGGAATATTTTGGATGATGAACCCGTATATTTGGCTAAGTTTTTCTCTCCAATTCATCATCCCGAGTCATTAAATGTTGTTCCCGAACCCCATATGCGTCTGGATTTTGAAGATAAATGCATGGGTATGCTGAATTTTGAGGAAAATTTTGAGGATGGTTTTGAGGATGAACCAGTTTTGCTTGATGAGTCGGATTTCCCAATTCATCATATCCCTCTCATTGACTGTGTACACCCTCCTGAACCCTTAATTGATACCCATCTTCAATCACTTCCCCCCATCCTTTCCATCGTTCCGACATTGCAAGAAACCGTATCATTTTCACTTCTTGTGTCTGGTTTACCAAGTTCGGCTTACCCCTGGTTTCTCACGAATCTTGAGGGATTTGACCCCATTTCTCGCCATATGATAGAATAGTACAATCCATCTTTTCACATCGATCATTACAGATTGTACTAATTTATTCAATCCATTTCCACCCTCAAGTTCGTATTCCACTTCTTTCTCCCTTCCGCCATTCTTCTTCTTATATACCGAGACCGTATACCACTTCTATCTCCATACGGTCTCGCGTATTCTCCATTTCTTACCACTCCGCATTCTTTCACCAACCAGCACATTATAGAGATAAAAACTTTGAATGGTTGGTACTAATTTTTGGCCTGTGTAAGGCCTTGTATAGCTTGATACTGTTCTTTCCCCCCTGATCCTGAACTTCAATGCTTAACAGTGGAAACACCGTTTTACTTAAGTTTGGGGGGAACCTTATTTGTATATATTTTTTTGTTTTCCTTTTTGTTTTGTATAAAATTTTCTTTTGGAGAGCGCCGGCAATTTTGACCCTCTTGGTGTCGCCTGACAGTGAGGGCACTGTCAAGTTTAAGTTTGGGGGTGTACTCGGTAAGCTTTCTTCCTTCGCATTCATTTGTATATTCTGCATTTGCATACCTTACTAAAAACCCATAAAAATCAAAAAATTTCCAAAAAATATAAAAACTTTGTCGTCAAGTTAGCTAATAGGGTAACTTAGATTTTTAGTCTATAAGTTTAGTTAATATGTTAGAAATAACTAAATTCTAGGCTTAGGAATTGAAAATCCTAAAAATAACCCTCATTCTGTCTAAGTTTGGTGAGTATACGTCCTTACAGTTTTTTTTTGAGAAATAGGTAATCTTGAGTTCAGTTCTTGAGTTAAGTCAAGATGAACGGAAAGTATTGAAGCTTTACTGGAGGATAAGTCTGAAAAATAGTTTCTATTCTTGAGTTCAAATTCAGAAAGTATATACCCTACAACTGCACTTACACGCACCTTGAAACTTAGGATAGTAGAGGATACCTAGAAATACTCTTGCCTGAAAACCTAGTATGAAAGAAAAAACCGTATTTAAAGCTAAACACCAAAAGAGCATTATTGAAAAATATATCCGGTCTTGAAAAAGAAAAAGAAAAAATAAAAATAAAAATAGAATAAAGTCAAGACCTGGAAACTGCTATTTACGCTTTAAGTTCACACATTCAGTAATCGGCCGTTAGTGCCTCAAGAAGCATTAATAGTCGCATGAAAAGTGTGTGAGCAACACCGTCCATCATTTAATGAAAAGAAGTAGTATTAGGTATTAGGGAAAGGGTATTATAGCTTGAATTGAATTCTTGAGTGTAGGGGTGCAAATATACACACACGTAGGGGTATACAATCGATGTTTGGATAAGAGATAGAAATAAAGAATAAGACTTATGTTTTCTGTAAAGTTGATAAAAATCCCTGATTTGAGACCGCACTTTAGAAGGAAAACTCAGGAGATACCGAGATCTTTCTAAACTTTTTTGGAACGTATATAATCTAGGGTTAAATAGAAAGGAGGTGTGAAGTATTAGGGTTGGATATTTCTAACTTAGGATGATAGAATTTTTAACCTAAATACTAAATTGTAGGAGTAGAATCGATATTAACTTATGAAACTAACTTGACGGGATTTTATGGGTAGTATCCGCTGAAAACCCTCAGGAGACAACACTCCTCCTACTAGGGACACCTAGAGGTTTAACGGCTTGTTGCACGAGCTCAGTGCAATCGCGTTCCCTGCGAAAGTGAGGTTAGGACTTTTTTGTGAATAATTGGTTTTTGCTCGGGACGAGCAAAAGTTAAGTTTGGGGGTATTTGTTCACACCAGAATATTGCTTTTACTACCGCCCATTCTTATACTCGTTTGCTTATCGGTAGGTACTCTTGAGCCGTGTTTGCTAGTTAATTGCAGGATACTGGTTCTCAGCTCTAAACAGTGAAATTCATGGAAAAGTACGACAAATTCCGGATTACTGCCAACCACAGATAAAACACGGGTTTCCGCTCTCTATCCGTATGTTGCCACACACCAGTTTAAGGGACAAAATGGCAAATCAATGTCATTTTCATGCACAAAGCTCAATGTCAACACAAGATCCAATATATCTACGCGGAGCTCGAGGAAATCATGGCAAAAGATCCACATCACATCACCTTTTGTTCTGCTGGAATTCTGGAAATATTGTGAAGAGATTCTGGGAAACAACATATACCACACTGAAGAGTACACAAAACCAGGGAAACCGACAAAAGATGAAGAGTCAATTCCTCTATAGGGCCGCGGTTCCACGGCATAAGCAAGCTTAGGCCGCGGATCCGCGGCCGTATGGTCTCCTCAGTAGGAGATCTTTTAGGGGCTGTTTGGTAATTTTATAAGGAGGCAGATTGTTGCCTTAGGTTTCCAGTTCCCTGCCTATAAATTGCCCAGAACTTGCCAAGCCAAGGGATCAATTCTTATGCCCACTTTTTGTTAGGATTTAGTTTAGCTTCTTCTTCTTCTTCTTCATTCTTTCCTCCATGAAAATTGTAGTGAGAGCTTTTTGAGTGGATGATGAAATGAAGATGAGGGTTATTTTTTATCATTCTTTTGCTTAGCTTCCCCTTGAGATCCTTGCTTTCTCTTGATCTTTCAACCTCTTCATTGAGCTTGAAGGTTTAAGGGTTGGTATTTGATCTCAAGGGTTGTATCATTTTGGAAAGAATAAAGTCTCTTTTGTGCTTCATTTTGCCTTGGGTTTTTAGCTCTCTCTTGATCTTGCAACCTCTTAATTGAGCTTGCAAGTTTAAGTTTGGGTTATTAAACCCATGGTGTGTAACTTGTTCCATGGTTCCTAGTTTCATTTCTTGCTCATTTACTTTCTTGCACTTTAATACTTGCTTTACTTTCATGCACTTAAATTCCATGCACTTTTAATTACTTGCTTGTAATCTTTTCTTTGTTTATCTTTTCTTTTGCTCTTTTTGGTTCGTTGTAATATGTTGTTGTTAAGAATAAATACAATATTGTAAGTTAAGGTTTCATTCCTCATTTCCTTTTCCCGTTATTTTCCTTTGAACTCCGCCCAAACGTTACGTAAGCGCTCCGTTAGGCACCCTACCCTACCAAGGTAACGGTGATTCCTAACGGCGACCGGTTGCGTTCGGTTTGGCCGGAGGCGAAAGCAAGAGACAAGAACGGAAGGACAAGAGTTAATAAGCCGGATTTCACGAATACCGTGGTTAAATCCCCTAATCCACGTTGTTGCCGATTGCTCTAGCTTCAATTGGTCAAGACTCGGCTCAAAGGTTTTGAGTGCGGATTTCCTTAGCTTACACTTTCGTATCTTTTTCTTAACAACTTTATACTTACATATAACACTTAGAATAGAACTGAACAAACGTATACAAATTCTTCATTGACTCGTCTAAAACTCGAACGGACATACAACCATCTCCCTGTGGATCGACCCGTGCTCAACCGGCTAGCTGCATAGCGACACCGTCCTGATCGCGGTTATAACTTTAGAACTTTGAACATCCGACACGCCAAAAGCGTGCGATCAATAGGGATACTGAGGTAGGCATGGTGCGGGATGCTGATTATGACTCAACGGAAGTTACAACCCAAAAAGTTTGTTGGATAAATTTGTTCATTTATGAACTTGGTCTCATCAAGTATCCAGATAAATTCTTGAGACGGGGTATCGTTCAGTTTGAGAGATTGTTGATCTCCATGAATTTGAGATATAGATATATGAAATTGGAACATTGTAGAGGATCCACTCACTGAGACTATTTCTCGAACACGGAAGTTTCTCAAACGAGTTTTGCGAAACCGATTAGTAGAGAGGTTGAGTATTCGGTAGCACACAAGCTGTGGGTATGCGATACCGTAATAAATAGCCTTAAGTGCAAGTGAGAGATTGTTGAATATAGTGCCCTCAAGGCAATTATTATTGTAATTGCGGGTAGGCGATTATGATCATTAAAGAAGGACCTATACAGATAGAACAATCTTACTCGAGATGATAGTATACTATCCAGTTTGTTTTTATCATTATGTGTATATGTTTTACTTGTTATTACGTGTCGCTAATATATAATGATAAAACCTTTAGGATTCTTTCTTGACTACAAGCATTATGATGACGATCATATACGTAAAAGTTAGGTAGTACATAAGCACCTCATTAAATGTCCCTATTCGAGAGAATTTGAGTCCGGGCATCGATATTCCGGGGTAGACTAGTGTATACGTTTCTAGACCCCGACGAGGGGCGGTAGTCGATTTCACAAGCCATTGGTGTTTTGTCACCTAAGATAGTATACAGGTGCTCGCTGAAGGTGAGGGACGAACTCGTCGAGAACTTCTAAATGGTATTATACCTATCGTCAGATAGCAGCTCTCTAGTGACATGAGTAAATGTTAGTATTTTGACATGAGAACGTCATTTGTCTCGTGTGAATTCTCACTGTAGTTAGATTACTACTCTACTATGGCTCAAAGGAGTCGTGCAAACAGGTTTTAGTTGGGTACAGTCTCGAACCACATAGAGATAGTGAGCGATTGTCAGGAATTCGTCTCTCCTAGTATTAGGAGTCGATATCGTGCCGTGTTCGGTTGTCCATCACCATAAATCCATAGCCACTGTGGATGAGATTTACTAATAGGAGTTCAGTAATTTCTCGGTTGGTGATGAGCTTGACTCCGACATAACTTATTGGGTTATTAGGGGTTTGATATTATCCACCCTCTAGACCCAGTATGCGATACTCTTAGACGAAGAGACCGGACTGTATAGAGATTGTCATATTCAGGCTCGGTAGGATACGGACGGACTTGATTGTCAACCTCCATTTCGGCATATTCCTGGGTAGCCATTACGTACAGCTAGTGCTGCTGATGTGCTTGTAGTTATGAGTTTATCTAGTAACTCACTGCCAGCGTATTATCAAGTCTTTAGAGTCCCATACAGAGGGTTTTTCCGGTTCATGCGATATGATGTAGAAGGCGTATGTTGGTACGTGCATGGGTCCGATTAAATACGTGTACTAGCTACACGGAGTTTAATTGGACGGTCGATAATACTACCTGGCTTAGGATTAAGCCAGATTATTAAATCAAGTATTGATTTAATAATTTACATATATATATATTTAATATATATTCTAGTACTATCTTCACTATTCATTTTCTCTCTAGGCTATTCGTATTTTTATACGGATACGCGTATATGTATTTCGATACGTATACTAGGTTGTATTCCGTATTTATACGGAATACTTCTAGAAGGAGGACACCTCATTATTTGATTTTCTTTTTAGAAAATCAATAGGAAATGAGGTGGAGGGTGAAATGGCTTTGGGTATGGTTAAGGGTGTGTAGAGAGGGATGGGCTTCAATTGTTTATTAAAAAATTGTTGTGACATATTTTTCTTATGGTTGACAAATAATATGAAGCTATTCTTCTCTCATTCATTTCGTACATGCACACTCTCTCTCCTCTCTTCTCCTTCTATCTTGAGGTTTTCCTCTTTTGAGTTATTAAAAGATAGAAAATAAAAGTGGAAAATTCCTATATCCCCACACTCCATTTCTAACAAGTTTGGAGTGTCGGTTGCTTCACTATGTAAAGATGGAGCTTGGATTGGTTTCCCTCGGGTGGATCATCTTCGGTAAGGACGGTCGTCTTTCAAGCGTGTTCCCGACGGCCTACGAGGAGCTTGGAGGGGTCTTCCATGATTAGGTGGACATGCGACAAATGATGTATTTTCTATAATCTTATATGTTATTTTCTAGTTTTGGTGTTTGGAACGGATTCTAGGTTACGGTTTTCTCGCGCTCATAAGATTTTTTTGTTCGCGTTTTCCGCTTCCGCTGTGCATTAGCCGCGAGTGCTGGGAATCCTAGCATATCTCGTAAGAGATCTTCTCTTGTCCAAGCTCCCAGTGTAATCCGCATCTGTGTATCTTTGCAACTGGCTCAATTTATATTCTGTCTTGTGAAAGAGTAAACTGAGGTTTTTAGATCCTTTTAGAAATCGAAGTATCTACTTTACCGCTTCCAATGAAGCTTCCTTGGATTTGATATGTACCGGCAAACCGGACTTACCGCATATGATATGTCTGGACGTATGCAAACCATAGTGTATATTAGTGATCACACCGCACTTGCATATAATACTCGAGACATCATTCCTTCTCCTCTGCTGATTTGAAACACTCCTTGGAAGATAGTTTGAAATGACCGACGATAGGGGTGCTCCCCTGGCTTGAGTCCTTCATGTTGAATCTCTCCAATTCCTTCTCAATATACCTGACTTGGGATAGCCACAGCTTTCCAGACTTTCTGTCTCGAATAATCTCAATCCCAAGAATCTTCTTTGCTTCGCTTAAATCCTTCATGTTAAATTCTGCGCTCAATGAAGCTTTGAGTGTCTTTATTTCCGCCATACTTTTCGCAGCAATCAACATGTCATCGACATATAGGAGTAGATATATCAACGATCCATCCTTAAGCCCTTCGACTACACGCGGTTGTCATACTCATATCGAGAGTAGTTCGTCTTCCTCATGAAAGAATCGAAACACTTTTACCACTGTATGGAAGACTGCTTCAACCCATATAAAGACCGCTTCAACCCATATAAAGACCGCTTGAGCTCACATACATGATCCTCCTTTCCGAGCTCTATAAATCCTTCAGGTTGCTTCATGAAAATCTTTTCCAACTCACCATGCAGAAAAACCGTTTCCACATCCATTTGCTCCAACTCTAAATCTTGAATAGTTACCTTCGCCAACAATACTTGAATAGACGTATGCTTGACTACCGGCGAGAAAATCTCGTTGTAGTCAACCCCTTTTTTCTGAGCAAAACCCTTCGCAACTAAACGTGCCTTATATTGCTCGTTTTCCTTTTTTCTGAATATCCACTTACAGCCAATAATCCTTTTTCCTTTCGGTAGCTCTGTCAATCTCTGTGTACCGTTTTTTCGAAGTGACTCCATCTCCTCTATCATCGATACAATCCATACCCTCTTGTCCAATGGCCTCCTGATAAAAGCTGGGATCTCCACTTTCAATGACTAAAGCGTATGCGAGCATATCTTCAAAATCATACCTGATTGGTGCCTTATGAGTACGTGTTGATCTCCTTAATGCCATTGCATGTGTGTCCTCTTTGGGTTGGTCCTTATCTTCCGTCTCCGTAATCTGCCCGTCCACCTCCGCATCAATAGGTTGAAATTGTATTTCAGTGTCCGTATACTTATGAGCACCAGAAAACTCCACCTTCATTGGATCATTATCACTTGATGCTCCATCTTCCTTCCTTATTATCTCCTGCCACGTCCTTCAACATGGAATTCTCATCAAAGATCACATCTCGGCTGGTAAACGTCATTTTGTTTTCGAGATCGCATAACTTGTAGCCTTTAACACCAAGTTTGAATCCTAAGAAAATGCATTCTTTTGACTTTGACTCCGGTTTGGTCATATCTTTCTGATTCACGAGCGAGTAGGCTGGGCACCTAAGCACTCATAGACTGGCTCTCTTCTCTATACTTCTTTTTCGATCTTAAGATTTATGGCTGTTGATGAAGACCTATTGACCAAATAGCACGCATGACTCACCGTCTCTGCCCAAATGTCCTCCGAAATTCCAGATTGCAATCGCATACTTTTGGCTCTCTCCAGTGGTATCCTGTTCATGTGCTCCGCTACCCCACTCTGCTCTGGATGTTCTGCAACAGTCCATTGCCGCTGTATGCCATGTTCTTTACAGAAATCCTGAAATTCTTTCAAGGTGTATTCACCTCCATTGTTTGTCTGCAAATATTTCACCGATCGCCCATTTTGCTTCTCTACGGCCGCTTTCTACTCCTTAAAACTGGCAAACACATCTGATTTGTGTTTGAGGAAGTAGACCCAGATCTTCCGTGAAAACCATCAATGAAGGTAACATTATACATGGCACCTCCCTTTGATGCAACCAGTGATGGCCCCCATACGTCTGAGTGAATGTAATCGAGGAGTCCTTCGATTTTGTGCACGGCTTGCTTGAAGCCGACCGTATGTTACTTCCCCATCGTACAAAATTTGCAAAAAACTAAGTTGCATGAGATAATACCTTTTAGCAACTTCCCTCTATGCAACTCACGAAACCCCCTCACTTATGTGGCCTAGACACATATGCCACAGCTTTGCTGTATTCTATACCCGTTTCACCGTAGCTACAGCCACACCGCCAGTCACCATGCTGCTGTCCAAACGATACAAGTTCTTTAATCATTGTCCCTTCATGACCAGTAGAGCACCTTTGATAATCTTTAGTACTCCATCTTGACCAACGAACTTGCATCCTGCCGTATCCAATGCTTTTAGAGAAATCAACTTCTTCTTTAGTTTCGGAATATATCGCACCTTCACAAGCGTTCGCACCACCCTATCAAACATGCAGACTTTGATGTTCCCTATGCCAATGGTCTTGTATGCTACATTGTTCCCCATGAGAACACTGCTGCCATTGTACTCCTTATAGACATCGAACGACTCCTTCTTCGGGCACATATGGTATGAACATCCGAAATCAAGGATCCAAACACCAGAATCTTCCTTCCTGATGTGTACAGCGAGTACATCACATGGATCTTTTTCTGCTTTGATCGCGCTTGATCCGAACCCTTTGTGCTGGCACCTTTACTTTTCTTCTTCAACCACTGTTTATATTTCTGACATTATTTCTTCAGATGCCCTGACTGTTTGCAAAAGAAGCACAGTTCGCTCTCTTGTTAGGATGATTTGGATTTACCCCTTATGCTCTTGCCTGCATCTCTATTCTTCGATTTTCCCCTTTCATCGGCAAACAATCCCGATAACTCCTCCGATAGATTTAATTTCTTCCCGATCTCATTGTTAAGAAGCGTCGCCGTAATCTCCATCTCGAGGGTCTCCTTCCTATAAAAGATCGTTGTCACTAAGTGTTCATACAAATTTAGAAGCGAAGATAGGAGCAATAGCGCTTGGCCCTCCTCCTCTAACTTGACTTCAAGGCATAGAAGATCTCTCACCATCTCGTTGAAGTTGTTTAGATGGTCATGAATAAAAGTCCCTTCTTTCATGCGTAATCCGTAAAGTTGCTTCTTTAGATACAGCTTGTTTGACAACGATTTTGTCATGTACAAGCTCTCCAGCTTCAACCACAAACTTGCCGCAGAAGTCTCCTTCATAACGTTGTACATCACATTATCAACCAGACAAAGTTCTACCGTGCATTTTGCCTTCAGATCTAATTATTCCCATGCAGCAGCTGTTATGTCGGTAGGTATACTACCGTCAAGTACCTTAAACAACTCTTCAATCACCAGAACTGCTTTTACCCTTCTCTGCCACATCTAAAAGTTTTGTTTCCCATTAAATTTCTCCACCTCAAACTTTGTGCTATTTACCTTGTTATCTGTCATTCTTAATTCCAAAGAAAATACCTTTCCTTCGGATTCTTACGAACCACCATCAATAGAATTACAATAGAAGAAGATGGAAAACAGACACAAGCGTCATCACCTACTGTAAACTTAAATTGCAAAATTACAGAACGTAGCTCTAATACCGGTTGTTGGCGTCAATTGGCGCAGCGGAAGACCTTACGAATCTATAAATCTAGATCCATTTATAAACGAATAACAAAAAACTTGATGCAAACCGCAAAAATAAATAACACAAGAGATTAGTGGGGGAAACGGGGAGAAATTTTATTAGAACTTTAGAAAGAAAAAGAAACTTTACAAGAATTACAAAACCCTCTCCTTATGATCTCCAACGAGATCTTCCTCTCTCTATAAGTTCTCTTTCGAAAGTCTTGATCCCTTATGGAGCCGACAACTCCTTTTAAATTTTATGATAAAAAACTATCATAATAAAACTTTAACCCTAAGATCCTATATATAGCTCATACAATTTGAGTTACAATAGAATCCTAGAATTTACAAAACTGCCACCAGAATCTGTATTTTCGAGATAAATTTCGAACTTGAAATTCGCGATTATCTTTAGGCAAACGTCTGACCCTATGAAGGGCAGATGTTTGCGTGCACTCTGGTAGAAAGCCAGAGCACTGCCAGACGTCCGTCCCTATAGGGCAGACGTCTGACCCTTTGGTAATGTCTGGCCAGAGCTCGGTCAGACGTCTGACGGTCATCTAAGCAGACGTCTGGGCATGCTCTGGAGGCTGGAGTCTTTATTTGGATAGACGTTTGCGCTCGATCGCTGCAGACGTCTGACCCCTTCTCTGGTACGCAGTAATGCTCAAATACAAGACACCCTTCACAACAAATACAATATCCTAAACTACAATTATAAAAAATGTTTACTACCTTTTTTGTACTAAATAAACAAATACATGTTTATCATTTCAACCACAACGATCAAATATCAGAAAAATATTAATGAAAAGGTGCATTTTGAAACAAACTTATTAAGGAATTCAACAGGGTTTACACAAACACAAAGTATGCAGGGTGGTATAAATAAACACATAAGGTTGTAGGCGGTATATACAAAAACCACTTTAGAATAAGCATACAATGAGATCTCGGATTTTTTTTTGAAATAGGATGGTTTTAAATTTATATTATTAAAATAGGGTAGTTAAATTTTTTTTTATGAAACTAGAGCGGTTTGGTGGACCCCATCCCCCTCCCCGTTTTAGAGGACGGGTTCTAGGAACCCACCCTCTACCTATTATAGGGGAGGGCGGGTTCCTAGAACCCGCCCTCCCCTCATTTTTGAAGAGGGCGGGTTCTCACAGAACCCGCCCTCTCCTTTATAAAGGAGAGGGCGGGTTCTGTCAGAACCCGCCTTCTTCTTTGTAAAGGAGAGGGCGGGCCCGTCCTCTTTAAAAAAAAAATTTAATTCTGTGGGGCCCACAAACCACCCTATTTTCATAAAAAAAATTTTTACTACCCTATTTTAATAATATAAATTTAAAATCACCCTATTTCAAAAAAAAAAACCATGAGATCTCAAAACAAATTAGTTTGGCCTTTTATGGCTTTTGTTATAGGTCATTGCTGTTCTGTTTGAATGTTATTTGGCGAACTTTCTTTATTGTCTTCATTTTAAAGTAGTGACTGATTGAAGTATTTTCTATGCTAAATTACACTTGACCACCATTAAATATCTCTGATTCCACTGTATTACCTTATAGTTTTATATTTATAAAAAAGTAAGCTTCCTTAAACCTCTAGATTTAAGGGTGTTTTACTGAAGCTAACTACCTTTCTAACCAAAGCTTGAGGGAGTTTACCTTAATTATAAAAAAAATAAGATAGTACAGTGAAACACAGTGATAGTTAATGGAGGTTTAGTGTAACAATAGCCTATTTTCCATGTTGATTTTCTTTTGTGTTACATGATATAAAAGTCTTCACTTTTGTATCAAAAACTGTTCATCTAAATATTCTTTCACCAAAACTATCATGACTAGTTCAACTAGAACTTTCTCTCTTTTTAATTAATTTCAGAATAATCCACCAAAAAAGAAGGAACGATAAAGCACAATCGGAATTTTACATCAATTCATCAGATTTCTTAAAGAATAGCTTGAGAATATTATTTACTTTATATATTTGCCGAACGATATCTAAATAAAGACGGGAAAAAAAATACTTATCCGCAAAGAGTTTTAGATGGATGGATAAGCTTATAAATGGCAATGCTTTATTCCCAAGTTGAACTTCAGTCATTATCGGAACTTGCTGTCCAATGTCATATCTGTGGAAGCTGCTATTGCACTGTCATAGAAAAGTGTCACCAATATAATTCTCTGCATATTAACCAGATTACAAATATTGGATATCGGGATCACATCATATGATTGTTTTCTATATCGGACAATATATCGAAGATACGGGCAATGTTCTCATATTGGGGATGTTTATATATGTATCAGATATGTATTGCATACACAGGACATGCCCATGTACATGTAAGATAAATGATGTAGTCTTAAGATTCATCTATGTTAGATATTTATTATAAAACTTCATCAAGAACATGCAATAAAATAAATCACGCCCACAGAAAAGATTCTACAAAAAAAAAATTTGTTTTGGTTCGTTTTAATAAAAAGGATTAAATTGAAGCTATGGATTGCATTAGATAGTAGCTATAGAAAAGCTTGCTAAATTGTGCTTCTTATCTAACAGTTTCCAATCCTTTGAGCATTATTTTAGCTATTCAAAATAACTCATTAATTGAAGCCGATATTGAATTATCTGCGATATTTGAACCAATATGAAGCGGGTGTTATGAATAATGGCCGGTATTTTGAATATGGGCCGTTATTTAAGCAAAATGACATCCACCTATTATCATTTGTATCATATTGCTACCCAAACCGAAATATCAGCTAATATTTGAAACATTATATACATAATCATGAATATATCAGTTGCCTTATGTAGTTATTCGTATCAATATAAATAAATAAATTCAACCTTGAATAGAAACATGAGAACTAATAAACCTTTATGGAATCATATCCCCATGTCTAACATTTCATTTCTCCCTCTTTCAACTGCCGCAGTTAAAAGTTCACTGCTAAGGCTGTCAAACCGATATATTGGCCGATATTTGAAATATGGAATAAGCATGTATTTACACCATTTAAATAATCGGAACCATCCATGTTGAACTTCACAGTCTAAAACATATATACACCAAATTTCAATTTCCATATTTCTTACCTTTTCATCGAGTGGCTGCAAAATTCACGGTTTTTTGACAATATAACATATGCAGCCACTAGATCGATGCGGGAAATATGGAGAATCTCAACAAATTTAATGAATATTTAGATAATGAATATGAAGATGGCCGGTTGCGATAATAAAAAATGTTGTCGCCTTGACTTTTGGCCACAGCAGGAAGGAATATACCTTCCATGGCACCTGTCCACGATTATTATCCACATATATACCTTCTCCATATACACAATTTAAGTATACAACCATACATATCAGTCTCCAAATATATCAGTTGCCACAAATATCAATGCATATAAAATTATATCAGTTGTCGCAAATACGGTGCAAGCAAGGAGACTTAAACATGCTTCATTTCCGAACACGCCATTCAGAAAGGATGAATATTTAAACTTTAGATAAGAGACAAAGATAGCAAAAGGGGGGGACAAAGAAGAAGAAGAAAGAAACAACTTATGTGTTGTCAAATTGTAGACGAATGTCCATATAAATCATAGGTAACCTTAGATAACGTAATAATCGAAAAGGTTATGCGATGTTGATATTCCTATACAAAAGGAGATACCTACTAAAATATTTTTTAACATATAGATTATAAAGAAAGCAGTAGGAAAAACTATGGTGAAAGATCGGCTTTTCCAAATCATTGATTTTGACTTCCATGATATTTTATAAAATAAATTAAGCAGAATATACAGTAAAACAATGAAAGTTTTGATCAGCATCCTATATTTGTTTATGCTTCTGCGTCGGCTACAAAATACAAACCAAATGATGCCCAAGCTCGATATATAATAGCGCAAGTAAAAGTAAGAATTTTTTCCAGGGCAAACTCAAATCATTTTTACCTAAACTTATCCTCGGAACAAGACCAAAGGGTACATATTGAAAATCCAAAGTGTTTAACAAATTGGATGAAACAAACACTAGTGTCAACAATAGTGGGCCTATGACATAATACATTACTTAAGAAAACAAAAGGAGAAAATTAGATCCTCAGGGTATAGATTTACTGGTTACTTGCACGCGAGACGCACATGTATCTAAACATAAATTATTATGTTAAAATTATTTGGGTTAATTGCATGATAATACGTCAATGTTTTGCTCGTGTTGCACTTTTAGTACCGTATTATTTTTTTTCTGTTGCATTAAAATAACTCAAAGTAATCTCTAATACTGAAATTATAGCATAAGAAGGTACCATACTAGAGCTGGATATTCATCTCGTTTACCTTATGATTCCTTCATGAGTTCTAAAGACAAAATGATTTCGGCATTGACAACATGTATGATATGGCTTACTTAATTTGCTTATCACAAAGAGGACTTGTCTCAGGTATATGCATATACAGGGGGTAAAAAATCATGTAAAAGTAGGGACGTACATGGAAACCCAGGGATGCACATGGGATGAAACCAAACGGAGGGGAAAAAAAAAAGGAAATGAAAAGAAAAACCAGATTGAATTTTTTGATTCTTTTTATGTTGTGCAGGAACTGTAGTAGCTATGAAGAAAAAGCTTTGCAGTTGAAGATATGACATTTCAGTCTTCCTCATCTATTGTATAAGCTTTCATATATATCAAGGGAACTTTTCTGAGATATCTTAGTGTAGAGGAAGTATAAGGTTGGCTATCTTCTTAATATTAGTATGAGCACATAAGGATAAGGGCCCTATGACTAAGGATATATAGCAACTTAATTGAAAACATTTATAGGGCCCATAATCAATTTAATAAGATTTTTTCCCTTGCTGCTTTAGATTAAATACAAAATAATTTTTTTAACATGCAATCTAAATATTAGAGCATGACAAAGAAAGAGGTACGCTAAACCTAATAAGATGTTATTTTTGAGATCTCAACCAGCTATCTCTCAGCTGTCGGCTTGTTTGAAATGAGAGTACTCATAACCTCTTCTTTGTTAGAGAACCGCCAAGTTATCCTCATCCCAAGTGTTTTAAAAGCGGCCGCTTAACGGGTTTCGCCGTTCCAGTTTATCCCGCTTAAGCGGGTGATATTACACAACCTGATTTTATTGCTGTTTACACCTTATAAGTGTTATAATGAATATATAAATGCTGTTATTTGGAGTGAGAATAACACAAATACCAATTAATACAAAATTCCATTTTTTCTTTCTCTTTTTCCACGTTTTTCTCATTCGTGCTTTAGTCGATAGGGGTCAGGGTTTTCGAGCTGCTCGACTTTTAGAAACTTCAAGATTTGGATTTCAAAACTCCAAAATTTGGGTATATCAACTGCAAAAAATCGAGATCCGAATTGACTTCGAGCAATCTTGGAGTTTTCTATTTCGATTTCGAGTAGTTTTTGAATTTCGAGCTTGAAATTCTAATTTGATTTCGACTCTACTTGGTTTCAGGCTACGTACAATCTTCTAGCTGCTTATTTTTATTAATTATCAAGATTTTTTTTATTGATTTGAGTTATGATACTTGATGCTGGGTATTGAAAAGCTTATGAACACTATACGCTAATAAATTCTAACAATATTTCAATTTTGCGTTGAATTGTCTGATATATTCTTAGCAAATAATATATTTGTCTGAGCAAATTTGTCAAAGAATTTAGACATTTATTAGTGCAAAAGAAATATAAAAATTGTTAGAACATAATTAGAATCAATATTTATTGACATGAAAAAGGAAATTAATGAAATACCATTTTTTTGATTTTTGAGAGGCCTGAACGGCCGCTTAAGCGATTTGGTTCCTCGGCTATTCCGTTTTTCTTTTCCACTTTTAAAACATTGCTCATCCTCGATTATATCATCACCATCATCATCTTATAAAATTGAGGCCAACTATAGTGCATAAGGTCCTCAATGGTTTAAATTTTTTTGACTGGTTAGCAATCGATCCTCTCTTAATTACTGCCAAGTTTACGAAATTAATTATATTTTTTAAGAACTAACAATTGATTCCTAAATATCACTAATTCTATATCGTCACAAATTTTTCCCACAACAAACCCACATTTCATTTACGTTAGAACACGTCTCCATAATTTTCATTTTTCTCGCACAATATTCACGATGGTAGATTTCTAAAATCATATATAAAAGTATCTTCTCTTATTATTATTAAAAAAGAAACTCTTTTGGTTTTCTATTTCTCTGACTAATGCTATCATACCTTCCATAAAACAACCTTTTTATTTTCTTTAAGTCTTCTGGATTCTTCTTGAAGTCTCATTGAAGTTTGTCGGATCCAAGCGACCTCCAGACTTGAACTCATAAAATCTTGAGTTTGGATTCCCTTCTTAATGAAAGATCGCTTGCTCACCTCGGCGTTCAGACCACATTACTTTCTCAGATTTATTTTTTTATTATAGTTAAATTGAAAATTTAAAAGTTTTTACATATTTGATATGTAAATTTTGTTTGTAGATCAACATAAATTCATTATTTGGTCGAATTATAATACCTGTAGTACATTTTTGGTTTAAAATCATAATCCGAAATTAGAATTTAACTATTAAATGTGGGTTTTTTAAACAATTTTCCAACAAACTAGGGAAGAGATTTTCTTTCTAAGCTAGGATTGTTTGAATCTGCTTCTCGAGCATACGACAACCTCTTAGCTTATCATGATAAACTTTGGGACGAATCTAAGGTAGGTCGAGGGTAGACAATTGACCCTTAACTGTGAATGTGTAAACGTTAATGGAGTCTTGACACTATAAATAATTGTTATTACCATATTCTTTCACACATTGGAAATACAACATTACCATATTCCTTGATTGCAAGACGGCTTTGAGGGTAAAGGGATTTTAACAAGGCAAGAGGTTTTTTAAAATTGAGGATTTTCGAGGGCATTCTATTAATAAGATAGGTTGCTGTTAAAATTGCTTCATTCCATAATATTTTTGGAACATGGTTGGTGAATAATAATGCCCTAGCAATTTCAAGAATGTGTTTTTTTTCAGCCACACCGTTTTGTTGCGGTGTGTTAATGCAAGAACTTTGGTGAATGATGCTTTTCTTTGCAAAAAAATCTCCCAAGATTTCGTTAAAAATTTCTCGTACATTGTCACTTCCAAAATTTTGAATTTTTGTGTTAAACTGTGTTTCAACCATGACATAAAAGGTTTTGAAAACTTGTTCAACTTCTGATTTTTTTTTAGCAAAAACACCCAAAAGACTCTAGTATAATCATCAATAAACGGAACAAACCATTTTTTTCCAAAGACAGATAAAACGCTGGATGGTCCCCAAATGTCACTATGGATTAAGGCAAACGGTGCTGAAGGTTTACAGGGTCGAGGTGGATAAATTGCCCTTTTTTGTTTGGCAAAAGCACAAATTTCACATTGAAATTGAGAAGGATTTTTATTCCGAAATAGCTTTGGAAACAAATACTGCATATAATGGAAACTAGGATGACCTAGACGAAAATGTAACATAATCAATTCATTGTCACGAGAAACAAACATGGACTGAAAACACAGACTAGATGCATACTTATTTAGATACGATCCTTCTTCAAGCAAGTAGAGACCTCCACTGGTCCTAGCATTGCCAATCATCGTCCCCGAGTCCAGAACCTGAATTTCACAATGAGAGGACATGAATTTAACTTGACACTTAAGATCTTGAGTTAGCTTTATAATGGAAATCAGATTGCAGGAAAGCTTTGAAACATGTAAAACATTAAGAAGGGTTGAGGAAGAAGAGATTGTGATAGTTTCTTGGCTGGCTAAGAAAGAATATGAACCATTTGCAATTTTGATCCTTTTGTTTTCTGTATAGGGTGTCTAGGTTGAAAATAATGTGAAGCAACTGGTCATGTGATCAGTTGCTCCAGAATCAAGAATCCAAGGATGTTGATTGTTACCGATTTGGGCTAAAGAACATGAGGGTTTTGACGGGTCTGCGGTGGAGTTAAAGAACTTGTACAGGTGCTCCAGTTGTTCCTTTGTGAATGAAGTCGATCCTGAGTTGATTCTTAACTCCTGAGAACTATCGGACCCGATCTGAGAAATATCTTACTGTTGGCTATTTCCAATACATACGGTTCACAAATATATGTGAGAAAACCCTGGACTCTGTTTGAATAAGGCCTGGTATTACAATTTAGATGACATTACCGAATTACCATTCTTCTCAATCAACAAATTTCTCTCATTTTCTCTTCTGGCTGTTGCGATCTCTCTCACCTCCTCCTTTTCCATCTCCACCGCCGCCTGCTTGCAACTGACTT
The DNA here is from genome assembly GCA_030015575.1 of Agapanthus africanus. Taxonomy (NCBI): domain Eukaryota; kingdom Viridiplantae; phylum Streptophyta; class Magnoliopsida; order Asparagales; family Amaryllidaceae; genus Agapanthus; species Agapanthus africanus. Next base: position 489,595,550 of record CM057346.1, on the reverse strand, counting down.
GCTGCCGCCATCGCCTTCTTGATCCTGCTAGCTATATTGATCTTGCAGTGCAGAAAGAAACGGTCAAAAAATGGCACGAGGTCTACTGACGCAGCAGCGGTGGCGGACAAGTCGCTAGAGATGGAGATCCCGCTGACGGACAAACGAGTGGTGGTGGAGGCGGTGGCTGAGAATAGCGGGAAACGGCTGGTGTTTTCGGCAGAGGCCAAGGGTTTATGATCTCGAGAATCTGTTAAGGGGTTGGTGAAGGTGCTGGGGAAGGGGACGGGACGTTCGGGGCGACATACAAGACGACATTGCAGACTGGGATGACGGTGGCGATGAAGAGGCTGAAGGAGGTGAACATTAGTGATAAGGAGTTCAGGAGAGGATCGATGTGATTGGGGGAATGGAGCATGAGAATTTGGTGGGCTGAGAGCTTAATATTTTTGTACAGATGAGAGGTTTCTGTTTTATGATTATATGACCATGGGGAGCTTGTCCTCTCTTCTTCTTCATGGTGAGCTTCTCATTCTCCTCTTAATCTTCTGATTGGTTTTACAAGTGGATACGTTACATTGTGAATTTTGACAGATTTAGGGTACATTACTCTATAATTAATAGCTTGATGCTATTAATTTAAAGCTGTGTATTAAATTTAATGAATTCCATGAGGTGTACATAATAAAAACCCTTCCTTTTCTCCTTCTACAGCCCACATTCTCTTCTCACTCGACGTGGCAAATGCTCGAGATCCTGATTGAATAAGGTTAGGGTTTATTCGATTTTTGTACTATTTGTTTCTATTCATGGAATTTATTAGTGATTCATCTTAGAATTTCTTTGGGAGGTTGCATATGATTGAACTTGATACGAGTACTCGACTAGTTTAGGGTTTGTTGCCTCAGTCTGCCTTATTTTCCCTTGAATTTCTTTGCCTTGATCAATTTTAATATAGAATTGTGAAGGAGCGTTTGTGAAAATCTGTTGGATTATAAGCTGAAAGAAAGTTAAAGTTTTGATTCTGAATGGGATTTGTGCATTTATTTTGATATTAATGTTGTATTTTTCCATCTTTTTACAGTTTCGTTTTTGAATATTCAGGCTAAAGAAATGGCAAATACTATATGGTAGTCTTTATTTATCAATTCATGTGTTTTAAGAAATGAAAGTTGAGTCTCTACATGCGATTAATAGTTTTGATATCCACTGTAGTGGTTTTATTGAATGTTGCTTGTTTATTTGAGTTCTCATTTGCGCTTATCAAGTGTTTGGTTGTTTGAGGGTTTACGCGAATCAAATTTTCTTCTTTGGGACTAAAGATGCTTGTTATCGAAGGACTCATGCTCAAAAATTTGTAAGAAATGTTTCCTTTATTAAAAGTTCTTAGTTTCTATTTTTAGTGGGCGCTTTTTATTGTACGTTAACAGTTATATTTAAATATGTTTGTTAACCGTGTTTTTTAACCGGATAGATTGTGGAGTATATGTGTTCTTGTTCATTAAGACCTTGATTAAAGTGAGGGACGTAGCGGATGCGCTCAAGGGAAAAGTTTCGGATATATGGCGGCTGGCTGATATTAACGGGGAAAAATTTATTCTCGCCACCACCGAAAGCTCAATAAAAGTTCTTGACTTTGGTTGTTTTTTATTTAAACATTTTGTGACATTATTATTGGATGTATATACTTTTATTTCGCCGATAATAGCTGGGAAAATTCAATTGCCTTCGTGGAAGGCTCAACAAGATTCTTATATTGGTTGATTTAAGGTTAAGCATTTTGTGAGTTTATCCGGAGATGCATTGATATACTTTTATTTTGCCGATGTTGACTAATATTGTGGATTGTGTTATGAATGATTACATCTGTTGATGTATATAGTTTTATTTCGCCGATATTGACCGATACAATTATTGCTTCTCATTTTAAACTCATATCGGCCGATATGGTGTAATATCGGGCGATATCTCGGGCTTCTCGTATCACTAAATATTGGACCGAGATGGTGTGAATGATTTGGTTTAATGGTTTAAAATTTAAACCCGACCCGACCCGTTAATATTACCAATTAAAATATATAAAGCCATCTCGACGCTACCATCTCCTCTTCCCAAATTCTAAAGCCTTAGATTCTAGTTTCGATAGCATCCTCTTCTCGACGCTGTCATCTCCTCATCTCGATGTTGTCATCGCCCCATCCTCCTCTTAACCTCGTCTTCTCTCCTCCTTTTGACGTCGTTGTCCCCTCCTCTCGACACTGCCATCTCTTACTCCTCTCATCACATCATCCTCTCAATCGCTGGCTTAGACCCCCTTCTTCTTCTTTAGGTAACTCTGAGTTAAACTTATGTTTTTTTGTTATTTGTAATTATTAAATTGAGTTTCATGTTTTCGGAATTAGACAATACTTAGATATTTGTATTTGAAAATACAATATATTACATAATTTTGCAAGTTAATATGCCCAATATTGTTGTCCGATATGTTTTATATTTACGTACGATATGTCTGATATCGATATCCGATATGACCGCTAATATGAACTCATATCGTCATGATATCACCCAATTTTCGCAATCCGATATTGAAAACATCTACCCGATACGAACCTGATATTCGAAATTTAGAACCTTGTTAATACAAAACCAAAAGAATAACGAACCAACTTAGGTCGAAGCAGGTAACCCGATTATGATCCGACCCGAACATTAAACTGGTCAGGTCGACCCGAATTATTAAATGAGTCGGATATGAGCCTTAAAATCCTAACCCGATTATTAAATGGGTCGGGTTGACCCAAACCCGACGATGCCGGGGTCAAAGATGACCCGATCCAATTTTGACCCGACCCGACCCGTTTGACACCCCTACAACCAACTGCTTAAATGTTAGACAACTGCTTAGATGTTACAGACAACTGCTTAGATGTTACAAGCAAATGCTAATGCTTTTCATGAAACTGCTTATAAATTTTATTCAGATGCATACTTAACCATGAGCATTTTTTACAGCAAAAGTATAACAAATATCGTAATGTTTTAGTATAAAAGATCCACGAAACTTGACGGTGGATATATAAACATAAAACAAAATACCAAACATATAGCAATTTCAAATTAGTCGATAGGAGCAGTCGCCGCTAATAAAAGGCATTTTGCCGTGTTCTTGATGAATGTTCCATCAAGAAATATGAAAAGCCGGCAACCATCTAAAAAACCTTCAATGCAAGCATCATAGCAAATAAATAGCCTAATGAATCTATCATATATAGATTTACCAATACTGATTACGCTTCCGGGATTGGTTTCTATACACTTACTTTGATGCCATCTCAAAGAGTTATACGAATGGCGATAATTGCCGAAAATGGTCTCTTGTACCAATTCTCTTGCATGCCAAACAATATCGTATGAAATCTTAACCCCGAATCTTTGATAGAAGTCCTTAGTCTCGATCGGCCGTTAGTCGAGTCGTGACCTCAAAATATCTGCAAGTATGTCGGCTACCAATTTCTTAGTATCCCGGGAATATCCGTCACTTGAAATTCATCCAGAACATGTGTGTGTTGGGTAATATCTCTTCATAGCTCATAGAGTACCGCTCAATCATGACAATCATGCAAATCTTAGCGAAACTCAACAGTTTAAACAATCAACAATTTGAAAACGATAATTAAACTTTTATATTACTAACGTATATGTTGAATCTATACCTGCGAGTACAAGGCGATGTATGCAATTTCCATAGGCAACCTTTATCCCTTTGGGAACAAGCGACTATTACCCTTAAGCCATCATTTTTAATGTAGTCAAAGTTGAATTGTTTTACAATAGCGAAATGGTAAAGAGTCATCCTAACTTCATACGAACCGTTGAATATTTGAGATGTGCCCTCAATTGCATCATACCAAGAAACCGGGATATTGTTTTGCACCAATTGCTCATCTTGCCTCACCGGTAACAAACTTGACTCCAAGTCATGACCTTGGTCATATGTAATTGCTGGCGCAGAAGATAATAATGCATGTTGACTATTATATAGAAAAGTTATATGTTTGGATATTACATGAAACTTATATGTTAACATATTATTATTTGCATCTATGTAGATATTACAAGAAACTTATTAGATATTACAAACAACTTCATGCAGCATCTTAGATATGTTACAGGCAACCGTTCAGATGTTACAGGCAACCGTTTAGATGTTACAGGCAATTACTTAGATATTGCAATCAACTGTGTAGATGTTACGGGGATCTTTATTTGGATATTGCAGGCAACTGTTTTGATGCTACATGTAACTTTTTCAGATGTTACAGGTAAGTGGTTAGATATTCCAGGCAACTGTCTTGGATATTCTTCTAAATATAAATCAAGTCAAATAACAACAAAATAGAGGATCAAAGCTGCTCATAATGACTTGAGAATCAACTGAGGCTTGCATATGGATAACCTTCTCGTTCATTTTGTTGGATATGTATGCCCTAGAGGCCTGTATTGTATAGGATGCTAGGGATATGTATATATTGGATATGTATGCCCTAGAGGCCTGTATCGTATAGGATGCTGGGGATATGTATGTACAGGATAATCTTGCTCAGTTATATAATATGCTATTTGAGTTGTCTTTATCTAAACACGTGTATTTGTTTTTCTTACTGCTTTGTATTGCTTATACATGTTGATAAAAGATTCGTTACAGTAGTATACTATTTTGGTTTGTCTTTATCTTAACATGTGCATATGTTATACTTGATATTACATATGGCCGATACATGTTGATAAAGCCCGTAGAATTTTGCTTGACTACCAACGTTATAATGGCGATCATGCTTGTGGGAGCTGGGTAGTCTATAAACACATTCTTAAAGGTCTCAGGTCGCAGGAGTATCGAGACCGGGTATCGATATTCCAGAGTAAACTTGTGTATACGTTTCTAGACCCCGACGAGGGGCGGTGGTTGGTTCCACAGCCATTGGTATGATCACCTAAGATTGTATACAAGTGCTCACTGGGGTGAGAAGACTGGACGGACTTGCTGAGAACCTCTAGATGGTATTATACATATCGTCAGATAGCGATTCTCAGGTGACATGAATACATGTTAGTCTTTAGACCTGATATCATAATTTGTCTCGTATGAGTTCCCACTGTACTTTGATCACTACCCTACCACGGCTCTATTGAGTCATGCAAACAGGTTTTGGTTGGGTACAGTCCCGAGCCACATGGAGACAGTGAGTAATTGTTGGGGATTTGTCTTTCCCTATATTGGGAGTCGATATCGCACTGTGTCCGGTTGGCCAGAACCATAAGACCTTGGCCAAGACAGTTGAGATTTACTGATAATTAGATCAGTAATTTCTCGGATTGGTCCTGAGTCACATCGACACGACTTATCGGGTCAGTAAGGATCTGACGTTTACCATCTCCTAGACCCGGTATGCGATACTCTTAGACGAAGAGATCAGACTGTACGAAGATTGTCACGAATAGACTCGGTAGGGGTTCAGATGAGCTTTCGTCGGCCTTCCTTTCGACATGTACCTGAATAGCCATTACATACAGCTAGTGCCGCTGACGTGCTTATGGTAAAACCCACTGCCAGCGTACTGTCGAGTCTTTAGAGCCTCACACAGAGGGTTTACTGGTTCAGGCGAAATGATGTAGTGGCCGTATTTTAATACGAGTATGGTTCTGATCGAATGATAATACTAGCCGGCTTAGGATTAAGCCGGATTAGTAAATCAGGTATTGATTTAATAATTAACATATACATATTTCGATATATATATTCTAGTGTTATCTGGGTTTTCGATCGAACGGTTGATAATACTAGCCGGTTTAGGATTAAGCCGGATTATTAAATCAGGTATTGATTTAATAATTTACATATACACATTTCGATATGTATATTCTAGTTTTATGTTCTTTGTATTATTCTACCTCTTTGGGTATTCGTATTTTGATACGAATACGGGTATGTATATACGGTAGAGTGTATTCCGTATTTATACGGAAAATATTCTAAAAGGAGAACATCTTATTTCTATTGTTTTTCTTTTTTAGAAAATTGAAATGAGATGGAGCGATGAGATGGCAAAGAGAATGGTATGAGGCATGGTTGAATAGGGTATAATTCATTTGTCTACACTATTCAAGTATGGTTGGGTTTTATATTTGCAAAAACCATTTTGATAAAACCATGCTTGCATTATTTGTTTCATGATGAGATTTTCATTTCACCATTCTCTTTCTCTCACCATTTTTCTAGAGCTCCTTCTTCCTCTTCACCCTACACTCTCATGAGTTGAGAATCGAGGGTGAAAATGGATAGAAAAATTACTAGAACATACTACATCACTAGACACTTTGGATTAACAACCTAGAGCTTTTAGTTGCTCCACTAGGATTTTTGAGTGAAGCTAGAGCCATGAACCACATCCCTCAGGTGGATCATCTTCGACGGAGGAAGACCAGAGATCAAGCTCGATCATGGAGACCCCATGGAGCTAAGGAAAATGGTAGAAAACCGAAAGACACGGATCATTCAGCATAACCCTCTTATCACAGTAGTTAAACTCCTCATGTTTACTAGTTTAATATTTGGTTAAATTATAGGGAGTCATTTCTAGCGCCGAGTTTTTAAAAGTTAAAGTTTGGCGGCCAGAGCGCAAGGAACCCCAACATGGTATCAGAGCCACCCAAATATTAGAAACTAGTAGTAGATGACGCTTTAGTTTCAAAACCGAAAAATTCCGATTTTCAAAAACCCGCTTTCTGTTCGAATTTTTTTGATCTCTAAATTTTTTTAAACAGTGCAGAGACTTACTCTTGATAAGATAGTGACACACGATAAAAATGAGAATGTTTAACCATAGGAAAACGGCCCAAATCCCCCAAAAAACTATTACCGGCAGTTTACTGTTCATTTTAGATCCTCGTTTTCATCTAGTTTCTTGGGTTTTGGAAATTGGTATTTTTGGTCATGTTTGATTTGCCCAGATTTCACTTAGTGTTATCTTTGCATTTGGGCAACTTGGAAAGTTTCAAGACTTGAAATTTTGCATCGTTGATATCTGTGATATTGTTTATGTGTTTTCAAACGTCGTCTAATTATTATACGTCATTTAGACGGGGTTGCACATACTTGCTTCTGTTGCTGTGATGTTTATATCTGTAATGGTTTATTCGGATTGTCGTGTTAGATAGCCCCTAATGCGATGTTTATTGTACAGTTTAGATTCATTTGTATATTCATTATTGCGGGACAAGCGTCCGATATGTGGACTGTCGTTTCTGCCAGTTTGTATATTCTTTTATTGGAGCACAGTCGGGTTGAGGTTGATGTCACCTTTGTATTTATAATTTTTTTTCTGTACTAGAATTAACCCACGGAGGAATGCTCGATTAGCCGGGTTCTAGAGGGCAACGGGGCTCATCTCATGGCGTTGAGACCGGGGTGCCTTACTCTAAAATTGGCGGGCTACTCACCGCATTCGTAGGGGTATAGGACGACCCACGGAGGGGTGATCAAGTTACCGGATTCGGTGAAGTGCTGGGTGGCCCATTCACTTTGTTGATTGGGGTTGCCTCACTTCCGGAATTGGCGGGTAACTTGCCGCACTCGTAGGGGGTCTTGGTTCTACATTGCACAAGCCATCCACACGACCGGGGAACGTCGAGTTTCATTTGCGGCTCAAATGAAACCCGATGCTCCTAAATTATCCGCTATTCTATGTTGCTTATCGCTATTATATGATGTTGCTTATATCATGTCTAGGACGAATGATTATACACACACACACACACACACACACACACACTTTTATAGATGTTGTATATTTTTTGCATCCACGCTAGTCCAGCCCCGGTCTGCCATTATTTAAGTAACCTAACGGTGTATGACAGGGCCCCATGGCAAATGCGGATGGCATATACGTACATTTTATTTTCGTTCTTTTTTGGTGTGATAGGAATTAATTGATGAGACCGCATTAATTTTTGATTAATGTAAGAAAAAAAAACCTAACAAGATGTTGTTGGAACCACTTTTCGAAAAACTATAGTCGTATTCTTTCACTTTGCGTGGTGGTAATCGGTTATCCTGCACCTCATTCGAGGAGGCAAGAGCCTAGACCCCTTCACGGGGAGTGACCTCTTAAGCAAAAATTTATGTTACTATAAATTACTCGGTTTTCTTCAAAACCACTAGTTTTCAAAAGCGGAGCCTAAACAACTACTTTTCAAACTACTCGGTTCCTTTAACGATATCAAGTTCATTACGTTAAAGGGTTTTTCACCAAAAACCCAGCCGTAGCCTTCCGTTGTTTCAGATAATTACTACTTAGTATTCATACCGCGTTTGTTGATTATTCGTCAAGGCGAAGTGTATGGTAGCTAAATAATGATTGTCTGTAGCATAGATAATACAATTGGTTAGGACAGTCGTGTGACTTTGTTGATTATTCGTCAAGGGTCATGCGGGTGGGTCTAATGCAATCTTGAATAATGACGGGTTGAACTTGACTAGGACCTTTTGATTTGTTGATTAGTCGTCAAGGTCACTTGGGTCCTAGCAAAAACCACATCAGGAGTTTCAAATATACAGGAAACTTGCTAGTGTTGCATACCTTCGGGAGTGTGGTAACTATAGTGGTTTCCATCTAGGTTATCACGCGATAATAGTTGGATCCCGATTCTATTGATGAGTAGGATTACTCTTGAGAGATATTTTTCACTTCATAATTAGCTAACCTATTAGGTGTCTAGAAAAGTGTTAACGGGGCTACGCCTATGCGGAAACGATGTTTATTTTAATTAAGTCTGTGCGAAAGCATGGGGAACCTCCCTCGGAGTACCAACACCCACCTGGCTGAACAGTTAGTGAACTTGTAAGGTACGAATGATCCTGACTAGTTTTCCTTTTAAGGTTTGAAGAAAAATTCGAGGAAACGGTGGGAGCCATCCTGATTAGATAAACTAATAACCAATCTAATCTTGCAAGAGCGCACGCTGAGTGTTTCTTTTCTCTCTCTCCCGGTAGCAACCAATTCACGCCTTAATCAAGATAATAAAATGTATGACTTGACCAAACCAGTTTATTACACTGGGCTGGGGAACGTCGGTCCGTCTCTAACTTGTGACAACTGTCACAAGTATGTGCAAGGGAAAGAGGACCGTAAGGAATTCCAGATGACCCTATTGAAGGAGAAGCATTCTAATGCATCTTTTTCTGGTATATTTGTTATTGAAAACTGTTTTTCAGTCGACCCTACCTCCTGGGTACTAAATACCAGAACATGATTTCATATCTGTAATTTATTATAAAGATTGAGAAAAAATAGAATGGTTGGACCGGGTAATATGTCCCTCAGAGTAGGGAATGGGGCATAAGTTGATGCTGCCGCCATCGGTGAATATCACATAATATTGCCAAGCGGCAATACTATAATTTTGAACAACTGCTACTATATACCTTCCATGCTTTGCAATATTCTTTACTTGATAAAGATGGATATAATTTGTTTCTTGATAGAAATACCATGAACATTTACCTTAATCGGGTATTGGTTGCAGAAGATACACTTTATAATGGCATCTATGTTCTTAATTAAAACACAGTCTTCAATATACAAAACATACGCAAGAGGAAGAGTTCAGATACGAACGAAACCTACTTATGGCATTGTAGACTTCGTCATATCAGTGAGAAAAGACTAAGTAAGTTGCATAAGGATGGATATCTGAATCCGTTCGAATTCTCATCTTATGAAACTTGTCAGTCTTGTCTTAAAGGAAAGATGACTAAATCTCCGTTCACCGTACACGGAGAAAGAGCTACAGAGCTCTTGGGACTTATACACAGTGATGTATATGGTCCGATGTCTATACATGCGAGGGGTGGGTTCTCGTACTTCACTACATTCACTGACGATCTCTCTAGGTTCGGATATGTGTATCTTTTGAAACACAAATCTGAAGCTTTTTAGAAATTCAAAGAATTCAGAAACGAAGTAGAGGACCAGACTGGAAAAAGTATCAAGATCCTCCGACCTGATAGAGGAGAGGAGTACTAAAGCACGGAATTCTTAGTATACCTGAAAGAGAATGGTATTTTCTCTCAGCTTACTCATCCGTACACACCACAGCACAACAGTGTATCGGAACGGAGGAACCGTACCTTATTGGTTCGCTCCATGATGAGTAGTGTTGATCTGCCTCTTTCATGTTGGGGACATGCGCTTCAGACAATAGCATATCTTTTGAATCAAGTTCCGACCAAATCCGTGCCTTCCACTCCATATGAAATATGGAGTGGTAAGAAACCATGTCTTAAATTCATTAAGATATAGAGTTGTTCGGCTTATATTAAAAAGCAAAATCCGGACAAACTGGAGACACGATCGATTCTTTGTAAGTTTCTAAGAATTCACTAGGATATCCATTCTACTACACTGAGGAACAAAAGGTGTTTGTGTCTCGCAACGCCACCTTTTTGGAAATGGATTTTTTTGCAAAAGAATTTAGTGGGAGCACGGTAGAACTGAAAAAAATTCTGGAACCACAAACTAGAACTAAAGATTTGGTGGAACCTCATAATTCAATAATTCCGGACGAACCCTAGCCACTCCGCAGATCTAGTAGGATTTCTCATCCGCTGGAGAGATACTACGATTTTCTCATAGATGGGGATTGAGAGGATTGCATTTTGGAAGAAGATGATCCTACTAGTTTGAAGCAAGCTATTACCAGTAGCGACTCTGATAAATGGCTGATGCTATACGATCCGAAATGGAATCCATGTATACCAACAAAGTTTAGATTTTGGATGTTGCTCCTCCTGAGGTAAAACCCGTTGGATGCAAGTGGATTTTCAAAAAGAAGATTGATATAGATGGGCATGTGAAAACCTATAAGGCTAGACTTGTTACAAAATGTTTTCGTTAAAGACCAGGAATGGACTATAATGAAACCTTTTCTTCGGTGGCTATGCTAAAATCCATTTGGATCCTACTTGCCATTGCTGCCTACCATGACTATGATATCGGGCAGATGGATGTTAAAACGGTTTTTTTAAATTGAAGTTTAGAAGAGTGTTTATATGAATCAGCTAGAGGGATTCATAGACAGTGGAAGCAGCGGGAAGGTGTGCAAATTGCTTAAATTCATTTATGAATTAAAACAAGCATCGCGGAGCTGGAACATCTGTTTTGATAAGACGGTCAAGTAATTTGACTTCATTAAAAGTGAGGATCTACAAGAAGATTGTAGGAAGAACTGTTGTATTCCTCGTCTTGTACGTAGATGATATTCTCTTGATAGAAAATGATATTCCTATGCTGCAATCGATCAAGTTGTTCTTGTCACAAAAGTTCTCTATGAAGACCTGTGTGATACCTCGTACATTCTGAAGATTAAGATCTATAGAGATAGATTCAAGAGATTGTTGGGACTTTCATAGTTCAGGTACATAGAGTCCATACTAAAGAGATTTAGTATGGAAAATTCCAAGTACGGTAATATACCCGCTTTGTACGGAATCACTCTCTCCAAAGAGATGTCTCTCAAGACTGACGAGGAGAGGGTTTACATGAGCATTATATCCTACGCTTCGGCGGTAGGATCTATAATGTATGCGATACTGTGTACCAGACTAGATGTAGCTTACGCGCTTAGCGTGGTGAGCCGGTATCAGTCAAACCCAGGTGAGAATTATTGGACGGCTGTGAACATTCTCAAGTACCTGAGAAGGACTAAGAAGATATTCTTAGTTTACGGTAATAGAGACCTCCAGATAGAGTCTTTTACCGACTCAAGCTTTCAAAGTGACAAGGATGACAGCAAGTCTGTCTCGGGCTTTGAATTTACCCTACGGAGGATTGGTCTATTGGAAGAGCTCCAAACAGAACACCGTCGTAGACTCGACGATGGAGGCTGAATACATTGCTGCCAACGATACCGCAAAAGAAGCGGTCTGGATGAAAAAGTCATTACTGAACTTGAGGTGGTTCCATCCATTGTTGATCCGATACCTTTGTATTGAGATAACAATGGAGCTATGGTTTTAGCGAAGGAACCACGGTCCTATCAGAAATCCAGACACATCTTGAGGCGGTATCACCTGATCAGGAAGATTGTAGATCGCCGGGAGATCGAGATCCGCAGAGCAGATACGAAAGAATACGACAGATCCATTTACTAAAGCCCTCTCTCAAGCGCAGTTCGAGCGACTTTTTGAGATGTTGGGTATGCGATACGCCAACAACTGCCCTAGGACAGACATTGGGTATTCGGTATGCCAATTACAGGCCTCAGTGCAACTTGGAGATTGTTGGATATGTATGCCCTAGAGGCCCTAGAGGCCTGTATTGTATAGGATGCCAGGGATATGTATATGTTGGATATGTATGCCCTAGAGGCCTGTATCGTATAGGATGTTGGGGATATGTATGTATAGGATAATCATGCTCAGTTATATAATATACTATTTGTCACGCCCCGCTTCCCAGTATACGGCGAAGAGAACGCGACTGGTCCGCTACGTATATACTCAGAAGTACATACGCTAAGCATATCTAAGCAATATAAAAGTAGATACACAAGAGACAAGATATAATAAAAACAGCAACTTTTATTTATTAACATTCTTTTGTACAATGCATGAAAAGGAAATACAACTGAAATAAAACGATGCCTAAACAATGGCATAACAGGAAATGAAAAGTACTGAATGGAAAATGTACAATGAAACTAGAGCTCTGGTTCTTCAGCAAACTGCTCCAAGTCTTCTGCAGATGGCTCGATCTCTGTCGGGTCCAAACCACCTTACGACATTCAAAGAAGAAAGAAATAGAATGTCGTCAGCGAACAGGTCGCTCGGTAAGTCCCAAAGATAAGAGGAAAGTATAGTAGACAGAATAAGAAGGTATCTTTTAAACTTGTATTATCTTGTTGTAATGTCGTGTTACTGCTGTTGTTTGAAGCTTGGTGCAGAATGATGCCAGTGTATACGAGAGGGGTCTCTATATGCTAGAGACCAGGGCAAACGGAATGTACAAGGAACCGTTAAGCCACGGTACAACAGCAACGGAATATAGGTTAGGTGTCTTAATCTTACTGCCTCGTGCCACTTTTAACACCTTCCGTACCAATCTACCCTTTAAACCCCGTAGTGTTTTGATTGTATTGTTTGTCTTGTAAATTGTATTGAGTGTATAATTGAAAGACTGACCGAAACCATGATATCGGTAAACGGATATAACTGTAGAATCATGTAAATGGAATAACTGGAGAACTATGTAAGTAGAATGTATATCCATGGTTCGGTTCAGTCAAGTTTTATAGATTGATAATTGGATTCATGGATTCATGTTGAAGATTGTAGATTGTAGATTGACTTGAATCATATTCAAGTCAGATTAATCAGACTCAAATCCGAGTCAGACAATTAGAATGTAAATCGAAGTCTTGATTATTTCTTAAACCTATAATTGCTAGGGTCCTTAGGGTAATTTATAAAACTTGAGTGGGTTTTATATAAAAATAATTTTTATATACTTTTCAAAATACACCTCAAGTATTTATTATTCGTCTTTAGAGTTGTAATGATTGTAGATTTTATATTGTGATATTTCTAGTGGAAATATCCTAATTTCAGAAATAAAGGTATTTATTTGTAATATTGATTTGTGTGGAATTCATAGTATTTTAGTGTAAAATTTATTCTTGCGATTTTTAGAAAAAAAATAGAATATTTATATCATAACAAAATAGATATTTTAATGATAAATATACATATATTTATACAAAAACAATTTTAATAAATATTTTATATTCTAGAAAATCTCATTTTCTTAAGATATCGTATTTTAAATCTTTCGAGACCGAATACTCCTTGCGGAGGTCTGAATCTCGCACTACTAAGCCCGAGGGTGTGCGATAAACCGCACCATCCCGAATGGGTTCCCCAAAGTGAGTTGTAGCGGCGCTTTGCAAAAATTGTAAAATACTAAATCCTTTAGAAAACGGTTTTATGAAGTAAATGGTATTTATTTGTAAAGGTGTATATTTTCCGTATTGTATGTTCTAGATTTTCCTAAGTCAATTAGCCTATTCCTAACTGGTCCAGACGACAAGTTGTGAGATACCTCAAATCGCCTCTTCATCGCCAATTGTGGCCAGGTAAGTACAAGTGAGGAAAGGAGGGATCCGCTCACGAATCACCGTGAGACGGGCCTTTTAAAGTTACCTTTCTCACTTGCCTAGCCTAGACACCACAAAGTCAGGTTTAGATAAACGACTGATGTCCACAACTTATCGTATTTTCGTAATAAGCGGTACTTCTTTACAAAGTGTAGCAAAACTAAATCTTTTAGAAATGGTTTTATTAAGTATGTGGTATTTAAATGAAAAATGGTTGTTTTCTCGTATTCTATGTTCTCGGGGTGTTGCATATGAGTGTGTGAGGAGGTAGGTCGTTACCTCGTAATCTACTTTACATGTATAGCAAGTTTGATGGGGTTAAATGAAGGACTGAAACAATGTGGTATTTAAGTGAAAAATACGATAAATTGAAATAGCTATGATTTCATGTGATGAAACTTGTTCAAATTGTTTGATTAGTGTTTAATAGTCAACATGAGGAAGTTTATGTATGATTGTATTAGTGAGAAGTGGAAATTTATAGAAAATCTAATCGGAAATCGGATTCGTTCCGATTCCGTCGGGTTTTTTGTAATTTCGTATTTTGAGAATGGAAAAGAGAGATATTAAGGGACTTACGAGTTTTAGATTAAACAAGGGAGTGAGAGGGAACTAGAGAGATCGCCGATGTATTGCTTCGTCGCCGGTAGTTCCCAAAACGATCGCCGGAAGTTCCGCCGGGAATTCGTCGGAGCTTCGCCTCGAGCTTGTTTTCAAAGTACATGATTCTTAGAAAACTATTGAAAGAGTGGGCTCAGGATTTTGAGGTGAGTGGGTAGAGGGTAGAGGGTGTATTTATAGGGTAGGCTAGAGTTAGGGTAGCTGAAGGGTTTTTAATAAAAAAAATGTAAAAATATAGAAAATTCATTAAAAATTGGAGTAATTAGGTGTTAATGGGCATTCTGGAACTGATCCAATAAATTAGAGTGTGCAGGGGGTTAGAGAAGGCGAAGAGACACAAATTTTGTGTTGACGGCTCGGCCGTCCGGCCGAGTCCGGCCGGCGGCGCCGGCCCTAGTCGGCCGGTCCGCCGGCCGACTCGGCCGAGTCAGGGTGCCAGAAACTGGGGGGTCGCTGGAGTAAGGTAATGGTATTTTTAGTTTTTCAGGTTCAGTTCAACTTTTGGGAGTTATGGTGTATGGACTGTTGGGCTTCCAAAAGATTTAAAACAAAATAAGATTAAAAATAATATGGGGCAGGGGATTTGAACTCTGGTGGCTTGGTTCAGCAGTGCAAACTATTACCAATGAGCTACAAGCTCCTTCTTGTAATTATTGTGTGAAATAATTACTTAAAGTGGTAACAGCAACATTAAATACCCCAAGTATACTTCAAATTTAAATTAATTTTATGTATACTAAAATTAGAGTTGTTACAGTCTACCCTCCTTACAAAAATTTCGTCCTCAAATTTTACAACTTTTATTTGAGGAGTGGTTTGCAAAGAGGTGAGGATATCTTGCACGCATTTCATCTTCCCTTTCCCAAGTGGATTCTCCTGGAGTGTCTTTCCTCCACATTACTCGGACCAAGTTAACTTCTTTGTTCCGAAATGTCTTCACTTTCCTGTCCAGGATCTCCACAGGCTGTTGCTCATAAGACAAGTCGGGCTGTATAGTGAGCTCGGAATGATCAAGAACATGGCTGAGGTCACGCACATGCTTTCTGAGTTGGGATATGTGGAACACATTATGCACTCCTTCCAATGAGAGTGGAAGCGCTAAGCGGTATGCCACTTCACCGACTCGTTCGAGTATGTCGAACGGTCCAATGTATCTCGGACTTAATTTACCCCGTCTTCCAAATCGGATCACTCCGCGGTTCGGAGATATCTTCAGGAATATGTGATCTCCTGGCTGGAACTCCAAGTGTCGTCTCTTTGCATCAGCCCAGTGCTTCTGTCGATCCTGGGCTATGCGCATCCTTTCCCTGATAGTATGAACCACATCAACGGTCGCTACTATCATCTCTGGTCCAAGGAGTTCCCTATCTCCAATGTCGTCCCAATTTAATGGCGATCGACATTTCCTTCCATACAATACTGCAAAAGGTGCCATTCCTATGCTTGCTTGGTAGCTGTTATTGTACGCGAACTCCACAAAATGCAGGTGATCTTCCCACGATCCTTTGAAGTCTAGCATACACGCTCTGAGCATATCCTCCAAGATCTGAATAGTTCGTTCCGACTGACCATCTGTTTGTGGATGATAAGCCGTGCTGAAGTTCAGACTTATTCCGAAGCTTGCTTGCAGACTCTGCCAAAATTGCAATCGGAACCTGGTGTCACGATCGGAGACAATGCAGACCGGTACTCTATGAAGTCTCACAATTTCCTGTATGAGTTCATGGGTATCAGAGATAGTACATTATGAAGAGTTTAAATCTTAAATAGATTATTACCTCCATATACTTCTTTGCTAGTGCCTCAGTTGATTGGCCAACTCGAAATAGGATGAAGTGAGCAGATTTTGTGAGTCGATCCACAATGACCCATATAGCATCGTTACCCTTTGTGCTGGGAGGAAGAGCAGTCACAAAATCTATCGTGATGTGCTGCCACTTCCACTCTGGGATTGGTAACGGTTGAAGTAGTCCAGCTGTCCTGTGATGTTCAGCCTTTACTTGCTGACATACCAAGCATTTTGCGACACTTCTGGCTACTTCACGCTTCATTCCATGCCACCAATAATTTTGACGTAGATCTTTGTACATTTTGGTACCTCCAGGGTGTACTGAGTAGGGAGAGCTGTGAGCTTCCTTCATCAACTCTTCCCGAACAGGACCTTTTGGTACACACAATCTGCTGCCATATCTCAAAGATCCGTCTTCATGGATGATGAAGTCTGTTCTGAGTCCATTCTCCACTTGTTCTCTGATCTTTTGCAACTTAGCATCACTTGCTTGAGCTGCTTTGATCTGATTGACAATGGTTGATTGAACTTGTAAATTCATCAAACTTGAAGTATTACCTGGTATAACTACTTCAATCTCCATTTGATTCAAGTCTTGTTGAAGCTTCCACCGAGCGGTGAGATTCATTGCTAATGGTTGGCGACTAAGAGCATCAGGTACTACGTTCACCTTCCCTGGGTGATATTACAAGTTGATGTCAAAGTCCGCCATGAGTTCTAACCATCTTCTCTACCGCATATTCAACTCCTTCTGAGTAAACACATACTTCAGACTTTTATGATCTGTGTAGATGTTCACTCGTTCACCAAGTAGATAATGGCGCCAAATCTTGAGAGCGAAGATGACGGCTGCCAACTCCAGGTCATGCATCGGATAATTGCGCTCATGAGTCTTCAGTTGTCTTGAAGCATAAGCCACAACCTTACCATGCTGATGTAGAACACATCCTAGTAACTTACCGGATGCATCACAATGCACTTCGAATCCTCTAGATTGATCCGGTATTACGAGAATAGGTGCTGATGTTAACCTTGACTTGAGTTCTACGAAAACTTGTTCGCATGCTTCTGACCACACAAATTCTTCATCTTTACGTGTGAGCTTGGTCAAAGGTGTTGCTATCTTCGAAAATCCCTCAATGAACCTTCTGTAATATCCAGCTAAACCCATGATGTTCCAAATGTCCTTCACTGACTTTGGTGTAGGCCATTCGCTAACTGCTGCAACTTTTGCTGGATCCACAGAAATTCCTTCTCCTGATACGATATGTCCAAGAAAACCAACTTGCTTTAGCCAAAACTCGCACTTGCTGTACTTGGCATAGAGCTTATGTTGTCGAAGAGTTTCCAGGACAATTCGTAGGTGCTCTGCATGCTCTCTCCGACTATTAGAATACACCAGGATGTCGTCGATAAAGATGACAACAAACCTGTTTAAGTACTCCCGGAAAACTTGATTCATTAGGTTCATGAATATTGCAGGTGCATTGGTCACTCCAAATGGCATCACTAGAAATTCGTAATGTCCATAGCGAGTTCTGAAAGCTGTTTTGTGAATATCAACTTCCTTGACCTTCACTTGATGATAACCTGAACGAAGATCCAATTTAGAGAAAACACAAGATCCACTTAGCTGATCGAATAATTCATCGATGCGCGGGAGTGGATACTTGTTCTTTATAGTGACTTCGTTCAAGGCTCTATAATCGATGCACATTCTGTATGAACCTTCCTTCTTCTTCACAAGTAGTACAGGTGCTCCCCAACTTGAAGTGCTGGGACGAATCCATCCTTTCGCCAATAATTCGTCCAATTGGGTTCGGACTTCCTTCAAACCTTCCGGACTTAATCTATAAGGTGCTTTGATCACCGGTTGTGCTCCTGGTACTAAATCAATACTGAATTCAAGAGCTCGATCGGGAGGCAAACCTGATATATCGTCAGGAAATAAATCGTCGAACTCTCGAACTATCTCTGGTCTTGATTTTTCTTCCGCTTGAGCTGATGCAACTACTGCTTCCCTTGGCTTCGCTTTGTAGGTACTTGGTTCTAGGATATGGTCTCCGCTTTTGAAATAGAAGACCGGATGGTCTGGA
Organism: Agapanthus africanus; assembly: GCA_030015575.1. Taxonomy (NCBI): domain Eukaryota; kingdom Viridiplantae; phylum Streptophyta; class Magnoliopsida; order Asparagales; family Amaryllidaceae; genus Agapanthus; species Agapanthus africanus. Next base: position 489,576,857 of record CM057346.1, on the reverse strand, counting down.
ATCTCGAATACTACCCTCCTTTGACGACAGTCGATGGTAGCATAAAAAGTTCCAAGCCAATACATTCCTAGAACCACATCGAAGTTCGGTATGTCCAGTACTTTGAAATCGGCATAAAACTCTCTGCTGCAGAAGACGACTGGACACAAGCTGTATCCCATGGTTGCCTTTAGAATGTCATATCCTGAACTGACATTCCAGCTGGATACAAGCGGTGAGACTGGAATCGCATGGGTTCGGACGAACCGTTGCGACATAAAGCAGTGGGATGCTCCAGTATCAAACAGTGCTAGTGCAGGTAGTGAGGCTACTAAGATTGTACCTAAGGTATGTGGGATATGTTTTAGGTATAGGGAAAATGGGTAGATAAACAAGACTAAAAGAGAAGTTTGAGAAGGAAAGTTTACCAGTGATGACTTGGCCAGTGGCCTCAGCTTCTTCCACTGACATAGTGAAAGCCTAGCGCCTTGGTACATTCCTCCTGTCCTGAGGAGCATTCCTCGGAACGTTCCTTTGAGCTTGATGGAACTGACGAGGAGGTGGTGTAGCTTATGGTCCTCTGGGTGGTGTAGGTAGTGTAAGTCTTGGAGCAGGGGCTTGGATGGCTGGGCGCTATGGGTAATTGTTTGCTGGCCTGGGTGCAGCAACTGGGTTTTGCCTTTGGGGAAAAGACCCAATATCATGAGTAGCTGAGCCGCAGACTAAGCAAAGACGGTTGGCTCGCCGGCAGTCTTTCATCATATATCCGGCTCTCTTGCAGTAGGTACAAAAGGCTGGGCTGGGACGATGGTTCGATACTCCGGGTCGCCTTGGCACAAAAGATGGTCTGGACAAAGCTCCTCCTACCATCTGGTTGGCAAGGCGCTTAACTCCTGCAGACTGAGGTTTGCCCCTTGCTTTTATCACTGCCTCATAACTGCGGGCAGCTTCCAGAGCTTCCTCATGAGTCAGAAATTTCCCCGTGGCTAGTGCAGCCTGAATTTCCGTGTCCAAACCTTGTTGAAAGTGACGGGCTCTGATCTCGTCCGTCGGTATCAAGTGTGCCACGAATCTGTTTAAGGATTGTGTTAGTTGTGTATTATGTGATATTTTAGAAATTTGAAATACCGTGACATATCTTACCAACTTAGCATGGTGAATTCAGCGTCATATTCGTCCACTGACTTGTCCCACATCGAACCTTGTTGTAGATGAATGAACTGCTGCTCCATGGCAAATCTGGCAGTCACAGGGAAGTATTTCGCGTCGAACTTCTCGCGAAAAGTCTTCCATTCAATAGGCTGTACAAGACGACTTTCTTTCACCTTCCACCAGTTGCGAGCATTGTCCGTGAGCTGCAGTTTCGCCACATGGACCCAAGCTATGTCTGGCACTTGTGCTGCCGCCAGATCATCCTCTATACTTTGTGCCCATTCCTCAGCTTCAAGTGGGCTTCCCTTTCCGGAGAACTGCTTGGGATGTAAAGCCCTGAATTGCTTTACCCCAGGTGCGTCAGTCTCAGGACGGTTCAGGAGTTGTTGTTGTCCCTCAAGAAGGCTGCGGATCGCCTCAAATAGCATTGTTTGCTCGGTGGGTGGCGTAGGAACAGCAGGAACGATTGGTAGTGGAGCTGGAGGTGTGTTGTTGACGTTGGTGCTGGTGTTGTTCGGAGAATCCATAATCTTGAAGAAAATTTTTGGTTAGGACAGATTCAAATTACATGATTCAAAGAATAAGAAATGATGGGATTCAAAGAACATGATTGTAAAGAATGTTTTAGTTGCTGGTTCTTATGTTTTATATTACTTATGGTTCCATACAGCTCTGACCTGCACGGGCCACCAACAAAACCTGTCACGCCCCGCTTCCCAGTATACGGTGAAGGGGACGCGACTGGTCCGCTACGTATATACTCAGAAGTACATACGCTAAGCGTATCTAAGCAATATAAAAGTAGATACACAAGAGACAAGATATAATGAAAACAGCAACTTTTATTTATTAACATTCTTTTGTACAATGCATGAAAAGGAAATACAACTAAAATAAAACGATGCCTAAACAATGGCATAACAGGAAATGAAAAGTACTGAATGGAAAATGTATAATGAAACTAGAGCTCTGGCTCTTCAGCAAACTGCTCCAACTCTTCTGCAGATGGCTCGATCTCTGCCGGGTCCAAACCACCTGACGACATTCAAAGAAGAAAGAAATAGAATGTCGTCAGCGAACAGGTCGCTCGTAAGTCCCAAAGATAAGAGGAAAGTATAGTAGACAGAATAAGAAGGTATATTTTAAAGTTGTATTATCTTATTGTAATGTTGTGTTACCGCTGTTGTTTGTAGCTTGGTACAGAAGGATGCCAGTGTATACGAGAGGGGTTTCTATATGCTAGAGATCAGAGCAAACGGAATGTACAAGGAACCGTTCAGCCACGGTACAACATCAACGGAATATAGGTTAGGTGTCTTAATCTTACCGCCTCGTGCCACTTTTAACACCTTCCATACCAATCTACCCCTTAAACCCCGTAGTGTTTTGATTGTATTGTTTGTCTTGTAAATTGTATTGAGTGTATAATTGAAAGACTGACCGAAACCATGATATCGGTAAATAGATATAACTGTAGAATCATGTAAATGGAATAACTGGAGAACCATGTAAGTGGAATGTATATCCATGGTTCGGTTCAGTCAAGTTGTATAAATTAATAATTGGATTCATGGATTCATATTGAAGATTGTAAATTGTAGATTGACTTGAATCATATTCAAGTCAGATTAATCAGACTCAAACCCGAGTCAGACAATTAGAATGTAAATCGAAGTCTTGATTATTTCTTAAACCTATAATTGCTAGGGTCCTTAGGGTAATTTATAAAACTTGAAGGGGTTTTATGTAAAAATACTTTTTATATACTTTTCAAAATACACCTCAAGTATTTATTATTCGTCTTTAGAGTTGTAATGATTGTAGATTTTATAATGTGATATTTCTAGTGGAAATATTCTAATTTCAGAAATAAAGGTATTTATTTGTAATATTGATTTGTGTGGAATTCATAGTATTTTAGTGTAAAATTTATTCTTGCGATTTTTAGAAGAAAAAAAAGGAATATTTATATCATAACAAAATAGATATTTTAATGATAAATATACATATATTTATACAAAAATAATTTTAATAAATATTTTATATTCTAGAAAATCTTATTTTCTTAAGATGTCGTATTTTAAATCATTCGAGACCGAATGCTCCTTGCGGAGGTATGAATCTGGTACTACTAAACCCGAGGGTGTGGGATAAACCACACCATCCCGAACGGGTTCCCCAAAGTGGGTTGTTGCGGCGCTTTGCAAAGATTGTAAAATACTAAATCCTTTAGAAAACGGTTTTATGAAATAAATGGTATTTATTTGTAAAGGTGTATATTTTCCGTATTGTATGTTCTAGATTTTCCTAAGTCAATTAGCCTATTCCTAACTGGTCCAGACAACAAGTTGTGAGATGTCTCAAATCGTCTTTTCACCGCCAATTGTGGCCAGGTAAGTACAAGTGGGGAAAGGAGGGATCCGTTCACGAATCACCGTGAGACGGGCCTTTTAAAGTTACCTTTCTCACTTGCCTAACCTAGACACCACAAAGTCAGGTTTAGATAAACGACCGATGTCCACAACTTGTCGTATTTTCATAATAAGTGGTAATTCTTTAAAAAGTGTAGCAAAACTAAATCTTTTAGAAATGGTTTTATTAAGTATGTGGTATTTAAATGAAAAATGGTTGTTTTCTCGTATTCTATGTTATCGGGGGTGTTGCATATGAGTGTGTGAGAAGGTAGGTCGTTACCTCGTGATCTACTTTACATGTATAGCAAGTTTGATGGGGTTAAATGAAGGACTGAAACAATGTGGTATTTAAGTGAAAAATACGATAAATTGAAATAGCTATCATTTCATATGATGAAACTTGTTCAAATTGTTTGATTAGTGTTTAATAGTTAACATGAGAATGTTTACGTATGATTGTTTTAGTGAGAATTGGAAATTTATAGAAAACCGAATCGGAAATCGGATTCGTTTCGATTCCGTCGGGTTTTTTGTAATTTCGTATTTTGAGAATGGAAAAGAGAGATAGAAAGGGACTTACGAGTTTTAGATTAAACAAGGGAGTGAGAGAGAACTAGAGAGATCGCCGATATATTGCTTCGTCGCCGGTAGTTCCCAAAACGATCGCCGGAAGTTCCGCCGGGAATTCGTCGGAGCTTCGCCTCGAGCTTGTTTTCAAAGTACATGATTCTTAGAAAACTTTTGAGAGAGTGGGCTCAGGATTTTGGGATGAGAGGGTAGAGGGCAGGGGGTGTATTTATAGGGTAGGTTAGGGTTAGGGTAGCTGAAGGGTTTTTAATATAAAAAGAATGTAAAAATATAGAAAATTCATTAAAAATTGGAGTAATTAGGTGTTAATGGGCATTCTGAAACCGATCCAATAAATTAGAGTGTGCAGGGGGTTAGAGAAGGCGAAAAGACACAAATTTTATGTTGACGACTCGGCCGTCCGGCCGAGTCCGGCGGCGGCGCCGGCCCGAGTCGGCCGGTCCGCCGACCGACTCGGCCGAGTCGGGGTGCCAGAAACCGGGGGGTCGCCGGAGTAAGGTAATGGTATTTTTAGTTTTTCAGGTTTAGTTCAACTTATGGGAGTTATGGTATGTGGACTGTTGGGCTTCCAAAGGATTTAAAACAAAATAAGATTAAAAATAATGTGGGGCAGGGGATTTGAATTCTGGTGGCTTGGTTCAGCAGTGCAAGGTGTTACCAATGAGCTACAAGCTCCTTTTTGTAATTATTATGTGAAATAATTACTTAAAGTGGTAACAGCAACATTAAATACCCCAATTATACTTCAAATTTAAATCAATTTTATGTATACTAAAATTGGAGTTGTTACACTATTTGAGTTGTCTTTATCTGAACATGTGTATTTGTTTTTCTTACTGCTTTGTATTGCTTATACATGTTGATAAAGACTCGTTACAGTAGTGTAGGGTATTTTTCGTCACCCCATTGAGATGGGAATGCGCGTGCGCTTGTCAAGCGTACTACAGATTCCTCCTGCCTAGAGTAGGCCGGGGTTTATTGATTGTGGGGATCCGAATCTCCGGCAGCAGCGGACTAAACTGCCGTTAATTACCCTTCGCCTTTGGAGCGAGGAAATCTCCGATTAACGGGTTAAACTGGTCATGCGAACTCAATGTGCAGTATACGTGTATTTTGTTTTGGAGGGGGCTTGGATATATCGGGAGCCACGCAGAGTATTTACGGGGGTCCCGCTACCCGGATAGCGGGTTGGGAGTCAAGGGGGCTAGCAGCCCTCTTGCGGGGTGCGGGGCAGCGCCCCGGCCCAAATTTTTTTAGAGGGACGGTGTTGTGGAGTGTGTGAGTATCTATATATATATACATGTATACATATATATAAAAAAGGGGAAAAGCGCCCAAAGGACGCATGGGGCCGCCGCCTCGCATGCCTAGCGCGCGAGCGCTGTGCGCTTAAGCGCGAGCGCACCACGTGTCCGACATGTGGGCGCTGGGCGCTTGAGCGCTGGGCGCTTAGGCGCCATGCGTTTAAGCGCCCAGCGCACCACGTGTCCGACATGTGGGCGCTGTGCGCTTAGGCACTATGCGCTTAAGCGCGAGCGCACCACGTGTCCGACACGTGGGCGCTGTGCCCTTGAACGCTGTGCGCTTAAGCGCTAGCGCACCACTTGTCCGACACGTGGGCGCTGGGCGCTTGAGCGCTAGGTGCCTGAGCGCTGTGCGCTTAAGCGCTAGCGCACCACGTGTCCGACACATGGGCGCTGGGCGCTCGAGCGCCAGCGCACCATGTGTCCGGCACGTGGGCGCTGGGCGCTTGAGCGCAAGACGCTCGAGCGCTAGCGCACCACGTGCCTGGCACGTGGGCGCTGGGCGCTGGGCGCTGGGCGCTAGGCGCTCGGGCGCCGGCGAGGAAAAGGGGATTTTAGCCCCAGAAATAAGATTTAAAATCCCAAAAGAGGATTTAGAGTGGAGCTAAACTCCTAAGATGTTTTGGAGTTGATGAAAGGGGTTCTTCTTTGGAGCTCTGGGTCTTCCCAAAAATGGGGTTTTCGGAGATGGGCCATCTTCTTCCTCCTCTGTTGGCAGGATCTTAAAGATCAAAAGATGTGAGATTTTAAAAATCTCTTCTTTTTAAGATCTGATGGGAGATCTAAGCTCCCCTTTATGGGTTTTGTGGTGAAAAACTATTTAGTTTTGGAAAAAGAAGAGTAAAACTCTTGATTTAATTCAAAAGAAAGAAAAAGGTTTAGAACCTTCAGAAAGGGGAAAGAGGCACAAACCCTGGTTTTTTGGGGGAATGAAAAAGTCTCTTAGATATTTTTATCATGTTGCCTTATATAGGCTTACATATTTACATATAGTCCCTTGGGCTTTACAAAATGGCATTTTGCCCATCCCATGGCTCATGTGCCATATTTTTTTGCACATAAGCCATGGGCTTTACAAAAATTTGGCTTTATGCCCATTTTGCATACATTCATGCATAAAAAATTACATAAAAACTATTTATTATATGATCTATATTTTGGCATGGAGGAGGCTGGCCGCGGGCTCGACTTTGGCATGGGCCCGCTTGACCTGGGCTTGGGCCCACCTGGCTTGGGGTTGACCTTGACTTTGACTCGATCAACCGGGGTGCAAATTTTGACCCCAACAAGTAGTATACTATTTTGGTTTGTTTTTATCTTAACATATGCATATGTTATACTTTACATCATATATGGTTGATACATGTTGATAAAACCCGTAGGATTTTGCTTGACTACCAGCGTTATGAAGGCGATCATTCCTAAGTCGCAGGAGTATCGAGGCCGGGCATCGATATTCCAGATTAGACTTGTGTATACGTTACTATACCCCAACGAGGGGCGGTGGTCGGTTCCACGGCCTTTGGTGTGATCACTTAAGATTGTATATAGATGCTCCCTAGGGGTGAGTTTACTAGACGGACACGTCGAGAACCTCTAGATGATATTATACCCATCGTCAGATAGTGGTTCTCAGATGACATGAGTACAGATTAGTCTTTAGACCTGAGATCATCATTTGTCTCGTGTGAGTTCCTACTGTACTTTGATCTTTACCCTACCACGACTCTACTGAGTCGTGCAAACAGGTTTTGGTTGGGTACAGTCCTAGGCCACATGGAGGCAGTGAGTGATTGTCAGGGATTTGTCTCTTCCGGTATTGGGAGTCGATATTGCACGGTATCCGGTTGGCCAGAACCATAAGACCTTGGCCAGTTGAGATTTATTTATAGTTAGATCAGTAGTTTCTTGGATTAGTCCTGAGCCACATCGACACGACTTATCGAGTCAGTAAAGATCTGACGTTTACCATCCCCTAGACCCGGTATGCGATACTCTTAGACGAAGAGATCAGACTGTACAGAGATTGTCACGGATAGGCTAAGTAAGGGTTTGGATGAGCTTGCTCGCCGGCCTTCCTTTCGACAGGTACCTGGATAGCCGTTACGTACAGCTAGTGCGACTGACGTGCTTATGGTTAAACCCACTATCAGCGTACTGTCGAGTGTTTAGAGTCCCATACATAGGGTTTCTCTGGTTCAAGCGAAATGATATAGTGGTCGTATTTTGTTACTAGCAGGGTTCCGATCGAATGATAATACTAACCGACTTAGGATTAAGCCGGATTATTAAATCAGGTATTGATTCAATAATTTACATATACATATTTCGATATGTATATTCTGGTGTTATCCGGTTTTTCGATCGAACGGTTGATAATACTAGCCGGCTTAGAATTAAACCGGATTATTAAATCAGTTATTGATTTAATAATTTACATATACACATTTCGATATGTATATTCTGGTATTATATTATTTGTATTATTCTACCTCTTTGAGTATTCGTATTTTGATACGAATACGGGTATGTATATACGGTAGAGTGTATTCCGTATTTATACGGAACCATTCTAGAAGGAGGACACCTCATTTCCATGGTTTTTCTTTTTTAGAAAATTGAAATAAAGTGGAGGGGTGAGATGGCAAAGAGAATGGTGTGAGGCATGGTTGAATAGGATATTCATTTGTCTACACTATTCAAGTATGGTTGGATTTTATATTTGCAAAAATCATTTTGATAGAACCATACTTGCATTATTTGTTTCATGATGAGATTTTCATTTCACCATTCTCTTTCTCTCACCATTTTTCTAGAGCTCCTTGCTCTTCACCTTACACTCTCATGAGTTGAGAATCAAGAGTGAAGAGAGATAGAAAAATTACTAAAACAATATATTATATCATTAGACACCCTAGATTAGCAACGTAGAAATTTTAGTTGCTCCACTAGGTTTTTTGAATGGAGATAGAGCCATGAACCACATTTCTCGGTTGGATAATCTTTGACGGAAGAAGACCGGAGATCAAACTCGATCATGGAGACCCCATGGAGCTAAGGAAGAGGATAGAAGACCGAAAGACACGAATCATTCGGTATAACCGTCTTATCACGGTAGCTAAACTCCTCATGTTTACTAGTTTAATATTTTGTTAGATTCTAAGGAGTCATTTCTAACGCCAAGTTTTTAAAAGTTAAAGTTTTTCGTTTCGCAAAGGCCGCAATTGGCGGACAGGGCGTAAGGAACCCCAACACATTTTTTGATGGATACAGACCATATTTATATAGTCATCTACGGTTATCATCCTAGCCATATGATCTTCATATTTCTCCACTTTATATGAAAGTTTCAACTTATCAATCGGTATATCAAGTCAATACGAGATGGTTCTTTTCAATTCTAACCATATTGTGGTCGCTGAGATGGTCAAGACCACACCTTCAGCATTTGATCCACTCACAAAATGCATTAATGTCCAAATTTGGATCATAATCAATGAGGAAGATAGTAAATGAAGAGGAAATTTGTTGGAGTAAATAAGAAAAGATTATGGATTATGGAGAAAATAAAATGAGATAATTGAAGTTCTGATAGCAAACTGTGCTTTCGGTGGGAAAAGTAGTGAATTTGGAAGGAAAGAAGATTGGTGTGAACATTTAATGTTTAGTCGTTTAAGCAAAAATAAGCATCGAGCAGATGTTACAGGCAACTAAAATGCTGCTTAATTGTCATGTACTATGCGCACATGGGTAAAGCCGGGGCAATCGGGGAATATACTAAAATATAAATTGCCTTTAGTATCTCAAGGATTTCTTAATAGGCCTAGGCGTTTTTCAACTAGATGGAAAGGCCAAGGGAGTTTTAGATAAGTTTTAAAGGGCCGGGGAGTATTTCAACATTTTAACCATTTTTTAAAGGTAACACAAGAAGTAATTTGAGAAAAAATTGAAATTTACTTTTTCAAGAAAATTTGTAGTCTATTTAAAACCTTGCCTTACCTGAACGTAATTCTCAGGCTCCACCACTAGACAAACTCCGAGGTGGTCTTCTAATCAAATGTAGCATAATTAAAATATAGAAGAATATAATAAATTAGAATAAAAAATAGAGCTTTCTTTGGAAGAGGGTATTATAGATCTTGTTAAGAACAATAGAATGATGCAATAGTTTTTAGTGTTACGAAGAGAAGTTTTTATAGAGGAATTTGAAAAATCCCATTAAGAATAGGTACCAAGAAAAAATAATTATCAAAGCATATGCCAGCATGCATGGGAATATAGAGCAAGGTTTATGAGAATACAGGGTTAGAGATAATATAGGAATTAATTATAAAAAGCAAAGTTTTGAGTTATCCCAACAGTTCAATGGACACAATAAAAGACTTGTTATAATCCTGAGGACTTGTTTGAAGAAAATTGGAAAGCGTAGAAGAAAATTGGGAAGCGGTGGCTTTCCAACTTTGTGGCTTTCCAACTTTGTTCGGGTGCAAAAAAAAAGATTAAAACTATTTTCCTTTCCTATTACATTTTATTCTCATTTCACTTCTCCTTAGAACCTTAAAAATAGAAGAAAGTAAATATTTTTATGATGTTTTTTGTACTTGCTATTTCTCTTTCACACTATTTTACTTTCTAGTATTTCAACCAAATATTCCAACCTCACTTTCCATTGTCCACATAAGTGGCAACTTGTATCTTTTTTACTTTCTTTTTAACAAAAAAATGTATTAATCTTTCTCTTCGTTATCTTTTCATTCCACTTTTCTATAACTTTTTTACTTTTCTAGTTTCTTCACTTTTTGATTACCAAACATGCCATAAAACACTAGCCGGAATCCTAAAATTTCGTATCAAAGAGAACAATTTCTATAGGATTAAAAAAAATTCTATAGAGAAGCCAAATGGTATATTCCTTTGATATATCCAAGAAATTAAAAATTAATATTACAGGTAATGTTCTTTCATATAATTTTCTTTAGTCTAAACTACTCCGTTACCCTCATTAACGATCTATGTAGGCTGTACATCTAATTTTCATTGTAACCTCCATGAAATTATGATTATAATTTTCTGTATTTTAAAAGGAGGACGTCTTGATGGTCAAGATGGTCGCACCGCTCCACATTTGACTGTATAGCCAACTGTTATACCCATCCTTGTATTTTTGTCATTATATACTTTCTATTTGCGAATTGGATGTGTAATATCTAATAAATTGGAGCCGTATTATCATTATTAAAATATATATAATATTTTACTCCAAGTGATTTTAGGGTTTTCTTCTCCCGACCCAAATCCTTCTTTGTCTCGAGACTTTTGCCAACATCAAGGCCAGCCACCGCACCATCGACAAATCGATGCCAAATCCTTCTTTTCCACCATCATCAAGGGCTAGCTATAGCCAATATCGATCGATCTGCAACACGATTCCAAAAATCCGAGATCGATCTTGAATCTCGATCCTTCTTTTCTCTTCCATAGTCTTCGAGGGTCACGAGGACCCGCCACCACCGCCATCGATCTCGATCGTCCACTTCGAGCTTCGACTTTGCTAACATGCTCGTTTTTTTTCTTTTCCTTTTTCCTTTTCCTTTTCTTTTCCTTTTGGACTTTGATTCTTAATTTTTTTGTTTAATTACTGTTAAATGTTAATTCAATAATTGTGTGTATAGTGTGAACTGTAATTGATTTTTGTTATTGACTTATTTTTATTCTATTTGTATCAATTATTCTGCAAAAGCTATTAAATTTAGGATGAACTCTAGCAAAATTTTCTTCATTGTCATCTGCTTAGTTGGTATTTAATTGTTTGTTTACGCTTTTGAGAATACTTATCTAGACATCTGTAAGTGAACAAGAAACTAAAATAGTTAAAAACCAATTAGAATCAATGTTTAACAAACAGGCTAGAAGAAAATAACAAAATTAATACAAAATATGACTAAATTGTTGTCAATGCGGCTTAAACGGAGGCTAGGCCGTTTGGCGGGCCACCTTTTTTGCTGCTTTTTTACACTGGTAATTTTACCCAGTTATATACTAGCACATCATAATTTACTGGCCTTCTACACATGTAATGCATGTGCGCATACAGTATATTGTATGATAACTTCATGCACAAAATGCCCGAAAAGAATTTTAAAGGATTCTTGTTCTAGTTAAGATAATAATGATTTTTTAAAATTTTTAGTACAGATTTTTAAAGATTTGATAATTTGAAAAGTTAGTTTTTAACTTTTTTTCCCCTCAAAATCATGAATTTCAATATGAAAGGCCACCCTTTCCCCTCTTACATTAGTAGTACATATGAAATAATTAATAGAATTCCAGAATCAAAATATCCTAAAGTAGCATCAGGAGCCTGACCTTATGAAGGAGCTCACCGGCGATGAGAAGTTGCAAGTTCCATCATCTTGACCCTCTTCATTTATTTGTCTTCCAACCACTCTTCTCACAAATTAAGGATCAACAAAACATACTCTTTCCTTTTGTTTCTTGCTTCTCCTATCCTAAATTTTCACAAAATATATTAGTTCTTCTGAGTTAGACAATATATCAAACACTTCACGCGCATACAAAGAACATAGTAAAACAAACATTAAGTTTTAAAAAAAAAATTGTAACCTTACAGGAATAAGTAATGCCACTTGACTAGCAACTGAAAGCATAAGCCCATCACCAATAATATAGTATTTTGGAACTAACCAAACAAAATTCCAGGCTAAAGAGCACAAACATGATTCTCAAGTGATCATAGACAGAATTTAAAACTAATTATTGCTACCCATTTCTCTATATGCATCAAAATGAACCAAGCTTCAATTAATTTTGACGTAGAAAATTAAAACAAATAAATCTAACAATAAAATGGTTGCTCACCCTCGTCCTCCTTGCGATTTCATTGATTTCTAGTTGAGAGATGGAACGAGAAATTTTGTTCTGTTTCAAATGAGAGAATTCATGGGTTTCTTTAAAATGGGCTAATAGTACATTTAGCCCAACCCATTGTTTAGCAGCCTCAAGAGCCGACATTTGAGATGGGCTAAATTATATTAACTTCTCACGTTTAGATTATTAATTTTTTGGGTAAATTGTCAAACACCCCCCACCCCCAAAAAAAAAAATTCCGGCGTTTAACGCGCTGGCCTTGAAGCAGCCGTCAAAACCCTGTGGATAGATGTAGCACAAAACTAAGCAGACACCGCAGGCAACGGGTTTTTTGACAACTAAAAATTTTTCCAGAGGGTTTTTGACGATCATTTCGAGGCCATGGGTTTTTGTCAGTGGGAAAAACAGCTTGGGTTTCTTAGACAATTTACCCTATAATTTTTACTTTTTATTTATTCAATATGTAATTTTTTAGAAGGTTTTGATTTCTGAAGTGATAGCAATATATGTTTTGTAATGATTTTTGAATAATTTGGCTGTAATAAATAAATGGGCTTTTTTATATCTCACCCCCAAAATCTAGGTGTTTTCAAATTTTACCCCCAAAATCTAGTATTTCCAAATTTCATCCCAAAACCATTAAATTGTCCAAATTTCACTCCGAAAATCTAGTATTTCCAAATTCACCCTCAAAACTATTAAGTTGTCCAAATTTCACCTTTAAAATCTATTACTTCCTAATTTCACCTCAGAACCATTAAGTTGTCCAAATTTCATCTCAAATGGTCATCTTCTTTTTGCTTATATTAAATAGGAACTAGAGTTTTAGATTTCTCATAATTTCAAAATTATGAATTCTCTTGAGAGCAAAATTTAGAACATTTCGCCTTCATTCAATATTTGTCATTTTAATAGATAAAATCAAACTCCTTTGTGAGTTTGCCATAACAATTACGACACTTTGAAGTAACAATATGAGTTAAAGTTACTCTTAGCAAGTGGTAGTTTAATTCAAGTACATTACGGCTAGGGTATCATAAGATGTGCTCAATAATTTTGTGAAAGAGTTGACAGCAAAATGGAGAAAATAAATAAACTTTTTGTAAAAGTGAAGTTTTAATTATTGATAACTTAATGATTTTGGAGATGAAATTTGGAAATACTGAATTTTAGGGGTAAAATTTGGACAACTTTAATAGCTTTTGGGGTGAAATTTGGAAATAGTAGATTTTAGGGGTGAAATTTGAACAACTCAATACATTTAAGGGTGAAATTTGGATAGATTTTAGAGAAGAAATTTGTAAATATTGAAATTTTGGGCGTGAGATATAAAAAACCTTAATCAATTATCATGTTGTTTTTCTATACAAAATAGCCTCGCTGATCGAGCCCAAAAGTCCAAGAGTAGGTCGAGACATGTTACGTGCTTACGTTAGGCATGGACATAGTGCTAGGAAGATTGATCCTTCAGTCTATTATTTTCGATATCGACAATGGAGACAGGATAGCCTCAGCGAAGGCGGTTAGAAAGGCCATCTATTTGTGGGGATTGTTAAATGAGTAAGGTGTTCCACAGGAGGTGACAGCTTTTTTCTTTAAGAATGAGAAGAAGTTTGTGTCTATTATGAAGATTGGTATACGAATCCAATAGATGCGTTCATAGAGGTGGTTCCGATTACCAGGTTCAAGTAATGATTGAACTTGATTTGCCTAGTAAATCATTGAGGTGGTGGTTAAGAGCACAAAGTGACGAGAACGGAATTTCAAGGTTTTGACAAAGTGGGAAGGTTATGGCGAATTTTGCATCATAGTGGAGATAGTTGAATTTCATGCAAATTTGAGCCCGGATTTAAGCCCAGGAATCGACCCATGAGCGTAAGGCCTATAAGGGAGATCCTATGTGGACAAGCCCAGTGCGTGCAGGCCCAGGCGGGTGCGAACCCATTCAGACGAGCCTAGGAGAGTGAGCCCATACAGGAGCATCGAACCAGCGCGAGTAACCCAAAGCGCAGCGTGTGCACAACACGTGAGTGCGAGCAAGCATGGATGCGGGTACGGGTTGTAGTTGTGGGCATGTTCCAAACCTTTTTCACGCCCTATTTTGTTTAGGAATCAAATCCTAGTCTATGTAAACATTTTTGCCTCGTCCTGCGGGTCCCAGCCCTAATTGGGACAGGGATTTTGACCGTTGGCTGGGTTGGAGACGAGAATGGGGAAAACCTGATATCTAATTAGCGGGGATGGGACGGGGATAGTATTAGCCCTTCCCGTCCCATGCCTCGTCTCGTCCCGCAATATAGATAATTATGTATAATATTATCTACAACCTATGTGGATTTGATGCTATGCTTAAATGATTTTTGCTTAGGGGATGTTTTACAAATTCCAAGGATTTAATATTTATAGTTATTTATGATACGAACTTAATTTTAATCGTTATGTATGAATTGTTTAATGAAGTTGGTTTTATCAATTGGAGCATGAACACTTGAAAAAATGAATGTGATTAGAAATATGACGGGGCGGAGCGGGTCCATGCTAGGACTTGGGTTCTTCGGTAGGACGGGGATGGGATAGATTTTGTATGTCCCGACAGAGAATGGGACGAGAATAGGATGAGGCTACACATATATGGGGCGAGGACGTGATAGGCAATCCCCCTCCCTGTCCTGCCCCATGCCATCCCTATTTCTAAGCCTTCCTCCATGAATAATCTTATTATTCTAGGATTTAAGCAGGAATTATAAAGCTTGGGTTGCGGCCAAGCATGACCAAAACAGAGGAATTGTGAGGGTGGTATTTCTTTGTAAAGTAGGTGCAAAGTTGCGCCGAACCTGAGTAAATATTTATGTCTCTTGTGTTGGTGTGTTTTGTTGCGTGATTTACCATCCGTTGGTAGTTTTTTCAGTTTACCCTAAAACACCGATCTTGGATTTCCGCTGCGATCATTATGCAATTCTTACAACATAGCTCACCTCAACAGTATATTCAAAATAAAAGTAAAGCCAATCATCTTGATTGAGAAGAAAAACAAAATACAAGAGAATTTAGATATTTCCGAAGCTCATCTGATATTAGCAAACTGCATTAGTGCGTTTTCCTCAACCTGACTATAATTTCCTTCGTAGCCGTCGTTGCCTGCAGGCAACTTACAGACACAATCAATATTTAGCAATATATTGCATAAGAGTAAGATTTTACTACCGAAAATTTTCGAGTTTTTTGTGTTTCACCTGCCAAAATAGATAGCAAGCTAACAAGATCTAATAGGCTCCCAAACCAATCAATGCACCAAACTGAGTTGGGACCCCTGACTGATACATGCAACGAATTAGAAATCAAACAGAAATTGATGGCACATTAAAGCTAGAGATGATTTTGAATGTGAATGCTCCATCCATATTGAATAGGGCTGTTCATAAAAGGCTATATAATACATCAGCAGGTATCACATGTAACCTATATATATATATATATATATATATATATATATATATGCTCTTCAACTAAAAAAACAGGTGAATAAAGATGCAGCACATGTGATTTCCCTATTTAATTTATCATGCCAGCTCTAATATTCACACTTGTACTGTACAAAATATCCATAGAAAATAAGTGTTTGATCAAGCTCCAACTATAAATAAAACCCATTATATCCAAAATGGAAAACTTGGGGCTTTGATTGAAGAGTTTGAACACCCAAACCTCATTCTCATAATAGCAACTTCATAATATCTGAACTTTTATTTTATTTGCTATTTTATTTTGTTTCTTTTGGTATAATTTAGTTAATAAGTTACTGGGGGTTGTACCAAACTGATCATTGGTAGTTTTTTTCTTGGCTCTGTTTGCAACCAGCAGATTATTGGTGAGGTTTGCAAAAATAGAACGAAAACATCTCTTTATAGACTTTAGTGTTTATGTTTATTCTAATAGTGAAATTATATTAATATTAGTTTGGATATTCGGATCCGAATTTGAAAATTTTGTTAGTATTCGGATTCGAATACGGATCCGACTTAGATAAAGATTCCTATCCGAATCTGACCGGATATGGATTCTAACTATCCATATCCGCGTTCGAAGCGGAACCAAATTGGATTATCATGGTCAGTTTACATCCCTAATATTCAGTTCTGAGAAGGACTTGAAAATGCAATTAATAGCTAATCAATGAAGGGCAAAGCTAAAACAGAGTAAAGTTCTCAGTGGAGTTAATCTCAAATTTTAATTAAATCTCTGGAACTCATAATTACATGGACGTTCAAAGATATATATTGCTCAGACTTATTAATGATGATCACACATGCTTAACATTAATAATTTTAATGGCCAATGTATTAAAATAAAATATTGAGTCAGAAAGGATACTATATTACTGTTTAAATACTGTTTTTTCAATATAAATAAAAAATCTGTCCTGAGCCGGTGATTAAATTTAGCATTCCAATTCCACTGCAAAAATCAGTGGAATCATGCTCTGAATTTATTAACTTGAGTTCACTTGGAGTTGGAGATGCTGCTTGAAACAGATGCACATGAGTCCAAGTATAAAATAAGAAGAAGAAAAAAATTCAAGGTTGAAACTGTATAGATTTAGACTTCTTTTACCATTTTTCCTTCTAAGGATGGTTGTTAGTCTCAGATTGAATTTCAATTTGATTATCACATCGACACATAGTAAAGAAATTTCTCTTAATTATAAAACAAGTTAATATTTTGAAAAAGGAAAAGGAATGGCAATTGGCCTTTTCACATTCATATAGAGAATCATCGTTATTGTACAAAAATCTAGATCAAATTTCCATACAATGGAACCAATCTTGAAAATCCAAATATATTTTTTAAAGAGCAAGTTTTATCCTATAAAATCTATTGAAAGGCGTGGTAATTTTATAGAAAGTTTTACAAAGATGTTCTAGCCGTATAATATGGAGGGCTTACCGGTGGGGGCATTTTGGAGGACCCCCAACCAAAAAAAGGAGTAAAGTGTTCTACACAACTTTATTCTAAGCAACTCGTATACAACAAAAAATAAAAGAGAAGCTTTTGGGACCTGATCACATGGATGAGACGAATTTGTTTCCGTGTCCTTTTTATTTCTTATTATGCAGGAGCTTTTTAGAAAAGTAATGTGTAGAAATACTTTTCTCGAAAAGGAATTGTGTTTTGTCTATCTACGAGCTAACAGTTTGTCGTCTGTGGTATATCGCAGACCATTGAAATCCATTGGGAACTTTGTTTTTAATTACTCTTTTCTCTCGCTCTCTCAAATAGGAATACTTTTTGACTTGTCAATTTGTTGGATTTAGACCTGGACCCAACCAGACCCGCTACAAAAGATAGGGCCCGGAATTGAATTTAGACATGTCGACCCGGACCCGAGCCAGATTAAAAGATATAATTAATGGGCCGGTTCTGGATAAGCTCCGTTCGAACCTGCTTGACCTGATTCGTTTGATTAATTAGATCTCATATAATATTTAACAGACTAAATCATATTGAAAGATATGTTCAGTTGACTAAATCCTAATATTTGTACCAATTCTCCATTTCCTTTCTTTATGCTGTCTCGCGTAGCTTAACCCTTTTAATTATGAAAACTTGCTGAGAGTATTTGGATAAATGGGTTGGACCAAGCTATTAATGGACGTGGATTATGGATTCATCCAGTGTAAACTCCATGGATAAATAAATTATGAATCTGGATCTGATTAGCTAATAACAACAAAAGATATAAGCGGAGCCCCATGCACGATGCACATGCAGCTGCTCCTCTCTTAATAAACGAATCCACACTTGCAACATTAATAACCTATGAAAAATACATTATTAAAAGAAACATTTGTAAAATAGTCAAAAGTTAACATCAATCTACAGTGTCTAGAAGCCCCATGCTCTGGTCCTGGCTGTTGTCAGCATGCATGAGTTTTGAGATATATACAGTGTCTGTCACAAATTACCAAACCCAAGCTAATTAATTGATTTTGGGCCAGGCTCATACTCCTCGTGCGTGCCCTCCATCACCATGTGTCCATTTGAGATTTATTGTCCAAGGACATATGGGGCGAGTCCACGGCGGGGCTCGTCATATTATATCATATAAATAATAATGAAGCTCTTAAAACTTATAGACACGTTTCATTAATATCCCCTACCCATTTTACTCGCCTTATCAAGTTCCCAGCCAGTCCCCTACTTATCTTATTTATTTTTCCTATCCCCTCCCCCCTTTGCTACATGCCAACTCATCATTTGCCTAAAGTGCATGAACAATCCAACTTTGGTCAATAAATTTACTTATAACCACTGCACGTGTGTCTCGTGCGCGCGCGTATGTTAGATGTTTAAAAGAAATATCCTAAGAAAAATGGTTAAAAGTAAAGATATTTTGAACTATTTGTTCACCGTTTTTTGGATATATACCATGCACTTTATTTACTACCAATAAATACCATGGCTTCCGCCATTTTCTAGATTAGTTCCATGAGTTTTGTTTAATATAAATAAAAACCACGATCTTTGTCACGCCCGGCTTCCCAAAATACGGGATACGAGTGATGACTAGGCCAGCCATGCTCGTACGATCAGGGATTAATCCCGCCACAGTCACACTTCGGTTTCTAGCATTACATGGTAGTTAATAAACAGTGCTTGAGTAAAGAAAAAATCATAGTTCACGACTTTATTACATTTCAATTTAAAAGAGTTCGAGGTACATTTATTTCACAGAATAAACAACTAACCAATAAAACAAATACTGAAATCAAAGAAAGTAGCGCTGGTGACGCAGTCTAGATCTCCGCAATCTCGAAGGATAAGTCCTGCTCCTGGGCTGGATCCACTTCGTCCTCTGAGCATGCACACTCAGGTCGTCAAGACGACACATATAGCAATAAATATATATAATAGGCGTGCAGTATTATTAAACATGGGGAGTACAATGAATTTCATAACATGTATATAATAACATCAACTGAATATGAATAATGCACTATGAGTATCATGTCGGTGAACTAAGCAATGCATATGTCACTACTTAACGGCCACTAAGTCCATGAAATCAAATGGTGGAGAGGATACTTGTGTTTAACGAGGGTCTCGTGCATGCCCGAGACTACGGTCCACTGTGCCCAGGACATAACCTTGTCAGCCGTGCCACTAGGCCCACGACCTAAAGTGTGTGTGTGTGTGTAGCAAATGATCATCCTCTAAATCTCTGTACCTCGCTAAATACGAGTTCAATGCCACCTTAATTTCCCTATTTCCCAGGTCATGGTATGCATTCATGTATTGTGTAGGTTGTGGACAAATACGTATCGATGTCGCTTTCAATCACTTTTCCATTTATCAATATCACTGTCGTATTTGCCACAACCCAATCACTAATATTAATATATCGACAATGCAGATGATCATTATGCAGCAGGTATAACTCAAGCATGAAAATATGCAGAAATGCACTGAACAGGTATTCATTATTCTATAACGATCAATGCCGTATAACTTGCAAAAATTACGGTAAATCATACACATAGAATCAACCAAAATAGTATAAAGGGTGTATGAAGCACACTTGATTATCTAAACAGTAAAATTTATTTCAGGTCAATCGGAGTTCAGATTAGGGAATTATCACCGTTTGAAGGCAGCGATCAATTTCTGGAATTCCAGTTTCAGAACTGGAAGTCCAACTTCGCGCGCATTTTACCAGTGATTATGTTCAGATTCAGGTATTGCCCTAGTTGAATAAAATCTAGATCTGCCAGTTAAGTTTCCAAGGCATCAAACAAATTATCAATCGCACCTCTACGTCAGAAGTTATGTTCAGATTAATGTGAAAATGTAATGAACATTTTTGCAGAAACTGCAGAACGCACTGACATTCTAAAATACAATTTAAATACTAAACGACTGTAAAAATGCACGGGACCAATTTCAGGTGTTAGCTAATTAAGTTATCTACTCGACCATATGGGGCTCCGCGCATTTTCAGTTTTAAGCAGGTGTGTACAGGTGCTTAGAATTCAGTTTCCCCCCATAGATTGCTAACCCGGACTGCAGTCCAGAATTTCGTTCCCCCTCACATTTTAGGGTCATGAAATAGCATTATTCAAAAACTAATTATATAGGGTTATAGGCTATCTTGTTAGGTTTGATACGAGCTCTGGAACATCATGATTGGAATTATATTCAAATAACTATAAATTTTACAACGTGGTATGTACGTTGATTTTCAGATTTGACGTAACCATTTGGGAGGTCATTTTTACATTCGATGCCTTAACGATTTTATGCCGATTTCTTATACGTCACTCGTTAACATCAAACGAAACTTCTAATAATAAACTTGGGGATTTTAATAGGATAAATGCATCGAGCACTCGGTACGTGTACGGGGATGCTATCTATTTGTTCATACACGTATCAAATATTATATCCATTTAAACCGTTAAACTACATTCACTAACTACATAAGTACGTAGCATGAATTGAGCAAGTGAAGGAGGTTCACTTGCCTGTGACGAAGTCGATGGTACGGCAACGACGTCAACAGAAATGGCACGAGCAGCAACAACACAATCAACCATAATAGCACGAGCAACAGCGACTCCTAGGGCTTGGGATGCTCGGCTAAAGAGCGAAGCTTGGGCTCAGTTGAAGGTGATGGGGTCTACTGGAAGTGGTCGATGGTGCACCGAGGAGAGCCAGGCGAGGCCACGGAGGTCCAGGTAGCGCCGACAGCGAGAGTTTAGGCGATGGAGTTGCTGTTGGCGGCTCAACTTTGAGGAAAGACGAGAAGACGAGCTCGGTGTGATTTGTTGGAAGTTTAAGAGGAGGAGTTAAAGGTGGTGGTGTAGAGGTGACTTCGTTGGTAGGATTGTCGGCATTGAGATGAGGGCGGCCAAGACTCGTCGGCAATGGTCGTGGGGGGCTTGGGTATGGGGAAGACGAGGAGGAAGTAGGGGCCTCAGGTGAGGGTGCAGGGACGGGGAGTTAGGTTGGTGCTCAGAGATGGTGAACAGGGGAGGATCCCGAAGATGGTCGGCGGCAGCGGTGCTGGCGGTGTTGGAAAAAGACAGAGGAGAGTGTTGGGTTCGGGTGAGAACGAGAGAGAAAGAGTGAAAAAGAGGAGGCGAAGGAGATTGAGATGGAGATGGAGAAAGAGGTGTTAGAGGGAAGAGGGGAGTCGTGGCTGTAGGAGGTGGCCGGGTCGTACGTGAGCGCGAGGAGCGGGGAGTCGTAGGGGGATCCATTGGGGAGCAGGTCTTGGGTGGGCGCGGTCGTCGTGGCGAGCGTGAGGATCGGGAGCGTTGGAGGTGACGCGATCGTCGTGGCGAGCATGAGAATCGGGAGCGTTGGAGGCGACGCGAGGGAGAAAGTGGCGGGAGAAGGAAACGAGGGAGGAAGATGAGGGGAAACGGGTCGGGTCGGGTTAGTATGGGTCGGGTCGGGTAGGATTTAGGGTTGGGTTTTAGTTAGGTAATTAAATATATAAAAATAGAAAAATTCACGGAAAAATTTGGGAAAGTACGGAAATTTTTTTATTCGGAACCGGGGATTTACATCATACCCACCTTAAAAAAATTTCATCCTCGAAATTAAAACGAAAACAATGGAACAACCCATTATACAAACAGATGCGGAAAACGTGCGCAGATGTCCTCCTTGCGTTCCCAGGTAGACTCCCTTGGAGAACGACCACCCCAAGAAACACGAAACAGTGGAATGACCCTGTTCTTCAGCACTTTATCCTGACGATTGAGAATGGTGGTAGGCTGCTCCTCGTAGGACAGATCAGTGCCTAAGGTCAACTCTGAATGGTCCAGAACATAGCTGTCATCTCGAACATAGCGCCTCAACTGGGATACGTGAAAGGTATTGTGCACACCGGCTAGAGATGGAGGTAAGGCAAGATGATAGGTCATCTCTCCCACTCGCTCTAGCACCTCAAAAGGTCCGATGAATCGGGGACTGAGTTTCCCGCGACCTCCAAACCTGATAACACCACGGGTAGTAGAAATCTTCAGAAACACGTGATCTCCGACCTTGAATTCTAGCGCTCTCCTGCTGGCATCCGTCCAACTCTTCTGTCGGTTCTGTGCCGTCTTAATGCGCCGTCTGATCATTTGTATCTTGTCTACCGTCTGAACAATAAGTTCGGGGCCCAGTAATCTCCGCTCTCCCATGTCATCCCAACAAACAGGGGATTGACATTTCCGACCGTAGAGTGCTTCGAATGGATCCATCTGGATGCTAGCTTGGAAACTGTTGTTATAAGAAAACTCCACCAGATGAAGGTGATCCTTTCAAGAACCCTGGAAGTCTAGCATGCAAGCCCTCGGCATGTCCTCGAGCATCTGATTAGTACGCTCGGACTGCCCATCCGTCTGTGGATGGTAAGCCGTGCTAAACTTGAGATGTGTACCCAGACTCTCCTGTAAGCTCTTCCAAAAGTGTGAAACAAATCTGGTGTCTCGATCCGACACTATACTGACTGGAACCCTGTGAAGTCGCACAACCTCCTGCATGTATTTCTCCGCAAGCGACTCCGTCGACTGTCCTACACAGAAGGGTATAAAGTGCGCAGCTTTCGTAAGACGGTTGACGATAACCCAAACCGCGTTGTTTCCTCTTGGGCTCCGTGGTAAGGCAGTCACGAAATCCATAGTGATGTGCTCCCACTTCCACTCGGGTATCGGAAGTGGTTGCAACAGTCCAGCCATTCTCTGGTGCTCTGCTTTTACCTGCTGACATACCAAACACCTAGATACGAACTGTGCGATCTCTCGCTTCATCTTGTTACACCAAAAATGTTGCCTTAGATCTCGATACATTTTCGTGCCTCCCGGATGCACAGAATAAGCCGAACTATGAGCCTCAGCTAAAACCTCTTCTCGAACATCTCCCTTGGGAACACAGAGCTTGCTACCGAATCTTAGAGAACCATCCTGATGTATAAGTAAGTCCGTTCTCAGCCTGGCTTCCACCTGCTCTCTGAACTTCTGCAATTGAGGATCATCAGCCTGCGCAGCCTTAATGCGATCTACAAGAGAAGACTGCACTTGTGACTGCCAAAATTGGCTGATTGCATTCGGTGTAACAATCTCTAGTTTGAGCTTCTGAAAATCCTCAATGATGCTCTTCTGACTGGTCAACATCATGACTGCTGGCATCCGACTGAGAGCGTCTGGTACGATATTTACTTTCCCCGGATGATACTGTAAGTCCAAATCGTAGTCCGCCATTAATTCTAGCCATCGGCGTTGCCTCATATTCAGCTCTCTCTGAGTGAACACGCACTTCAGACTCTTGTGATCCGTGTACACTTCCACCTTTTCGCCCAACAAGTAATGTCTTTAGATCTTCAGTGCGAAAACCACTGCGGCTAACTCTAAGTCGTGCGTTGGATAGTTCCTCTCGTGATTCTTGAGCTGGCGTGAAGCATAAGCAATTACCCGACCGTGTTGTATCAGGACGCAGCCTAAGCCTTTCCCCGAAGCATCGCTATGTATTACCAACCCACCTGAATTATCTGGCATTGTAAGAATAGGCGCCGTGGTCAACTTCTGCTTTAGTACCTCAAAAGCCCGAGTGCACTCCTTCGTCCATACGTACGGTACTTCCTTCCGCGTCAGCTTCGTCAAGGGTTCAGCGACTCGTGCAAAGTCCTAAACGAACCGCCGATAATATCCTGCCAATCCCAGGAAGCTTCTGATCTTAGCCACTGCCTTCGGAGTCGGCTAATCTCTAACAGATTCTATCTTCGCTGGGTCCACTGAGATGCCTTCGCCCGAAACAACGTGTTCCAAGAACCGCACTTTGTCGAGCCAGAACTCACACTTGCTCAATTTTGCATATAGCTTCTCTTCCCGAAGAAATTGTAATACTGTCCGCAGGTGTTCGGCATGCTCCTCCTGGGTCTTAGAGTAGACTAGTATATCGTCAATGAATACAACGACAAATGTGTCCAAGTACTTCACAAATACTCTATTCATCAGATCCATAAATATAGCTGGAGCATTGGTAACACCGAACGACATCATAAGAAACTCATAATGCCCGTATCGTGTCCTGAAAGCCGTCTTGCATATATCTTCAGTTGTTACACTGATCTGGTGATAGCCCGAACGAAGATCCAGCTTCGAAAATACCTTGGCCCTACCCAACTGATCAAATAAATCGTCGATACGCGGAATGAGGTATTTGTTCTTTATTGTAACCATGTTCAGCTCCCGGTAATCTATGCACATCCGCAGCGATCCGTCCTTTTTCTTCACCAACAAGACTAGTGCGCTCCACGGTGAAGCGCTTGGGCGAATAAATCTTTTCTCCAGGAGTTCTCCAATTTGTTTCTTCAATTCTGCCAACTCAACTGACGCTATCCTATAAGGAGCTTTAGAAACTGGCGCCGTTCCTGAAATCAAGTCAATAGAGAATCCCAAGACGCGGGGAGGTGGTAGACCCGGTAAATCTTCAGGGAACACATCAAGAAAATCCCGAACGATCTCTGGGGCTGGACTCTCATCAATCTCCATAGCTGTCAACGCTTTTGGCTTGGCTCCAAAGACTCGCTCCCGCCTTCGAAAGCAAACTCAGGATGATTGGGAATGCGAAAAGTCACCTTCCTTGCTCGGCAATCAATAATTGCATGGAATGTACTCATCCAAATCCATCCCGAGAATCGCATCATAACTGCCCGTCCTGATTAAAAGGAAATTCGCATAGAATTCCCTGGCGCATACTACCACCGGACATAAGCTACACTCTTGGTTAGACACAATAATACCGTTACCCATATGTATCTCCCAACCCTTGGTCAACGACTCGTGAGGTATAGAGTATGTGTCAACAAACCGCATAGAGATAAAACAATGCGAAGCACCTGAAACGAAAAGAACTCTAGCTGGTACAAAATAAACAAGGATGGTACTTGTAACTACATCTCCAGAAGCCGCTGCCTTCTCGGCGGACAGGGTGAAAGCCCGTCCCTGATTCCGACCTGTAATAGTCTGCCTCTGATCGAAGGACCGCTGCCGGGGCACCCGAGGTGGACCCCTCTGAGCTGAAGTGCCATATGACGGTTGTTGCTGCTCGAATCCTCCCTGTAGTTCAGATCTCTGGGGACACCCGCCGGCCCTATGCTCGCTAGATCCGCAAATCAGACACTGCGCCTTAGCTCTGCGGCAATCTCTTTGCATGTGTTCTGGCCTCTGACAATAATCGCAAAATAGGGCCCTTCGCTGCGGCTGCTGAGGTGAAAAGGTACGCTTCATCTGTGTGACACCCGGCCTGTGAACTGGGATGGCTCCACGGGGCGGAATGGTAGGCCGTGCCGGAACTACGTGGGTCGGGTAGGATTTAGGGTTGGGTTTTAGTTAGGTAATTAAATATATAAAAATAGAAAAATAATAGAAAAATTCACGGAAAAATTTGGGAAAGTACGGAAATTTTTTTATACGGAACCGGGGATTTACAATCTTTCATTGTTTTCCATATAAATATCATGGACTTTGTTTGTTATAAATCAATATTATGATTTTTTGCCATTTTTGGATAAATACTATGGACTTTGTTTATTACAAATAACTACAATGAGACTTCATATTTTGCATATAAATACTATGAATTTTGTTTATGATAAATAATTCAACGAACTTCCAATAAATTTCGGATAAATACCATGGATTTGTGTAATACAAACAAATACCGTGAAATTTTAATGTTTTGAGATAAATGCCATGAAATTTTACCGTTATGATCACCGACATAGATATTTATATGAGTTAATGTTTATTTATTTTCATAGATCGCTTGGTTCTCACTGCTAGTTCATACTAATTTCATCAGCATTTGCTTGAATCAGGGGGAAAAAAAGACTTAAGCATGGCATGGGTATGGATGAGTGCATGCTCAAACCACCTCTCTTTTATATAAAGAAAAGAAATTGGCTTGAACCCTAGAAAAGTTGTAAGCTATCTTATGTATATGTATTTTTTATATGTTGAGTATATATATACACATGTACATCACACATGCAAAGATCCAGTATATTCTAACACGTCTTTACATGTTGAGCTCTTTTGCAGGCAAAACTGGACTGTTTTGTACTGCTGCCGTTTTCTAATCCCAGGTCCTATTTAGAAATGTGTAAATTTTGAATCCAATTTGTTCTCATATTTAAATACGCATAGCACTGCATTAAGACTCCAAATTTATATTGAGGGTTGAGGATAGAGTTTGATTTTCATAAGATGTACATCAACAACTGTAGATCATGATATAGTTTCGTTAAGTCGTCATTTAATAAAATGTGAGGTTGTTTAACCTTCTTTTTAATAAAAAAAAAACAGCTGCACAGTTGACGATGGAAATGATATGTACAGTTGTACAGTCTTATAATATGAACTTTATAATATTATTACCAAGACCTGTAGATTTTATGGATTGGTAGGTAAAAACATTTCTCCATAAGAAAAGTATTCTTCAAAGAATTTTATGTAGTTACGGACAGATCAGCTGCTGCGGTTGTCATGACTGATAAAACATAAAATAGGAAGCCGCGATCCTCGGCAGCTGCATAAAGGCCCTTAGTCAAATAATCATTGAGTACTACAAAATGACCTTGATGCTTCCACGCCAAGATATTAAACTATAATCAATTTACAAATTTTTTTTATCTATAACGTCAGGACTCAGGAAACTGCTTTTGCCAATAAAAATGACCAATTCAAATATATATATATATATATATATATATATATATATAAGGTTAATGGAGAAAAGAGGCCATATGAGGGAATTTACTTCTATGGCGTCGAAAAAATACACCCTCCCTCATTTTTCCTCATTTTTTCCGACGATCGGCACCCACCATCTTCATCGTTATCATCTAAGAAGTGGGTACACCAAATTTCACGTGATTCTACAACCTTTTCACCGTTGAATTAGTGGGTTCAAAATTAATTACGGTTTACTGACAATAGAACTTTTTACATTGCTAAATCAACGGTGAAAAAGTTGTAGAATCACATGAAATTTGGCGTACCCACATCTTAGATGATAACGATGAAGATGATGGATTCCGATCGTCGGAAAACACGACGGGAGCGTATTTTTTCGACGCAGGAGGAAATTCCCTGTTATGGCCTCTTTTCTCTGTTATTCTGTCTCTCTCTCTATATATTTCTTTTCAATTTTCTCCATTAAGAAATTCACAACTTTAGAAGGGTTAAACATCAAATCAAAGTAGCTTAATTTGGAAATGAGCAGCATCATTAAATTGCTCTATTACCAAGAAACAAATAATATGATCAGATCACCGACTAAGGTATATAACATGTATACAAGGTAAACCGCAGCATATATATAATATTAGATTTAAATTTAATAAAATTGTCACTCTAGCATAACAATAGATCTTTTTTTATTCTCAAACAAAAATCTAGGATGCTTGCATCAGTTTGTAATTCAGTATTTTTGGAAAAATGGATTCAAGGTTGGCGATTCATATATATAGATAGAAAGTACTAAATTAATATGTATCCTTGGTGATGATGTTGTTACCATTTTGATATTAAGTAGTTGGGAGAAGGTAAAAAAAATTGCAATCGCTTGTATACGGTAGTAGTCGGTAACGTTTGTCACCATCATTATAACCATCTCAAGTCTACTAATTTTATTTCCAGTGCATATTACATATTGGAGTAGCAGGGAGACATGGAGGAAGTTGGCGGACTAAAGGAATAAATATTTAAGAATTATTGTAGTTTAGGTTGTTACATAAAGGTGCCATGAAGCAATTATTGTAATTGTACTTAGATCTATATGAATAGAACATTCTTTCTCGAGATGATAGCTATCTGGTTTGATCATCATTCATATGTATATGTTTTATTTTCTATTACGTATCGCTAATATATGTTGATAAAACCTTTAGGATATTTACTTGACTATCAGGATTATGATGAGATCCTACTAGTGGGGCCTGGGTTATCAATAAGCACATCCTTAAATGTTCATAATAGTAGGAGTATCGAGACGGGATATCGATACTCCAGAGTATACCGGTGTATACGTTTCTTGATCCCGAATGAGACGATGGTTGGTCTCACAGCTATTGGTGTTTGACACCAAAAAATTGTATACAAGTGCTCATTAGAGAATGCGTACACTGAAGGGACTTTTCGAGAACTCCTAGATGATATTATACCTATTGTCAAATAGCAGTTCTCTAGTGACAATGATACATGGTAGTCTTTTGACCTGAGATCGTCATAGCGTCTTATGTGTACCACTATACTTTAACTTCTATCCAACCGCGGCTGTAAAGAGCAGTGCATACAGGTTTTAGTTGGGTACAGTCCCGAAGCACATGGAGGCAATGAGCGATCAAGAGGTGATTCATCTCTAGTTGATGTCGCGCTGTGCATAATATGACTATAACCTGAAGTCCCTGTCCAGGACGGTTAAGATAAACTGAAAAGAATTATTAGTTGTATCTCGAATGGTTATGAGTTTAATATCGGTATGACTTATTGAGGGTCTGACAGTTTTCATAACCCTGGACCCAATACGTGACACTTTATAATGAAGAGACCGGACTGTACGGTAATTGTCACTGATAGAGTTTGTTGGGTTTGGATGAGTTTACTTATCGACCTACTTTTTAACATATACTTGGTAGCCGTTATATGCAGTTAGCGTCACTGACGACTTATGATTTATACTGGATATGATCTTGTTACTTACTGCCAGCGTATTGTTGAGTCTTTAGAGTCCCACACAGAAAATTTTCTCGCTCAGGCGAAATGATGTAGATATGCGTATAGTTGATACGTGCGGTAGTTCAATTAAACACGTGTATGTGATACGCGTATATTATTCGGACGCCCGATAATACTAGCTGGTTTATTTTGAACCGGATTATTAAGTCAAATGTTAACTTAATAAGCATATATGATATGAATACTAGTATTATACTCTCTCTCTCTCTCTCTCTCTCTCTCGCATTTAGTATATGTATATGATACAAATACTAATCTTAGTCATCTAGTGACAAAGGGGGTATAGGTAAGTGGGGACCACTTGACGAGGAGATAATCTCTACTCCTTTCTTCTTATATGAAATAAAAAAGTGAAGAAAAGTGTAGAGCCATCTCAATTTGTCTCTACTCCTCTCTCTTTGAGGAAAGAAATAGAAATAAATCGTTATCCATCACTATCTTATTAAAAAAGAGAAAAAGAGAGAGAGAGAGAGAGAGAGAGAGAGAGAGAGAGAGAGAGAGCCTCTTCTACATATTCTTCCTTTTTCTTTTTAGCAAATTGTGAGAATAGGTTGCTTCACAAAGAAGTGTTCTTTGGTGAAGCTGAAACTTGAGTTGGGGTGCTTTCGAAATGGATTATCTTCGGTAAGGCGGTCGTAGATCAAACTCGATCCCTACATAATCAGTCATATTTATTGCATATTTTTACGGTCATTTTTCCTATTTTTATTAATTACTAAATAGTGTTATTTATAATTTGAGAACATATGTGGGTTTATGTGTAAAAAGATATTGTCACATGTTTCTTAACTTATAAGTAATATAATGGGGAGTATTATGTTGAAAATTTTATTCAAATAAATATCTATGTGATTCTTAATCATTAAGAAAAATAATTGCAACCATATCTTGTAACAATTATTTATATGTTGCTTAAATATTAAGTAATTTAATTGTGAGCAAAAATTGGTTGGAATATTTTCTCTAATGAAATAAATACAACTAATAATTTGATTTAAGATATTGTGCAGGTATTAAAATAACAAATCAATTTAAAACTGCAAATAGAATCAAGAGATCCAAATCAAATCAATTGCAACAATCAAAACTGCAAAATTTGGGACCAGATTGAAGATTCACGTAACTGCAGAGAAACGAAAATATTTTCAAGAAATTATTATCTGAAAGGCCTTCTAAAACTGCGATGAAAATACAAAATAAATTTGGAGATCTAAAGCCACAAAAGCGCGGCGGTTTAGCGGCGAAACAAGCACAATCGCGGCGGATGAGCGGCCGAATGTGGGCCGTTCGATCTAGGTTTTTTTGGCCATGATCATCTTTTCACATGCGTGGATATGGGTTTTATGGTTTCTTCTTTCAGAGTCAATAAATAGCAGCGAGAGCACCCAACATAGAGGCATCTAGGA
The DNA here is from genome assembly GCA_030015575.1 of Agapanthus africanus. Taxonomy (NCBI): domain Eukaryota; kingdom Viridiplantae; phylum Streptophyta; class Magnoliopsida; order Asparagales; family Amaryllidaceae; genus Agapanthus; species Agapanthus africanus. Next base: position 489,546,339 of record CM057346.1, on the reverse strand, counting down.
TTTAATGTTTAAGTTTTAGAATTTTGTTTAGTTTTAGTTTATTCTTTGTTTCTTTAGCCATTCAAATTCTGTATGAAATTTCAAGTTATGAATAAAAAGTAGAGTTATTTCATTTCTTGTCTCTTTTAATTTTTGCAATATAATTTTTCGCACTTTAATTCCTTACAACTTTATTTTATTGCTCTTTAATTATTTAAACCATAGATTTGATGGTTTTCTTTATGGGTTTTATTTTTCCCCTTCTTCTTTCTGAATGTTTTCAAGACAATGATACTAAAAAACGCTTCTTGCTATCGTAAAGGCCCTAATAGTCACCCTTGTCTTTCTTATTCCTTCTTCTTCTCTTTTCTTTTCATTTTAATTGGTTTCAATGAGTGAGTAATTTCTTGCTTGTTAGGCTTTGGTAGAGAGGATAGTTTAATTGATGGTAAATTACTTTAAAATTTTTAATGATTTTTAATTCTTTATAAACTTTAATTAAAGGGAATCTTAACCCTTTTATTTAGACCCACCCTCAATTTATGAAAGTTGCAATCTCGTTTTGAGTTTAGTTAAGATTGCTTTGATTGAAAGTTTTAGAGTAATAACGATCAATAGAGAGACAATGATAAATAGAGGGAATCCCTAGTATCCTCCTTAGCGTCCTAATCCACATTCATCGTTATTCCTCTAGTATTAATTAATTAAAAAGATAAAAAGAATATTTTTATAAAAAACCCATCTTTTAAACAAACCAATCCGAAAAGACCTACAAACCATTCTCTTATAAAATTTTCAAATCTCTTTAGTATAAAACGACAAAAATCCAACCTTTTTTTATTAACTCGTTTAAAATAAGATAAGTAATCCACCATCTCCCTGTGAACGACCCGTACTCACTATCGGCTAGCTATTTGAGACACCGTTATTAATTGCGGTGTTTAGGATACTTTAAAACTCAATTTTTCACACCAATTAAATGGCGTCGTTGCCGGAGAGACAGTAGTATTAGTTTTCTTATTATTCGGGTTGATTTTAAAAAAAAATAAAAACAAAAAAAATAATAAAATAAAAACCGCATCTTGTTTCTTTTGACGGCTTGTTGAGTGTGCAGAATTCTTGAGCATTTAGAGTGAGCCAACAGAGAACTTAAACACTGGAAACAGAAAGAAAGAGCAGATGTTGAGCAATGCCAAAGTTGTGGGAAGATCAGCCTATCCTTGATCGCGATTCTGTGGCCATCCATCTTGTTCGACCGCGATTCCGCGGCCTTACAGAGAGATCACGTGCTAAATTTTTTTGGGTGTGATTCTTCTCTTCATAACACCCCATCTGTAGCTCCAATTGTAAGTCCACGTTGCCCACCCCGGTGCTTACGGGGAGGCGGAAAACATAATAAAAATCGGATTTTTATCAACAATAGGCAACATGGACTATGCTTTAAGGATCTTTGCTAAACAAAAACTTGCTAAAGCTAACTAGAAACTAGCTAAGTGCTAGAAAGGTTATACCTTTGGTCTTTATGTCCTTCTCTCCTTGCTCCTTGGAGTAGTGGAAGGAGGTCACCTTGCTCGTCTTCTCACGCCGAAGAAAGATCCACCCGAAAGCCTCGACCTTTGGCTTCAACTCCAAGCTAGAAGTAACTAGGGTTCAAGAAGTGCTAGTCCTTCAACCCTAGATGAGAGTAGAGAAGATCAAGAGAGGGTTTTTCTCAAGCTCAAGTGTTTCTCAACACATGAGAGGGAGAGAGCTTGAGGGAGGGGAAGAACAAGAGAGAGAAATGATATGATAGAATGAGAAAAATGTGAACCATTCTCACTAATATGTGTATATTATTTTAATTGAATAATTAGCTAGATAATTGTCATGGCTTATCATGACATGAACATTATCATTTCAATTTGCAAGGATAAAAAAGCATCTTCCAAAAGAAATGATGATGGTCAAAGTGTCAACATGGTCAACAAGTCAAGATGGGTCAAATGGTCAACAACCATAACCATGCACAATTATTAAACTAATATCAATTAACAATAATACACACATAAGCATTAGGGTTAATAAAATGACAATAGCCATTAACCCTAATTAAGGTCCTCTCCCTCAATCTCAAGTAACTGTGCATATGCACCCGCATTCGTGATCCGAGGAACACGAATACAATGAGAAAAACCAATCCCAAATCATATACTAGGATCCGGCTTAAACCAAAGCCCGCTAGTATAAACTGTCCGGACAGCAAACGTGCACAAGTGCGCGAATGTGAACGAACCCTGTCGCAAAACCATGCGACCTCTACTCATTTTGCCTAAAGGCGAATAGCTCTCTGTGTGGGACTCTAAAGACTCGACACTATGCTGGCAGTGGGTTTAACCACAGACCGCAAGCGGCACTAGCTGTACGTAACGGTCCCCAGGTAGATGTCGATAAGAAGACTGACGAGGTCAACCCCATCCGAACTCCTACTGAGCCTGTATGTGACAATCTCCGTACAGTCCGGTCTATTCGTCTGATACATCGCATGGCGGGCCTAGGAGGGCGGTGAACGTCAGTCCCCTAATAGCGGTACAAGTCGTGTCGGAGTGTAGCCCAGAACACCCTGAGATAACACTGGAAACCTACCAGTATATCTCGCTTGCCTTGGCCAGGGACTACTCGTATAATGGCTCTCCTGGACACAGCACGATGTCAACCCCCAATACCGGGAGAGACGAATCCTGTCTAACCGTCACTGCCTCCAAGTGCTTCGGGACTGCACCCAAAAACTACCTGTTTGCACGACTCCTTTGAGCCGTGGTAGGGTAGTAATCAAAGTGCAGTGGGAACACACTCGAGGCGAAGTGACAGTGTCAAGTCAACGGACTAAGCTGTACTCATGTCACCTGGGAACTGATAACTGACGATAGGTATAATACCAACCAACAGTTCCCGACGAGTCCTGTCCAGTGTACTCGTAACCTAACGAGCACCCGCATACTATCTCAAGTACGACGTACTGACGGCTGTGGGACAGACCGTCTCCCACGCTGGGATGAGAAGCGCATACGCTAGTCTACTCCGGAGTATCGATGCCCTGTCTCGATAGTCCAACGACTAGGGACCTGTATAAGGATGTGCTTATAGATCACCCAGCTCCCACGAGTGTGAGCGCCATCATAACGCTGGTAATCAAGCAAAGATCCTAAATGCTTTACTAATATGTATATCAGCGATATGCTAAAAGAAACACATGCACATATTAAAGCAGAGACAAACCAAGTAGCATACTACCATTTCGAGCAAGATTGTATATACAACTGTGAATATCCCAAGCTTCCATCAAGTAATATACAAACTAGTATGATACAGTAATGGCCTCTAGGGCATATACACTAACAATCTCCCACTTGCACTAAGGCCATGAAATGGCGTATCGAAGACCTATCATCTCGATCAGCCGCTCGAACTGAGTCTGGGGCAAGGCCTTGGTGAATGGATCTGCAGTGTTATCCTCTGATGCAACTCTCCGGACCTCGATCTCCTGGCGATCCACGATCTCCCTGATCAGGTGATACTGCCTTAAGATGTGTCTGGATTTCTGATGGGATCTGGGTTCCTTCGCTAAAGCTATAGCCCCGTTGTTGTCGCAATACAGAGGTATTGGGTCAACAATGGACGGAACCACCTGAAGTTCTCTCAAGAACTTCCTCATCCAGACAGCTTCTTTTGCGGCATCAGATGCAGTGATGTATTCCGCTTCCATAGTCGAGTCAGCAACGGTTTCCTGTTTGGAGCTCTTCCAACACACCGCCCCTCCATTGAGGGTAAAGACAAAACCCGACATGGACTTGGAATCATCCTTGTCACTCTGGAAGCTGGAGTCAGCAAAGGCCTCAATCTGCAGGTCTTTTCCACCATACACCAAGAACATCTCCTTAGTCCTTCTCAGGTACTTGAGAATGTTCTTTACTGCTATCCAATGTTTCTCCCCAGGGTTTGACTGATACCTGCTTACCACACTCAGTGCATAAGCCACATCCGGTCTGGTACACAACATCGCATACATAATAGACCCTACCGCAGAAGCGTAGGGTATAATAGACATGCGATCCCTCTCCAAATCAGTCTTGGGAGACATCTCTTTGGAGAGGGTGATCCCGTGACAAGCCGGTAGATTACCGCGCTTGGAATCTTCCATACTGAATCTCTTCAGTATGGTGTCGATGTACCTGGACTGCGAAAGTCCTAATATCCTCTTGGATCTGTCACGGTAGATCCGGATACCCAGAATGTATGAGGCATCACCCAGGTCTTTCATGGAGAACCTGTGTGACAAGAACCCTTGACAGATTGTAGCATAGGAATGTCATTTCCTATTAAGAGAATGTCATCCACGTATAAAACGAGGAATACTACAGTTCTCGCTACAAATCTACAATAGATGCATGGTTCATCTGGATTTTTGATAAAGCCAAATTCCTTGACCGTCTCATCAAAACAGATGTTCCAACTCCGCGATACCTGCTTTAGTCCATAAATGGACTTAAGCAACTTGCACACCTTTCCGCTGCTCCCACTTTGAATGAAACCCTCTGGCTGATCCATATAGACACACTCCTCTAAATGTCCATTTAGAAAAGCTGTCTTTACGTCCATCTGCCAAATCTCATAATCGTGGAAGGCAGCAATGGCAAGAAGGATCCGAATGGATTTCAGCATAGCTACTGGAGAAAAGGTTTCGTCATAGTCCAAACCAGGTCGCTGACGAAAACCTTTTGCTACCAGTCTAGCTTTATAGGTCTCAACCTGTCCATCTACACCAATCTTCCTTTTGAAGATCCACTTGCATCCTACGGGTTTTACCCCATCTGGAGCAATGTCCAACGTCCATACTTTGTTGGTGTACATGGACTCCATTTCGGTCCGCATTGCATCCAGCCATTTTACCGAGTCGACGCTCTGAATGGCTTGCTGGAAGCTAGTAGGCTCATCAAAGTCTATGATGCAATCCTCTCTATCCCCGTCAATGAGAAAACCGTAGTATCTCTCGGGTGGATGAGACTGCCTACTACTCCTGCGGAGTGTCGTGGGAATGTCCTGATCTTTCGAACCCTCTGGTTCAACCAAGCTTTCAGTAATAGCTCGTGGTTCTGGAATTTCTTCCAGTTCTATTGCGCTCCCACTTAATTCTTTTTCTATGAACTGGTGTTCTAGAAAGTGGGCATGGCGAGAAACAAGGACTTTTTGTTCCTCTTCGCAATAGAAGTAATATCCCTTGGAGTTCTTTGGATATCCTACAAACTTGCACTGTACTGAGCGTGCCTCTAGCTTGTCCGCATGCTGATTTTTTATAAAAGCTGGACATCCCCATGTCTTAATATGATTAAGATGGGGTCTCTTCCCACACCACATCTGATATGGTGTAGTAGGCACAGTCTTAGTTGGAACTCGGTTCAAAAGGTATGCAGCTGATTCTAGCGCATATCCCCAAAACGATCGCGGCAACTCAGCGTTGCTCATAATGGACATACCGTTTTTTTTTATCCGTGCCCATTTTGCTTATGGACATACCGTTTTTTTTTATCATTTTTTTTTATCTTCTTCTTTTTTTTTATCCATCTCGTCAACCTAAAAATGTTGCGGTAGTAGTTTAGGGACGTTTCGGTCCGTCGTTAGTTTAAGGACGTTTCGGTCCGCCGTTAGTTTAAGGACGTTTCGGTCCGTCGTTATGGGAAGGCCGGCTGCTGCTTGTAAAGTCTGAGCCTAGGAAGATAATGAGCGGACATAGTCGTCGTCATCTATCATTGACCCAGGCTGTGGCTTATTAAGCGTAGTATTTCTTTAAGAAGCGGCCGTTTATTGGCCTGAAAGGCCTCTCACCGTGCATGTCCATGAGTAGGTAGGCTCCACCCTGGTAGACCTTGTCTATGATGTACGGGCCTTCATAGTTTGGCTCAAATTTCCCCCGCTTGGCACGATTGGGGATCATAGGTCTTTTGACCACTAGTACGAGTTCGCCTTGGCGGAATGTCCTCGGCCTGGTCAATCTTTCGTACGAGCGCGTCATCTTTGCTTTGTAGGCCTCTAGATGTTGTTGCGCTATGAGCCGGGTTTCATCGAGGGCATCAAGCTCCTCAAGCCGAAGGTGAGCATTTTCTTCGTTCGTCAGCTCGTGATGGACTGCTATTCGTAGAGAGGGTAACTCTATCTCGAGGGGGAGCACTGCTTCCGTCCCAAATACCAACGCGTACGGCGTTGTGTTTGTGGCCGTCTTGAGTGTAGTTCGATAAGCCCAAAGGGCTTCTTGCAGCCTTTCGTGCCAGTCTCTCTGATTCCTGGAAACGGTCTTTTTTATGATCTTCGTCAAGGTCTTATTGAAGGCCTCGGCCAGACCGTTAGCTCGTGGGTTGTAAACCGAAGAATATCTCCAGTCTATACTGTGCTGCTGTGCGAAGCGGCTAATCTTATGGCTTCGGTAGGCCGGCCCATTATCGGAGATAATCCGCCGTGGAGTTCCGAACCGATAAATGACGTGCGTCTTGAAGAAATGGAGGATATTCTCCGTCTTCACTTCCTTCAGTGGTACTGCTTCTGCCCATTTGGAGAAGTAATCAGTCGTTGCCAGGATAAAACGGTGTCCCCGGGATGATACTGGCTCAATGGGGCCGACTATGTCAGTCCCCCACATTTCGAATGGCCAACTAGCCACCGTTGGGTGCAGTGGATTCGGATGTTGGTGGATGAAGTCTCCATGAATCTGGCATGAGTGGCATTGCTTCGCATACTCGAGGCAGTCCTGGATCATCGTGGGCCAGTAGTAACCCATCCGTTTAATTTTTAACTTCATCTTTGGGCCTGCTTGGTGAGAACCGCAAAGTCCGTCATGCACTTCCTGAATGACTCTTTCTGCTTCGTCAGGTCCTAAGCATCTCAGCCATAGAGAATCAAACGATCTTTTGTATAGAATATCGTTGACGAGAGCGAAAGATAGAGCTCGTTTCATGAGCTGATGTCTTGAGGACGCTTCTTTGGGCGTTCGGTGGGACTTAAAGTAGTCTATGAAGACTTCCCTCCAGTCTTCGGCCTTCTCATGGTCTTTTATTTGTAGGGTCGTCTGCTCAGTCGCTCCCTTTTCTTCGCATAATTCCGGAGACATTTCTGCCGGGGCGAGCACTCGACGGCTTTGTACCACGATTCTGACGTCATCGAGGTTCTCGTCATCCAGTTCTTTAGCAAGTTTAGCCAACGCGTCTGCTTTGCTGTTTTCTGCGCGCGGTATGTTCTCCAAAGTATAGGAGGGAATTTGGGTCAATAGTTGTTGCACCCTTTCGCCGTACTTCACCAACTCCGGTTTGCACGTTTGGTAGTCACTATTTACCTGACTAACGACCAGCTGAGAATCCCCGTATATAAGGAGGTCTTCAATTCCCATGTCGATGGCGATCTCGAGGCCTGCTATCAGAGCTTCGTATTCAGCTTCATTGTTTGTCCTCGGCTCTGTTAAGGAGAAGGCGAAGCGCATTATCCCTCCTTGTGGAGTTGCAAAGATGAGGCCTATCCCTGATTTGATCATTGGGATACCTTGTTTCTGTTTCTTTATAGAGGACGCTCCATCGAAATAGAGTTCCCATCGTGTGCTTCCGCCGCTAATCGCATCAAATGCATGCTCGTCCGGCAAATCACAGTTCAGAGGAGAATCAGCCGGTATCGGGTGCTCAGCGAGGAAGTCGGCAATGGCCTGGCCTTTCACTGCCTTGAGAGGTTGATACGTTATCGAGAACTCCATCAAGAGCAGGGCCCACTTAGCGAGTCGTCCCGTCAATATGGCTTTCGACATCAAGTACTTAAGAGGGTCCACCTTCGAAATAAGACGGACTTCATGTGCTAATGCGTAATGTCTAAGCTTTGTTATTGCGAAGATCAACGCCAGGCAGTGCTTTTCAATGGGGGAATAGTTGCTTTCTGCCCCCAGCAGCACTCGACTTAAGTAGTAAAGTGCTCTTTCTTTCCCCTGATCGTTCTCTTGTGCCCATAATGCGCCTAAGGAACCTTCGAGGGCGGTTGTATAAAGAATGAGGGGTTTCCCCTTGACCGGCGCAGCCAACACCGGAGGGTTCTGCAGATACTGCTTGATCTCGTCTAGTGCACCTTGGCATTTGTGATCCCAAACGAATGGAGTTCCCTTCTTCATCAGGTAGCTGTAAGGACGGCATTTGCCTGAAAGATTGGCGATAAATCGCCGGATGTATGCGAGCTTCCCTTGGAGAGACCGCAACTGCTTGAGGGTTCTTGGCGGAGGCATTTCCATGATCGCCTTAATCTTTGACGGATCTATTTCAATACCTCGGTGTCGAACGATGAATCCCAGAAATTTGCCCGAGGAGACTCCAAACGCGCATTTGAGGGGATTCATTTTCAAATTATATTGCCGAAGGCGTTGAAATACAGTCTCTAGATGCTTTAAATGATCTTCGTATGACATGCTTTTTACTACGAGGTCATCGATATAGCACTCGACGATGTCATGTATGAGGTCATCGAAGATCTTTGTCATGGCCCTTTGATAGGTAGAGCCAGCGTTCTTTAGACCAAAGGGCATAACCCTGTAGCAAAATATACCCAAAGGGGTGCGGAAAGCGGTGTGCTTCTGGTCTTCGGGATGCATCTTTATCTGATTGTATCCTGACGAACCATCCATAAAGGAGAAAACCTCGTGAGTGGACATGTTATCTATCATTAGCTCGGTTACCGGCACCGGGAAATCATCCTTTGGACAGGCTTTATTGAGATCCCTGAAATCCACGCATATGCGTACCGTCCCATTCTTCTTCATTACCGGGACGATATTGGCGATCCAGTCGGGATATTGGACTTCTTGGATAAATCCAGAATCGATCAACTTCTTGACTTCGGCGTTGATGCTCATCTCAAGCTCGAGTCGCATCCTCCTTGGCGCCTGCTTAACTGGCTTGATATCTGGGGATATTGCTAATCTATGCACAGCAATCTCCGGGTCTAATCCTGGCATCTCGGAGTAATTCCACGCGAAGCAGTCTTTATGCCGTAAAAGCACGTTCTTTAACGTAGCCACCCTCTCTTCGGATAACAGCTCGCTGACAAATGTCGGTCGCGGGTCATCTGCCGATCCCAACTCAATCTTCTTGAGGTTATCTGCAGTAGTATGTATACCATCTTCCAGTTCTTTTGGAGCTGGCGGAAATTCTGAGATCACCTCATCGTCGCTGTTCTCAAAGCACCGGGGAAGGTCATCTACGTTCTCGGGCTCTTCTCCTAATATCGTAATCGTATAGCAAGTGCGAACCCGCTCCCTGGACTGAGGTGGACCCGGTTCTGCTCTTGCGGCCTTGGGCTCATGCTTTTGCGGCGGCGTTACCTTCCAGCCGTCGGATAAAGCGAATCTGCCCCGTCGGTACTGGTCCTCGACCCAGTTCTTGAAGGTGAAGCAGTCTTCGGTAGGATGTCCTATGGCTTGGTGATAAGAGCAATAACTCAGATGAGAAGCCTTGCTAGCTTGCTCAGGATGTCTAGACTCTGGAAGCGTGATCATTTGATGTTTTATAGCGAGGTTGAGTAACCTCTCCGTCTTGTCTCGGGGGAAGGAGTACGCTCGACTCATCTTCTTCATGAGGGACAAACCCGAGCCGCTTCTTGATTTATTTCCGTCTCTGCGTCGGGCCTTTCGTACAACGGGTTGACGAGGATAAGCGTCTTTGTCTTTTGCAGCACGTTGAAATAGACGTTGCGTCCTGGCCTTCTCGTAGATGGCCATTTCGCGGTTGTGGTCTTCCCGAGCTTTCTGACCCATTTTCCTGATAGGCTTGCCCATTCGTTCTTCAAACGACGGACTCGGCGCTTCAATCGCGGGGTCTAGTTTTGATGGGGGGTTGGCATCTCCTGACAGGGCGTCCTCCTCTTCATCAAAGGTATATATAGCGTAGCTGCTGTGAGCCCGTTCCCGTTTTCCGGCTCTTGCGTATCCAAGCCCGAGTGTTTCCATTTTCCCGTTGGGCAATTTGCGTTGAGTCCCGGGGACATCCCAAATCCTGTTGTAGAACTGCGCCTGCCGAACGGTCTGTTCTAAGGGTACTCCTTGGCGCTTCAATAGCTTCTTTAATCCATTTGTATAGTATCTGGGCAGACGGATGGGTTGGAGCCTGTCAAGTGTAGCATCCGCGCCATGCCAGATTTCTTTCTCTATTTTCGATTCTGAGGATCGGTAGAATAGGATCACCTTCTCACCCCTTCGCCTGGGAGGGACGTAAAATGTTTGCAGGTTCTGCACATTGTGAGCCTGAAGCGTGTCGAGATCCTTGTAGTGTTCTCGCGGTACCATGGTGATTTGCAAACTATGGTCATCGCCAGGGGGTGCTTGTATTGACAGCCGATTGGAGAACACAGCATTAACTTCATCTTCTGAATCACTTCCGAAGACCAACACGGGGGCGGGCGTCCCCAGGTTGTTGCGTTGAGATGGCCCTGCATAAACTATCTCTTCCTCTTCTTCGGTGTCGCTTCCGAAAACGGGGATGGTGGCGACGGTTTTGTTCTCCGGGTTGCGACACCTTTCTGTATCCTCGAAATCTGGCAAAAAGTACTTCGCATCTTCGTATTTGCGGACTTCGTTCATGGGAAATGGGTTTAACTCACCTGTTACGGTATACTCGAAACCATCCTTGAAGTACTTCATACACTGATGTTGTGTAGAAGGGATGATATTGTACTCGTGCAGCCAAGGACGGCCGAGCAAGGCGTTGTAGCAGGTCTTGGCGTCAATGACATGGAATTTGATGTCTGTGACGAGAAGTCCAAAGCGTAATGTTAGTATCACAGATCCGAGAGTCCGTGACGATTGTGAATCGAAACCGGAGATAGTAATTTTGTCACGAGCGAGGTGTTGCACGCTCATGCAGATTTCCTTCAACACCCGAACATTAAGGAGGTTGACGGAGGATCCATTATCCACCAGGATCTTGCCTATCTTGATATCATGGCAGTATCCGGAGACATATAGGGGACGGTTGTGGTCGCACGTCCCGAGAAAGAGGTCTTCATCACCGAAAGTGATGTCGGCTGTATGCACTTCCTTCAGTTCATCCTTCATCTTTTCAGTGGCGAGGAAGGCTTGGAATTGCTCAGGTTCTTGTAACACCTTAATTAGTGAGTCTCGCGCTTCTTTTGATAATAGGAGGGCATCGAGAATGCTAAGCTGAGAAGGTAGCTTCCTTAGGTGCGCGAGGATGTTGTAGTCCACTTTACCCTTCCTAGGCGGGTCTTTGGCAGCCAGCTCTCTCATGACTTGGTCATCTAAAGTGATATCTTCAGTGACCTTTTCCTTTCCCTTATCCTTTCTATTCCCGGGCCCGAGATTCTTTTCTGGGAGTGTGCGATTGCGCAGCTGAATGTTCTCGCAGATCTCCGATTCCTCCTCTTTCCCCAACACGGATTCTTTGAAGAGAGGGCCCAGAGCGATTTCTTCATCAGAGTCGCTCCCAAAGATGAGAACTTGTGACCCCCTGGCGTTTACCATGTAACAGTTGCCAGTAGCTCTGTCGTGCCCATCGATAGTACTTCTTCGCTCCCGACGGCTCTTGCGTTTCATGCGCTTAACATGTTGCCGACGAGCGACATATCCTTGCCACCATATCTTAAGGGCATCGCACTCCTCCGTGGGGTGTGAGATTTTCCGGTGATATGCGCAATAGTCAGGGTGCCTCTCCACCCCATCGTGTGTGTTTCCTTCCGAGGGTGGTAGCTTCATTCCCATTGACATGGCTTTGGCAAACCTTTTCCTCGTCTTGAATATCTTCTTGTCTACTTCGGATGCCTTTCGCTCTGGTAGTTCAACTCTTTCGTTCAGCCGCCCGCATTTGGCTCCTTCCGATGTGGCCATCTCACGCTCCTGGTCCGCTTTACATTTTAGACGAATCTCGTCTAGAAAAGCGTCGATCATTTCGTCTGTTGGCCATGCACGCTCTGGTACAGGCTCTGCCTCCAGCTTTTTAGTGCCAGGAGTTTTCCCATCATCGGTAAACGAGTGGGAGATTACGTTACAACTCGCCACATATCCTTCGGATTCATCCGACGAGCTTTCTCCATCATCTTCCTCTTGAAAGATGTGGTTGAGGAACTCTTGCAGTGTGACAGGAGTTCGCGCCTTTTGATTGTATTCTTCCAACGCGTCGATTTGCTTCTGCAAGTTCGTGTGTTCGTTTCCAAGCTTCACGGGCTTCTTGGATTTCTTCTTCTTTTTCTTCGATGATTTTGACGGTTAGGCGTGAGTATTTGGGCCCTTATCGCGAATCTTCGTAATTGGGCGGGGCTTCAACATTCCTTCGATAATTTGAGGTTCAAGAGGGTCCTTCGATTCGATCGCAGGGCACGCATGAAGGTCTCTCAGCATTCTTTTGGTTTTAGTTGATAGCACGACCTCCCATGGAGCTTCTTCAATAAAAGAACATGTTGCCCCCGGTGTATCCGCTTTCCTAGGAGCATGCGGCTGTGGTGGGTTCACCTTCCACTTTTCGGACAGTACAAACTTCCCCTGGAGGTACTGGTCTTCAATCCATCCTTTGAAGACGAAGCAATCTTCAATCGGATGGCCTACCGTTTGATGGTAAGGGCAATAGTTAGGGTTATTCACCTCGGTGGGTTGCGGCGGTCGCCTTGGATTTGGCAGGTTTATAAGTCTGTTGCGTATTGCCAGCTCGAATAGCCGTTTCGTCTTGTCCCGTAGGAACGAGTAGGGACGCTTCATCTTCTCATTATAATACCGACGCCTTTCCTCCAGTTGATCTGCCGGTTTCGGGGCGTTAGGTTGCTGTTGGGCATTCGCAATAAAGGTTGCTCTTCCTTTACCCTTGTCATTCCGAGGTTCCGACTTCGGGGGAGGTGGTCTATGACCCATCTGGTCCATCTGAGCCAACTTGTCGATCAAAGCCTGGAATGTGGTTGGCTTAAAGAACATCATAAACTGGGAGATAGTTGCGTGGGGGTCTAGGGTTCCCACAAACATGCCCACTGCGGGTGCTTCCTCAATGCGTTGTTCACATCTTGACCACAAATTCCGCTAGCGTATAGCATACTGGACCCAGGTTTCGCCTGGTTTTACCCTGGCGTTAATCAATGCAGTTATTGGAGTGCGTTCGCTGGCACTTGCGAATCGCTGAGTGAACAACAACTCCATTTCAGCGAACGTTTTGATAGAATCGTTCGGGAGTTCCGAATACCATTCGAACGCAGTTTCCGATAGGCTGCCCACGAACTGGCGGAGCAACAGTTTATCATCACCGCCGGTGTTACCGCAGAGGGCCCGGAACTGGGCGACATGTTGATGGGGGTTGCCGGTCCCCTTATACACGTGGAATTTTGGTATCGTATAGCCTTGCGGGTATTTGATTTGGTCGTACCAGCTCGGATACGGCCGCCCCGTTTTCACGACTTGACCAGCTGCCTCAGTCGCGTGATGAACCCGGATTTGCTGGGCTATGTAGTCAGCCAAGTCAGCCTTAGAGATTGCCTCCTTCTTGGCCGTTGAGAGGGCTGGTGGTGGATTTGACGTTTCTCCTCGGTCGTCTTCAAGAACGATTGGGGGATCCTCGGCGGGTAAGTCCTGCTGGATCATCATTCCTATCATATCTTGGAAGAGAAGGCCCATCCGTTGTATGTTGGCCGCTTGTTCAGCAGCCTCTTTGTCCTTTTTCTCCAGTGTCCGGCGAAGGAATTCAGCGTCGGTTTCTTCCTCCCGGCGTGCGTCTGAGGACGTTTCTGGGTTTTCTTTTGGCCCGGTGAGCGCGGCCATAGCATTCATCATTTCTTGAAGCTTTTTTTGCTGCTCCTGGGCCTTCGTCATGGATCGGGTTAGCGGTCGGTGGCCCGTAGAAGTGCGGCTTTCCTCTTTTCCAGAGGCCATGTAAACAGTGTGCACCACCATGCCCCCAGACTTAGGGCGTCTGGGCTCAGTGCTTTTAGCCGTCGTCGCATGCTGTGGGGTCTTCTCTGGCCTCCTCCTTTTATGAGCCAGTTGATCAACAGCCTTTTGGGGTTTAGCCTGGTGACCAGCTTCCGGTTGGATTTTCAGCTTTTTGTGTTGGCGGGAGAAGTTTGGATCGATGATCGAGTCTCGGGCCTGCCGCCAAACCTTATAGATTTTAGAAGACAGTCGTTGAGGAGATCGGGGCTGTTCGGGCTTTATTTCCACAACCTTTTTTAATGGGGGAGGAGACCTCTTCAGCACTGCAGTAGGAGAATTCCTTCGCACCTTATTTAGCATTTCGAAGCTGTTCCCAGTTGGAACAGCAGCATTAACTTCTGCCACCGGGGCTGATGGAGTCAACCCGGAGGGGGAGTTGCCCCCAGCCTTCCTTACTCGGCGCCAATGGCGACGTCGAGCGTGTCGAGCGGACGGCGTAGGGTCAGCGGTAAGAATGGTTTCGTCTTGCCCCCTGTGTAGGTGGGGGGTCGCTGTTGGTGTTAGCCTGTCAAAGACCGACGTCCTTTGGGCAGCAGGAGCGGGAGCTGGAGCCGTCAATCTTGTAAAGACCGACCTTTTGGCCGGAGAAGCCGCCTTGACGATTTCGGGAGCAGGAGCAGCCACTTTCTTAGAAGCAGCCTTATCTGAGATTGTAGGCCCCATGATGGGTTTGCAGGATTTCTGGCCCAATCTAGAGAAGACCGAGGCGTTGACGTTGGGCGACTCGTTGAGAGGAGCCACGACAGGGGTGAGATGATCAAAGACCGACTTCTTGAGAGCTTCCGTTGTCAGCACCGGAGCGGTGAAGTTTGTCGGCGGGAGCATGGTCCCGAAGAACAATCCTGTGGTGGCGCGAGTGACCTGTTCCACGGGCATTGTGAATAGCGAAGCAGCTTGGGGTCCGTAGGCTATACCTCCTGGCGAGACAGAGCGTTGGTTGCAATTGCAGTCTGGGCAGTTGGAAAATTTCACGGAAGTAGAAGCCATCGATCCTTTGCTTTCTGCAATAAGCAAGACGCTAATTCTTAGTATCTTGAAACCCAAGGGCAACCATTAGCGAACCGCGATTGGTTCGCGAGTCACGACACACGAAGTGTGGAGTGGAAAGAGGAAAAGGTCCCACCGGGCGTGCCAGAATCTGTTCCCCTCCGAATGGCGGCCGCGACATGACGTCTTGCCTGAGATTCGGGGCAGATGCTAATTGGTGCTATCCGTCCACCTCTCCGAAGATGCCAAGTTGATTTATGGCACCGTGTATCGAAGGTTTAGACGGATGCGTCCGATGTAGCAGACTTCGTCAGATTCCCCCTCGTTTGAGGGGTTTTTGATTGTGGGGACGCTCTTCCCTGCAGGCGCAAGCCCCTGCAGTTAATTACGCTACCGCATTGCAGTAACAACTTTCTCCTTCTCCAGATGGTCACTTCGTGTCGTGGGTGTTTGTTTTATTTGTGGTTGCCCGTGGATTGTATACGGAGACCGAGTTATGTCGTCGCCCGTAGGACGTGGACTAGTCCAAATCCGTATTATCTTAGATTTGGGTTTGGGGGTTTGGTTTGAGGATACGTTAGCCGTACTTGAGGCTAAGATCAACTCAAACGTTTGTTAAGGATACGTTAGTCTAACTTTGAGACCAAGATCAACTTAACGGGATCGTTTAGATCCGACAAAAGAACATTTGGGCTCCATTGTTCCAGTTTAGGGACCTAGTGGTCCATTAAATGTATGGCCGTCAGGACCCGTCACCTCTCCGACGACGTTGAAGGATTACAACGACGGATGTCAGAGGAGTTCAGAGATGGACCCTCAAGCCAGAGTTAATTGGGGGGTTCATAGTCCAGTCTGTTTGAAGGTTTAAGGATACGTTAGCCATCTTTGAGGCTAAGATCAACTTAAACGGGACCGGTTAGATCCGACAAAAGAGCATACGGGGCTCTATTGTTCTAGTTTAAGGACATTGCGGTCCATGGGTAGTTTAAGGACGTTGCGGTCCATGGGTAGTTTAAGGACATTGCGGTCCATTGTTAGTTTTAAGACATCTCGGTCAAGGTTAAGGACGTCGTAGTCCATGGGTTTAAGGACCCCACAGTCCGGTATGTGCTCTGGATGCTTCACACGGGTTCACTGCCGTGCTCTGCGAGGACCAGGCTCCGCTCTGGACGTTTTCCACGGGGTCAAAGAGTGACATTATCCGCGTTCCACGTAACCAGGAATTTTGCATTAAACACGGGTTTAAGGACCCCACAGTCCGTATCAATGTGTGGTCGTCGGGACCCGTCACCTCTTTGAAGACATTGAGGGATTACAATGCCAAGTATCAAAGGAGTGAAGAGATGTACCCTAGAACCGGAGTGGATTAAATAGTCCTTGGCCCAATTTGGGATCAAGACGAATTAATTATGTTATGAGTCCATTGGCCCAGTTAATCACAAATTGAGGACTTATGGCCATCTTGGGCTAAGTCCAATCAGGAGAGGCTTTGCCTCCATCCATTTAGCCAATTGGGCCAAAGCCTAGTGTTAAACACTACAGAGCAATCAGTGTTGAACACTGGGAATGAGGTTGACAAGTTAGTGTTTAACACTAAAAGATAATCGGTGTTAAACACCAGCAACAAGGCTTTTCAGATTAGTGTTAAACACTAAAACAGATCAGTGTTGAACACTGCAAATAAAGCTTTTTAATTAGTGTTGAACACTAAGGCCCAACAGTGTTTTAACACTGGGTTCGAGAGTTTCAATTTAGTGTTAAACACTAAGGCAAGAGGGGTCACGTGGCAGCACGTGAGAGCGCCCTCCCTTCATTTATTCTGCTGAGATTATCGTGTCTTTCAGAGCATCACGTGCCATCACGTGATGGGCATTCAAATGCCTGTGTATTAAAGCTTCTGTCAAGGGTCACGTGGGTCACGTGGGGTGCTGCCTCAAAGGGGCTTTCTGTAGATCTCTTGGGGGGGTCACGTGGTGACACGTGACCCTGCCTCTATGTATGTTGTTTTAGAGGATTTGTTAATCTTTTCCAGGAATCAAGTTCCTCGTAGGGTTAAACCCTGACAGTAATTTCAGAGGAATTAAATTCCTACTTCCTTTCGAAGGTTTATATTCTGAATAGAGTTGGACTCTGAATTTTCTGTAGGAATTAAATTCTTCATATATGTGAAGAACTGAATAGGGTTAAACCCTAATAAAAGCTTTTAAGGAATTAAATTCCTACTTTCTTTTAAGTTATGATCAAGGGAATTAAATCCCCGCTGTTCCAACAGAACTAGGTTCTTAATTAGGGTTAAACCCTGTCTCTTTTTGTTCTGAAGGAATTAAATTCCCATGATACAGGGTCAAGCCCTAATTTTATTTTAAAGGAATTAAATTCCTATAGTTCTGTGAGAATTAAATTCTCGTGCTTGCATTCCCTCTCTATGTTTTGGATCTGCATGGCAGGATCTCAACCCATTGAGAATTAAATTCTCAACCTCAAGGGGAGATGTGCACTTTGCAGATCCTCTATCAAAGAGAGAAGAAATATGTTCTTCTGTTTTATGTATCAGAGTTAAACTCTGTTGAGAATTAAATTCTCTTTCTTTCAAAAGGCCTTCCCTTTCTTACCTAGGGTTTTCTTTTGCAGAAGATCCAAGTTCCTCGAAGTATCAAGGCTCTCTCTCTTTTTCTTCCCTCTGCGTATATATCCTTTTTTTTGTGTCTCTTGGCTCCTATTTATAGGAGAAGCAGCCGAGTCAATTAGTTTTTGACGAATCTTCATTGAGAGATTTGATTTGCATCCATCATTCGTTTTGGACCTTTGGATTATTAGGTGAATTTTATTCACCATTGGATTTCAAGTCCCGGGATTCTCCTTTGTTGCTTCGGTTAGATTTAAAGGGGAAATCTTTCCAAACCCGAGATTTTCCCATAGATAGATGATATCTCATCACCTCTGAATCTTTAATTCGATTGGTTCCAGATAGTCGCTTTCCTTTGGAAAGATTTGAATCTCTTTCAGAATTTAATTCTGTTGACAAAATGGGCTTTGAAAGCCGGTCACGTGTGACCACGTGACCCATGGTCACGTGTGAGCACGTGACCCCCCTTTGGAATGAGCCTTCTTCTTTCTTTTTGCGCTGTCTTCTGGTTGTTGCTCAACCGTCACGTGCCATCACGTGACCCCTGGTCACGTGTGAGCACGTGACCCTGGTCTGGACTCTTTTCCCTTGACTTGATCAGGGAACCGATGTGCCTTTGAATCCGCTTTACAATGTCACGTGCCAACACGTGACCCTGGTCACGTGGGAGCACGTGACCCTTTCTTAAGCCCTTTTTTCTTTGATGTAGTCAGGAAGCTGAACTTGCTTGGCCGGAACTTTTGGGTGTCACGTGCCAACACGTGACTGCTGGTCACGTGTAAGCACGTGACCCTTTTCTCAAGCTTTTTCCTTAAGCTTTCCTGATTTTAAATCAGGAAACAAATGCCCCCACAGCGTTGTTCTCACGTGTCAGCACGTGAGTGCAACGCTGTCACCTCTTGCGACCGTTGGATTCCTTTAGGGATCTGGGGAGATGAAACGTTTCCATTGCCTTCTATAAATACCTCTGTCTCTTCATAGGAGCCTTCACTTTGCTCATCTTCTTCTTCTGAGAAATTTTTCTGAGAATTTAATTCTCTTCTTCCAGAGCTTAGTTCTCTGCCTTGAAACAATTTTCAGAGGTTAACTCTGTTCGAAAAGATTTCTTTTCTTCAGGTAATGTTCTTGGACAAACGATGGACCTTCACATTCCTCTGGATTTTAAATCCAAAACAAGGGTTTTTACCCTTTTCTCTTCATGTTTTCCCATAAGAACCGCTTAACCTTCAAACTGTAGATCTTTTAGGGTTTAGATGATCTTTGGGGAGATGATGATGGCGTTTCAACTCCATGGAATTTAATTTCCATCCAAAATGTTTCTGGGAATTTAATTCCCTTTTCTTAATAAGGAATTTTAATTCCAATGAAGAACCCGCTTTCTTCACACAGAGGCTTCCTGGGGTCTCTTGGCCCGAGGTTGTTCTTCTGCAATTAATGAAATGGTGGTTTTGTAATGATGTCTCCTGTGGGAATTTAATTCCTTTGATCTTGTTGGATTCATTGTAGAGCCCGAGATAGATCTCGTTGGGGGAATGTGCATGGTCCTCATTCTTTATTAAATGAGGATATTCCCTTTGTTTTATTGTAACTATCTGGTCTCATTATTAATGAGCCGTCATCCGGATTCTGTGGGGCCCATGTGTTTTGTAGCCAATGGTCCCAGGAAACTTTGCTGTTGCTTTCTTCAACTAGTCTTCATGTTCATGCATGAATATATATCGCTAACTTTTCTTTTAACGGTCTCCCTTTATTGGATTTCAGGTGCGATGGCTTCTGTTCCACGCTTTCCCTTTTCTCGTTCGGAGGCGACTTTTCCTCAGTCACCATCTGATGAGGAGGCGATGGCGATGATTCAGGCCCATGACCCAAACTGCACCAACCTTCTTCAATGGGGATCTTGGTACAGTCAAATTATTCAGGGTCGCCGGAGTTTTCTTTGCGCGGTGCCGACGGAGCCCACTTTCCCATTCTTACCGATGGATCCTCCAAGGACAGTTTTTGCTGTGGAAATGCCCAACTGGACTCCAACGGGGAGGCTCGAGCCTTCGACGACTGGTATTCCGAACCATCCGATCCCGGCCATAGACATCTTGGGGCGGCGTATCTACCAGGGTGAGGCCCACCCGTGGGGGCAAATTTATAAGATAGGGCTCACTCCCCGGCATCCTACGGGCTACCTTCTCTGGGCTCGCTACATCCTTTCTGCCCATCGTGCGCGGTTGCAGAAAGTCGGGCTTTATCAGGCCATATACGCGTCACTATTCCATTATAAGTCCCCGCATGCCTGGTGGGTTAAGGCGTTTTTAAACCAATGGAATCTTCCTACCAACACTTTCATCCTAGGAGATCGTGAGGTCTCGATCTCTCTTGCAGAATTTTATGAAATCTCGGGATTGCCGGTCAGGGGCGCACTGTATGAGGAGTTGTTGCCTCCTGATGAGTACGCCTTTGAGCCCGAGTCTGCACCGGCTGACGGCTTGTCTGTTGAGAACGCCGTTCGCCACAAGCGCCCCAGCTTGATCAAGGCACTGGGTATTTTTGATCGATTGTTCACTGAATCTGAGGAGCAGGGTGTTACTTTTAAAAGCTTCATTTCCTGCTTCCTTCGTGAGGATATCATATCGAAGACTGCTCCGAAGTTTGCTAACATCAGAGACCCCTTTGGGTTTGGTCCGAAGAAGCTACCGACCGCTGAATCGGACCTGCCACAATATTATATTCCCATAGTGTCGCCGATGTCTTTTGAGTCCGTTGCAGCACCCGGTATGGACGAGGAAACATTCTTCGTGGGGTTTGTCAGTGTTTGGCTTAGTTGGTTCGTTATTCCCATGCATCGTCGCTTCATGAGAGCCTCGGTCATCTACCCGGCTCATCGTATTGCTGAGGGGACGCGGTTGGCTATCGGCATCCCTGCCTTGGCGCACCTCTATAGAGGATTGGGCACCGCAGCTAATACCTCTACGCCTGGGGTGGATGTGGTAAACTTTTTGCTTCATTATTTCACGTCCTGGATCGAAATGCACGTATTAGGGGCTTTCGCCATGCATCAGAGGCCCTCATTTTACGATGCCTACCCTTTTCCTCGACTTATGCGATTAATGGATGCTTCTGCCGCCGACCCGACTCAATTCGGGGCTATTCGGGTGCTGATTTCTCCTCATGCCACTGCCGGCGGGTTGGTTTTTACTGATCGGGTCTTGTCTACTCCTTCGGGTCCCGTTCAACAACTCTGGGACCAGTCGAAAGACAACGCACCTTCTTTGAAGCCCCGGGAGGCCGCGCATTTGTATGCAATTAGACCGGGCTACTTGGTGTTTCGCCAGGACAGTGCAGCTCTTTTCATGCGGTACAATCCGCATCGATTTGCCCGACAGCTAGGATACGACCAGGGCGTTCCTTTCGAGGCTTTTATAGTTGCCCCGATCCCTTCGCTCGATGCTGTTCGCGATGCCGCTCATCATTTCATGAGGCTGAATACCGGCTCTTATTTCATGGTCCCTGAAGCCGAGTACATGCCCCGATGCATGGGCGCGTTTACGGGTTGGTATCTTCATCGGGTCAGCCCAATCATTCTTGAGGAAAGGAGGGTGCTTCTCGACCACGATACCCCTCCTCTGGTTCCTGGGGCTAAGCTACGACCGAGGGTTCCAGTCCGCTTTCCTTTGAGGGAAATTGGCACCGCGCTCATTCCGGGGGAGTCCGGGGTAGACCTTACTCCAATAGCTGGTATGCCCTTGGGTTCTCGATCGTGAGGTAAACGGGCCCCAGTAGTAGCACCCTTGCCGGTGGCAACACCGCCCCCCGTGGCGTCGACAATGGCGATGTCGTCCTCGGTTGTGGCACCGAGCGAGAGTAACAGGGATGAGGGCGCTGAGGGCGATGTGGGCCAGCGCCGCCCTAAGGCTTCGCGAGGGAGGAAGCGGTCATCTTCAGCGACCGGCTCTGGGTCTAAACGGCGGAGGAAAGCGGCTACTGCCCCGCTTGATTCTGTGGTAGAGTCTGAGCCTATCCTTGAAGACGAACCATTGGCCCTGCAAGGGTCAGACGCTGGACTTCTCTTCCCGAGTTCAGCTGATGAGGAGGCTGCACAGTTGGCCGAGGCCATACGGCGCTCAAAAGACGCGTCTCATAACGCCAAGGTTCCGAAGAAGTCTTATCCCGCTGTAATTTTTTACGAAGACCCTTCGTGGATTCGGCGGCGATTTATCGGCCCTTTGGAGGAATGGGGGGAAAGGGCTTTGAAGCAGGCCGCTTCAGAAGACGCAGCTGACGCACTCTCTTTATGGACCGGCGGCCATGAGTCCACTCTCGAACCTCGGCGAGCCCACCTCCTTGAGAAGGAGCAGCGGCTTGAAGAAGCCATACTGAGGGCTTCTTTGCGTATAGGTATGTTGTGTTTCTTTTGTAGTTTTTCCGATCATTTATGCCCGTGCATATATATCATTATTCTCATTTGAATCGTGCAGAATCTTCGATGCTGGGGGAGCTCCCTACGGGCCCATTAAAGCTAAAGCCCGCCGAAGTTCTCGATGAGGCCTTGCTGGATATAGAGGGGGCTGACGAGGCTGCTCCTCTCATGGTGGAACTTCCAGCGGCGGTTCTTGATCAGGGAGTGCTTGCCCCTTTGGAGGAGGCTCCTTTGGAGGCCGCCGCCCCAATGACTCCTACTGCGAGCGGCCCAAAGGCTGGGAGCGAGATAGTCGGGACTACTCTCCCTTTGTTGGAGCTTGAGGTCATGGCGGAGACCGTTGAAGCTGCTATCCTCCCGGCTCAGAATGGGAGGAGTGTTGAAGGTATTCCTCTGTGTTTTAATTTAGCAACCCCTTCATAGTCTGAACTCTTTTATCTTTCCCAGAATTGCGCGGTTTGGCGGCCACGATCGCGGATCTGTCGCCTCGACAGTCATTTCAGCGTTTATTGGAGATAGCAGCTCCGCAGGCGATCTCCCCTCAACGCATTGTCCTCTCGTCTGGGCAAGGTTGGTGTCGTCCATCCCTTCTCATAGCATCGTCGTTATTTTGCGTACTGACATTGATGTTTTCTACAGTTCTGGAAGCCGATGATGAGGTCGAGGTTCTCGAAGGGCCAGGGGAGCCTTCAGCTCCTACTTACACGACTGTCGGTGAGTGACATCTCATTGCACCCTCTCTCGTTCTTTGCTTAAGAATTTTGCTGACGTCTTCCAAATTTGAACAGCTCTGCCAGTCTCCACGGCGTTGGAGTCGCGCATCGTGATGCCACCCGGCCCTTATGCCTTGCGGGCTTCAGAACGCTTGGCCCAATTAAGCCTCGTCTCCTTGTCGTCTCTGATCGAGGAGCTTCGTGCTGGCAGCACGACCACGGCTGAAGCATTCGCTGCCGAGGCTAACGGTTCTCTTCCTTTTCTTGCCACCTACCACAGCGAAGAGGTGGTGCGAGTCTGGGTGGAGTTCTGCCGGCGAGTGGAGGCTTGCCTGCACGCCCTTGAATGTTCTCACCTTTCCTCGGAGGCCGTGGCTGCAAAGGCGGAGTTACGGGGGCTGATAGCACGGTGCGCGGCAAACATGACGTCATGTGAGAAGAGGCTCGGTCGCAAGTTCTCGGAAAGGGAGCTAGCCTCCAAGGCGCTGGGCGAGCTCCAAGCCAATCTCACAGCCAAAGCCAACAAAGCGTATGAACTCTGGCGGGTGCTTCAGGAGTCCATCAAAGAGGTGGTGGCTCTCAATAAAGCTGCCACGTTCACTCGTGAGAGGGTCGAGGCTCATAAGGCCACTGAGAAAGAGCTTGAAGCCCGGCTCGCTTCGTATCAGGCTCAACAAGCTCAAGCGGAGGCTCGTCTTTTGGAGATCTTGCGTCATGAAGCCGTAGTCCAACAAAAGCAGGATGAGCTGACCAAGTTGCTGAATCGCCCGCCGGCCTGAAACATTTGTATCTTTTCCTTCCTTTTTGTACATACTCATGGATGAGGGTATTTTCTTTTTGTTTCTTTCATGAATTGTACTTTGTACCCATTTTGGTTTATGAATAGAAGATACATTTTTCTTCTAAATGGTGTGTCCCCCTTTTTATTGAATGTATTCTGCGGATATTCTACCTCGATCTTCTTGCAGGACAGTGATGGCTTAGGATTCAGGGTTAAGATCTGCTTCCTAAGACTTTTGCATTTTACGAGCCACGAGGGTCTCATAAAGAGTTTTTCTCCCTACAGGTCGAGAGGATCCCATAGGTGTAAGTTCTTCTTAGAGATCGTGAGGATCCTTAAGCGAGTTTTCCCTTGAGAGTCGTAAGGATCTCACAAGAGAGTTTTTCTTCCTTACAGGTCGTGAGGGCCTGCAAGTGCCGGATGTGATCACCCTTATCCGTGTTTCACGGAGTCAGGAGTCTATTAAGGTATCGTAGTTTAAAGACGTCACGGTCAAGGTTAAGGACCTCATAGTCCGTGGATTTAAGGACTCCACAGTTCGCTGTTAGTTTTAAGACATCACGGTCAAGGTTAAGGACCTCATAGTCCGTGGATTTAGGGACTCCACAGTCCGGTGTTTGGTTGTAGGGACCCGTCACCTCTTTGAAGACGTTGAGGAATTACAACGCCGGGCATCAAAGGAGTGAAGAGATGTACCCTTAAACCAAGGCAAAATCTGTAGGGAATCGGGGTGGTTGATCGTTAGTTTTAAGACATCACGGTCGAGGTTAAGGACGTCATAGTCCGTGGATTTTAAGGACTCCACAGTCCGGTATTTGCTCTGGATGCTTCACACGGGTTCACTGCCGTGCTTGGCGAGGACCAGGCTCCGCTCTGGACGTTTTTCACGGGGTCAAAGAGTGATATTATCCGCGTTCCACATAACCAGGAATTTTGCACTAGATGCTTCACACGGGTTCACTGCCGTGCTCGGCGAGGACTAGGCTCCGCTCTGGATGCTTCACACGGGTTCACTGCCATGCTCTGCGAGGACCAGGATCCGCTCTGGACGTTTTCCACGGGGTCAAAGAGTGACATTATCCGCGTTCCACGTGACCAGGAATTTTGCACTAGATGCTTCACACGGGTTCACTGCCGTGCTCGGCGAGGACTAGGCTCCGCTCTGGATGCTTCGCACGGGTTCACTGCCATGCTCTGCGAGGACCAGGATCCGCTCTGGACGTTTTCCACGGGGTCAAAGAGTGACATTATCCGCGTTCCACGTGACCAGGAATTTTGCACTAGATGCTTCACACGGGTTCACTGCCGTGCTCGGCGAGGACTAGGCTCCGCTCTGGATGCTTCGCACGGGTTCACTGCCATGCTCTGCGAGGACCAGGATCCGCTCTGGACGTTTTCCACGGGGTCAAAGAGTGACATTATCCGCGTTCCACGTGACCAGGAATTTTGCACTAGATGCTTCACACGGGTTCACTGCCGTGCTCGGCGAGGACTAGGCTCCGCTCTGGATGCTTCGCACGGGTTCACTGCCATGCTCTGCGAGGACCAGGATCCGCTCTGGACGTTTTCCACGGGGTCAAAGAGTGACATTATCCGCGTTCCACGTGACCAGGAATTTTGCACTAGATGCTTCACACGGGTTCACTGCCGTGCTCGGCGAGGACTAGGCTCCGCTCTGGATGCTTCACACGGGTTCACTGCCGTGCTCTGCGAGGACCAGGATCCGCTCTGGACGTTTTCCACGGGGTCAAAGAGTGACATTATCCGCGTTCCACGTGACCAGGAATTTTGCACTAGATGCTTCACACGGGTTCACTGCCGCGTTAGGCGAGGACTAGGCTCCGCTCTGGATGCTTCACATGGGTTCACTGCCGTGCTCTGCGAGGACCAGGATCCGCTCTGGACGTTTTCCACGGGGTCAAAGAGTGACATTATCCGCGTTCCACGTGACCAGGAATTTTGCACTAGATGCTTCACACGGGTTCACTGCCGTGCTCGGCGAGGACTAGGCTCCGCTCTGGATGCTTCACACGGGTTCACTGCCGTGCTCGGCGAGGACTAGGCTCCGCTCTGGGAGTTGCCGCTGTTCCGCTTAGCTTGAAGTTGTGTTCGTTGTTACGAGACGAGTGTTGAGATGATCTCTAGGTTATTTGTGGCCCGTCGAGATTCGGCTTCTTCTTCTAATGAAACCTGGGGAGGAAGAGTGCGACTCCTTCTTTGTTTGCGCCCCTGGATTGTATACAGGGATTGATGTAGCATCACCTGTAGGGCATATATTTTATTTTTATTTTATTTCTTTTCCCGCGATGCTCTATCATTTCAGCTTTTTATATCGCGAAAATCGCGATTGCCCAATCATTTCGGCTATTTTTCGCGGTGTCCAATCATTTCGGCTATTTATTTATTTTCTACTCGCTGCTTTTTATTGCGAGTTGCCCCATCATTTCGGCTATTTTGTAGGCATGTGTGGCTTGTTAGCTTTTTCGCCGCGAGCTCGGATTTTGGACACCGATTTCGGCATCAGCATCGCTGCAAATGGGATGTTGCCAGGAGCGAATCATCATTTGCCATGAAAGAACTTGGGATTTGATACCGGTTTAGGCATCAGCATCGCTGCGACTGGAATATTGCCAGGAGCGAATCATCATTTGCCTTGAAAGAACTTGGGATTTGATACCGGTTTAGGCATCAGCATCGCTGCAACCGGAATATTGCCAGGAGCGAATCATCATTTGCCTCTGTCGATGTTGAACAAAGGTGGCTTAGCAAACAGGGTTAAGGTCCTGTCGACTAAGGCTTTTGACTTCATGAGCCATAAGGGTCTCACAAAGGTATTTCTCCCTACAAGTCGTGAGGATCTTGCAGGTGTATTTTCTCCTTAGGGATCGTGAGGATTCCTAAGTGTATGTTCCTCTGTAAGTCGTAAGGATCCTACACGAGGGTTTTCTCCTTATGGGTCGAGAGGACCTACAAGGGTTGGACTTTGCTGGGGAAATGTTTATTTGCGCCCGTGGATTGCATACAAGGGTCAGTATTGGGCCTCTTGTAGGGCAATATCGAAGGTTGCGGAGGATTTGCTTAAGAACAGGTTCAGGTTTCTGTAACTTAAGACTTTCAAATCTCATGAGCCGTGAGGGTCCCATAAGAGAATTCTCCTTACGAGTCGTGAGGATCTCGTAAGTGTATTTTCTCCTTAGGAATCGTGAGGATCCCTAAGTGTGCTGCTCCTTTGTGAGTCGTAAGGATCTCACGCCGGTGGTTTCTCCCTACAAGGTCGAGAGGACCCTACAAGTGTCTTTTAACGAGGTTGCGCCTTTTCGGGTTTTCACAAACACTCGCCGGTAGTCCTGCTGTTTTTACTCATGGAGCCCTTTTGGGTTTTCATCCGTGCCCATTTTGCTTATGGACATACCGTTTTTTTTTCTTTTTCACTTTTTTTTACAAGGTCGCGCCCTTTCGGGTTTTCACGAACACTTGCCGGCAGCCCTGCTGTTTTTACTCACGGAGCCCTTTCGGGTTTTCATCCGTGCCCATTTTGCTTATGGACATACCGTTTTTTTTTATCATTTTTTTTATCTTCTTCTTTTTTTTTATCCATCTCGTCAACCTAAAGATGTTGCGGTAGTAGTTTAGGGACGTTTCGGTCCGTCGTTAGTTTAAGGACGTTTCGGTCCGTCGATAGTTTAAGGACGTTTCGGTCCGCCGTTAGTTTAAGGACGTTTCGGTCCGTCGTTATGGGAAGGCCGGCTGCTGCTTGTAAAGTCTGAGCCTAGGAAGATAGTGAGCGGACATAGTCGTCGTCATCTATCATTGACCCAGGCTGTGGCTTATTAAGCGTAGTATTTCTTTAAGAAGCGGCCGTTTATTGGCCTGAAAGGCCTCTCACCGTGCATGTCCATGAGTAGGTAGGCTCCACCCTGGTAGACCTTGTCTATGATGTACGGGCCTTCATAGTTTGGCTCAAATTTTCCCCGCTTGGCACGATTGGGGATCATAGGTCTTTTGACCACTAGTACGAGTTCGCCTTGGCGGAATGTCCTCGGCCTGGTCAATCTTTCGTACGAGCGCGTCATCTTTGCTTTGTAGGCCTCTAGATGTTGTTGCGCTATGAGCCGGGTTTCGTCGAGGGCATCAAGCTCCTCAAGCCGAAGGTGAGCATTTTCTTCGTTCGTCAGCTCGTGATGGACTGCTATTCGTAGAGAGGGTAACTCTATCTCGAGGGGGAGCACTGCTTCCGTCCCAAATACCAACGCGTACGGCGTTGTGTTTGTGGCCGTCTTGAATGTAGTTCGATAAGCCCAAAGGGCTTCTTGCAGCCTTTCGTGCCAGTCTCTCTGATTCCTGGAAACGGTCTTTTTTATGATCTTCGTCAAGGTCTTATTGAAGGCCTCGGCCAGACCGTTAGCTCGTGGGTTGTAAACCGAAGAATATCTCCAGTCTATACTGTGCTGCTGTGCGAAGCGGCTAATCTTATGGCTTCGGTAGGCCGGCCCATTATCGGAGATAATCCGCCGTGGAGTTCCGAACCGATAAATGACGTGCGTCTTGAAGAAATGGAGGATATTCTCCGTCTTCACTTCCTTCAGTGGTAATGCTTCTGCCCATTTGGAGAAGTAATCAGTCGTTGCCAGGATAAAACGGTGTCCCCGGGATGATGCTGGCTCAATGGGGCCGACTATGTCAGTCCCCCACATTTCGAATGGCCAACTAGCCACCGTTGGGTGCAGTGGATTCGGATGTTGGTGGATGAAGTCTCCATGAATCTGGCATGAGTGGCATTGCTTCGCATACTCGAGGCAGTCCTGGATCATCGTGGGCCAGTAGTAACCCATCCGTTTAATTTTTAACTTCATCTTTGGGCCTGCTTGGTGAGAACCGCAAAGTCCGTCATGCACTTCCTGAATGACTCTTTCTGCTTCGTCAGGTCCTAAGCATCTCAGCCATAGAGAATCAAACGATCTTTTGTATAGAATATCGTTGACGAGAGCGAAAGATAGAGCTCGTTTCATGAGCTGATGTCTTGAGGACGCTTCTTTGGGCGTTCGGTGGGACTTAAAGTAGTCTATGAAGACTTCCCTCCAGTCTTCGGCCTTCTCATGGTCTTTTATTTGTAGGGTCGTCTGCTCAGTCGCTCCCTTTTCTTCGCATAATTCCGGAGACATTTCTGCCGGGGCGAGCACTCGACGGCTTTGTACCACGATTCTGACGTCATCGAGGTTCTCGTCAGCCAGTTCTTTAGCAAGTTTAGCCAACGCGTCTGCTTTGCTGTTTTCTGCGCGCGGTATGTTCTCCAAAGTATAGGAGGGAATTTGGGTCAATAGTTGTTGCACCCTTTCGCCGTACTTCACCAACTCCGGTTTGCACGTTTGGTAGTCACCATTTACCTGACTAACGACCAGCTGAGAATCCCTGTATATAAGGAGGTCTTCAATTCCCATGTCGATGGCGATCTCGAGGCCTGCTATCAGAGCTTCGTATTCAGCTTCATTGTTTGTCCTCGGCTCTGTTAAGGAGAAGGCGAAGCGCATTATCCCTCCTTGTGGAGTTGCAAAGATGAGGCCTATCCCTGATTTGATCATTGGGATACCTTGTTTCTGTTTCTTTATAGAGGACGCTCCATCGAAATAGAGTTCCTATCGGGTGCTTCCGCCGCTAATCGCATCAAATGCATGCTCGTCCGGCAAATCACAGTTCAGAGGAGAATCGGCCGGTATCGGGTGCTCAGCGAGGAAGTCGGCAATGGCCTGGCCTTTCACTGCCTTGAGAGGTTGATACGTTATCGAGAACTCCATCAAGAGCAGGGCCCACTTAGCGAGTCGTCCCGTCAATATGGCTTTCGACATCAAGTACTTAAGAGGGTCCACCTTCGAAATAAGACGGACTTCATGTGCTAATGCGTAATGTCTAAGCTTTGTTATTGCGAAGATCAACGCCAGGCAGTGCTTTTCAATGGGGGAATAGTTGCTTTCTGCCCCCAACAGCACTCGACTTAAGTAGTAAAGTGCTCTTTCTTTCCCCTGATCGTTCTCTTGTGCCCATAATGCGCCTAAGGAACCTTCGAGGGCGGTTGTATAAAGAATGAGGGGTTTCCCCTTGACCGGCGCAGCCAACACCGGAGGGTTCTGCAGATACTGCTTGATCTCGTCTAGTGCACCTTGGCATTTGTGATCCCAAACGAATGGAGTTCCCTTCTTCATCAGGTGGCTGTAAGGACGGCATTTGCTTGAAAGATTGGCGATAAATCGCCGGATGTATGCGAGCTTCCCTTGGAGAGACCGCAACTGCTTGAGGGTTCTTGGCGGAGGCATTTTCACGCCTTAATCTTTGACGGATCTATTTCAATACCTCGGTGTCGAACGATGAATCCCAGAAATTTGCCCGAGGAGACTCCAAACGCGCATTTGAGGGGATTCATTTTCAAATTATATTGCCGAAGGCGTTGAAATACAGTCTCTAGATGCTTTAAATGATCTTCGTATGACATGCTTTTTACTACGAGGTCATCGATATAGCACTCGACGATGTCATGTATGAGATCATCGAAGATCTTTGTCATGGCCCTTTGATAGGTAGCGCCAGCGTTCTTTAGACCAAAGGGCATAACCCTGTAGCAAAATATATCCAAAGGGGTGCGGAAAGCGGTGTGCTTCTGGTCTTCGGGATGCATCTTTATCTGATTGTATCCTGACGAACCATCCATAAAGGAGAAAACCTCGTGAGTGGACGTGTTATCTATCATTAGCTCGGTTACCGGCACCGGGAAATCATCCTTTGGACAGGCTTTATTGAGATCCCTGAAATCCACGCATATGCGTACCGTCCCATTCTTCTTCATTACCGGGACGATATTGGCGATCCAGTCGGGATATTGGACTTCTTGGATAAATCCAGAATCGATCAACTTCTTGACTTCGGCGTTGATGCTCATCTCAAGTTCGAGTCGCATCCTCCTTGGCGCCTGCTTAACTGGCTTGATATCTGGGGATATTGCTAATCTATGCACAGCAATCTCCGGGTCTAATCCTGGCATCTCGGAGTAATTCCACGCGAAGCAGTCTTTATGCCGTAAAAGCACGTTCTTTAACGCAGCCACCCTCTCTTCGGATAACAGCTCGCTGACAAATGTCGGTCGCGGGTCATCTGCCGATCCCAACTCAATCTTCTTGAGGTTATCTGCAGTAGTATGTATACCATCTTCCAGTTCTTTTGGAGCTGGCGGAAATTCTGAGATCACCTCATCGTCGCTGTTCTCAAAGCACCGGGGAAGGTCATCTACGTTCTCGGGCTCTTCTCCTAATATCGTAATCGTATAGCAAGTGCGAACCCGCTCCCTGGACTGAGGTGGACCCGGTTCTGCTCTTGCGGCCTTGGGCTCATGCTTTTGCGGCGGCGTTACCTTCCAGCCGTCGGATAAAGCGAATCTGCCCCGTCGGTACTGGTCCTCGACCCAGTTCTTGAAGGTGAAGCAGTCTTCGGTAGGATGTCCTATGGCTTGGTGATAAGAGCAATAACTCAGATGAGAAGCCTTGCTAGCTTGCTCAGGATGTCTAGACTCTGGAAGCGTGATCATTTGATGTTTTATAGCGAGGTTGAGTAACCTCTCCGTCTTGTCTCGGGGGAAGGAGTACGCTCGACTCATCTTCTTCATGAGGGACAAACCCGAGCCGCTTCTTGATTTATTTCCGTCTCTGCGTCGGGCCTTTCGTACAACGGGTTGACGAGGATAAGCGTCTTTGTCTTTTGCAGCACGTTGAAATAGACGTTGCGTCCTGGCCTTCTCGTAGATGGCCATTTCGCGGTTGTGGTCTTCCCGAGCTTTCTGACCCATTTTCCTGATAGGCTTGCCCATTCGTTCTTCAAACGACGGACTCGGCGCTTCAATCGCGGGGTCTAGTTTTGATGGGGGGTTGGCATCTCCTGACAGGGCGTCCTCCTCTTCATCAAAGGTATATATAGCGTAGCTGCTGTGAGCCCGTTCCCGTTTTCCGGCTCTTGCGTATCCAAGCCCGAGTGTTTCCATTTTCCCGTTGGGCAATTTGCGTTGAGTCCCGGGGACATCCCAAATCCTGTTGTAGAACCGCGCCTGCCGAACGGTCTGTTCTAAGGGTACTCCTTGGCGCTTCAATAGCTTCTTTAATCCATTTGTATAGTATCTGGGCAGACGGATGGGTTGGAGCCTGTCAAGTGTAGCATCCGCGCCATGCCAGATTTCTTTCTCTATTTTCGATTCTGAGGATCGGTAGAATAGGATCACCTTCTCACCCCTTCGCCTGGGAGGGACGTAAAATGTTTGCAGGTTCTGCACATTGTGAGCCTGAAGCGTGTCGAGATCCTTGTAGTGTTCTCGCGGTACCATGGTGATTTGCAAACTATGGTCATCGCCAGGGGGTGCTTGTATTGACAGCCGATTGGAGAACACAGCATTAACTTCATCTTCTGAATCACTTCCGAAGACCAACACGGGGGCGGGCGTCCCCAGGTTGTTGCGTTGAGATGGCCCTGCATAAACTATCTCTTCCTCTTCTTCGGTGTCGCTTCCGAAAACGGGGATGGTGGCGACGGTTTTGTTCTCCGGGTTGCGACACCTTTCTGTATCCTCGAAATCTGGCAAAAAGTACTTCGCATCTTCGTATTTGCGGACTTCGTTCACGGGAAATGGGTTTAACTCACCTGTTACGGTATACTCGAAACCATCCTTGAAGTACTTCATACACTGATGTTGTGTAGAAGGGATGATATTGTACTCGTGCAGCCAAGGACGGCCGAGCAAGGCGTTGTAGCAGGTCTTGGCGTCAATGACATGGAATTTGATGTCTGTGACGAGAAGTCCAAAGCGTAATGTTAGTATCACAGATCCGAGAGTCCGTGACGATTGTGAATCGAAACCGGAGATAGTAATTTTGTCACGAGCGAGGTGTTGCACGCTCATGCAGATTTCCTTCAACACCCGAACATTAAGGAGGTTGACGGAGGATCCATTATCCACCAGGATCTTGCCTATCTTGATATCATGGCAGTATCCGGAGACATATAGGGGACGGTTGTGGTCGCACGTCCCGAGAAGGAGGTCTTCATCACCGAAAGTGATGTCGGCTGTATGCACTTCCTTCAGTTCATCCTTCATCTTTTCAGTGGCGAGGAAGGCTTGGAATTGCTCAGGTTCTTGTAACGCCTTAATTAGTGAGTCTCGTGCTTCTTTTGATAATAGGAGGGCATCGAGAATGCTAAGCTGAGAAGGTAGCTTCCTTAGGTGCGCGAGGATGTTGTAGTCCACTTTACCCTTCCTAGGCGGGTCTTTGGCAGCCAGCTCTCTCATGACTTGGTCATCTAAAGTGATATCTTCAGTGACCTTTTCCTTTCCCTTATCCTTTCTATTCCCGGGCCCGAGATTCTTTTCTGGGAGTGTGCGATTGCGCAGCTGAATGTTCTCGCAGATCTCCGATTCCTCCTCTTTCCCCAACACGGATTCTTTGAAGAGAGGGCCCAGAGCGATTTCTTCATCAGAGTCGCTCCCAAAGGTGAGAACTTATGACCCCCTGGCGTTTACCATGTAACAGTTGCCAGTAGCTCTGTCGTGCCCATCGATAGTACTTCTTCGCTCCCGACGGCTCTTGCGTTTCATGCGCTTAACATGTTGCCGACGAGCGACATATCCTTGCCACCATATCTTAAAGGCATCGCACTCCTCCGTGGGGTGTGAGATTTTCCGGTGATATGCGCAATAGTCAGGGTGCCTCTCCACCCCATCATGTGTGTTTCCTTCCGAGGGTGGTAGCTTCATTCCCATTGACATGGCTTTGGCAAACCTTTTCCTCGTCTTGAATATCTTCTTGTCTACTTCGGATGCCTTTCGCTCTGGTAGTTCAACTCTTTCGTTCAGCCGCCCGCATTTGGCTCCTTCCGATGTGGCCATCTCACGCTCCTGGTCCGCTTTACATTTTAGACGAATCTCGTCTAGAAAAGCGTCGATCATTTCGTCTGTTGGCCATGCACGCTCTGGTACAGGCTCTGCCTCCAGCTTTTTAGTGCCAGGAGTTTTCCCATCATCGGTAAACGAGTGGGAGATTACGTTACAACTCGCCACATATCCTTCGGATTCATCCGACGAGCTTTCTCCATCATCTTCCTCTTGAAAGATGTGGTTGAGGAACTCTTGCAGTGTGACAGGAGTTCGCGCCTTTTGATTGTATTCTTCCAACGCGTCGATTTGCTTCTGCAAGTTCGTGTGTTTGTTTCCAAGCTTCACGGGCTTCTTGGATTTCTTCTTCTTTTTCTTCGAAGATTTTGACGGTTAGGCGTGAGTAATTGGGCCCTTATCGCGAATCTTCGTAATTGGGCGGGGCTTCAACATTCCTTCGATAATTTGAGGTTCAAGAGGGTCCTTCCATTCGATCGCAGGGCACGCATGAAGGTCTCTCAGCATTCTTTTGGTTTTAGTTGATAGCACGACCTCCCATGGAGCTTCTTCAATAAAAGAACATGTTGCCCCCGGTGTATCCGCTTTCCTAGGAGCATGCGGCTGTGGTGGGTTCACCTTCCACTTTTCGGACAGTACAAACTTCCCCTGGAGGTACTGGTCTTCAATCCATCCTTTGAAGACGAAGCAATCTTCAATCGGATGGCCTACCGTTTGATGGTAAGGGCAATAGTTAGGGTTATTCACCTCGGTGGGTTGCGGCGGTCGCCTTGGATTTGGCAGGTTTATAAGTCTGTTGCGTATTGCCAGCTCGAATGGCCGTTTCGTCTTGTCCCGTAGGAACGAGTAGGGACGCTTCATCTTCTCATTATAATACCGACGCCTTTCCTCCAGTTGATCTGCCGGTTTCGGGGCGTTAGGTTGCTGTTGGGCATTCGCAACAAAGGTTGCTCTTCCTTTACCCTTGTCATTCCGAGGTTCCGACTTCGGGGGAGGTGGTCTATGACCCATCTGGTCCATCTGAGCCAACTTGTCGATCAAAGCCTGGAATGTGGTTGGCTTAAAGAACATCATAAACTGGGAGATAGTTGCATGTGGGTCTAGGGTTCCCACAAACATGCCCACTGCGGGTGCTTCCTCAATGCGTTGTTCACATCTTGACCACAAATTCCGCCAGCGTATAGCATACTGGACCCAGGTTTCTCCTGGTTTTACCCTGGCGTTAATCAATGCAGTTATTGGAGTGCGTTCGCTGGCACTTGCGAATCGCTGAGTGAACAACAACTCCATTTCAGCGAACGTTTTGATAGAATCGTTCGGGAGTTCCGAATACCATTCGAACGCAGTTTCCGATAGGCTGCCCACGAACTGGCGGAGCAACAGTTTATCATCACCGCCGGTGTTACCGCAGAGGGCCCAGAACTGGGCGACATGTTGATGGGGGTTGCCGGTCCCCTTATACACGTGGAATTTTGGTATCGTATAGCCTTGCGGGTATTTGATTTGGTCGTACCAGCTCGGATACGGCCGCCCCGTTTTCACGACTTGACCAGCTGCCTCAGTCGCGTGATGAACCCGGATTTGCTGGGCTATGTAGTCAGCCAAGTCAGCCTTAGAGATTGCCTCCTCCTTGGCCGTTGAGAGGGCTGGTGGTGGATTTGACGTTTCTCCTCGGTCGTCTTCAAGAACGATTGGGGGATCCTCGGCGGGTAAGTCCTGCTGGATCATCATTCCTATCATATCTTGGAAGAGAAGGCCCATCCGTTGTATGTTGGCCGCTTGTTCAGCAGCCTCTTTGTCCTTTTTCTCCAGTGTCCGGCGAAGGAATTCAGCGTCGGTTTCTTCCTCCCGGCGTGCGTCTGAGGACGTTTCTGGGTTTTCTTTTGGCCCGGTGAGCGCGGCCATAGCATTCATCATTTCTTGAAGCTTTTGTTGCTGCTCCTGGGCCTTCGTCACGGATCGGGTTAGCGGTCGGTGGCCCGTAGAAGTGCGGCTTTCCTCTTTTCCAGAGGCCATGTAAACAGTGTGCACCACCATGCCCCCAGACTTAGGGCGTCTGGGCTCAGTGCTTTTAGCCGTCGTCGCATGCTGTGGGGTCTTCTCTGGCCTCCTCCTTTTATGAGCCAGTTGATCAACAGCCTTTTGGGGTTTAGCCTGGTGACCAGCTTCCGGTTGGATTTTCAGCTTTTTGTGTTGGCGGGAGAAGTTTGGATCGATGATCGAGTCTCGGGCCTGCCGCCAAACCTTATAGATTTTAGAAGACAGCCGTTGAGAAGATCGGGGCTGTTCGGGCTTTATTTCCACAACCTTTTTTAATGGGGGAGGAGACCTCTTCAGCACTGCAGTAGGAGAATTCCTTCGCACCTTATTTAGCATTTCGAAGCTGTTCCCAGTTGGAACAGCAGCATTAACTTCTGCCACCGGGGCTGATGGAGTCAACCCGGAGGGGGAGTTGCCCCCAGCCTTCCTTACTCGGCGCCAATGGCGACGTCGAGCGTGTCGAGCGGACGGCGTAGGGTCAGCGGTAAGAATGGTTTCGTCTTGCCCCCTGTGTAGGTGGGGGGTCGCTGTTGGTGTTAGCCTGTCAAAGACCGACGTCCTTTGGGCAGCAGGAGCGGGAGCTGGAGCCGTCAATCTTGTAAAGACCGACCTTTTGGCCGGAGAAGCCGCCTTGACGATTTCGGGAGCAGGAGCAGCCACTTTCTTAGAAGCAGCCTTCTCTGAGATTGTAGGCCCCATGATGGGTTTGCAGGATTTCTGGCCCAATCTAGAGAAGACCGAGGCGTTGACGTTGGGCGACTCGTTGAGAGGAGCCGCGACAGGGGTAAGACGATCAAAGACCGACTTCTTGAGAGCTTCCGTTGTCAGCACCGGAGCGGTGAAGTTTGTCGGCGGGAGCATGGTCCCGAAGAACAATCCTGTGGTGGCGCGAGTGACCTGTTCCACGGGCATTGTGAATAGCGAAGCAGCTTGGGGTCCGTAGGCTATACCTCCTGGCGAGGCAGAACGTTGGTTGCAATTGCAGTCTGGGCAGTTGGAGAATTTCACGGAAGTAGAAGCCATCGATCCTTTGCTTTCTGCAATAAGCAAGACGCCAATTCTTAGTATCTTGAAACCCAAGGGCAACCATTAGCGAACCGCGATTGGTTCGCGAGTCACGACACACGAAGTGTGGAGTGGAAAGAGGAAAAGGTCCCACCGGGCATGCCAGAATCTGTTCCCCTCCGAATGGCGGCCGCGACATGACGTCTTGCCTGAGATTCGGGGCAGATGCTAATTGGTGCTATCCGTCCACCTCTCCGAAGATGCCAAGTTGATTTATGGCACCGTGTATCGAAGGTTTAGACGGATGCGTCCGATGTTGCAGACTTCGTCAGATTCCCCCTCGTTTGAGGGGTTTTTGATTGTGGGGACGCTCTTCCCTGCAGGCGCAAGCCCCTGCAGTTAATTACGCTACCGCATTGCAGTAGCAACTTTCTCCTTCTCCAGATGGTCACTTCGTGTCGTGGGTGTTTGTTTTATTTGTGGTTGCCCGTGGATTGTATACGGAGACCGAGTTATGTCGTCGCCCGTAGGACGTGGACTAGTCCAAATCCGTATTATCTTAGATTTGGGTTTGGGGGTTTTGTTTGAGGATACGTTAGCCGTACTTGAGGCTAAGATCAACTCAAACGTTTGTTAAGGATACGTTAGTCTAACTTTGAGACCAAGATCAACTTAACGGGATCGTTTAGATCCGACAAAAGAGCATTTGGGCTCCATTGTTCCAGTTTAGGGACCTAGTGGTCCATTAAATGTATGGCCGTCAGGACCCGTCACCTCTCCGACGACGTTGAAGGATTACAACGACGGATGTCAGAGGAGTTCAGAGATGTACCCTCGAGCCAGAGTTAATTGGGGGGATTCATAGTCCAGTCTGTTTGAAGGTTTAAGGATACGTTAGCCATCTTTGAGGCTAAGATCAACTTAAACGGGATCGTTTAGATCCGACAAAAGAGCATACGGGGCTCTATTGTTCTAGTTTAAGGACATTGCGGTCCATGGATAGTTTAAGGACGTTGCGGTCCATGGGTAGTTTAAGGACATTGCGGTCCATTGTTAGTTTTAAGACATCTCGGTCAAGGTTAAGGACGTCGTAGTCCATGGGTTTAAGGACCCCACAGTCCGGTATGTGCTCTGGATGCTTCACACGGGTTCACTGCCGTGCTCTGCGAGGACCAGGCTCCGCTCTGGACGTTTTCCACGGGGTCAAAGGTGACATTATCCGCGTTCCACGTAACCAGGAATTTTGCATTAAACACGGGTTTAAGGACCCCACAGTCCGTATCAATGTGTGGTCGTCGGGACCCGTCACCTCTTTGAAGACATTGAGGGATTACAATGCCAAGTATCAAAGGAGTGAAGAGATGTACCCTAGAACCGGAGTGGATTAAATAGTCCTTGGCCCAATTTGGGATCAAGACGAATTAATTATGTTATGAGTCCATTGGCCCAGTTAATCACAAATTGAGGACTTATGGCCATCTTGGGCTAAGTCCAATCAGGAGAGGCTTTGCCTCCATCCATTTAGCCAATTGGGCCAAAGCCTAGTGTTAAACACTACAGAGCAATCAGTGTTGAACACTGGGAATGAGGTTGACAAGTTAGTGTTTAACACTAAAAGATAATCGGTGTTAAACACCAGCAACAAGGCTTTTCAGATTAGTGTTAAACACTAAAACAGATCAGTGTTGAACACTGCAAATAAAGCTTTTTAATTAGTGTTGAACACTAAGGCCCAACAGTGTTTTAACACTGGGTTCGAGAGTTTCAATTTAGTGTTAAACACTAAGGCAAGAGGGGTCACGTGGCAGCACGTGAGAGCGCCCTCCCTTCATTTATTCTGCTGAGATTATCGCGTCTTTCAGAGCATCACGTGCCATCACGTGATGGGCATTCAAATGCCTGTGTATTAAAGCTTCTGTCAAGGGTCACGTGGGTCACGTGGGGTGCTGCCTCAAAGGGGCTTTCTGTAGATCTCTTGGGGGGGGTCACGTGGTGACACGTGACCCTGCCTCTATGTATGTTGTTTTAGAGGATCTGTTAATCTTTTCCAGGAATCAAGTTCCTCGTAGGGTTAAACCCTGACAGTAATTTCAGAGGAATTAAATTCCTACTTCCTTTCGAAGGTTTATATTCTGAATAGAGTTGGACTCTGAATTTTCTGTAGGAATTAAATTCTTCATATATGTGAAGAACTGAATAGGGTTAAACCCTAATAAAAGCTTTTAAGGAATTAAATTCCCACTTTCTTTTAAGTTATGATCAAGGGAATTAAATCCCCGCTGTTCCAACAGAACTAGGTTCTTAACTAGGGTTAAACCCTGTCTCTTTTTGTTCTGAAGGAATTAAATTCCCATGATACAGGGTCAAGCCCTAATTTTATTTTAAAGGAATTAAATTCCTATAGTTCTGTGAGAATTAAATTCTCGTGCTTGCATTCCCTCTCTATGTTTTGGATCTGCATGGCAGGATCTCAACCCATTGAGAATTAAATTCTCAACCTCAAGGGGAGATGTGCACTTTGCAGGTCCTCTATCAAAGAGAGAAGAAATATGTTCTTCTGTTTTATGTATCAGAGTTAAACTCTGTTGAGAATTAAATTCTCTTTTTTTCAAAAGGCCTTCCCTTTCTTACCTAGGGTTTTCTTTTGCAGAAGATCCAAGTTCCTCGAAGTATCAAGGCTCTCTCTCTTTTTCTTCCCTCTGCGTATATATCCTTTTTTTTGTGTCTCTTGGCTCCTATTTATAGGAGAAGCAGCCGAGTCAATTAGTTTTTGACGAATCTTCATTGAGAGATTTGATTTGCATCCATCATTCGTTTTGGACCTTTGGATTATTAGGTGAATTTTATTCACCATTGGATTTCAAGTCCCGGGATTCTCCTTTGTTGCTTCGGTTAGATTTAAAGGGGAAATCTTTCCAAACCCGAGATTTTCCCATAGATAGATGATATTTCATCACCTCTGAATCTTTAATTCGATTGGTTCCAGATAGTCGCTTTCCTTTGGAAAGATTTGAATCTCTTTCAGAATTTAATTCTGTTGACAAAATGGGCTTTGAAAGCCGGTCACGTGTGACCACGTGACCCATGGTCACGTGTGGGCACGTGACCCCCCTTTGGAATGAGCCTTCTTCTTTCTTTTTGCGCTGTCTTCTGGTTGTTGCTCAACCGTCACGTGCCATCACGTGACCCCTGGTCACGTGTGAGCACGTGACCCTGGTCTGGACTCTTTTCCCTTGACTTGATCAGGGAACCGATGTGCCTTTGAATCCGCTTTACAATGTCACGTGCCAACACGTGACCCTGGTCACGTGGGAGCACGTGACCCTTTCTTAAGCCCTTTTTTCTTTGATGTAGTCAGGAAGCTGAACTTGCTTGGCCGGAACTTTTGGGTGTCACGTGCCAACACGTGACTGCTGGTCACGTGTAACCACGTGACCCTTTTCTCAAGCTTTTTCCTTAAGCTTTCCTGATTTTAAATCAGGAAACAGAGATCCTGATCCGGTATCCAATACCCAGGAAGTAGAGTTTATTGATAGACAGTTTTCAATAACATACACACCTGAAGCTGAAGCTGCAACTCGCTTCAAATCCTGTGTTCTGGCTTTCCAAGCCTTGCAATCCTGTTTCCAGTGACCACTTTTGTGACAATAGAAGCATTCTTCCTTCCCCACTAGCTTCCCCGCTATCTTTGTTGCTTTACCTTTTCCCTTCGTATCCACTTTACCGACACCGCCTCTTGGTTTGGCGGAGGCTTTCTTCTTCTTGCCCTTGGCCTTCGCCCTGGACCTAGAAGAGGAAGATCCTCCTACAAACAAAGTGGATGTCTCCCTACCCTTTTGTAGGGTGCCCTCAGCAGTCCTCAACATGTTCAGAAGTTCGGAAAGTTCAACCTCCTTTCCTTGCATGTTGAAGTTAAGAATGAACTGGGCGTAAGTGGAAGGAAGGGACTGGAGAATCAAATCAGTATAGAGTTCATTCTCTAACGTGGTCCCAAGGTCCGCGAGCTCCTCAATGTAGCCAATCATCTTAAGCACGTGTTCCGCTACCGATGATCCGACGGCCAACCTTGCCGAAAATAGCTTCTTCGACACTTCGTATCTTGCGATACGAGACTGCTCCCCATACAGTTCTTTTGTATGAAGAAATATGGACTCTAGGTCCATATTCTCGTGCCTCCGCTGATGTTCATTGTCCATCGAGGCTAATACGAGGCATTTGGCCTTCGCGCAATCTATCTCCCATGTCTTACGGATTTCCTTATCCGCGACCCTGGAGGTGGGACCTGGGACAGGGGGTGCTTTGGTGGTAAGGACATACCCCAACTTGTCGTAAGTGATTGCCATCTTGACATTCCTGAGCCAATCTTTGTAGTTTGGCCCTGTCAATATGTTTTTATCTAGTAATAACTTAAGTCCGGTCATCTTGAATGGTCGCTGCAATTAGGAGAGAGAAAAGAAACACTTTAGCATGATGCTCTTGCAAGTTTAGAGTGGTTTTTAATTTGTCTAAACTGGATGGCTCCCACTGTCTCTCGAATCCCTTCTCAAACCGTAAAGAAAGGATTAGTCAGGATTACTCTCACCGTACAATACTTGCTTAACCGTTCAGCCAGGCCAGTGTCGGTACTTCGAGGGAGGTTTTCCAATGCTTTCGCGAAGTTCCTTAATTAAGTTATCTCTTTTCCCTGTGGGCGTAGCCCCGCTAACACCTTTCTAGACACCTACTAAGTTTATAGCATTGATCGTTAAGTGAGAGTTTTCCCGAGGAGTAGCATATACTCACAGTAGGATCGGGATCCAAATATCATCGCGTGATAAAACCGAAGGAATCCTACCAGAATCATCACACTCCAAATGGTATGCAAAGCTAGCAAGTTTCAGTACTTATGAAACTCCCGATGTGGATTTTTGCCCCATGCTCTTATGACCTTGACTTTGGCCAAAATATCATAAGTCACATGTCAAGTTCTACCCGTCATTCTCCTGGTTAATTTGGACCCACCCGTACCTACCCTTGACTTTGGCCAAAATGGCAGCACGACTGTCCCAAACCAACGCATCTATCTATGCTGCACATGAATACCCAATAGCTACCAATCACTATGCCTTGACTTTGGCCAAAATACATAGCTTGAATACTTTTTGACCATTCATGTGGAATGACGGAGGGCTACGGATGGTTTTGGCGAAACCGTGAACGTAGTGAACTTGATCTAATCGATGGAACGAGATAGCTTTTAAAAGGAGTGGTTCAAGCTCCGCGTTTAAAAGTTTGGTTTTGAAAAGAACCGAGTGGTTTTCAAAGTGTTCCAATCGACTTTTACTTGGTTTATTTTCTTGCATTAGTTCTTTTAATGCATCCCATCATTTAATCCTACCATTGCAGAAAACAACCAAAATATGACGTACGCTTATGCCATTCGCATTCGCCACGGGGCCCCGTCATCACCCGTTAGGTTACTTAACTAACGACAGAGCGGGGGCTGGGCTAGCGCGGCTGTAAAACATAAGCAACGCCTAAATAGTTATCATATATATAAATATATAGCAATGATGGACATTACAGATCACAGATGAATACATTGGATATACTAGGAATCCGCAATCCGTTTGAGCCTGCAACGAAAAGCGGATTACACGGTCGCGGTGAATAGCCAAATACCCCACCCAAGACCCCTACGGGTGCGGCAAACTACCCGCCAAGTACCCGAAGCGAAGCAACCTCCCTCACCACCGTGAGTAGGCCACTCGGCACTTCGAGATATCCGGTAGTTTGTGCACCCCCTCCATGGGTCTATCCTAGGAGCAAAAACAGTAAAAAGAATTATACAATGACGGCTACAACCTCGACCCGGTTGTGCGGCCAAAAAAATAATAATATTACATCAATTTACATATTACAAATGAATGAAAGAAAAGCAACACTCATCTCACATCCATCCCGGCTATTCACCCGCGACGATCCAACCCATTCATATACACAAACCAATATCAAACACAGATCACAGATATGTATAACCCCGACTAATCGACATATAGCGATTAGCCGACGTTCAATATATACAAACATCACAGATATAACCATCATAGTCAAAGTGTAGTGAAGTTCGGAAAAAATACGGATTTATAGGCCCCCAAAAATAAATTTCTATTATGGAAAATCTGGGCATATATAACATATCTTAAAAATCCTAAAACCAAGCCAGAGATAAACTGCACCAAACTCGACCCAGTAAGGAGTCCAAACGGCGGCGGTTCCGCCGCAATAGCTTGCTATTGCCGCGGAAACGCGGCGGTTTAGTCGACTCACTGGACCGGGTTTTGTGGTTATCTTTAAAAAACCCTGAGATGATTTTTGGTGTATGACAAATTTTGTTTTGACCAGAAATTTTTTTAACAGAAACTAGGGTTTTTGAAAACTCGGTTTTTGGATTTTTCGGTTTCGAACTTCGTTACACTTCACTACCTAGCTAGTTTATGTTTAGTTAGGCTCTGATACCACTGTAAGTCCACGTTTCCCACCCCGGTGCTTACGGGGAGGCGGAAAACATAATAAAAATCGGATTTTTATCAACAATAGGCAACATGGACTATGCTTTAAGGATCTTTGCTAAACAAAAACTTGCTAAAGCTAACTAGAAACTAGCTAAGTGCTAGAAAGGTTATACCTTTGGTCTTTATGTCCTTCTCTCCTTGCTCCTTGGAGTAGTGGAAGGAGGTCACCTTGCTCGTCTTCTCACGCCGAAGAAAGATCCACCCGAAAGCCTCGACCTTTGGCTTCAACTCCAAGCTAGAAGTAACTAGGGTTCAAGAAGTGCTAGTCCTTCAACCCTAGATGAGAGTAGAGAAGATCAAGAGAGGGTTTTTCTCAAGCTCAAGTGTTTCTCAACACATGAGAGGGAGAGAGCTTGAGGGAGAGGAAGAACAAGAGAGAGAAATGATATGATAGAATGAGAAAAATGTGAACCATTCTCACTAATATGTGTATATTATTTTAATTGAATAATTAGCTAGATAATTGTCATGGCTTATCATGACATGACCATTATCATTTCAATTTGCAAGGATCAAAAAGCATCTTCCAAAAGAAATGATGATGGTCAAAGTGTCAACATGGTCAACAAGTCAAGATGGGTCAAATGGTCAACAACCATAACCATGGACAATTATTAAACTAATATCAATTAACAATAATACACACATAAGCATTAGGGTTAATAAAATGACAATAGCCATTAACCCTAATCAAGGTCCTCTCCCTCAATCTC
Organism: Agapanthus africanus; assembly: GCA_030015575.1. Classification (NCBI taxonomy): domain Eukaryota; kingdom Viridiplantae; phylum Streptophyta; class Magnoliopsida; order Asparagales; family Amaryllidaceae; genus Agapanthus; species Agapanthus africanus. The sequence continues at coordinate 489,502,648 of CM057346.1, read as the reverse complement.
AAGTAACTGTGCATACGCACCCGCATTCGTGATCCGAGGAACACGAATACAATGAGAAAAACCAATCCCAAATCATATACTAGGATCCGGCTTAATCCAAAGCCCGCTAGTATAAACTGTCCGGACAGCAAACGTGCACAAGTGCGCGAATGTGAACGAACCCTGTCGCAAAACCATGCGACCTCTACTCATTTTGCCTAAAGGCGAATAGCTCTCTGTGTGGGACTCTAAAGACTAGACACTACGCTGGCAGTGGGTTTAACCACAGACCGCAAGCGGCACTAGCTGTACGTAACGGTCCCCAGGTAGATGTCGATAAGAAGACTGACGAGGTGAACCCCATCCGAACTCCTACTGAGCCTGTATGTGACAATCTCCGTACAGTCCGGTCTGTTCGTCTGATACATCGCATGGCGGGCCTAGGGGGGCGATGAACGTCAGTCCCCTAATAGCTGTACAAGTCGTGTCGGAGTGTAGCCCAGAATACCCTGAGATAACACTGGAAACCTACCAGTATATCTCGCTTGCCCTGGCCAGGGACTACTCGTGTAATGGCTCTCCTGGACACAGCGCGATGTCAACCCCCAATACCGGGAGAGACGAATCCTGTCTAACCGTCACTGCCTCCAAGTGCTTCGGGACTGCACCCAAAAACTACCTGTTTGCACGACTCCTTTGAGCCGTGGTAGGGTAGTAATCAAAGTGCAGTGGGAACACACTCGAGGCGAAGTGACAGTGTCAAGTCAACGGACTAAGCTGTACTCATGTCACCTGGGAACTGATAACTGACGATAGGTATAATACCAACCAACAGTTCCCGACGAGTCCTGTCCAGTGTACTCGTAACCTAACGAGCACCCGCATACTATCTCAAGTACGACGTACTGACGGCTGTGGGACAGACCGTCTCCCACGCTGGGATGAGAAGCGCATACGCTAGTCTACTCCGGAGTATCGATGCCCTGTCTCGATAGTCCAACGACTAGGGACCTGTATAAGGATGTGCTTATAGATCACCCAGCTCCCACGAGTGTGAGCGCCATCACAACGCTGGTAATCAAGCAAAGATCCTAAGGGCTCTACTAATATGTATATCAGCGATATGCTAAAAGAAACACATGCACATATTAAAGCAGAGACAAACCAAGTAGCATACTACCATTTCGAGCAAGATTGTATATACAACTGTGAATATCCCAAGCTTCCATCAAGTAATATACAAACTAGTATGATACAGTAATGGCCTCTAGGGCATATACACTAACACCAATAAATTGTATTTCTTTGCAGGATTCTCTGCGAACAGCGCCGTCAGGAAAAATCTTTTTGCGTGTTTAGATTTTTGGATTGTTTTTGTTTTGCATCAAATAATACGGACTTAAGGGGCAAGAAACCCAAATCAAGATTAGGTGGGGAGTTTAATACCCTTCCTAATCCCCAAAAATCACAAACAAGCATAAGTATCATTCTACATTAATTAAAAAAGATATAGACAAAGGCTTAAGGACATTCGCACTCGATTAGGACAAGAGAGGGTCGTGGGTAATCTATTACTTATCCGCATTTTTCTTGTAGTGTCTAAAGAAAGTGTGACTATGGCAAGTGGTTTACTTAATTTGGCCCGCTACTTTGTTGATTCGTATAGTGGATGCCTCGCACTTACCCGGCACTTACCTGCCTGTAAGATTGATAAAGAGGTGATAGAGAATTTATCCTACGTCTTGTCCTTTGGAAGTCTAGGAGCAGTCCAGTGATTTGACTTAGGTGACCCTAATTCTAGGTATTGTTTGTGCACGTTTGTGATTGGTTGAGTCGAGTCCCTTTTTCCAAGCATGACAATTTCAAAAATTCAAAAAAAAAACTTAAAAGAACCTTACCATTTCACTCTCTTTTCTTTTCATTTCAAATTCTTTTCACTTCTCTTATGATGGGTAATCCAAACTGACCAACTCTCGGCGAGTTTTACTACACACAACCAGATATTCTTTATATTGTTATTGTTTTGGTAGAACTTCCGACCCCACCATTTTTTTGAGGGATGTGATAGAGGGCTCTAGAAATAACAGTTGGACACCATACTCAAATTCCTATCAATCGTGTTAAAATTCAACACCTTCTTATGTTGATACTCCTTTTAAGGCTCATAAGGCAATTTTAAACCCATGTTCATTGCTGAGCATATTGCGAAAGCCCGTAGCTAAAGTTTCATACCTTTCACCACTCCAAAACCTTTAGGACAAAAATTACAATTATTTTCATATGAAAATATTGATACTCCTTTTGAGACGAATATGACAACTTTTAAACTCATAACCATTACTAAGCAAATTGCAAAAGTCAGTCGCCAACAATTCAACCAATCTCAATTTTCTTCATATGACAATGTTGATGCTAATCCTATTTATGAAAATTGGATACAACCATCTAACTCTTTTCAACAGTACCAAACTTTCACACCCTCTCATATTAATACTTCTCTTAAGGCTTATATAGCAATTCATAAACCCATTTTTATTGCGGAACACATTGAACACGTCCGTAGCCAACAATTAAACCCATTCCAATCATACTCAACTTTTGCACCTTATCTAGACAGTGCTTCTGAACATCAATTAGGAAGTTCCACGGTTCAAAGAGAATTCTTCATTGAAACTTCTTCACAAACCATATATAGTCTTGAAGTAGAGCTGGAATTGAGTACTGAGAAAGAACCAGGGATCCCTCTTAGTCAAATCAGAACCAATTCTTTTGATCTCAACACCTTCTATCCTGAAATCCAACTGAATGTATTTAATGATCAACCGCTTAATAATCTAATTGATGAGGTGCCAAAGTATAACATGTTTGACATGCCTAATCGTGAGTGTAAAAAAGAGCCTTACACCATTCCAAATTAAACTGATTCTTATATGATTAATCTTGACATTTCCAGTCTTTTAATCTCATCAAGTGAACCTAGTGATCCATCGACTGAGAATAATATAATTGATGAATTTTTAAAGAACTATTCGTTTGATTTAACGGCAGGTGCTAGTGAGATTAGTGTTGAGAATATTTTTGAGGATGAACTCACTATGTTGGATGAGTTGGATTCTCTAACTCATCATGTCCCTTCCATTGAATATGAAAATCTTCCTGTATGTTTAACCGATCCTATTCTTACCACCAATCTATCCGATATGCAAAACGTTATTTAGCCTTCATCTCCCACATCAGGATCAACAATGATCGTCACAAAAGTTTGCTTATCTATTTCTTTACACACTTCCTTTTGTTCTTCTTTTCCTCTTCTTTCACTTCCATCAAAGTTTGATAAACCACACTTCGATATCTCTAGTTCTATGATTCTTGACGTACAACAGTTTGAGTTAGATTCTTTTAAGGACGAGGTAGACGAGCCACACGACTCGAGTTCTTTGAATCCTGGTACGTAGCACATTGACCTTGAAACTTTCAACCTTCTTAGTGAATCTGACTATTTCATTGATATGAATATCGATTCCTTTCTTTCCGATGAGATCATCATTAGGGACATCGATGAAATTTTCTAAAATATTTTCGCCGAAGAACTCGCGTTTCTTGAAGAATTAGATACTGTGCTGAATCAATCTCTACCGAAAATTTGTGCGCCTCCATTTGAGGCCGAAGAAATTGAACCGCCACCATTTTTTCTTATCACATATGAGAATGCGACTATTCCACCCACTCCTTATCTTTCACATTTTCGTTTTTATTTACTCATTTTTTGGTCTCCACCAACAAAGACGTAAAACCTTTCGAATACACTTCTTGTCTTCCCTCCACATCATCTCCTATCGCCACTCATTTTCGTTCTTTCTAATCAAGACTTAACATCAGTTCCATTCATATACAGTCTCGAGTATTCTTCACAAACATCTATTTCAGTTTTTTCACCAACCATGGTGTTATCGTGATAAAATATTTGAATGGTTGGTGTTGAGTTTTGGGTTTTGTAAAGCCTTGTATATACTAATGCGATTTTCTCCCCTCTTATTTTGAATTTCAAATGCTTAAATAGTGGAAATACCGTTTCAAATAAATTTAGGGGTATGTATATTATTTTTTCTTTTTCTTAAAGCATATTTTCCTTTTTTTTCTTAGAAAAAAGTCATACACAGTTGTATGCCAAGAACAAATTTGGGGGGGGGGATTTCATTGTGATTCACTCTTGACCCCTTCTTTAAATCATCTTCTTGAACTTTTCCTTCTAGTCTTCAGGTTTTGTCATGCCCCGCTTCCCAGTGTACGGGGAAGGGACACGACGAGTCACGCGACGTATTTACTCAGAAGTAAACACGCTAAGCGTATTTAAGCAATATAAGTAAAGTACACAAGAGACAGGAATGTAAATGAACATCAAATTTATTTATTAAAGATTCTTTTACAGTATAACTGAAATGTAAATACATGAGTAGAAAGCAATGCCTAAATAATGACATAACTGAAATGAAATAAATATGTACAAGTGTCTACAACTCTGGGTCAAATGGTATATGCTCCAAATCTTCAGTGCTGGGCTCGATCTTCGATGAGTCCAAATCACCTGACAACATTCCAATGAAAGAAGAAAGGAATGTTGCCAGCGAACAATCGCTCGGTAAGTCCCAAAGATGAGTAGAGATAGAATATACAGAAGAGAATATGACTTATAATGTTTGATTATATTGTTAACGCTGTTGTTTGTAGCTTGGTACAGAATGGGCCAGTGTATACGAGAGGAGTCCCACTATTCCGGAGACTAAGGTATATGGAGCACAAGGAACCATTCAGCCACAGTACAATGGCAATGGATATTCAGGTTTGGTGTATTATGGTTACAGTCTCGTGCCACTTCTAACACCTTCCGTACCAATCTACCCCTTATAAACCCTGCGATGTCTTTTATATTGATTGTATTGTTTTATTATATAGATGTATGACTTGCCGAAACCATGATATCAGTAAATGGAATGGATATGAATGGAGAGTCATGTAGACGGAGTATATATATGGTTCGGTTCAGTCAATATAGATTGATATAGATTGAATAGACGGATTCATAGATTCATATTGTATTGTAGTTTACACTTGAATCACATTCAAATCAGATTGATTAGATTGAGACTCGGTCTCAGTCAGACACTTTAAAAAAGAACTTGAAATCCTGAATTAGTTTTGATGTTATTGGTAACTGCTGCACATGGACGGAAGGATTTGTGTCTTTTTCCAAGACAATTATCATGTTGATAACACCGTTTTTTAGATTGTCTTCTTTAGATAGACAAGCACCCACATTCTCCGGCTCCCTGAGGCTCAAGAGAATTGGTCCCGCTTAAACCTATATTTACTAGGGTCCTTATTATAATTTAGTATAACTTGAGGGGTTTTTTATGTAAAAATAACTTTGATATGTTTTCAAAATTCACCTCAAGTATTTAATTATCGTCTTTAGGGTTTTCATAGATGTATATTTTTATAAATGTGAAATTTCTAATGAGTAAAACCTAGTTTTCATAGTATATGGTATTTTATTGAAATATTGGAATTGTTTTGTATTTGGATGGTATTTTCATGTAATGGTGATTCCTTTGATTTACAAAACTTGGAATATTTATATAATTAAAAAAGATATTTTGATAATAGTTATATATATATATTTAATAAAAATAATTTTATTTATTTTCGTAAAAATCTCATTTTCTAAAGAAAAATGCATTAAAATTCCATCGAGATCGGATGCTTCTTTCAGAGGTCTGCATCTCGCTTTGCTAGGCCAGAGGATGTGCGATAACCCGCACCATCCCGAACGGGGTCCCCAAAAGTGGGTTGTAGAGACGCAATTGCAAGGAATTGTTTAATACACTTTTTAAAGAAATGGTTTTGCAAGTTAATGGTATTTATTTGTAATGTCGTATTATCCCGTGAATATATTTCCAAAATCTCATTGTGCTATGTCAAAAATGTGTGCCATGATGAGCTAGGTCATTATCTCGTGAGTTATCTAAAGGTAATACAAGTTTTATGTGGTTTTATGTCGAAACTAAAGTATGTGGTATTTTACTGTAAAAATACAATAAAAATTGCATAAAAGATTATTTTGAGATGAAATTTGTTTTGAAGTGTTTGTTAATGTTTGTTAAATATTATATGAGAGTATGGTATTGATTGTTTAAGAAAAATAACCTTTTTAAAGAAAAACCGAATCGAAAGTCGGATTAACTCCGTTTCCGTCGGGTTTTAGAAATGAAAGTTTTTAAGATAGTAGAAGAGAGGGGGAGAAAGGACTTACTGGCTAGGGAACTAGAGAAGAGGAAGGGGAAACTAAAGAATATTTCGGGGCGTCGTTTCATCGCCGTAATCTCCTTGGAACGTCGCTGAAACTTCACCCTTCGCTAACTCCACTTGCACACTAAAAGGACTTGAGATTTTTTGAGTGTTTTGATAGGGAATTTCTGAGTGAGGATGAGTGAAATGGAGTATGGTATTTATAGGGAAAATTAGGGTTTAGAGGGTTAAAGAATGCATTGAAAATTTGCATTAAAATTGGATTAAAGGTGATTTATTGTTCTCTGGAAAATGTGCAGAGAAAATAAACAATGTGAGAGAAGTGGGGTAGGCCAAGAGGTGCAGGTGGAAAAATTTCGAAGCATTACCTACACCTAAGCCCGGCGGTACTGGTCTTATTCCTAATCTCGCCTGTCCAATACCGTCGGTAAGGGCTTGGATTGGTGCCACGTACCCCTCACGCTTCACATACCCTTGTGCACATGTTTAATTGATCTGTAACTTATCATATTACGTGTAGTGCACGTGTAAACTCTTGGGCTTCTAAAACATTAAAAGAAAATTAATTAAAAAGATAATGTGGCTGGAGGGATTTGATCACAGGGGCTACATCACAGCAGTGCAAGGCTTTACCAATGTGCTACAAGTACTTTTTTGCTGTTCTAAAGTAAAACAAATACTTATAATGTACACAGGATTTGCAAATACCCTAATTGTACATTAACTTTTAAACAATTTTCTGTACACTGAAATTGGAGTTGTTACAGGTTTTGAGTTTAAAGGACGACATCAGTGAGGAAACTGCTGCAAATAAGTTTGGGGGGAAGGTATTTATGTATCCATGCATCATATATAAATTTTGCATTGCATAAGAAAAAACTAGAAGATTTTGAAAATAAAATTTAGAAAGTGAAAAATATATATATAAGAGAGGAAGAGACATAAGAAATGCAAGAAAATTGGATGTTTTAGAATGAAACTAGTAATACGTGGTCATGAGTTGTTGTCCGAAAGGTTAGTAAGATGGAGTCATTAATCTGCGGATAAAAATAAGTCTGAAAGATAGTCTCTATTCTTGAGTCTAAACTTCTGAACGTTGATACCTTACTATATGCACATATACAAATCTTGAAAGTTGAAATGGTAGAGGATAACTTGAAATACTCTTACCTGGAAGTCTTAGTATAAAGGAAAAAATATAAATCAACAAAATATAAATGACGCATAAAATAAAATTAAAAAATGAACACCGGTTTTGTAATTACTTAAGGCAACATATAAAAAAAATACAATAAGGGTGCCTTATCATCTAGTGCCTTAGACCAACTGGTTTGGGGGTCACTGCTAAACCTTAGGTGTTGCTAGATTAGGATATTGCTAATTACATCTTAATAAGCGAGCACATTCGGTAATCGGTTGGTTAGTGTCTGAAAAAGCATTAATGGTCGAATAAAAAACGTGTGAGCAAATCCATCTAAAATATTCATCGACTAAAAAGTACTAAGGACTATGGAGAAGGGTATGATAGCTTGAATTGAATTCTACAAGTGTAGTGATGACTTTTATACACACATAAGGGTATATGATCGATATTTGGAGGAGAGATAGGGAGGAAGACTGAAAACTGTTCCCCTCCGAAGGACGGCGCACAGGACCGCGATGTCCTGACGCTGAGATTCGGGGCAGATGCTATTTGGTTTTATCCGTCCACCTCTCCGAAGATGCCAAGTTGATTTATGGCACCGTGTATCGGAGGTTTAGACGGATGCGGCCGATGTAGCAGACTTCGTCAGATTCCCCCTCGCTTGAGGGGTTTTTGATTATGGGGACGCTCTTCCCTGCAGGCGCAAGCCCCTGCAGTTAATTACGCTACCGCATCGCGGTAACAACTTTCTCCTTCTCCAGAATTTCACTTCGTGTCGTGTATGTTTGTTTTGTTTGCGGTTGCCCGTGGATTGTATACGGAGACTAAGTAATGCCGTCGCCCGTAGGACGTGAATTAGTCCAAATCCGTATTTACTTAGATTTGGGTTTGGTGTTTTTAGTTTAAGGATGCATTAGTCGCGTTGCGACTAAGATCAACTTAAACGTTCGTTAAGGATACGATAGTCCTGTTTGAGACTAAGATCAACTTAACGTGATAATCCATTTAATATCTGGCCATCGGGACTCGTCACCTCTCCAACGTCGTTGAAGGATTACAACGGCAGATGTCAGAGGAGTTCAGAGATGTACCCTTGAACCAAAGTCAATTTGGGGTTTTATAGTCTATTTGAATGTTTAAGGATACATTAGCCGTGTTTGGGGCTAAGATCAACTTAAACGGGACCGTTTAGATCCAGCAAAAGAGCATTTGGAGGCTCTATTGTTCCAGTTTAGGGACATAGTGGTCTATTTTCCAGTTTAGGGACGTGGTGGTCCATCGTTAGTTTAAGGACGTTTCGGTCCAATATTAGTTTAAGGACGTTTCGGTCCAAATTTGTTTAAGAACGTTTCGGTCCAACATTAGTTTAAGGACGTTTCGGTCCACGAGTTTAAGGACCCCGCAGTCCATATTCATGTGTGGTCGTTGGGACCCGTCGCCTCTCTGACGTCGTTGAAGGATTACAACGAGAAGTGTCAGAGGAGTTCGGAGATGTACCCTCGAACCGGAGGTAAATTGATTTGAGAGAGCATTTGTGCTCAATTCAATTTAATTTAAGGACTTACGACCAGAATTGGGCTAAGTCCGATTGAAAATGTTCAACATTTTATTTATTTTTAGTCTATTAGACCTGTGCTAGGGCTTTGCCCACAATTAAATAATGCATTGCATTACTTCTATTTTTTTTGTTTGGGCTTTGCCCATAAAAATACAGAGCATCAATTTATTCTGGGGTCTGCTCATTTATGAATGATACAAGGCATCTGTTTTGTCTGGGCTTTGCCCCCTTTATAAATGCATAGCATTTTTATTATTTCGTTTGGGCTCTGCCCATTTATAAATGATGCAGAGCATCAATTTAATTAGGCTTGTTTAGTCTTTTAATTGGGTCTGGCCCTTCAGGAAAAGAAATGCATTGCATTTGTCAGGCGCTTTGCGCCAATTACTGAGCGCAAGCGCTTGTGGTGAGGACACGTGTCATGCTCTGGTGAGCGCAAGCGCAACAGCGCAGTGCGCTGCGCTAGTGCGCTGCGCTGTTGCGCTGCTGACACGTGGCGCGCTCTGGTGAGTTGCGCCAATTCCAGAGAGCAAAGCTCTATTTCAAGAGCGCGTAGCGCAAGTAGTTCTATAGCTGACACGTGGCGCTCTCTTAAGAGCGCAACAGCGCAGTTTGGAAGTGCAGAGCACTAAGAATCTTTTAGATTCAAGAACAGAAGTGCAAAGCACTATTTGATTTCTTGATCTAAATTATATCAAAGAAAATAATTTTTTCTTTGTTTTTCTTATCTCAGAGAACCAAAGGTTCATAAAAAAGTGCAAAGCACTATTTTATTTTATTTTTTTTATTTAAAGATCATTGATCTTGTTTTTAGATCTATGATCTGTTCATAAGAGAACTTTTTCTTTTTCTAAAGGTTTTTACCTTTTTGTTCTTGAGGAGTTTTTCAGAGTTCTTTTTTTTTTATAGAAAATGTTCATGCCTTTGAATTGAGGTCTGGGGTCCTTTTTATAGTGCCCATAAATTAGTTAAATTTGTTAAAGAGATCTTTCTCTGAGTGATTTGGGGAATTTTCCCCACCGTTGGATCTTTGATCCAAGGGCTTCCGCTTTGCAGAAGAAAATCTTCTTGTTTTAACAAGAACAGAAAAGATTTCTTAGAAATTTAATTCTGTTTGGCGCAGATACCCCAGCGCGTGACACGTGTCACGCAGCGCACAACGCAGCGCACAGCGCAGCGCAACTGCGCTAGCGCATTAGTGCTGACACGTGTCTGTCAGCGCACAGCGCAGCGCAACTGCGCTAGCGCATCTGCGCTGACGCGTGTCGCGCAGCGCAGCGCAACTGCGCTGACGCGTATCGCGCAGCGCAGTGCTTGCGCAACTGAAGCGTTGCTTCCTTTAATAAAGCTTTGCTCTGATTGGGCGCGCCTTCTTGGGCGCTGTGCTGACGTATCAGCGTCTGACATGTGGCTCGTTGCGCCCGAGATTTGAAGCGTTGCTTCAAAATTTTGAATTTTGAATTTCAACAGAGCTTTGCTCTGATTGGGCGAAACAAATGCCCCCCCACCGTTGCGCTCACGTGGCGCACACGTGAGTGCAGCGATGGCAAGATCCTGACCGTTGGATCAACGGGTGAGCTGAAGGGGCGCAAGCGCCTTATAAATAGGACCTCTGGCCCTTAGAAAAATCTCATCATTTCAAGATTTATTTCCCAGAGCTTTGTTCTCATTCAAGAACTTTCAGAGCTTTGCTCATTTCTAAAGTCAAAAACTTTAGGTAAAATTAATTAATACTTAATTGAACTTAATTTTCAACCAAAGAGCTTTGCTCTCACAGATCTTTTGATCTAAAGAGATCCCCATTGGGGTTTCATAAACAGAGCTTTGCTATTAAGAACTTATAGACCTGTAGAGATCTTGTTCATGGGTTCTAACCCATGAACAGAGCTTTTCTCTTTGAATCATCTGTAGATCTTTAGATCTGATAAATGAAAAATTTTCACAAGTTTTTCGTGGATTTTCCAAGATTTCAAAAATTTTAATTCTTTTTGGTATAGACATTTTCTGATGGACCTTTCCATTATTACCATAGAGCTGTGCTCTTTTTAAGGAATCTTATTTCCCTGGGACCAGAGTTTGACAAGTGTCACTCTGTGACAGAGCTTCGCTCTGAAAGAGGAGATTTTCTCCTTGTCTCTAGGGATTCTCACCCCCCCTTTTTTTATAAATGGGAATGTTTTCCTGGGGACCAACTGACAATCTCATCCAATGATGAGGTTGTCTGACGTATTGTCATCCAGATTTTGTGGGTCCCCCTTTGGTCTCCCACTCACTGCGCTGCTGTGTGGTGTAATTAATTAATTTTAATTTAATTAATGCATTTTCTTTTTTAGATGCCAAACGTTGGAATTACAATACTAACGGCTAAATTGTTCTTTTTGCAGCGATCATGTCTCTAGACACTTCATTCCCATTCGTCCGCTCGGAGGAGGGATTTCCCGAGGCGCCCTCGGACCGTGAAGTCCTAACCATGATTAGAGAATACGACCCGGAGTACAAGAATCTTCACCTTTGGGGGTCTTGGTATAACCAGATCATTATGGGTCGACGCAGCTTCACATGCGCAGTGCCGTCCGAGCCCATTACGGCGATCCATTATGCTACCCCGCCTTCGGTGCAGTATGCCGTGGAGATGGTGGATTGGACCGCGAACAGCTTTCTTCATCCCGCTATGGATGCGGTTCCGGTCCAACGTCCTATGGTCTTGGATATCCTAGGACGTCGTATCTGTCAGGGCGAGGCGAGACCCTGGGGGCAATCATATAACATTGGTCTGATCCCCCGCCATCCGATTGGCTACCTGCCGTGGGCCCGGTACATCCTGTCGATGAAGAAGTCGCAGTTGATAAGATTAGGATTGTACACCGCGGTCTACGTCTCTCTCTTCCAGTATCCCACGCTCCCCACTTGGTGGTTTAAAGCTTTCCTGGAACAGTGGAACATTCCCACCCACACTTTCCTTGCCATGGATCGGGAAGTGTCCATCTCTTTGGAGGAATTCGCAGAGGTATCCGGTCTACCAGTCATGGGGGAACACTATGAAGAGCTGCTCCCGACAGATGAGTATGTCTTCGGTGCTAAGCCGATGGTAAGGGGGATCACGCCGGATAATGCTGTTCAACACCAATTCCCTAGCCTGATCAAGGTGTTGAACATCTACGAGTCCCTATTTATCGAACATGGGGGCCGAGGAGTTAATTTTGAGGACTTCATTGCTCGTTTCCTTCGCCCAAGCGTCATTTCATCAGAAGCTGCCAAGTCTGCTATCCTGGATGATCCTTTCGGCCTAGGTTTGGATAACCTGCCGGCGAAGGAGATAGACCAAAAGGTTTTCTTCCTTCCGGACTTCCCTACTATATCTTTTGCAGAAATTGCAGCCCCCGGGATGGACGGGGAGGCCTTTTTCTTAGGATTTCTCGGACTGTGGCTGAGTTGGTTCGCGATCCCAATGCATTCTCATCGCATGCGGCCCTCCGTGTTTTACCCAGCCCACCGAATGGTCATCGGGGTAAAGGTAGCTGTGGGGATCGCCGGCTTGGCGCACTTATATCATGGTCTCAGCCGAGCCACGGATGCTAACGAGCCCGAGGTATTGCACGTGGTCTTCCCGATGCACTACTTCATGTCGTGGCTCGAGCTACATACGGCGGGTGTCTTTGGCATGCATAAAAGGCCTTCATTCTTTGATAAGTGCGGTTTTCCTCGCATTATACAGTTGATTGGCTCGTTAATCGTGACCCCTTCACCCCGGAATGCCAGGGGTTTACTGCTTCGCCCTCACACCGTTGGAGTCGGGATGTCATTCATTGACAAGGTATTAACCATTGGAAAAGCATCCGCCACTGCGGTGCGACCATTACAGGACTCCTTTAAGGATGGAGCTTCGGTGTTGACGGCCCGGGAGACCCTCCACTTGTATTCTATTAGACCGGGCTTCCTAGTCTTCAGGCAGGGAGGTGCTGCAATCTTCATGAGATATAACCCGCATCGTTTTGCCCGACAACTGGGCTACGATCAAGGGGTACCCTTGGAAGCTTTCTTACTGGAACCTGCTGCCAATGAAGAAGGGATGGAGAGCGCGTTACATCACTTTATGCGCCTGAACACGGGTTCTCGTTTTTTTAATCAGCACACCGGCCTGCGCTCCACGACTCCTTAATGTATATAAAGAGTGGTACAATCACGCGACGGGGGCCGTTATAAAGGAGGAGAGGCGAGTGTTGATCGATCGTAAAGAAGCACCTCCCGGCACTGACCGTAACGCTCCCTTAATGCCAAGGAGCCCGGTGGTTCCTCCTCTAAAAGATGCCGTGGGCAGACCATCGCGTGCGTAAAGTCCTCCACACGGATTGCCGCTTCCCGATATTACAGATGCAGCCCCAGCGCCCCGTGCTCCAGTGGAGACAGTGGTCGTGGCCTCGCCAGAGTCCGGTGTAGGTGCAGACATTGGGACCCGCTGTCCCAAGGTGGCTGCTAAACGTAAGTCGATCCTGCGTGCACCTAGGGTCGGCGGGCAGAAGAAAAAGAAGTCGCTCTTCGCCGCGGACGTCGTGTTCGGCCAGGAACCCCATGCTCCCTACGCCGAGGGCCTAATCGAATATGGGACTAACGAGGGATTAATCATGCCGCCGTCGGACGACACAGACTTGGAAGCCGCTCTCGAAACTTCGGAGTGGTTGGCAAAGCGTGACGCTTGGCTGGCCAAGCTTGCGCAATCAGGTAACTACTAGTCACATTTTCTTTATTGCAACATATTTCCTTCGTTGCTTTTGACTAACGCTTTTCTTTTTTTTTCTACCAACAGGCATCACGGATGAAGAAGCCATTGCCGCTTCTCTGAAGACTTTCCAGGAGGAGGAACGTCTCAGAGTATCTATGGGCCTTAGTAAGTTTCGATTCATTAAGCTTTCATTTCCCTTGTGTTATGGTCGATCTAACCTTTCCCTTCTAATCACAGGAACCTCAATGCCGCTCCCGCCAAGTGACGCAGATGTCCTACCGGCTGCCGACGTTCCTGCTTCTTCAGGGTTACCGCAAGAAGTCCGTCTTGAGGAGCCGATGAGAGACGCCTTAAAGGCTCTGGAGGTTTCTTTGTTTACGGATGACGATGCCGCGGTGAAAGAGGCGTCACAGAGGTCCATTGTGACAGCTCGGGAGGAAAGAAAGCGGCAAAGGCATGAGGCGAAGGCGTGCCGGGCTGCCTTGGCTGCGGGAGCGGGCCCCAGCACCGTCCCTCGCGCTGACACTCCATCTGAAGAGCCCCCTGTCGCCCTATCCACTGCCCGCAGAGAGGTGGCGCGCGCAGTTCGGAGCGCAAACGATAAATCCGCTTCAGGTAATATTTCTCTCAGAGTTTTTGTTATAAGGATTTTAATGCCATTGGTCCTTATATCTCCTATCTTGCAGGGCCAAGTCCGATCGAGGGGGAGGCGGAAACCGTTGATCCCAAGGAGACAGAGGAGGCAGCTCCTACCGAGCCTGAGCCGACGGTGGGAAACGTTGCCGAGGCTTCGGGGCCCGAGATGGAGGTTGAGGGGTCTGCAGCTGAGAGGGTCATTGATGCCCAGCTTGAAGTGGCGGCAGATGAAATGATCATTACAACTGAACCGAGGGTGTTGGCGGACGAGGCGCTTGAGGCCGGCGACCTCATGGTGACGGTGGATGAGCCGATGTGGATGGCGGAGCCCGAAGAAGTAGCGGGTGAGATGGGTACGACTCTTGGGGAAGAGTCAGCCGCTTCCTTCCAAGAATACGGCAACGCTCCAATCATTACCCTCCCCGCTTACGATCTCCTGCCGTCTCCTGGTCGCGCTAGCACGACGACGGCCCCCATTGAGTCAAGCGATGAGGCCACGGGCGGTGGTCTCATGTCGATAGAGGAGGGAATCGCCTCCGTTTCAGCTGGGAGCTCCTCAGGTAAACCCCACGTTGCTGTTTTTCGTTACTTTGCTTTACAATCTTTCTGACAAATTTACCTCCTTTTTTTTTGTAACGCAGGTGCAGCCAGCGCCGATGCCCCACTGCTCGAGGGAGCGCCTTCAACGACTGCCTTGGCGGTGGTCACCTCTCAACCCTCTTTCATACCCTCGAAGATGTTGGAAGGTATGGGTTTGCAATTTATTAATCTTATCTTCCAGATGCATAATTTGTGTACTAAAATCATACTATTGTGTCTTTCAGGAGTGCTTTTTGACCATCTTTACCAGATGTTGCTCCCACACTTCTCCTTCCCATCCGAACTCGCTTCTTCCTCTGGTGGCGTTGGTGAGTATGATTTCCATTGATATCCTTCTTTCTTGATTGATGGAATTACTTCTAAACCTTTTTTTTCTCATTTCGACTGCAGTGTTATAAATCGAAGGAGGGGATGAAAGACCGGCTGCGCTGCCGACCCTTCCGGCCCTGCCACCTGCCTCAGCTGGTACAGCGGCTATCACATTGATAAATCTCCCCTTTTTTATTTTCTGAACTGTTATCTGATCACATCTTGTTTCTTTTCAGCTGTCGTTCCGGTCTCGGCGCCCTTCGAATCTCGCATCATAATGCCAGCATGTCCTTACCTGAGACGTCCGTCTTCGAAAGGCGCCGCGAACAGTTTGCGTATGTTGAGCGATTACATTGAGGAGCTCGACGTCGAGACCCCTACCTCTGCTACGGATTTTTCTATAGCGGTTAACCCGATGCTGGTGATACTCGTGAACTTTCATGACGAGGGTATCATCGCATCTTGGGTTAACCATTGCAGGGAGATCGAGGCCCGCCTGCATCGGTTGGAGTCGCTGCGTCCCGCTCCCGAGACCTTGGCTGCCAGTAATCAATGAACAGCGTGGATTGAGCAGAGCGCTCCTTACTTCCACCACCTCGAACAAGAAGTCATTTCAAGGCGTAAGGAGCGAGGTGAGACTTCGAGCAAGTCTGCCCAACTGCATGCTCGGGTGGAGGCCAACGCCGCACGGCTGAAGGTTGTCTTTGAGGGCCTTCTGCAATGTCTTTCTGAAGGGTTATCATTGAGGCAACAACTTGATGTTGTCGAGCGAGATGCACCCAGCCAGGAAACAGCCCAGAAGGCGGCGGAGGAGCAACTTTCGTCTTTCTTGCAGCAGCGAGCCCAGGTGGAAGCGGAGGTGGCCGCGGCAGCCGCTCAGGAGGAGGCGCTGAAGGAAGTGCGAGAGCAACTTGTAGATTTACTAAAGACACTTCCTCCTCAGTAGCTATCCTTCTTTGTATCGTTTGTAATTGTAGATAAAAGAATGTATATATATATATATTTTTATTCTTTGACATAATGTATCCTGTACCCAATCAAGTTTATGAATAAAAGATACACTTTTTTTTTGTAATGTGTCATTTTCTCCGTCTTTTCTTTCTTTTACTATCAGCATATCACTTTAGCAAACATGGTTGACGGATGATTAGAACGAGTATCCTGACTTTCTTAAGAAATAGCGATGGCTTAGGCCGCAGGTTCGAATCTGCTGCCTAAGACTTTTCAACTCCATGAGCCGTGAGGGTCTCATAGAGATTCTTCTCCCTACAGATCGAGAGGATCTCGTAGGTGGGCTTTCTCCTTAGGAATCGTGAGGATTCCTAAGTGTGGCTTTCTATTACAAGTCGTAAGGATCCTATAAGAGAATTTTTCCCTCTTACGAGTCGAGAGGACCCACAAGCGGTTGTTTCCCTCCTCGTCGGAATTCAACTTTGGAGAGTGAGACCCGTAAATAGTATGCAAGAGTCCATTTTGGATTGACTTGCAGGGTCCCATTGTTCAGGAAGCAAGTTTTTTAGTCCCTGCTGCTTGAGGCTTCATTTGCATGTTGAGACGAATCGGGAATTTCCCGCGGAGACACAGTTTCTCTGCGAGCCGACGCGAATCAAGAGGCTCTCATCAAGGAGTGTTTGTATCCGTGAGTCGAGGAGTTTGCTAGGGATTATTTGTTTCCCAAGCGCCAAGGATTATTTATTTCCTTGGGGTTTGAAACGAGTCGAGGATTTCCCACGGAGGCGCTGGTGGCTCTGTAAGTCGACGCGGATCAGGAGGCTCTCGTCAAGGAGTGTTTGTATCCGTGAGTCGAGGAGTTTTGCTAGGGATTATTTGTTTCCCAAGCGCCAAGGATTATTTGTTTCTTTGGGGTTTGAAACGAGTCGAGGATTTCCCACGGAAGCGCTGGTGGCTCTGTGAGTCGACGCGGATCAGGAGGCTCTCGTCAAGGAGTGTTTGTATCCGTGAGTCGAGGAATTTTGCTAGGGATTATTTGTTTCCCAAGCACCAAGGATTATTTGTTTCCTTGGGGTTTGAAACGAGTCGAGAATTTCCCACGGAGGCACTGGTGGCTCTGCGAGTCGACGCGGATCAGGAGGCTCTCGTTAAGGAGTGTTTGTATCCGTGAGTCGAGGAATTTTGCTGGGATTATTTGTTTCCCAAGCACCAAGGATTATTTGTTTCCTTGGGGTTTGAAACGAGTCGAGAATTTCCCACGGAGGCACTGGTGGCTCTGCGAGTCAATGCGGATCAGGAGGCTCTCGTCAAGGAGTGTTTGTATCCGTGAGTCGAGGAATTTTGCTAGGGATTATTTGTTTCCCAAGCACCAAGGATTATTTGTTTCCTTGGGGTTTGAAACGAGTCGAGAATTTCCCACGGAGGCACTGGTGGCTCTGCGAGTCGACACGGATCAGGAGGCTCTCGTTAAGGAGTGTTTGTATCCGTGAGTCGAGGAATTTTGCTAGGGATTATTTGTTTCCCAAGCACCAAGGATTATTTGTTTCCTTGGGGTTTGAAACGAGTCGAGAATTTCCCACGGAGGCACTGGTGGCTCTGCGAGTCGACGCGGATCAGGAGGCTCTCGTCAAGGAGTGTTTGTATCCGTGAGTCGAGGAATCTGCTGAAGACACTGGTTTCTTCAGAGTTGGACTGAACCGTCGATATTTGGCCTCGTCTTCTGGCGGAGCCTGTTGGGAAAGTATGGTTCCCTCTTGTTTGTTTATGCCCTTGGATTGTATACAGGGATCGATGTGATCTTAACTGTAGGGCCAAAGTTTTATCATCATTTTTTTTTATTTTATTTCCGCGATGCTCTATCATTTCAGCTTTTATATCGCGAAGGTCGCGATTGCCCAATCATTTCGGCTATTTTTCGCGGTGCCCAATCATTTCGGCTGTTTATTTTATTTTTACTCGCTGCTTTTTATTGCGAGTTGCCCAATCATTTCGGCTATTTTTCATGCATACATTTTCACTCGCTGCTTTTATTGCAAGTTGCCCCATCATTTCGGCTATTTCATATGCATGTGCGGCCTACTGGCTTTTCGCCGTAAACCTGAAATTAGACGTCGATCTCAGCATCAGCACCGCTACAACTGGGATATTGCCAGGAGCGAATCATCACCTATCTCTGTCGATGTCGAACAAGGGTGGTTTAGCGAACAGGGTTAAGGTCCTGTCGACTAAGGCTTTTGACTTCATGAGCCATAAGGGTCTCACAAAGGTATTTCTCCCTACAAGTCGTGAGGATCTCGTAGGTGTATTTTCTCCTTAGGAATCGTGAGGATTCGTAAGTGTATGTTCCTCTGTAAGTCGTAAGGATCCTACAAGAGGGTTTTCTCCTTGTAAGTCAAGATGACTTATAAGGGTTGTTCATCATGCGTACATATCCCCAATCACGGATGAAATTTGGTTAGGGAAATGTTTATTTGCGCCCGTGGATTGTATACAAGGGTCAGTATTGAGCCACTTGTAGGGCAATATTGGAAGTTTGTGGGGGTTTGCTTAAGCACAGGTTTAGGTCTCTGTAACTTAAGACTTTCAAATCTTATGAGCCGTGAGGGTCCCATAAGAGAGTTTTCCTCACGAGTCGTGAGGATCTCGCGAGTGTATTTTCTCCCTAGGAATCGTGGGGATCCCTAAGTGTGTTGCTCCCTTGTGAGTCGTAAGGATCTCACGCAGGTGGTTTCTCCTTACAAGGTCGAGAGGACCCTGTAAGTGTCCTTTAACGAGGTTGCGCCCTTTCGGGTTTTCACAAACACTCGCCGGTAGTCCTGCTGTTTTTACTCACGGAGCCCTTTCGGGTTTTCATCCGTGCCCATTTTGCTTATGGACATACCGTTTTTTTTATTCTTTTTATTTTCTTTTTCTCTATTTTTTTTACGAGGTCGCGCCCTTTCGGGTTTTCACGAACACTCGCCGGTAGTCCTGCTGTTTTTACTCACGGAGCCCTTTCGGGTTTTCATCCGTGCCCTTTTTTGCTTATGGACATACCGTTTTTATTTATTTATTTTCTTTATTTATATTTTTTTTATTCATCTCGTCAACCTAAGGATGCTGCGGTATTAGTTTAAGGACGTTTCGGTCCGCTACTAGTTTAAGGACATTTCGGTCCGACGTTTGAGACGGCTGGCTACTGCTGATGGAGTTTGAGCTTAGGAAGATAGCGAGCGGACATAGTCGTCGTCATCTACCATTGACCTAGGCTATGGCTCATTAAGCAAAGTATTTCTTTAGGAAGCGACCGTTTATTGGCCTGAAAGGCCTTTCACCGTGCATATCCATGAGTAGATAGGCCCCACCCTGGTAGACCTTATCTATGATGTATGGGCCTTCATAGTTTGGCTCGAATTTTCCCCGCTTGGCACGATTGGGGATCATAGGCCTTTTGACCACTAGCACGAGTTCACCTTGGCGAAATGTCCTCGGTCGGGTCAGTCTTTCATATGAGCGCGTCATCTTTGCTTTATAAGCTTCCAGATTTTGTTGCGCTATGAGCCAGGTTTCATCAAGAGCGTCAAGCTCTTCAAACCGGAGGTGAGCATTTTCTTCACCCGTCAGCTCGTAGTGAACTGCCACTCGCAGAGAGGGTAACTCTATCTCGAGGGGGAGTACTGCTTCCGTACCGAACACCAACGCGTATGGCGTTGTGTTCGTGGCTGTCTTGAATGTAGTTCGATACGCCCAAAGGGCTTCTTGCAGTTTCTCGTGCCAGTCTTTCTTATTTCATGACACCGTTTTCTTCATGATCTTTGTTAAGGTCTTGTTGAAGGCCTCAGCTAGACCGTTAGCTCGCGGATTATAAACCGAGGAATATCTCCAGTCTATATTGTGCTGTTGCGCAAAGCGACCGATCTTGTGACTTCTGTAAGCTGGCCCGTTATCGGAGATGATCCGTCGCGGAGTTCCAAACCGATATATGACGTGCGTCTTGAAGAAGTGGAGGATATTTTCCGTCTTCACTTCTCTTAACGGTACTGCTTCTGCCCATTTAGAGAAGTAGTCAGTCGTCGCCAGGATGAAACGATGTCCCCTAGACGATGCTGGTTCGATAGGGCCGACTATGTCAGTTCCCCATATCTCGAACGGCCAGCTAGCCACCGTTGTATGTAGTGGATTTGGATGCTGGTGGATGAAGTCCATATGGATTTGGCATGAGTAGCATCGCTTCGCATATTCGAGGTAGTCTTGAATCATCGTGGGCCAGTAGTAGCCCATGCGTTTGATCTTCAACTTCATCTTTGGGCCTGCTTGGTGAGAACCGCAGAGTCCGTCATGAACTTCCTAGACGACCCTCCTCGCTTCGTCAGGTCCTAGGCATCTCAGCCACAGAGAATCAAATGATCTCTTGTACAGAGTATTGTTGACGAAGGCGAAAGATAGAGCCCGCTTCATGAGCTGATGTCTTGTGGACGCTTCTTCAGGCATTCGGTGGGACCTAAAGTAGTCTATGAAAACTTCTCTCCAATCCTCAGCCTTTTCCAGGTCTTTTACTTGCAGGGTCGTTTGTTCCGTCTCTCCCTTCTCTTCGGATGATTCCGGAGATATTTCTGCTGGGGCAAGCACTTGACGGCTTTGTACCATGATTCTAACGTCATCGAGATTCTCGTCAGCCAGTTCTTTAGCAAGTTTAGCCAATGCGTCTGCTTTACTGTTTTCCGCGCGTGGTATGTTCTCCAAAGTATAAGAGGGAATTTGGGTCAACAATTGTTGCACCTTTTCGCCGTACCTCACCAACTCCGGTTTGCACGTTTGGTAGTCGCCGTTTACTTGACTAACGACCAGCTGGGAGTCTCCGTATATGAAGAGGTTTTCAATTCCCATGTCGATGGCGATCTCGAGGCCTGCTATCAGAGCTTCGTATTCGGCTTTATTGTTTGTCCTCGGCTCTGTTAGGGAGAAAGCAAAGCGCATTATCCCTCCTTGTGGAGTTACAAAGATGAGCCCTACGCCCGATTTGATTATAGGGGTGCTTTGTTTGCGCTTCTTCATGGAAGATGCGCCATCGAAATAAAGCTCCCATCGAGTATCATCACCGTTGACCGCATCAAACGCAAGTTCGTCTGGAAGATCGCAGTTTAAAGGAGAATCGGCTGGTATCGGATGCTCAGCGAGGAAGTCGGCGATGGCCTGGCCTTTCACTGCCTTGAGAGGTTGATATATTATCGAGAACTCCATCAAGAGCAGGGTCCATTTAGCGAGTCGTCCCGTCAATATGGCCTTTGACATTAGATATTTGAGAGGGTCCACCTTCGAAATGAGACGGACTTCATGTGCTAACGCGTAATGTCTAAGCTTTGTTATTGCGAAGATCAACGCCAGGCAGTGTTTTTCAATGGGGGAGTAGTTGCTTTCTGCCCCCAGTAGAACTCGACTTAGATAGTAGAGCGCTCTTTCTTTTCCCTGGTCATTTTCCTGCGCCCATAATGCGCCTAAAGAACCTTCGAGGGCAGTTGTATAAAGGATGAGAGGTTTCCCCTTAACCGGAGCAGCCAACACTGGGGGGTTCTGCAGGTATTGCTTGATCTCATCCAGTGCGCCTTGGAATTTGTGATCCCAGATGAATGGAGTTCCTTTCTTCATCAGGTGACTGTAAGGGCGACACTTGCCTGAGAGATTGGCTATAAATCGCCGTATGTATGCGAGCTTCCCTTGGAGAGACCGCAACTGTTTAAGAGTCCTCGGCGGAGGCATTTCCATGATCGCCTTGATCTTGGACGGATCTATTTCGATACCCCGGTGTCGGACGATGAATCCTAAAAATTTGCCTGAGGAAACTCCGAATGCACACTTGAGCGGGTTCATCTTCAAGTTGCATTGTCGAAGGCGCTGAAATACGGTTTTCAGATGCTCGAGATGCTCCTCGTATGATTTGTTTTTAACCACGAGATCGTCGATATAACATTCGACGATTTCCTGTATGAGGTCATCGAAGATCTTCGTCATGGCCCTCTGATAGGTGGCGCCGGCGTTCTTTAAACCGAAGGGCATTACCTTGTAGCAGAATATACCCAAAGGGGTTCTGAAGGCGGTGTGCTTCTGGTCTTCGGAATGCATCTTTATCTGATTATACCCCGACGAGCCGTCCATAAAGGAGAAAACCTCATGAGTGGATGTATTGTCTATCATCAGTTCGGTGACTGGCACCGGAAAATCATCCTTCGGGCAGGCTTTGTTGAGATCCCGGAAGTCCACACATATGCGCACCGTCCCATTTTTCTTCATCACCGGGACGATGTTAGCGATCCATTCAGGATATTGAACCTCCTGAATAAAGCCAGAGTCGATTAACTTTTTGACCTCAGCGTTGATGGTCATCTCAAGCTCGAGTCACATTCTTCTCGACGCCTGTTTTACCGGTTTGACGTCCGGAGATATTGCCAACCTATGCACGACAATTTCTGGATCTAGTCCCGGCATTTCGGAATAGTTCCATGCGAAACAATCTTTGTGCTGTACAAGGACGTCCTTTAAAGCAGTCACCCTTTCTTCAGATAGCAGCTCACTGACAAACGTCGGCCATGGGTCATCGGCTGTCCCCAACTCGATTTTCTTGAGGTTATCTGCAGTGGTATGGATTCCATCTTCCAGCTCTTTTGGCACTGGTGGGAATTCTGAGATTATCTCGTCACTGTTGTTTTCGAGGCACCAAGGGAGCTCATCTATGTCTTCGGGCTCTTCTTTTGATATTGTTATCACGTGACAAGTGCGGATTCGCTTCCAATCCCAATGCGGAACTGGTTTTTCTTTCGTGGCCTTGGGTTCGTGCTTCTGTGGCGGCGTTACCTCCCAGTTGTCAGACAGAGCGAACTTGCCGAGCTGGTACTGATCTTCGACCCAATTCTTGAAGGTGAAGCAGTCTTCGAGCGGGTGCCCTATTACTCGATGGTAAGAGCAATAGTTTGGGTCAGAGACTTCGCTTGCTTGTTCGGGGTGCTTGGACTCCGGCAGTGTGAGCATTTGATGTTTTAGCGCAAGCTCAAGTATCCTCCTCGTCTTATCCCGAGGAAAAGAGTATGCTCGACTCATTTTCTTCATGAGGGATAAATCAATAACGCTCGCCTCCCGTTTGCGTGACTTCTTAGCCCCGCTTTGTTGCTGCTGAGCGTCTTTTTGGCCTTTCGATTTGTTTCCGCCTCTGCGTCGAGCCTTTTTTTATAACAGGTTGGCAAGGGGCGGCATTTTCATCCTTTACGGCTTGTTGGAGAAGGCGTTGCGTCTTGGCTTTCTCATAAATGGCCGTCTCGCGGTTGTGATCATCTCGGACTTTTTGACCACCTTTCTTTATAAGTCTATCCATTTGTTCCTCGAATGACGGACTGGGCTCCTTTGCATCTGGAACTTTCACTGGTTTAGGATTAGCGTCCTCCCATTGAGCATCCGCTTTTTCATCGAGGTTATACACGACGTAACAGCTGGGCAGTAACTCTCGTTTCTTTGACCGGATGTATCCAAGCCCTTTTGTTTCCATTCTCCCGTTAGGCAGTTTGCGTTGAGTCCCGGGAACATTCCAGACCCTGTCATAGAATTTGGCCTCTCTAACGGTCTGTTTGAAGGATATCCCCTGGCGTTTCAGCAGCTTCTTCAAACCCTCTGTATAATATCTAGGAAGACGGATAGGCTGAAGCCTGTCGAGCGTAGGATCCGAGCCATGCCAGATTTCTTTTTTCACCTTGGTTTCTTCAGAGCGGTAGAACAGAATTGCTTTCTCGCTTTCTCGTCTGGGAGGGATGTAGAATGTTTGTAGCTCTTCTACGTTGTAAATATTAAGTGTATCCAGTTCTTTATGGTGTTTAAGCGGCACCATGGCGACTTGCAGACTTTGCTCTTCGTCAGTGAACGTTCGTATTGAAGGTCGAGCAGAGAATACGGCGTGGACTTCATCTTCCGAGTCGCTGCCAAAGATCAACGTAGGAGCTGATGGTCCCGGCTTGTTGTGTTGGGGCGGACCCGAATAAACTATCTCCTCTTCCTCTTCAGTATCACTGCCGAAGACCGGGATGGTGGCGTTAGCTTTGTTCTCCGGCTTGTGACACTTCTCTGTGTCTTCGAAATCCGGTAAGAAGTATTTGGCGTCTTCGTATTTGCGGACCTCGTTCACAGAGAACGGGTTCAGTTCTCCCGTTACGGTATACTCGAAACCAGCCTTAAAATACTTCATACACTGATGTTGTGTAGAAAGGATGATGTTGTACTCATGTAACCATGGTCGGCCGAGCAAAGCGTTGTAGCATGTCTTGGCGTCTATGACGTGGAACTTAACGTCCGTGACGAGTAGCCCGAAGCGTAGCGTCAGTATCACAGACCCAAGAGTTCTTGATGACTGGGAGTCGAACCCGGAGATGGTGATCTTGTTACGAGCAAGGTGCTGGACGCTCATGCAGATTTTTTTTAACACCCGCACGTTGAGTAGGTTAACAGACGATCCGTTATCGATCAGGATTTTTCCTATCTTTATATCATGGCAATATCCTGAAATATAGAGGGGGCGATTGTGTTCGCACGTCCCAAGTAGAAGGTCTTCATCGCCAAAAGTAACATCGGCCGCGTGCACGTCCTCCAATTCATCCTTCATTTTTTCTTCGGCCAGGAAAGCTTGGAACTGCTCCGGGTCCTGTAGTGCCTTAATCAACGAATCTCTCGCCTCTTTTGATAGCAAAAGGGCGTCAAGAATGCTGAGCTGTGAGGGCAGCTTCCTCAGATGTGCTAAGACGTTGTAATCCACCTTATCCTTCTTTGGTGGGTCTTTGGCAGCTAGCTCTTCCACCACTTGGTCATCTAAGATGATATCTTCAGAGGCCTTTTCTTTCCCTTTATCTTTCCTGTTCGAGGGTCCGAGGTTCTTTTCAGGCAGCGTGCGATTACGTAGCCGGATATTTTCGCAAACCTTCGGTTCTTCTTCTTTTCTCGAAGCGGACTCTTTAAAGAGAGGGGCAAGTTCTAGCTCTTCATCAGAATCACTCCCAAATGTAGGCACTTGTGATTTACCGGTGTTAATCATGCAACAATCGCCAGCAGTTCTTTTAAGCCCTTCGGTCGTATTTCTTTGCTCCCGACGAGTTTTACGCTTTTCCCGCTTAAAGCGTTGTCGATGAGCAACATATCCTTGCCACCATCTATCGAAAGCTTTGCACTCTTGAGTGGGGTGCGAAATCTTTTGATGATATAAGCAATAAGACGGGTGCATTTTCGTTTCACCGGTAATTTCTTCTTCGGAGGATGGTAGCTTCATGCCCATTGATATGGCCTTAGCAAACTTCTTTCTCATCTTGAATTGGCTTTTGTCGGTAGCGGAGGTGTTTAGCTCCACCGGGATCGTCTCAGCTCCTTCATCAAGTCGCTGGCGTTTGGCCCCTTCAAATATAGCCGCCTCGCGCTCCTTATCAGCTTTACTTTTCAACCGAGCTTCATTAAGGAATGCGTCAATTACTTCATCTGACGGCCCCAGAACTTTTGGTTCAGGATCTGCCCCCAGCTTTTCGGTGCAAGGAGTCTCCTCATCGTTCGTGATCGAATGGGAAATCATATGACATCTCGCCACATATTCTTCAGATTCATCTGACGAACTTTCTTCCTCAGCTTCCTGTTGAAAAACGTGATTGAGGAACTCTTGGAGCGTAATAGGAGTCCGTGCCTTTTGGTTGTATTCCTCCAGCGCGTCAATTTGTTTTTGCAAGTCCGTGCGCTTGTCGTTAGGCTTCACGGGCTTCTTCGACTTCTTCTTCTTCCTTGAAGACTTCGACGGCTGGTTATGAGTGTTTGGGCCACTTCCACCAATCTTTTGAGTCGGACGAGGTTTTAGCATTCCCTCAATAATTTGTGGCTCCAATGGGTTCTTCCACTTGATTGCTGGACATGTCTGAAGATCATTTAGCATCCTCTTTGTCTTGGTTGATAATACAACCTCCCAAGGAGCTTCTTCAATGACGGAGCATGTTGCCCCCGGCGTATTCGTCCTCTTAGAGGTGTGGGGCTGTGGGGGATTCACCTTCCATTTGTCAGATAATGCGAACTTGCGCTGTCGGTACTGGTTTTCAAGCCAATTCTCGAAAACGTAGCAATCTTCGATCGGATGGCCTAGTACTCGATGATAAGGACAGTAGTTGGGCTCGTTGACGTCACTTGGTTGCAACGGACGTTTTGGATCCGGCAGATTTATGAGTCTGTTGCGCAACGCCAGCTCGAATAACCTCCTCGTTTTATCGCGAGAAAAGGAATAAGGACGTCCCATCCTATCCTCAAGGGGTACGTACGGGCGCGTATTATTTTGACGAGCAACCGGCTTCGAGTCGCTCGACTGTTGTTGAGCATTAGCGATGACGATTGCTTTCCCCTTCCCTTTGTCACTTCGGGAGTCCGGCCTTGGAAGAGGAGGTTTATGGCCCATCTGATCCATCTGTGCTAGTTTGTCAATCAAGGCTTGGAAGGTAGTCGGTTTGAAAAACATCATAAACTGCGAGATGGTTGCTTGTGGATCGAGGGTTCCCATAAACATACCTACCGTGGGAGCTTCTTCAATGCGCTGCTCACACTTCGACCATAAGTTCCGCCATCGTATAGCGTACTGAACCCATGTCTCGCCGGGTTTTACCCTGGCGTTAATCAGTGCCGTCATCGGGGTACGTTCACTGGCGCTTGCAAAACGCTGAGTAAACAGTAGCTCCATCTCCGCGAAGGTTTTGATAGAGTCGTTCGGGAGCTCAGAGTACCACTCGAACGTCGTATCTGATAAACTTCCAACAAACTGGCGAAGTAAAAGCTTGTCATCTCCACCGGTATTGCCACAGAGTGCCTTGAACTGGGCAACATGCTGGTGAGGATTGCCCGTCCCTTTGTAGACATGGAACTTGGGAATTGTATAACCGGGTGGGTACTTGATTTGATCGTACCAACTTGGATATGGCCGCCCCGTTTTTACGACCTGACCGGCCGCTTCGGTCTCATGATGAACTCGTATTTGCTGGGCGATGTATTCGTCCAAATCAGCTTTGGAGATTGTATCCTCTTTAGCTGTGGACAGAGCTGGTGGAGGATTCGACGTCTCTCCCCTATCGTCTTTAAGAATGATCGGGGGATCTTCAGCAGGTGGATCTTGTTGAATCATCATACCCACCATATCCTGGAACAGGAGGGCCATTTTCTTTATGTTGGCTGCCTGCTCCGCAGCTTCTTTATCTTTCTTTTCTAGCACGCGACGAAGGAATTCAGCGTCCGTTTCTTGTTCTTGACGCTCGTCCGAGGATGTTTCAGGGGTTTCTTTTGGCCCTGTAAGTGTGGCCATAGCGTTCATCATTTCTTGGAGCTTCTGCTGCTGCTCCTGAGCCTTGGTCACTGACTTCGTGTGCGGTCTATGACCTGTTGATATGCGGCTATCTTCTTTTCCCGATGCTATGTAAACCGTATGAACTGTTATGCCCCCTGACTTGGGACGTTTAGGTTCACCATTTTAAACTTTTGCCGCTGACGCGGGAGTTTTCTCTGGCCTCCTTCTTTTGTGGGCCGTTGAGGTTGAAGGAACCATTGAAGCGGGCATCCTAGCAGCTGCTGTCCCTTGCTGTTCAATGGGACGGCCCTTGTCTTTTTCCACCTTCGCCCTTTTCTGGTGACGAGAGTGACCTGGGTTAATTACGGAGTCTTGAACCCTCCGCCAAACTTTATAAATTCTTGAGGATAGCCGTTGAGGAGGCTGTTCTTGCTTCGTTTTTGGAACTCTCTCCGCAGGTGGAGGAGATCTCTTCAGTGTAGCGGTTGGAGAGTTTTTCCGTACCCTCCTCAGCAGTTCAAAGTTGTTCCCGGTTGGGACAGCAGCGTTATCTTCCACCACTGGAGCCGGTGGAGTTAGCCCTGAGGGAGAGTTGCCCCCTGCCTTCCTCACTCGTTGCCAATGGCGACGTCGAGCATGACGAGCCGTTGGGACAGGCTCGGAGATTGAGACATCTTCTTTTTTCCCCCTGTCTGAATGGGGCGCCGCCGGTGTTAACCTCTTAAAGACTGAGGTTGTCTTTTGAGAGGTGATATTCAACCTGTCGAAGACAGATCCTTGAGTAGGGGGAGGAGCAGGAATCGTCAGCCTTGAAAAGACTGACTCTTTGACAGGGGAAGCCGCCTTAACGACTTCTGGAGCAACAGTTATTGCCTTCCTCGGGACAGCCAATTTAGAGTTCTGATTTAGCTTGGTGAAAACAGAGGCTGTCGGTTTGGCAGTGGGCGACCCGTTAACAGGGGCCGTCGTGGCAGTGAGCCGGTCGAAAACCGACTTTTTGTTCACCTCCGGTGCGGGTGTTGGCGTAGGAAAGCTTGTAGGTGGGATCATGGTCCCGAAGAACAGGCCAGTGGTGGCTTGGGTCACCTGGTCTATCGGCAAAGCGAGGAAAGAAGCCGCTTGGGGCCCATATGCTACACCTCCGGGAGAGGTGGAGTGTCCGTTGCAGTGGCATTTCGAGCAGTTGGTGCAGTTAAAGGCCATTGAATCTTGAGCTCTGCGCCAGGCAAAAGACCAAATCTTAGTAACTTGAAATCCGAAGGCAACCATTTAACAAACTGCGATTGGTTCGCGAAGACGACACACGAAGTGTGGAGTGGAAAGAGGAAGAGGTCCCACCAGGCGTGCCAGAATCTGTTTCCCTCCGAAGGACGGCACACAGGACCGCGATGTCCTGACGCTGAGATTCGGGGCAGATGCTATTTGGTTTTATCCGTCCACCTCTCCGAAGATGCCAAGTTGATTTATGGCACCGTGTATCGGAGGTTTAGACGGATGCGGCCGATGTAGAAGACTTCGTCAGATTCCCCTTCGCTTGAGGGGTTTTTGATTGTGGGGACGCTCTTCCCTGCAGGCGCAAGCCCCTGCAGTTAATTACGCTACCGCATCGCAGTAACAACTTTCTCCTTCTCCAGAATTTCACTTCGTGTCGTGTATGTTTGTTTTGTTTGCGGTTGCCCGTGGATTGTATACGGAGACTAAGTAATGCCGTCGCCCGTAGGACGTGGATTAGTCCAAATCCGTATTTACTTAGATTTGGGTTTGGTGTTTTTAGTTTAAGGATGCATTAGTCGCGTTGCGACTAAGATCAACTTAAACGTTCGTTAAGGATACGATAGTCCTGTTTGAGACTAAGATCAACTTAACGTGATAATCCATTTAATATCTGGCCATCGGGACTCGTTACCTCTCCAACGTCGTTGAAGGATTACAACGGCAGATGTCAGAGGAGTTCAGAGATGTACCCTTAAACCAAAGTCAATTTGGGGTTTTATAGTCTATTTGAATGATTAAGGATACATTAGCCGTGTTTGGGGCTAAGATCAACTTAAACGGGACCGTTTAGATCCAGCAAAAGAGCATTTGGAGGCTCTATTGTTCCAGTTTAGGGACATAGTGGTCTATTTTCCAGTTTAGGGACGTGGTGGTCCATCGTTAGTTTAGGGACGTGGTGGTCCATCGTTTCGGTCCAATATTAGTTTAAGGACGTTTCGGTCCAAATTAGTTTAAGGACGTTTCGGTCCAACATTAGTTTAAGGACATTTCGGTCCACGAGTTTAAGGACCCCGCAGTCCATATTCATGTGTGGTCGTTGGGACCCGTCGCCTCTCTGACGTCGTTGAAGGATTACAACGAGAAGTGTCAGAGGAGTTCGGAGATGTACCCTCGAACCGGAGGTAAATTGATTTGAGAGATCATTTGTGCTCAATTCAATTTAATTTAAGGACTTACGACCAGAATTGGGCTAAGTCCGGTTGAAAATGTTCAACGTTTTATTTATTTTTAGTCTATTAGACCTGTGCTAGGGCTTTTCCCACACTTAAATAATGCATTGCATTACTTCTATTTTTTTTGTTTGGGCTTTGCCCATAAAAATACAGAGCATCAATTTATTCTGGGGTCTGCTCATTTATGAATGATGCAAGGCATCTGTTTTGTCTGGGCTTTGCCCCCTTTATAAATGCATAGCATTTTTATTATTTCGTTTGGGCTCTGCCCATTTATAAATGATGCAGAGCATCAATTTAATTAGGCCTGTTTAGTCTTTTAATTGGGCCTGGCCCTTCAGGAAAAGAAATGCATTGCATTTGTCAGGCGCTTTGCGCCAATTACTGAGCGCAAGCGCTTGTGGTGAGGACACGTGTCATGCTCTGGTGAGCGCAAGCGCAACAGCTCAGTGCGCTGTGGTAGTGCGCTGCGCTGTTGCGCTGCGGACACGTGGCGCGCTCTGGTGAGTTGCGCCAATTCCAGAGAGCAAAACTCTATTTCAAGAGCGCGTAGCGCAAGTGGTTCTATAGCTGACACGTGGCGCTCTCTTAAGAGCGCAACAGCGCAGTTTGGAAGTGCAGAGCACTAAGAATCTTTTAGATTCAAGAATAGAAGTGCAAAGCACTATTTGATTTCTTGATCTAAATTAGATCAAAGAAAATAAATTTTTCTTTGTTTTTCTTATCTCAGAGAACCAAAGGTTCATAAAAAAGTGCAAAGCACTATTTTATTTTATTTTTTTTATTTAAACATCATTGATCTTGTTTTTAGATCTATGATCTGTTCATAAGAGAACTTTCTCTTTTTCTAAAGGTTTTTACCTTTTTGTTCTTGAGGAGTTTTTTAGAGTTCTCTTTTTTTAGAAAATGTTCATGCCTTTGAATTGAGGTCTGGGGTCCTTTTTATAGTGCCCATAAATTAGTTAAATTTGTTAAAGAGATCTTTCTCTGAGTGATTTGGGGAATTTTCCCCACCGTTGGATCTTTGATCCAAGAGGTTCTGCTTTGCAGAAGAAAATCTTCTTGTTTTAAAAAGAACAGAAAAGATTTCTTTGAAATTTAATTCTGTTTGGCGCAGATACCCCAGCACGTGACACGTGTCACGCAGCGCACAGCGCAGCGCAACTGCGCTAGCGCATCTGCGCTGACACGTGTCGCGCAGCGCAAAGCGCAGCGCATCTGCGCTGACACGTGTCGCGCAGCGTAAAGCGCAGCGTAACTGCGCTAGCGCAACTGCGCTGACGCGTGTCGCGCAGCGCAACTGCGCTGACGCGTGTCGCGTAGCGCAGTGCTTACGCAACTGAAGCGTTGCTTCCTTTAATAGAGCTTTGCTCTGATTGGGCGCGCCTTCTTGGGCGCTGTGCTGATGTATCAGCGCCTGACATGTGGCGCGTTGCGCCCGAGATTTGAAGCGTTGCTTCAAAATTTTGAATTTTGAATTTCAACAGAGCTTTGCTCTGATTGGGCGAAACAAAAACGATATTTTATCGAGGGAGGATATGATTTCCGGCATCTTTTCAAGACCATTAAGATAGGGCTCATGAAAAAGCTAATGTAGTTCGAAACTCCTACATTCAAGTTTTTTTTTATATATTCTTATCTTTATATGCAGTTTTCGTTTTCTTATTTTTGTTTCTTTTATTTTCTACAATTTTTGAATTTTGTGGGTAGTATTCGCTGAAAACCCTCAGAAGACACAACTTCTCCTACTAGGAACACTTAGAGGTTGAAAGGCTTGTTGCAGAGCTAAGTGCAATCGTGTCGTCTACGAAAGTGAGCTTAGTTTTTCTTTTTCTTTAAAATAAAACGGTTTTTGCTTGGGACGAGCAAAAGATAAGTTTGGGGGTATTTGATCAGTTATATTTATTGCATATTTTTACTGTCATTTTCCTTATTTTTATTAATTATTAAATGATGTTATTTATAATTTGAGAACACATATGGGTTTATGTGTAAAAAGATATTGTCATATATTTCTTAACTTATAAGTAGTATAATGGGGAGTATTATGTTGAATATCTTATCTAAGTAAATATCCATATGATTATTAATCATTAAGAAAAAAAATTGCAACCATATCTTTTAACAATTATTTATATGTTGCTTAAACATTAAGTAATTTAATTGTGAGCAAAAATTGGTTGGAATATTTTTGCTAATGAAGTAAATGCTACTAATAATTTGATTTGAGATATTGTGCAGGTATTAAAGTAACAAATCAATTCAAGACTGCAAATAGAATCAAGAGATCCAAATCAAATCAATTGCAACAATCAAAGCTACCAAGTTTGGGACTAAATTGAAGATTCACGCAACTGCAGAGAAACAAAAATATTTTCAAGAAATTATTATCTGGAAAATCTTCTAAAATCGTGATGAAAACACAGAAAAAATTGGAGACCTAAAACCACAAAAGCGCGGCGGTTCAGCAGTGAAATAAGCACAATTGCGACGGATCAGTTGCCGAATGTGGGCCGTTCGATCTAGGTTTTTTTGGGCATGATCGTCTTTTCACATGCGTCGATATGAGCTTTAGGGTTTCTTTTTTCAGAGTCTATAAATAGCAGCGAGAGCACCCAACAGAAAGGCATTTAGGGTTTAATATTTGAGTTTTAGAATTTTGTTTAGTTTTAGTTTCTTCTTTATTTCTTTAGCCATTCAAATTCTGTATGAAACTTTAAGTTATGAATAAACGGTAGAATTATTTCAATTTTTTGTCTCTTTTAATTTCTGCAATTTAATTTTCTGCACTTTAATTCCTTGCAACTTTATTTTATCGCTCTTTAATTATTTAGACCGTAGATTTAATGGTTTTCTTTATGGGTTTTATTTTTTCCTTTCTTCTTTTTGAATGTTTTTAAGGAAATGATACTCAAAGACGCTCCTTGCTATCGTAAGGGCCTTAGTAGTCAGCCTTGTCTCTCTTATTCCTTCTTCTTTTCTTTTCATTTCAATTTAATTGGTTTTAATGAGCGAGTAATTTCTTGCTTGTTAGGGTTTGGAGGAGAGGGTAGTTTAATTGATGGTAAATTACTTTAAATTCTTTTTATGATTTTTAATTCTTTATAAATTTTAATCAAAAGGAATCTTAACCATCTTATTTAGGCGCACCCTTAATTCATGAACGTTCCGATCTCGATTTGAGTTTAGTTAATATTGGTTTAATTGAAGGCTTTAGAGTAATAACGATCAATGGAGAGACGAGGGTAAATAAAGGAAATCCCCAGTACCTCTCTTAGCACCTTAATCCACATTCATCGTTATTCCTCTAGCATTAATTAATTAAAAAGATAAAAAGAATATTTTTATTAAAACCCATCCTTTAAACTACCCAATCCGAAAAGCCCTACAAACCATTCTCTTATAAAGTTTTCAAACCTTTTTAGTATAAAATGACAAAAATCCAACCTTTCTTCTATTAACTCGTCTAAAACAAGATAAGTAATCCACCATCTCCCTGTGGACGATCCGTACTCACTATCGGCTAGCTATTTGCGACACCGTTATTGATTGCAGTATTTAGGACACTTTAAAACTCAATTTTTCACATCAATCACTACACCTTGGAGCTTAGCTTGGTTTTTCCACTTGAGTGTGGACACGCTACAAAGGTTATAGCTCATAAAACCCTAGAATAGCTTGTTGTTGCTCTCTTGATCTTTTACAATTGCTAGTTTACGAATGTTCTTGATTTATAGTTTGTAGTGCTATGTTTATAAATTTTTATTTTATATTTACGCCGCGGTCTACAAGTGTTGCGACCCTAGAACTATATATTAACAAGGTATTAGAGCCGATCCATCTGCTAGTAATTGTTCTTGTGGCCTAAAGAATTAAAAACCCAATTTTTACGAAAACTAGTTTGAAAATTGCGTGAAAAGTATCATTTTAATTATAGCCGAGCCCCGGGGTTCTTGGTTCAGACCAAGAACTTCATAAGGGCTCGGGAGAGACCCTGAACCCACCCATTTAGTCGCTTGTTCAGCCCCGAATTCGGGGCTGAATTAGGGCTGATTGTAGGGATGGCTTAGCACCTTAGCAAGATTTTGGCAAGCATCAATCATGCTACTTTAAAATTTTTAGGGTGGTAAACAAACCCTAACCAAGATCTTAATTAGAGTATTAGGATAAACAAGCATGTAAACAACTTTACATTTAAGAGTTAGGGATTACAACCTTTGTAGTCCGTTCCTTCACTTCTAAAGCTCCGTGTTGAGGTTTCTTCGCTGCGATCATCGAGTACCCGGACTCAAGAGAGGCTCCATGAAGAGAAAGATGAAAGCTTGCTTCCAATCTTCAACAACAAAGATGATCTACCTTGAAGAAACTCAAGCCCAAGATCCTGCTTCACTAATCAAGTATTAGCAAAGCAAACACCCTAATCTAAGTGGCTAGAATAGATGAGGATGATGAACTAGGAATTTAGCTCTCATTTGTTTTCAATTTCTCACTCAAAATCATCACATAAGAAAAAGCTAGAAAGCTTTTCTCAAAAGAAGAAGAAGAAGAAATCACTTTGTGATGAATAATGAAATCATTGTTGTGGTTACAATTGCAACCATGAGTTAAGAATAAAGACTTAACCTATGTAGAGAGTTAACTAGAGTAAAAGGTTTGGGTTGGGTTAGAAAATATCAACACAAAATATCTTAGCTTAAAACAAAACAAAGCTTCTAGAAGCTTCATGAAAAAGCTAACCCAAATCAAACCCTAACTTGTTTAATCTCCACAAAACATGTTGCATTTGTAACCCTAACTTGTTACAATATTATATATCACATATATAATATATTTTTGTAACAAAATAAAATAATACAATTAACATATATCACATATATATTAATGTATTATCCAAGTGAGAAAAAGAATCTTTAAGTGAGCTTATATTAGTTAATGTAACTCAATATATCACATATATATAATTATACATTAAATTATCGAATCAACACTTGATCCGATAATCCGGCTAAATCGCATATAACCGACTAATATAATATGTATAGTTCATCGAATCAACACTTGATCCGATGACCCGGCTATATCACATATACCCGGCCGATATCTCATATATCGCGAGAATGGAATATGATATCTTATATCGTAATATTCTCGGTCCCGCACATATCACATATGTGCTCCTACTCCGTTTTGCCTGAGCCAGGAAACCTCTGTGTAGGACTCTAAAGAATCGTCAATATGCCGGCAGTAGGTGATGATCATATCAAACACCCACAAGCTGCAAGCGGTCAGCTAAACGTAACATCCACCCAGGTATTGAGCAATCAGAAGATCAACAAGCAAGCCTGTACATTCTCCCGTGAATCCAACCAGTAACACTCCCGTACAGTCTGGTCTCTTCGTCTGATATGTCGCATATCTTGCCTAGGGGTGGTAAACGTCAGACCCTAGCACCTTGATAAGTCATGTCGATATGAGGTCCATAACAGTTCGAGAAACTACTGATAACACTTACCAGTAAATCTCAGCAACCCTGGCCAGAGATTTCCAGTAATAGCCAATCGAACACAGCGCAACATCAACTCCCTATACTGGGAGAGACGAAACCCCTCCTATCGCTCATTGCCTCCATGTGATTCGGGACTGTACCCAAAAGCCACCGTTTTGCATGCCCTCTTGGACGTGGTATGATGGAAATCAAAGTACAGTGGGAACCACACAAGACTCTATGACGATCTCGGGTCTATAGACTAACCTGTACCAGTGTCACCAGAGAACTTCCATCTGACGTGAGGTATAATACCATCTGGGAGTTCTCGGCGAGTCCGTCCAGTGTACCCAGTCTCCCCTGAGCATCCGTATACCTTCTCTGATGTCAAACACCAATGGCTATGGGATCATCCATCACCCATCATATGGGTCAAGAAGCGCATACGCTAGTCTACTCTGGAGTATCGATGCCCTGTCTCGGTACTCCCACGACTGGGAACATTTAAAGGATGTACTTGGCGACTACACTTTCCCTACTAGTATGATCTGCATCATAGTCCTGGTAGTCAAGTACTCATTCTAAGGGCTTTATCAACATATGACATAAAGAAAATTAGAGTACATGTTAAGATAAAGTGTAACCAGATAGCATACTATCATGTCGAGCAAGAAAGTCCTCCCTATATATGTCCAAGCATCCACTACAATATACATCGTATGTACAGTAATGGCCTCTAGGGCATACATATCACTAACAATCTCCCACTTGCACTAAGGCCATCTGTTTTGGTATCGCATACCTAACAATCAGCTGTGGTTGAAGTATCTCATACTCAACCATCCCATAAAAGTCTCTACTGGGAAATAGGCCTTTGTGAGTGGATCCGCGCTGTTGTCCTCTGTGTTTACTCTCCTAACCTTGATCCCCCTGGAGATCAACCATCTCCATGATCAGGCGATACTGCCTAAGAATTTGTCTGGATCTCTGATGGGACGGGGGTTCCTAGGCATAAGCCACAACTCCATTGTCACACAATGGCAGGAACAAAGTTCATCTCATGAACTAAAATATATCCAGAATGTCTCTTTGGTAGCATCCTTGGTAACGATGTATCTTGCCTTTACTCGTCTAGTATGTCACGGTATCTAGCTTGGAACTCTTCTAACATACCGTCCCTCCACTGAGGGTAAAGACAATGCCTGCGACTGACATTTAGTCATCCTTATTACCTTGGAACCTTTCCAGTGATTCTTCCCAGGATCTATTGATACCATCTCACTACAACTAGTGAGAATCTTAACATCCAATTAGATATATCTCATAGATCCAAAATTCAGGATTTAGGAGGTATCATCTTAATCCTATATGGAGAATCCATGTGATAAGAGGAGATTGACCGAGCGTAGCATATGAAACTCTTTCCCTATCAAGAGTATGTCATTCACGTACTATACGAGGATCACCACCATACTCCCTACTACCTTTTTGTATATACAAGGTTCATCTACCATTTTGATGAAGTCAAACTCTTTGACTACTACATCAAAACAGACGTTCCAACTCCGCGATGCCTGATTTATCCCATAAAACATCTTGAACACGTTTCCGCTACTCCCACTGTCTACGAAGCCCTCTGGCTGTGTACTTATAGACGCTCTTTTCCAAATCAATATTTAGAAAAGTAGTCATGACACCCAACCGCCAGATATCGTAGTCATGGTATGTAGCCGTGGCAAGTAGGATCTGGATGGACTTAAGCATAGCTTTGAAAGTCCCAACTTTTCCATGTACACCAAGTAATCTTCTCAAGATATACTTGCTCATGATGGGGATTTAACCCTTCAGATAAAGCAACCAAAGTCCATACTTTGTTGGTGTATATGGATTCCATCTCAGATCGCTAAGCATCCAGCCATTCTTACAGAGTCCTCACTCCCGATGGCCTGCTCGAAACTAGTTGGGTCATCATCTTATGATGCAATCCTCTCTCCCACTGTCATAGAGAAACCGAAGTATCTCTCAGGTGGATGAGGAACCCTACCAGATCGGCGGAGAGGCTGAGGTTCGTTGGATACTATTGAATCCTCCGAGTTTATCAAATCATCAGCTGCAATTTGTATAGCTGGAACTCCTTCCAGTTCTACCTCATGACTACTAATTTCTTCACAAGAAATTCCCTTTTTCTCAAAAAGTGGTATGCCGAGAAATAAAACATCTTTTGTTCCTCGGTGTGGTAGAAGATATTCCCTTGCGAATGTTTGGGATATCCAACAAACTTCCACAGAACTGATCTTGCCTCGAGCTTGTCCGGATTTTGCTTTTGACATAGGCCGGACAACCCCAAATCTTAACTTCCTCAAGAGATGGGCTCTTCCCATACCATATCACATATGGAGTGGCAGGCATTTGATTTGGTTGGAACCCTATTCAATAGGTATGCAACTTCTCAAGTGCATAACCCTAAAAGAAAATAGGCAACTCAGTAGTACTCATCATAGAGCACACCATATCACATAGGGTGCGATTGCTCCGCTCCAATACACCGACGTGCTGTGGTGTATTCGGAGAAGTAATGCTGAGAGAGAATCTCATTCTCCTTTAGAATAGTCCAGAAATTCCGTGCTCAAGTATTCTCCTCCTTGATCACATAATACTTATACCCGTTTTTGGTTCTCTACTTCTAACTTATATTCTGTGATTATCTCAAAAGTTTCGGACTTGGGTTCAACAGGAACATATGTATGAATTTTGAGAGATCATCAGTGAATGTAATGAAGTACAAAAGAACCTGTCCTGGCATGTGTAGACAGGGGACCTTTACATACATCATCATGTATCAATCCCAAGAGTTCACTAACTCTTTCTCTGTTTTCAATAAACGGAGCTGTGGTCATCTTATCTTTGTGACATGCCTGGCAAGTTTTACAAGATGTAAATCCAAACTAATTTAAATATGCATCTTTATGTAACTTTAGCTAGTCGGGTCGCATTGATATGACCTAGTCTACAATGCCTCAAGAAGGATTCGTTCATTTATGAACTCTTCCTCTTGTGTGCGTTCTGTACATCAAGAATTATGGTTTAATTTAGAACGTGTTCCCCTCCGAATGACGGTGCGATGCAGAGACGTCTTGCCTGAGATTCGGGGCAGATACTAATTGGTGCTATCCGTTTACCTCTCCGAAGATGCCAAGTTGATTTATGGCACCATATATCAAAGGTTTAAACGGATGCGTCCGATATAGCAGACTTCGTCAGATTCCCCCTCGCTTGAGGGGTTTTTGATTGTGGGGACGCTCTTCCCTGCAGGCGCAAGCCCCTGCAGTTAATTACGTTACCGCATCGCGGTAACAACTTTCTCCTTCTCCAGAAATTTAACCTCGTGTCGTGTGTGTTTGTTTTGTTTGTGGATGCCCGTGGATTGTATACGGAAACTGAGTTATGTCGTCGCCCGTAGGGTGTGGACTAGTCCAAATCCGTATTATCTTAGATTTGGGTTTGGGGGTTTAGGTTTAAGGATACGTTAGTCTCGTTTGAGACTAAGATCGACTTAAACATTTGTTAAGGATACGTCAGTCTAGTTTTTAGACTGAGATCAACTTAACGGGATTGTTAAGGCTCTCTCTCTCTCTCTCTCTGTATGTCTCTGTATGTGTCCTGTATATCTTTTTTTAACTCTCTCCTTTGGCTCTTATTTATAGGAGAAGGAAAAGAATCAATCAGTTTTTAATGAATCTTTCATTGGAAGATTTGATTTGTTTATTGAGAGATTTGATTTACATTTATCATTCATCTGGACCTTTGGATTATTAGGTGAATTTTATTCACCATTGGATTTTAAATCCAAAGATATCTTTTTGTTATTTCGGTTAGATTTAAGGGGAAATCTTTCCAAGTCTGATATTTTTCCATAAATTGGTGATATTTAATCACCTTTAGATCTTTAATCCAACGGTTCCAAATAATTCTTTTCCAATTTGGAAATATTTGAAAGATCATCCCTCGAATTTTAATTCTGTCATAGAAATAGGGCTTTTAAAGCCGGTCACGTGTGGCCACGTGACCCGTGGAATGGGCTCCCTTCTGCGCTCTGTTCTTTGCCGCTGCTTAGCCTTCACGTGCCAACACGTGACCGCTGGTCACGTGCTAGCACGTGATGCCTCCTCCGTAGGTTTTCCTGATTTTAAATCAGGAAAAAAATGCCCCCACAGCGTTGTTCTCACGTGTCTGCACGTGAGTGCAACGCTGTCACTTTTGTGACCGTCGGATCTGCCTTGGGGGTAGGGTAGATGAAACGTTTTCCATCCCATCCTATAAATGCCCATGTCCTTTCAGAAGCGCCTTCACTTTTTCATCCTCTTCTTTTCAAACCTTTCTTTTAAGAATTTAATTCTCGTTCTCAGAGCTTAGTTTTCTGTTGTGTCTGTGCAGTGCCGCTTTATCTTCCAATCAAAAGCTAGTGCTCACGTGTTGCGCATGCAGAGCTCTGCTTGATGGGGACGTTTCATTTCCCTGATCTGATTCCAATGCGTCGTTGGATTTCATTTCCAACGCTTTCCCCTTCTTTCCGGGCTTTAAGAATTGTCCCACCATGCACTACATTTTTTGTGCATAGCATTAAATGCTCCCCTTTATATCCTGAACCCATACCTTACCTCTTTTCCTCACAGAGAAACCCCTTTATACCTTAAGGTGATCATCCTTAAGAACCCGATCAATCGCCATGGCTTGCAATGGTCCCCATGCTCGTCGTCAACCATGGGAGGTGCCCATGGAGGAGATAATCCCTCGCTTCGCTGCGCGGCTGGCAGATCCCCTTCTCACCGACGCTCAATGTGACACGGTGAGTATGAGCTACTGACTCGTCGGGGCTCTCCTCTTCCCATGGGCTCCATTTGGCTCCGGATGATCCTCCTGTCTGTGCTTGCCGATATACCCCATCATCCGGCAGAGATGACTTCGGCGATCCTTGACGCGGCGGAGGACAAGCTTGAGTGCTTTCACGAGGCTTGTCTAATCACTCAAGCTCTGAAGGATCACTCAGTTCATATACTGAGTCAGATAAGAGCCCGTCGGGCCATCATGTCTGCTTTACTGATGAGCACGGCTCCAACCGATGGGGAGCGGCTCCTCGCGAAAATCGTCGTTTTGATGTGCTGGAGAAGGCGGTGAGGGAGCTGGAGAATTTTGTGTTTTGCTTTGTTAACCCTTGTATTTCCGATCACTTGTTTGGTGATCTTTTCCCACTAGTGTAGTATGTTTGAATCAATGTACTCCTTTAATCATTGGCAGTTTGCATGCTTTCTGTTGAATTTTCATGTTTGTCAGATAGTCGTACGTGTATCTTGCTTGCGTAAATGAGCTGCCTGTTTTTCTCATGGGAATTTTCTTTAATTGCGAGCACCATCGTTACGTTGCATGCGCGTCAGTGCCTCGGGTAACATTTCCTTTTAAACATTCGTACAGTTGCAAATGCGCGCCTGATAGGATACAGATCAGAAGCTTTCCTTGTTATCTCCCGTATTGGGTGGTTTGTGCTGGCTTTAGATCGAGTATTGTTGTCGAAGGGAGGTTTATGAATGATGAAATATTTTTCTTTTCACTGGTGTGTTTTTTTTTCCTCGAATGAGTTCTGCGGATAGTCTATCTTGATCTCTTTGCAGGCCAACGATGGCTTAGGATTCAGGGTTAAAATCTGCCTCCTAGGACTTTTGAGCTTTACGAACCGTGAGGGTGTCATAAAGAGTTTTTCTCCCTACAGGTCAAGAGGATCCCATAGGCGTAAGTTCTTCTTAAGAATCTTGAGGATTCTTATGCGGGTTTTCCCTTGGGAGTCGTAAGGATCTCATAAGAGAGTTTTCTTCCTTACGGGTGGTGAGGACCCGCAAGTGCTGGGTGCAGTCGCCCTTATCCATATTTCACGGGGTCAGGGGTTGCTTTGGGATGTTTTTCAAGGTACCATAGTTTAAAGACATCATGGTCAAGGTTAAGGACCTCATAGTCCATGGGTTTAAGGACTCCACAGTCCAATGTTAGTTTTAAGACATCACAGTCAAGGTTAAGGACCTCATAGTCCGTGGATTTAAGGACTCCACAGTCCAAGGTTAGTTTTAAGACATCACGGTCAAGGTTAAGGACCTCATAGTCCATGGGTTTAAGGACTCCACAGTCCAATGTTAGTTTTAAGACATCACGGTCAAGGTTAAGGACCTCATAGTCCGTGGGTTTAAAGACTCCACTGTTCGATGTTAGTTTTAAGACATCACGGTCAAGGTTAAGGACCTCATAGTCCGTGGGTTTAAGGACTCCACAGTCCAATGTTAGTTTTAAGACATCACGGTCAAGGTAAAGGACCTCATAGTCCGTGGGTTTAAGGACTCCACCGTCCGATGTTAGTTTTAAGACATCACGGTCAAGGTTAAGGACCTCATAGTCCGTGGGTTTAAAGACTCCACAGTCCAATGTTAGTTTTAAGACATCACGGTCAAGGTTAAGGACCTCATAGTCCGTGGGTTTAAGGACTCCACAGTCCGATGTTAGTTTTAAGACATCACGATCAAGGTTAAGGACCTCATAGTCTGTGGGTTTAAGGACTCCACAGTCCAATGTTAGTTTTAAGACATCACGGTCAAGGTTAAGGACCTCATAGTCCATGGGTTTAAGGACTCCACCGTCCGATGTTAGTTTTAAGACATCACGGTTAAGGTTAAGGACCTCATAGTCCGTGGGTTTAAGGACTCCACAGTCCGATGTTAGATTTAAGATATCACGGTCAAGGTTAAGGACCTCATAGTCCGTGGATTTAAGGACTCCACAGTCCGATATTAGTTTTAAGACCTCACGGTCAAGGTTAAGGACCTCATAGTCCGTGGGTTTAAGGACTCCACAGTCCAATGTTAATTTTAAGATATCACGGTCAAGGTTAAGGACCTCATAGTCCGTGGGTTTAAGGACTCCACAGTCCGCGAAATGTGTAGTTACCGGGACCCGTCACCTCTTTGAAGACGTTGAGGAATTACAATGCCAAATATCAAAGGAGTGAAGAGATGTACCCTTTAACCAAGGTAAAATCAGTCTAGACTCATCATGGTTGATCGTTAGTTTTAAGACATTGCGGTCGAGGTTAAGGACATCATAGTCCGTGGATTTTAAGGACTCCACAGTCCGATGTTTGCTCTGGATGCTTCACACGGGTTCACTGCCGTGCTTTGTGAGGACCAGGCTCCGCTCTGGGCGTTTTCCGCGGGGTCAACGAGTGACGTTATCCGCGTTCCACGTGACCAGGAATTTTGCACTAGATGCTTCACACGAGTTCACTGCCGTGCTCGGCGAGGACTAGGCTCCGCTCTGGATGCTTCACACGGGTTCACTGCCGTGCTCTGCGAGGACCAGGATCCGCTCTGGACGTTTTCCACGGGGTCAAAGAGTGACATTATCCGCGTTCCACGTGACCAGGAATTTTGCACTAGATGCTTCACACGGGTTCACTGCCGTGCTCGGCGAGGACTAGGCTCCGCTCTGGATGCTTCGCACGGGTTCACTGCCATGCTCTGCGAGGACCAGGATCCGCTCTGGACGTTTTCCACGGGGTCAAAGAGTGACATTATCCGCGTTCCACGTGACCAGGAATTTTGCACTAGATGCTTCACACGGGTTCACTGCCGTGCTCGGCGAGGACTAGGCTCCGCTTTGGATGCTTCACACGGGTTCACTGCCGTGCTCTGCGAGGACCAAGATCCGCTCTGGACGTTTTCCACGGGGTCAAAGAGTGACGTTATCCGCGTTCCACGTAACCAGGAATTTTGCACTAGATGCTTCACACGGGTTCACTGCCGTACTCGGCGAGGACTAGGCTCCGCTCTGGATGCTTCACACGGGTTCACTGCCGTGCTCTGCGAGGACCAGGATCCGCTCTGGACGTTTTCTACGGGGTCAAAGAGTGACGTTATCCGCGTTCCACGTAACCAGGAATTTTGCACTAGATGCTTCACATGGGTTCACTGCCGTGCTCGGCGAGAACTAGGCTCCGCTCTGGATGCTTCACACGGGTTCACTGCCGTGCTCTGCGAGGACCAGTATCCGCTCTGGACATTTTCCACGGGGTCAAAGAGCGACGTTATCCGCGTTCCACGTAACCAGGAATTTTGCACTAGATGCTTCACACGGGTTCACTGCCGTGCTCGGCGAGGACTAGGCTCCACTTTGGATGCTTCACACGGGTTCACTGCCGTGCTCTGCGAGGACCAGGATCCGCTCTGGAAGTTTTCCACGGGATCAAAGAGTGACATT
The DNA here is from genome assembly GCA_030015575.1 of Agapanthus africanus. NCBI lineage: Eukaryota > Viridiplantae > Streptophyta > Magnoliopsida > Asparagales > Amaryllidaceae > Agapanthus > Agapanthus africanus. The sequence goes on along the minus strand of CM057346.1, from coordinate 489,458,916 downwards.
ATCCGCGTTCCACGTGACCAGGAATTTTTCACTAGATGCTTCACACGGGTTCACTGCCGTGCTCGGCGAGGACTAGGCTCCGCTTTGGATGCTTCACATGGGTTCACTGCCGTGCTCTGCGAGGACCAGGATCCGCTCTGGACGTTTTCCATGGGGTCAAAGAGTGACATTATCCGCATTCCACGTGACCAGGAATTTTGCACTAGATGCTTCACACTGGTTCACTGCCGTGCTTGGCGAGGACTAGGCTCCGCTCTGGATGCTTCACACGGGTTCACTGCCGTGCTCTGCGAGGACCAGGATCCGCTCTGGACGTTTTCCATGGGGTCAAAGAGTGACATTATCCGCGTTCCACGTGACCAGGAATTTTGCACTAGACGCTTCACACGGGTTCACTGCCGTGCTCGGCGAGGACTATGCTCCGCTCTGGATGCTTCACACGGGTTCACTGCCGTGCTCTGCGAGGACCAGGATCCGCTCTGGACGTTTTCCACGGGATCAAAGAGTGACTTTATCCGCATTCCACCTAACCAGGAATTTTGCACTAGATGCTTCACACGGGTTCACTGCCGTGCTCGGCGAGGACTAGGCTCCGCTCTGGATGTTTCATACGGGTTCACTGCCGTGCTCTGCGAGGACCAGGATCCGCTCTGGACGTTTTCCATGGGGTCAAAGAGTGACATTATCCGCGTTCCACGTAACCAGGAATTTTTTGACTTTGTCTGTATTCCATGGAGTCGGAATTTGACTCGCGGCCAGCTGTATGCCGGCGAGCCATGGAGCTGGGAGTTGTCGCTATTTCGCTTTACTTGATGTTGTGTCTGCTGCAATGAGACGAACGTCGAGATGATCTCTAAGCTATCTGTGAACCGTCGAGATTTGGCTTCTTCTTATGATGAAACCTGGGGGAGGAGTATGATCCCTTCTTTGTTTGCGCCCCTGGATTGTATACAGGGATAGATGTAACATCACCTGTAGGGCGTAAATTTCATTTTTATTTTATTTCTTTTTCCGCGATGCTCTATCATTTCAGCTTTTATATCGCGAAGGTCGCGATTGCCCCATCATTTCGGCTATTTTTCATGGTGCCCAATCATTTCGGCTGTTTATTTGATTTTTACTCGTTACTTTTTATTGCGAGTTGCCCAATCATTTCGTCTATCTTTCATGCATACATTTTTTTTACTTGCTGCTTTTTATTGCAAGTTGCCCCATCATTTCGGCTATTTCGTATGCATGTGTGATTCGCTAGCCTTTTCGCTGCAAGCTTAGATTTTAGACACCGATTTCGGCATCAGCACCGCTGCAACTAGGATATTGCCAGGAGCGAATCATCATTTGCCTCTGTCGATGTTGAACAAAGGTGGCTTAGCAAACAGGGTTAAGGGTCCTGTCGACTAAGGCTTTTGACCTCATGAGCCGTAAGGGTCTCACAAAGGTATTTCTCCCTACAAGTCGTGAGGATCTTGTAGGTGTGTTTTCTCCTTGGGAATCGTGGGGATTCCTAAGTGCATGTCCTCTTGCAAGTCGTAAGGATCTTACAAAAAAGGTCTTCTCCTTATAAGTCGAGAGGACTTACAAGGGTTGTTTGCCATGTGAACATATCCCTAGTCACGGATGGGACTTGGTTAGGGAAATGTTTATTCGCGCCCGTGGATTGTATACAATGGTCAGTACTGAGCCACTTGTAGGGCCAAAATTGAAGGTTGTGGGGGTTGCCTAAGCACATGTTTAGGTCTCTGTGACTTAAGACTTTCAAATCTTATGAGCCGTGAGGGTCCCATAAGAGAGTTCTCCTTACGAGTCGTAAGGATCTCGCAAGTGTAATTTCTCCTTAGGAATCGTGAGGACTCCTAAGTGTGTTGCTCCCTTGTGAGTCGTAAGGATCTCACACAGGTGGTTTCTCCTTTACAAGGTCGTGAGGACCCTGCAAGTGTTCTTTAACGAGGTTGCGCCCTTTTGGGTTTGCACAAGCACTCGCCGGTAGCCCTGCTGTTTTTACTCACGGAGCCCTTTCGGGTTTTCATCCGTGCCCATTCTGCTTATGGACATACCGTTTTCTTTTCTTTTTATTCTTTTTATTTTCTAACGAGGTTGCGCCCTTTCGGGTTTTTCACAAGACTCGCCGGTAGCCCTACTGTTTTTACTCACGGAGCCCTTTCGGGTTTTCATCCGTGCCCATTCTGCTTATGGACATACCGTTTTCTTTTCTTTTTTATTTTAGCATCAGTTTTGGGATGCTGCAATCCACCGTAGTTTATCGACATCTCGGTCAACAGCTAGTTTTAGGACATAGTGGTCCGTTGTTAGTTTAAGGACGTTTCGGTCCGTTGTTAGTTTAGGGACATTTCGGTCCGTTGTTAGTTTAAGGACATTTCGGTCCATTGTTAGTTTAAGGATGTTCCGGTCCGTTGCTTGAAGAAGGCCGGTTACTACTCAGAGTTCGGGCTTAGGAAGATAGCGAGCGGACATAGTCGTCGTCATCCATCATTGACCTAAGCCTTAACCCGTTAAGCGTAGTATTTCTTCAGGAAGCGACCTTTTATTGGCCTGAAAGGTCTTTCACCGTGCATATCCATAAGTAGGTACGCTCCACCCTGGTAGACCTTGTCTATGATGTACGGGCCTTTATAGTTTGGCTCAAATTTTCCCCGCTTGGCACGATTGGGGATCATAGGTCTTTTGACTACTAGTACGAGTTCGCCTTGGCGGAATGTCCCCGGCCTGGTCAATCTTTCGTACGAGCGCGTCATCTTTACTTTGTAGGCCTCCAGATTTTGTTGTGCTATGAGCCGGGTTTCATCAAGGGCATCAAGCTCCTCAAGCCGAGGGTGTGCATTCTCTTCGTCCGTCAGCTCGTAGTGGACCGCCACTCGTAGAGAGGGTAACTCTATCTCGAGAGGGAGTACTGCTTCTGTACCAAACACCAACGTGTATGGCGTCGTGTTCGTGGCTGTTTTGAACGTAGTTCGATACGCCTAAAGAGCTTCATGCAGTCTCTCATGCCAGTCCTTTTTGTTTCGGGATACCGTCTTTTTCACGATCTTCGTCAAGGTCTTGTTGAAGGCCTCAGCTAGACCGTTAGCTCGGGGATTATAAACTGAGGAATATCTCCAGTCTATGTTGTGTTGTTGCGCGAAGCGGCTGATCTTGTGGCTTCTATAAGCTGGCCCATTATCGGATATGATCCGTCGCGGAGTTCCAAACCGATATATGACGTGCGTCTTGAAGAAATGGAGGATATTCTCCGTCTTCACTTCTCTTAATGGTACTGCTTTTGCCCATTTGGAGAAATAGTCAGTCGTCGCCAAGATGAATCGATGTCCCCTGGACGATGCTAGTTCGATGGGGCCGATTATGTCAGTCCTCCACATTTCGAACGGCCAGCTGGCCACCGTTGGATGTAGTGGATTTGGGTGTTGATGGATAAAGTCTCCATGAATCTGGCACGAGTGGCACTGCTTCTCATATTCGAGACAGTCCTGAATCATCGTAGGCCAATAGTAGCCCATTCGTTTAATCTTCAACTTCATCTTCGGGCCTGCTTGGTGAGAACCGCAGAGTCCGTCGTGAACTTCCTGAACGACTCTTTTCGCTTCGTCAGGTCCCAGACATCTCAACCACAGAGAATCAAATGACCTCTTGTACAGAGTATCATTGACGAAGGCGAAAGACAGAGCTCGTTTCATAAGCTGATGTCTTGAGGACGCATCTTCGGGCGTTCGACGGTATTTGAAGTAGTCTATAAAGACTTCTCTCCAATCCTCGGCATTTTCCCGATCTTTAGTTTGCATAGAAATTTTGCTCAGTCGCTTCCTTTTCTTCGGGTGATTCCGGAGATATTTCCGCTGGGGCAAGCACCCGGCGGCTTTGTACCACGATTCTGACGTCATCGAGGTTCTCGTCAGCCAATTCTTTAGCGAGCTTGGCCAACGTGTCCGCTTTGCTGTTTTCCACGCGCGGTATGTTTTCTAAAGTGTAGAACGGGATTTGAGTCAGCAGTTGTTGTACTCTCTGTCCATACTTCACCAGCTCTGGCTTGCATGTCTGGTAGTCGCCGTTTACTTGACTAACGACCAGTTGGGAATCTCCGTATATGAGGAGGTTTTCAATTCCCATGTCGATGGCGATCTCGAGGCCTGCTATCAGAGCTTCGTATTCGGCTTCATTGTTCGTTCTTGGTTCTGTTAAGGAGAAAGCGAAGCGCATTATCCCTCCCTGTGGAGTTACGAAGATGAGACCCACCCCGACTTGATTATAGGAGTACTTTGTTTGCGCTTCTTTATGGAGGACGCTCCGTCGAAATAAAGCTCCCATCGGGTATCACCACCGCCGAGCGCGTCAAACGCATGTTCGTCTGGCAGTTCACAATTTAGAGGAGAGTCACCAGGTATAGGGTGCTCAGCAAGGAAGTCGGCGATGGCTTGGCCTTTCACTGCTTTAAGAGGCTGATAGGTTATCGAGAACTCCATCAAGAGTAGGGCCCATTTAGCGAGCCGCCCTGTCAATATGGCCTTCGACATTAAATATTTAAGGGGGTCCACCTTTGATACAAGACGGATTTCGTGCGTCAATGCATAGTGCCGGAGTTTTGTTATCGTAAAGATTAACGCCAGGCAATGTTTTTCGATAGGGGAGTAATTGCTTTCTGCCCCCAGAAGAACTCGGCTTAAATAGTTGTAACATTTCAAAATAATAAAATATTATTTTTGGGAATTTTTATAATTTAATGTTATTTTATTGATTATTTTAATATTAAATTTATAATTAAATACCGATAAATGAGAAAAATTTTGAAAAAAATATGGAAAATTCAAAAATTATGTATTATATGGAAATTAGTCATTTTTAAGTTTTTATGAGCATTTATATACTAATTTAGTGCTAATCGCGATTAAAAATCGCTAATCGGATTTTTGGCTTTTTGTGCAAAACTTGCACATATCATTTTTGGACTTGTGTTACATTTTTCTTGCCATGGTTTTTATTTTGGGATCACTATTTGAGTGAGAAGGAATTAAAGAAAAGGAAAAGAAAAAGAGAAAGTGAATGGAATATTATATTAGGTATGGGTGAGAGAGAGAGAGAGAGAGTGAGGGGTTGCTTTGACTTGGCCTTATCCTTCATTTCCTTCACCATTTCCCTCTCCATTGCTGCTGCTGCTCCTGCACTTCATCTTCCTCCTCTCTTCAAGCCCCAAATCATCTCTCAAACTACACCAAAACCCTACCCTCATTTCATTAAAAGTACACACAAGCTCAAGATCTACACATTGGACTAAAGAAGCATGGATTTTGGCCACTAGGGGCAACTCAAGGAAATTCTTGAGTTTCCAAATGAGATAATTACTGAACCATTAGCTTAGTTTTAGCATTACTTATACCCCTATGCAAGTTTAGAATCGAAATCGGGTGATTTTGTGGCTTTTAGGAAAAACTAGTAAGGGTTTGAGGAAATTGGGAGTTGTGTTGGGAAATTTAGTTCAGTGGAGACCATAAAAGCACCCTAGTGCTAGAAACCCAGACCAACCCCACTGAAACCCAAAAAAATACGGAATTACGGAACTTTTCATGTCGGTTTGTGAGGAATTGGAGCGTGCAGGTGAATCTGGAGCGATCCGGGACCTTCTAGAGAAAAATTGACTTGGCAGAGAGTTGTGCAGGCACCCTGGAACCCCTACCAAAAGCCCTAGCCACCACCTCAAAGTTCCGGCCGCAAATTAAATCCTCCTGGCCGCAATTTGCGGCCAGAGCAGTATAAAACTGCCTCGTTTTGCGTGCACAGCCCCTTTTCATGTAAAATTGACCCCGGCATGTCTAGTTTTGACTGTTTCCTGTTAGGGTAAAATCTGGGTTCATTTTCGTGAGTTGGCGTATGATTTACGATGTGTTTTCGTATGGATTTTGGTATTCGATGATTCGTTTCTGTCGGGTGGCGTTTGGACGTCAACGACAGTGGATTTTGGCAGTGTTTGCACACAAGGTCACAGGTTTTTACCTATGGGCGTAGTGTGCACCATTTTGGTTTCCGACATGGTTTTTATGTGTTTTAGCGTGTGATATCCTTGTAGGTACTCCGCGTGGCGTCGAAGCGTTGGAGATGCAAATGGAGATATCGGCACCGACACGCTTAAAGAAAGGTGAGTAGATTTATATCTACGGGGAGAAGTCGGGTGGATGGCGTATAGCACCCCCGCAGTTCGTGGTGATGTATACGAATGCGTATACACACAGATATTGATTATTTAGGGTTTGAGACTATTGATGATAAAGATGGATATCGGTATTTTTGGATTGGTTTAGTGTAGTTGCGAAACCCTAGAGTAGTGGTCGCACCCACACACGCACGCACACACATACTTGCATACATTTTTTCTTTTTATGTGCATATATGGGGAATATATATTTATGTGTTCACATGGGTATGGGACTATGTGTTCATATACTGGATTTGAGGATAATGATTGGGATTTGAGATGAGTCGATGATATTGGGCTTGAGGCCAGAAGATTGGTGATGTGATTTGGTTCGTATTGAGATACGACATGATGTTTTAGCGGGTCTTTTGACGTAATGATTCTTACACCTGCATGCATTCATAATTGGTATCGATATTATACTAGACGTAGGTCATTATCCCGGATCATGATATTTGATAAAGAAGATACCAGATGAATAGTGTGATTGATGTGATTTTGACCCGTACCCAGATCGGGATGCCGTACGACGGATTTACGTACGAGCTATATATTGATGATTGATCCGCACTCTTGACTTGGGATGTCAGATTATAGATATGGTATCGGATATGATATTATTGAGGCGGGATCACCGACTATACATATATAGGTATATATATGTATCGACTCAGATGTTAGGCGGTTTCCTTACCTGTAGTCCAGCTTGTTAGCTTAGCCCTTTAGTTTAGTTTAGTTGTTAGATTAGATTCGATTCTTACCTATTTCAAAAACTAACGAATCGTGGGTATTTTAAAAGACAGCCCAAGGGATCCTGCGGATATTTCGAAAGACGTATCTTTTCATAAAAACACCGTAGCCCCTATTTCCAAAACCCCATGATTCGTGTTATTTCAAAAGGCACCATTTGTAGGACTTATATTAGATTAATGCAGATTAGTTATAGTTGCGTCTAGTATTCAGCTTCCGCTCATTATTGTGGTTCGGTTCGCATCGCATGCTTATATTATGTTTCGTACTACATTATTGATATCATGCTGTTAGGACACCAGCACCATTACCGATGATGCGTATGTACCACGTACACTTACTTGCCGGCTCACACACATCTTCATCGGTAATTGCCATGCCACGTACACTTTAGAAACACTATTGCATTGACATAGGTTGTTAGCTAATAATTTAGACATGATATTAGTGTACTCGCCTTATATGCTAGATTAGACATTGTAGATATTACATGTTACTTCATGCATGCTAATATTCATTGTTATGCCGCATTCATGGATTTTTATGCCGATATGCACTGTTTACATGCTATTGAGGATTGGATTCGGATTTCCATGAGATTTTCTGGATTTGGGGGAAAACCGCAAAAACTTATATAAACTTCTTTCTCTCTTTAAAATAAAAAGTGCGGTTTTCCCATGATGTATGAGTCGTCCACCATGAGTTTGCTGATGGATTTTGAGACCCGATTCGAGGAGGCGGATGAACCGTTTCGGGTACATGGTGGACCCGGTAAGCTACCCCGGGGCAAGAAGCGCGTGATGATGACGATGTGAGCCTGCCAGGGGAGCACTACCTACCGGTGATTTTACCCGACGCGTCGGATATCCGGAGGATACCGTCGTAGTCATGAGATGGATGGTAGGGGCCGATCTGGACTGACGGCGCCCTGGATATTATGATTGAGACATTGAGACATGAGATATTGAGGTACAGAGATTGTGATACAGAGATATCGAGACATTGAGATTTATGATTTGTGCCGATGCTAGGCACTGTTTTATGCTGATTTCATCGTGATACCTCATTTTAGAAATACAGAAATCTCACAAAGTTACAAAAGCAGTTTTCTTCAGTACATGCATTCTGTTTCATGCATTCATACACCATTCATATGATATATTACCACCTGATGCACTGGCACAGACACATGGGTTTACACTTGGGTTAGATATTTACCCTAGACCTGGGTAGAGATTACTGGTTATATACTTGAGGTTTATATATATTGATCGTATGACCTAGGATTGCGTCATACATGCGATTTCTTTTCGTAGATGTTTTTCTATTCACGAGTTGGCAACTCACCCCCGTTGTGCCCCAGTTTCTTGCAGGTTTCGCCGTACAGGTTTCTTTACGGCTTTGAGGGTACAGTTTTGTTCGGGTGACTTGCTAGTAGGTGGGTTTATTTGTATCGTACCCATCATTATACATTGTATATTATTATTCAGTTATATCTAGAAGTTCCATCAACCAAACATGTATTTATTTTGGAGATAGAGACCAGTGATGTTATTCTTTCGACCTTAGAGTCGCGTGTTATATTTCCATGGGTTCTTGCTGGTTGAGTTTCATTTCTGTTGTGATCCTTGCCTTTAGGCGTTGTATATTATGTGCATACAGGTTGACTTGATATGGTTTTTCCTACACTCTACTACTTCTCTTGGTTTGGATTTCTGGGTTTCGGCTTACTTAGCATACGTACGCCTTGAGACGTTCGTAGTCTAAGTGCCGGTCATGTTCCGTACTTTCGGGTCGTGACAATAGTAGAGCGCTCTCTCCTTCCCTTGGTCGTTCTCTTGTGCCCATAATGCGCCTAAAGAACCCTCAAGGGTTGTTGTATAAAGAATAAGGGGCTTTCTCTTGACTGGAGCAGCTAACACTGGTGGGTTCTGCAGGTACTGCTTGATCTCCTCTAGCGCGCTCTGGCATTTTTGGTCCCAGACGAACGGGGTTCCCTTCTTCATCAGGTGGCTGTAAGGACGGCACTTGCCTGACAGGTTGGCTATAAATCGCCGGATGTACGCGAGCTTCCCTTGGAAAGACCGCAATTGTTTGAGAGTTCTCGGCGGTGGCATTTCCATGATCACCTTGATCTTCTACGGATCTATCTCGATGCCTCGGTGTCGGATGATGAATCCCAGGAATTTACCCGAGGAAACTCCGAATGCGCATTTGAGGGGGTTCATCTTCAAATTGTATTGCCGAAGGCGTTGAAATACGGTCTTCAAATGCTCTAAATTCTCTTCGTATGACATGCTCTTCACTACAAGGTCGTCGATATAGCATTCGACGATTTCATGTATGAGATCATCGAAGATCTTTGTCATGGCCCTCTGATAGGTGGCACCGGCATTCTTTAAACCGAAAGGCATAACTTTGTAGCAGAATATACCCAAAAGAGTCCGGAAAGCGGTGTGTTTCTGGTCTTCGGGATGCATCTTTATTTGATTATACCCTGATGAGCCGTCCATAAAGGAGAAAACCTCATGAGTGGATGTATTGTCTATCATCAGTTCGGTGACCGGCACTGGGAAATCATCCTTCGGGCAGGCTTTATTAAGATCTCGGAAGTCCACACATATGCGTACTGTCCCATTTTTCTTCATTACCGGGACGATGTTGGCGACCCAGTCAGGATAATGTACTTCCTGGATAAACCCAGAATCGATCAGCTTCTTGACTCGGCGTTAATGCTCATCTCAAGCTCGAGCCGCATCCTTCTTGGCGCCTGTTTGACCGTCTTGACGTCCGGAGATACTGCTAATTTATGCACAACAATCTCTGGATCTAATCCTGGCATCTCAAAATAGTTCCATGCGAAGCAATCTCTGTGCTGCATAAGCACGTCTTTTAACGCAGCCACCCTTTCTTCAGAGAGCAACTCGCTGACGAATGTCGGTCGCGGATCATCTGCTGACCCCAACTCAATCTTCTTGAGGTTATCTGCAGTAGTATGTATGCCATCTTCTAGTTCTTTCGGAGCTGGTGGAAATTCTGAGATTACCTCATTGTCATTGTTTTCGAAGCACCAAGGGAGGTCATCCATGTTCTCGGGCCCTTCTTTTGATATCGTTATTATATGACAGGTACGAGCTCGCTTCCAAGACTGTTGTGGATCTGATTTTGCTCTTGTAGTTTTGGCTTCGTGCTTTTGTGGCGGCGCTACCGTCCAGCTGCTGGATAGAGCAAACCTGCCCCGCTGGTATTGGTATTCGACTTAATTTTTAAAGGTGAAACAGTCTTCGATCGGGTGTCCTATGGCTCAGTGATAAGAGCAATAGTCCGGATGAGAAGCCCCGTTAGTCTGCTCAGGATGTTTAGATTCCGGAAGTGTAATCATTCGATGCTTCATAGCGAGATCGAGTATCTTCTTCGTCTTTTCTTGAGGGAAGGAATACGCTCGACCCATCTTCTTCACGAGAGACAAATCCGGACCGCGCAATATCCGATCACATGACTCTTTAACCCTGTGTTGTTGCTGTCGACTATTTTTTCCGCTTTTTGACTTACTTCTACCTCTACGTCGGGCCTTTTGCGCAATGGGTCGACAGGCAGGAGCATCGTCGTCTTTTGCAGCCTGTTGAAACAGACGTTGCGTCCTGGCTTTCTCGTAGATGGCCATTTCGCGATTATGGTCATCCCGATCCTTTTGACCCACTTTCCTGATATGCATGTCCATTCGTTCTTCAAACGACGGACTCGGCATTTCGATCGCGGGATCTAGTTTTGATGAAGGGTTGGCGTTGTTCGACATGGCGTTCTCTTCTTCATCGAAGTTATATATGGCGTAGCTACCGTGGACTCGCTCCCATTTCCTAGATATCATATATCCAAGCCCAAGCGTTTCCATTCTTCCGTTGGGCAGTTTGCGCTGAGTCCCAGGGACATCCCAAATCCTGTTGTAGAATCGAGCTTGTCGAATAGTCTGTTTTAAGGGTACCCCTTGGCGCTTCAATAGCCTTTTCAACCCGTCTGTGTAATATCTGGGCAGACGAATGGGTTGGAGCCTGTCAAGTGTAGCATCCGCGCCATGCCATATCTCTTTCTCTACCCTTGTTTCTGCGGATCGATAGAATAGGATCGCCTTTTCGCCTTTTCGACTGGGAGGGACGTAAAATGTTCGCAGCTCTTGCACGCTATGAGCTTCAAGTGCATCCAAGTCTTTGTAGTGTTCCCGCGGCACCATGGTGATTTGCAAACTCTGATCATCGCTAGGGGATGCTTGTATTGACGGCCGACTGGAGAACACGGCATTAACCTCATCTTCCGAGTCACTTCCGAAGATCAATATGGGGGTGGACGGTCCCGGGTTGCTGCGTCGAGACGGCCCAGCGTAAACTATCTCTTCTTCTTATTCGGTATCGCTCCCGAAAACAGGGATGGTGGCGGCGGCTTTGTTTTCCGGTTTGCGACACCTTTCTGTATCCTTAAGGTATGGCAAAAAGTACTATGCATCTTCGTACTTGCGGACTTCGTTCACGGAGAATGGGTTCAGCTCACCTGTTACGGTATACTCAAGACCATCCTTAAAATACTTCATACACTGATGCTGTGTAGAAGGGATGATGTTGTACTCGTGTAACCATGGTCGGCCGAGTAAGGCGTTGTAGCAGGTCTTGGCGTCAATGACGTGAAACTTAACGTCCGTGACGAGCAGTCCGAAGCGCAATGTTAGTATTACAGATCCGAGGGTCCGTGACGACTGGGAGTCAAAACCGGAGATGGTAATTTTGTCACGAGCGAGGTGCTGAACGCTCATGCAGATTTCAACACCCGAACATTAAGGAGATTGACGGAGGATCCATTATCAACCAGAATTTTGCCTATCCTGATATCGTGGCAATATCCAGAGACATATAGGGGACGGTTGTGGTCGCACGTCCCGAGGAGCAGGTCTTCGTCACCGAAAGTGATATCGGCCGTGTGCACTTCTTCCAGCTCATCCTTCATCCTTTCTGCGGCGAGGAAGGCTTGGAATTGATCGGGTTCTTGTAACGCTTTGATTAATGAATCTCTCGCTTCTTTTGATAATAAGAGGGCGTCGAGAATGCTGAGCTGTGAAGGTAGTTTCCTTAGGTGTGCCAGGATGTTATAGTCCACCTTACCCTTCCTAGGAGGGTCCTTGGCAGTCAGCTCTTTCATGACTTGATCATCTAAGGCGATATCCTCAGCGACCTTTTCCTTTCCCTTATCTTTTCTAGTTGCGGGTCCGAGATTCTTTTCCGGGAGTGTGCGATTGCGCAGCTGAATGTTTTCGCAGGCCTCCGGTTCTTCCTCTCTCCCTAAGACAGACTCTTTAAAGAGAGGGCCCAGAGCCATTTCCTCATCAGAGTCGCTCCCAAAGGTGAGAACCTGTGATCCTCCGGCGTTAACCGTGCGACAGTTGCCGGTAGTTCTTTTGTGCCCATCGGTAGTTCTTCCCTGCTCCCGACGAGTTCTGCGTTTCATGCGCTTAAAATATTGCCGGTGAGCAACATATCCTTGCCACCATATCTTAAAAGCGTCGCACTCCTCCGTAGGGTGTGAAATCTTCCGATGATATGAGCAATAATTAGGGTGCCTCTCCGCCCCATTGAGCGTGTTTTCTTCCGAGGGTGGTAGCTTCATTCCCATTGACATGGCTTTGGCAAACCTTTTTCTCGTCTTGAATATGTTTTTATCCGCATCGGATGTCTTTTGTGTTGGAGATAGTGCCCTCAGAGTCAATTATTGGATCACATGCACGTGATTGCAATGATTGAGGGAGGACCTATCCCTGTAGGACAGTCTTACTCGAGATGATAGTATGCTATCTGGTTTACCTTTATCATCGTGTACTGCTTCAGGTGACCTTACATGTCACTATTACACGTTGATAGAGCCCATAGGATTCTTGCTTGACGGCCAGCAGTATGAGGGCGATCATATAAGTGAGAGCTGGAGTCTATAAGCACATCCTTAAAAGGTCCCTAGTCGTGGGAGTTTCGAGACAGGGCATCGATACTCCAGAGTAGACTAGTGTATACAGTCGAGACCCCGACGAGGGGCGGTGGCCGGTCTCACAAGCCACTGGTGTCAGTTGGTTCACCTAAGATTTATACAGGTGCTCATTAGGTTATGAGTACACCGGACAGGACTCGCCGGGAACATGCTAGTTGGTCTTATACCTGACGTAAGATAGCAGTTCCCAGGTGACATGTGTACAGATTAGTTCATCGACCTGGGGATCGTCATTTGTCTCGTGTGAGTTCCCACTATGCTTTGATTGCTACCCTACCACGGCTCAAAGGAGTCGTGCAAACAGGTTTTAGTTGGGTACAGTCCCGAGCCACATGGAGGCAGTGAGCGGATCTTCAGGGGTTCGTCTCTCCCGGTATTGGGGGTGAGGTCGCGCAGTGTCTAGGAGAGCCATTACACGAAGTCCTTGGCCAAGGCAGGAGATTTACTGGTAGGTATTCCAGTAGTATCTCAGGGTGTTCTGGGCTACACTCCGACACGACTTGTACCGCTTTTGGGGGTCTGACTTTTACCAACCCCCTAGGCCCGACATGCGATGCTCATAGACGAACGGACCGGACTGTATGGATATTGTCACTGACAGGCTCAGTAGGGTGTCAGGATGAGTTCGCTCATCGACGTCCCTTTTGGTCAATAGCTGGTGGCCCGTTACGTATTGGCTTATACCTCTGACATGCTAGTGGTTAAATCCACAGCCATTGTATTGACGAGTCTTTAGAGTCCACCACACTTTCAGTTACTCAGGCTTTCGGGCGAAACGCTGTAGAGGCCGTATGGAGATATGGCAGGGTCCGATCAGATACGTGCGGTATTGCACGGATCAGGATCGGAGGGTTAGTACTGGAGGCCGTATGGATATATGGCACGGTTCGATCAGATACATGCGGTATTGCACGGATCAGGATCGAACGGATTTTACTAGCCGGCTTTGGTTTAAGCCGGATCCTAGTATAGTACAGTGTAGATTTTGTCTCATTACATTTGTATCCGGTCGGAATACAGATGCGGGTGTGTATGCACAGTATCGGGGTTTTCCTGTAATTTATTACGGGACCAGTTTTCTGGAGTTGCCAGTTTGCATTCCATTCCGGCCGGTTTTCCTTTGTTCTTTCCCGGCCGGACTTTTCCGATGGAGGGGGTTATTTGCAATTGTGCAAATAACATTTGTGGAGGGGGTTTCTTGCATATGTATTCATTATGATAGGATAAGCATCTTTGCTTTTTCATGATGGTTTTTGCTTTTATGAGATTTGATAGGATATGGGTTGATTAAGGGTTTGATTTGAGGTTTACCTTGAAGGAAAGGGTCACCCTCCACCTTTTCCTACACTCACCTCCCTTCTTGTTATGTTTGATATATCATTCCTCCACCATTCTCACTTGAGAGAGAGGGCTACACTTGTGAGAAAAATATGAGAGAGTTTCATTTTTGAGCTTGTGGGATTTTTCTTGATCTCATTTCATGCTAGGAAAAATGCAAGCACCATTTTTCCTTATCTTGTTTCCTCCATCATCTTCAAATGGCAACAAAACCCCAAATGAGACATAGCCTCTACACTACACTTTCTACAGCAAATCTTGGACGCGTCGGCCAGCCAACTTCGCGCCCGAGTTGCCTCGGTATTGAGGTGGGAGCCCGTAAAAGATACAGGCGATGTGGTGCCCTTCCGGCGAGGAGGCGACGACCGGAGTTTCCGCGGGAGATCGGGACGACGACGAGAAGACCGGAGGACTCGGATCACTCGGTATATTTCTCTTCCCCATCTTGTTACTTTGCTAGATCTAGTTTAATGGCCCAATCCGGGGTTTAGTGCGCGGTGGTGCCGGTTTGCTAAGTTCGCAAAATTAAAGTTTATCACCGCTTCTGCATTTGGCCGTCGGATTGACGGCCGGGGCGCCGCCGTGCACTTACAGTGGTATCAGAGCCTCGTCATTAACTTCGTCTAGCTTTGTTTGATGTGTTTGCATTTCCGATCGACCAAAATTCCAAAAAACCACATTTTCCTCACATCAGTTTTCTGTCGAATTTTTTCTGGCTCTAAAAATTTTTCAGGTTGTAGAAAACTGATGTACAAGAAGTTCTAAGAGTTCTGGGAAAATTCGAGACATTGATCTCTCAGGTAAGCGCGGAACCGGGGCAAAACCCCCCTTGTTGCCGCGGTTCCGCCGCCGTGTTGAGGGATCAATGCGTCAAAATTTTCCCGTGGGCTGGTGGGCTGAAAATAGGGGTTTTGGAATATTAAAATTGGGCTCAGAATTTCTGTGAGTGCTACAGTATTGCTTGGGGGCCCACTTGTTAATTTTTGATCGATCGGATATTTTAAACACATTATTTCACAGTATTTACATTATATCTGCGACCGTGAATGTCACTCGATCGGTAAATCCGGTCTAACTGCTATAGCCCGGTTAGACGGATTTGCGAACGTGACTTTCACGTTGATGTTCTGTGTTTTGCTGTGATGTTGCGGATCGGTCGTGGGGGATAGCCTGGATGCAATGCTAGTACAGTGTTGTTGTATTATGTACATTTGATGTTGCGGGGCGAGCGTCCGACATGTGGACTGCCGTCACTGCCTGTTTGTATTATTCTTTTGGGGCACGACCAGGTTGCGGTTGTTGCGCCACGGCAGCGCCCCGGCCTCTTTCTCGAGGCCAAAATGCGGAATAAAAATTTTGCGAACTTTGCGAAACGGCGCTACCGCGGGCAATGAAAAACCCGGATCGAAACCATTAACCTATACTAGCTAACTAGAGAGATAGGGTGAGAAGTATACCGAGCGATCCGTGTCCTTCGGTCTTCGTCTCCACTCCGATCTCCCGCGGAATCTCCGTCACCTCCTCGCTCGTCGGAAAGGGCACCACGTAGCCGGAATCTTTTACGGGCTCCCGCCTCTTGACCGAGGCAACTCGGGCGCGAAGTTGGCTAGCCGACGCGTCCAAGGCTTGCTATAGAATAGTGTAGTGAACTTGTCTCTTGGGGTTATGGGGTTGCCTTGATGTGGAGGAATGGAGAAGAGAAGGAGAGAAAGAAATGAGCTTTTAAGCTAATTCTACAACCATGGAATGAGATGAGAAAAATGCCACCACTAGAAAAATGATACTCTCCTCTTACTCAAAAGTGGCCGGCCCCTTCTCTCTTTTTTGAGATTGGAGAGAGGAAAAAGAATGCAAGAAAGAATATATATCAACAATAATAGAAATAGGTCACTCTCATTCTAATCCAAATCCTTTCATCCATCCATCACAATGAAAAGCAAGTGATGAGATTAAAAAGGAATCACATCATGAAACAAGTCTCATCATAAGCAACATATGCAAGAAAACCCTCCACTAAATGTTAATTGCGAACTTGCAATTAACACCCTCCACCAAGAAAATCCGACCGAGAAGGAATGAAGGAAAACCGGACGGAACGGAATGCAAACTGGCAACCCCAGAAAACCGATCCCATAATAAATTACAGGAAAACCCCGCTACTGCAAATACATGCCCGCATTTGTATTCCCACTGAACACAAATGCAAAGAGACAAAACTACACTATCAATTACTAGAATCCGGCTTAAGCCAAAGCCGGCTAGTAAAAACTGTCCGATCACTATCCGTGCAATACCGCACGTATCTGATCGAACCCTGCCATATCTCCATACGGCCTCTACAGCGTTTCGCCCGAAACTTGAGTAACTGAAACTGAGTGTGGTGGACTCTAAAGACTCGTCAATACCTTGGCTGTGGATTTAACCACTAGCACGTCAGAGGTATAAGCCAATACGTGACGGGCCACCAGGTATTGACCAAATGGGACGTCGATGAGGAAGCTCACCCCGACACCCAACTGAGCCTGTCAGTGACAATATCCGTATAGTCCGGTCCGTTCGTCTATGAGTATCGCATGGCGGGCCTAGGGGGTTGGTAAAAGTCAGACCCCCAAAAGCGGTACAAGTCGTGTCGGAGCGTAGCCCAGAACACCCTGAGATACTACTGGAATACCTACCAGTAAATCTCCTGCCTCGGCCGAGGGCTTTGTGTAATGGCTCTCCTAGACACAGCGCGACCTCACCCCCAATACCGGGAGAGACGAACCCCTGCAGATCCGCTCACTGCCTCCATGTGGCTCGGGACTGTACCCAACTAAAACCTGTTTGCACGACTCCTTTGAGCCGTGGTAGGGTAGTAATCAAAGCACAGTGGGAACTCACACGAGACAAATGACGATCTCAGGTCGATGAACTAACCTGTACACATGTCACCAGGGAACTGCTATCTGACATCTGGTATAAGACCAACTAGCAGGTTCCCGGCGAGTCCTGTCCGGTGTACTCATAACCCAATGAGCACCTGTATACATCTTAGGTGAACCAACTGACACCAGTGGCTTGTGAGACCGGCCACCGCCCCTCGTCGGGGTCTCGACTGTATACACTAGTCTACTAACGGAGTATCGATGCCCTGTCTCGAAACTCCTACGACTAGGGACCTTTTAAGGATGTGCTTATAGACCACCAGCTCCCACGTATATGATCGCCATCATACTGCTGGTAGTCAAGCAAGAATCCTAGGGGCTTTATCAACGTGTAATAGCGACATGTCAGGTCACCTAAAGCAGTACACAATGATAAAGATAAACCAGATAGCATACTATCATCTCGAGTAAGACTGTCCTACCGGGATAGGTCCTCCCTCAATCATTGCAATCACGTGCCTGTGATCCAATAATTGACTCTGAGGGCACTAACTCCAACAATCTCCCACTTGCACTCAAGGCTAATTATTGCGATGTCGCATACTCACAGCCCGTGTGATACCGAACACCCAACTCCTCTACTAGTCAGTCTCACAAAACCTGTTTGCGAAACTATTGCGTTCGAGGAATAGCCTCAGTGAGTGGATCCGCTCAGATGTTTCTTTCTATGTCTCCCTATATCTCATGTTCGCGGAGAAAGCCATCTCCCGAAACGAGCAATACCTGTCTTAGAATGTCTGGATGTTTGATGGGACCTAGCTCATAAATGAACTCCAAATCCAAACTTCTTAGACTGTATCATCAACCGAACTTAATCAGTATCCTGCGCCATGCCTCCCTCAGTATTGCCTTGGACTACCTGTCCAAAATACTGCCCCTCGTCAGAGGGAGAACTATAACTCTGACAACCTCCTTGTCGTCCATGTCACCTTGGAAGCCTGGAGTGATAACCGTCTCCTAAAGGAGGCAGCCGTTATCATATCCCTAGAACATTCACTTATGTTCTAAAACTGCTTCCGACTGTTTTTCCAGGATTGGATTAATATCAACTTATTGCATCTAGTGCAAGAACAACATCTGGTGTGGTACTTGACATCTCATGATTGACTCAAATGCCTAAGCAAGTGATCTGCCAATCATGCACATCCTCTCCCCTTTAGTCTGTAAGACACCTTTAGAGAGGGTGACTCCATTACCTGCAGGTACACTACCATGCCAGGAGTCGTCCATTCTAAATACTCATAGAATGCTGTCAAGGTACCCTGATTGGGAAACCACCCAAATCTAGATCTAAAACCATAGATCTAGTGACCAGTATGTCTGATATAATATCCAAGTCCCTTGTGGAGAAAACACTGTGTGACGACCAAAGTATAACCGATCGTAGTATAGGAATATCACTTCCTACTACCTTCTCAACAGATCCATCCCCTATTCTGATGACGTCAAACCCATGACTGTCACATCAGAAACAGATGATCTATCTCCGCTACATCTGCTTTAGTCTATAAATAGACATAAGCCTGATGTTCACCAATGCTTCCGCTGCTCCCACTGACTACGACAACCCTCTGGTGGAGTCATATAGACGCGCACTTCTAAAGCTAGTTTAGAACGACGCTATACTCATCCTCTCACCGGGTCTCGCAGCCTGGAACAACAGCAATGGCAAGTGTGGGTAAACAAGAACTTCCCTGTCACCGTCCTTGAGGCTACCGGAGTACCTCCCGGGTGCCTGAAGTTACCCACCGTATCTGCGGAGTGGCCAATGGAATGTCAGTCCAGATTGAATCTTTAGGTTCCTTATCAAATCTTCAGTAATCGTTTGTGGTTCTGGAATCACTTCCAGTTCTACCATACTCCCACTACCTTTTTGAAAAAACCATTTTTAATAAAAACTGTGGCGAGTCTTGAACAATATTTCTACTGTTCATCCAGATGGTAGAAAATCAACCCTCGTCATAGCCTGGGTCAACCCACAAACAGCCATTACAGAAACGTGCCTTGAGTTGTCCAGTGTCTGGTTTTAAGCATAAGCCGGACAACTCCCCGTACCTTAACATCGTTAAGATATGAACTGTTCTATATCCAATATAGAACCAGAGGCACAGATTCAATTGAACCAGATTCAAATCATGCAGCTATCTCCAGTGCATGTAAACTAAATGGAAGAAGGCCGATCAGCGTTACTCAACTTAGGAATGCTTCCAATTATGAGTAACCTGAAAGAGAAGCAATCTGTCTTCATCATCACTATCAACTGAATACCATACACAAGTATCTACATCTTCGATCTCTTTGAAGAATCCCGATACTTGCTATACCTGGTTCTCTACTCTATTCAAATACCTATAACTCCTCAAAACTTAGACCCTGTGTTTCCACGAAACACATGTCTAAGAACTAGAGAAGTTAAAAGTAAACAGAATATAGTACGAGGACCAACCCCTCTGTCCTAATGGACACTGGACAACATACAATACTCTGTATAAGTCCGCTGAGTCTAACAACTCTTTCACTGTGTGTCGTAGGTTGAAAACTGTACTTATGGTTAAGAAGAATTACACCGCTGTTTAATGCTCCTTACCTAACCATCCACTGATATAGGTAAATGTCATCGACATAATATCAAAAGGTATATCTCACTCTATGAAAATAGACGTACAGATATATCAATTTGAAATTGGTGCACAACAGCGGATATTCAAAACCAAATATTTGCCGACCGGCAAACAACCCAGGTGACTTCCTCAAATATCACCGATTACAACGAATCCCGATATAATGAGGATGATCACCCAATTCCCAATAACTTACTCCCACTCAGCATCTGTAAAACCATACAGATGTGAGAATCCAACCTGGTAAATACATACCCTGGAGCAAGTGTCTAACTGGGAAATCAGTTTTCCATTAACAGTACACAGTGAAACTGAAACATTGAAATGTTTCGTTGGGGTATCCTGGTATTCTCAGTAATGCCTCTTCCATTATCCAGATTCACAACCATAACCGTATAATTCTTTGCCACCTCTCCAAATCCCTTTATATGTCTTTAGTCATTACCTTCTGTACACCCCTTTAAGCCAAATGGTTTTCTTCCTTCCCTACCGTTCGGCACCAGCCTATGGTTTGGAAGAAGACTATCCAAAAAAGCATAAAGGGTGTACTGTCCTAATCCTAGGAGCACTCGCAACGCGAGAGAAGGTGAAGATAAAAGACACCTGAATGTACTTTATTCCTATTTCTCCTGAACCAGGATCCATCCCCGAACTGGAACAAGTTCCTTTCGAGTTCGTATATAACCATACGATGGATTATCCAATAAACTGGGATCTTCGTAGTAATACGGAGTGTCCTGGAGAAATACAAAGGTGATTTAGGATTGGCGAAGAAATACTTGGTTTGGTCGTGAATATCAGTCGCAATTTACTTTGCCCTTTTACTAATCCCTTTCTTTGTCTGAACTTAATACCTTCTGTACACCGTTTTAGGCTAACTGGTTTTCTTCATTCCCTACCGGTCGGCACCAGCCTATGGTTTGGAAGAAGACTATCCAATTTGCGTAATAGGTGTACTACTCCTAAACTAAGGAGTACTCGCAACCTGAGAGAAGGTGAAAAGAAAAGACAACTGAATAATGCTATCCGTTTTCTCCAGAACCAGAAACCATCCTCGAAGTCCTTCGAGTTCGTATATAACCATACGATGGTTTTGTCCAATGGAAGTGGACGTTCGTAGTAATACGGGGTGTCCTGGAGAAAAGGGTAAAAGTAGGAGTGGCAATGAGGTCTGCAACTCTGACAATCCAAAAGCCAGTGTTAAGAAGGTTCGGTCAACTTGGTCACTGAGTCATAGTCCAGGGTCGGGTCAATGGTCGCTGCCAGAGAGAGAGAAAAGAAACACTCAGCGTGCACTCTAACCTAGATCAGAATGGTTATCACTTTTCCTAATCAAGAATCCTCCCACTGTACCTCAAATTCTCCTCCAAACCTGAAAGAAGAATTAGTCGGGATCACCCGAGGAGTAAACCAACTCATCAGTGGGAATCAGGATCCAACTCTCATCGCATGATAACGTGACGGAATCCACTCACGTCACCACACTCCAGAAGGTATGCGCATGCCTGGCAAGTTTCAGTTGTAAGTCCATATTGCGACCCCCGGTTCTTACGGGGAGGCGGAAACGGTATAAAATCAAAATTTTTATCGCAAGAGGCAACATGGACTAACTTATGGTCGGGATCGTTACCTAAACTAAAACTAGCAAACTAAGCTAAAGATATTTAGCTACTCGGATGAAGATGGTTATACCTAAACTTGAACTCCTTCTCTTCAAGCTCCGGTGGTGGTCCGATGGCTCCTTCTCGTCGTCTCCGTACGCCGAAGATAGATCCACTTGAAAGCTCCAACCTTTAGCTCCTTCTTCGGTCTTTGAAGAAACTAGTTCACTTGGTTTGCTAAACCTAGTGAACTAGAATGAGTAGAGAGGAAGTAGAATGGGATTTTATCTATGGTTCTTGATTCTCAACTCATGAGACAAGAGAACCATAGATCAAGAGAGGGAGGAAGAGGTTGAGGGTGAGAGCAAGAGGAGAGCTCAAGAACAAGAGAGAGAATGGGCAAGAAAGAATGAGGCTCTCTTTTCTCTCTCACCCTCTCATAATCCAAAGTGATCATCACTCATCATATCAAAAAAGTCTTTTGGTGATGGTTAGAAGCAACCATAAGGTTATCATATCATGCACTCATTTTACTCAAAAAGCAAGCAAGAAAAAAGTCTTTGGCATGAAATGATAACCATGGTTATCATGATGGTCAACTAGTCAAGCCTAGTCAACCGGTCAACAAGTCAACAAAAGTCAACAAGTCACCAAAGTCAACAAGTCAACAAAAGTCAACAAGTCAACAACCATATCACCATAATACTTAATTAATATAATAGTTAATCACATATCATATTCTCATTAGGGTTGAGCAAAAAGTCAAAAGTCAACGGTCAACTGTCAACAACCCTAATGAGAATCCACTGCCTCTGCCTCCCTGTCAACTGTGCATACACACCCGCATCCGCGTTCCGAGGAACACGAATGCAAACTGGATAAATCCAATCCCATAAGGTACACTAGGATCTGGCTTAAACCAAAGCCCGCTAGTGTAAACTGTCCGGACACTGTACGCGCACAAGTGCACGGATGTGACCGAACCCTGTCGCAAAACCATGCGACCTGTCGCAATACCATGCGACCTCTACTCTTTTGCCTAAAGGCGAAAAGCTTTCTGTGTGGGACTCTAAAGACTCGACACTACGCTGGCAGTGGGTTTAACCACAGACCGCAAGCGGCACTAGCTGTGCGTAACGGTCCCCAGGTAATGCCGACAAGAAGACCGACGAGGCGAAACCCATCTGAACTCCTACTGAGCCTGAGTGTGACATTCTCCGTACAGTCCGGTCTGTTCGTCTGATACATCGCATGGCGGGCCTAGGGGGCGGTAAACGTCAGTCCCCCAATAGCGGTACAAGTCGTGCCGGAGTGAAGCCCAATACACCCTGAGATAACACTGGAAACCTACCAGTATATCTCGTTTGCCCTGGCCAGGGACTACTCGTGTAATGGCTCTCCTAGACACAGCGCGATGTCAACCCCCAATACCGGGAGAGACGAATCCTGTCTAACCGTCACTGCCTCCAAGTGCTTCGGGACTGCACCCAACCACCACCTGTTTGCACGACTCCTTTGAGCCGTGGTAGGGTAGTGATCAAAGTACAGTGGGAACACACTCGAGGCGGAGTGACAGTGTCAAGTCAGCGGACTAAGCTGTACTCATGTCACCTGGGAACTGATAACTGACGATAGGTATAATACCAACTAGTCAGTTCCCGACGAGTCCTGTCCAGTGTACCCGTAACCTAACGAGCACCCGCATACTATCTCAAGTACGACGTACTGACGGCTGTGGGA
Source organism: Agapanthus africanus (assembly GCA_030015575.1). Taxonomy (NCBI): domain Eukaryota; kingdom Viridiplantae; phylum Streptophyta; class Magnoliopsida; order Asparagales; family Amaryllidaceae; genus Agapanthus; species Agapanthus africanus. The sequence goes on along the minus strand of CM057346.1, from coordinate 489,435,725 downwards.
CAGACCGTCTCCCACACTGGGATGAGAAGCGCATGCGCTGGTCTACTCCGGAGTATCGATGCCCTGTCTCGATAGTCCTGCGACCAGGGACCTGAATAAGGATGTGCTTATAGATTACCCAGCCCCCACTAGTGTGACTGCCATCACAACGCTGGTAATCAAGCAAAGATCCTAAGGGCTCCACTAATGCGTATAAGTGATATACTGAAATAAACACAAGTACACATTGAAGTAGAAACAAACCAAGTAGCATACTACTATTTTGAGCAAGATTGTATATACAAGGTGAATATCCCAAGCATCCATTAAGTAATATACAAACCAGTATGATACAGTAATGGCCTCTAGGGCATATACACTAACAATCTCCCACTTGCACTAAGGCCATGTACTGGCGTATCGAAGACCTATCATCTCGATTAGCCGCTCGAACTGAGTCTGGGGCAGGGCCTTGGTGAATGGATCAGCAGTGTTATCTTCTGAGGCGACTCTCCGAACCTCGATCTCCTGGCGATCTACGATCTCCCTGATCAGGTGATACCGCCTTAAGATGTGCCTGGATCTCTGATGGGACCTGGGTTCCTTCGCTAATGCTATAGCCCCGTTGTTGTCGCAATACAGAGGTATTGGATCAACAATGGACGGAACCACCTGAAGTTCTTTCAAGAACTTCCTCATCCAGACAGCTTCTTTTGCGGCATCAGATGCAGCGATATATTCCGCTTCCATCGTCGAGTCTGCAACGGTTTCCTGTTTGGAACTCTTCCAACACACCGCCCCTCCATTGAGGGTAAAGACAAAACCCGACATGGACTTGGAATCATCCTTGTCACTCTGGAAGCTGGAGTCAGCAAAGGCCTCGATCTGGAGGTCCTTTCCGCCATACACCAAGAACATCTCCTTAGTCCTCCTCAGGTACTTGAGAATGTTCTTTACCGCTATCCAATGTTTCTCCCCAGGGTTTGACTGATACCGGCTTACTACACTCAGTGCATAAGCTACATCCGGTCTGGTACACAACATCGCATACATTATAGAGCCTACCGCAGAAGCGTAGGGTATAATAGACATGCGATCCCTCTCCAAATCAGTCTTGGGAGACATCTCTTTAGAGAGGGTGATCCCGTGACAAGCCGGTAGGTTACCGCGCTTGGAATCTTCCATACTGAATCTTTTCAGTACGGTGTCGATGTACCTGGACTGAGAAAGTCCCAATATCCTCTTGGATCTATCACGATGGATCCGGATCCCCAGGATGTATGAGGCATCACCCAGGTCTTTCATGGAGAACCTTTGTGACAAGAACCCCTTGACAGATTGTAGCATAGGAATATCATTTCCTATTAAGAGAATGTCATCCACGTATAAAACGAGGAATACTACAGTTCTCGCTACAAATCTACTATAGATGCATGGTTCATCTGGATTTTTGATAAAGCCAAATTCTTTGACCGTCTCATCAAAGCAGATGTTCCAACTCCGCGATGCCTGCTTTAGTCCATAGATGGACTTAAGCAACTTGCACACCTTTCCGCTGCTCCCACTCTGAATGAAACCCTCTGGCTGGTCCATATAGACACACTCCTCTAAATTTCCATTTAGAAAAGCTGTCTTTACGTCCATTTGCCAGATCTCATAATCGTGGAAGGCAGCAATGGCAAGAAGGATCCGAATGGATTTCAGCATGGCTACTGGAGAAAAGGTTTCGTCGTAGTCCAAGCCAGGTCTTTGACGAAAACCCTTTGCTACCAGCCTAGCTTTATAGGTCTCAACCTGTCCATCTACACCAATCTTCCTTTTGAAGATCCACTTGCATCCTACGGGTTTTACCCCGTCTGGAGCAATGTCCAACGTCCATACCTTGTTGGTGTACATGGACTCCATTTCGGTCCGCATTGCATCCAGCCATTTCACTGAGTCAACGCTCTGAACGGCCTGCTGGAAGCTAGTAGGCTCATCATAATCTATGATGCAATCCTCTCTATCCCCGTCTATGAGAAAACCGTAGTATCTCTCGGGCGGATGAGACTGCCTACTACTCCTGCGGAGCGGCGTAGGAATGTCCTGTTCTGTTGAACCCTCTGGTTCCATCAAGCTTTCAGTAACAGTCTGTGGTTCTGGAATTTCTTCCAGTTCTACTGCGCTCCCACTTATTTCTTTTTCTATGAACTGGTGTTCTAGAAAGTGGGCATGTCGAGAAACAAGAACTTTTTGTTCCTCTTCACAGTAGAAGAAATATCCCTTGGAATTCTTTGGATATCCCACAAACTTGCACAGTACTGAGCGTGCCTCGAGCTTGTCCGTATGCTGCTTTTTGACAAAAGCTGGACTTCCCCATATCTTAATGTGATTAAGATGGGGTCTCTTCCCACACCACATCTCAAATGGCGTGGTAGGCACAGTCTTAGTGGGAACTCGGTTCAAAAGGTATGCGGCTGATTCTAGCGCATACCCCCAGAATGATCGCGGTAACTCAGCGTTACTCATCATGGACCGCACCATATCCAATAGGGTGCGGTTCCGTCTCTCCGATACACCGTTATGTTGCGGGGTGTATGGAGGAGTAAGCTGAGAGAGAATTCCGTTCTCTTTTAAATAGTCCAGGAACTCGGCACTTAAGTATTCTCCACCTCGATCCGATCTTAGAATCTTAATACTTTTGCCGGTCTGTTTCTCTACTTCATTCTTATACTCCTGGAATTTTCCAAAGGCCTCGGACTTATGTTTCATTAAGAAGACATAACCGTACCTTGAGAAGTCATCCGTAAAAGTAATGAAGTAAGAATGTCCGCTTCGGGCATGTGTAGACATTGGACCGCACACGTCACTGTGTACGAGTCCCAAGAGCTCGCTCGCTCTTACTCCTTGTCCAGTAAACGGAGTCTTTGTCATCTTTCCTTTGAGACAAGATTGACAAGTGGCATACGATTGATATTCGAACGCATTCAAATATCCTTCTGTATGTAACTTAGTCAACCTTCTCTCATTGATGTGACCCAATCTACAATGCCATAAGAAAGTCTGATTTATTTCTGGAGACTTTCTTTTGTGTGTATTCTGGACGTTGAAAATCTGTGGTTGGTTTAACACGTATATACCATTACTCAATGTACCTGACCCAATCAAAACTTGATTAAGGTGAATGTTTACAACATTACTTACAAACGCAAATTCATAACCTTCTTTAGAAACTAAAGATACAGAAATGATATTACAAGTTGCGTTGGGTACAAAAAAGCAATTACGCAAAACCAAAACATGTCCATCTGACATTCCCAGGTGATAGTCCCCCACGGCTTTAGCATCCATGCTAGCTCCGTTTGCAACTCTGAGGGTCATGTCACCTGCTTTCAAAACACTACGGTTTCTCAACGCCTGCAAAGAATTACAGATATGAGATCCTGATCCGGTATCCAATACCCAGGAAGTAGAGTTTATTGAAAGACAGTTTTCAATAACATACACACCTGAAGCTGAAGCTGCAACCTGCTTCAATTCCTGTGTTCTGGCCTTCCAGGCCCTGCAATCATTCTTCCAGTGTCCTTTCTTATGACAATAGAAGCATTCTTCCTTATCCACAAGCTTCCCCGCTATCTTTGTTGCTTTGCCTTTTCCCTTCATATCCACTTTACCAACACCGCCCCTTGGTTTGGCGGGGGCCTTCTTCTTCTTTCCCTTGGCTTTCGCCTTGGACCTAGAAGAAGATGATCCTCCTACAAACAAAGTGGATGTTTCCCTACCTTTCTGTAGGGTGCCCTCTGCGCTCCTCAGCATGTTGAGGAGCTCTGATAGTTCAACCTCTTTTTCTTGTAGGTTGAAGTTCAGTATAAACTGGGCGTAAGTGGAAGGAAGGGACTGGAGAACTATATCCGTATATAGCTCACTCTCCAATGTGATCCCTAGGTCAGCGAGCTCCTCAATGAAGCCGATCATCTTTAGCACATGCTCGGCTACTGATGATCCGACGGCCATTCTTGTCGAAAATAACTTTTTCGACGCTTCGTATCTTGCGATACGTGATTGCTCTCCATACAGTTCTTTTGTATGGAGCAATATGGACTCCATGTCCATATTCTCATGCCTCCTCTGATGTTCGTTGTCCATCGAGGCAAGCAGGAGGCACTTGGCCTTCGTGCTATCAATCTCCCAAGTCTTGCGGATTTCCTTATCCGCGACGCTGGAAGTTGGACCAGGGACAGGGGGAGCTTTGGTGGTAAGAAGATACCCCAGCTTGTCATAAGTGATTGCTATCGTGACATTCCTGAGCCAATCTTTGTAGTTTGGCCCTGTCAGTTTGTTTTTATCTAGGAGTAACTTAAGTCCAGTCATGTTGATTGGTCGCTGCAATTAGGAGAGAGAAGAAGAAACACTCAGCATGATGCTCTTGCAAGTTTAGAGTGGTTTTTAGTTTGTCTAAACAGGATGGCTCCCACTGTTTCTCGAATCCCTCCTCAAACCATAAAGGAAGAATTAGTCAGGATCAATCCCACCGTACAATACTTGCTTAACCGTTCAGCCAGGCCGGTGTCGGTACTTCGAGGGAGGTTTTCCAACGCTTTCGCGAAGTTCCTTAATTAGAGAACCTCTTTTCCCTGGGGGCGTAGCCCCGCTAATACCTTTCTAGGCACCTACTAGGTTTATAGCATTGATCGTTAAGTGAGAAATTTCCCGAGGAGTAGCATATACTCACAGTAGGATCGGGATCCAAATATCATTGCGTGACGAAACTGAAGGAATCCTACCAGAATCATCACACTCCAAATGGTATGCAAATCTAGCAAGTTTCAGTACTTATGAAACTCCCGATGTGGATTTTTGCCCCATGCTCTTATGACCTTGACTTTGGCCAAAATATCATAAGTCACATGTCAAGTTCTACCCGTCATTATCCAGGTTAATTTGGATCCATCCGTACCTACCCTTGACTTTGGCCAAAATGGCAGTACGACTGTCCCAAACCAACGCATCTATCTATGCTACACATGAACACCCAATAGCTACCAATCACTGTGCCTTGACTTTGGCCAACATACACAGCTTGAATACTATTGACTATTCATGTGAAACGACGGAGGGCTACGGATGGTTTTGGCAAAACCGTGAACGTAGTGAACTTGATATGGTCGATGGAACGAGATAGCTTTTAAATGGAGTGGCTCAAACTCCGTATTTTAAAAGTTTGTTTTGAAAAGAACCGAGTGGTTTTTCGAAAGTGTTCCAACGACTTTAACTTGGTTTATTATCTTGCATTAGTTCTTTTAATGCGTGATATTCTTGCATTAGTTCTTTTAATGCGTCCCATCATTTAACCCTACCATTGCAGAAAACAACCAAAATATGACGTACGCTTATGCCATTCGCATTCGCCACTGGGCCCCGTCATTACCCGTTAGGTTACTTAACTAACGACAGAGCGGGGGCTGGGCTAGCGCGTCTGTAAAACATAAGCAACGCCTAAATAGTAAGCAATGATAGACATTACAGATCACAGATGAATGCATTGGATATACTAGCAATCCGCAATCCTTTCGAGCCTGAAACGAAAAGCGGATAACACGGTCGCGGTGAATAGCCAAATACCCCACCCAAGACCCCTACGAGTGCGGCAAACTACCCGCCAAGTACTTGGTAGTTTGTGCACCCCTCCATGGGTCTATCCTAGGAGCAAAAACAGTAAAAAGAATTATACAATGACGGCTACAACCCCGACCCGGTTGTGCGGCCAAACAAATAATAATTATTACATCAATTTACATTTACAATGAATGAAAGAAAAACAAAAGCTCATCTCACATCCACCCCGGCTATTCACCCGCGACAGTCCAACACATTCATATACACATTCCAGCACATTACAGATCATGTATAACCCCGACTAATCGACTTATAGCGATTAGCCGACGTTCAATACATGCAAGCATCACAGATATAACCATCATAGTCAAAGTGCAGTGAAGTTCGGAAAAAATACGGAATTATAGGACCCCAAAAGGAAATTTCTTTTCTGGAAAATCTGGGCACATATAATATATTTTAAAAATCCCAAAACCAACACACAAACACACTGCACGAAAAACGATGCAGAGAAGAAACCAAGTCGCGGCGGTTCCGCGGCGTCCAAGAAGGATCACGCGGCGGAAGCGCGGCACTTTAGGCGAATCACTGTATCGTTTTTCTTGGGTGTTCACACAAAACCCTGAGCCGAATTTAGGAGTATAAAGTTTTTCATTTTGACCAGGAAAAATTTCAACAGAAACTCAGATTTTGTAAAGTTTGATTTTTGGATTTTTCCGGTTCCGAACTTCGTTACACTTCACTACCAAGCTAGTTTAAGTTTAGTTAGGCTCTGATACCACTGTAAGTCCATATTGCGACCCCCGGTTCTTACGGGGAGGCGGAAACGGTATAAAATCAAAATTTTTATCGCAAGAGGCAACATGGACTAACTTATGGTCGGGATCGTTACCTAAACTAAAACTAGCAAACTAAGCTAAAGATATTTAGCTACTCGGATGAAGATGGTTATACCTAAACTTGAACTCCTTCTCTTCAAGCTCCGGTGGTGGTCCGATGGCTCCTTCTCGTCGTCTCCGTACGCCGAAGATAGATCCACTTGAAAGCTCCAACCTTTAGCTCCTTCTTCGGTCTTTGAAGAAACTAGTTCACTTGGTTTGCTAAACCTAGTGAACTAGAATGAGTAGAGAGGAAGTAGAATGGGATTTTATCTATGGTTCTTGATTCTCAACTCATGAGACAAGAGAACCATAGATCAAGAGAGGGAGGAAGAGGTTGAGGGTGAGAGCAAGAGGAGAGCTCAAGAACAAGAGAGAGAATGGGCAAGAAAGAATGAGGCTCTCTTTTCTCTCTCACCCTCTCATAATCCAAAGTGATCATCACTCATCATATCAAAAAAGTCTTTTGGTGATGGTTAGAAGCAACCATAAGGTTATCATATCATGCACTCATTTTACTCAAAAAGCAAGCAAGAAAAAAGTCTTTGGCATGAAATGATAACCATGGTTATCATGATGGTCAACTAGTCAAGCCTAGTCAACCGGTCAACAAGTCAACAAAAGTCAACAAGTCACCAAAGTCAACAAGTCAACAAAAGTCAACAAGTCAACAACCATATCACCATAATACTTAATTAATATAATAGTTAATCACATATCATATTCTCATTAGGGTTGAGCAAAAAGTCAAAAGTCAACGGTCAACTGTCAACAACCCTAATGAGAATCCACTGCCTCTGCCTCCCTGTCAACTGTGCATTCACACCCGCATCCGCGTTCCGAGGAACACGAATGCAAACTGGATAAATCCAATCCCATAAGGTACACTAGGATCTGGCTTAAACCAAAGCCCGCTAGTGTAAACTGTCCGGACACTGTACGCGCACAAGTGCACGGATGTGACCGAACCCTGTCGCAAAACCATGCGACCTGTCGCAATACCATGCGACCTCTACTCTTTTGCCTAAAGGCGAAAAGCTTTCTGTGTGGGACTCTAAAGACTCGACACTACGCTGGCAGTGGGTTTAACCACAGACCGCAAGCGGCACTAGCTGTGCGTAACGGTCCCCAGGTAATGCCGACAAGAAGACCGACGAGGCGAAACCCATCTGAACTCCTACTGAGCCTGAGTGTGACATTCTCCGTACAGTCCGGTCTGTTCGTCTGATACATCGCATGGCGGGCCTAGGGGGCGGTAAACGTCAGTCCCCCAATAGCGGTACAAGTCGTGCCGGAGTGAAGCCCAATACACCCTGAGATAACACTGGAAACCTACCAGTATATCTCGTTTGCCCTGGCCAGGGACTACTCGTGTAATGGCTCTCCTAGACACAGCGCGATGTCAACCCCCAATACCGGGAGAGACGAATCCTGTCTAACCGTCACTGCCTCCAAGTGCTTCGGGACTGCACCCAACCACCACCTGTTTGCACGACTCCTTTGAGCCGTGGTAGGGTAGTGATCAAAGTACAGTGGGAACACACTCGAGGCGGAGTGACAGTGTCAAGTCAGCGGACTAAGCTGTACTCATGTCACCTGGGAACTGATAACTGACGATAGGTATAATACCAACTAGTCAGTTCCCGACGAGTCCTGTCCAGTGTACCCGTAACCTAACGAGCACCCGCATACTATCTCAAGTACGACGTACTGACGGCTGTGGGACAGACCGTCTCCCACACTGGGATGAGAAGCGCATGCGCTGGTCTACTCCGGAGTATCGATGCCCTGTCTCGATAGTCCTGCGACCAGGGACCTGAATAAGGATGTGCTTATAGATTACCCAGCCCCCACTAGTGTGACTGCCATCACAACGCTGGTAATCAAGCAAAGATCCTAAGGGCTCCACTAATGCGTATAAGTGATATACTGAAATAAACACAAGTACACATTGAAGTAGAAACAAACCAAGTAGCATACTACTATTTTGAGCAAGATTGTATATACAAGGTGAATATCCCAAGCATCCATTAAGTAATATACAAACCAGTATGATACAGTAATGGCCTCTAGGGCATATACACTAACATCAGTTCTTTTGAAACTCCCGATAAGATTTTTACCCCTAGGACCCAAGTGACCTTGACGAATAATCAACAAATCAAAAGGTCCTAGTCAAGTTCAACCCGTCATTATCTTGATTGCGTTAAACCCACCCGCACGACCCTTGACGAATAATCAACAAAGTCGTACGACTGTCCTAACCAATCTACATATCCATGCGACAGAATAGCACAACAAAGCTACCGCACACTACGCCTCGGCGAATAGCAACGACAAACGTAGCGCGAATACTAAGCAATACTAATCTGAAATGACGGAGGGCTACGACTGGTTTTTGGCGAAAAACCATTAACGTAATGAACTTGATATCGTTGAAGGAACTGGATAACTTTTTATAAAAATATAGTGACGAAAACCTTTACTAAAGAGGTCACTCCCGGTGAAGGGATCTCGGCTCTTTCCCCGTAGAATGGGGTGCAGGATATTCCAAATGAATACCACGATGCAAAGCAAAAGTAATCGGCTATAGTGAAGTTAATGCCCTGACGCAAACTTCTGTCCAAGGGGTCACTCCCGGTGAAGGGATCTCGGCCCTTGCCTCGTCGACTGAGGAGCAGGATATTCCAAATGAATACCACGATGCAAAACAAAAGTGAACGTCCTTGCAATAACAGCTTTTTGAAAAATGTTCCAACAACATCAGAATAGGTTTGTTTATCTTGCATTGATCCGAATCAACGCAGTCCCATCAATTGATCACACCACAAAGAACGAAAATATACTGACGTACGTATATGCCATCCGCATTCGCCACTGGGTCCCGTCATCACCCGTTAGGTTAGCTAACTAACGGCAGAGCGGGGACTGGACTAGCGCGGATGTAAAACATATACAACATCTACTAATATATATATACCAATATATAGTATTTCGCTCAAGGCGTGAATAGAATGCAACAACACAGAAATGTATAGCAACACAGAACAATACAGATATCTGGAAACCCCGGGTTTCACAGAGCCGCTGCTGAAACCCGACGTTCCCCTGGTCGTGTGGATAGCCTGTGCAATAAAATCCTAGACCCCTACGGGCGCGGCAAGTCACCCGCCAAAACCTGAAGCGAGGCAGCCCCCTTCAGCTCCGTGAATGGACCACCCAGCACTCCACGGAATCCGGCAACTTGGGCACCCCTCCTGGGTCAACCTGTACCCCCTACGAGTGCGGCGAATAGCCCGCCAATCCTAGAGTGAAGCCCCCTCCGTCTCAATGCCATGAGATGCGGGCTTGTTGCCCTCTAGAACCCGGCTATCCGTGCACCCCTCCGCGGGGTAATCCTAGTACAGAAAGTAAAATATACATACACCGGGTACATCGACCGCAACCAGGCCGTGCCCCAAAAGAATAATACAAACAGGCAGTGACGGCAGTCCACATGTCGGACGCTCGCCCCGCAATAACAAATGTACATAATACAACAAAACTGTACTAGCATTGCATCCAGGCTATCCCCACGACCGATCCGCAACATCACAGCATAAACATAGAACATCAACGTGAAAGTCACGTTCGCAAATCCGTCTAACCGGGCTATAGCAGTTAGACCGGATTTACCGATCGAGTGACATTCACGGTCGCAGATATAATGTAAATACTGTGAAATAATGTGTTTAAAAATATCCGATCGATCAAACAATTAACAAGTGGGCCCCAAAGAAAACTGTAGCACTCACAGAAATAATTGGCCCAATTTTAATATCCCAAAAGCCCTAAAATTATCCCACAAGCCCACTGTAACAATTTGACACAGAGAAGACAACAGTGCGCGGCGGAAGCGCGGCCCAAGGGGGGTTTGGCCGCGCTTCCGCGCTAGGGTTGTCGACTGAATGTGTCGAATTTTTGCAGAAGTCTTATAATGTCCAGTAGATAAGATTTATACAACCTGAAAAATTTTCTGAGGCCAAAAATTTTCAACAGAAACTGATGTGAACAAATATGGGGTTTTCGGGATTTCGGTCGATCGGATAAGTAAAACACATTAGAACAAGCTAGGTAAGGTTAATGGCGTGGCTCTGATACCATGTTGCGCCACGGCAGCGCCCCGGCCTCTTTCTCGAGGCCAAAATGCGGAATAAAAATTTTGCGAACTTTGCGAAACGGCGCTACCGCGGGCAATGAAAAACCCGGATCGAAACCATTAACCTATACTAGCTAACTAGAGAGATAGGGTGAGAAGTATACCGAGCGATCCGTGTCCTTCGGTCTTCGTCTCCACTCCGATCTCCCGCGGAATCTCCGTCACCTCCTCGCTCGTCGGAAAGGGCACCACGTAGCCGGAATCTTTTACGGGCTCCCGCCTCTTGACCGAGGCAACTCGGGCGCGAAGTTGGCTAGCCGACGCGTCCAAGGCTTGCTATAGAATAGTGTAGTGAACTTGTCTCTTGGGGTTATGGGGTTGCCTTGATGTGGAGGAATGGAGAAGAGAAGGAGAGAAAGAAATGAGCTTTTAAGCTAATTCTACAACCATGGAATGAGATGAGAAAAATGCCACCACTAGAAAAATGATACTCTCCTCTTACTCAAAAGTGGCCGGCCCCTTCTCTCTTTTTTGAGATTGGAGAGAGGAAAAAGAATGCAAGAAAGAATATATATCAACAATAATAGAAATAGGTCACTCTCATTCTAATCCAAATCCTTTCATCCATCCATCACAATGAAAAGCAAGTGATGAGATTAAAAAGGAATCACATCATGAAACAAGTCTCATCATAAGCAACATATGCAAGAAAACCCTCCACTAAATGTTAATTGCGAACTTGCAATTAACACCCTCCACCAAGAAAATCCGACCGAGAAGGAATGAAGGAAAACCGGACGGAACGGAATGCAAACTGGCAACCCCAGAAAACCGATCCCATAATAAATTACAGGAAAACCCCGCTACTGCAAATACATGCCCGCATTTGTATTCCCACTGAACACAAATGCAAAGAGACAAAACTACACTATCAATTACTAGAATCCGGCTTAAGCCAAAGCCGGCTAGTAAAAACTGTCCGATCACTATCCGTGCAATACCGCACGTATCTGATCGAACCCTGCCATATCTCCATACGGCCTCTACAGCGTTTCGCCCGAAACTTGAGTAACTGAAACTGAGTGTGGTGGACTCTAAAGACTCGTCAATACCTTGGCTGTGGATTTAACCACTAGCACGTCAGAGGTATAAGCCAATACGTGACGGGCCACCAGGTATTGACCAAATGGGACGTCGATGAGGAAGCTCACCCCGACACCCAACTGAGCCTGTCAGTGACAATATCCGTACAGTCCGGTCCGTTCGTCTATGAGTATCGCATGGCGGGCCTAGGGGGTTGGTAAAAGTCAGACCCCCAAAAGCGGTACAAGTCGTGTCGGAGCGTAGCCCAGAACACCCTGAGATACTACTGGAATACCTACCAGTAAATCTCCTGCCTCGGCCGAGGGCTTTGTGTAATGGCTCTCCTAGACACAGCGCGACCTCACCCCCAATACCGGGAGAGACGAACCCCTGCAGATCCGCTCACTGCCTCCATGTGGCTCGGGACTGTACCCAACTAAAACCTGTTTGCACGACTCCTTTGAGCCGTGGTAGGGTAGTAATCAAAGCACAGTGGGAACTCACACGAGACAAATGACGATCTCAGGTCGATGAACTAACCTGTACACATGTCACCAGGGAACTGCTATCTGACATCTGGTATAAGACCAACTAGCAGGTTCCCGGCGAGTCCTGTCCGGTGTACTCATAACCCAATGAGCACCTGTATACATCTTAGGTGAACCAACTGACACCAGTGGCTTGTGAGACCGGCCACCGCCCCTCGTCGGGGTCTCGACTGTATACACTAGTCTACTAACGGAGTATCGATGCCCTGTCTCGAAACTCCTACGACTAGGGACCTTTTAAGGATGTGCTTATAGACCACCAGCTCCCACGTATATGATCGCCATCATACTGCTGGTAGTCAAGCAAGAATCCTAGGGGCTTTATCAACGTGTAATAGCGACATGTCAGGTCACCTAAAGCAGTACACAATGATAAAGATAAACCAGATAGCATACTATCATCTCGAGTAAGACTGTCCTACCGGGATAGGTCCTCCCTCAATCATTGCAATCACGTGCCTGTGATCCAATAATTGACTCTGAGGGCACTAACTCCAACAGCGGTCGATGTACCCGTTGTATGTATATTTTACTTTCTGTACTAGGATTGCCCCGCGGTGGGGTGCACGGATAGCCGGGTTCTGGAGGGCAACAAGCCCGCATCTCATGGCATTGGGACGGAGGGGGCTTCTCTCTAGTATTGGCGGGCTATTCGCCGCACTCGTAGGGGGTACAGGTTGACCCAGGAGGGGTGCCCAAGTTACCGGATTCCGTGAAGTGCTGGGTGGTCCATTCACGGCGCTGAAGGGGGCTGCCTCGCTTCAGGTTTTGGCGGGTAACTTGCCGCGCCCGTAGGGGTCTAGGATTTCATTGCACAGGCTATCCACACGACCAGGGGAACGTCGGGTTTCAGTAGTGGCTCTGTGAAACCCGGGGATCCCAGATATCTGTGTTGTTCTGTGATGCTGTACATTTCTGTGATGTTGCATTTTTTATCACGCCTTGAGCGAATATAATATATTGGTATATATATTAGTAGATGTTGTATATGTTTTACATCCGCGCTAGTCCAGTCCCCGTTCTGTCGTTAGTTAGCTAACCTAACGGGTAATGACGGGACCCAGTGGCGAATGCGGATGGCATATACGTACATCAGTATATTTTCGTTCTTTGTGGTGTGATCAATTGATGGGACTGCGTTGATTCGGATCAATGCAAGATAAACAAACCTATTCTGATGTTGTTGGAACACTTTTCAAAAAGCTGTTATTGCAAGGACGTTCACTTTTGTTTTGCATCGTGGTATTCATTTGGAATATCCTGCTCCTCAGTCGACGAGGCAAGGGCCGAGAGCCCTTCACCGGGAGTGACCCCTTGGACAGAAGTTTGCGTCAGGGCATTAACTTCACTATAGCCGATTATTTTTGCTTTGCGTCGTGGTATTCATTTGGAATATCTTGCACCCCATGCTACGGGGAAAGAGCCGAGATCCCTTCACCGGGAGTGACCTCTTTAGTAAAGGTTTTCGTCACTATATTTTCTAAAAAGCTATCCGTTCCTTCAACGATATCAAGTTCCTTACGTTAAAGGTTTTCGCCAGAAACCATTCGTAGCCCTCCGTCGTTTCATATGGATAGTCAATAGTATACAAGCTGTGTATGTTGGCCAAAGTCAAGACACAGTGTTTGGTAGCTGTTGGGTATTCATATGCAGCATAGATAGATGCGTTGGTTTGGGATAGTCGTACTGCCATTTTGGACAAAGTCAAGGGTAGGTACGGGTGGATTCAAATTAACCTGGAGAATGGCGGATAGAACTTGACATGTGACTTATGATATGTTGGCCAAAGTCAAGGTCATAAGAGCATAGGGTAAAAATCCACATCGGGAGTTTCAAAAGAACTGAAACTTGCCAGATATGCGCATACTTTCTGGAGTGTGATACCGTGAGAGGATTCCGTCACGTTATCATGCGATGATAGTTGGATCCCGATTCCCACTGATGAGTTAGTTTACTCCTCGGGTGACCCCGACTAATTCTTCTTTCAGGTTTGGAGGAGAATTTGAGGTACAGTGGGAGGTTTCCAGATTAGATAAATTGGTAACCATTCTGATCTAGGGTAGAGTGCACGCTGAGTGTTTCTTTTCTCTCTCTCTTTGGCAGCGACCATTGACCCGACCCTAAGACTATGACTCAGTGACCAAGTTGACCGAACCTTCTTAACACTGGCTTTTGGATTGTCAGAGTTGCAGACCTCATTGCCACTCCTACTTTTACCCTTTTCTCCAGGACACCCCGTATTACTACGAACGTCCACTTCCATTGGACAAAACCATCGTATGGTTAGATACGAACTCGAAGGAATTTATTCGAGGATGGTTTTCGGTTTTGGAGAAAACGGATAGGATTATTCAGTTGTCTTTTCCTTTTACCTTCTCTCAGGTTGCGAGTACTCCTTGGCTTAGGAGATAGTACACCTATTACGCAAATTGGATAGTCTTCTTCCAAACCTTAGGCTGGTGCCGACCGGTAGGGAATGAAGAAAACCAATTAGCATAACGATGGTGTGCAGAAGGTATTAAGTTCAGACAAAGCAAGGGATTAGTAAGAGGGCAAAGTAAAATGCGACTACTATTCACAACCAAACCAAGTATTTCTTCGCCAATCCTAAATCACCTTTGTATTTCTCCAGGACACTCCGTATCACTACGAAGATCCACAGTTTATTGGATACTCCATCGTATGGTTATATACGAACTCGAAAGGAACTTGTTCCAGTTCGGGGATGGATTCTGGTCCAGGAGAAATAGGAATAAGGTTTATTCAGGTGTCTTTTATCCTCACCTTCTCTCGCATTGCGAGTGCTCCTAGGATTAGGACAGTACACCCATTATGCTTACTGGATAGTCTTCTTCCAAACCATAGGCTGATGCCGAACGGTAGGGAAGGAAGAAAACCATTTGGCCTAAGGGGTGTGCAGAAGGTAATGACTAAAGACATATAAAGGGATTTGGAGAGGTGGTAAAGAATTATACGGTTATAGTTGTGAATCTGGATAATGGTAGAGGCATTACTAGGAATACCAGGATACCCCATCGAAACATTTCAATGTTTCAGTTCAACTGTGTACTGTTAAAAGAAAACTGATTTCCCGATTGGACACTTGCTCCAGGGTATGTATTTATCAGGTTTGATTCTCACATCTGTATGGTTTTACAGATGATGAGTGGGAGTAAGTTATTGGGAATAGGGTGATCATCCTCATTATATCGGGATTCGTTGTAATCGGTGATATTTGAGGAGATCACCTGGGCTGTTTGCCGGTCGGCAAATTTTTGGTTTTGAATATCCGCTGTTGTGCACCAATTTCAAATTGATATATCTGTACGTCTATTTTCATAGAGTGAGATATACCTTTTGAAATTATGTCGATGACATTTACCTATATCAGTGGATGTTTAGGTAAGGAGCATTGAAAAGCGGTGTAATTCTTCTTAACCATAAGTATAGTTTTCAACCTATGACACACAGTGAATGAGTTATCAGACTCAAGGGACTTATACAGAGTAATGTATGTTGTCCAGTGTCCATCAGGACAGAGGGGTTGGTTCTCGTACTATATTCGGTTTACTTATGACTTCTCTAGTTTTTAGACAAGTGTTTCGTAGAAACACAGGGTCCGAATTTTGAGAAGTTATAGGTATTTGAATAAAGTAGAGAACCAGGTGTTGCAAGTATCGGGATTCTTCAAGTTGATCGAAGATGTAGATACTTGTGTATGGTATTCAGTTGATAGTAATGATAAAGAGAACTTGCTTCTCTTTCAGGTTACTCATAATTGGAAGCATTTCTAAGTTGAGTAACGCTGATCGGCCTCTCTCCATTTAGTTGACATGCACTGGAGATAGCTGTATGATTTGAATCTGATTCAATTAAATCAGTGCCTCTGGTTCTATATTGGATATAGTACAGTTCATATCTTAACATTGTTAAGGTACGGGGAGTTGTCCGGCTTATGATTAAAACCAGACACTGGATAACTCAAGGCACGTTTCTGTAATGGCTGTTTGTGGGTTGACCCAGGCTATGACGAGGGTTGACTTTCTACCATCTGCGAGATCAATAGTAATATTGTTCTAGACTCGCCACAGTTTTATTAAAAATGGATTTTTTCAAAGACAGTAGTGGGAGTATGGTAGAACTGGAAGTGATTCCAGAACCGCAAACGATTACTGAAGATTTGATAAGGAACCTAAAGATTCAATCTGATTTGACATTCCATTGGCCACTCCGCAGATAAGGTGGGTAACTTCAGGCACCCGAGAGGTACTCCGGTAGGCTTAAGGACGGTGACAGGGAAGTTCTTGTTTACCCACACTTGCCATTGCTGTTGTTCCAGGCTGCGAGACCCGGTGGGAGGATGAGTATAGCGTCGTTCTAAACTAGCTTTAGAAGTGCATGTCTATATGACTCTGCCAGAGGGTTGTCGTAGTCAGTGGGAGCAGCGGAAGTATTGGTGGACATGTAGCTTATGTCTACTTATAGACTAAAGCAGATATAGCGGAGATAGATCATCTATTTATGATGTGACAGTCATAGGTTTGACGTCATCAGAATAGGGGATGGATCTGTTGAGAAGGTAGTAGGGTGTGATGTCCTGGTATTGGATGACATACACAAAGTAGGAAGTGATATTCCTATACTACGATCGGTTATACTTTGGTCGTCACACAGTGGTTTCTCCACAAAGGAAATGGATTTTGTATCAGACATACTGGTTACTGGATCTATGGTTTTAGGTCTAGATTTGGGTGGTTTCCCAATCTGGGTACTTAGACAGCATTCTAAGAGTATTTAGAATGGACGACTCCTGGCATGGTGGTGTACCTGCAGGTAATGGAGTCACCCTCTCTAAAGGTGTCTTACAGACTAAAGGGAAGAGGGATGTGCATGATTGGCAGATCACTTGCTCAGGCAATTGAGTCAATCATGAGATGTCAAGTACCACACCAGATGTTGTTCTTGCACTAGATGCAATAAGTTGACATTGATCCAATCCAGGAGAAACAATCGGAAGCAGTTTTAGAACATAAGTAAATGTTCTAAGGGATATGATAACGACAGCCTCATTAAGGAGACAGTTATCATTCCAGGCTTCCAAGGTGACATGGACGGCAGGGTGATCGTCAGAGTTGTAGTTTTCCCTCTAAACGAGGGGTAGTATTTTAGACAAGTGATCCAAGGCAATACTGAGGGAGGCATGGCGCAGGATACTGATTAAGTTCAGTTGACGATACAGTCTGAGAAGTTTGGATTTGGAGTTCATTTATGAGCTAGGTCCCATCAGACATCCAGACATTCTAAGACAGGTATTGCTCATTTCGGGAGATGGCTTTCTCCGCGAACTTGAGATATAGAGAGAGACATAGAATGAAACATCTAGGCGGATCCACTCACTGAGGCTATTCCTCGAACGCAATAGTTTCGCAAACAAGCTTTGTGCGACTGACTAGTAGAGGAGTTGGGTGTTCGGTATCACACAAACTGTGAGTATGCGACATCGCAATAATTAGCCTTGAGTGCAAGTGGGAGATTGTTGGAGATAGTGCCCTCAGAGTCAATTATTGGATCACAGGCACGTGATTGCAATGATTGAGGGAGGACCTATCCCGGTAGGACAGTCTTACTCGAGATGATAGTATGCTATCTGGTTTACCTTTATCATCGTGTACTGCTTCAGGTGACCTTACATGTCACTATTACACGTTGATAGAGCCCATAGGATTCTTGCTTGACGGCCAGCAGTATGAGGGCGATCATATAAGTGAGAGCTGGAGTCTATAAGCACATCCTTAAAAGGTCCCTAGTCGTGGGAGTTTCGAGACAGGGCATCGATACTCCAGAGTAGACTAGTGTTTACAGTCGAGACCCCGACGAGGGGCGGTGGCCGGTCTCACAAGCCACTGGTGTCAGTTGGTTCACCTAAGATGTATACAGGTGCTCATTAGGTTATGAGTACACCGGACAGGACTCGCCGGGAACATGCTCGTTGGTCTTATACCTGACGTCAGATAGCAGTTCCCAGGTGACATGTGTACAGGTTAGTTCATCGACCTGGGGATCGTCATTTGTCTCGTATGAGTTCCCACTGTGCTTTGATTACTACCCTACCACGGCTCAAAGGAGTCGTGCAAACAGGTTTTAGTTGGGTACAGTCCCGAGCCACATGGAGGCAGTGAGCGGATCTTCAGGGGTTCGTCTCTCCCGGTATTGGGGGTGAGGTCGCGCAGTGTCTAGGAGAGCCATTACACGAAGTCCTTGGCCAAGGCAGGAGATTTACTGGTAGGTATTCCAGTAGTATCTCAGGGTGTTCTGGGCTACACTCCGACACGACTTGTACCGCTTTTGGGGGTCTGACTTTTACCAACCCCCTAGGCCCGACATGCGATGCTCATAGACGAACGGACCGGACTGTACGGATATTGTCACTGACAGGCTCAGTAGGGTGTCAGGATGAGTTCGCTCATCGACGTCCCTTTTGGTCAATAGCTGGTGGCCCGTTACGTATTGGCTTATACCTCTGACGTGCTAGTGGTTAAATCCACAGCCATTGTATTGACGAGTCTTTAGAGTCCACCACACTTTCAGTTACTCAGGCTTTCGGGCGAAACGCTGTAGAGGCCGTATGGAGATATGGCAGGGTCCGATCAGATACGTGCGGTATTGCACGGATCAGGATCGGACGGTTAGTACTGGAGGCCGTATGGATATATGGCACGGTTCGATCAGATACGTGCGGTATTGCACGGATCAGGATCGAACGGATTTTACTAGCCGGCTTTGGTTTAAGCCGGATCCTAGTATAGTACAGTGTAGATTTTGTCTCATTGCATTTGTATCCGGTCGGAATACAGATGCGGGTGTGTATGCACAGTATCGGGGTTTTCCTGTAATTTATTACGGGACCAGTTTTCTGGAGTTGCCAGTTTGCATTCCGTTCCGGCCGGTTTTCCTTTGTTCTTTCCCGGCCGGACTTTTCCGATGGAGGGGGTTATTTGCAATTGTGCAAATAACATTTGTGGAGGGGGTTTCTTGCATATGTATTCATTATGATAGGATAAGCATCTTTTCTTTTTCATGATGGTTTTTGCTTTTATGAGATTTGATAGGATATGGGTTGATTAAGGGTTTGATTTGAGGTTTACCTTGAAGGAAGGGGTCACCCTCCACCTTTTCCTACACTCACCTCCCTTCTTGTTATGTTTGATATATCATTCCTCCACCATTCTCACTTGAGAGAGAGGGCTACACTTGTGAGAAAAATATGAGAGAGTTTCATTTTTGAGCTTGTGGGATTTTTCTTGATCTCATTTCATGCTAGGAAAAATGCAAGCACCATTTTTCCTTATCTTGTTTCCTCCATCATTTTCAAATGGCAACAAAACCCCAAATGAGACATAGCCTCTACACTACACTTTCTACAGCAAATCTTGGACGCGTCGGCCAGCCAACCTCGCGCCCGAGTTGCCTCGGTATTGAGGTGGGAGCCCGTAAAAGATACAGGCGATGTGGTGCCCTTCCAGCGAGGAGGCGACGACCAGAGTTTCCGCGGGAGATCGGGACGACGACGAGAAGACCGGAGGACTCGGATCACTCGGTATATTTCTCTTCCCCATCTTGTTACTTTGCTAGATCTAGTTTAATGGCCCGATCCGGGGTTTAGTGCGCGGTGGTGCCGGTTTGCTAAGTTCGCAAAATTAAAGTTTATCACCGCTTCCGCATTTGGCCGTCGGATTGACGGCCGGGGCGCCGCCGTGCACTTACATTTTGATCTGGCGGGAGTGCTTCGACTCTTTCATTTAGTCGCTTGCGTTTGGCTCCTTCCGATGCGGCCATCTCACGCTCCCGATCGACTTTACTTTTCAAACGAATCTCGTCTAGAAAGGCGTCGATCATTTCATCTGTTGGCCATACAAGTTCTGGCTCAGGGTGTGCCCCCAGTTTCTCAGTGCCAGGGGTTTTTCCATCGTCCGTAAACGAGTGGGAGATCACATGACAACTCACCACATACCCCTCGGATTCATCCGACGAGCTTTTTCCATTATCTTCCTCCCGAAAGACATGGTTGAGGAATTCTTGGAGCGTGATGGGAGTCCGCGCATTTTGATTGTACTCTTCCAGCGCGTCAATCTGCTTCTGCAAGTCCGTGCGCTTGTCTCCAGACTTCACTGGCTTTTTGGATTTCTTCTTCTTTTTCTTCGACGATTTTGACGGTTGGGTGTGAGTACTTGGGCCATCACCGCCGATCTTTGTAGTTGGACGCGGCTTCAGCATCCCTTCGATGATTTAAGGTTCAAGCAGGTTCTTCCATTCGACCGCCGGGCATGTATGAAGATCACTCAGCATCCTTTTGGTTTTAGGGGATAGCACGATCTCCCACGGCGCTTCTTCAATGAAAGAACAGGTTGCCCCCGGCGTATCCGCCTTCTTAGGAGTATGTGGCTGTGACGGGTTCACCTTCCACTTTTCGGACAACGCAAACTTTCCCTGGAGGTATTGATCTTCAATCCATCCTTTGAAGACGAAGCAATCCTCAATCGGATGGCTTACTGTTTGATGGTAAGGGCAATAATTGGGGTTATTCACCTCAGTGGGTTGTGGCGGTCGCCTTGGGTTTGGCAAGTTGATAAGCCTATTGCGTACGGCCAGCTCGAATAACCGTTTCATCTTGTCCCGTGGGAACGAGTAGGGGCGCTTCATCTTCTCATTATAATACCGGCGTCTTTCTTCCAGTTGATCTGCCAGCTTTGAGGCACTGGGTTGTTGCTGAGCATTCGCGACGAAGGTTGCCTTCCCTTTACCCTTGTCATTTCGAGGCTCTGGCTTCGGGGGAGACGGTCTGTGACCCATCTGGTCCATCTGGGCCAACTTGTCGATTA
The DNA here is from genome assembly GCA_030015575.1 of Agapanthus africanus. NCBI lineage: Eukaryota > Viridiplantae > Streptophyta > Magnoliopsida > Asparagales > Amaryllidaceae > Agapanthus > Agapanthus africanus. The sequence goes on along the minus strand of CM057346.1, from coordinate 489,414,625 downwards.
AAGCCTGGAACGTGGTTGGCTTAAAGAACATCATGAACTGAGAGATCGTTGCATGAGGATCTAAGGTACCCACGAACATGCCCACCGCGGGCGTTTCCTCGATGCGTTGTTCGCATTTCGACCACAAATTTCGCCAGCGTATAGCGTACTGGACCCACGTTTCGCTTGGTTTCACCCTTGCATTAATCAATGCCGTTATCGGAGTGCGTTCGCTGGCGCTCGCGAATCGCTGAGTGAATAGCAACTCCATTTCAGCGAACGTCTTGACGGAATCGTTCGGGAGTTCCGAATACCATTCGAACGCTGTTTCTGATAAGCTACCCACGAACTGGCGAAGCAACAGTTTATCGTCACCTCCAGTGTTACCGCAAAGGGCTTTGAACTGGGCCACATGCTGGTGGGGATTGCCTGTTCCCTTATACACATGGAATTTCGGTATTGTATAACCCGGTGGGTATTTGATCTGGTCGTACCAGCTTGGATATGGTCGCCCCGTTTTTACGACCTGACCAGCTGCCTCAGTCGCCTGATGAACCCGGATCTGCTGGGCTATATAGTCGTCCAAGTCAGCCTTGGAGATTGTCTCCTCCTTGGCCGTTGAAAGAGCCGGTGGTGGATTCGACGTTTCTCCTCTATCATCTTCGAGGACGATCGGGGGATCTTCAGCAGGAGGATCTTGTTGGATCATCATCCCAGCCATGTCTTGAAATAAGTGGGCTATTTGCTTTATGTTGGCCGCTTGTTCTGCAGCCTCTTTATCTTTCTTTTCTAATATCCTCCGAAGGAACTCAGCGTCGGTTTCCTGCTTTTGTCGCTGATCCGAGGATGCTTCAGGGCTTTCTTTTAGCCCAGTAAGCGCGGCCATTGCGATCATCATTTCCTGGAGCTTCTGCTGTTGCTCCTGAGCTTTGGTCACCGACAGTGTAAGCGGTCTATGACCTGTAGATGCAAGGCTATCCTCCTTCCCCGATGCCATGTATACAGTATGGACCATCATGCCCCCAGACTTAGGGCGTCTGCGCTCAGCGCCTTTAGCTCTCGTTGTAGGCCCGGGGTCTTCTCCGACCTCCTCTTTTTTATGATCAGTGGAAGTTGAGGGGGCCGTTGAGGTGGGCACCCAGACAGCTTTTCGTGGCTTAGCATGACGGCTGACTTCCTGTTGGTTCTTCAGCTTCTTGTGCTGGCGGGAGAAATTTGGATCGATCACCGAGTCTCGGGTCTGCCGCCAGACTTTATAGATTTTGGAGGACAGCCGTTGAAGAGATTGGGGCTGTTCTGGCTTTACTTCCACAGCTTTTTTCAGCGGAGGGGGAGACCTCTTTAGCGCCGCGGTAGGAGAATTCCTACGCACCTTATTTAGCATCTCAAAGCTGTTCTCAGTTGGAACAGAAGCATTAACTTCTGTCGTCGGGGCTGGAGGAGTTAGCCCAGAATGGGAGTTGCCTCCGGCCTTCCTCACTCGGCGCCATTAGCTACGTCGAGCGTGTCGTGCTGATGGAATCGGCTCGGTGATGGCGACAGCCTCGTCTTGCCCCTTGTATAGGTGGGGGGTCGCTGTTGGTGTCAGCCTGTTAAAGACTGATGTCCTTTGGGTAGTAGGCGCGGGAGCTGGAACAATCAATCTTGTAAAGACCGACTTTTTGGCAGGAGAAGCCGCCTTGACGACTTCAGGAGCAGGATTGGTTATTTTCTTAGGAGCAGCCTTCTCTGGGATTGCAGGACCTATTGCGGGCCCACAGGAGCTCTGGCCCAGTCTGGAGAAGACCGAGGCGCTGGTGTTGGGCGACCCATTGAGAGGGGCCACGGTAGGTGTAAGCCGATCAAAGACCGACTTCTTGGGAGCTTCCGGTGTCAGCACAGGAGCGGTGAAGCTCATTGGCGGGAGAATGGTCCCGAAAAATAACCCTGTGGTGGCTCGAGTGACCTGTTCCACGGGCATCGTGAACAGCGAAGCAGCTTGGGGCCCGTAGGCTATACCCTCTGGTGAGGTGGAGCACTGGTTGCGGTTGCAGTTGGAGCATTTCGCACAAGTGGAAGCCATTGATTCTTTGCTTTCTGCAATAAGCAAAACGCCAAATCTTAGTACCTTGAAACCCAAGGGAAACCATTAGCGAACCGTGTTTGGTTCGCGAACACGACACACGAATTGTGGAGTGGAAAGAGGAAAAGGTCCCACCGGGCGTGCCAGAATCTGTTCCCCTCCGAATGACGGCGCGACGCAGGGACGTATTGCCTGAGATTCGGGGCAGATGCTAATTGGTGCTATCCGTCTACCTCTTCGAAGATGCCAAGTTGATTTATGGCACCATATATCGAAGGTTTAAACGGATGCGTCCGATGTAGCAGACTTCGTCAGATTCCCCCTCGCTTGAGGGGTTTTTGATTGTGGGGACGCTCTTCCCTGCAGGCGCAAACCCCTGCAGTTAATTACGTTACCGCATCGCGGTAACAACTTTCTCCTTCTCCAGAAATTTCACCTCGTGTCGTGTGTGTTTGTTTTGTTTGTGGATGCCCGTGGATTGTATACGGAAACTGAGTTATGTCATCGCCCGTAGGGCGTGGACTAGTCCAAATCCATATTATCTTAGATTTGGGTTTGGGGGTTTAGGTTTAAGGATACGTTAGTCTCGTTTGAGACTAAGATCGACTTAAACGTTTGTTAAGGATACGTCAGTCTATTTTTTAGACTGAGATCAACTTAACGGGATCGTTTAGATCCAACAAGAGAGCAATTAAGGGGCCCCTGTTGTTTAGTTTAGTGACATTGCGGTCAATAGGTAGTTTAAGGACAATGCGGTCCAATATTAGTTTTAAGACGTTGCGGTCAAGGTTAAGGACCTCATAGTCCGTGGATTTAAGGTCTCCACAGTCCGATATTAGTTTTAAGACATCACGGTCAAGGTTAAGGACGTCATAGTCCGTTGTTAGTTTTAAGACATTCCGGTCAAGGTTAAGGACGTCATAGTCCGTTGTTAGTTTTAAGACATCCCGGTCAAGGTTAAGGACGTCATAGTCCATGAGTTTAAGGACCCCACAGTCCGTATCAATGTGCGGTCGTCGGGACCCGTCATCTCTTTGAAGACGTTGATGAATTACAACGCCAAGTATCAAAGGAGTGAAGAGATGTACCCTTTGAACCAAGGTAGATTAAACAGTCTTTGGCCCAGTTTGGGAACCAAGACCAATTAATTATGTTATGAGCCCATTAGCCCAGTTAGATTTGAATTGAGGACTTATGGCCATCTTGGGCTAAGTCCAATCATGTTTAGAATATTGGCTTTCTGTTGGTCCATTGAAGGAGAGGCTTTGCCTCTAGAAACTTAGCCAATTGGGCTAAGGCTAGTGTTAAACACTAGAGACCAACAGTGTTGAACACTGGGATTGAGATTAACAAGTTAGTGTTAAACACTAAAAGATAACCAGTGTCAAACATTAACAACATGGGTTTTAGATTAGTGACAAACACTAAAGCAAATCAGTGTTAAACACTAGAAACAGAGATTTCAAATTAGTGTTTAAACACTAAAGCAAATCAGTGTTAAACACTGGGAACAGAGTTTTCAAATTTAGTGTTAAACGCTAAGAAAATCAGTGTTAAACACTGCAAATGGAGTTTCTCAAATTAGTGTTTGAACACTAGAGCAAATCAGTGTTAACACTGGATACAGAGATTTTAAATTAGTGTTAAACACTAAGGCAAATCAGTGTTAAACACTGGATACAGAGGTTTCAATTTAGTGTTAAACACTAAGGCAAGAGGGGTCACGTGGTAGCACGTAAGAGCGTCCTGCTTCTCTTTTATTTTGTTCTGCCACAAGTATTGAATACTTTGGAGCATCACGTGCTGTCACGTGATGGGAATTTAAATGTTTGTCTGTTAGAGCTTCAGCCAAGGGGTCACGTGGGGCACGTGACTCTGGTTCTTTGTATGTTTTAAAGATCTGTTAATCTTTTAAGAATTAAATTTTTCATAGGGCTAAACCCTAGTAATGACTTTAGAGGAATTAAATTCCCTCTTTCTTTTAAAGAATTATATTCTTAGATAGGGTTAAACCCTGATTTACATTCTGTAGGAATTAAATTCCCATATATGTGAAGAATTAAGTTCTGGCATAGGGTGAAACCCTAATTTCTTTCTGTGAGTTTGAGAGAGTTAAGTTCTCCATTAGGGTTAAACCCTAGTTCTGGCCATGTTTGAAGGAATTAAATTCCTATAACATAGGGTTAAACCCTAATTTTATCCCAAAGGAATTAAATTCCTATAATTTTGTGAGAATTGAATTCTCAAAACTTAATTCCTCCTCTGTGTTTTGGATCTGCATAGCATGATCTCAACCCAATGAGAATTAAATTCTCAATTCATGGGGAGATGTGCACTATGCAGATCCTCTACCAGAGAAAGAACTAAGTTCTTTTCTTTTATCTAAGAGTTAAACTCTTTTGAGAATTAAATTCTCTTTTTAAGCCTCCCCTTTCTTACCTAGGGTTTTCTTTTGCAGAGGATCAATTTCTTCCAAAATCTCAAGGCTCTCTCTCTCTCTCTCTCTGTATGTCTCTGTATGTGTCATGTATATCTTTTTTTAACTCTCTCCTTTGGCTCTTATTTATAGGAGAAGGAAAAGAATCAATCAGTTTTTAATGAATCTTTCATTGGAAGATTTGATTTGTTTATTGAGAGATTTGATTTACATTTATCATTCATCTGGACCTTTGGATTATTAGGTGAATTTTATTCATCATTGGATTTTAAATCCAAAGATATCTCTTTGTTATTTCGGTTAGATTTAAGGGGAAATCTTTCCAAGTCTGATATTTTCCCATAAATTGGTGATATTTAATCACCTTTAGATCTTTAATCCAACGGTTCCAAATAATTCTTTTCCAATTTGGAAATATTTGAAAGATCTTCCCTCGAATTTTAATTCTGTCATAGAAATAGGGCTTTTAAAGCCGGTCACGTGTGGCCACGTGACCGTTGGTCACATGTGAGCACGTGACCTCTGGTCACGTGTAAGCACGTGACCCCTGGAATGGGCTCCCTTCTGCACTCTGTTCTTTGCCGCTGCTTAGCCATCACGTGACAACACGTGACCGCTGGTCACGTGCTAGCACGTGATGCCTCCTCCGTAGGTTTTCCTGATTTTAAATCAGGAAACAGAACGTCTATGCTTTTAGATAATGTGCCTGAACTGATCAACTCTTGATATAGGAAATGTTCAAAATATTATCTAACAATACAAAATTATATCCTTCTTTACTAATAAAGAGACTGATATGATGTTGTATATTAGGTTCGGTATCTAATAACATTCGTTCAGAATCAATGTATTATGGTAATACAGGGTGATAACTGCCAACAGACTTGGCTGCAACACTTGCATCATTTCCAACTCTTGAAACTTATCACCCGTTCTCAGTTCTCTACTTATCTGTAGCCCATGTAACAGATTACATTTGCGGGATCCTTATCCGGTATCTCACACCCAGGACGTAAAGGATACTGAGAAACAGTTCTCAGTAATGAACACACCTGAAGAAGATGCATCAGCATGCACTTTCTTTGTTTGGGCGGCACGGGGATTCTGATAATCCCCTATTTCCTGCTCGGTCTTATAACAATTATAAGTTGGAGCGGGACCAACGTTTCTTAGCGCAGTATAACAAGCGGGTTCGGTCAAACATCCGTATTATTATCTTGATTAAGGCGTGACATGGTCGCTACCTGGAGAGAGATAGAAGAAAACACTCAGCGTATGCTCTTCCAAGATTAGATTGGTTATTAATATATCTAATCAGGATGTCTCCCACTGTTTTTAATCAAATCTTCCTTCAAACCCTAAAAGGTAAGACTAGCCGGGATTAATTACACTATACAAGTTCGCCAATCTTTCAGCCAGGCCAGTGCCGGTACTTTGAGGGAGGTTCTCCGCGCTTTCGTACGGACCTAATTAAAGTAAACCTCATTTTCCCAGGGGCGTAACCCCGTTAACACCTTTCTAGACACCTACTCGATCGGCTAATTGTAATGTGTAAAACTCTCCCAGGAGTAACTCTTACTCGCAGTGGGTATCGGGATCCAACTATCTCATAGAAGGTATGCAATCTCATTGCAAATTTCAACACTTGAAATTCCCAATAATATTTTGCCCCTAGTGACTTATGACCTTAACTATGGTCAACAAATCATAAGCACTAGTCAAGTTCTACCCGTCATTTCTTGATTAATTAGACCCACCCACATGACCCTTAAGTATGGTCAACAAAGTCATATGACTGTCCTAATTAATCACATCATATGTTATATAGGAAAACATCACCCAGCTACCGTACACCGCGCTTTAACTATGGTCAACAAACGCAGCACGAATACTAAGTACTCTATTTCCTAAAATGACGGAGGGTTACGGCAGGTTTTTAAGAAAACCCTTTGCGTAATGAACTTGATATCGTTGTAGAATCGAGTTATTTTAAATGGAATGTTTTTGAGGCCTTTTCTAGTTTTGCTAAAGAGGTCACTCCCGGTGAAGGTATCTCGGCTCTTTCCTCATCGAATAAGGTGCATGATATTTCATAAATATCGCTATGCAAAGCAAAAACTAAAAAAAACAATCAAAAGACAAACCGAGTTTGTAGCATCTGCTAGTTTCGCTAAAGAGGTCACTCCCGGTGAAGGGATCTCGGCTCTTTCCTTATCGAATAAGGTGCTGGATGTTCTATAAGGAACACCGCTATGCAAAGCAAGAACTAGAGCTACCTGTTTTTGAAAATTCGATTCCACAACATCTTTAGGTTTCTTTTAGTTTCATTAATCTCATTAATGAAGTCCCATTTTATTATGCTTCACAAGCATCAGATATGAAACGAAATCAACAATATACAATATATATCTCATATATATAATATAAACATTTGTCTCAGGCAGTAATATGATCTCATCACAGAACATTGCAGCAGAAGAACATATATGAAATATTGGATATACTAGGAGGTCCGTGTTTTAATACGAGCCTGTATAAAACAAGGATTCCACGGTCGCGATGAATAGCCAAACTCACATCCCTAGACCCCTACGAGAGCGAAAAGCAACCCTACCAATTCTAGAGTTAGGAGACCCGATCTCAACTCCTCGAGATGGTCTCCTACTAGACCCTAGAACCCGGTTACTTGTGCTCTCCGCCTTGGGTCTATCCTAATGCGGAAAAATAAATAATATACAATGGTGACATCATCCTCAACCCGGAAGTGCCCCAATAAAAGAATATTACATACAATGAATTTTACATGAATGAAAATAAAACCCCCATTTCACATAAAACCCCTGGCTATTCAGAACACGACGATCCAATATAACATATCACAGCAACACATAATATCTCATATCATCAACATAAGAAAGTATGCTTATCCTGATTGTCATTGATGTTTAGCAACGAAGCTGGCGATACACTACATACTACGCTTACGGTCACAGAAAAGAAAGTGTAAAACTACAACAGTTGAAATCCGCAACCTCCTTAGACATCTCATGCCTAACAAAATGAATTCCTTAGACATCGCATGCCTAACAATTATATACCCTGTATTTTAGTCTCAATATCGAAAACTCTTTTCAATATCAAGTCGGGCAATTCAATAAGATTCCCGACATCCTGATCGAATGCTCGTCGGAAACTTTAGTAGACGGCCACACCCCCGACGCCGTCGACGAAGTGCACTAAGGCGGAACACCGCTGCCGTGAGCACCCGAACGGATGCTTTTGGCGACGGGGTTTTCCTACAGTCACTTGGTCTGGGCTATGGGGCGTGGCTATCTATGAAGTTTACCCGGCGAGTATCCGCGTATGCTACGTGATTGCGACGGACTTTTGATCACATCAAAATCCCGTGGCAACCGATCAAATGAGACTAAAAACTGCTAGATTTATAACATTCAAATTAGTTATCTCATAACTACTTGTGAATTCCAAATATTGTATCACATTCCAGATAAATAGACAATGTTAAACTTTCCGATCGAATAAACAAACACCCAAGATTTCCCAAATAGCTCAACACTTTAGCGGAGTTCAAAAAGTATCCATCACACGCCACAATACCAATGGTCCAGCCGTAGAAGGGTCAAACCAACGCCTCACATGTGGCAACGCCGTACTGCCCCAAACCTTAAGATTTAGAGGCGGTTCAGACGGTCACATAATCGAGTTAAGGTTTGTGTTTTTCTACAGGGTCCACCGCGTTACTTGCATGACTTTGAACGTTCTTTAACTAAGGAAAAATCCAACACTTGGAAATTTTCCGACAGGGGAAAAAGTGAGTTATTGATATCCGTTCGAACTTTTTAACACGTTCTAAATTACCCGGAAAACATAAACGAAGTTAAATTATCCGATTGAATCAACGAGTTCCCAATATATCCCAGAAGGCTCAACACTTGAGTAGAACTTAAAATTCCCAGAAGCATGAAAAATACCCAAGAATATAACCATGAAGTATTAGCCCCTAAATCCCAAAGATGGCCGCGGAACCGCCGCCAAACGCATGGTTTGGCCGCGGTTCCGCGGTTCTTTGAGTGAGTTAGGGCTTCGTACTTCATAATAATTCTTAAAATTCTTTGCATGATTTTCTGAGTATTTTTAATATGAAAAATTTCAACTTTTGAATTTTTTTTCCAGAAACTAGGTTTTTACGGGGTTTCGGAGTTCGATTGGACTTCAAACTTCGTCTACACATCGCCTAATGCTCTAGCTTGGCTCTGATACCACTGTAGGGATGGCTTAGCACCTTAGAAAGGTTTTAGCAAGTATCAATCTTGCTACTTTAAAATTTTTGGGGTGCTAAACAAACCCTAACCAAGATCTTAACTAGAGTATTAGGATAAACAAGCATGTAAACAACTTTACATCTAAGAGTTAGGGATTACAACCTTTGTAGTCCGTTCCTTCACTTCTAAAGCTCCGTGTTGAGATCCCTTCGCTGCGATCATCGAGTACCCGGACTCAAGAGAGGCTCCATGAAAAGAAAGATGCAAGCTTGCTTCCAACCTTCAACAACAAAGATGATCTACCTTGAAGAAACTCAAGCCCAAGCTCTTGCTTCACTAATCAAGTATTAACAAAGCAAACACCCTAATCTAAGTGGCTAGAATAGATGAGGATGATGAAGTAGGAATTTAGCTCTCATTTGTTTTCAATTTTTCACTCAAAATTATCACATAAGAAAAAGCTAGAAAGCTTTTCTCAAAGGAAGAAGAAGAAGAAATCACTTTGTGATGAATAATGAAATCATTATTGTGGTTACAATTGCAATCATGAGTTAAGAATAAAAACTTCACACATGTAGAGAGTTAACTAGAGTAAAGGGTTTAGGTTGAGTTAGAAAATATCAACACAAAATATCTTAGCTTAAAAGAAAACAAAGTTTCTAGAAGCTTCCTGAAAAAGCTAACCCAAATGCTAACCCAAATCAAACCTTAACTTGTTTAATCTCTACAAAACATGTTGCATTTGTAATCCTAACTTGTTACAATATTATATATCACATATATAATATATTTTTGTAACAAAATAAAATAATACAATTAACATATATCACATATATATCAATGTATTATCCAAGTGAGAAAAAGAATCTTTAAGTAAGCTTATATTAGTTAATGTAACTCAATATATCACATATATATAATTATACATTAAATTATCGAATCAACACTTGATCCAATAATCCGGCTATATCGCATATAACTGACTAATATAATGTGTATCAGTTCATCGAATCAACACTTGATCCGATGACCCGGCTATATCACATATACCCGGCCGATATCTCATATATCACGAGAATGGAATACGATATCTCATATCGTAATATTCTCGGTCCCGCACATATCACATATGTGCTCCTACTCCGTTTTGCCTGAGCCAGGAAACCTCTGTGTAGGACTCTAAAGAATCGTCAATACGCCGGCAGTAGGTGATCATCATATCAAATACCCACAAGCTGCAAACGGTCAGCTAAACGTAACAGCCACCCAGGTATTGAGCAATCAGAAGATCAACAAGCAAGCCTGTACATTCTCCCATGAATCCAACCAGTAACACTCCCGTATAGTCCGTTCTCTTCGTCTGATATGTCGCATATCTTGCCTAGGGGTGGTAAACGTCAGACCCTAGTCGCTTGATAAGTCGTGTCGATATGAGCTCCATAACAGTTCGAGAAACTACTGATAACACTTACCAGTAAATCTCAGCAACCCTGGCCAGTGATTTCTAGTTATAGCCAATCGAACACAGGGCAACATCAACTCCCTATACCGGGAGAGACGAAACCCTTCCTATCTCTCATTGCCTCCATATGATTCTGGACTGTACCCAAAAGACACCGTTTTGCACGCCCTCTTGGACGTAGTATGATGGAAATCAAAGCACAGTGGAATCACACAAGAATCTATGACGATTTCGGGTCTACCGACTAACCTGTACCAGTGTCATCAGAGAACTGCCATCTGACGTGAGGTATAATACCATCTGGGAGTTCTCGGCGAGTCCGTCCTGTGTACCCAGTCTCCACTGAGCACCCTTATACCTTCTCTGATGTCAAACACCAATGGATATGTGATCATCCATTGCCCATCATATGGGTCAAGAAGCGCATACGCTAGTCTATTCTGGAGTATCGATGCCTTGTCTCGGTACTCCCATGACTAGGAACATTTGAAGGATGTACTTGGCGACTACACTGTCCCCACTAGTATGATCTGCATCATAGTCCTGGTAGTCAAGTACTCATCCTAAGGGCTTTATCAACATGTGACATAGAGACAATCAGAATATATGTTAAGATAAAGTGTAACCATATAGTATACTATCATGTCGAGCAAGAAAGTCCTCCTTATATATGTCCAAGCATCCACTAAAATATATATCGCATGTACAGTAATGGCCTCTAGGGCATACATATCATTAACACTGATCAACCCCGAACCATGGACTGAATCGTCCTTGATACAACTTTGATTCGAGGCTGAATCAAGGCCTACCAAAAGGGCGGGGGTACGTGGTCGAGCCAAAGTCTCGATCGGGCTCTCGGGCTCAAATCTGAGTTCCTCGGGGTTTGATTTTATGCAAAAAATGAGGGGTTTTTGTTGCCGAGGTGCACTTGAAATTCAGTTCTTTGGAATTTCAAGTGTGCGACCTCATGGATTGATATTCTTTAGTCATGAATTCAAATCGACTCAGTCAAAGTGTTTGATCGAATTGGTTTGAACACGTATAAGGATATGTGTTGGTAAACGTAGCCTAATTGATTTATGATCAATTAAACCTTGTTGCAAATTTAGAATGTGATGTTGGTGTGTTTTGGTTTGCTATGGATCGTCGTGTTTGAATAGCCGCTCGTGTGAATGTGATGTGTAAAAGTGTTTTAATTTCAATTCATGTATTCTCCAACCTTCCAAATGTATTATTCTTTTATTTGAATCTTCGAGTCCTATTTGTAATGTGTATAATACAGGTTGCCCCATGGAGTAGTGCTCGAGCCGTCGGGTTCTAGAATACTCTAGGTGGCCATCTCAAGGAGTTGAGACTGGGTCACTTCGTTCTAGGATTGGAGGATGGCTCGCCGCGCTTGTAGGGGTTTTGGTTTTGGCTATGGACGAGCTATTTACATGACTGTAGAATATCGCGTTTCGGTTGCGGCTCAATCGAAACGCAAGATTTCTAGTATGTCCATAACTATACCAATTGATTAACGCATGCCTGTGATGACTATATATATAGATATTAAATAATGGGACTATATTAATATGATTAATATAAAGAAAATAAAAGTAATCTGATGTTATAAGAACCAATTCGTTTTTCAAAACAACTTAGTTTTCAAACCACTCGGTTTCTTCAACGATATCAAATTCATTACATTAAAAGTTTTCTACAAAACCAGCCATAGCCCTCCGTCCTTTCAGATAAGTAAAGTACTTAGTATTCTTGCTACGTTTGTTGTCCTTCGTCAAGGCATAGTGTATGGTAACCGAGTGATACTTATCAGCCTCATACGATGATATTAGTCAGGATAGTCGCATGACTTTGTTGGTCTTCATCAAGGGCTAGTGCAGGTGGGTCTAAATTAATCACGAAACGACGGGTAGAACTTGACTAGTGACTTATGATTTGTTGGACTTCGTCAAGATCATAAGTCATTAGGGGTAAAAACCATATCGGGAGTTTCAATTGTTGAAACTTTCAATGTGATTGCATACCTTCTATGGTGTGTGGTGATTTGTTAGCCTCTGTCAAGGTTGCCACGCTATGATAGTTGGATCCCGATTCCCACTGTGAATAATGATAGCTTATGGATTTTTATTATCCATTCTCGTCTTGTTTTGATGATAGCTTAAACATGAATAGTCGTTTAGTATCCATGATTCTCTTACCTTCTCTATCAACACTAAACTTGTATACACTTGATGTTTAGCTTGCATATCTTATATCTTGTGTATATCGAGTAATATTTAAATATCTCATACTTTACTTGTTCTATAGGTCTTGATATTGAAATATTATTATCATTCATTATTTTGGTAATTCACAATATGAATATGTATATATATGTGATCTATATCTTGCTTCTCATATAACATGTATACATATTTAGTATATCAATATCTCATGCTTTGAGTTTGAGTTATATCTTGATATTGATATACTATTCATGATTGTGATATCAAAACAATGTATGTTCATATACTTGTGTTTATTAACTTATATTTCATAACATTGTATATGATATGCTTGGTCGTATTGAGATTGATTTTTCAAGACATCAGATATCTCACGGCATAAGCGTTTAACGGAGGACGGAGGAAATTAAGCTTAAATGGAATATCTAATAGATATTGGAGGATACAGACGAGTGCTTCATAATTTGCATATTCAAGCTTCATGATGCTAAGTAGCTATGGTTCAAGGGATTCAAGAGTTCAAACTACGAATAGCTAAGAAGCTAGAAACTTAGTCCAAGTTTGAAGCATTAAAGATCGAAGTCGAAGCAAAGTTCATTTGAAAATCAAATATCGACTTCAAGACGCAAGTGAGTGGAATGGCGTGTGTTAGTGATATATGCTCTAGAGGCTATTATTATACAGTACTGGATTGTATATTACATTTTGAAAGCTTGGGATATACACAGATATAATAACAGTCTTGCTCAATATGATAGTATGCTATCTGGTTTGATTCTATCTCAACGTGTGTATATGTTTCTTTTAACATATCGCTAATACATGTTGATAGAGCCCTTAGGATCTTTGCTTGACTACCAGCGTTATGATGGCAGTCACACTCATAGGGGCTGGGTAGTCTATAAGCACATCCTTAAACTTGTCCCTAGTCGTAGGATTATCGAGACTGGGCATTGATACTCCAGGTTAGACTAGTGTATCGCTTCTTATCCCCATCAGGGAAGGTGGCCTGTCCCACAGCCATTGGTATACGGTACTAAAGATAGTATACAGGTGCTCATTGGGTTATGAGTTACACTGGACGGACTCGCTGGGAACTGCTGGTTGGTATTATACCTATTGCCAGTTAGCAGTTCCTCGGTGACATGAGTATAGGTTAGTCCGGTGACTTGACATCATTATTCATCTCGAGTGTGTTCCCACTGTACTTAGATTACTACCCTACCGTGGCTCAAATGAGTCGTGCAAACAGGTAGTAGTTGGGTGCAGTCCCGAAGCACTTGGAGGCAGTAGGGGATAGAATGGATTCTTCTCTCCTGGTATTGGGAGTTGATATCGCGCTGTGTACGGCTGGCCAATATACAAAGTCCTTGGCCAGGGCAAGTGAGATTTACTAGTAGGTACACCGGTAGTTTCTCAGGGTGTATTTGGGTTCCATACCATCACGACTTAATATGCTATTAGGGGTCTGATGTTTACCACCCCCTAGGCCCGATATGCGATACTTTTAGATGAACAGACCGGACTGTACGGAGAATGTCACCTATAGGCTCAGTAGGGTTTTCGGACAAGTTATCGTGTCGATCTTTCCTTCGACAGATACCTGGGTAGCCGTTACGTATAGCTAGTGCCACCGACGTGCTTGTGGTTAAACCCACTGCCAGCCTATTGTCGAGTCTTTAGAGTCCCACACAGAGGGTTTCCCGGTTCAGGCAAAACGGTGTAGTTTGCGTATGGTTTTATGCAGGGGTGTTTGATTGAACACGTGCATTTATGCACGTGATTTAATTGGACGGTTTAGTGGTACTAGCAGGTTTGAAATACAGCCAGTTTTGATACTAGTATTATATTGCTCTCTTTTGGGTATTTTTATTTTAACACGAATACGGTATTTATACGTATAAGTATATTTGTATAAATACGGGTATTTTTGCTTTGATACAAACACATGTATTTCTTTCTAAATATGAATACATGTATTTTGTATTTTCGGTACAAATATGTATTTGTATTCTGGTAGAAATACGGTATACGTATTTATACGTGTATTGGTTACTTAATTATACACATACTAGTATTTGTATGTGTATGTATATCATGAGTGAGGTGGCTACACACTCTCTCTTTTTTCTCTCCACCATTTAAACATTGGAAGAGTGTGGGCTTGTAACTCACCCTAGTGAGTCACCAAGCCCACCCACTCCTTTGTTTGTGGGGTGTAGATATAAGAGAGAGTGGTGAGATATTTTTCTAACAATGGTTTGATATTTTCTACACTTGAGATTTTCTTGAGTTGCCACCATTATCATCTTCCTCAATTCTCATTCTTGAGTTGTGAGGATTAAAAGAGAGCACTTGTTTTCTTAAACGACACCACTCTAAGCATCTTTTCTTAGCAAGCCTCGATCTTTAGTTGCTTTCGACGAAATTATCTCTTGAATCAGCATCCTCGGGTAGATCATCTTTGACACAGAAGACGGCTTTGAGAGCTCGTACCATTAACCTAAGAAGCTTGAGCATTCTACCTTCAAGACCCGAAGGACCATCTACAAAGGTTGTAATTTCAACTGAGTAGATAAAACCCTAGTTAGGGTTTGTTTAGTTTAGTGTTTGGACTAATATCCTAGGATTTGGTGTTATGTGCTCAAGATTTTTAAAGTTTTTGATTCCGCATAGCCGTAGTTGACACGGCAAGGAGCACACATACACTTACAGCATGTTCGAGTTTGAAGCGTCAAGTGTCAAAATTAATTGAAGATCAATTGACCAACACAAAGTTCAAGCGAAGCGCCAAAGTTTCAAGAGCTTGTGTCGAAGTGTTGAAGGTTCAAGATTTCGAAGAAATGCGATATTGACATAGGATTCTATGTAAGTACTTTTTGAACATGGTTATTATCAATTAGAACTCTTGAACACTAACACACGATAGCAACAAAGTTTTACAATCATTGGGTTTTTGAGTTTAATGTTTTCGCTTTTATAAAAACCCAAACTTTTGCTTTTTATGCTTGGCCAGACGTCTGACTCGTTGAAATTCAGACGTCTGTGTACTATTGATATTTGATATATTAGATATGTTTTTCAAAATTGAGATGAGACAGACGTCTGAAGGTTAATAAACCATATGTCAGATGAAGGGTTTCAAAATAGCATTTTTAAACTTCAGACGTCTGCCATTTGAAATTCAGACGTCTGCCGAGCTTTTCCTTGCGCTCTATTATTTTTCTTTTAATGTTTTCTAAAATATTTTCATTATATAACCATTGGAGTTGTTTGTCTTTAGCGACAGACGTCTTCTTATTACTTCTTCAGACGTCTGTCGATACTGTTAATTGTTTATTTTGACCCATAACGGCTAGTTTTTCTTTGGGGCTATAAAAAGACTTTTGCTTTGGATTTTTGGCACCATTCACTCACAAATTTTCACTTGCTTATTCTTGAGTGATTTGCCAATGAAAAATCTCATCTCTTGTGAGAGTTTGATTGAGTTTTGATTTGTTTATCCATTTTTCACTCTCACACATTCAAGAGCTCAAATTGATTATCTATACTTTGTAGAGTATTAGAAGTGAGCTTGAGAGAAACTCTTTTGAGAGTATTTGTACTTCAATTGTAACCCACTTTTTCGTTTGTGTGAGAACTCTAGAGTGCTAGAGTGTCTTTGTAAGGGAGTTGAGTGGGAGAAGTTTTTCTTTATTTATGTGTGGATCCTTGAATGCAAGGGTACCTTTGTAAGGAAGGAGAACTTGTAGTCTCGGTGGAAACGTGATTGTGAGAGGTTACAAGTGTGCAACGTGGTGTTCTAGGTGGAGACGTGGTGTAAGAATTTGCAGGTGTGCAACGTGAAAGTCTCGGTGGAGACGTGGTTAGTGGAACGGGCTCGTGCACCTAAAGAAAGAAGACTGTGGTATTTCCCAAACTTCTCTAAAACCTCACATGATTGCGTTTGCAATTTCTCTCTCTATTTCTTCCACTTACTTTATATTCATAGATAGAATTTGCATGCTTGTTCCCTATACGGTCTAATTGCTCATTCATGAGATTGTTCTTGCTTGATTAATTATTATGCACAATTATGATTAGTTTAGCCACTTATATCTATTAATTCATCCTTTACTTAGCTATTCAATTATGGTTTGTATTTGCAAGTATAGTTTAGATTTTTTTTAATTTGAGCATATTAGTAGCATATTCCTATTCACCCTTTCTAAGAATACTTTCAATTGATATTAGAGTTTTTTGCTCTTCTTGTGAGGACTTACCTCCTAGAGTGATTCATGGCATCTTCTTTACCATCTTGATCTTATCGGGATGAACCATCTATAAATAACCCTCTATATTTTAATGGTTCGAAATATGACTTTTGGAAGGTTGTGATGCAATGCTTTTTAGAATCTCGTGGTAGGAGTATGTAGTTAATTGTAGATCATGAGTACTCGATTCCTACTATTTCTAAATCTATGTGGAGTACTTGTGATAAAGATTTATTTGTTTTGAACATTACTGCTTTGAAAATTTTACATTATGCTTTAAATTGTGATGTTCTTAACCAGGTCTCTTCTTGCTAGACGGCTCATGATATGTGGTGCTCATTGAAGCGAATATATGGAGAGAAAGCCGATTGCAATAGAACAGAGGATGCCAAGAGAACGATTCCTATATCGACTTTGTATGTGCCTCTACAATGTTCAAACTTCAAGGGGCAATCCGATTCTATGGAGTTAAAAAGGGGTGTTTTGATTAGGGGATGGTAACTAATCCTACTTTTGATTTCTGCAAACTTAACCATGATCAACTATTAGATGCTTTTAATAGCTTTCATGATAACCATATTTCATTAGCATCTAAGAATGTTTTTCTTGAAAATCGTATTTCTATCTTAAAAAACGAGAGAAGAGATTTGATTTTGAGAATTTGAATAAAAACTTGGTAGCCAAATTTGGTGCTTTAACACGTTCTCATGATTCTCAAACCGTTTTAATTGATAAATTAGTTGTTGAGAAAAATGAGTCGATTTCAAAGCTTTATTTACAATGTAGTTCTTTTGATGCTTTGAATTTTTTTTGAGTAAAACGAAGGCTCGAAGCCCCCGTGTTTCATTAAAGATATTTTAACGAAACAAAAAACCAGAAAAGTACAAAGTAAGGCCAATTCCATACCGGGTAGCATACCCCCTACAAGAACAACTCAAAATAGAGGAAACAAACCCCAAATCCAAAATAAAACCCATAACAAAATCATACCCAGGACATGAATACTCAAAGGGCCATGGAAGAAATGAAATATATGTCCCAGTCCAGCATCATCCCTTACGTCTCCAAAATCTGCATCTGTGCTCCTAGCAACTGCTCCGCAGCACATCTCATCATGCGTCCAAAATCTGTCGGATTGCGAGTAATGAGTGATGCGATCTGTCTTCCAGCCGCAGCTCCATCCCGTATGTCGCCCTCTCCTGCAGACAATCTGGCTCTCTTGCGGCTCTTACCTGTTGCAACCCCTGCCCATAATAATATGAGTATATCAGTGTTATATATGAGGCTAGCAATTGTTTTTGTTTTTGTATTGAAGATCCTATTATTATGTTCCGTCCAAACTATCCAACATATAACACTAACTATGATGTCCAAAACCGGCGGATCCTGCCTTTCAAAATTTCTTAACCTCCAAGGCCCCCACAAGACCTGAACGGATGAAGGCATCACACCTTCAATCGCCTGGCCAATAAACTTGGTCCAAATATGTGAGGTAACCTCACATCTTAGAAGCAAGTGATCGGTTATTTCGACATGCTTATCGCAAAGTCCATATTCCATTGGTTTAATCCACTTACGCCTCGGTAAGTTATCTTTTGTAAGGATCAAATTCCTAATTACCAACCATTTAAATTTTTTAACTTTATGAGGAATTTGGACCTTCCAAACTGAGTATAATCAACTTTCCTCCACTCCTCCGTAATATAAGATCTAATACATCGACCTTACCGTGAATTTCTATGTTGAGGACTATATCCATATCGGGATATCTCGCTTTTCTGCTATTGGCTTCCAGTTTTCTAGGTAATCTATCAATCTTTTTCTCACTTGAAGCTCATGTCGAGATAGCTTTTTGTTGAAGGATGGCCCCCATTTCCCTTTTTTCCACTGACCATTCACCGACGCATCATACCTTTTTGCTATTGTGTACAAAGAGGGGAAAGCCTCTTGCAAGGGGACATTTCCACACCAGTAATCCTGCTAGAAATTAATGGTGTGTCCATTAACAAGCGTGAAGATAGCCTCCTTAAAGAATATAACTTTAACCGCAGTTATCCCCTTCCAAAAACAAGAGGCTGTGTTCAAATTCTTGTTAGTTGAGTTTAGGGCCCCTGTGTGGTTTCTGTAGGCCGCATTTATAGTGCTTACCTATCTCGCTTTCATCCCTTCCAACAGGCGCTACCACCACTTTGCAAGAAAGGCTTTGTTCATAATATCCTAAGTCCTCTTTCCTGCTTCGTCCTGTTGGGATTCCTAGCATCCTGGCCGTCTACCGCGGCCATTGCGAAACGAAAAGCTTTCACTTTGTAAAACTTAGCGCTAGAAAACACTACCTAAAATCTAACCAAACATCGAAACTAGCAAACTAGCTACTGTGAAAGAGTGTTATAACTAACGACACGTGTCCTTCGGGTCTTCACTTCTCTTCTTAAGCTCCTTGAGGTCTCCTAGATCAACCTTGATGGCCGGCCTTCTCGGTCCTAGATGATCCACCTGAAGGTTCTTGATTCAAGTTCCTACTTCAAAAAGAAGCAAACTAGTTTGCTAATCTAATTTGCTTAGATGATGTGGTGATATTTAGTAGTAGTTTTCTATCTCAAATCCTTTGGTTCTCAACACATGAGAATGATGAGGATTTGAACAAGAGAAGTAATTCAGGATGAAGAGAGAGAGAGAGAGAGGAAAGTGAAAAAAATGACTATCATAGAATGGCTAACCCTTTTCCTTTTTTGATATGAAGTATATATTTTTCATTAAAAATCCAACCATACTTCAATAGTATTTACAATAAATACCAAACCCATGCTTCATACTATCTCACCCTTTTCCACCTCATTTTCTATTTTCAACAAAATAGAAAAATGCATGATGAGATGTCATCTTCTAGAAGATATTTTGTATAAATAAAAAATACTTTCTACTGTATATACATACCCGTATTCGTACTAAAATATGAATACCCAAAAGATAGAATAATCCTACTAATATAATACTAGTATTAAATCAATATCTGATTTAACAAATCGACTTAATCTTAAGCTCGCTAGTATTATCAACCGTCCGATCAAAAACCTGGATAACACTAGAATATACATATCGAAATATGTATATGTAAATTATTAAATCAATACCTGATTTAATAATCTGGCTTAATCCTAAGCCGGCTAGTATTATCATTCGATCGAAACCCTGCACATATAAACATACGGCTACCACATCGTTTCTCCTGAACCAGAGAAACCCTCTGTGTGGGAATCAAAAGAATCGACAGTACGCTGGAAGTGAGTTTAACCACAAGCATGTCGGCGACACTAGCTGTACATAACGGCTACCAAGGTACCTGTCGAAAAGAAGGTCGACGAGCAAGCTCATCCGGACCCCTACTGAGCCTATCTAAGAGTATCGCATACCAGGTCTAGGGGGTAGTAAACATCAGACCCCTACTGACATGATAATTCATGTCGATTTGGTTCAGGACCAATCCGAGAAACTACTGATCTAACCATTAGTAAATATCAAGTGTCTTGGCCAAGGTCTTATGGTTCTGGCCAACCGGACACAGGGCGATATCAACTCCCAATACCGGGAGAGACGAATCCCTGACAATCACTCACTGCCTCTATGTGGCTTGGGACTGTACCCAACTAAAACCTATTTGCACGACTCAGTAGAGCCGTGGTAAGGTAGATGATCAAAGCACAGTAATAACTCACATGAGACAAATGATGATCTCAGGTCTAAAGACTAATCTGTACTCATGTCACCTGAGAACCACTATCTGACGATAGGTATAATACCATCTAGAGGTTCTCGGTGAGTCTGTCCAGTGTACTCACCCTTAGTGAGCACTTGTATACAATTTTAGGTGATCACACCAATGGCTGTGGGACCAACCACCGCCCCTCGTCAGGATCTAGAAACATATACACAAGTCTACTCTGGAATATCGATACCCATTCTTGATACTCCTGTGACTTGAGACCTTTAAGGATGTGCTTATGGACTATCCATCTCCCACAAGTATGATCACCATCATAATGCTGGTAGTCAAGCAAAATCCTACGGGCTTTATCAACATGTATCCACCATATGTGATATCGAGTATAACATATGCACATGTTAAGATAAAGTCAAATCATAATAGTATACTACTGTATCGAGTCTTTATCAATATGTGTAAGCAATATAAAGTAACAAGAGAATGAAATTTACATATTAAGATAAAGACAACTCAAATACTATACTATATACAACTAAGCAAGATTGTCCTTTACATACATATCTCTAGCATCCTATACAATACAGACCTCTAGGGCATACATATTCAACACGTCCGGCACATAGTCACCAAGTTATATCCTTTCCTTCATGCATAATTTCCTTTCCAGAGGAAAGATTTTCTAATCTTATCGATTCTATGCACCACCCATCCTGGCATTCTATAGAACGACATGTAGTAGGTGTTGGAAATGTATGTCCTAGAGGTCATTATTATATTGGATGCTTGGGATATATATGTACATGACATTCTTGCTCAAAATGATAGTATGCTATCCGGTTTGCCTTTATCTTAACATGTATGTATGTTTTACTAATTATTACGTATTGCTTATACATGTTGATAAAGCCCATAGGATTGTTGCTTGTCTACCAGTGTTGTGATGGAGATCATACTTATAGGGGCTGGGTAGGCTATAAGTACATCCTTAAATATCCCTAGTTACGGGAATATCAAGACAGGGCATCGATATTCCGGAGCAGACTGGTGTGTATGTTTTTATACCCCGACGAGGGGCGGTGGTTGGTCTTACAGCTATTGGTGTTGTTCACCTAAAACTGTATACAGGTGCTCACTGGATGTGAGTATACTGGACGGACTCGTCGAGAACTGGTTAGATGGTATTATACCTATAGTCAGATCGCAGTTCTCTAGTGACATGAGTACAGATAGTATGTTGACCTGAGATCGTCATTTGTCTCATATGAGTTTCCACTGTGCTTTGATTACTACCTTACCATGGTTCTGCTGAGTCGTATAAACAGGTTTTAGTTGGGTACATTCCCGAGCCACATGGAGGAAGTGAGCGATTGTTGAGGATTCGTCTCTCCCGGTATAGGGAGTCGATGTCGCGCTGTGTTCGGTTGGTCAACACCATAAGCCCCTAGTCAGGGCAGTTGAGAATTACTGATAGTTAGATCAGTAGTTTCTCAGATGGTCTTAAGCCACACCATCATGACTTATCGAGTTAGTAGGGGTTTGACGTTAACCATCCCCTAGACCCGGTATGCGATACTCTCAGACGAACAGACCAGACTATACAGATATTTTCACGGATATGCTCAGTAAGGGATCAGATGAGTTTGCTCGTTGGCCTTCTTTTCGATAGGTACCTGGATAGCCGTTACGTACACTTAGTGCCACTGATGCGCTTGTGTTTAAACCCACTTCCAGCTTACTGTAGAGTCTTTAGACTCCCACACAGAGGGTTTTCCTGGTTCAGGCGAAACGATGTAGATGCCGTATGTTTATAGTGCAGAGTTCCGATTAAATACGTGTACCAGTTGCGTGAAATTTAATCGTACAGTTTGTGATACTAGAGGGCTTATGATTAAGCCGGTTTATTAAATCATGTATTGATTTAATTCTATTATTATGTTATTGGATTTATCTATCTCTTGGTATATGTATTTTTGATATGAATACAGGTATGTATATACGGTTTGGTATTCTTGTATTTATACAAGAAAGACTTCTAGAAGAAGGACACCTCATTTTGCATTTTCTATTTAATAGAAATTAGGAAATGAGGTGTATAGGTGAGGCGGCATAGATATGGTGAGAGGTATAGCCTTGAATTATTGTAATTCATTTGGCTAAACTATTCAAACATGGCTACTTATTTTTATTTGAAAAATGAAAATGATTGATATATCTTTTTCAAGCCATTTCCCCCTCTCATTCTCACCATAGTATTCTCTCTCCTCATCTCCTTCTTCTTCGAATCCTAATCTCTCTCATGTGTTGAGAACCATAGGTTTTAGAGATAGATAAATATCATTAACAATCTCTACATCTTCTAAATGAGCTAGACTAGCAAACTAGTTTGTTTAGTTACTTCATTTTTGAAGTGCAAGCTTGAACCATATTCCTTCAAGCGGATCATCTAGGATCAAGAAAGCTTCCAATCAAGTTTAATCTAGGACCTCAAGGAGCACAAGAAGGAAGAGTTTAGAAGACCAAAGGACTTCATCTCATAGGTATAAACCTCTAATCACAGTAGTTAAATCTTGTCATGTTTTCTTGTTTAGGCATAGGGTACATTTTGGGTAGTTAGTTGATGTTGCTTGCTAAAAATTTAATTATTGTGCATTCCGCCTCTCTACAACCATGGTAGAGTAAGAAATATTGACTTACATGGTATCAGAGCCATTCCCTAATCCTAAACAACAAGTTATGACGTTAGAATTTACGGTTTTTCCAGGCATGAAAAACTGCCGTAAAAACAGTCCCAGAAATCACCTTGTTTTGAAGTTTTCACTCTCTGCGGGCTCATGGTTTGGACCGAGAAGCAATGGGGAGGTGCGTGAATACACCGGGCAGTCCCCCAGAGGACCCAAAGGTCGGGACCACCCCCCAAGTCCACCATGAGGTGGCCTTAGGGAGTAGGGGACCGAGACCCCCCCAAAAGGGCGGTCTCGGGTCTGTCCACCCCTATGGGCCACCCCGTGGTGGCCCCGGGGTAGGTACCCCCTAATGCCCCCAAGTGTTTGATATTTTCTTATGTGGTGCCTCCGCGGGGTTTCAGACGGGTTTCGAGTTCATTTCGACTCCCGAATTGGTTTAAAACGAGGGAATTTTTGGGTTTTAGCTCACTAGATTTTCGGTCTTGGAAAATATAGATGTGTTTGCTAATTGTGTGTTAAATTCTAACGTCATAGTTTTCCTTATTTGTTTTTTGTGACCGTGAGTATCATAGCGTGTTAAGATCTCGCCTAATTGCTATATGTATCAATTAGACAAAATTGTGAACTTGATACTCGCGTTGATGTTGTGTTAGATCGAAATGGATGCGATCGTCATGATGAATAGCAAATGGTTTTTTTATTCGAGATGAGTTTTTTTACCTTTCATTCATGTAAATATTTATGATGTAATATTTTTTTATTGGGACACATCCGGGTTGAGGATGTTGTCACCAACTGTATATTATATTTTCATTTCATGCACCTAGGATAGACCCACGGAGGGGTGCACAAACTACTAGATACTAGAATTCAGTGGATGACCATCTCGAGGAGTCGAGACCCAGGTCACCCAATTCTAGTATTGGCGGGTAGCTTGCTGTGCCCGTAGGGGTTTAGGGACTGGGTTTATGGCTATTCATCACAACTGTGGAATCCGTAGTTTCGTTATTGGCTCGATCAAAACACGGAATTCCTAGCATATCCTTCATTTTGTATTTGTATTGCTTATGATGCTGTGATTGTGCATTATCATGCTTGCGATGAATGGTTATATATATTTATATATAATAGATATTGTATATGTTTTACATCTGCGTTAGCCGTACCCATGCACTTCCGTAAGTTAAGTAATCTTACGGTGAAGCCCCTAGGCCCCATGGCGATTGCAGATAACATATACATACATTCTATTTTCGTTGTTTCTGTTGTGATTGAAATTAAATGATGGGACCGCATTAATCCTAATTAATGCAAGATAATAAACCTAAAAATATATTGTTGCAACAATTTGAAAAATCACTCGGTTCTTTTCATAACACTCGTTTAAAAGGAGGGGCTTAAACCAATCCTTTTAAAAGCTATCATTTCTTCAACGGTATCAAGTTTATTACATTCAAGGTTTCGCAAAAACCAGCCGTAGCCCTTCGTCGTTTCAAATGAGTAGCATATCATATTCATGCTATGTTTGTTAGCCTTCGTGAAGGCATAATGAATGGTAGTGGTGTGTTACTTGTTTGTAACATAGATAGATACATTGGTTTAGGACAGTCATTTAGCCTTTTTGGCCTTCGTCAAGAGCGAGTACGGATGGGTCGAAATTAATCAGGACAATGACGGAAAGAACTTGACTTGCGTCTTATGATTTGTTGGCCTTCATCAAGGTCATAAGAGCTTAGGGCAAAAACCACATTAGGAGTTTTAAACATAAAGGAAACTTGTAGATTGAGCATGTCTTCTAGAGTGTAATGACTAGAGTGGCTTCCATTTAGGTCATCACACGATCATAGTTGGATCTCGACCCCACTGATGAGTAGGATTGCTCTTGGGAGATATTTTTTACTTCACAAATTAGCTAACTTATTAGATGTCTAGAAAGGGTTAAAAAGGCTACGCCTTTGCGGAAACGGGGTTTATTTTAATTAGGTCCGTGTGGAAGCATGAGAAATTTCCCACGAAGTACCAACACCCACCTGGCTGAATGGCTATCGAACTTGTAAAGTGTAAATGATCCCGACTGATTCTTTTTTTAAGGTTTGATGGAAAATTCGAGGAAACAGTGGGAACCATCCTGGTTAGATAAGATAATAAACCAATCTAATCTTGCAAGAGTATACGCTAAGTGTTTCTTTTCTTTCTCTCTGGCAGCAACCATGACGGGACTTAAACTACTACTTGAAAAAAATATACTAACTAGGCCAAACTATAAAGATTGGCTGAGAAACGTCAATATTACACTTATTTATGACAAAGTGGCATATGTCCTCACCAATACTGCTCCATAGATCCCAGGGCCGGATGCTATGGTTGCGGACATCGAGTTCCGCAAAACGTGGGACCTGAATTGCAAAAAAGCTAAGTGCATTGTGCTGGCTTCAATGAATAATGAACTTTAGAAGTTGCATGAAAAAATGGACATAAAATACATTTTCCTCCATTGTAAGGATTTGTATGGAGAGCACTCTCATATTGCAAGGTACGAGACCTCAAAGAAATTATTCTATATAAGGTTGGCTGTCGGATCACCTGTAGGAGAACATGTCCTAAAAGTGATCAGTCTCATTGAAGAGCTCACAAACCTGAGATGCGTGTTAGAGAATGAGTTATTGTCATGCCCCGCTTCCCAAAATACGTAAATACGGCACGCGACAGAGCCAACCATGCTACCTATGGTTAGGAATAATCTTTCCATAGTCATATTACGGTTGTCAATTGGATATAAGGAACAGTAAAATACAATCTAGCTAACACATGTCCATCTGCCATAATAAATAAAATCAAGAAATGCATATAGCGAAAACGAATCAAGATCCAAATAAAAACAATTTCTGAATCACGTCCCTTATGGGCTTACATCGATAAAAATAAAACTACGGAATTAAAAGAATCTAAGCATCTCTAAACTAAATATCTAGCTCCTCATTGCTCGTCTTGCTTGCTAAAATACTCCTGATTCGCCTGCAATAATGTCAGAAGAATTAGGCCATGCAAAACCCAGATGTCAGTGCGTCATAATATCAAAATAATAGCAATAACCAGGATATGATGTTATGATTAAACAAGAATGTAAATAATAAACACATGTATAAACAGTGAGCTGTATGTATGCGATGTGTATCCTAAAGTCTGTTCTTCTAGGTTATCTATTCTACAAGTCTTTAAAATCAATTAAATATAATCGTCGATGTAACTCAATAGTATCCCGTGCGTGCTCAGGACCACGGTCAAGATTCTCGGGCTGAATCCGAAACGCGCCGCTAAGCAGTAAACAGGTAACATGTACAGATGAATGATGTCAGCATCATCATTTCGAGGTTGGCCGAGCCCGTATAGAATGATCAGTATCTAAAAGTATCGAATTGTTTAGTTATAAGTCAGGTTTCATTATTGATTTTCCCTTACCCCCAAGGTTTTGTGTTCAAGTCAGGTATTGATGATATGAATCTAATGCCAACACATGATAAGCATGTACATGTCTTGTCTATGTAGATAACAAGTCACGTCCGTCAGGACAATAAGTCAGTATTGTCGGCATTAGTAATAAGATCCAAGTAACAAGTCTGGTATGGGTCGTGAACATGTCAGGCAATGTATTTTAACCAGAATAGACACCAAATGTAAAACTGTAACCAATATCTAAATACGGTAAACATAAGTAATGTTATGATGTATATGTATCTATCTGTAATAACCGTTTCACGTCCATTACTATGTATATTGTAATCTAGATAATATACTGAACTTATATAGTAGTATGATAATATTGTGATGATCCGACATGCAACTAGATAAACCATTATCTGTACGGATACAGACTGATACTATAAAATGGTAAATCGATAATATAATAAAACATGTATACTATCGTTAATTATATAAATATAAAAAAGTAGCATGTTTCAAGTTTAAAACTTGCCTGATCAAATCTCACGTTGAGATACGGATGTCACGTTCTGACGCCGAATAAAGTCACGACGCAAAACTTACGAACGCAGGATTTGACCTCGCTGAGCAGTTGCGTGACGTGGTAACTGGGTTAGACGACGACGGTGACTGGATCGTTTGGATTCTCGGTGACGTGCGCAACTTCGATAAGACGATCGGAAAAGAGAAGAAAAGAAAGAAGAAGAAGAAAAAGAATAAGAAGAAGGTAATGGGATGTTGGGGGTTGCTAGGGTTCTGAGGGTTATCGAGGGTAAGGAGAGGGAAGAGGCGGTCGGCGGAGAGGTGACGGGGAGGTCGACGGCGAGGCGTCATGGCTGGTGAGGGGGTTTGAAGTGATCGGGGATGAGCAGGAGGTGAGGCGGCGGCGGTGTGTGGGTGCTCTGGGGTTGCCGACGAGACGAGGAGGTGATGGAGGTAGTCAGGTGGTGGTCGGGTTCCGGTGAGGTCGAACACGATAGGTTGATAGGTTCTTGGTGTCGGGGTTATGGGGTTGGGTGGTGTTCGGGAAGAAGAGGAGGAGGAGGTGATGGTGAGGCAGGGGAGAGGATGACGACGCAAGGGGCGGCGGCGACGGGGAGCGGCGGCGACGGGGAGCGGCGACGAGAGGGTTCAGCGCGGTTAGGATTCGTGAGGGAGAGAGGGAAAGAAGACGAGGGGGAGAGAGAGAGTTAGAGAGAGACAAAAGGAGATTCGAGAGAAAGAGAGAGTTTTCTTTATTTTTTTAAAAAATAATTAATATATATTATATATATATAACTGTTTATATATTAGTTATATAAAAATATATATATGGTAAGATTTTACAGATAATACCAGATTGCTCCGAATATTACCCGTATCCCTTTAAAAATCTAGTTTTAAATATGAAGAATATACGTAAGAATTTAAACCATGTTGCAAATGTCTATAATTAAAAACATATACCCCCAAATAAGGATCTACGTAAATATACGTGGCGATCCAAATACTAGTCTATCGAACCCTTAGGATATGAACATGATAAATGGGTGCAACCACCCGATATGGGGTACTTTGCCATGTAAGGCTAGATGGGAAAAATATTATTTGGTTTTATATTGTATTATAAAAAGATATGTAGATTCTAAAAATAATATATATGTATATATATTCTAGATTTGCATGGATACACTGTACTAGCAAATATTTGATATAATCTCGAACCATGTTAGGTTTCAAACATGCGGGTCGGGTCAGATAATAACCACAGCTAGTAATTGCATCATTCGCAACCCAATAGCAATAATAGTAAAGAATTTTACCGCAAGATTTAAAATACCCAAATATATAGTATAAAAGTATTAGGGGGTTACATTATACCCAATTACAAAAGAATTTCGTCCTCGAAATTCGCGGAACAAGAAAAAGACAAGAAAACACGGATATAAGAAGAGAGGTATGGAAACTTTTGTCGAATCTCGTCTTCACATTCCCAAGTAGATTCATCGTGCGAACGATTCCCCCATGAAACGAGTACCAGTGGGATAACTTTATTCTTGAGGACCTTTTCTTGTCGATCCATAATAGCTATTGGTCGTTCTTCATACGTTAAATCTTCCCTTATTGTCAGTTCCAAGTGATCTAGGACGTACGTCTCATCTCGAACATACTTTCGGAGTTGAGATACATGAAACACGTCATGAACACCCGCCAAGGATCGATAAGCTACCTCTCCAACACGCTCGATGATATCGAAAGGCCCTACAAATCGAGGACTAAGCTTGCCTCGACTGCCAAATCGGATCACTCCTCTATTCGGTGATATCTTCAAGAATACAAGATCACCAACTGCGAACTCCAGAGGTCTTCTACCAGTATCGGCCTAACTTTTCTGTCGATCCTGTGCCACCTTCATATGATTTCGGACCACGTTAACTTTCTCCACCGTTTGCTCAATAATATCCGGTCACAATAATCTTCTTTCTCCAATATAGTCCCAACAGATAGGTGAGCGACACTTACGACCGTATAATGCTTCAAATGGAGCTATCTGTATAGTCGCCTGAAAACTGTTATTGTATAAAAACTCCACTAAGTGCAAATGATCCTCCCATAAACCCATGAAGTCTAACATGCATGCTCTCAACATATTTTCAAGAATTTGGATCGTTCTTTCAGACTGGCCATCTGTCTGAGGACGATAGGCCGTGCTAAATTTCAAGCGAGTACCCAAACATTCCTGTAGACTCCTCCAAAAGTGTTAGTGATATATGCCCTAGAGGCCATTATTGTATCATACTGGATTATATATTACATATTGAAAGCTTGGGATATTCACAGTTATAATAACAGTCTTGCTCAAAATGGTAGTATGCTACCTGGTTTGATTCTACCTCAATATGCGCATATGTTTCTTTTAGCATATCGCTTCTACATATTGGTAGAGTCCTTAGGATCTTTGCTTAACTACCAGCGTTGTGATGGTAGTCACACTAGTGGGGGCTGGGTAGTCTATAAGCACATCCTTATACAGGTCCTTAGTCGTAGGATTATCGAGACGGGGCATCGATACTTCAGAGTAGACTAGTGTATACGCTTCTCATCCCAACAGGGGAGATGGTCTGTCCTACAGCCATTAGTACGTCGTACTGGAGATAGTATACAGGTGCTCATTAGGTTATGAGTTACACTGGACAGGACTCGTCGGGAACTGCTGGTTGGTATTATACTTATCGTTAGGAAGAAGTTCCTAGGTGACATGAGTACATGTTAGTTCGTTGACTTGCCATCGCTACTTCGTCTCGAGTGTGTTCCCACTGCACTTAGATTGCTACCCTACTACGGCTTAAAAGAGTCATGAAAACAGGTAGTAGTTGGGTGTAGTCTCGAAACACTTGGAGATAGTAGCGGTCAGATAGGATTCGTCTCTCCTGATATTGGGGGTTGATATCGCGCTGTGTTTGGAAAGACATTACACAAAGTCCCTGGTCAGGGCAAGTGAGATTTACTGGTAGGTACTCCAGTAGTTTCTCAGCATGTATTGGGCTCTGCTCCGGCACGACTTATTGTACTATTAGGGGTCTGACATTTACCACCCCCTAAGCACGATATACGAGTATCTCAAACGAACAGACCAGACTGTACGGAGATTGTCACAGACAAGCTCAGTAGAAGTTTGGATGAGTTTGCTCATCGAACTTCTTATCGACAGATACCTGGGTATCCTTACGTGCAGCTAGTACCGCTGACGTGCTTGTGGTTAAACCCACTGCCAATGTATTGTCGAGTCATTAGAGTCCCACAGAGAGGGTTTCCCTGCTTCGGGAAAAATATGTAGATGCCGTATGGTTTTACGGCAGGGCTATGATCACATACGTGTACTTGTATACGGATGATGTTCGGGCGGACAATACTAGTGGGCTTTGGTTTAAAACGGATCCTAGTATTGTATTATTGGATTGTTATCGTCTTTCGAAATACGGATACGGGTATATATATATGGTGAGGGGTATTCTTGTAATTTTCTCAAGAATACTTCTAGAAGGAGACACCTCATTATTTGGTATTATCCATTTTCTTAAATGGATTAATGAGGTGGAATTGGAGGAGACTTTTATGATATGGTGTGAGGAATGGCTTAGACATTTGTTTATTGGTTTGGATGTACTATTGAAGTATGGCTATTATTTTCTATGTGAAAATAATGGTTACTTCATTATTGAAAATCTTGAGCCATTCTCTACACTTCATAACCCTAGCTCATTTCTCATTTTGCTTTCTCTCTCCTAAGTTTCCTCTCCTTCTTCCTCTAACCCTTACACTCACATGTGTTGTGAATCAAAGGGTTTAGTGAGATAATAAAATCCATTAGACATTCTCTACATCACCTAGGCTACTTGGATTAGTGAACCATTTACTCTAGTTACCTCAGTTTAGAGGTTAGAGCTCAAAGCATATACTCTCGGGTGGATCATCTTTGACGCGAGGAGGCCGACGTCGCAAGCTCGATCCATACTTCTAGGAGCCAAGGAGAGCAGGAAAAGAAGACCCGAAGGAATAGTACACAGAGGTATAACGCTCTTACCGAGTAGCTAAACCTCCTAGTAGTTTAGTTAGTTAAGGTTTTCGAATAGATCCTGGAGTTAGCCGGTGTTGCGTAGTTCGTTAAAATTACTTTTGAAAATTCCGCCTCCCCGTGAACCCGCAGGGTACGCGACATCGGCTTACAGTAGTATCAGAGCGTACAAAACCTTAACTAGCTAGTTAACAAGTAGTTAGAAGTTAGATCGTCGGAAAATTGCACGAAATCACGATTTGGGACCTTGCTTGCTGTCATTTTTCAAAACTGGTCTAAAAATCATTTCAGAGGCCTTAAAAACACAAGCATGGTTTTTTAAGAACATAGAAGAAAAACGAGATCCTAAGTCCCCAAGATCGCTGCGAATGCGCGGCCAAACAGTGTGTTTGGCCGCCGTTCCGCGGCCGAGTCAAGTGCGACTCGTTCCGATTTTCTTCTATCTGTTTCTCATGTTGAATAGTGATTTTTGGCATATGTGGATTCTACCCAGATTTGTTTGTGTACTGGATTGTGCATGGGGCAGACACGTTTTAGTTAATCGATCAAAATTCTAAGATTACTTGGCTAATTGGGTTTTCTGTGTTTGGATATATGTACTCGTAAACCTCCACTAATTGCTATACGTCGATTAGTTGGGGGTTGCACATATCTATGATCTGTGTTGATGGTTTGTGTATATAGAGTATTGGATCATCGTGGACGAATAGTCGGGGGATGTGAGAAGAGTGTTTTCTTTTCTATCATTCATGTAATTTGTAAAAGTGATGTAATATTATTTTGCGGGGCACATTCGGGTTGAGGTTGTAGCCACAGTTGTATTATTTCTTTTACTGTTTTTGCTCCTAGGATAGACCCAAGGTGGGGTGCACAAATTACCGGGGTCTTGAAGTGCTGAGTGGTCTACTCATTTTATTGAGAGTGGTTGCTTCACTTCAGGAATTTGGCGGGTAGTTTGCCGCACCCGTAGGGGTCTAGGGTAGGGTTTGGCTATTCATCACGATCGTGGTGTTAGTTATATATATGCCCTAGAGGCCATTGTTGTACATATGATATAAATTATAGTGGATGCTAGGATATATATATATATATATATATATATATATATATATGACTTTCTTGCTCGATATGATAGTATGCTATCTGGTTGCTCTTTGTCTTAACATGTTGACTAGTATTGTGTTACTGTCTTGCTCTCACATGTTAATGAAGCCCTTAGGATATGTACTTGACTACTAGGACTATGATACAAATCATACAAGTGGGGCCAGGGTGTAAGTCTACGTTGCCCACCCCGGTACTTCCGGGGAGGCGGAAAACGGAATAAAAATCAAATTTTTATCAACTTAGGCAACATGGACTAGACAAAGAAGGATCTTTGCTAAACAAAAACAAGCTAAAGCTAACTAGAAACTAGCTAAGTGCTAGAAAGGTTATACCTTGGGCTTTATGTCCTTCTCTCCTTGCTCCTTGGAGTGGTGGAAGGAGGTCACCTTAGTCGTCTTCTCACGTCGAAGAAAGATCCACACGAAAGCCTCGACCTTTGGCTTCAACTCCAAGCTAGAAGTAACTAGGGTGCAAGAAGTGCTAATCCTTGAACCCTAGATGAGAGTAGAGATTATCAAGAAAGGGTTTTTCTCAAGCTCAAGTGTTTCTTAACACATGAGAGAGGAGAGCTTGAGGAAAAGGAAGAACAAGAGAGAGAAAGTGAATAATAGAATGAGAGAAAATATGAAGCATTCTCTCATAAATGTGTGAATTATTGTAATTAGATAATTAGCTAGATAATTGTCATGGTTAATCAAGACATGACCATTATCATTTCATTTTTAATGCAATTTGCAAGGATCAAAGAGCATCTTCCAAATGAAATGATGATGGCCAAAGTATCAACCTAGGTCAACAAGTCAAGGAGGTCAAATGGTCAACAACCATAACCATGCACAATTATATTAAACTAATATCAATTAACCATAATACACACATAAGCATTAGGGTTAATAAAATGACAATAGTCATTAACCCTAATCAAAGCCCTCTCCCTCTGTCTCAAGTAACTGTGCATACGCACCCGTATTCGTGATCCGAGGAACATGAATACAATGAGAAAAAACCAATCCTAAATCTATACTAGGATCTGGCTTAAACCAAAGCCCGCTAGTATAAGCTGTCCGGACAGCAAACGTGCACAAGTGCGCGAATGTGAAACGAATCCTGTCGCAAAGCCATGCGACCTCTACTCATTTTGCCTAAAGGCGAATAGCTCTCTGTGTGGGACTCTAAAGACTCGACACTACGCTGGCAGTGGGTTTAACCACAGACCGCAAGCGGCACTAGCTGTACGTAACGGTCCCCAGGTAGATGTCGATAAGAAGACTGACGAGGTGAACCCCATCTGAACTCCTACTGAGCCTGTATGTGACAGTCTCCGTACAGTCCGGTCTGTTCGTCTGATATATCGCATGGCGGGCCTAGGGGGGCGGTGAATGTCAGTCCCCTAATAGCGGTACAAGTCGTGTCGGAGTGTAGCCCAGAACACCCTGAGATAACACTGGAAACCTACCAGTATATCTCGCTTGCCCTGGCTAGGGACTACTCGTGTAATGGCTCTCCTGGACACAGCGTGATGTCAACCCCCAATACCGGGAGAGACGAATCCTGTCTAACCGTCACTGCCTCCAAGTGCTTCGGGACTGCACCCAAAAACTACCTGTTTGCACGACTCTTTTGAGCCTTGGTAGGGTAGTAATCAAAGTGCAGTGGGAACACACTCGAGGCGAAGTGACAGTGTCAAGTCAACGGACTAAGCTGTACTCATGTCACCTGGGAATTGATAACTGACGATAGGTATAATACCAACCAACAGTTCCCGATGAGTCCTGTCCAGTGTACTCGTAACCTAACGAGCACCCGCATACTATCTCAAGTACGACGTACTGACGGCTGTGGGATAGACCGTCTCCCACACTGGGATGAGAAGCGCATACGCTAGTCTACTCCGGAGTATCGATGCCCTTTCTCGATAGTCCAACGACTAGGGACTTGTATAAGGATGTGCTTATAGATCACCCAGCTCCCACGAGTGTGAGTGCCATCACAACGCTGGTAATCAAGCAAAGATCCTAAGGGCTCTACTAATATGTATATCAGCAATATGCTAAAAGAAACACATGCACATATTAAAGCAGAGACAAACCAAGTAGCATACTACCATTTCGAGCAAGATTGTATATACAACTGTGAATATCTCAAGCTTCCATTAAGTAATATACAAACTAGTATGATACAGTAATGGCCTCTAGGGCATATACACTAACAATCTCCCACTTGCACTAAGGCCATGTACTGGCGTATCGAAGACCTATCATCTCGATCAGCCGCTCAAACTGAGTCTGGGGCAAGGCCTTGGTGAATGGATCTGCTGTGTTATCTTCTGAAGCAACCCTCCGAACCTCGATCTCCTGGCGATCCACGATCTCCCCGATCAGGTGATACCGCCTCAAGATGTGTCTGGATTTCTGATGGGACCTGGGTTCCTTCGCTAAAGCTATAGCCCCGTTGTTGTCGCAATACAGAGGTATTGGGTCAACAATGGACGGAACCACCTGAAGTTCTCTCAAGAACTTTCTCATCCAGACAGCTTCTTTTGCGGCATCAGATGCAGTGATGTATTCCGCTTCCATAGTCGAGTCAGCAACGGTTTCATGTTTGGAGCTCTTCCAACACACCGCCCCTCCATTGAGGGTAAAGACAAAACCCGACATGGACTTGGAATCATCCTTGTCACTCTGGAAGCTGGAGTCAGCAAAGGCCTCAATCTGGCGGTCTTTTCCGCCATGCGCCAAGAACATCTCCTTAGTCCTTCTCAGGTACTTGAGAATGTTCTTTACTGCTATCCAATGTTTCTCTCCAGGGTTTGACTGATACCTGCTTACCACACTCAGTGCATAAGCCACATCCGGTCTGGTACACAACATCGCATACATTATAGAACCTACCGCAGAAGCGTATGGTATAATAGACATGCGATCCCTCTCCAAATCAGTCTTGGGAGACATCTCTTTGGAGAGGGTGATCCCGTGACAAGCCGGTAGATTACCGCGCTTGGAATATTCCATACTGAATCTCTTCAGTATGGCGTCGATGTACCTGGACTGTGAAAGTCCTAATATCCTCTTAGATCTGTCACGGTAGATCCGGATACCTAGAATGTATGAGGCATCACCCAGGTCTTTCATGGAGAACCTGTGTGACAAGAACCCCTTGACAGATTATAGCATAGGAATGTCATTTCCTATTAAGAGAATGTCATCCACGTATAAAACGAGGAATACTACAGTTCTCGCTACAAATCTACAATAGATGCATGGTTCATCTGGATTTTTGATAAAGCCAAATTCCTTGACCGTCTCATCAAAACAGATGTTCCAACTCCGCGATGCCTGCTTTAGTCCATAAATGGACTTAAGCAATTTGCACACCTTTCCGCTGCTCCCACTCTGAATGAAACCCTCTGGCTGATCCATATAGACACACTCCTCTAAATGTCCATTTAGAAAAGCTGTCTTTACATCCATCTGCCAAATCTCATAATCGTGGAAAGCAGCAATGGCAAGAAGGATCCGAATGGATTTCAGCATAGCTACTGGAGAAAAAGTTTCGTCATAGTCCAAACCAGGTCGCTGACGAAAACCCTTTGCAACCAGTCTAGCTTTATAGGTCTCAACCTGTCCATCTACACCAATCTTCCTTTTGAAGATCCACTTGCATGCTACGGGTTTT
Organism: Agapanthus africanus; assembly: GCA_030015575.1. Taxonomy (NCBI): domain Eukaryota; kingdom Viridiplantae; phylum Streptophyta; class Magnoliopsida; order Asparagales; family Amaryllidaceae; genus Agapanthus; species Agapanthus africanus. The sequence continues at coordinate 489,378,696 of CM057346.1, read as the reverse complement.
ACCCCATCTGGAGCAATGTCCAACGTCCATACTTTGTTGGTGTACATGGACTCCATTTCGGTCCGCATTGCATCCAGCCATTTTACCGAGTCGACGCTCTGAATGGCTTGCTGGAAGCTAGTAGGCTCATCACAATCTATGATGCAATCCTCTCTATCCCCGTCAATGAGAAAACCGTAGTATCTCTCGGGCGGATGAGACTGCCTACTACTCGTACGGAGTGGCGTGGGAATGTCTTGATCTTTCGAACCCTCTGGTTCTACTAAGCTTTCAGTAATAGCTTGTGGTTCTGGAATTTCTTCCAGTTCAATTGCGCTCCCACTTATTTCTTTTTCTAAGAACTGATGTTCCAGAAAATGGGCATTACGAGAAACAAGGACTTTTTGTTCCTCTTTGTAATAGAAAAGATACCCCCTGGAGTTCTTTGGGTATCCCACAAACTTGCACAGTACTGAGCGTGCCTCGAGCTTGTCCGTATGCTGCTTTTTGACATAAGCTGGACATCCCCAAATCTTTAGGTATTGAAGATAGGGTTTCTTCCCACTCCATAACTCATATGGTGTGGTAGGCACAGTCTTAGTGGGAACTCGATTCAAAAGGTATGCAGCTGATTCTAGCGCATATCCCCAGAACGATCGCGGCAACTCAGCGTTACTCATCATGGACCGTACCATATCCAATAGGGTTCGGTTCTGTCTCTCCGATACACCGTTATGTTGCGGAGTGTATGGAGGAGTAAGCTGAGAGAGAATTCCATTCTCTTTTAAGTAACCCAGGAACTCGGCACTCAAGTATTCACCACTTCGATCAGATCTCAGTGCCTTGATACTTTTGCCTGTTTGTTTTTCTACTTCATTCTTATATTCCTGGAACTTTTCAAAAGCTTCGGATTTATGCTTCATTAAGAAGACATGTCCGAACCTTGAGAAATCATCCGTAAAAGTAATGAAGTAAGAATAACCGCTTTGCGCATGTGTAGACATTGGACCGCACACGTCGCTGTGTACGAGTCCCAAAAGCTCGCTCGCTCTTACTCCGTGTCCAGTGAACGGAGTCTTTGTCATCTTTCCTTTGAGACAGGATTGACAAGTTGCATACGATTGATATTCGAACGGATCCAAATATCCTTCTGCATGTAACTTAGTCAACCTTCTCTCACTGATGTGATCCAGTCTACAATGCCATAAGAAAGTTTTATTGATTTCTGGAGACTTTCTTTTGTGTGTATTCTGGACATTGAAAATCTGTGGTTGGTTTAATACGTATATACCGTTGTTCAATGTACCTGACCCAATCAAAGCTTGATTAAGGTGAATGTTCACTACATTACTTACAAATGCAAATTCATAACCTTCTTTAGATAATAAAGATACAAAAATGATATTACAGGTTGCATTTGGTACATAATAACAACTACGCAAAATCAAAAAATGTCCATTTGACAATCCCAGGTGATAGTCCCCTACGGCCTCAGCATCCATGCTAGCACCGTTTGCAACTCTGAGGGTCATGTCACCTGCCTTCAAAACTCTACGCTTTCTCAACACCTGCAAAGAATTACAGATATGAGATCCTGATCCGGTATCCAATGCCCAGGAAGTAGAGTTTATTGATAGACAGTTTTCAATAACATACACACCTGAAGCTGAAGCTGCAACTCGCTTCAAATCCTGTGTTCTGGCTTTCCAAGCCTTGCAATCCTGTTTCCAGTGACCACTTTTGTGACAATAGAAGCATTCTTCCTTCCCCACCAGCTTTCCCGCTATCTTTGTTGCTTTTCCTTTTCCCTTCGTATCCACTTTACCGACACCGCCTCTTGGTTTGGCGGGGGCTTTCTTCTTCTTACCCTTGGCTTTCGCCCTGGATCTAGAAGAGGAAGATCCTCCTACAAAAAAAGTGGATGTCTCCCTACCTTTCTGTAGGGTGCCCTCAGCACTCCTCAACATGTTCAGAAGTTCGGAAAGTTCAACCTCCTTTCCTTGCATGTTGAAGTTAAGAATAAACTGGGCGTAAGTGGAAGGAAGGGACTGGAGAATCAAATTAGTATAGAGTTCATTCTCCAACGTGGTCCCTAGGTCCGCGAGCTCCTCAATGTAGCCAATCATCTTAAGCACGTGTTCCGCTACCGATGATCCGACGGCCAACCTTGCCGAAAACAACTTCTTCAACACTTCGTATCTTGCGATACGAGACTGCTCTCCATACAGTTCTTTTGTATGAAGAAATATGGACTCTAGGTCCATATTCTCGTGCCTCCTCTGATGTTCGTTGTCCATCGAGGCTAGTACGAGGCATTTGGCCTTCGTGCAATCTATTTCCCAGGTCTTGTAGATTTCCCTATCTACGACACTGGTTTTGGGACCTGGGACAGGGGGAGCTTTGGTGGTAAGGACATACCCCAACTTGTCATAAGTGATTGCTATCTTGACATTCCTGAGCCAATCTTTGTAGTTTGGCCCTGTCAATATGTTTTTATCTAGTAATAACTTAAGTCCAGTCATGTTGAATGGTCGCTGCAATTAGGAGAGAGAAAAGAAACACTTTAGCATGATGCTCTTGCAAGTTTAGAGTGGTTTTTAGTTTTTCTAAACTGGATGGCTCCCACTGTATCTCGAATCCCTTCTCAAACCGTAAAGAAAGGATTAGTCAGGATCAATCTCACCGTACAATACTTGCTTAACCGTTCAGCCAAGCCAGTGTCGGTACTTCGAGGGAGGTTTTCCAACGCTTTCGTGAAGTTCCTTAATTAAGTAACCTCTTTTCCCTGTGGGCGTAGCCCCGCTAACACCTTTCTAGACACCTACTAAGTTTATAGCATTGATCGTTAAATGAGAGTTTTCCCGAGGAGTAGCATATACTCACAGTAGGATCGGGATCCAAATATCATCGCGTGATAAAACCGAAGGAATCCTACCAGAATTATCACACTCCAAATGGTATGCAGCGCTAGCAAGTTTCAGTACTTATGAAACTCCCGATGTGGATTTTTTCCCCATGCTCTTATGACCTTGACTTTGGCCAAAATATTATAAGTCACATGTCAAGTTCTACCCGTCATTCTCCTGGTTAATTTGGACCCACCCGTACCTACCCTTGACTTTGGCCAAAATGGCAGCACGACTGTCCCAAACCAACGCATCTATCTATGCTGCACATGAATACCCAATAGCTACCAATCACTATGCCTTGACTTTGGCCAAAATACATAACTTGAATACTTTTTGACCATTCATGTGGAATGACGGAGGGCTACGAATGGTTTTGGCGAAACCGTGAACGTAGTGAACTTGATATAATCGATGGAACGAGATAGCTTTTAAAAGGAGTGGTTCAAGCTCCGCGTTTAAAAGTTTAGTTTTGAAAAGAACCGAGTGGTTTTCAAAGTGTTCCAATCGACTTTTACTAGGTTTATTTTCTTGCATTAGTTCTTTTAATGCGTCCCATCATTTAATCCTACCATTGCAGAAAACAACCAAAATATGACGTACGCTTATGCCATTCGCATTCGCCACGGGGCCCCGTCATCACCCGTTAGGTTACTTAACTAACGACAGAGCGGGGGCTGGGCTAGCGCGGCTGTAAAACATAAGCAACGCCTAAATAGTTATCATATATAAATATATAGCAATGATAGACATTACAGATCACAGATGAATACATTGGATATACTAGGAATCCGCAATCCGTTCGAGCCTGCAACGAAAAGAGGATTACACGGTCGTGGTGAATAGCCAATACCCTACCCAAGACCCCTACGGGTGCGGCAAACTACCCGCCAAGTACCCGAAGTGAAGCAACCTCCCTCAACACCGTGAGTAGGCCACTCGGCACTTCGAGATACCCGGTAGTTTGTGCACCCCCTCCATGGGTCTATCCTAGGAGCAAAAACAGTAAAAAGAATTATACAATGACGGCTACAACCCCGATCCGGTTGTGCGGCCATACAAATAATAATATTACATCAATTTACATATTACAATGAATGAAAGAAAAAGCAACACTCATCTCACATCCACCCCGGCTATTCATCCGCGACAATCCAACCCATTCATATACACATACCATCATCATACACAGATCACAGATATGTATAACCCCGACTAATCGACATATAGCGATTAGCCGACGTTCAATACATATAAACATCACAGATATAACCTTTTAGTCAAAGTGTATTGAAGTTCGGAAAAAAAATACGGATTTATAGGCCCCCAAAAACAAATTTCTATTCTGGAAAACCTGGGCACATATAAACCATCTTAAAAATCCTAAAACCAAGCCAGAAATACACTGCACCAAACTCGACCCAGAGACGAGCCAAGACGGCCGCGGTTGCGCGGCAATAGCTTGCTATTGCCGCGGAACCGCGGCTCTTTGGTCGAATCACTGGATCGTTTTTGGTGGCTTTCTTCACAAAACCCTGAGATGATTTTTGGAGTATGATTTATTTTGTTTTGAACAGAAAAAATTTTAACAGAAACTTAGGGTTTTGAAAACTCGGTTTTTCGATTTTTCCGATTCGAACTTCGATACATTCTACTACCTAGCTAGTTTATGTTTAGTTAGGCTCTGATACCACTGTAAGTCCACGTTGCCCACCCCGGTGCTTGCGGGGAGGCGGAAAACGGAATAAAAATCGAATTTTTATGAGCTTAGGCAACATGGACTAGACTATGAAGGATCTTTGCTAAACAAAAACAAGCTAAACCTAACTAGAAACTAGCTAAGTGCTAGAAAGGTTATACCTTGGGCTTTATGTCCTTCTCTCCTTGCTCCTTGGAGTGGTAGAAGGAGCTCACCTTAGTCGTCTTCTCACGTCAAAGAAAGATCCACCCGAAAGCCTCGACCTTTGGCTTCAACTCCAAGCTAGAAGTAACTAGGGTGCAAGAAGTGCTAATCCTTGAACCCTAGATGAGGGTAGAGATTATCAAGAAAGGGTTTTTCTCAAGCTCAAGTGTTTCTCAACACATGAGAGGGGAGAGCTTGAGGGAGAGGAAGAACAAGAGAGAGAAAGTGTAACGTCTTCAAAATAATAAAATATGATTTTTGGGAAATTTTATAATTTAATATTATTTTAATGAATATTTTAATATTCTGGTATAATTAAATACAGATAAATGGGGAAAAATTATGGAAAATTCTAAAATAAGGTATTTTAAGGAATTGCCTCGTTTTCTGTGCATGCCCCCATTTCCTCTAGTTTTGACCCTGAGTATGTCTAGTTTTGACTGATTCCATCTAGGGTGAAATCTGGGTTGATTTTCCTATATTGGTGTATAATTTGGGACTTGTTTTAGCATGGATTTTGGTATTTGGTGATTCATTCCTGTCGGGTGGCGTTTGGACGTCAACGACAAGTGGATTTTGATTGTGTTTACATGCGAGTCGATAGGTTTTTACCTATGCGGGTAGCGTGTGCTATTTCGGTTTCCGATGTGATTTTCATGTGCTTTAGCATTGTGATATACTTGTAGGTACCCCGCGTGATGTGGAGGCAAAGGAGGTGAAGATAGCGACATCGGCTTTGGCACACGAGAAGCAATGTGAGTAGATTTATATCTACGGGGAGAAGTCGGGTGGATGGCGTATAGCACCCCCGCAGTCCGTGGTGATGTATACGAATACGTATACACACGAATATTTATTATGTGTTGTTTAGGGTTATTGATGGTAATAATGATATTTTGATGATAAGAATATATTGGTTTAGTATAGTGCGAACCCTAGAGTAGTGGTTGCACTCACACATACATTTACACACATACTTGCATTCATTCTTTCATTTATTAGAGTGCATATGATGGTGCGTATATCTACACATGGGTATGGGACTATGTGTTTATATACGGGATTTGAGGATGATACGTGGTTTGAGATGATACTTGATGTGAGGCCGTGAGATCGGCGATGTGACATAGCTTGTCTTCGAGGTGCGATATGATAGTTTTAGCGGGCCTTTGGACATGTGCTTTACCCGCATTCATATTTTTATAGATGGTATCGATTTGTACTAGACTTAGAGTAGTACCCCAGATTATGCGATCTGATGATAGTGATACCTGATATGTGATGAGGTACTGTGATATTGACCCCTACCCAGCTATTGGGATGCCGTACGACGATCTACCGTACGAGCCGATATTGATGATAGATCCGCACTCATGACTCGAGGATATCTTACGATATGTTATTGAGGCGGGATCACCGACTATCATATCTATATATATTGACTCAGATTAGGTGGTTTCTTATCCCTCCTGTCTAGATTACTTAGTAGACATTAGACTGGACCGAGTCATACCTATTTCAAACTAACGAATAGGGGATATTTTAAAGATAGGCAGAAGGGTCATACGGATATTTTCAAATGATGTATCTTTTCTTAAAACACCGTAGCCCTTGTTTTTCCAAAAGCCCTGATTCGTCTTATTTCAAATGGCACCCCTGCATGACTTGTACAGATTGGTGTAGATTCTTTACTTTTGCGTTGATTATTCGATTCCGCATATTCATGCTATTTGCATTGCATCGCTTGTACTGTGGTTATATTTCAGTCATGCTGCTAGGACACCAGCACCATTATCGATGATGCATATGTTCCACGTACACTTGTTGCCGGCTCACACACTCATCATCGATAATTGCCATGTCACTACACTGTAGTACTATTGCATTCAGTATATGATCCTTGCATGACATGATGATATGCATACCTTCCTTTACATGTCGCATACTTCATGCTTTTGATTATACGCATTGAGATATGTGGTTTCTATGATATTTCTGGATTTGGGAACCGAGAGTGTTTCAAAAGAGAATATGTCATTGCTTTAAAAACCCGGTTACCCTTGATATGATATTTCAGTGCGTCCACCATGTGTTTTCTCGGTGCTGAGAGCGACATGTGAAACCCGAATCGAGGAGTGGATGAGCCGATTGCGGGTACATGGTGGACCCGGTATGGTTCCCCTCGGCAAGATGATCGATGAGCTTTGCCGATTGAGCCTGGAGGCGGGCGAGTACCTACCGGTGATTGGTTGGACCTGGCGGTTATCCGGAGGATACTGACCAGAGTCGATGGATAGATTTGGGCGTCCTGCCGGGGCCGAGGGCCGATACCGCAGACAGAGCCCGCGGGCCGATTCGGACTGACGGAGCCCGATATATGAGGATTTACGTGCCGATGCTGGGCACAGTTTTCATGATGTTTTCGAGTGCCGATGCTGGGCACTCCGGTTCCATGATTTTGACGTGTCGCGAGAGACACGGGTGGATTATATCCTCATATTTCCATTCACAGGTTTCATGATATTTACTTGCATGATGGTTATTGTCATTGGGTGACGAGTGGACGGGATCCACGTGTGTGCAGATTTGATTACATTGATCATACCTCATATTCATGACATGCTATTACCTGAGGCACTAGCACGAGCACTTGGCATTACACTCATGTAGAGATTACATTGCCAGTTTAGCATGCTTCAGCTTTATTCATATTGAGGTTTATTTATATCTGATCGTATTGACCTAGGATGGGTCATGCATTCGATCTCTGCTTGTATATATTTTCTATTCACGAGTTGGCAACTCACCCCCGTTGTGTCCCAGTCCTTGCAGGTTTTTGCCGTACAGATTCCATTGCGGCATTTCTGGCACACTGCTTCCTTATGGGTGACTTGCTTGGATAGGTGGGTTCTTTTGTATCAGAACCGCCATTGTTCATGTATCATTTATTGTATCTAGAATTTCCATCAACCAAAACTTGTATATTGTTTCAGACTTAGAAAACAGTGTTGTTTTATTTCGACCTTAGAGTCGCGCTAGTAGTATTACGGTTTTCTGGCTGTTTGAGTTTCTTTTTTTTTGGGTTTTGATCCTCGCCCTTTGGCGTTGTATATTATTATTGCTTGCGTGGTTGTGACCGTCGATGGACGAAGAGCTAGCTCCCGCTTGGGGATGCCTTTTATCATTTCATATATATTATTCTTGTTGTACCCCGTTCGGGGCCAGTTTTTACAAAGGAAACCCTGCCGAAATTTTCAGGAAAGGTTACACATTTTAAAAAAATGCATATTCGGCTTAGTTATTTAAAAACTTTGATTTCCAAACATGATTTCCTTACTTTTCAAAAACAGTTTTCCTTATTTACTCTTAAAATGGTTTTAGATTGCTGGGCTTTTGGCTTACTTGGATCAGATGGGGTCCTATAGACTTCATATGGTTCAAGGGCCAGTCACGTGCTCTTTCGGGTCGTGACAAAGTTGGTATCAGAGCGCTAGGTTGACCTTGGTTCGAGTCTAAGTTTGACTATGTGGAGCCTAGGGCGTTATCTATATAAGGAACTTAGGCTTGACCTTACGGAACTTAGACTTGGTCGAGGGGGTATTAGACCCGAACTTTCGTCGTGTAGGATGACCCTTGGTTGATGGAATAGGTGACTAAAGTAGAGTGACGTACCGTGGGTATGTTCCGCGGCATACTTACGACACGCCACTCCGCTTAAGAAACCTTAGGTTGTATATTTCCTTGCATTGTGTCATATTCCTTCCTATGATCTATCTTCATCGATACTGGTTATGGTTTTGCTGCCGCGATTGCACGGGCAGAGTGAGCTACGGCTCGAGTTGTCAGCATGAGCTCGTCAGGGACGAGGGCTGACCGGGGCGTGATTCCAGAGACATACGGTTGCATTGAGGCTTCGTATTTTGTGTTTCCGCACTATGGGCGTTTGACAGATCGCTGCTGTGAGATTTCTAGGATGTACCGGACGGTACCAGAGGATTGAGCCACTGATAGAGGCCAGCCAGGATGTGATGACCGTTGATGTATCGCTTATTCATGATGGTTGAGGCGCTGCTTAGCGTACCGACGAATGAGCCAGTTGTTGCTGCGAGTGATGAGATATCGCCCAGATGATTGGAGCTACTGCAGCATGAGCATATTCTTAGAGATGTGATAGTGAGTCGCTAGTCACCGAGGATTAATGACTAGGACATGTGGTTCGTTCGCTTACCCCGATGCGAGGTCATCAGATAGATTGATTCCAGCTAGAGGCGACTTCATGCAGATTCGTTGAGAGTCGATTGAGACGATCGAAGGTCAGGAACCCATTTTCCAAGTTTAAAGTATACGGAAAGACATGCAGGTGATTCTATGGACCCTCTAGAAGAATGAAACCCTAACTCGACTTAATGACCGTGTGAAAGCCTTTGAACCTTAGGGTTTGCGGCAGTTCCTCGGCGCCATTAGTGAGGCTTGGGTTTGCCCTTCTACGGCTGGACCACCGACGCTGTGGCATGTACTCGATACTATTAAACTGTACCCGAGATGTTGAGCTCTTGGGGGATTGTGAGGTTCTGACGAGTCGATCGGATGATTCGACATCATTCGGATATCATGTGATGGGACACTGCTTGGGAGACTCCAGATACGAGCATAGCCGTCGGAGCGCAGTCTGTGTAGCCATGATGAGATGAGTCCGAACCAGTCGATATTGGAGCAAGGTGGAGTAAAGAGTTCGCACGAGATTTCGACGAGATGACGTTCCACTCCGCTGACATCAGAGATGTGACATGCACGTTGAGGACGTGTTCGGCTAGATATCTTCTACTGAGTGATGAAGATACTGAGTTCGTGATTTCGAGTCCGTGTTTGAGACTTCGGGTGGACCGTAGCCGAGGACATTGCAGTGTGCAGATAAAGACGCGACGTCGAATGGTCGATGATACAGACAAGCAGGACGAGAAGTTCGTGCGAGAGACAGGAGAGCTGTCACTACACCCCGTTAAGATTAAAGGCCGGACATGCATACAGAGGCGCAGAGATGCGACCAGCTTCCGAGAAGATGTTGTACTAAGGACGCAGAGGTCCAGAGAGCGAGAAAAGATTTCGCCAGAGTACCAGCCTCCTTACAGTTTGGCTTAGGCAAGATCAGAAGAGACCTTGAGTAGGATTCCTTCCAGTACACTGCTGCAATAAGAGTTGCACCCAGGATCGGATGTGTGATATTCATTCAGAGGACCCGAGGTCGGCGCCAGAGATGTGCTGCTTTACGAGCGGTCGTGAGGATTGACCGAGAGATGACCAGGGAAGTGCAAGAACGGAATCGTTCCTGTCAGCACACCTGACCGGGCCGATGAGCCGATGGATTGCGAGTTGGTAATCTACAGGAAAGATCAGGAACCAGAAGCAGAGGACGCCAGCCGCGAGCAAGAGGCAAGTAGATATCTTGCGCCGCTAGCATCGGATGTACCGGTACCTTCTCGACCCTGAAGGAGGGTATACCGACGACGGTAATTATGATTTGTGATTTTGTGATTTGATTATCACGTATCCGTTGCTTTGGATTTCGGTATTTTGGGCGATCTATTCGCATGATTTAGTCTTGATGACCGAGTTTCATGATATTTGATTTTGTGCACCATGGTTGCACCTACTGGGTATTTATACCTTGTACATAGTTATTACTCTTGAGCTGTTGATTGCGATTTCATGCCTATTTTATGCTGGTGATTTGATTTACGCTTCCAGCAGAGTTTCATGTAATTTTAGTGTTTTGATTTTGCACTCGGTATAGCTTATATGTGCTTGTAGTGCATCGATATGTGTTTTGTGCCCGCAGCTGCACACGTTTATGATTTTCTTCATATCTGGATACACTTGGTGTTGCTGCTTACGTATTTGAGTTATTGCTTGGTATTTGTGCATGGGATGCACCAGTTCTATACTTCGTGCATTTGTCGCACCAGTTTTATGTTTCTTGCGTTTATCGCATCAGATTTATATTTCGTGCCTTTGTTGCACCGGATTTATATTTTGTGCATTACGATTGCACCTGACTTCGATTTGATGCCTTTCGGTATGTCGATTTTGATTGTGATATTGATGTGGATTCTTGCACTCCGTGCTTTTGACTGGACTTACGCATATTCGACGTTGCTATTGGATTTTGTGATTCCGTGCATATTGAGTGCGCAGGGTCTAGATTTTCATTCGTGCATGATGGATGCATCGATTTGGATTTTCGCGCATGTTGGGCGCATGTTTTGAGATATGATTTTGGGGCACACCAGATGCACTAAATCGAGATTCTTCGTGCATGTCAGATGCACCTGTTTTGGCTGTCAGGCACACATGTTGCCTATGACAGATGCTTCGTGCACACCCGTTGCACCTAGATGTTGTTTTGTGCACATGTTTAGCGCATATATGGATTTTGATTTCCGTGCGCGTCAGACGCACAGGGTGGTGTTATGTGCATTTTTGGAATTTATTCCTTTTGGAGCAGTACATTTTTATGATGTGGGATATTTGCTTTCATACTGAGCAGGACTAGTCAGTGGACAGTGCCTGGATATATTTTGCATGCATCGATAGTTATCGAATGGATTTTCGAAAAGCGAGCTATAGTCTCAGTATATAGCTACGTGTCCGATATGACACAAAACGTTTTAAAAACAAGGAAACCCTTCTGATTATTTTCAAAATGGTGGAACGTGCTTATTAAACAAAGGATATATATACACATATATAGTTATTTTCTTATGAGAAACGTCCGCCACTGTGCAGTGTTACGCGCATCGCACAGCGACTTAAAAAGATTTGGCATACAGTTGCATCAGCTAATTACATGTATAGATTGGGTGTCTACATGTATAGTCTTGGTCCATATCATATTGATTTTGTATTGGATTTGACATTGTGTCGTTACCATGACTCCGATGATTGCGGATGCTTGATGGAGTGTTGCTTTTGAGTTATCTGCTCAGTACTCATGCGCATGCATTGCGCTATGATGTTTTATGTATAGATGATTTCGGAGCCCCGATGACTTGGAATTTGTATTGAAATATTTTAGTATTTGGGGGTTTAAATTTAAATTCGGGGACCGAATTTCTTTAAGGGGGTAGATTGTAACGTCTTCAAAATAATAAAATATGATTTTTGGGAAATTTTATAATTTAATATTATTTTAATGAATATTTTAATATTCTGGTATAATTAAATACAGATAAATGGGGAAAAATTATGGAAAATTCTAAAATAAGGTATTTTAAGGAATTGCCTCGTTTTCTGTGCATGCCCCCATTTCCTCTAGTTTTGACCCTGAGTATGTCTAGTTTTGACTGATTCCATCTAGGGTGAAATCTGGGTTGATTTTCCTATGTTGGTGTATAATTTGGGACTTGTTTTAGCATGGATTTTGGTATTTGGTGATTCATTCCTGTCGGGTGGCGTTTGGACGTCAACGACAAGTGGATTTTGATTGTGTTTACATGCGAGTCGATAGGTTTTTACCTATGCGGGTAGCGTGTGCTATTTTGGTTTCCGATGTGATTTTCATGTGCTTTAGCATTGTGATATACTTGTAGGTACCCCGCGTGATGTTGAGGCAAAGGAGGTGAAGATAGCGACATCAGCTTTGGCACACGAGAAGCAATGTGAGTAGATTTATATCTACGGGGAGAAGTCGGGTGGATGGCGTATAGCACCCCCGCAGTCCGTGGTGATGTATACGAATACGTATACACACGAATATTTATTATGTGTTGTTTAGGGTTATTGATGGTAATAATGAAATTTTGATGATAAGAATATATTGGTTTAGTATAGTGCGAACCCTAGAGTAGTGGTTGCACTCACACATACATTTACACACATACTTGCATTCATTCTTTCATTTATTAGAGTGCATATGATGGTGCGTATATCTACACATGGGTATGGGACTATGTGTTTATATACGGGATTTGAGGATGATACGTGGTTTGAGATGATACTTGATGTGAGGCCGTGAGATCGGCGATGTGACATAGCTTGTCTTCGAGGTGCGATATGATAGTTTTAGCGGGCCTTTGGACATGTGCTTTACCCGCATTCATATTTTTATAGATGGTATCGATTTGTACTAGACTTAGAGTAGTACCCCAGATTATGCGATCTGATGATAGTGATACCTGATATGTGATGAGGTACTGTGATATTGACCCCTACCCAGCTATTGGGATGCCGTACGACGATCTACCGTACGAGCCGATATTGATGATAGATCCGCACTCATGACTCGAGGATATCTTACGATATGTTATTGAGGCGGGATCACCGACTATCATATCTATATATATTGACTCAGATTAGGTGGTTTCTTACCCCTCCTGTCTAGATTACTTAGTAGACATTAGACTGGACCGAGTCATACCTATTTCAAACTAACGAATAGGGGATATTTTAAAGATAGGCAGAAGGGTCATACGGATATTTTCAAATGATGTATCTTTTCTTAAAACACCGTAGCCCTTGTTTTTCCAAAAGCCCCGATTCGTCTTATTTCAAATGGCACCCCTGCATGACTTGTACAGATTGGTGTAGATTCTTTACTTTTGCGTTGATTATTCGATTCCGCATATTCATGCTATTTGCATTGCATCGCTTGTACTGTGGTTATATTTCAGTCATGCTGCTAGGACACCAGCACCATTATCGATGATGCATATGTTCCACGTACACTTGTTGCCGGCTCACACACTCATCATCGATAATTGCCATGTCACTACACTGTAGTACTATTGCATTCAGTATATGATCCTTGCATGACATGATGATATGCATACCTTCCTTTACATGTCGCATACTTCATGCTTTTGATTATACGCATTGAGATATGTTGTTTCTATGATATTTCTGGATTTAGGAACCGAGAGTGTTTCAAAAGAGAATATGTCATTGCTTTAAAAACCCGGTTACCCTTGATATGATATTTCAGTGCGTCCACCATGTGTTTTCTCGGTGCTGAGAGCGACATGTGAAACCCGAATCGAGGAGTGGATGAGCCGATTGCGGGTACATGGTGGACCCGGTATGGTTCCCCTCGGCAAGATGATCGATGAGCTTTGCCGATTGAGCCTGGAGGCGGGCGAGTACCTACCGGTGATTGGTTGGACCTGGCGGTTATCCGGAGGATACTGACCAGAGTCGATGGATAGATTTGGGCGTCCTGCCGGGGCCGAGGGCCGATACCGCAGACAGAGCCCGCGGGCCGATCCGGACTGACGGAGCCCGATATATGAGGATTTACGTGCCGATGCTGGGCACAGTTTTCATGATGTTTTCGAGTGCCGATCCTGGGCACTCCGGTTCCATGATTTTGACGTGTCGCGAGGGACACGGGTGGGTTATATCCTCATATTTCCATTCACAGGTTTCATGATATTTACTTGCATGATGGTTATTGTCATTGGGTGACGAGTGGACGGGATCCACGTGTGTGCAGATTTGATTACATTGATCATACCTCATATTCATGACATGCTATTACCTGAGGCATTAGCACGAGCACTTGGCATTACACTCATGTAGAAATTACATTGCCAGTTTAGCATGCTTCAGCTTTATTCATATTGAGGTTTATTTATATCTGATCGTATTGACCTAGGATGGGTCATGCATTCGATCTCTGCTTGTAGATATTTTCTATTCACAAGTTGGCAACTCACCCCCGTTGTGCCCCAGTCCTTGCAGGTTTTTGCCGTACAGATTCCATAGCGGCATTTCTGGCACACTGCTTCCTTATGGGTGACTTGCTTGGATAGGTGGGTTCTTTTGTATCAGAACCGCCATTGTTCATGTATCATTTATTGTATCTAGAATTTCCATCAACCAAAACTTGTATATTGTTTCAGACTTAGAAAACAGTGTTGTTTTATTTCGACCTTAGAGTCGCGCTAGTAGTATTACGGTTTTCTGGCTGTTTGAGTTTCTTTTTTTTTGGGTTTTGATCCTCGCCCTTTGGCGTTGTATATTATTATTGCTTGCGTGGTTGTGACCGTCGATGGACGAAGAGCTAGCTCCCGCTTGGGGATGCCTTTTATCATTTCATATATATTATTCTTGTTGTACCCCGTTCGGGGCCAGTTTTTACAAAGGAAACCCTGCCGAAATTTTCAGGAAAGGTTACACATTTTAAAAAAATGCATATTCGGCTTAGTTATTTAAAAACTTTGATTTCCAAACATGATTTCCTTACTTTTCAAAAACAGTTTTCCTTATTTACTCTTAAAATGGTTTTAGATTGCTGGGCTTTTGGCTTACTTGGATCAGATGGGGTCCTATAGACTTCATATGGTTCAAGGGCCAGTCACGTGCTCTTTCGGGTCGTGACAGAAAGTGAATAATAGAATGAGAGAAAATATGAAGCATTCTCTCATATATGTGTGAATTATTGTAATTAGATAATTAGCTAGATAATTGTCATGGTTAATCAAGACATGACCATTATCATTTCATTTTTAATGCAATTTGCAAGGATCAAAGAGCATCTTCCAAATGAAATGATGATGGTCAAAGTGTCAACCTAGTTCAACAAGTCAAGGAGGTCAAATGGTCAACAACCATAACCATGCACAATTATATTAAACTAATATCAATTAACCATAATACACACATAAGTATTAGGGTTAATAAAATGACAATAGTCATTAACCTTAATCAAAGTCCTCTCCCTCTGTCTCAAGTAACTGTGCATACGCACCCGTATTCGTGATCCGAGGAACACGAATACAATGAGAAAAAACCAATCCCAAATCTATACTAGGATCTGGCTTAGACCAAAGCCCGCTAGTATAAGCTGTCCGGACAGCAAACGTGCACAAGTGCGCGGATGTGAAACGAACCCTGTCGCAAAGCCATGCGACCTCTACTCATTTTGCCTAAATGCGAATAGCTCTCTGTGTGGGACTCTAAAGACTCGACACTACGCTGGCAGTGGGTTTAACCACAGACCGCAGCGGCACTAGCTGTACGTAACGGTCCTCAGGTAGATGTCGATAAGAAGACTGACGAGGTGAACCCCATCTGAACTCCTACTGAGCCTGTATGTGACAGTCTCCGTACAGTCCGGTCTGTTCGTCTGATACATCGCATGGCGGGCCTAGGGGGGCGGTGAACGTCAGTCCCCTAATAGCGGTACAAGTCGTGTCGGAGTGTAGCCCAGAACACCCTGAGATAACACTGGAAACCTACCAGTATATCTCACTTGCCCTGGCCAGGGACTACTCGTGTAATGGCTCTCCTGGACACAGCGCGATGTCAACCCCCAATACCGGGAGAGACGAATCCTGTCTAACCGTCACTGCCTCCAAGTGCTTCGGGACTGCACCCAAAAACTACCTGTTTGCACGACTCCTTTGAGCCGTGGTAGGGTAGTAATCAAAGTGCAATGGGAACACACTCGAGGCGAAGTGACAGTGTCAAGTCAACAGACTAAGCTGTACTCATGTCACCTGGGAACTGATAACTGACGATAGGTATAATACCAACCAACAGTTCCCGACGAGTCCTGTCCAGTGTACTCGTAACCTAACGAGCACCCGCATACTATCTTCAGTACGACGTACTGACGGCTGTGGGACAGACCGTCTCCCACACTAGGATGAGAAGCGCATACGCTAGTCTACTCCGGAGTATCGATGCCCTGTCTTGATAGTCCAACGACTAGGGACCTGTATAAGGATGTGCTTATAGATCGCCCAGCTCCCACGAGTGTGAGTGCCATCACAACGCTGGTAATCAAGCAAAGATCCTAAGGGCTCTACTAATATGTATATCAGCAATATGCTAAAAGAAACACATGCACATATTAAAGCAGAGACAAACCAAGTAGCATACTACCATTTCGAGCAAGATTGTATATACAACTGTGAATATCCCAAGCTTCCATTAAGTAATATACAAACTAGTATGATACAGTAATGGCCTCTAGGGCATATACACTAACACAGGGTGGTCCAAATGCACATCCTATAATTGTTCCTAGTCGAGGGTGTATCGAGACAGGGCATCGATACTCTAGAGTAGACTAGCGTATACGCCTCTTGACCCATATGATGGGCGATGGATGATCCCACATCCATTGGTGTTTGACATCAAAGATGGTATACGGGTGCTCAGTGGAGACTGGTTACACTGAACGGACTCGCTGAGAACTCTTAGATGGTATAATATCTATCGTCAGATAGCAGTTCTCTGATGACACTGGTACAGGTTAGTCTGTTGACCTGAGATCGTCATAGAGTCTTGTGTGATTCCCATTGTGCTTTGATTTCCACATTACCACGTTCATGAGAACGTGCAAGACGGTGGCTTTTGGGTACAGTCCCAAATCACATGGATGCAATGAGCGATAGGAGGGGTTTCGTCTCTCCCAGTATTGGGGGTTGATGTTGCGCTGTGTTCGATTGGCTATAACTGGAAGTCCCTAGCCAGGGCTGATAAGGAGATCTATTGGTAAGTGTTATCAGTAGTTTCTCGACCCGTTATGAGCCTCACATCAACATGACTTATCGGTTACTGGGGTCTGACGTTTACCACTCCTAGACTGGATATGCGACATATTAGACGAAGAGACTGGACTGTACGGTAGTGTTACTGATTGGATTCGCAGGAGTATGTACAGGCTTGCTTGTTGATCTTCTGATCGCTCAATACTGCGGTGGTCGTTACGTTTAGCTGACCGCTTGCGGCTTGTGGGTGTTTGATATGATCATCACCTATTGCCGGCGTATTGATGAGTCTTTAGAGTCCTACACAGAGGTTTCCTGGTTCAGACGAAACAGAGTAGGAGCACATATGTGATATGTGCGGGACCGAGATTAATACGATATGTGATACCGTATTCTATTCTCGCAATATGTGACATCGACCGGTTATATATGATATAGCCGGGTTATCGGATCAAGTGTTGATTCGATAAAATGATACATATTATATTAGTCGGTTATATGTAATATAGCCGGATTATTAAATCAAGTGTTGATTTAATAATTTAATGTAGAATTATATATTTGATATATTAAATTACATTAACTAATATTAGCTCACTTAAGAATTACTTTTTCTTACTTGATAATACATTGATATATATGTGCTATATGTTAATTGTATTATTTTATTTTGTTACATAAATATTATATATGTGATATATAATAATGTGACATGCAAGGTTATACATGCAACTAGGGTTTATGAGAATCACACCATGGTTGTTATTATGATTGGATTTATATTTATTTTGGTATTTCTAAATTGTGATGATTTAGTCATGAGCTTTGTAGAAGCTTCTTGTTGTGTTGACTAAGTCTAACAATTTAGATATTTTACAAGATATTTATTAACCTAACCCTAAACCAAGCTCATGGTTTATTCTCTACAAGGGTTATCCATGACATAAACTAACCCTTGGTTGCATTTTTAATCTCATTTCATTCATTCATCTTCTTCCTCCTTCATCTCCTTCAAGCTCTCTCTCTAGGTTTAGAAAAGGAGAAGAAAAATTGTGAGAAAAAGAAAACTAAAGAGAGCCCACTTCCTACTTCATCATCCTCTTCTATATTAGCCATTTAGATTAGGGTGTTAGCTTCGCTAATTTCATATTAGTGAGGAGAAAGCTTGAGTTCGTGTTGTCTCAACGTAGATTATCTTGGATTGTGAAGACTTCAAGTAAGGATGCATCATACACCTTGTGGAGCCTCTCAAGAGTCCGGGAGCTCATGAATCGCAGCGAAGGGACCACTACTCGGAGCTTATGAAGTGAAGGAGCGGACTACAAAGGTTGTAACCTTTAATCACTTAGAAGTAAAGTTGTTTATTTGTTGTTACCCTAAATTTCTAGTTCGATTCCTAGGTTAGTTTGCTTAGCACCTCCTTAATTTTCTATTGTGGCATGTGTGATGTTACTAATCCCTAGGTAAGGTGCTAAGGAAAGAGCTTTAGAGTAACCTAGACAAAGTTAAAAACCTCGAACGAACGAAAATCGACACCCGAAAAGTGCTCACTGGAAATTTTTCAAAAAGTTGGATTTTTCATATTAAAAATACTCAGAAAATCGTGTAGGGTATTGTATGGGCCCACAAGAAGAACGAAGCCCTAACTCGACTTAACGACCGCGGAACCGCGGCTAAAAGGCTCTTTTGGCGGCGGTTCCGCGGCGCCGTTGGTGAGGCTTGGACTGTGCCTTCTTTTGCTAGCCCGTATGTACTAATAGCAGTCTCTGGTATATTTTAAAACTACTCAAGTGTTGAGCTTCCTGAGAATTCTTTGGGTGATTGATCGTTCGATCGAACGTTTTAACTGCGCCTAGTTTTAGAGAATGTGATACAATAATTGGAATCTACAAATATATTTATTACGTGTAAATCTAACATTTCGGTCTCGGGTGTAATCGGAAATGTTGTTGAATTATCCGACTTATTTTAAAAAGGTGTTTTCATGGGTGAGACCTAAATGCGAGCTTTATATTGTTAGGCATGATATCTTGGATATGTGATATCCCGGGTTTATGATGTCTAAGGGCAGTTACGATTCCAATTGTTGTAGTTTTTCACTTTCTTTTATGCGACCGTAAGTGTAATATATGGTGTATCTCCATTTTTGTTGCTATATGTCAACGACAATTGGGATACACATATTTACTTACGTTGATGACATATGATGTTATGTGTTGCTGTGATATGTTATATTGGATCGCCGTGATTTGAATAGCCGGGGTTTTTATGTGAGATGAGAGTTTTTATTTTCATTCATGTAAAATTCATTGTATGTAATATTCTTTTATTGAGGCACTTCCGGGTTGAGGATGATACCACCATTGTATATTATTTACTTTTCCGCATTAGAATAGACCCAAGAAGGGGAGCACAAGTAACCAGGTTCTAGGGTCCAGTGGGAGGCCATCTCGAGGAGTCGAGACCGGGTCTCCTAACCCTAGAATTGGTAGGGTTTCTTGCCACTCTTGTAGGGGTCTAGGGATGTGGGTTTGGCTATTCATCGCGATCGTAGAATCCGTATTTTATACAGGCTCAAAATAAAACACGGACCTCTTAGTATATCCAATATTTCATATGTTATCTTCTGCTGCTGATATTTTGTGATGTGATCATTTTATATGCGTGAGAAGGATACTTTATTGTTGTATATATGATATATAATAAACGTTGCTTATGTTTTGCACCCACGCTAGTCCCTCCCCGCAATGCCGTTTGTTAAGTAACCTAACGGTGCATAACAGGACACTGTGACGAATGCAGATGGCATAAGCGTACGTTGTATTTTCATTTCTTCTATGATGCTTAGGAAACATAAATGATGGGACATCATTAATGAGATTAATGAAAAAAAAGAAACCTAAAAGATGTTGTAGAATCAAATTTATAAAAAAGGGTAGCTCTAGTTTTTGTTTTGCATAGCGGTATTCTTTGTAGAATATCCAGCACCTTATTCGATAAGGGAAGAACCGGGATCCCTTCACCGGGAGTGACCTCTTTAGCGAAACTAGCAGATGCTACAACTCACTCGGTTTTATTTTTGATTGTTTCTATAGTTCTTGCTTTGCATAGCGGTATTTGTGAAATATCCTGCACCTTATTCAATAAGGAAAGAGCCGAGATCCCTTCACTGGGAGTCACCTCTTTAGCGAAATTAATAAAAGCCTCAAAAACAATCCTTTTCAAAAATTACTTGTTTCTACAATGATATCAAGTTCATTATGCAAAAGGTTTTCATAAAAACCTGTCGTAGCCCTCCGTCATTTCAGATGAAGACTAGTTAGTATTCGTGCTGCGTTTGTTGACCTTAGCCAAGACGTAGTGTACGGTAGCTAATTAGTGTTTATCTGCTAAAGCATGAGATGCGATTGAGTTAGGGCAGTCATACGACTTTGTTGACCTTAGCCAAGGGTCGTACGGGTGGGTTTAATTCAATCGGGAAATGACGGGTTGAACTTGGCTAGCGCTTATGATTTGTTGACCATAGCCAAGGTCATGAGTTGCTACGGGCAAAAATATTATTGGGAATTTCAAGTGTTGAAATTTGCAATGAGATTGCATACTTTCTATAAGATAGTTGGATCCTGATACCCAATGCGAGTAAGAGTTACTCCTGGAAGAGTTTTACACATCACAATTAGCCAATCAAGTAGGTGTCTAGAAAGGTGTTAACGGGGTTATGCCGCTGGGGAAATGAGAGTTATTTTAATTAGGTCCGTGCGAAAGTACAGGGAACCTCTCTCAAAATACCAACACTGGCCTGGCCGAAAGATTGGCGAACTTGTAAGGTGTAATTAATCCCGGCTAGTCTTACCTTTTAGGGTTTGAAGGAAGATTTGATGAAAATAGTGGGAGCCATCCTGATTAGATAAGATAATAACCAATCTAATCTTGCAAGAGCATACGCTAAAGTATTTTCTTCTCTCTCTCGCTCCAGGTAGCGACCATGTCAGGCCTTAATCAAGATAATAATATGGATGTATTGACCGAACCCGCTTATTATACTGAGCAGGGGAATGTTGGTTCCGTTCTTTCTTATAATTGTTATAAGACTGAGCAAGGAATAGGGACATATCCGGATTATCACGCCGCCCAAACGAAGAATAAGCATGATGATGCATTTTCTTCGGGTGTGTTAGTTATCGAGAACTGTTTCTCAGTTCACTCTACGTCCTGGGTATTAGATATCGGATTGGGATCCCACATATGTAATATGTTACATGGGCTACGGAAAGGTAGAGAACTAGGAGAGGGTGATCATTCCATAAGAGTAGGGAATGGCGCAAATGTTGCAGCCAAAGCAGTTGGCGAATATCACCTTGTATTACCAAATGGTAATACATTGATTTTGAACGAATGCTATTACATTCTGACCCTGATATGCAATCTTATATCAGTTTCTTTATTAAGAAAAGAAGGATATAATTTTGTAGTACAGGATAATGTTATGAACATCTTCCTGAATCAAAAGTTGATTGGATCAGGCTAGTTAAATAATGGCATATACGTTCTAAATCAAACCACAATTCTTAATGTACAAAACACACACAAGAGGAAGAGTTCAGAAATGAACGAATTCTTCTTGTGGCATTGTAGACTAGGTCATATCAATGCGACACGACTATCTAAGTTACATAAGGATGGATATTTGAATCCGTTCGAATTTTCATCTTATGATACTTTCCAGTCCTGTCTCAAAGGCAAGATGATCAAAACTCCATTTAGTGGACATGGAGAAAGAGTTACGGAACTCTTAGAACTGATACATAGTGATGTATGCGGTCTCATGTCTACACATGCCAGGAATGGTTCTTTGTACTTCATTACATTCACTGACGATCTTTCAAGATACGGACATGTGTTCCTGTTGAAACACAAGTCTGAAGCTTTTGAGAAATTCAAATAATATAAGCACAAAGTAGAGAACCAAACGAGTAAAAATATTAAGATCCTTCGATCTGATCGATGAGGAGAATACTTGAGCAATGAGTTCCTGGAATATCTAAAAGAGAATGGGATTCTCTTTCAGCTTACTCCTCCATATGCACCACAACACAATGGTGTATCGGAATGGAGGAGTCACACCCTATTAGATATGGTACGCTCTATGATGAGCACCGCTGAGTTACCTATTTCCTTTTAGAGTTATGCGCTAGAAACGGCCGCATACCTATTGAATAGAGTTCCAACCAAATCAGTGTCCACCACTCCATATGAGATATGGAATGTGAAGCGACCATCTCTTAAACGAGTTAAGATATGGGGTTGTCCGGCCTATGTTAAAAAGAAAAATCTGGACAAGCTCGAGGCAAGATCAGTTCTTTGCAAGTTTGTGGGATATCCAAGTAATTCGTATGGATATCAGTTCTACCTCAGTAAGGAACAAAAAGTGTTTGTTACTCAACATGCCATCTTTTTAGAAAAGGAATTTCTTGCAAAAAAGATTAGTGGTAAAGAAGTAGAGCTGGAAGAAGTTCCAACCACACAAACTACAGAAGAAGATTTGGTAGAACCGGAGGATTCGATAGTTCCCAATGAACCTCAGCCTCTCCGCCGATCTAGTAGGGTTCCTCATCCACCTGAGAGATACTACGGTTTTCTCATTGATGGTAGGAGAGAGGACTGCATCATGGAAGATGATGACCCGACTAGCTTTGAGCAGGCCATCACGAGTGGGGACTCTGTGAAATGCTGGATGCAATGCAATCTGAGATGGAATTCATATACACCAACAAAGTATGGACTTTGGAAGTTGCTCCTGAAGGGGTAAAACCCATTGGGAGAAAATGGATCTTTAAGAAAAAACTTGGTGTAGATGGAAAAGTTGAGACTTTCAAATCTAGACTTGTTGCAAAGGGTTTTCGTTAATGACCAGGTGTGGATTATGACGAAACCTTTTCTCCAGTGGGTATGCTTAAGTCCATCCGGATCCTACTTGCTATTGCTGCATACCATGACTACGAAATCTGGCAAATGGATGTTAAGACCGCCTTTCTAAATGGTGATTTAGAGGAGTGCATGTACATGACTCAGCCAGAGGGCTTTGTAGACAGTGGGAGCAGCGGGAAGGTGTGCAAGCTGCTTAAATCCATTTACAGGTTAAAGCAAGTATCGCGGAGTTGGAACATCTGTTTTGATGTGGTAGTCAAAGAGTTTGACTTCATCAAAAACGTAGATGAACCTTGTATATACAAGAAGGTGGCAGAGAGTAAGGTTGTCTTCCTCGTATTGTACGTGGATGTCATACTCTTGATAGGAAATGATATTCCTATGCTACACTCGGTCAAGCACTTCTTATCACACAGATTCTCAATGAAAGATCTAGGTGATGCCTCCTGCATCTTGTGGATTAAGATCTATAGAGATAGATCTAAAAGGATACTGGGATTGTCCCAATTCAGGTACATTGACACCATACTAAAGAGTTTAGTATGGAAGAATCCAAGTGTGGGAATTTACCCACGATTTCTAGACTCACTCTCTCCAAAAAGATGTTTCCTAAGACTGATTTGGAAAGAGATCGCATGCAAGGGATACCCTATGCTTCGGCAGTAGGCTCTATCATGTACGCGATGCTATATACCAGATCCGATGTAGCATACTCACTAAGTGTAGTGAGCAAATATCAAGCAGATTCAGGAGAGAGTCACTGGACAGCTGTGAAGAACATTCTCAAGTACTTGAGAAGGACTAAAATGATGTTCTTGGTGTATGGTAACAGAGAACTCCAGGTGGAGTCCTTTACCGATTCGAGCTTCCAAAGTGATAAGGACGACTCTAAATCGCATTCGGGATTTGTCTTTACACTCAATGGAGGGGCAGTTTTTTGGAAGAGTTCCAAACAGGAAACCATGGCAGACTCGACGATGGAGGCTGAATACATCGCTGCCAACGATGCTGCCAAAGAGGCTGCCTGGATAAAGAAGTTCATAACGAACTTGGAGTGGTTCCGTCCATTGAGCATCCAATACCTTTGTATTGTGATAACAATGGAGCTGTGGCTTTGGCTAAGGAACCCAGGTCTCATCAGAGATCCAGGCATATTCTGAGGCGGTATCACCTGATCCGGGAGATAGTTGATCGCCGAGAGATCGAGGTCAGGAGAGTTGACATGAAGGACAACACTGCGGATCCACTCACGAAGGCCATATCCCAGATACAATTTGAGAGACTCTTCGGGATATTGGGTATGAGATACTACAACAGCTGGCCTTAGTGCAAGTGAGAGATTGTTAGTTATATATATGCCCTAGAGGCCATTGTTGTGCATATGATGTATATTATAGTGGATGCTTGGATATATATATATATATATATATATATATATATATATGACTTTCTTGCTCGATATGATAGTATGCTATCTGGTTTCTCTTTGTCTTAACATGTTGACTAGTATTGTGTTACTGTCTTGCTCTCACATGTTAATGAAGCCCTTAGGATATGTACTTGACTACTAGGACTATGATACAGATCATACTAGTGGGGCCAGGGTGGTCCAATAGTACATTCTATAATTGTTCCTAGTTGAGGGTGTATCGAGACAGGGCATCGATACTCCAGAGTAGACTAGTGTATATGCCTCTTGACCCATATGATGGGCGATGAATGATCCCACATCCATTGGTGTTTGAAATCAAAGATTGTATATGGGTGCTCAGTGGAGACTGGGTACACTGAACAGACTCGCCGAGAACTCCTAGATGGTATAATACCTATCGTCAGATAGCAGTTCTCTGGTAACACCGGTACAGGTTAGTCTGCAGACCCGAGATCGTCATAGAGTCATGTGTGATTCCCACTGTGCTTTGATTTCCATCTTACCACGTTCATGAGAACGTGCAAAATGATGGCTTTTGGGTATAGTCCCGAATCACATGGAGGCAATGAGCGATAGGAGGGTTTCGTCTCTCCCGGTATTGAGGGTTGATGTTGCGCTGTATTCGATTGGCTATAACTGGAAGTCCTTGGCCAGGGCTGATATGGAGATCTACTGGTAAGTGTTATCAGTAGTTTCTCGACCCGTTATGAGCCTCATATTGATACGACTTATCGGTTACCGAGGTCTGACATTTACCACTCCTAGACTGGATATGCGACATATCAGACGAAGAGACCGGACTGTACGGTAGTGTTACTGATTGGATTCACAGGAGTATGTACAGGGTTGCTTGTTGATCTTCTAATCGCTCAATACCCGGGTGGTCATTACGTTTAGCTGACCGCTTGCGGCTTATGGGTGTTTGATATGATCATCACCTACTGCCGGCATATTGACGAGTCTTTAGAGTCCTACACAGAGGTTTCCTGGCTTAGGCGAAACGGAGTAGGAGCAAAAATGTGATATGTGCGGGACCGAGATTAATACGATATGTGATACCGTATTCTATTCTCGCGATATGTGATATTGGCCGGTTATATGTGATATAGCCGGGTTATCGGATCAAGTGTTGATTCGATAAAATGATACATATTATATTTGTCGGTTATATGTAATATAACTGGATTATTAAATCAAGTGTTGATTTAATAATTTAATGTAGAATTATATATTTGATATATTAAATTACATTAACTAATATTAGCTCACTTAAGAATTACTTTTTCTCACTTGATAATACATTGATATATATGCTATATGTTAATTGTATTATTTTATTTTGTTACATAAATATTATATATGTGATATATAATATTGTGACATGCAAGGTTATACATTCAACTAGGGTTTATGAGAATCACACCATGGTTGTTATTATGGTTGGATTTATATTTATTTTGGTATTTCTAAATTGTGATGATTTAGTCATGAGCTTTGTAGAAGCTTCTTGTTGTGTTGACTAAGTCTAACAATTTAGATATTTTCCAAGATATTTATTGACCTAACCCTAAACCAAGCTCATGGTTTATTCTCTACAACGGTTAGCCATGACATAAACCAACCCTTGGTTGCATTTCTAACCTCATCTCATCTCATTCATCTTCTTCTTCCTCCATCTCCTTCAAGCTCTCTCGCTAGGTTTAGGAAAGGAGAAGAAAAATTATAAGAAAAAGAAAACTAAAGAGAGCCCACTTCCTACTTCATCATCCTTTTCTATACTAGCCATTTAGATTAGGGTGTTAGCTTCACTAATTTCATATTAGTGAGGAGAAAGTTTGAGTTCGTGTTGCCTCGACGTAGATCATATTGGATTGTGAAGACTTCAAGCAAGAATGCATCATACACCGTGTGGAGCCTCTTAAGAGTCCGGAAGCTCATGGATCGCAGTGAAGGGACCACTACTCGGAGCTTATGAAGTGAAGGAGCGGACTACAAAGGTTGTAATCTGTAATCACTTAGAAGTAAAGTTGTTTATTTGTTGTTACCCTAAATTTCTAGTTCGATTCCTAGGTTAGTTTGCTTAGCACCTCCTTAATTTTCTATTGTGGCATGTATGATGTTACTAAACCCTAGGTAAGGTGCTAAGGAAACCCTACAAGTGGAATCCATTTTTCGTTATAGGCTTAAACGAAACGCGGAATTCCTAGTATATCCAATATATTCATCTATGATCTGAAATGCCTATTATTGCATGAGACGAATGGATAAATAAATAAATAAATAAATATATATATATATATATATATATATATATATATATATATATATATATATATATATATTAGGCGTTGCTTATGTTTTGCACCCGCGCTAGTCCAGCCCCGGCTTTGCCGGTAGTTAAGTAACCTAACGGTGCATGAAGGGCCCCGTGGCGAATGCGGATGGCATAAGCGTACGTTGTATTTTCGTTTCTTTTTCTGCAATGATAGGGTTAAATTATGGGACCACATTAACATTGATTAATACAAGGAAAAACAAACCAAAGATTAATCGTTGGAACAATTTCAAAACCACTCAGTTTTTTTCAAAAAGCAAATTTTAAATGCGGAGCCTAAACCACACTTTTTAAAAAGCTATCATGGTTCCTTCGACTATATCAAGTTCATTACGTTCACGGTTTCGCCAAAACCATTCGTAGCCCCCTGTCATTTTATATGGGTATTCAGTAGTATTCAAGCTATGTATTTTGACCTTCGCCAAGGTATAGTGATTGGTAGCTGCTGGGTATTCATATGTAGCATAGATAGATGCGTTGGTTTGGGACAGTCGTACTACTATGTTGGCCTTTGTCAAGGGTATGTACGGGTGGGTTCAAATTAACCTGGACAATGACGGGTAGAACTTGACATATGACTTATGATATGTTGTCCTTCGTCAAGGTCATAAGAGCATGAGGCAAAAATCCACATCGGGTGTTTTAAATATAAAGGAAACTTTCAGTTTGAGCATACCTTCTGGAGTGTGGTGACGAGAGTGGATTCCACCTAGGTCATCATACAATGATAGTTGGATCCCGATCCCACTGATGAGTAGGATTACTCTTCGGGAGATTTTTCACTAAACAATCAATGCTATACACTAAGTAGGTGTCTAGAACGGTGTTAACGGGGCTACGCCTCTAGGTAAAAGAGATTATGTAATTAAAGAACTTCGCGAAAGCGTTGGATAACCTCCCTCAAAATACCAACACTAGCCTGGCCGAAAGGTTAAGCAAGAATTGTAAGTGTGATTAATCCTGACTAATTCTTCTTTCATGGTTTGAGGAAGGATTCGAGAAAACAGTGGGAGCCATCCTGTTTAGATAAATTAATAACCAATCTAAACTTGCAAGAGCATCATGCTGAGTGTTTCTTCTTTCTTTCCTAATTGCAGCAACCACTATGACCGGACTTAGTTTATTAGATAATAAATTAACTGGGCCAATCTATAATGATTGGCTAAGGAATGTCCAGATAGCACTTACCTATGACAAGCTGGACTACCTCCTTACTACAAAACCCCCCGCCGTCTCAGGTCCAGATTCCACCGTCACGGATGTTGATATCCGTCAGACATGGGAAAAGGATTGTGCGAGAGCCAAGTGCTTCGTGTTAGCCTCAATGGATAGTAAACACCGGAGGCAATATGTGAAGATGGACTTAGCTTCTATCTTCCTCCATACCAAAGTTTTATATGGAGAGCAATCTCGTACCGCAAGATATGAGACCTCAAAAATATTGCTTCAGGCGAGATTGGCTATCGGGTCATTTGTAGGGGACTGCGTCCTTACGATGATTAGCTATATTGAACAGTTCACAGACCATGTGACCACGTTGGATAATGAGTTATGTACTAACTTGATTCTACAGTCACTTTCCTCAACCTACACCCAGTTTATCTTGAATTTCAAAATTCAAGGGAAGGAAGTTACACTTCCAGGACTCCTCAATATATTGAGGAGCGCTGAGGTAGAGGGAAAGGATAGGGCAAAAGTTTTGGGGCTAACAGTAAGGAAGGAAGGATGTTTCTGTTGTCACGAGAAAGCGCACTGTCAGAAGGACTGCAGGGCTTGGAAATCTAGAAACTAGGATTCGAAGTATGTTGTGGCTTCGGCTTCAGATGTGTTTATGATTGAAAACTGTCAGTCAATTAACTCTACTTCCTGGGTATTAGATACCGGATCAGGATCTCATATCTGTAATTCATTAAAGGCTTTGAGAAACCGTAGAGTTATCAAGGCAGGTGATATGACTCTCAGGGTTGCTAACGGAATGAGCATGGATGCTATATTCGTAGGGGAATATCCTTAGAATTGACAAGTGGGTAGATTTTGATTTTACGTAACTGTTTGTATGTACCTAGTCTGGCATGTAATATCATCTTTGTATCTTTACATTCTAAAGAAAGTTATGATTTTACATTTGTAAGCGATGTTGTAAATATCCACCTAAATCAAGTTTTGATTGGGTCAGGTACACTAGATAACGGTATATACGTATTAAATCAAGCTCAGGTTTTCAACGTCCAGAACACACTTAAAAGAAAGTCTCCAGAATTAAATCAGGCTTTCTTAAGGCATTGTAGACCGGGTCACATCAATGAAACACGATTGACGAAGTTACATAAAGAGAGATATTTGGATCCATTCGAATATCAGTCCTATGCAACTTGTCAATCATGTCTGTCACGACCCGAAATGGCACGTGACTGGCACTTGAATCATATGAAGTCTATAGGACCCCATCTAATTCAAGTAAGCCAAAATCCCAGAAATCTAAACCATTTAAAAGAAGAAAGTGAAGGAAACTTGTTTAAAAGTTTGCGTATAAATCACTTTGAAAGTCGTAGTAAACATTTTTAAAACATCAAGTTTTTTCCGAAAATTTCGGCAGAGTCTCCTTTGTAAATACTGACCCCAAACGGGTACAACATGAATAATATACACAAATGATAAAAGGCATCCCCAAACGGGAGTTAGCTCTTCGCCAATTGGCGGTCATAACCACGCAAGCAATATAAAATACAACGCCGAAGGGCGAGGATCAAAACTCAAAGGGAAACCAATATCATCAAGAAAACCATAATAATACAAGCGCGACTCTAAGGTCTAAAGAATATACACTGGTCTTCTAAGTCTATAAATTAATACAGGTCTGGTTGATGGAGTTACTAGATACAACTGAATATAAATAGAATGCAATGGTGGTCACGATGCGAGTGAACCCACCTACCAAAGCAATCACCCAGAAATGAGCAGTGTGCCAGCAAACCACAACGAAACCCGTACGGCAAAACCTGCAAGAAACTGTAGCACAACGGGGGTGAGTTGCCAACTCGTGAGTAGAAAACATCACCGAGAAGAAATCACATGTATGACTTCATCCTAAGTCATACCATGAAATCCATATAAAATATAACCTGAAACATCTGCTAATGCCAGGGTAAACATCTATACATAAGTGTAATACCAAGTGCTCGTGTCAGTGCCTCAGATAGCAACATATCATATATATGATATATGAATGCATGAAAACAAAATACATCGAAATAAGAAAACTGTTTTCTTATCTCAGTGAGATTTCTGTATAAAATCGAAGTATCATCAATAAAATCAACAGAGAATCAGTGTCTAGCATGACACAAAATATATATCTCGCTATCTCAATATCTCGGGCTCCGGCAATCCGGACTGGCCCATATCATCAAATCTCAATACCTCAGGCTCTGGCAATCCGGACTGGCCTATATCATCGAATCTCAAGACTACGTCGGTATCCTCCGGATATCCGCCGCGTCAAAATCACCGGTCGGTAGTGCTCCCCTGCCAGGCTCAACGCCATCATCTGCGACCATCTTGCCCCGGAGTACCGCACCGGGTCCACCATGCACCCACAGACGGTTCCTCCTTCACCTCGAATCGGGTGTATGATATCGCTCAAGAGCCGAGAAAACTCATGGTGGACATATCTCACATCATAACATGAGAAAACCGCAATTTCTATCTTTTGAAAATGATAATGAGTTTATAAAATCCTTGCGGTTTCTCCAAATCCATAAATCTCATGGAAAATCCGAATCCCATAATCAAAAGTCAATAAACAGTGAATACCATAATATTGTATGACAAATGAAAATACATATGCATGAGATATCACAGTAATAAATGCAATGTCTAAGCTATCATATAAAAGCAAGCGCACTAGTACTATGTCGAAACTATCAACTAACAATTTATACTAATGAAGTAGTGTTTTCTAATGTGTACGTGACATGAAAATTACCAACGATGATGTGTGTGAGCCAACAAGTAAGTGTACGTGGAGTATACGCATCATCGGTAATGGTGGAGGTGTCCTGACAGCAGGATTTCATAATAACTACGAAAACACATTTAAGCATGCAATGCGATGCGAATAGCAAGAATATACGGAAAATGAACTGTAAATGCAACAATAAAGAATGTACATAAAATTTATGAGTCATACAGTTTGGCATTTGAAATAACACGAATCGTGGTGTTAAGAAAATAGGGACTACGGTGTTTTTAAGAAAAGGTACGTCTTTTGAAATATCCCTAGTATCTCTTGGCCTGTCTTTAAAATACTCACGATTCGTTAGTTTTAGAAAGAAGTATGACTCGAACCCAGTCTAACATCTACTAAGTAAACTGCATGACTAAACTAACAGACTAGTCGAAGGGTAAGGAAAACCACCTAAGTCTGAGTCGATATATATATATATATATATATATATATATATATATCTAATAGTCGGTGATTTCGCCTCAATAGTGTCACGTACGATACAATATATAATATGACACTCTCGAGTCAAGAGTATATATATATATATATATATATATATATATATATATATAGTAGTCGGTGATTTCGCCTCAATAGTGTCACGTACGATACAATATATAATATGACACTCTCGAGTCAAGAGTGCGGATCTATCATCATAATTATATCTCGTATGGTAAATCCATCGTACGGCATCCCAAATCTGGGTACAGGTCGAATATTATATTTATCTCATTATTCCTCTGGTATCCTTATCATATCCTGAATTAGGGGTACTGATCTAAAGTCTAGTACATTCCGATACTATCAACATATATATATATATATATATATATATATATATATATGCATGTGTATGAAACACATCGCCTAAAGATCTGCTATAATATCATGTCGTATCTCATAATACGAACCAAGTCACATGACCGATCTCGTGGCATCATGCCCAATCACATCGACTCATCTCCAATACCATGTACCATCCTCATCATCCATGTATATGTATACACACACACACACACTCACATACATATATGTATATGTGTATGTATGTATGTATGTATGTATGTATGTATGTATGTATGTATATATATATATATATATATATATATATATATATATATATATCCCCATATACACACAAGTAAATCAAATGTATGCGTGTGTGTGCATGTGTGCAAATCTTTACTCTAGGGTTTCACGACTAAGAAGCTAAACTAAGTTACTTCTAATTACACTAAAACTAACCCATGAACACCTAAAACCTATCTTGATAATCATTAGTCTCATAACACACACACACACACACACACACACACATATATGTATGTATGTATTCGTATACTACACTACGAAACTGCGGGGGTGCTATACGCCATCCACCCGACTTCCCCCATAGATATATATCTACTCACCTGATCCATACTTGCTGAAGTCGATGTCGCCACGCTTTTGCTTGTCGTCCCAAAGTTCACGCGGAGGTACCTACATATCATAACATATCGTACCGCATTAAAATCCAATTCAAAACCAAAACGATACACGAATCGTACATAGGTTAAAACCTATGGTCTACGCATGCAAGAAAGGCCCAACAAATTCTCGATGTCGATGTACAAACGTCAAACCATCGAGTTAAAACCCAAATACCAAAACTCAAGCTAAAACGAAGTCGCAAAACAATGCAGCAATTCAACAAAACACCTCCAGATTTTACCCTAGGTTGAATTAGCCAATTTTACACATATGGAGGGTCTAGTTTACTGAAGATAAAGCCATGGACCAAACACGAATCCCAACACCCCTACCCTAGCCGCAATTTGCGGCCAGAAGGAATAAAATTGCGGCCATGGATGGGAGTTAGGGTTTTGGGGCTCTAGGGTAGCTTCTAGGTTGTCTGCATGACTCACTGTGATTGCTAAATAATTTTTAGGGGTTCCGGGTGAGGGCAGATCATAAAACTACACCAAAATTCCTACACAAATCCGACGTCGGGGATTTCTAAGTTCATGACTTGGGGTCTTAGTCTCTGATTTAGTCTAAGTTTTAACACAAAAAGAGGGTTTGTAGTCACCAACAGACTCACATGCATCATCACAAGTCAAGAATTCCACAAAACCTCATCTAGGAATTTTCTAAGTTCACTAAACCTCACTAAAAAAACTCTAAACATGTATGGATGAATAAGTGAATGAAATACTTTACTAAGTGTGAAGGAATTACCTCATTTGGCAACTCAAGAAATTTCTTGAGTTGCCCCAAGTGCTCAAAATCCTAGCTTTCTTGGTCCAAAATGCTTGTAGTGAGCTTGTGGACATTTTTAATGAAAGGAAGATGATGTTTTGATGTAGAAATGTGGGTGTTTTGAGGAGGTAAAGGAGGTGGGAGAAGAGGGCAGCCATGGA
Organism: Agapanthus africanus; assembly: GCA_030015575.1. Taxonomy (NCBI): domain Eukaryota; kingdom Viridiplantae; phylum Streptophyta; class Magnoliopsida; order Asparagales; family Amaryllidaceae; genus Agapanthus; species Agapanthus africanus. Next base: position 489,345,308 of record CM057346.1, on the reverse strand, counting down.
GATAAGGAGAAGGGAAAATGATGAAGAGAAATGGAGGAAGACAAACGGGAGCTTTGGTCAATTGACCCCTCACCTCTCTCTCTCTTTTCTCTCTCTTGCCCATACTCTATTCTTTATTCTTTTCCTTTTTCTTTTCTATTTACCTTTTTCTTTTCTTCTATTCTCATTTAAAAAGCCATGAAAGAAAAATAAGGAAAAAGCCATGGTAGAAAATGTAGCAAATGTGTAATATGACATGGTGCATGTCACATGCACAAAACACCATCAATATGTGATTAGGTCCATGTCGGGTTATGTCTTTACCCTCGATGGAGGGGCGGTCTGTTGGAAGAGCTCCAAGCAGGACACTGTTGCTGACTCGACCATGGAACTGGAGTATATCGCTGCATGTGACACCGCGAAAGAAGCAGTCTGGATCAGGAAGTTCGTAGCAAAACTTTAGGTGGTTCCGTCCATTGTTGATCCAATACCGATGTATTATGACAACAACGGCACTATAGCTTTGGCGAAGGAACCAAGGTCCCATCAGAAGTCTAGAAACATCTTGAGGCGATTCCACCTGATCAGGGAAATCATTGATCGCCGGGAGATCGATGTGCGAAGAGTAGAGATAGAGAACAATACTGCAGATCTACTCACAAAGGCCATCCCTCAGACACACAGTTCGAGCGGTTAATCGAGATGATAGGTCTGTGATATGCCAATACACAGCCTTAGTGCAAGTGGGAGATTGCTAGTGATATATGCCTTAGAGGCCATTATTGTATCATAATGGATTGTATATTACATATTGGAAGCTTGGGATATTCACTGTATAATAAGAGGCTTGCTCAAAATGGTAGTATGTTACCTGGTTTGATTCGACCTCAATATGTGCATGTGTTTCTTTTAGCATATCATTTATATATATTGGTAGAGCCCTTAGGATCTTTGCTTGACTACCAGCGTTGTGAAGGCAGTCACACTAGTGGGGACTGGGTAGTCTAAAAGCACATCCTTATACAGGTCCCTTGTCATAGGATTATCGATACGGGGCATCAATAATCCAGAGTAGACTAGTGTATACGCTTCCCATCCCAGCAGGGGAGATGGTATGTCCCACAGCCATTAGTATGTCGTACTGGAGATAGTATACAGATGCTCATTAGGTTATGAGTTACACTGGACAAGACTCGTCGGGAACTGCTGGTTGGTATTATACCTATCGTCAGGAAGCAGTTCCCAGGTGACATGAGTACATGTTAGTCCATTGACTTGCCATCGCTACTTCGTCTCGAGTGTATTCCTACTGCACTTAGATTACTACCCTACCACGGCTCAAAGGAGTCATGCAAATAGGTAGTAGTTGGGTGTAGTCTCGAAGCACTTGGAGACAATAGCGGTCAGATAGGATTCGTCTCTCCTGGTATTGGGGGTTGATATCGCGCTGTGTTCGGAAAGCCATTACACAAAGTCCCTGGCCAGGGCAAGCGAGATTTACTGGTAGGTACTCCAGTAGTTTCTCATTTTGTATTGGGCTCTGCTTCGACATGACTTATCGCGCTATTAGGGGTTTGACGTTTACCATCCCTCTAGGAACGATATGCGAGTATCTCAAATGAACAGACCAGGCTGTACGGAGATTGTCACAGACAGGCTCAGTAGAGGATCGGATGAGTTTGCTCATCGACCTTCTTATCGACAGATACCTGGGTAGTCATTACGTGTAGCTAGTACAGCTGACGTGCTTGTGGTTAAGCCCATTGCCAGTATACTGTCGAGTCTTTAGAGTCCTACACAGAGGGTTTCCTTGCTTCGGGAAAAAGATGTAGAGGCCGTATAGTTTTACGGCAGGGCTACGATCACATACGTGTTCTTTTACACGGATGATGTTCGGACGGCCAAATACTAGTGGGCTTTGGTTTAAGCCGGATCCTAGTATTGTATTATTGGATTGTTATCGTCTCAGTGTATTTTTATTTTTCGGAATACGGATACGGGTATGTATATACGGTGAGGGGTATTCTTGTAATTTTCTCAAGAATGCTCCTAGAAGGAGACACCTCATTATTTGGTATTATCCATTTTCTTAAATGGATTAATGAGGTGGAATTGGAGGAGACTTTTGTGGTATGGTGTGAGGAATGGCTTAGACATTTGTTCATTGGTTTGGATGCACTATTGAAATATGGCTATTATTTTATATGTGAAAATAATGGTTACTTCATTATTGAAAGTCTTGAGCCATTCTCTACACTTCACAATCCTAGCTCATTTCTCATTTTGCTTTCTCTCTCCTGATTTTCCTCTTCTTCTTCCTTTAACTCTTACACTCACATGTGTTGTGAAACAAATGGTTTAGTGAGATAATACAATTCATTAGACATTCTTTATATCACATAGGCTACTTGGATTAGCGAACCATTTACTCTAGTTACCTCGGTTTAGAAGTTGGAGCTCAAAGCACATACTCTCGGGTGGATCATCTTTGACGCGATGAGGTCGACGTTGCAAGCTCGATCCATACTTCTAGGAGCCAAGGAGAGGAGGAAAAGAAGACTCGAAGGACTAGTACACGGAGGTATAACACTCTTACCGAGTAGCTAAACCTCCTAGTAGTTTTGTTAGTTAAGGTTTTCGAATAGATCCTGGAGTTAGCTGGTGTTTCATAGTTCGTTAAAATCGTTTTTGAAAATTCCGCCTCCCCGCGAACCCGCGGGGTGCGCGACATTATCTTACAAAAAGTATGATAGAAATCGACTATCACGATCCGAAATGATGCTCACGGGTACTTCATGCAATCTCAAAATCTCCTGCATGTACCGCTTTGCCAGAGCCTCCGTCGACTGACTAACTCGAAACGATATAAAATGAGCTGTCATGGTCCATCGATCGACCATCACTCAAATTGCATTATTGCCCTTTGGACTCCGTGGTAAAGCTGTCACAAAATCCATGGTTATATGTTCCCACTTCCATTGATGAATTAGAAGTGGTTGCGACAAACCAGCTACTCTTTGATATTTAGGTTTGACTTGCTGACACACCAAGCACTTTGATACGTAGCGAGAAATCTCCTTTTTCATGCCTTCCTACCAGAAATGCCGTCATAGATCTCTGTACATCTTTGTGCTTCCCGGGTGTACTGAATACGCTGAACTATGAGCCTCCTTCATGACTTCTTCACAAACATCTCCCTTAGGCACACATAAACGGCTCCCATATCGTAATGAACCATCTTCATGAATCAACAAATCTGTTCGAAGTCCCACTTATACTTTTTCTCGAAACTTTTGCAGTCTTGGATCATGCGACTGTGCTGCTTTAATATTATCGATCAAGGATGACTGTACTTGCAACTGCATCAACTGTCCCGAAGAATCTGGCAGTACAATCTCCAATTCAAATATCTGAAGATCAGCTATAATCTCCTTTTGTGCAGTTAATATCCGTATTGTTGGCAACTGACTTAGAGCATCCAGCACTATATTAATTTTTCCCGGATGGTATTTTAGATCAAGATCATAACCAGCCGTCATTTCTAACCATCTACATTGCCTCATGTTAAGCTATTTCTGTGTGAATATATACTTTAGGCTTTTGTGATCTGTAAATATTTCTACCATTTCTCCCAATAAGCAGTATCTCTAAATCTTTAGAGCAAAAATCACTGCTGCTAACTCCAGATCATGAGTTGGGTAGTTCTTCTCATGAATCTTTAATTGTCTTGACGCATAAGCTATGACCTTCCTATGCTTCATTAGAACACATCCTAAGCCTTTTCTCGATGCGTCACTGTGAATAACTAACCCTCCAGAACCATCTGGCACTGTCAAGATATGAGCGGTTGTCAATCTTTACTTCAACGCTTCAAAAGCTGATGCACATTTCTCAGTCCATACAAACGGTATCTCTTTTCGTGTTAGCTTGGTCAATGGTTCTGCTATTCGAGCAAAGTTCTCTACAAACCTTCTATAGTATCCGGCAAGCCCAAGAAAACTTCTGATCTCCTCTACGTTCTTTGGAATTGGTTAATCATGAATAGTTGCAATCTTTTCAGGTTTCAGGGTCAACGGCAATTCCATCTCTGGATACAACATGACCCGAGAAATTCACTTCTACGAGCCAAAACTCGCACTTGCTCATTTTAGCATATAACTTTTCTTGTCTCATCGTTTGCAGTGCGATCCTCAAGTGTTTTGCATGCTCTTCTTTGCTCCTCGAATAGACCAGAATATCGTCAATAAACACCACTACGAACTGGTCCAGGTATGGTGAAAAGATTTGGTTCATCAAGTCCATAAATATTTCCGGTGCGTTAGTGTAACACCCTAGTGCATTTATACGATATTCTTATTTGGTATTTTCAAATCTTGTGACAGTTTCTTGTTTATTATCGTTTTTGGGTGCGGATAGTGCATTTGGTATCTGTGGTTAGTATTCGACCCGACTCGCATGCTTGAAACCTATGATGGTTCAATATTATATCACATATTTACTGGTACAGAGGATCCGTGCATATCTAGGTTTTATATACTTGTATGATATAATTAATATCTGCATATCTTCAAATAATACAACGTATAACCAAATTATAATTTTTGATATCTAGCATTGCCTGTTGTCATACCCCATATCATATGTTTGCATCCATATATCGTGTTCATGTTCAGATTGATAAAATATACTCGTTTGGATCGCTACGTGTATTTATGTGTATCCATTCTTGGGGGTATGTATTTTATTTTACCGGACATCGCATTGTGGTTTTGTCTTGTACGTATATTATCTATATTTTAAAACTAGATTTTTAGAAGAGACCCGAGTATTTTTCGGAGTATTTTTGTATTACCTATATAATCCTAGAAAATATATTATAATATTTTTATATATTATCAGTTCATAAATATATATATATATTATATAAAAAAAATATATATTAATAACTAATTAATATTTCCTCACTTTCTCTCTTTTCACCCTCTTTCTCTCCTCTCGCACTTTCTCTCTCTCTCTCTCTTATTCTCTCTCTCTCTCTCTCTCTATATATATATATATATATATATATATAAACCTAATATAATTATAACCATCATCTCTTCGCTCTTTCTTCTTTATTTTCTTCCTTCGCCGAACAGAACCCAAACCCTAGCCCCTCACTTCGTTTTTGCCGCCGACCTCCCAACCTCGTTACCACCACCTCCTCGCCATCATCATCACCTTCACCTCCTCCTCTCTTCTCCTCTCCCCTCACCACCCTCTGCAACCCGAGAACCCAAGAACCTCACCGACGCCGACCCTAAAAACCTCATCGTCGCAACCCCTCGCCTTCGTCCCCCGACCTCGACCACCTTCACAATCACCTCCTCTCATCCCTCTCCTCCTTCTCCCCGAGAATCCACAACCCAGCAAACTCCTCCCCAAAACCCTGCACCAACGACCAACTTAAGAAACCTTACAGTTACCCTCGCCGGAGATCTCGTCGTTGTCACTTCTTCATCTCCTCACCTCCTTCTCCGATCCCTGACACCCAAACCACCACCAGTACCCTACAGCCTCGACTTCCCGACCCGACAGCAACCCGAGCAACCCAGAAAACCCACTGCCGACGTAGCCACCTTGCCATCGACAACAACCCATCATCGTTGTCACTTTTTCCTCTGTCCTCTGTCCCAGGACTCGATCACTAGCAGCCATAACCCCCCATTCCTCTCCTTCTTCTTCTTTCTTTCTTTCTTTCTTTCTTTTCTCTTTTGTTGATTTCTTTGTTTTTCGGCCGCCTCGCCGGAGTCGCACACGTCGTCGCCGATCCGGACAACCCAGTCAATGTCGTCTTCCAGCGTAGTCAGGTCTTTGATCAGCTAGATCTAGTCCTGCATGCGCGTAGTTTGCATTGCGACGTTTATCCGACGTCAAACGTGAAGTACGTATCCCGACGTGAGATCCGATCAGGCAAGTTTGTCACGTCCCGCTTCCCAGTATACGGCGTAGGGGACGCGACTGGTCCGCTACGTATATACTCAGAAGTACATACGCTAAGCGTATTTAAGCAATATAAAAGTAAATACACAAGAGACAAGATATAATAAAAACAACAACTTTTATTTATTAACATTCTTTTGTACAATGCATGAAAAGGAAATACAACTGAAATAAAACGATGCCTAAACAATGGCATAACAGGAAATGAAAAGTACTGAATGGAAAATGTACAATGAAACTAGAGCTCTGGTTCTTCAGCAAACTGCTCCAAGTCTTCTGCAGATGGCTCGATCTTTGCCGGGTCAAAACTACCTGACGACATTCAAAGAAGAAAGAAATAGAATGTCGTCAGCGAACAGGTCGCTCGGTAAGTCCCAAAGATAAAAGGAAAGTATAGTAGACAGAATAAGAAGGTATCTTTTAAAGTTGTATTATCTTGTTGTAATGTTGTGTTACCGCTGTTGTTTGTAGCTTGGTACAGAAGGATGCCAGTGTATACGAGAGGGGTCTCTATATGCTAGAGACCAGGGCAAACGGAATGTACAAGGAACCGTTAAGCCACGGTACAACAACAACGGAATATAGGTTATGTGTCTTAATCTTAGCGCCTCGTGCCACTTTTAACACCTTCCGTACCAATCTATCCCTTAAACCCCGAAGTGTTTTATTTGTATTATTTTGTACTGTAAATTGAATTGAGTGTAAATTGAAAGACTGACCGAAACCATGATATCAGTAAACGGATGTAACCGTAGAATCATGTAAGTGGAATAATTGGAGAACCATGTAAATGGAATGTATATCCATGGTTCGGTTCAGTCAAGTCGTATAGATTGATAATTGGATTCATGGATTCATGTTGAAAATTGTAGATTGTAAATTGACTTGAATCATATTCAACTCAGATTAATCAGACTCAAACCCGAGTCAGATAATTAGAAATGTAAATCGAAGTCTTGATTATTTCTTAAACCTATAATTGCTAGGGTCCTTAGGGTAATTTATAAAACTTGAGGGGGTTTTATATAAAAATATTTTTTATATAATTTTCAAAATACACCTCAAGTATTCGTTATTCGTTTTTAGAGTTGTAATGAAGGTAGATTTTATATTGGGATATTTCTAGTGAAAATATCCTAGTTTCATAAATAAAGGTATTTATTTGTAATATTGATTTATGTGGAATTTATGGTATTTTAATGTAAAATTGATTCTTCTGATTTTTAGAAAAAGGTGGAATATCTATATTTTAACAAAATAGATATTTTAATGATAAATATACATATATTTATACAAAAATAATTTTAATAAATATTTTATATAGTAGAAATCTCATTTTCTTAAAATGTCGTATTTTAAATCTTTCGAGACCGAATGTTCCTTGCGGAGGTCTGAATCTCGCACTACTAAGCCCAAGGATGTGTGATAAACCGCACCATCCCGAACGGGTTCCCCAAAGTGGGTTGCAGCGGCACTTTGCAAAGATTGTAAATACTAAATCTTTTAGAAAACGGTTTTATGAAGTAAATGGTATTTATTTGTAAAGGTGTATATTTTCCGTATTGTATGTTCTAGATTCTCCTAAGTCAACCAGTCCATTCCTAACTGGTCCAGACGACAAGTTGTGAGATGTCTCAAATCGCCTCTTCACCGCCAATTGTGGCCAGGTAAGTACAACTGAAGAAAGGAGGGATCCGCTCACGAATCACTGTGAGTCGGGCCTTTTAAAGTTACCTTTCTCACTTACCGAGCCTAGACACCACAAAGTTAGATTTAGATAAACGACCGATATCCACAACTTATCGTATTTTCATAATAAGTGGTACTTCTTTAAAAAGTGTATCAAAACTAAATCTTTAGAAATGATTTTATTAAATATATGGTATTTAAATGAAAATGTTTATTTTCTCGTATTCTAGGTTCTCGGGGGTGTTGCATACGAGTGTGTGAGGAGGTAGGTCGTTATCTTGTGATCTACTTTAAATGTATAGCAAGTTTAATGGGGTTAAATGAAGGATTGAAACAATATGGTATTTAAGTGAAAAATACGATAAATTGAAATAGCTATCATTTCATATGATGAAACTTATCAATTTGGTTGATTAGTGTTTAATAGTCAACATGAGGAGGTTTAAGTATGATTGTATTAGTGAGAAGTGGAATTTTATAAGAAACCAAATCGGAAATCGGATTTGTTCCGATTCCGTCGGGTTTTGTAAAACCGTATTTTTTTGATAGAAGAGATAGGTAGGAATTGAGACTTACGGGTTTTAGATCACACAAAAGAGTGAGAGGGAAGTAGAGGAATTGCCGATGTGTTGCGTCGTCGCCGGTAGTTCCTAAAACGATCGGCGGAAGTTTGCCGTAGATTTCGCCGGAGCTTCGCCTCGAGCTTGTTTTCAAAGTACACAACTTTTCTTGGAATTTTGAGAGAGTGGGCTCAGAATTTTGGGGTGAGAGGGTAGAGGGTAGGGGTGCTATTTATAGGGTTAGGATAGGGTTAGGGTAGGTGAAAGGTTAAAATGAAAAATGTGATAAAATGTATTAAAAATGTATTAAAAGTGGAGTAATTAGGGTTTTAAAAGAGCTCTGTAAATGGTCTGAGGCTGAAATTTTGTAGGTGCATAGTGAATATGAAAAGACACAACTTTCATGTTGGGGTCGTCGCCGGAATCGGCCGACTCGGCCGTGAGTTGGTCGGAGGACTGAGTCAGCCGAGTCGGGGCCGATTCCCGGCCGAGTCAGGCCGCCGTGATCTCCCTCGATGGTTCATCTACCCTATGGCAATGTTACATCTTTGGGTGTAGTGGGGTTTTTGTGAGATATGCACGTGTAAACTCTTGGTATTCTAAAGGTTCAAAATAAAAACAATATTAAAAATAATGTGGGGCATGCGATTTGAACTCTGGTGGCTTGGTTCAGCAGTGCAAGGTATTACCAATGAGCTACAAGCTCCTTCTTGTAATTATGGAGCTAATTAATTACTTAAAGTAATAACAGTAAATGTAAATACCCCAAGTATACATTAATTTTAAAGCAAATTTTTGTACACTAAAAATGGAGTTGTTACATTCTTTTAACTTGTAGTTAAAAAGCAAAATAATTACTTATATCTTGTGCTCAGGCTAAAATACCCCTTTATGGATTTTTGAAAAAAATATTTGAAAAAATTTATATAGGAAAATTAGGGTTGTTACATTACCCTCCTTATACAAATTTCATTCTCGAAATTTGTAAAAGGAAAGTGTAACAGATTCAAGAAAAGTTTGATGACTAAAATACTAACAGTGTATGAAAAATAATAAGGTGGTGTAAGTGTTTAAAAATGTGAAAGAGTTTTACTAGTGTTACCTTGGTCAACTGTCTTGGCTTCTATGGCTGCTAAGGTGTTATAAGATGTTAGAAATACTTGATAGTGTATGAAAAATGTGTGAAGGAATGAAAGGATGCGAAGGTTTCGGTAAGATTGTAAAAGAGGTGAGAAAAATTTAGGTCAGGACAGATTCAAAGTATATGATTCAAGAAATATGAAATTGTAAGATTCAAGGAACATGATTGTAAAGAATGTTTTAGTTGCTGGTTCTTGTGTTATATTGCTTAGGTTGTTCAAGCAGAACAGAACTACATGATAGAGTTTCATACAGCTCTGACCTGCATGGACCACCAACAAAACCTGTCACGCCCCGCTTCCCAGTATACGGCGAAGGGGACGCGATCGGTCCGCTATGTATATACTCAGAAGTACATACGCTAAGCGTATCTAAACAATATAAAAGTAAATACACAAGAGACAAGATATAATAAAACAAAAACTTTTATTTATTAACATTCGTTTGTACAATGCATGAAAAGGAAATACAACTGAAATAAAACGATGCCGAAACAATGGCATAACAGGAAATGAAAAGTACTGAATAGAAAATGTACAATGAAACTAGAGCTCTGGTTTTTCAGCAAACTGCTCTAAGTCTTCTGCAGATGGCTCGATCTCAACCGGGTCAAAACCACCGATGACATTCAAAGAAGAAAGAAATAGAATGTCGTCAGCGAACAGTTCGCTTGGTAAGTCCCAAAGATAAGAGGAAAGTATAGTAGACAGAATAAGAAGGTATCTTTTAAAGTTGTATTATCTTGTTGTAATGTTGTGTTACCGTTGTTGTTTGTAACTTGGTACAGAAGGATACCAGTGTATACGAGAGGGGACTCTATATGCTAGAGACCAGGGCAAATAGAATGTACAAGGAATCGTTAAGCCACGGTTCAACAACAATGGAATATAGGTTATGTGTCTTAATCTTACCGCCTCGTGCCACTTTTAACACATTCCGTACCAATCTACCCCTTAAACCCCGTATTTTTTTTTGTATTGTTTTGTATTGTAAATTGAATTGAGTGTATAATTGAAAGACTGACCGAAACCATGATATCGGTAAACAGATGTAACCGTAGAATCATGTAAGTGGAATAACTGGAGAACCATGTAAATGGAATGTATATCCATGGTTCGGTTCAGTCAAGTCGTATAGATTAATAATTGGATTCATGGATTTATGTTGAAGATTTAGATTGTAGATTGACTTGAATCATATTCAAGTCAGATTAATCATACTCAAACCCGATTCAGACAATTAGAAATGTAAATCGAAGTCTTGATTATTTCTTAAACCTATAATTGCTAGGGTCCTTAGGGTAATTTATAAAACTTGAGGGGGTTTTATGTAAAAATACTTTTTATATACTTTTCAAAATACACCTCAAGTATTCGTTATTCGTCTTTAGAGTTGTAATGAAGATGGATTTTATATTGGGATATTTCTAGGAAAAATATCCTAGTTTCATAAATAAAGGTATTTATTTGTAATATTGATTTATGTGGAATTTATGGTATTTTAATGTAAAATTGATTCTTCTGATTTTTAAAAAAAGGTGGAATATCTATATCATAACAAAATAGATATTTTAATGATAAATATACATATATTTATACAAAAATAATTTTAATAAATATTTTATATTCTAGAAATCTCATTTTCTTAAGATGTCGTATTTCAAATCTTTCGAGACCGAATGCTCCTTGCGGAGGTCTGAATCTCGCACTACTAAGCCCGAGGATGTGCGATAAACCGCACCATCCCAAACGGGTTCCCCAATGTGGGTTGGAGCGGCGCTTTGCAAAGATTGTAAATACTAAATCCTTTAGAAAACGGTTTTATAAAGTAAATGGTATTTATTTGTAAAGGTGTATATTTTCCGTATTGTATGTTCTAGATTCTCCTAAGTCAACCAGTCCATTCCTAATTGGTCCAGACGATAAGTTGTGAGATGCCTCAAATCGCCTCTTCACCGCCAATTGTGTCCAGGTAAGTACAAGTGAGGAAAGGAGGGATCCGCTCACGAATTACCGTGAGTCGGACCTTTTAAAGTTTACTTTCTCACTTGCCTAGCCTAGACACTACAAAATCAGGTTTAGATAAACGACCGATGTCCACAACTTATCGTATTTTCATAATAAGTGGCACTTCTTTAAAAAGTGTATCAAAACTAAATCTTTAGAAATGGTTTTATTAAATATATGGTATTTAAATGAAAATGTTTATTTTCTCGTATTCTAGATTCTCGGGGGTGTTGCATACGAGTGTGTGAGGAGGTAGGTCGTTCCTTCATGATCTACTTTAAATGTATAGCAAGTTTGATGGGGTTAAATGAAGGGTTGAAACAATATGGTATTTAAGTGAAAAATACGATAAATTGAAATAGCTATCATTTTATACGATGAAACTTGTTCAATTTGGTTGATTAGTGTTTAATAGTCAATATGAGGAAGTTTAAGTATGATTGTATTAGTGAGAAGTGGAATTTTATAAGAAACCGAATCGGAAATCGGATTTTAAAAGAGCTCTGGAAATGGTCTTAGGCTGAAATTTTGCATGTGCATAGGGAATATGAAAAGACACAACTTTCATGTTGGGGTCGTCGCCGGAATCGGCCGACTCGGCCGTAACTCGGTCGGAGGACTGAGTCGGCCGAGTCGGGCCGCCGGGATCCCCCCGATGGTTCATCTACCCTCTGACAATGTTACATCTTTGGTGTAGTGGGGTTTTTGTGAGATATGCACGTGTAAACTCTTGGTATTCTAAAGGTTCAAAATAAAAACAATATTAAAAATAATGTAGGGTATGGGATTTGAACTCTGGTGGCTTGGTTCAGCAGTACATGGTATTACCAACGAGTTACAAGCTCCTTTTTGTAATTATGGAGGTAATTAATTACTTAAAGTAATAACAGTAAATGTAAATACCCCAAGTATACATTAATTTTAAAGCAAATTTTTGTACACTAAAAATGGAGTTGTTACATTCTTTTAACTTGTAGTTAAAAAGCAAAATAATTACTTATATCTTGTGCACAGGCTAAAATACCCCTTTATGGATTTTTGAAAAAAATATTTGAAAAAATTTGTTTAGGAAAATTAGGGTTGTTACAAAGTTTATCTTGCAACATGCTATGTTAATATATCTATTTATATATGAATAAAACAGTACATGTGTTTCATTATGCAACAAATATTATAGTTTTAACGTTTTACAGTATCCGTTCATATCCGTACCGATAATAACATATTTAATTGCATGCCGGAACATCATGATATCATTATACTATTACATTAGTACAACGTGTTATCTAGTATGCATCATACGTAGTCATGGACATATAAAAGGTTATACAGATAGATACATGTGCATCCGTGCGTTAACTGTATTCCGATATTCGAATACAGTTTCACACTTGGGTACCTATTTGATACATAAGTATCACTTGACATGTTCACGACACACTACTTGACTTGTTACTTGTTACTAATGCCAACGATATTGACGTGTTGTTCTGATGGACGTGACTTATTGTTTGCATAGACAAGAACTGTACATACTGGATCCTGTGTTGGCATTAGATCTATATTGGCAATACCTGACTTGAACACAAACCTGGGGGTAAAGGGAAAATCAAGAATGTAACCGAAACGTAACTCAAATGGCTATACTTACTTGTTTACCGTTTTTCCGGGCGTAACGGAATAATTACTTGTTTGCCGTTTTTTCGAGCGTTATGGAATAAATCCTGTTACCGTGATCCCGTGGGGAATGAATGGGATATATTCTGTTAGGTTATGATGAGGATTACATTAATTGATTTTGAAGACTTTTAGAATAGATAACCTAGAAGCATAGTTTTAGGTTACACATCACACATCACATACATAAACATACATCATCGTTTCATATCTGTGTTATTCATTCATATTCATGTTTACTTATATCGTTGCATCCTGGTTATCACTGTTATTTGGTATTATGATGCACCGACGTCTGGGTTTTGCTTGGCCCAGTTCTTTTACCTTTATCGCAGGCAGATCGAGAGTATTTTAGCAATCAAGCCGAGCGATGAAGAAGTGATCGTGTATTTAGAGATGTTTAGTTTAGTTTATTTCCATAGTTTTATTTCCTTGATGTGAGCCCATATTGGGACAATTTTTCAGATGTTGTATATTGGATTTAATTCGTTTCCGCTTATACATCTTCTTGACTCTTTTTACTCTGGCAAATGGATATGTACCGGCTAGTTTTATATAATTTCTGTTCTTGATATCCTATAGACAGCCGTAATGTGACTGTGGAGGGATATTTCCTAGCCACAGGTAGCATGGTTGGGTTTGTCACATGCCGTAGTTTGCGCACTCTGGACAGTGGGGAGTGATAGTTAGTAACTCCAAATGGCATCACTAAGTACTCGTAATGCCTATATCGAGTTCGAAACGCCGTCTTGCAAATCTCTTCAGATTTCACCCGAACTTGATGATACCCAGATCGCAAATCCAACTTCGAGAATACCCTCGCGCCATTGAGTTGATTGAATAATTCGCCGATGCGAGGGATTTGGTACTTATTCTTAATAGCCACCCTATTTAATTCTCGATAATCGATGCACATCCTCCGCATGCCATCTTTCTTCTTGACTAGAAGAACTGGAGCTCTCTATGGTGAACCGCTGCTATGAATCTAACCCTTCTCCAGTAATTTGGTAACTTGTTTTTTTAGCTCTTCCAGTTCCACCAGCGCCATTGGATAATAAGCCTTTGATATCGGCGCTGCTCTAGGAATGAGATCAATCGCGAACTCCAAATCTCGTTTTAGCGGTAAACCCGAGATGTTCTATAATACATCCATAAAATCCCGAACTACTGCTGGTGCTTCTTCCTTATTTACTTCCATCAACGAAAGAACTGCATTAGTCCGTTTAGCCCTAAATTCGACTGGCCCGACAGATCTGCTACCTCCTAAATATATGAACTCCGGATGTCCGGAAATCTGGAAAATCACTTTTTTTGCCCTACAATCAATGTGGGCATGGAAAGTATCAAGAAATTCTATTCCCAAGACAACATCATAACTGCCAGTATCAATCACCAGGAAATCCACGAATAACTCCCGTCCGCAAATCACGATCGAGCAACCCTTGCACTCGCTGCTGGATACAATTCTCCCATTCCAAGTGTGTAAGTCCCAGCAACCAGACAGGCCGTGTGTGGAATAGAGTGTGCACTAATAAACTTGGATGACATGAAGCAATGTGACGCACCTGAGTCGAATAATGCCGATGCAAAAAAATTATAAATGAGTAGGATACCTGAAACAACATCATCTGACGCCTTGGCCTCATCCGCCGTTAAGGTGAAAGCCCGTGCTTGATTAAGCCTCTGAGTGATCAGCTTCTGTCCATGAATCTGCTTCTACGGTGGTTTCTGAATATCGTCTCTCGATCATAGTTTCGAAGGGCAAGTACTGATGGTATAGTCAGCTGATCCACAGACTAAACAAAATCTGAGCCTCCTTCGACAGTCCTTCTGTATGTGTCCGGATAGATGGCAAAAGTCATAAATCACACTTCTATTCTGATTAGATACAACAGGCTTCTTCATGGGTACAATGCCTCGCTTGTTTACCGGAATGCTTCTGCGTACAGGAGCTCTGTTTGGTGTAAACGCCGGCTTCCGCACTACAACCTTTTGCTACAGATTACCCTTTACTTTTACCGATAAACTCAGCTGCTCCCTGGCTGCCTTGAGAACTTGGGAGAAAGTAGTTAATCCCAGAGATATGACGTGTCTCTGAATCTCCACATCCAAGCTACGCATAAACCGCCTTGCCCTATCTGCCTCATTGGCAACTAAAGGCCCCGCAAATCGACTGAGCCGGGTCCACCCAGCTGCATGTGTATCAACGGATCCGCCTTTCTGCTTCAAGCTAATGAACTTCTCTTCCATTTTCTCCCGAGCAGACCGTGAAAAGAAATTCTCCAAGAAACTACGTGAAAAAGTTGCCCAACTGATCGGCTTGGTCAGACGGGTCTTCTCTATGAGCCACCACTCGCGAGCGTAATCCACCAATTGGATGCGTACTACATCCACTCTTTTCTCATCTGCAATCTGCACGGTAACGAGCAGGTTCTCTGTATCAACTTGCCACTGCTCAACTGGAAATGGATCCTCCAGTCCTATAAATGTGGACGGATCGAGCTTTCTAAAGTCTGCCATGGTGTTCTCACGCTGTGTTGGCCTGGGTGCTGCTGCAATCACAAACTGCTGGACCGTCCTCAGATCCTTCTGGAAAGCCTCGGCCTGCCGCTGATTTAGCTTAGTTTGTCGCTTTTGGTTTTCAAGCATACTACATACAACTCCAAGTAATGAGGAATTATGTACACGCTTCTGGTATGACCGCAAATCTCTATTTGCCATGATTCTGAAGCCAAGACACTGAAGGGGATTAGTTACGGTAAACATGTTTTAATAAACAAGATATTGATAACTATGGATTCAAGACTGGCAAAGTAGTAATGTGGCAGGACATATTCCTAATTCCGGGTTTCCTGATTAGTGTATTGGGTTCAATACCCAATACAAAAGAACCAAACCTGACTAACCCTAAGTCCTAGGGCTCTGATACCAAACAAACGCTGTTACGCCCCGCTTCCCAAAATACGTAAACATGGCACATGACAGAGCCAACCATGCTACCTATGGCTAGAAATAATCCCTCCATAGTCATATTACGGTTGTCAATCGGATATCAAGAATAGTAAAATAGAATCTAGCTAATACATGTCCATTTGCCACAATAAATAAAATCAAGAAATGCATATAGAGGAAACGAATCAAGATCCAAATAAAAACAATCTCCGAATCACGTCCCTTATGGGCTCACATCGATAAAAATAAAACTACGGAATTAAAAGAAACTAAGCATCTCTAAACTAAATATCTAGCTCTTCATTGCTCGGCTTGCTTACTAAAATAATCCTAATCTATCTGCAATAATGTGAGAGGAACTGGGCCATGCAAAACCCAGACGTCAGTGCGTCATAATATCAAAATAATAGTAATAACCAGGATATGATGCTATGATTAAACAAGAATGTAAATAATAAACACAGGTATAAACAGTGAGCTGCAGTATGCGATGTGTATCCTAAAGTCTATTCTTCTAGGTTATCTATTCTACAAGTCTTTGAAGTAAACATCGTGGAGTTGGAACATCTGCTTTGATGGGACGGTCAAAGAATTTGATTTTATCAAAAATATAGATGAACCATGCATTTATAGAAAGATTGTAGGTGGAGCAGCCGTCTTCCTCGTATTATACATGGATGACATACTCCTGGTAGGGAATGCCATCCCTATGCTATAATCGGTGAAGCTTTTCTTATTACAGAAGTTCTCTATGAACGACTTGGGTGATACCTCTTACATTCTGGGGATTAAGATCTATCGTGATAGGTCTAAAAGAATGTTAGGACTTTCACAGTCTAGGTACATTGACACCATACTAAAAAAATTTAGTATGGAAGATTCCAGTAATTTACCCGCTTGTCACAGAATCTTCCTCTCCAAAGAGACGTCTTCAAAGACTGATGAAGAGAGGGCTCGCATGAGTATTATACCCTACGCTTCGGAGGTGGGATCTTTAATGTATGCGATATTATGTACCAGACCAGATGTAGCTTACGCACTTAATATGGTAAGCAGGTATTAGTCGAACCCAGGTGAGAAACATTGGATAGCAGTAAAGAACATTCGTAAGTACCTAAGAAGGACTAAAGAGATGTTCTTAGTGTACGGTAATGGGGACCTCCAGGTGGAGGTTTTTACCCATTCTAGCTTCCAAAGTGACAAGGATGACTCTAAATCTGTCTCGGGTTATGCATTTACCCTCAATGGAGGGACGGTGTGTTGGAAGAGTTCCAAACAGGACACCGTAGGAGACTCAACGATGGAGGCTGAGTATATCGCTGCTAACGATGCCGCAAATGAGGCGGTCTGGATGAGAAAGTTCATTTCTGAACTTCAGGTGGTTTTGTCTATTGCCAATCCAATACCTTTGTATTGTGACAACAATGGGGCTATGGCTTTAGCGAAGGAACTAAGGTACTATCAGAAATCCAGACACATCTTGAGGCGGTATCACCTGATCAGGGAGATCGTAAATCGCCGGGAGATCGAGGTGCAGAGAGTAGATATGAAGGACAACATGGCGGATCCACTCTCCAAGGCCTTACCTCAAGCACAATTAAAGAGGTTATTTGAGATGTTGGGTATGCGGCACGCCAATAACTGACCTTAGTGTAAGTGGGAGATTGTTGGATATGTATGCCCTAGAGGCCATTCTTGTATTGGATGCTTGGGATATATATGTACAGGACATTCTTTCTTAAAATAATAGTATGCTATCTGGTTTGTCTTTATCTTAACATATGCGTATGTTTTACTAGTTATTAAGTATTTCTTATATATGTTGATAAAGCCCGTAGGATTGTTGCTTGATTACCAGCATTGTGATGGCGATCATATTTGTGGGTGCTGGGTAGTCTATAAGCACATTCTTAAATATCCCTAGTCACGGGAATATTGAGACAGGGCATCGATATTCCGTAGTAGACTAGTGTATACATTTTTAGACCTCGACGAGGGGCGGTGGTTGGTTCCACAACCATTGGTGTGGTTCACCTAAGAATTTATACAGGTGTTCACTGGAGGTGAGTACACTGGACGGACTCGTCGATAATTGGCTAGATATTAATATACCTATAGTCAGATAGCAGTTCTCTCGTGACATGAGTACAGATAGTATGTCGACCTGAGATCATCATTTGTCTCGTGTGAGTTCCCACTGTGCTTTGATTACTACCCTACTACGGCTCTACCGAGGCGTGCAAATAGGTTTTAGTTGGATACAGTCCCGAGCCACATGGAAGCAGTGAGCGATTATTGATGATTCGTCTCTCCCGGTATAGGGAGTTGATATCACGTTGTGTTCGGTTGTTCAATAGCATAAGCCCCTGACCAGGAAAGTTGAGAATTACTGATAGTTAGATCAGTAGTTTCTCAGATGGTCTTGAGCCACACCAGCATGACTTATCGAGTTAGTAGGGGTCTAACGTTAACCACCTCTCGACCCGGTATGCGATACTCTCAGACGAACAGACAAGACTATACAGATATTGTCACGGATAGGCTCAATAGGGGTTTTGATGAGTTTGCTCGTCGGTCTTCTTTTCGACAGGTATCTAGGTAGCCGTTATGTACTGCTAGTGCCGCTGACGCGCTTGTAGTTAAACCCACTGCCAGCGTACTGTAAAGTCTTTAGAGTCCCATATAGAGGGTTTTCCTGGTTCAGGAGAAACGATGTAGAGGCCATATGTTTATGTAGGGTTACTAGGCACACTAACAAGGCTCTACAAGGCATCGACCATGCCGGATTAAAATTTTTAGGTGCCGAACAACCCTAAGCAAGATCGTTAACTAAATATTAGGCGAATCATATAGCAAGTGAACAACTTTACTCTAAAGGAAAGGGACTACAACTTTTGTAGATCCAGTCCTCCACTTCCAAAGCTCCGTGATGACTTCCCTTCACTGCGATCATCCAACTCCCGGACTCTCGGACGGCTCCTTGAGAAATTGCAACGGTATTGCTCGAAGTCTTCGAGGCCGAAAATGATCTACGTCGAGGGAATACGAACTCAAGCTTCTACTTCACTAACTAGAGAATTGGTGAAGTAAACACCCTAAACTAAAGTGCTAGTCTAGTAGAGGATGGTGAGATAGGAAATGGGTACTCTTTGGATTTTCATTTCTCACAATATTTCTCACTTAAGATCAAACCCTAGCAATTTTTTTCCTTTTTGAATCAAGAAGAAGATGATGAACCAAAAAGAAAGAGAAGAGGATAATGATCAAGTGAGTTAGCTAACCATGGTGAGTGAGTATCATATACTAACCCATGTAAAGACATTACCATGGCTAAGTCAAATGGTTAGGTTAATAAAAACCTAAAGTAAAACAAAGTTAGTGGACTTTGTCAAAGCCTCCACAAACTTCTACAAGTTTCAAGCTTGTGACAAAACCTCCACTAGTTTGCTTTTACTTTATATAATTATTAACCACCATTTACAAATAGAATGGTGTATGTCTTCTACTTCCATGTCTTGTGTATCATCAAACATGATACAAAAAGAAAACACAATTTTAATATATATCATATATACATTAAAGTTGTGCTCTTGTGAGAAAAACCCTAAAGTGAACCAATATTAGTTAATGTAAAATAATATATCAAATATATAATTATACATTAAATCATTAAATCAACACTTGATTTAACGATCCGGTCATATCGCATATAATCGACTAATATCAATGTATCGACTTATCGAATCAACACTTGATTCGATAACCCGGTTATATCGCATATAACCGATCGATACAAACATCGTGAGAATTGAATATGGTATCACATACTCGCATCATTCTCGGTCCCGCACATATCACATATATCAGTTCTAGGGGTGGAAAACGTCAGACCCCAATAACCGATAAGTCGTGCCGATATGAGGCGCACAACGGGTCGAGAAACTACTGGTAACACTTACCAGTAAATCTCTAAACCAGCCCTGGCCAGGGACTTCCCTGTTATGGCCAATCGAGCACAGTGCAACATCAACTCCCAATACCGGGAGAGACGAAACCCCTCCTATCGCTCATTGCCTCCATGTTACTCGGGACTGTACCCAAAAACCACCGTTTTGCACGCCCTCTTGGACGTGGTAAGGTGGAAATCAAAGCACAGTGGGAATCACACAAGACTCAATAACGATCTTGGGTCTACAGACTAATCTGTACCAGTGTCACCAGAGAACTGCCATCTGACGTAAGGTATAATACCATCTGGGAGTTCTCGGCGAGTCCGTCCAGTGTACCCAGTCTCCACTGAGCACCCGTATATCATCTCTGATGTCAAACACCAATGGATATGGGATCATCCATCGCCCATCTGTATGGGTCGAGAAGGTATACGCTAGTCTACTCTGGTATATCGATGCCCTGTCTCGATATACCCACGACTAGGGACTTTGAAGGATGCACTTATGGACTACCTTGTCCCCACTAGTATGATCCGCATCATAGTCCAGGTAGTCAAGTACATATCCTAAGGGCTTTACCAACATGTAACAGAGAGACAATCAGTATACACGTTAAGGTAAAGAGTAACCAAATATTATACTATCATGTCGAGCAAGAAAGTCTTCCCTATATATGTCCAAGGATCCACTACAATATACATCAGATGTATAGTAATGGCCTCTAGGGCATACATATAACTAACAATCTCCCACTTGCACTAGGGCCATCTGATAACAGTGGTTGTAGTATCTCATACTCAACCATCCCATAATCATCTCTCTCTGGGAAAAGGCCTTTGTGAGTGGATCCGCCGTGTTGTCCTCTGAGTCTACTCTCCTAACCTCGATCCCCTGGAGATCAACCATCTCCATGATCAGGTGACACTGCCTCAGAATATGTCTGGATCACTGATGGGACGGGCGTTCCTAGGCATAAGCCACAACTCCATTGTCACACAATGGTTAGGAGCGAAGTTCATCTCCTGAACTAATATACACCCAGACTTCCTCTTTGGTAGCATCTTTGGTAGCGATGTATCCAGCCTTTATCATCTAGTATGCCACGGTATCTAGCTTGGAACTCTTCCAACATACCGTCCCTTTACTGAGGGTAAAGACAATGCCTGTGACTGACATTCAGTCGTCCTTATCACCCTGGAACCCTTCCAGTGATTCTCCTCAGGATCAATTGATACCATCTCACTACAACTAGTGAGTATCCTAACATCCAATTAGATCTATCTCATAGATCCTAAACCCAGGATTTAGGAGGTATCACTTTGATCCTATATGGAGAATCAGTGTGATAAGCGGAGATTGATCGAGCGCAGCATAGGAAATTCCTTCCCTATCAAGAGTATGTCATCCACGTACTCTACGAGGATCACTACCATACTCCCTACTACCTTTTTGTATATACAAGGTTCATCTAT
Source organism: Agapanthus africanus (assembly GCA_030015575.1). NCBI lineage: Eukaryota > Viridiplantae > Streptophyta > Magnoliopsida > Asparagales > Amaryllidaceae > Agapanthus > Agapanthus africanus. The sequence goes on along the minus strand of CM057346.1, from coordinate 489,323,901 downwards.
CATTTTGATGAAGTCAAACTCTTTGACTAGCACATCAAAATAGACGTTCCAACTCCGCGATGCCTGCTTTATCACATAAAACATCTTGCACACGTTTCCGCTGCTCCCACTGTCTATGAGGCCCTCTGGCTGTGTACTTATAGACGCACTCTTCTAAAACATCATTTTAGAAAAGCAGTCATGACACCCAACCACCAGATATCGTAGTTATGGTATGTAGCCATGGCAAGTAGGATCTGGATGGACTTAAGCATAGCTACTTAGAAAAGGTTTCAACATAATCCATACCTGGTCAATGATGCAAACCTTTAACAAGTCTAGCTTTGAAAGTCTCAACTTTTCCATGTACACTAAGTAATCTTCTCAAGATATACTTGCTCCTGATGGGGATTTAACCCTTCAGATAAAGCAACCAAAGTCCATACTTTGTTGGTGTATAAAGATTCCATCTCAGATCGCTAAGCATCCAGCCATTCTTACAGAGTCCCACTCCTGATGGCCAGCTCGAAAATAGTTGGGTCATCATCTCATGATGCAATCCTCGCTCCCACTGTCATAGAGAAACCGAAGTATCTCTCAGGTGGGTGAGGAACCCTACTAGATCGGCGGAGAGGCTGAGGTTCGTTGGTTACTATTGAATCCTTTGGTTCTACCAAATCATCAGCTGCAGTTTGTATACCTGGAACTCCTTCCAGTTCTACCTCATGTCCACTAATTTCTTCACAAGAAATTCCTTTCACAAAGGTGGCATGCTGAGAAACAAAATATCTTTTGTTCCTTGGTTTGGTAGAAGATATTCCCTTGCAAATGATTGGGATATCCAACAAATTTCTACAGAACTGACTTTGCCTCGAGCTTGTCCGGATTATGCTTTTAGACATAGGCTGGACAACCCCAAATCTTAACTGACTTAAGAGATAGGCTCTTCCATTACCATATCTCATATGGAGTGGTAGGCAACTGATTTTATTTGAACCCTATTCAATAGGTATGCAACTTTACAAGTGCATAACTCCCAAAAGGAAACAAGAAACTCAGTAGTACTCATCATAGAGCACACCATATCATATAGGATGCTGTTGCTCCGCCCAGATATACCATCGTGCAATGGTGTATATGGAGGAGTAATGCTGAGAGAGAATCTCATTCTCCTTTAGAATTGTAACACCCGAGCCCAATAATACTATTTATATTACTAGTTGAGGGTTATATATTGCTCATTCCCATTTTCCTGATTTTCTGGTGTTTATTGCTAAATTTTACCCGGTTAAGTCATTTTGGCACATAACAAATTTTAACTCCGAAAATGAAATTTAAGATGTCCATGTTGGCCTACTCGTCGCCACTAGTCGCGTGGTAGCGTCCGCGTGTCGAGATTCCGTTCCGTTTGGCTAAACGGGCCAGTTTGGGCGACTACGCGCGCGTGCAAGTGTCCGACTTGGGGGCATGCATTTTAATCATTAAACACCTCTTTTCAAAATTTGGAACCCGCTTAAAATCCTATAATTTGAATTTGGAACATTTGGGCGCAACCCGGGCGCGATTTGGAAATGTTTCATTTCGCGCCAAAAAGGGCCCGTTTCAATTTAATATATATATAACTAAATTATATTATACGAATATATTCCTAACAGTTATTTTCCTCAAATCCTTAACCAATATCTTTCTCTTTAACCGCCCAGCCAATCACGAGCTCACAATCGAGCTCGTGGGCCCCGCCTCGTTTTCCCCATCTCTCTCTCTCTCTTCTCTCAATATTCTCTCAATCTCTCTCTCTCTCTCTCTCTCCTATCCCTCTCTCTCTCTTCTTATATATTATAAACATGCAGCAGCCGCCTTCCTTCGACCCACCTTCACCACGAGAACCCAACAAACCCTAACCCTAGCTTCCCGCGACCTCACCGCCGATCCCCGCGACCTCGCCGTCGCCGCCCTCGCCACCACGAGACCCCCGCGCCTTCCTCCTCCTGTTCTCCCGACGATCCCGCGCCTGCACCCATTCCTGACCTCGCCTCCAACCCTGCACAGCCGACGTCGACGCCGCCCCTCGCCGCCGACGCCTCCCGCGACACCCTCTCACCCTACTCGACCCGACCTCGTCGTCGTTTCCCTCCTCCCCTCGCCGGACCACCAACCCGAGCCCTTAAACCCTCGCCTAACCTCCGCTGTTCGCCGGAGAAACGCGCCGGCGACCTCGTCGACGCCACCTCCGACCACCTCCCTTCCCCCTCGACCACCAGAGTCGACTACCACCCTCACACTCGCTGCAGCACCCTCGTTCCAGCAAACTCCGGATTGTTCCAGCCACCGTCTTCGCCGTCGCTGCCTCGCCGGCGTCCCAGTACCGTCGAGCCATCGTGTTTGCACCCTGTTTCTCCTCTGTGAGTTTCCTTGTGCTTCCTTTTGGTACAATCCCTTCGCTGGTCATGTTTTGCGTGTATCGTATCTTGTTGCTAACTTGTTACCGATGACTTTTTGCCGGAATCCGACCGTGCCGTCTTGGCGAACCCGACGCTCCAGCGAAGCCCCTGGTCCGTGTGATCCCGTTGACCTCTGTTGGGACTCGATCCGTGGCCCGTGCTATCTTATCGCGTTTTCTGCCGGCACCGCATCCGTGTTCCCGTTTGCAGACCGTCGAGGCAAGTATCTGAATACTTGCTTGAACATGCTAGCGTGCGAGATCTAGTCTTGCCACGCAATTTAATTCAAACTATTTAATACCGTAACTTAGTGATGGCATTTGATATCGTATTATTGCTGTTATCTTAAAATGGAATCGTTGCAACAGTTCCTCGAAATCATTTAACCCACATCAATCCATGCTTTAACTAAATAAAACGACTAAATCATATCTGCTTAGACGGTTAAACCATTCATGAGACAATTATTATTTAGTATGATTTCATGTAGTTCCTTAATTTATAATTGCGGATATTGCTTCACCTTGCGGCTTTTGCACCCCAAAGGTGCGTGAACCGATTAATATGAAAATACAAACATCACTGTGTTCACATAGAATAATATTGTTAGTTACTGTTCCTGTGTTGTTCATTATTCGTTACTATACCTGATATCAGCATATACCTGATTGCATTACATATTGACCGATTTTGATACACCTGACACATGTACTGATACACCGGACACAACACCCTGTACATATCGACTCTACCTGTTGAAAGTAACCTGACCTGTTACCTGATCTCATGCCTAATGCCGACAACCCTGACCTTTCCTGCTGTCGATCCAGACAGACCTACTTTTACTTGACTTTGTGTTGGCATTAGTCCTTGAATACTGAATACCTGACCTGACATACATAGCTTGGGGGTATGGGGAAACCAAAGATGAACCTGACTTGTAACTCGACAGTTCACTACCGTTCGAGTGTACACATTCCTTTCTGTGCCTAACGGCATGTCTCGGTTTCAGCCGAGAATATTGTGGCCGTGATCCCGGGTATGTACGGGGTAATACCGAGTGTACACTTTCCTTTCTGTGCCTTACGGCATGTCTCGGCTGCCGCCGAGAATATTGTGGCCGTGGTCCCGGGTATGTACGGGATACTAATACTTCCTTTCTGTGCCTTACGGCATGTCTCGGCTGCCGCCGAGAATATTGTGGCCGTGATCCCGGGTATGTACGGGATACTATTGGGTTACATCGATGATTCATCAATTGATTTCAAAGACTATAAAGTAGAAAACCGGATAGGACAGTTTAGTCACCCTTGCACATTACCCTGCTTGTTATCTCTTATTATTGCTTTATTCATGTTCATACTTGCATTGCTTATTACCATGTTTATGCTATATACTTGATGTTTTGACGCGCTGACGTCTGGGTTTTGCATGGCCCAGATTCCGTACCACTGTCGACGACCGAGCAGGAGTACTTCAGCCAGCAGGCTGATTTGAGTTCTATAGTGGTTAGTTCGTTTATTGCATTTTATTTCCAGGTGCGATCCCGCATTATGGGACGTACCTTTCTATTATTATATTGGATCATTTGCTTCCGCACTTATTGTTTATTGATTCTTGTTATTATGGATTTGGACATGTATTAGATTAGTTTATTATCTTGTTCTTGATATCCTTACAACCGTAATGTGACTGTGGATGGATACTTCCTACCCACAGGTAGCATGGTTGGCTATGTCACGTGCCCAATCTTGCGTACTCTGGGAAGCGGGGCGTGACAAGAATAATCCAGGAATTCTGTGCTCAAGCATTCTCATCCCTGATCACATCAAAGGACATAATACTTATACCCGTTTTGGTTCTCTACTTCTACCTTATATTCTGTGAATATCTCAAAAGGTTCGGACTTGTGTTTCAACAGGAACATATGTCTGAATCTTGAGAGATTATCAGAGAATGTAATGAAATACAAAGGACCGGTCTTGGTTTGTATAGACAAGGGGATCTTCATACATCAGTATGTATCATCCTAAGAGTTCACTAACTCTTTCTCTGTTTCTAATAAACGAAGCTATGGTCATCTTATCTCTGTGACATGACCGGCAAGTTTCACAAGATATAAATTCAAACTAATTTAAATATGCATCTATATGTAACTTCAGCTAGTCGGGTCGCATTGATATGACCTAGTCTACAATACCTCAAGAAGGATTCATTCATTTCTGAACTCTTCCTCTTGTGTGTGTTCTGTATACTAAGAACTGTAGTTTGATTTAGAACGTCAATGCTTTTAGATAACGTGCCTGAACCGATCAACTCTTGATATAGGAAATGTTCAAAACATTATCCAACAATACAAAATTATATCCTTTCTTTACTAATAAAGAGACTGATATGATTTTGTATATCAGGTTCGGTATCTAATAATATTCGTTCAAAATCAATGTATTCTGGTAATACAGGGTGATAGTGACCAACAGACTTGGCTGCAACACTTGCACCGTATTCTATCTCATGAAACTTATCACCCGTTCTCAGTTCTTTACCTATCTGTAGCCCATGTAACAGATTACATATGCGGGATCCTGATCCGGTATCACATACCCAGGACGTAAAAGATACTGAGAAACAGTTCTCTGTAATGAACACACCCGAAGAAGATGCATCGGCATGCACTTTCTTCGTTTGGGCGGCACGGGAATTCTGGTATTCCCCAATTTCCTGCTCTGTCTTATAACAATTATAAGTTGGAGCGGGACCAACGTTCCCCAGCTCAGTATAACAAGCGGATTCGGTCAATACATCCGTATTATTATCTTGATTAAGGCATGATATGGTCGCTACCTGGAGAGAGAGAGAAGAAAACACTCAGCGTGCGCTCTGGCAAGATCAGATTGGTTATTATTTTATCTAATCAGCATGGCTCCTACTGTTTTTATCAAATCTTCCTTCAAACCCTAAAATGAAAGACTAGCCGGGATTAATTACACCCTTCAACATCGCCAATCTTTCAGCCAGGCCAGTGTCGGTACTTTGAGGGAGGTTCCCCGTGCTTTCGCACGGACCTAATTAAAGTAAACCTCGATTTCCCAGAGGCGTAACCCCGTTGACACCTTTCTAGACACCTACTTGATCGGCTAATTGTAATGTGTAAAACTCTCCCAGGAGTAACAATTACTCGCAGCGGGTATCGGGATCCAACTATCTCATAGAAGGTATGCAATCTCATTGCAAATCTCAACACTTGAAATTCCCGATAATATTTTGCCCCAAACGATCTATAACCTTGACAAGGTCAACAAACCATAGACCGTAAGTCAAGTTCAACCCGTTATTTCTTGATTGAATTAAACCCACCCGCACGACCCTTGACAAGGTCAACAAGGCCGTATGACTACCCTAATCCAATCTGCATCATATGCATAAGCAGATAAATACTGGTCAGCTACCGCACACTGCGCCTTGACAAGGTCAACAAACGCAGCACGAATACTAAGCAGGACTTATCTGAAATGACGGAGGGCTACGACAGGTTTTTCTGAAAATCTATTGCGTAATGAACTTGATATCGTTGTAGAATCAAATGATTTTAAAATGGAATGTTTTTTAGGCTTTTCTAGTTTTGCTAAAGGGGTCACTCCCGGTGAAGGGATCGTCGGCCCTTTCCTCGTCGAATGAGGTGCAGGATATATCATATATACCACTATGCAAAACAAGAATTATAGAAGCAATCAAAAGACAAACCGAGTGTTGTAGCATCTGCTAGTTATTGCTAAAGGGGTCACTCCCGGTGAAGGGATCTCGGCCCTTTCCTCATCGAATAAGGTGCAGGATGTTCTACAAGGAACACCGCGATGCAAAGCAAGAACTGTAGCTACCTGTTTTTGAAAATTCGATTCCACAACATCTTTTAGGTTTCTTTTATTTCTTTCATTAATCACATTAATGAAGTCCCGTCATTTAAGTACCTAAACATCACAGATAAATACGACGTACACTTATGCCATCCGCATTCGCCTCGATGTCCCCTCGTGCACCGTTAGGTTAGGTAACTAACGGCAGAGCAGGGCAGGGCTAGCGCGGGTGTAAAACATAAGTAACGTCTATATAATATATCATATATACTATACGCTGTATCTATCAGAGCACGTCACAGATATCGCAGTAGAAGAAACATATGAAACATTGGATATACTAGGACGTCCGTGTTTTATTTTGAGCCTCTATAAAACACGGATTCCACGGTCGCGATGAATAGCCAAACCCATACCCCTAGACCCCTACGAGAGCGGCAAGCAACCCTTCCAATTCTAGGGTTAGGAGACCCGGACTCGACTCCTCGAGTGGGTCTCCCACTGGACCCTAGAACCCGGTTACTTGTGCTCCCTTCCTTGGGTCTATCCTAGTGCGGAAAAGTAAATAATATACAAATGGTGACAACGACCTCAACCCGGAAGTGCCCCAATAAAAGAATATTACATACATTTAATTTTACATGAATGAAAATAAAAACTCTCATCTCACATAAAACCCCCCCGGCTATTCAAACACGACGATCCAATATAACATATCCAGCAACACATAACATCACATGTCATCAACGTAAGTAAATATGCGCATCCCAATTGTCGTTGACATATAGCAACGAAACCGGCGATATCACATATTATACTTACGGTCGCAGAAAAAAAAATGTAAAACTACAACAGTTGGAATCCGCAACCTCCTTAGACATCGCATGCCTAACAGTTATAAACTCCGCATTTTAGTCTCCATATTGAAAACACTTTTCAATATCAAGTCGGCCAATTCAACAAGATTCCCGATATTTGATCGAATGCTCGTCGCAAAGTTTAGTAGATGGCCGCACCCCCGGATGCCGTCGACGAAGTGCACTAAGGCGGAACTCCGCTGCCGTGAGCACCTGAACGGATGATTTCGGCGAAGGGGTTCTCCTACAGTCACTTGGTCGGGGCTATGGGGCATGGCTGTCTATTAAGTTTACCCGGCGAGTATCCGCGTACGCTACGTGGTTGCGACGGACTTTTGATCGCATCAAAATTCCGTGGCAACCGATCATTTGAGACTAAACTGCGATGTTTATAACATCCAAATTAGTTATCTCATAACTACTTGTGGATTCCAAATATTGTATCACATTCCAGATAAATAGACAATGTTAAACTTTCCGATCGAATAATCAAAACACCCAAGTTTTCCCAATTAGTTCTCAACACTTGAGGGGAGTTTAAAAACATCCATTTCACGCCACAGTACCAACGGTCCAGCCGTAGAAGGGTCAAGCCAACGTCTCACATGTGGCATTCCGTAATGCCCCAAACCCTAAGTTTCAAAAGGAAGTTCAAGACGGTCACATAATCAAGTTAAGGTTTGTTGTCTTCTAGAGGGTCCATTGCGTAACTTGCATGATTTATACGTTCTTAAACTTACGGAAAAATCCAACACTTGGAAATTTTCCGGGTCGGGAAAAAGCGAGTTATCGATATCCGCTTGAACTTTTTAACACGTTCTAAATTATCCGGAAAAGATAACAAAATTAAATTCTCCGATCGAATCGATGATTACAAAATAAACCCCAGAATACTCAACACTTGAGTCAGATTAAAAATACCCATAAAATAGTAACAACAGATACAAGAATTACAGTGCAAAATTAATGATCAAGACTCACTGTACGGCCGCGGATCCGCGGCCCAAGCTAGGGTATGGCCGCGGTTCCGCGGTCATCCGTACACATTACGTCACCATTTTTGCACCGTAATTCTTATAAAACCCTGCCGAATTTTTTAGGCATTTTAATACTGAAAAATACACAGTTTTTTAAAAAATGTACAGAGAGGGGTTAATAATGTCGTATTCGGGTTCGTTCGGAGTTTTAACTTCGTTAACACATCGCCTAATGCTCTATCTAGGCTCTGATACCACTGTAGGGTTACTAGGCACACTAACAAGGCTCTACAAGGCATCGACCATGCCGGATTAAAATTTTTAGGTGCCGAACAACCCTAAGCAAGATCGTTAACTAAATATTAGGCGAATCATATAGCAAGTGAACAACTTTACTCTAAAGGAAAGGGACTACAACCTTTGTAGATCCAGTCCTCCACTTCCAAAGCTCCGTGACGACGTCCCTTCGCTGCGATCATCCAACTCCCGGACTCTCGGACGGCTCCTTGAGAAATTGCAACGGTATTGCTCGAAGTCTTCGAGGCCGAAGATGATCTACGTCGAGAGAATACGAACTCAAGCTTCTACTTCACTAACTAGAGAATTGGTGAAGTAAACACCCTAAACTAAAGTGCTAGTTTAGTAGAGGATGGTGAGATAGGAAATGGGTACTCTTTGGATTTTCATTTCTCACAATATTTCTCACTTAAGATCAAACCCTAGCAAGTTTTTCCTTTTTGAATCAAGAAGAAGAAGATGAACCAAAAAGAAAGAGAAGAGGATAATGATCAAGTGAGTTAGCTAACCATGGTGAGTGAGTATCATATACTAACCCATGTAGAGACATTACCCTGGCTAAGTCAAATGGTTAGGTTAATAAAAACCTAAAGTAAAACAAAGTTAGTGGACTTTGTCAAAGCCTCCACAAACTTCTACAAGTTTCAAGCTTGTGACAAAACCTCCACTAGTTTGCTTTTACTTTATATAATTATTAACCACCATTTACAAATAGAATGGTGTATGTCTTCTACTTCCATGTCTTGTGTATCATCAAACATGATACAAAAAGAAAACACAATTTTAATATATATCATATATACATTAAAGTTGTGCTCTTGTGAGAAAAACCCTAAAGTGAACCAATATTAGTTAATGTAAAATAATATATCAAATATATAATTATACATTAAATCATTAAATCAACACTTGATTTAACGATCCGGTCATATCGCATATAACCGACTAATATCAATGTATCGACTTATCGAATCAACACTTGATTCGATAACCTGGTTATATCGCATATAACCGATCGATACAAACATCGCGAGAATTGAATACACATACTCACATCATTCTTGGTCCCGCACATATCACATATGCGCTCCTATTTCGTTTTGCCTGAGCCAGTACAACCTCTATGTAGTACTCTAAAGACTCGTCAATACGCCGGCAGTAGGTGATGATCATATCAAGCACCCACAAGCCGTCAGCGGTACTAGCTGGACGTAACGGCTACCCGGGTATTGATCGATCAGAAGATCAGCAAGCAAGCCCGCTCCAACTCTTGTAAAAGTCTGACAGTGACACTACCGTACAGTCTGGTCTCCTCGTCTGATATGTCGCATATCAGTTCTAGGGGTGGTAAACGTCAGACCCCAATAACCGATAAGTCGTGCCGATATGAGGCGCACAACGGGTCGAGAAACTACTGGTAACACTTACCAGTAAATCTCTAAACCAGCCCTGGCCAGGGACTTCCCTGTTATGGCCAATCGCGCATAGTGCAACATCAACCCCCAATACCGGGAGAGACGAAACCCCTCCTATCGCTCATTGCCTCCATGTGACTCGGGACTGTACCCAAAAACCACCGTTTTGCACGCCCTCTTGGACGTGGTAAGGTGGAAATCAAAGCACAGTAGGAATCACACAAGACTCTATGACGATCTCGGGTCTACAGACTAACCTGTACCAGTGTCACCAGAGAACTGCCATCTGACGTAAGGTATAATACCATCTGGGAGTTCTCGGCGAGTCCGTCCAGTGTACCCAGTCTCCACTGAGCACCCGTATATCATCTCTGATGTCAAACACCAATGGATATGGGATCATCCATCGCCCATCTGTATGGGTCGAGAAGGTATACGCTAGTCTACTCTGGTATATCGATGCACCGTCTCGATATACCCACGACTAGGGACTTTGAAGGATGCACTTATGGACTACCTTGTTCCCACTAGTATGATCTGCATCATAGTCCAGGTAGTCAAGTACATATCCTAAGGGCTTTACCAACATGTAACAGAGAGATAATCAGTATACACGTTAAGGTAAAGAGTAACCAGATAGCATACTATCATGTCGAGCAAGAAAGTCCTCCCTATATATGTCCAAGCATCCACTACAATATACATCAGATGTATAGTAATGGCCTCTAGGGCATACATATAACTAACAGTTTATACGTGCAGGGTTTCGATTAAATACGTGTACCAGTTGCGCATAATTTAATCAGACGGTTTATGATAATAGAGGGCTTAGGATTAAGCCGGTTTATTAAATCACGTATTGATTTAATTCTAGTATCATATTTTTGGATTTATCTATCTCTTTGTATTCGTATTTTTGGTACGTATACGGGTATGTATATATGGTTTGGTATTCTTGTATTTATATAAGAAAGGCTTCTAGAAGAAGGACAACTCATTTTGCATTTTCTATTTAATAGAAATTAGAAAATGAGGTGTGTAGGTGAGGTGGCATAGATATGGTGAGAGTTATGGCCTTGAATTTTTTTATTTCATTTGGCTAAACTATTCAAGCATGGCTACTTATTTTTATTTGAAAAATGAAAATGGTTGATATATCTTTTTCAAGCCATTTTCCCTTCTCATTCTCACCATAGTATTCACTTTTCCCATCTCCTTCTTCTTCAAATTCTAATCTCTCTCATGTGTTGAGAATCATAGGATTTATAGATAGATAAACATCATTAACAATCTTTACATCTCCTAAATGAGCTAGACTAGCAAACTAGTTTGTTTAGTTACTAGATTTTTGAAGTGCAATATTGAACCATATTCCTTTGAGTGGATCATTTAGGATCGAGAAGGCTTCTAAGCAAGTTTGATCTAGGATCTCAAGGAGCATAAGAAGGAAGAGTTTAGAATACCTAAGGACTTGATCTCATAGGTATAAACATCTATTCATAGTAGTTTAAATCCTATGATATTTTCTTGTTTAGGTATAAGATAGATTTTGGGTAGTCAGTTGATATTGCTTGCTAAAAATTTAATTTTTGTGCATTATGCCTCTCTACAAGCACGGTACAGTGAGCAACATCGATTTACAGTAGGTCAGCAGGGCGACAGTACTGAATTTAACAAGGTTAATCGACCACCTAAGGAGAAGAAAGTTGCCTTCCATCCTTCTAACCTTTTTTGAACACATTCAATCAAAGGAATTCAATCCCCCCTTTTAGGGTACCTAGTCGTATTAACAGGCCGAGATATTTGATAGGGAACTCATGTGTTCTGCAGATCAGGACCCTGGTAATAACCCGATTTGTTTCTTCTTGGCCATTCAAGAAACTTAGCATACTCTTATCATAGTTAATTCGTAGACCAGACCACATCTCAAAGCTATATAGGATCCACTTTATTAGAACAGCCTCCTGAACATTAGTCTGACCGAAGATAATAGTGTCATCTGCATATTGTAGATTAATAACTGATACCTCCTCATCACCAGGGCCTAATCTATGTAGTCGTCCACTTGATTTGCATATTTGTATCATATTAGATAGGCCATCTGCCACCAAGTAAAAGATAAGAGGGGATAGAGGGTCTTCCCGCCTTAGTCCCCTTTTGGATCTAAACTCTTTGGACATCATGCCATTAACAGAGACCGAGAAGGAAGCAGATGTCAACCAAATCTTAATACACGTAATCCATTTCTTTCCGAAACCTTTGAGCTGTAAGGTTTCAGCAACGCAATCCCACTCCACTGTATCATATGCTTTTACGAAGTCTAATTTAAAGAGATACCCGTCCTTTCTTCGTCTTTTGGCATCCTGAATAACTTCCTATGCAGTTGCTATTCCGTCCATAATATTTTTGCCACAGATGAAGCCAGTTTTTGGATTCCATAGATGATGCTTTGAAACTTGAAAATGAAAATTTGGTTTTATCTTGTGAAAACTTGAGAAAAGAAAAGGATGAGTATATTGCTATTTTTAAAAATGAGATTGATCTTTTATTATCATCCATTTCATTTCAAGAATTTCTCGTTTTAGAAAATACTTCTCTCAAGATAGAAAATGAGTTTTTAGTTTCTTCTTGCGAAGTTTTAAGAAAAGAAAATGTTGATTTGACTTCAAGTTTTAAAAACAAAATTGATTTGTTGAAATCATCTATTATTTCTCAAGACTTGTCGATTTTGGAAAACTTTTCTTTAAAATCTCAAAATGATGTTTTGAATGCATCCCTTGCTAAGTTTTTAAACATTGATTTTTTAGTTAGTAAGGAAAAGAAAGATTTAAAACGAAGAGGCGATGGGTTTAAAAATCCTAAGTTTCAGAAACCCTTTTCTTCTAGACGTATCAAACATGCTTCAAATTTTGCTAAATCTCATGCACATTCTCATGTATATCCTTATAGATTTAGTTCAAAACAATCTTTGAAAAAGTATGTGCATCATACTCTTGATTCATCACATGCTTGCATTGACACTTCTAGAGATTCTTCACGAATAGTCATTTCTTATGATGGAAAAATCAAGCCGTTATCTACATGATTTAGGATTATTCATACTTATTTTCACATGCTAGTATAAATTGCACATCTTATTCATGTGAATATGTGTGGTTTATTCATGAGTTAAGTATCATTTAATTTCTATCACTTATACTCCATTATTTATATATTTCGAGCTCTAATGGTTTGGAATATAAGTGGTTGGGTGATAGGACTCATAAATGGATCAATTTGACTTAGTTCTCGTATTTAGGAGATTCAAGCATTCGGGATAAGTAAATCGTGCGGTATCAAGGTAAAATTTTATGTTTACTATCCTATATCGTGTGTGGTCACTTAGAACTGTTAGTGATATATGCCCTAGAGGCCATTATTGTACAGTACTGGATTGTATATTATATTTTGGAAGATTAAGATATACACAGATATAATAACGGTCTTGCTCAATATGATAGTATGCTATCTAGTTTGATTCTATCTTAATATGTGTATATGTTTCATTTAATATATCGCTAATACATATTGATAGAGCCTTTAGGATCTTTGCTTGACTACCAGCGTTGTGACGGTAGTCACACAGGTGGGGGCTGGGTAGTCTATAAGCACATCCTTAAGCTTGTCCCTAGTCGTAGGATTATCGAGACAGGGCATCGATACTCCAGAGTAGACTAGTGTATACGCTTCTTATCCCTGTCATGGGAGGTGGCCTATCCCACAGCCATTGGTATACGGTACCAGAGATATTATACAAGTGCTCATTGGGTTATGAGTTACACTGGACGGACTCGCTGGGAACTGCCGGTTCGTCAGTCAGCAGTTCCCCGGTGACATGAGTACATGTTAGTCCGTTGGTTTGACATGACTATTCGTATCGAGTGTGTTCCCACTGTACTTAGATTACTACCCTACCACGGCTCAAATGAGTCGTGCAACAGGTAGTGGTTGGGTTCAGTCCCGAAGCACTTGGAGGCAGTAAGGGTTAGAAGGGATTCGTCTCTCCCGGTATTGGGAGTTGATATCGCGCTATGTTAGGTTAGCCAATACACAAAATCCCCAGCCAGGGCAAGTGAGATTTGCTGGTAGGTACACCAGTAGTTTCTCAGGGTGTATTGGACTCTACACTGACACGACTTATTGCGCTATTAGGGTCTGACGTTTACCACCCCTAGGCCCGATATACGATACTCTTAGACGAACAGACCAGACTGTATGGAGATTGTCACAGATAGGCTCAGTAGGGGTTCGGATGAGTTCGCTTGTCGGCCTTCTTTTCGACAGGTACCTGGATAGCCGTTACGTACAGCTAGTGCCACTGACGGACTTGTGGTTAAACCCACTTCTAGCGTACTGTCGAGTCTTTAGAGTCCAATATAGAGTGTTTTCTTGGTTCAGGCGAAATGATGTAGAGGCCGTATGGTTTTACATGCAGGGTTTTGATCATATACGTATACTAGCTGCACGTATGTTGTTCGGACGGATAATACTTACGGGCTTAGGATTAAGCCGGATTCTAGTATTATATTATTGGATTATTTTTATCTCTTTGTATTCGTATTTTTTGCAGTACGAATACAGGTATGTATATATGGTGAGGGCATTCTTGTAATTTTTACAAGAGATGCTTCTAGAAGGGGACACTTCATTTTGGTTTTATCTATTTTTGGAAAATAGATTAATTAGGTGGAAAATGGATATATTTGTGGCTTGGGTGAAGCATGGCTAATTCTTTAGTTTATTAGTTTGCACTTACTATTCAAGCATGGCTCCATTTTTTCTATGGAAAATAATGCATGCTTGATGTGAGAAAAAGAGTTGGCCATTCTTCACTTGCTTATTCCTTCATCATTCTACACTTCTTATTCTCTTTCCATTTTTTCTCTCCTCCTTCTTCCTCAAATCCTAACCCTTACATGTGTTTTGAATCCTAGGGTTCTTTGAGATTAAACAGTCCAATTAACTCTCTACATCTCCTAAACTATTTAGATTACCAAACTAGGTACTTTAGTTACCTCATTCTTGAGGTTGGAGCTTGAACCATAGACTCTCGGGTGGATCGTCTTCGACATGAGGAGGCCGACGACCGAGCTTGATCCGCACATTCTAGGAGCTCAAGAAGAGGAGAAGAAGACCCGAAGGACTTGTAACTTGGAGGTATAAAACATTTTCACAGTAGTTTAAAACCTCTTTGTGTTTAGCTAGTTAGGGTTTTTGAACGATCTTGGAAGTATAGTCGATGTTGCTTGTCATAAAAATCGTTTTTGTAAATTCCGCCTCTCCACAAACAATGTGGGGTGTGCGACATCGACTTACAGTGGTCTCAGAGCCTACTTAAACCTTAACTAGCTAGTTAGCACGTATTTAGAACTTCGATCGACGAAAAACATCTGAATTGCATTTCCATTTAATAGCTTGCTGTTCGAATTTTAAACATGTTCAAAAATAATTTCAGTGACCTTAAAATTATATGCAAGCTTTTTTAGAACCAAGAAAAAAATTTGAGCATATGAGCTCACAATTAGATCATTAATCCGCGGCCAAATAGATCATTTGGCCACGGATCTGCGGCCTAATTGTGGCTACCATGCTCCAATTTTTTTTTTTTGGGTTCAGGTTCATGGAAGTGTAATTTTTGGTATATTTGGTTTTTGCCCAAATTTGTTTGTGTACTGGTTTGTACATGGGGTAAATGCGGAAATATTTAATCGATTGAAATTCTAAATTCTTGCTTATCTGTATATGTGTTTCAAAATGCCTACTAATTGCTATATGTCGGTTAGTGGGGGTTGCACATATCTTTCATCTTGTTTATGGTTTGTGGATATGAATTATTGGATCGTCATGAATGAATAGCTGGGGGGATGTGAGAAGCGTGTTCTTTTCTTTCATTCATGTATATTTGTAAATTGATATAATATTCTTTTGTGGGGCACATCCGGGTTGAGCTTGTAGTCACCGTTGTATTATTTCATTTACTTTTTCTTGCATCTATGATAGACCCAAGGAGGGGTGCACAAACTACCGGGTTCTTGAAGTGCCGAATGGCTTACTCATTTCATTGAAGGAGGTTGCTTCACTTCGGGAATTTAGTGGGTAGTTTGCCGCACTCGTAGGCGTTTAGGGTGGGGTTTGGCTATTCATCACGACCGTGGAATCCATTTTTCGTTCTAGGCTAAATTGAAACACGGAAATCCTAGTATATCCAATATATTCATCTGTGTTGCTGTGATCTGTGATCTGGAATGACTATTATTGCATGAGACGAATGGCTATATATTTATTATATAATAAACGTTGTTTATGTTTTGCACCCGCGCTAGTCCAGCCCTCGCTTTACCGTTAATTAAGTAACCTAACGGTGCATGACGGGGCCCGTGGCGAATGCGGATGCTATAATCGTACGTTTTATTTTCGTTTCTTTCTGCAATGATAGGATTAAATGATGGGACAACATTAATATTGTTTAATGCAAAGAAAAAAAACCCAAGTTAAACCATTGGAAAAATTTCAAAACCACTCGGTTTTCTTTAAAAACAACTTTTAAATGCGGAGCCTAAACCACTCCTTTTACGTTCACAGTTATCATGGTTCCTTCGACTATATCAAGTTCATTATGTTCACAGTTTTCGCCAAAACCAGCCGTAGCCCTCCGTCATTTCAGATGGGTATCCAGTAGTATTCAAGCTATGTATTTTGACCTTCGCCAAGGCATAATGATTGGTAGCTGCTGGGTATTCATCTGTAGTATAGATAGATACGTTAATCTGGGACATGCATACAACTATTTTGGCCTTTGTCAAGGGTTTGTATGAATGGGTTCAGATTAACCTGGACAATGACGGGTAGAACTTGATTTGCATTTTATGATATTTTGGCCTTCATCAAGATCATAAGCGCGTGGGGCAAAAATCCAAATCGGGAGTTTCAAAAGAAAAGGAAACTTGCTAGTTTTGCATACCATCTGGAGTGTGACGATTTTGGTAGGATTCCTTCAAAGTTGTCACACAATGATAGTTGGATCCCGATCCCACCGTGAGTTTTATTACTCCTCGGGAGAGTTTTTCACTTTACAATCAATGCTATAAACCAAGTAGGTGTCTAGAACGGTGTTAGCAGGGCTACGCCTTTGGGGAAAAGAGGTTTTTTATTTAAGGAATATCGCAAAAGCGTTGTAAAACCTCTCTTGAAGTACCAACACTAGCCTGGCCGAAAGGTTAAAGCAAGAATTGTAGGATGTGATTAATCTCGACTAATTCTTCTTTTATGGTTTGAAGGAGGATTTGAGAAAACAGTTGGAGCCATCATGTTTAGATAAACTAATAACCAATCTAAATTTGCAAGAGTATCATGCTGAGTGTTTCTTCTCTCTCTCCTAATTGCAGCGACCAAAATGATTGGGCTTAAGTTACTAATAGATAAAAAAATATTGACGGGGCTAAACTATAAAGATTGGCTAAGCAATGTCCAGATGGCCATTACCTATAACAAGCTGGACTACCTCCTTATCACCAAAGCCCCCGCCGTCCCAGGTCTAAATTCCACCATCGCGGATTTTGAGATCCGTAAGACATGGGAATTAGACCGTGCGAAAGCCAAGTGCCTCATGCTGGCCTCAATGGATAATGAACATTAGAGGCAGCACGAGAAGATGGACTTAGCTTCCATCTTCCTCCATACCAAGGATTTATATGGAGAGCAATCTCGTATCGCAAAACAAAAAAGGAATTCCATTGAAATGTTACGAGACATCGAAGAAATTATTTCGGGCGAGGTTGGCTATCGGGTCATCTGTAGGCGACCACGTCCTTAAGATGATCACCTATATTGAAGAGCTCGTGAACCTTGGGACCACGTTGGAGACCGAGTTATATACAGACTTGATTCTACAGTCCCTTCCCTCTATCTATGCCCAGTTTATATTGAATTTTAATATTCAAAGGAAGGAAGTTACACTTGCAGAACTCCTCAACATATTGAGGAGTACAAAGAGCACTCTAAAGAAAACTAGGGAGACACCCGCTTTGCTTATTGGGGAACCTTCCTCCTCTGGATCCAAGGCGAAAGCCAAGGGGAAGAAGAAGAAGGCCCCTACCAAGTCGACGGACTAAGCTGTACTCATGTCACCTGGGAACTGCAACTCGACGATAGGTATAATACCCACCAATAGTTCCCAACGAGTCATGTCCAGTGTACTCATAACCTAATGAGTATCTGCATACTATCTCCAGTATGGCGTACTAATGGCTGTGGGACAGACCATCTCCCCTGCTGGGATGAGAAGCGTATACACTAGTCTACTGTGGAGTATCGATGCCCCGTCTCGATAATCCTACGACTAGAGACCTGTATAGGATATGCTTATAGACTATCCAGCCCCCACTAGTATGACTGCCATCACAATGCTGGTAATCAAGCAAAGATCCTAAGGGCTCTACCAATATGTATAAGCGATATGCTAAGAAAACTCAAGCACATATTGAGGTAGAAACAAACCAGGTAGTATACTACCATTTCGAGCAAGACTGTTACTATATCCGTGTATATCCCAAGCTCCCATTAAGTAATATACAATCCAGTATAATACAATAATGGCCTCTAATGCATATATCGGCATATCGTAGACCGAAGATCTCGAATAGCCTCTCGAAAACTATTTGAGGGATGGCCTCTATGAGTGGATCTGCAGTGTTGTTCTCCGTATCTACTTTCCTCACCTCGATCTCCTGGGGATCAATGATCTCATTGATCAGGTGGTACCGCCTCAAGATATGTCTGGATCTCTGATGGGACCTGGGTTCCTTCCCTAAAGCTATAGCGCCGTATGTTGTCACAATATTAAAGTATTGGACCAACAAATGGAAGGAACCACCTGAAGTTCAATTAAGAACTTCCTCATCCAGACTGCCTCTTTTGCGGCGTCTCATACAGCGAACTACTCCGTTTCCATTGTCGAGTCTGCAACGGTGTCCTGCTTGGAGCTCTTCCAACAGACCGCCCCTGCACTAAGGGTAAAGCCATAACCCAATATGGACTTCGAGTCATTCTTATCACTCTGAAAGCTGGAGCCAGCAAAGGCCTCGATCTGGAGGTTTTTTCCGCCATACACCAAGAACATCTCCTTAGTCCTTCTCAGGTACTTGAGAATGTTCTTTACTGCTATCCAGTGTTTCTCCCCTAGGTTTGACTGATACCGACTTACCACGCTGGGTGCGTAAGCAACATCTGGTCTGGTACACAATATCGCATACATTATAGTGCCTACCGCAGAAGCGTAGGGTATAGATGTGATGCGGGCCCTTTCAAAATCAGTCTTTGGAGACATCTTTTTGGAGAGGGTGATTCCGTGACAAGCCGGTAGACTACCCTTCTTAGAATCATCCACACTAAATATTTTCAGTATTGTGTTGTTGTACCTTGACTGCAAAAAGTCCCACCACCCTCTTTGATCTATCACGATAGATCTGGATCCCCAGAATGTAGTTGGTATCACTCAGGTCTTTCATAGAGAATCTCCGTGACAAGAATTCTTTGACTGATTATAGCATATGAATGTCATTTCCTATCAAGAGAATGTCATCCACGTACTCAACGAGGAATTCCACAGTTCTTGCTAAAATCTTACTATAAATGCATGGTTCATCTGGATTTTTGATAAAGTCAAATTCTTTGACTGTCTCAATAAAAACAGATGTTCCAACTCTACGAGGCCTGCTTTATTCCATAAATGGACTTAAGCAACTTGCACACTGTCCTGCTGCTCCCACTCTGATTGAAACCCTATGGTTGATCCATATAGATGCACTCTTCTAAATAACCATTTAGAAAAGCCGTCTCTACGTCCATCTACCGGATCTCAAAATCTTGGAAGGCAACAATGGCAAGAAGGATCCGAATGGATTTGAGCATAGCCACTGGAGAAAAGGTTTCATCATAGTCTAAACTAGGTCTTCGACGAAAAACCTTTTGCAACAAGTCTAGCCTTATAGGTTTCAACCTATCCATCTGCACCAATCTTCTTTCTGAAGATCCATTTGCAGTCTACGGGTTTTACCCCCTCTGGAACAATGTTCAAAGTGCATACTTTGTTGGTGTACATGAACTTCATTTCGGTCCGTATTGCATCCAGCCATTTTACCGAGTCGCCGCTCCGAATGGCTTACTGGAAGCTAGTTGGCTCATCATTGTCAATGATGCAATCCTCTCGATCCCGTCTATGAGAAAACCGTAGTATCTTTCGGGCGGATGAGACTGCCTACTAGTCCTGCGGATTGGCGTAGGGATGTCCGGTTCTTTTGAAACCTCTGGTTCTACTATACTTTCAGTAATAGTTTGTGGTTCTGGAATTTCTTCCATTTCTATTGCGCTCCTACTATTTCCTTTTAAAAAAAATTGATTTTCTAAAAAGTGGGCATGACGAGGAACAAAAACCTTTTGTTCCTCTGCGTAATAGGAAAGATACCCCCTGGAGTTCTTTGTGTATCCTACAAACCTATATAGTACTGAGCGTGCCTCGAGCTTGTCCGCATACTGCTTTTCAACAAAAAGCTGGACATCCCTATATCTTCAGATGCTGAAGATAGGGTTTCGTCTCACTCCACATCTGATATGGTGTGGTAGGCACAGTCTTGGTAGGAACCTTATTCAAAAGATATGCAGCTGATTCTAGTGCATAACTTCAAAAGGATCGCGGCAACTCAACGTTACTCATCATGGAACGAACAATATCCAATAGGGTTCTGTTCTTCCTTTCCTATACACCGTTGTGTTGTGGTGTGTATGGAGGAGTAAGCTGAGAGAGAATTCCATTCTCTTTTAGGTAATTCAGGAACTCGGCAATTTAAGTATTTACTACGTCGATCAGATCTCAGTGTCTTGATAATTTTGCCTGTTTGTTTTTCCACTTCATTCTTATATTCCTGGAATTTTTCAAAGGGTTCGGATTTATGCTTTCACAAGAAGACATGTCCTAACCTAGAGAAATTATCTGTAAAAGTAATGAAATAGGAATAACCACTTCGTGCATCTGTAGATATTGGTCCACACACATCGTTTTGTATGAGTCCTAAGAGCTCGCTCGCTCTTACTCCGTTTTCAGTGAACGGAGTCTTTGTCATCTTTCTATAAGACAAGAGTGACAAGTTGCATAAGACTGATATTTAAACAGATCCAAATATCCTTCTCTATGTAACTTCTTCAACCATGTTTCATTGATGGGACCCAGTCTACAATGCCTTAAGAGAGCCTTATTTAATTTCGGAGACTTTTTTTTAAGTGTGTTCTGGACATTGAAAACCTGAGCTTGATTCAATATATACTGTCCTCTAGTGTACCTGACCCAACCAAACTTTGATTTAGATAGATGTGAACCACATCGCTTACAAACTAGACTTGGTACATACAAACAGTTATATAGAATAAATATCTGCTCACTTGTCAATTCTTGGTGATATACCCTACGGATACAGCGTCCACGCTCATTCCGTTAGTAACCCTGAGAGTCATATCACCTGTCCTGATAACTCTACGGTTTCTCAAAGTCTATAATGAATTACAGATATGAGATCCTGATTCGGTATCTTGTATCCAGGAAGTAGAGTTAATTGACAGACTGTTTTCAATCACAAACACACCCGAAGTCGAAGCTACTACGTGCTTCGGATCCTGGATTCTGGCTTTCTAAGCCCTGCATCCCTTCTGCCAATGCTCTTTCCCATAACAATAGGAACATCTCTCCTTCCCTACTGTTAACCCCGAAACTTTTTCCCTATCCTTTCCATCTACCTTACTGATACCACCTAACAGATTTGTGGAGGTCTTCTTCTTCTCACCCTTGGGTTTCACCTTGGATCCAGAAGAGCAAGATTCCCCAATAAGCAGAGCGGGTGTCTCCCTGGTTTCCTTCAGGGTGCTCACAACTGGAAGTATAACTTTCTTCCCCTGGGCGTATGTAGCAGGTAGGGACTGTTGAATCAAGTCAGCATATGACTCTTTCTCCAACATAGTCTTTAAGTTTGTGAGCTTTTTAATATAGCTAATCATTGTAGGGATGTGGTTCCCTACAGATGACCCGATAGACAAACTCGCTTGAAGCAATTCCTTTGAGGTCTCATATCTTGCGATACGAGATTGCTCTCCATATAAAACTTTGTTATGGAGGAAGATAGAAACTAAGTCCATCTTCTCGTGCTGTCTCTGGTATACACTATCAACTGAGGCTAACATGAGGCACTTGGCATTCGCACAGTCTTTTTCCTTTGTCTTACGGATATCAACTTCCGCGACGGTGGAAACTGGGCCTGGGACGGCAGGGGCTTTAAGTAGTAATGAGGTGGTCCAGGTTGTCATAGGTAACAAACATCTGGACAAATCTTTACCAGTCACTATAGTATAACTCAGTCATTTTATTATCTATCTGTAACCTAATCTGGTCACCTGGTCACTGCAATTAGGAGAGAGAGAAGAAAACACTCAGCATGATGCTCTTGCAAGTTTAGATTGGTTTTTAATTTATCTAAACAGGATGGCTCCCACTATCACTCGAATCCTTCCTCAAACCATAAAAGAAGAATTAGTCAGGATTAATCTCACCGTATAATACTTGCTTAACCGTTAGGCCAGGGTAGTGTCGGTATTTCGAGGGAGGTTTTACGAC
This sequence comes from Agapanthus africanus, assembly GCA_030015575.1. Taxonomy (NCBI): domain Eukaryota; kingdom Viridiplantae; phylum Streptophyta; class Magnoliopsida; order Asparagales; family Amaryllidaceae; genus Agapanthus; species Agapanthus africanus. The sequence continues at coordinate 489,301,387 of CM057346.1, read as the reverse complement.
GCTTTCGCGAAGTTTCTTAATTAAACAACCTCTTTTCCCTAGAGGCGTAGCCCCGCTAACACTGTTCTAGACACCTACTTGGTTTATAGCATTGATTGTTAAGTGAAGAATCTCCCGAGGAGTCCTACCAAAATTATCACACTCCAAATGGTATGCAGCACTAGCACGTTTCAGTTTCCTTAGAAACTCCCAATGTGGATTTTTGCCCCATGCTCTTATGACCTTGACGAAAGCCAACATATCATAAGTCACATGTCAAGTTCTACCCGTCATTGTCCAGGTTAATTTGAACCCACCCATACATACCCTTGACGAAGGCCAAAATAGTAGTACGACTGTCCCAAACCAATGCATCTATCTATGCTACAAATGAATATCCAGCAGCTACCAAACACTATGCCTTGGCGAAGGTCAAAATACATAACTTGAATACTACTGAATATTCAACTGAAATGACGGAGGGCTACAAATGGTTTTGGCGAAATCGTGAACGTAGTGAACTTGATATAATCGAAGGAACCTGATAGCTTTTAAAAGGAGTGGTTTAAGCTCCGCATTTAAAAGTCTCCTATTTTAAAATAACCGAGTAGTTTTTAAAATTTGTTCCAACGATTCAGCTTTGGTTTATTTGCTTTGCATTAATGTAATGCAGTCCTATCATTTACACCTATCATCACAGAAAAAGACGAAAATACCACGTCCACTTATGCCATCCGCATACGCCACTGGACCCCGTCATCACCCGTTAGGTTACTTACTAACGACAGAGCGTGGGCTGGACTAGCGCGGATGCAAAACATAAGCAACGCCTACTAGATATCATATATAGATATATACATTCGTCTCACGCAATAATAGGTATTCCAGATCACAGATGAACATATTGGATATACTAGGAATTCCGTGTTTCGTTTGAGCCTATAACGAAAGACAGATTCCACGGCCGTGATGAATAACTAAACCCCACCTTAGACCCCTACGGGTGAGACAAACTACCCGTCAAATACCCGAAGTGAAGCAACCTCCCTCAGCAAAGTGAGTAGGCCACTCGGCACTTCAAAGTACCCGGTAGTTTGTGCTCCCCACCTTGGGTCTATCCTAGGAGCAAAAACAGTAAATAAAATAATACAACGGTGGCTACAAACTCAACTCGGATGTGCCCCGCAAAATTAATATTACATCACTTTACAAATTTTACATCGAATGAAAGAATGAAAACTCTCATCTCACATCCCCGGCTATTCATTCACGATGATCCAACAAGTTCATATACACAAACCAACATAACAACATCACAGATATGTGCAACCCCGACTAATCGACGTATAGCAATTAGTCGACATTTATAAACACATATACACATCACAAATCTTGTAAAGTAACCGTGACATTAGAATTCTGTACGCAATTAGCAAACATAACCAATTTTCCAAAACTTGAAAATCCAGTGAGCTAAAGTTCCAAAAACGATCGTTTTAAGCCAATTCGGAAGTACAAATCAAAACGAAACGCGCCTGAACCTTCGCAAAGAGTTACAACATGAAATTAACTTCGAGTTGGGGAGCCTAGAGGGGGTATCCATCCCCGAGGCCACCACGAGGTGGCCAGGGGGTGAGGCAGACCGAAAACTGCCTAAGGTGGGGCAGTTTCGGGTCCCCACTGCCTAGACCACCTTGTGGTGGTCTTGGGAAGTGGGACCAGCTATTCGGTCCTATCGGGGGGTCCCCATGGTGTGCACACTTTACCCCGTGGCTTCTTGGTTCAAACCGTGAGCTTGCGGGGTGTGCAAACAACTCAAACATCATTTTTGGAAACTGTTTTTATCGGCAGTTTTTGCACGACAAAAACGGCGGATTTCTAATATCTCTACAAGCTATCTAAGATTTATGAGAGGCTCTGATACCACTGTAAGTCGATGTCGCGCACCCTACATGTTCGTAGAGAGGCAGAAATCGCAAAAAATGATTTTTACGGGCTTTGCAACATCGACTAGAACCAAGGATCGAACATAAACCATAACTAGCAAACTACTTGAGGTTTAACTACTCGGATGAATGTTATACCTCATAGTTTCGTGTCCTTCGGGTCTTCTCGTTGTTCTCCTCATCATCGTAGGCTCTGAGGATCGAAACGGATCGAAGCATTCTCGACGGCTTCCTCGAGTCAAAGACGATCCACCCGAGAGTCTATAGTCCGAACTCTAACCTCAAATCCGAGGTAACTACGGCTTCTAGTTCGCTAAACTAGAAGGATTAGAGGGTATAGAGTAAGAAGATGGAGTGCTTTGTCTCTTGGAACCCTAGGTTTCTCAACTCATGAGACTTTTAGGGTTTAGATGAAGAAGAAGAAGACTTGAGGAAAACTTGGTGAAGAATGAACTAAAGAAAAGCTTGGCTGTCCTCCCATTGAAAATAATGAACCATACTTATATTTTTAAGAGATAAAAATCTAATCAAGTGAAAATATCTTACAAATATCAACCATGGTTCAAATATCTCAAGGGTGAGTCATGCATAATCTTTTGTCAAGCTAATGAGTCATCCTCATCCAACAAATATATCCACTTCATTTCCTCATCTCATTTAAGTTTAATTCATAAAAGAAATCAAACCCTAAATGAGGTGTCCCCTTCTAGAAGCTTTCCCGAGTTATTATGAGAATGCTCCTCATCCGTATATACATACCTGCATCCACATTCCGAAGAATACGAATACAAAGAGAAAAAAATAATCCATCAATATAATGCTAGGATCCGGCTTAAACCAAAGCCCACTAGTATTCTCAGCCCGATCATCATACGTGCACAAGTACACGTAAGTGATCGAAACCCTGCCGTAAAACCATACGGCCTCTACACCTTTCGCCCGGTGCAGGGAAACTCTCTATGTGGGACTCTAATGACTCGACACTACGCTGGCAGCGGGTTTAACCACAAGCCGCAAGCGGTACTAGCTGCACGTAATGGCTACCCAGGTATGTGTCGATAAGAAGGCCGATGAGCTAACTCATCCGAACTCCTACTGAGCTTGTATGTGACAATCTCTGTACAGTCCGGTCAGGTCGTCTAAGAGTCGCATATCGGGCCTAGGGGACGGTAATTGTCAAACCCCTAATAGTGCAATAAGTCGTGTCGAAGAGTAGACCAAAACACCCTGAGAAACTACTGGAGTACCTACCAGTAAATCTCGCTTGCCTTGGCCAAGGACTTTGCGTAATGGCCATCTGAACACAGCGCGATATCAACCCCCAATACCGGGAAAGACGAATCCTATTTAACCGCCACTGCCTCCAAGTGCTTCGGGACTGCACCCAACTACTACCTGTTTGCATGACTCCTTTGAGCCGTGGTAGGGTAGTAATCAAAGTACAGTGGGAACACACTCGAGGCGAAATAGCAGTTTCAAGTCGACGGACTAAGCTGTACTCATGTCACCTGGGAACTGCTACCCGACGATAGGTATAATACCCACCAATAGTTCCCGACGAGTCCTGTCCAGTGTACTCATAACCTAATGAGCACCTGCATACTATCTCCAGTACGACGTACTAATGGCTGTGGGACAGACCATTCCCCTGCTGGGATGAGAAGCGTATACACCAGTATACTGTGCCCCGTCTCGATAATCCTACGACTACGGACCTGTATAGGATGTGCTTATAGACTACCTAGCCCCCACTAGTGTGACTGCCATCACAACGCTGGTAATCAAGCAAAGATCCTCGGGCTCTACCAATATTTATAAGCGATATGCTAAGAAAACACATGCACATATTGAGGTAGAAACAAACCAGGTAACATACTACCATTTCGAGCAAGACTGTTACTATATCCGTGTATATCCCAAGCTCCCATTAAGTAATATACAATTCAGTATAATACAATAATGGCCTCTAGGGCATATATCACTAACAGTAAGAGCCACCGAGCTCTTGAGACTCATACACAGCGACGTGTGTGGTCCATTATCTACACATGTAAGAAGTGGTTATTCCTACTTCATTACTTTTATGGATGATTTCTTAAGGTATGGACATGTATTCTTGACGAAACATAAATCTGAGGCCTTTGAGAAATTCGAAGAATACAAGAATGAAGTGGAAAAATAAATAGGCAAAAGTATCGATCTGATCGAGGTGGTGAATACTTAAGTGCCGAGTTCCTGGATTATTTAAAAGAGAATGGAATTCTCTCTCAGCTTACTCCTACATACACACTTTAACACAACGGTGTATCAGAAAGACGGAACCGCACTTTATTATATATGGTAACGCTGAGTTACCGCGATCTTTCTGGGGTTATGCACTAGAATCTGCTGCATATCTTTTAAACAAAGTTCCTACTAAGTCTGTGCCTACCACACCATATGAAATGTAGAGTGGGAAGAAACCCTATCTTAAGTATCTTAAGATACGTAGATGTCTAGCTTTTGTCAAAAAACAGCATACGGTCAAACTCGAGGCACGATCAGTACTGTGTAAGTTCGTAGAATATCCAAGGAACTCCAGTGTATCTTTTCTATTACGCAGAGGAATAAAAGGTTTTTGTTTCTCGTCAAGTCAACTTTCTGGAGACTCAATTTCTTGAAAAAGAAATAAGTAGGAGCGCAATAGAACTGGAAGAAATTCTAGAATCATAAACTATTACTGAAAGCGTAGTGGAACCAGAAGTTTCAAAAGAACCGGACGTCCCTGCGCCACTCCACAGATCTAGTAGGCAGTCTCATCCATCCGAGAGATGCTATGGTTTTCTTATAGACGGGGATAGAGAGGATTGCATCATCAATGATGATGATCCAACTAGTTTCCAGCAGTCAATTATGAGCAGAGACTCAGTAAAGTGGCTGGATGCAATGCGGACCGAAATGGAATCCATGTATACCAACAAAGTTTGGACTTTGGACATTGCACCTCAAGGGGTAAAACCCGTATGATGTAAATGGATCTTCAGAAAGAAGATTGGTGCAGATGGACAGGTTGAAACCTATAAAGTTAGACTTGTAGCAAAAGGTTTTCGTCAAACACCTGGATTGGACTATGATGAAACCTTTTCTCCAGTGGCTATGCTTAAATGCATTCGGATCCTACTTGCCATTGCTGCCTTTCATGATTATGAAATTTGGCAGATGGACGTAAAGACCGCTTTTCTGAATGGAAATTTGGAAGAGTGTTTATATGGATCAGCCAGAGGGTTTCATAGAGAGTGGGAGCAGCAGAAAAGTGTGCAAGTTGCTTAAATACATTTATGGATTAAAGCAGGTATCACGGAGTTGGAACATTTGCTTTGATGAGACGGTCAAAGAATTTAACTATATCAAAAATCCAGATGAACCATGCATTTATATTAAGATTGTAGCGAGAATTGTAGTATTCCTTGTCATGTACATGGATGGCATTCAAAATGACATCCCTATACTACAATCAGTCAAAGGATTCTTGTAACAGAAGTTCTCCATGAAAGACCTGGGTGATGCCTCCTACATTCTGGAGATCCAGATCTATCGTGATAGATCTAAGAGAATGTTGGGACTTTCACAGTCCAGATACATCGACACCATACTGAAAAGATTTAGTATGGAAGATTCCAAGCGCGGTAATCTACCGGCTTGTCACGGGATCACCCTCTCCAAAGAGATGTCTCCCAAGACTGATTTGGAAAAGGGATCTCATGAGTATTATACCCTACGCTTCTGTGGTAGAATTATAATGTATGCGATGTTGTGTACCAGACCAGATGTTGCTTACGCACTGAGCATGGTAAGCAGGTATCGGTCAAACCATGGAGAGAAGCACTGGATAGCAGTTAAGAACATTCTCAAGTACCTGAGAAGGTCTAAGGAGATGTTCTTAGTGTACGGCAGTAAAAACCTGCTGATCGAGGACTTCTCTGACTCCAGCTTCCAAAGTGACAAGGATGACTCCAAATCCATGTCGGATTATGTCTTTACCCTCAATGAAGGGGCGGTCTATTGGAAGAGCTCCAAGAAAGATACCGTTGTTGACTCAACGATGGAGGCAGAGTATATCGCTGCATGTGATGCCGTGAAAAAAGTAGTCTGGATGAGGAAGTTCATTACAGAACTTCAAGTGGTTCCATCCATTGTTGATCCAATACCTTTATATTGTGACAACAACGGGGCTATAGCTTTAGCGAAGGAACCAAGGTCCTATCAGAAGTTTAGACATATCTTAAGGCAGTATCACCTGATCATGGAGATCATGGATCGCCAGAAGATCGAGGTGCGAAGAGTAGACACGGAGAACAACACTACAGATCCACTCACAAAGGCCATCCCTCAGACACAGTTTGAGAGGCTATTCAAGATGCTAGGTCTGCGATATGCCAATACATGACCTTAGTACAAGTGGGAGATTGTTAGTGATATAAGCCCTAGAGGCCATTATTGTATAGTACTGGATTGTATATACATTTTGGAAGCTTGGGATATACATAGATATAATAATAGTCTTGCTCAATATAATAGTATGCTATCTGGTTTGATTCTATCTTAATATGTGTATATGTTTCATTAACATATCGCTAATACATAGTGATAGAGCCCTTAGGATCTTTGCTTGACCACCAGCGTTGTGATGACAGTCACACTAGTAGGGGCTGGGTAGTCTATAAGCACATCCTTAAGCTTGTCCCTAGTCGTATGATTATCGAGACAGGGCATCGATACTTCAGAGTAGACTAGTGTATATGCTTCTTATCCCCGTCAGGGGAGGCAGTTTGTCCCACAGCCATTGATATACGGTACCAGAGATACTATACAGGTGCTTATTGGGTTATGAGTTACACTGGACGGACTCGTTGGAAACTGTCGGTTGGTATTATACCTATCGTCAGTTAGTAGTTCCCCGGTGACATGAGTATAGGTTAGTCCGTTGGCTTGACATCATTATTCGTCTCAAGTGTGTTCCCACTGTACTTAGATTACTACCCTACAATGGTTCAAATGAGTTGTGCAAAAAGGTAGTGGTTGGGTTCAGTCCCGAAGCACTTGGAGGCAGTAGGGGTTAGAAGGGATTCTTCTCTCCCGGTATTTGGAGTTGATATCGCGCTGTGTTCGGTTAGCCAATACACAAAGTCCCTAGCCAGGGAAAGTGAGATTTACTGCTAGGTAGACCAGTAGTTTCTCAGGATGTATTGAGCTCTACACCGACATGACTTATTGCATCATTAGGGGTCTGACGTTTACCACTCCCCTAGGCCTGATATGCGATACTCATAGACGAACAGACCGGACTGTACGTAGGTTGTCACAAATAGGCTCAGTAGGGGTTCTGTTACGACCCGTAATTTCAGCACGTGACCGACACTTAACTCACGCAACGTCAAAAGGCGTAACGTAAATCAAGTAAGCCAAAGCTCAAAAAATCTAAACCTTTTTGCAGAAAATATTGGGGGTGCAGTTTTGAAATATGGCATAATAAATCATGCTCTGTCTTTTTAAAATTTTGGGCAGCACCTCTCTTGTATATTTTGATCCAAAAACATATACACAATAATATAGGCATCCCCAAGCGGGAGCTAGCTCTACGCCAACTGGCGGAAACACAACCACACAAGTAATACATATACGACGACCAACGGCGAAGATCAACCCGGAAAGAACAAATAGAGGAGCAAGACATCAAAACTCAAGAAGCGAACACAACCCATCGCTATAAGTCTCGCACAACCAAGTCTGACTAAGTCTACCAATATACAATTATATTTTCTGATCTGATGTGATGTGATGGAGTTTATCTAGATACAATGGAATATAACAGTACGAGAGTGGACACGATCCAACATGTGTCCCACCTACCAAAGCAAATACCCTGGAAGAAGCTGTGTGCCAGCAATACCGCAACTGATCCCAAGCGGTCAAACCTGTAAGAACTGTGGCACAACGGGGGTGAGTTGCCAACTCGTGAGTAGAAAACATCTACAAGTAGAAAATCGAATAAAACAACGATTTCCTAGGTCACTATATTCTGAAGGTAATACTATGATATCTAGGGTGACCACAAATGCATATATGTCCACAATCAAGTCAATGCCCATAACATATATAAATAAATATCCGACATCATATGTCTGTAATATATGTGGATAACATCCACGTATCCATTAATGACATAACTCAATATCATGGAACATGAATGTCCAATCATCGACACTCGAAATATCATGAAAACATAGTATATATGTATATGTGTATGTATGTATGTATGTATGTATGAGGATATCAATCATGTGTGTGTCCATCAACACATCAAAATCATGGAACCTGAATGTTTAACACCGACACTCGAAACATCATGAAAACCCGTGTCCAGTATCGACACGTAAATCCTCATATCTCAGGCACCGCATCCTCAGATCGGCCCTCATATACATATCTCATCTCAGGCGCCGCATACTCAGATCGGCCCTCATAACCATCTCCTCAACTCCGGTCGGTATTCTCCAGATATCCGCCGAGTTCAATACAATCACCGTTAGGTAGTGTTCCCTCTGCCAGGCACATCGGCTACACCACGACAATCATTTCTTGCCCCGGGGTACCATACCGGTCCACCATGTACTCGCAAACGGATCATCCATCTCTTGAGTCGGGTCTCGAAAACCAATCTCACAACCGACAAAACCCATGGTGGACGCATCGAAATATCATATCATGAGAAACCGGGTTTTTAAAATAATATATCATTTCCTTCGAAATATAACCACGGTTCTCAAATCCAGAAATCTCAAAAAAATTGCATCTCAATGCGTATAACCATAAAGTATAATGTATGCAATATAGAGTAGAAATATGAGCATATCGGTATATCATGCAAGCATATAACCATAAGATATGATGTATGCAACATAGAGTAGTAATATGAGTATACCGGGTATATCATGCAAGCATGTCAAGTGATGGTACTGAACAATGAATGCACATTTACATTTAGGAATAATATCATGATATGGAAATTCTACAGTGTAAGTGACATAGCAATTACCGTTGAAGAATGTGTGTGAGCCAGCAAATCTATGTAAGTGTAACAGGCCCATCAACGGTAATGGTGCAGGTATACTAGCAAATGATATCATATAGCATTAATTATTGGAATAGGGTATATACATTACTAGGGGTAATATTTTACATAGCATGAACAATCAATGGGTATAACTATCTACTTATGAACTATACGATCACTTAAATGTTACGAATCGTAGTTTTGAAAGTGGGGGCTACAGTATTTTAAGAAAAGAATATCATTTGAAAATCCGTAACGTCCCTTGAGCTTTCCATTTAAAAGATGGATACGATTCGTCGGTTTGGAATTAGGTATGGTTTAGGTAATATCTTCTACATTGGCGATCACACCTAATAACATCTGATATGATAATAATCCTCTATCAATATTCTCAAATCATAAGCACGGATCAATCATCCGGCAAAACACATCTCGTACGGCAATCCATCATATGATGACATTAACAAAAAAGGGAATCTATCATCCTATACAATATATCTCGTACGGTAATTCATCGTACGGTAACAACATACGGGATAGGGAATCTATCATCCTATATAACAAGGAAGGTACGGATCTAAAGTCTCGTACGTCACATCACTCATTCGTCTCATCAATATAGATAATCATACACCTATATCTCAATTCACGTTTGTATCAATCTCATAATGATATTGTTCATATACGTCATATCTTATAAATCTCGAGTCGTATCGATCTCGATCTCATATTAAGCCATTATCAACTCACACTTGTTCTCCTTCGATTCATTCTTATCATGATTCACTTTATCATATAAATCATCATTAGCTATCCTATCCGTGAATCCTATATAGGTTTTCTATAACCCTATATATGTCGGTTTTCATTTATGATTTGCGGGGGTGCTATACGCCATCCACCAGACTTCCCCCGTAGATATAAATCTACTCACCGCAATTCTCCTCGCTTAGCCGAAGTCGATGTGCTTCGTCGTCTCGGAAGTCCACGTGAAGTACCTACAATCAATATACATCGAAACACAAACACAATTAATATCCGAAAATCTATACGGCACACGTTCCGCTCATAGGTTAAAACCTATAGCTTCGCATGAAAACACAACCAAATAACCCTCGTCCGTTGAAGTACATGCAGGGATACCTAAGACGGCAGCAAGGTTTCGGGAGGTATTGTCCATGCCAAATTCAAATTTTTGCCGTTCTAGCTAACCCTAAACATAGAATCGTTTAGTAGAAATCGACGGAAAGTAATGCAAACAACTTTGCAAGTAAAGTGAGCAAGGAATACAACCTTTGTAGACCGGTGCTTCAAATCAATAGCTCCGTGTAGTAGTCCCCTTCGCTGCAATCGTGAACTCCGGACTTTAGAGAGGCTCCTTTATAGAAACGAACATGCTTGCTTCGAAGACTTCGAGGCCGAAGATGATCTACGTCGAGGAGACATTAACCCAAGCTATCCCTTCAATAATTACGGAATTAGTGAAGCAAGCACCCTATACTAAATGGCAAGTAGTAGAGGATGATGAAGTAGGAAATAGGCTCACTTTAGATTTCGTTTTCTCACATTTTTCTCATACCTCCATTGAAGCTAGAAAACTTTTTGAGAGGAAGAAGAAGAAGAAGAAAGAACTCATCATATGAGTTATCCAAATGAATTATTGCAACCATGGGTGAGTTAAGCCCTCATGCCTAACTCATGTAGAGAATTAACCAAGGGCTAAGGTTAAGGGTTGGGTTAACAAATATCCTAAGGAATGACAAAAGAGTGGACTTTGTCAATATTTCTACAAGTTTCATCCAAGCTTGACAATATTGACCAAGTCTTCTCTCTTTTGTTATTACTTAAGAAATAAATAAAACCCTAACTTAACCCTAGCATGGTTTAAGTCTTATACACCCATCTTGCATGTATCATCAAGCATGACACAATACATGCACACAAATATACATATCACATATATATACAATGTGCACATCAAGTGAGAAAAGAAATCATAAGTGAGCTAATACTAGTTAATGTAAATTAATATATCAAATATATATAATTATACATTAGATTATCAAATCAACTCTTAATTTAATAATCCAGCTATATCACATATAACCGACTAATATCATGTGTAACAACTTATCGAATCAACACTTGATCAGATAACTTGGCTATATCGCATACAACCAACCAATGTCACATTTCACGAGAATACAATACGGTATCTCATATTGTATCAATCTCGGTCCCGTACATATCACATATGTGCTCCTACTCCATTTCGCTTGAGCCAGGAAACCTCTGTGTAGAACTCTAAGGACTCGTCAATACTCCGGCAGTAGGTGATGATCAGATCAAACACCCACAAACCGCAAGAGGTCTGCTAAATGTAACGGCCACCCGGGTATTGAGCGATCAGAAGATCAACAAGCAAGCCTGCTCACACTCCTGTGAGTCAAATCAGTAACACTACCGTACAGTCCGGTCTCTTCGTCTGATATGTCGCATATCTCGTCTAGGGGTGGTAAACGTCAGACCCCAGTAACTCGATAAGTCGTGTCGATATGAGGCTCATAACGGGCCGAGAAACTACTGGTAACACTTACCAGTAAATCTCTAAAGCAGCTCTGGCCAGGGACTTCCTGTTATAGCCAATCGAGCACAGCGCAACATCAACTCCCAATACCGGGAGAGTCGAAACCCTTCCTATCGCTCATTGCCTCTATATGACTCGGGACTGTACCCAAAAGACACCATTTTGCACGTTCTCTTGAACATGGTAAGGTGGAAATCAAAGCACAGTGGGAATCACACAAGGCTCTATGGCGATCTTGGGTCTACAGACTAACCTGTACCAGTGTCACCAGAGAACTGTCATCTGACGTGAGGTATAATACCATCTGGGAGTTCTCGACGAGTCCGTCCAGTGTACCCAGTCTCCACTGAGCACCTGTATACTGTCTCTAATGTTAAACACCAATGGATATGGGATCATCCATCGCCCATCTATAAGGGTCGAGAATTTGAACGCTAGTCTACTCTGGTATATCGATGCCCTGTCTCGATACACCCACGACTAGAAACATTTGAAGGATGTATTTAGCGACTACACTGTCCCTACTACTATGAACTGCATCATAATCCTGGTAGTCAAGTACTCATCCTAAATGCTTTATCAACATGTAACATAGAGACAATCAGAGTACATGTTAAGATAAAGAGCAACAAAATAGTATACTATCATGTCGAGTAAGAAAGTCCTCACTATATATGTCCAAGCATTCACTACAATATACATCGTATGTACAGTAATGGCCTCTAGGGCATACATATAACTAACAGTACAAACGTCCAACGATCAATTCAAATTTCAATTATAAAAACCATGCATTCCAAATCAAATACCAAAAACCAAGATTTCACATATCGCAAAACCTTAAGCAGCAACTCAGGAAAACTATCCTAGATTTTGACTCAGGTAAACTGGGATTAAACAAGCAAGTATAGATGATAGGTTATAGGGATTAGGAGCTATACCCAAAAACCCAACACCAAAGCCCACCAAAAATCCGGCGACACTAGCATGAAATCCGAGCTCGCCGGCCTAGAAGGGGAGAAAGGGGCTCGTTCTTCTGTGGTGGTCTTCTAGTCGTCTATCTAGGTTAATGGACTTGTTTGATTTTCTTGGAAAAATCCCAGATTGCTCCATATTCCCTGTAGGCTATAAGGTTTCACAAATCGATACAGAAAATTTCTAACTTCGTATTTTGGGATCTAAACTTATTTCCAGGCCATGAAATCAATCCCTAAGATCATGTAAACACTCATTACAGCTCAATTGGCCACTAGACAACAACTTTTAATTTTCTAAAATCAATAACCTAATTAACTCAATTTCTAACTAAAATTAAGATATTTAACGTAAATACGAAACTAAAGTGTATGAATTACCTTAATTGCAACCTAAGAAACTTCTTGAGTTGCCCAAAATCTTCAAAATCCAAAATTGATTGGTTCTAAGGGTTTAGAATGAGTGTGTGCATGTTTGTAAAGAAGGGGGCATAGGGTTTTGGGAATGGAATTGAGGTGTTGCATTGAGGTAGTGGGGGATTGAATGAGATAAAGAAGATAAGGGAAACAATGGAGAATGAAGGGAATGGGGCAGCCAACTCTTACTTCCCCTCTCTTAGCCTCACTCTCTCACACTAAATATCTTTCTCCTACACACACCTCTCACAAAATATCAATTTTGTCCAAAGCATCAATTTTATTCCATTCACACTCTTCTCATTTCTTTTCTTTTTCCTTTCTCTTTTCTTTTCCTTTCTATTCTTTTCTCATACTCTCTAACTCACAAACACACACACATGCATACACATGCACATGACATGTTGCAAAATCATGAAAAATGTAAACACGGATTTTACCAAAAATCCGATAAATATTATTAAAATAAATAAATCATTTTAATCTCCGATAAATTTCCAAATATTGGTATGTACCTATACCACTTTACGAAAAATCCCTATCCGCAAATCGAATAGTTTTCGCGAAATATATTATTTTAATATTAAATTTCAAAAAATAATATTTTATATTTCTGAAATGTTACAGTCTTCCCGCCTTAAATAAATAAGGTCCCCGAATTTAAATTTAAATTCCCAAATACTAAACCATTTCAATAATCCACTCAAATCAACGGGGTTCCGAAATCACGGAAGACATAAAATACCACGGCGCATCATGTGCATATGAAAACGGGTATAAAACTCAGAATCAAACTCATTCAAGCATGACGCAATCATCGGAGTTAAAATGGAAATACGAATCTTGAATTCCACCACTGGAATCCAAATGCACTATTTAAATCATAATACATATATAGTATGCATCTTTATAAAACCATTTTAAAAAGCTAAATAACTCATACCAAATCTTTCCCAAATCTCCGTGCTATGCGTAGCTCACGGTACAAGTGGCGGATGATCATTTGTAAAGTAATAAATATATAGGTATATATGTTTAGCTCAATTTATACGTCCTGCTTTTATGAAAAATCCCCAAGGTTTCTTTATAAAATTTCGTGTCACTCGCGGACACGTACTAAATATAACGAGACTATAGCTCCTTTTTGAAAACCTTTGGTAACTTTTATATGCATGCAAAAGTACTCAGGTACTGTTCTCAGACCAGTCCTATTCGGCTACTATATAATGTTGCATCCATCATCAAAATGCAAAACTCATAAATAAAATCATCCTCAAAAGCCGTATCCAACATCACATGCGTTTGGTGCGCACGAAAATCCGATCCAAATACAAGTGCCACAAATATGCTCAAAAGCAAAACTAAGTGCAACATGTGTGCACGAAAGCATCTGTCCAGTGCAACGGATGTGCACGACAACAACATCTGTTGCATCTATAGTACACGAAAATCTCAAATCAAGCGCAACAACTATGCACGAATGAAGTCTCCATCAAGTGCATCTAACATGCACGAATAAAATCTCAATCATGTGCATCCAACATGAACGAATAAAATATCTCATCAAGTGCATCCGGTGTGCACAAAATCACAAATCCTGCACCCTACATGCACGAAATCTAAATCAAGTGCGTCTGGTCCGTTTAAAACATGCAGTGCAATAGTATGCACGATAACGAATATCAAGTGCAGACGCTCACGAAAACACCAATCTGGTGCAACAATGTACGAAATACAATTCCGGTGCAACCAATGCACGAAATATCAATCTGGTGCAACAATACACAAAAATATCAAGCTGGTTCAACATGCACGAAAACTCATCAACGTCTCAATGGTCACAAAACAACACCGAGCATGTCAAGGTGTATAAGGTCATAAACGTGTGCAACTACGTGCACAAAACCATATCAATGCACTACAAGCAAATATAAGCTATACCGAGTGCGAAAACCAAATCCAGTGCGTACCTCACGCACAAAAATTAAATCGACGACATCGAAATCCACGTAATCATAAGTATGTGCAGCGAAGGCACAAATCGATATCAAGTGCAATAGATATGCACAAATCAAAATCTCAATGTAGCGGTGTATAAAACATAAGTCAAGTGCAATAACTGTGCACAATATAAATCTCCAATAGGTGCAACCAAGGTGCACCAACAAATAAATCACGAAACCCAATCATCAAAACTCCAATCTAAGCGATAAAAGTTTGATACTCGGATTACAAAACACAAATCGCAATAACTGACATTGAGGTACACCTCCTACAATATCAAAAAATATGCCGGTGCGCCCAAACTCGGCAGGGCAAGATCATCTACTTGTCTCTTGCTCACAGTCTGGCATTTCCGGTCTCTGGGTTCTCTGTTTCTCTCTGAACTATCAATCTCGCAATCTTTCTGTTTGTCGGCCTAGTCAGGTATACTAACGGAACAGTCCCGCTCTGGAACTCCTTTGATCATCGTTTGGCCAATCAACATGACCACTCTCAAAAGGCACATTACTGACGGCGGCATCTGGCCCTCTGAATATGCACGCTATAACTGATCATGGGTGCAAATCTCTATCGCTGCGGTGTCATGGAAAGAATCTGTTCATGGCTTCTTTAGATCTCAGCTATGCCGAACTATATGAAGGTTGGCACTCTAGCTTAACTCTTTTCCAATAACCGAACAACTGTGTCCTCAGCACGGCTTTCCTCTGGAATTTGGCTGTTTCTAACACCTCAGCACACATATCAATTCTCTAGTATCAATGGAGCGTAACAACCGCTCATTAACATCTCGCACGAACCTCTTGTTCCACTTATCTTTATTATCGTCCACTTTGACGTCATCTCTTGCTGTCTGCATATTGCAATTTATTCTCGGCTACGGTCAAACTGGAGTCTCTCACACGGACTCGAAATTAAAAACTCGGTACCTTCATCACTCTGTAGAATATATCTAGCCGAACACATCTTCGGGTACTCGTCCAAATCATCGGAGGAATACACTTTATTCGTCCGTTCTCGATCAACTCACAACACATCTGGTGATGTCTTTCTATCTGAAACTGGTCAGCTTACCGATCTCACATCGGAGCATCCGACGATCCACGTCCTCTCTAAATCGATCTACTATAGATCCAAATAAGATTCCTCAACTGAAATACTTCAACTCAACTGGGCCTGCATCGACACATCAAATCTAGCGAATCATATCCGTTGCTCTACTCGAGATAGACTAGCTATCTCCTGTCACATCTCTGCCTGAAAGCTCCAGCGGTCTTCGCTTATAAACTCTGGAATCGATATCTCATCAATTTCAGCAACAGCTGGGTCATCTGTCTGCACGGTAGACAACATCACACTATCTGAGGTAGGCTGTACATCAACAGTCCTCTCAATCCGATAGCCTCTATCAATGGCCCGATCATCCGGTGCAAAACCGAACACTCGCCTCAAACGAGAGATCACAACAAAACACTATACCTACACGTCCCTATGTCACCAGAAAACAACAATGGTCAGTCCTCGTCCATGACGAGCTCGCCCTGACCGAAACACTAGCAGCAGCTCAATCTGGGCTCCAACCATGGTGACAGGAACTTCAAGCAGGTATCGATGAAGATAAATCACATGAAAGAAAGAAATCATCATATCCGAAATGAATATGTGATTATAAGAATGAATAGTATCAAAGATCTCAAGATCTGAACATCCTAAGATTTCTTAAGTAGAGCATCGTATCGTAAATATACCGCGGAACATATGTAAGGAACATCACTCTACTCAAGCTACCTACTCCATCAATTATGGCCAACCTATGAAATGAAAGTTAGGGTCTAATACCCCCCGTTAAGTCTAAGTTTCGTAAGGTCAAGCCTAGATTCCGGAATATATATACGCTAGACTCCGCATACTCAAACTCAGACTCAACCAAGGTTAAACTTAACGCTCTGATACCAATTTTGTCACGACCCGTAATTTCAGCATGTGACCGGTACTTAACTCATGCAACATCAAAAGGCATAACGTAAATCAAGTAAGCCAAAGCCCAGAAAATCTAAACCTTTTTGCGGAAAATAGTGGGGGTGCAGTTTTGAAATAAGGTATAATAAATCATGCTCTGTCTTTTTAAAATTTTAGGCAGCACCTCCCTTGTATATTTTGATCCAAAAAACATGTACACAATAATATAGGCATCCCCAAGCAGGAGCTAGCTCTACGCCAACTGGCGGAAACACAACCATGTAAGTAATACATATACGACGCCCAACGGCGAACATAACCAAGTCTGACTAGGTCTACAATATACAATTCTAGTTTCTGATCTGATGTGATGTGATGGTGTTTATCTAGATATAATGGAATATAACAGTACGAGAGCGGGCACAATCCAACATGTGTCCCATCTACCAAAGAAAACACCCTGGAAGAAGCTGTGTGCCAGCAATACCGCAACTGATTCCAAGCGGTCAAACCTGCAAGAACTGTGGCACAATGAGGGTGAGTTGCCAACTCGTGAGTAGAAAACGTATACAAGTAGAAAATCGAATAAAACAACGATTTCTTAGGTCACTATATCCTGAAGGTAATACTATGATATCTAGGGTGACCACAAATGCATATATGTCCACAATCAAGTCAATGCCCATAGCATATATAAATAAACATCCGACATCATATGCCTGTAATATATGTGGATAACATTCACATGTCCATTAATGACACAACTCAATTGTTAGTTATATGTATGCCCTAGAGGCCATTACTGTACATATGATGTATATTGTAGTGGATGCTAGGACGTATATAGGGAGGACTTTCTTGCTCGACATGATAATATGCTATCTGGTTGATCTTTACCTTAACGTGTACACTGATTGTCTCTCTGTTACATGTTGGTAAAGCCCTTAGGATGTGTACTTAACTACCTGGACTATGATGCGGATCATACTAGTGGGGACATGGTAGTCCATAAGTACATCCTTCAAAGTCCCTAGTCGTGGGTATATCGAGACGGGGCATCGATATACCAGAGTAGACTAGCGTATACCTTCTCGACCCATACAGATGGGCGATGGATGATCCCATATCCATTGGTGTTTGACATCAGAGATGATATACGGGTGCTCAGTAGAGACTGGGTACACTAGACGGACTCGCTGAGAACTCCCAGATGGTATTATACCTTACGTCAGATGGCAGTTCTCTGGTGACACTGGTACAGAGTAGTCTGTTGACCCGAGATCGTCATAGAGTCTTGTGTGGTTCCCACTGTGCTTTGATTTCCATCTTACCACGTCCAAGAGGGCGTGCAAAACGGTGGTTTTTGGGTACAGTCCCGAGTCACATGGAGGCAATGAGCGATAGGAGGGGATTCGTCTCTCCCGGTATAGGGGGTTGATGTTGCGCTGTGTTCGATTGGCTATAACAGGAAATCCCTGGCCAGGGTTGCTGAGATTTACTGGTAAGTGTTACCAGTAGTTTCTCGAATTGTTATAGACCTCATATCGACACGACTTATCGAGCTATTGGGGTCTGACGTTTACCACCCCTAGGCGAGATATGCGACATATCAGACGATCAGACCGGACTGTACGGTAGTGTTACTGGTTGGATTCACTGGAGTGTGAGCGGGCTTGCTTGTCGATCTTCTGATCGCTCAATACCCGGGTGGCCGTTACGTTTAGCAGACCGCTTGCGGCTTGTGGATGTTTGATATGATCATCATCCGCTGCCGGCGTATTGACGAGTCTTTAGAGTCCTACACAGAGGTTTCCTGGCTCAAGCGAAACGAAATAGGAGCGCATATGAGATATGTGCGGGACCGGGAATGATACCAGTATGTGATACTGTATTCGATTCTCGCGATATGTAACATTGATCGATTATATGCATTATAGCCAGGTTATCGGATCAAGAGTTGATTCGATAAGTTGTTACTATTGATATTAGTCGGTTATATGCGATATGACCGGGTCGTTAAATCAAGTGTTGATTTAATGATTTAATGTATAATTATATATTTTATATATTACTTTGCGTTAACTAGTATCGGTTCACTTTAAATGGATATTCTCACTCGGATGTGCACATTGTATATGTGATATACTTTTTGTGCAATTGATTGTATCATGTTTGATGATGCATGTTTGCTTTGGTTAAGTGTAAAGAATTAAACCTATGGTTAAGTATATGGTAGGGTTTTTATTTATTTATCCATTCATTTATCTATTTATTTTGGATTAATAAAGAGAGAAGAAAACAAAATGGTTGCATTGATTCATGAAGTTTCTTGAAGCTTCATTCAACTTTGACCATTTTGTCTTCATCTCCTTAACCTAACCATTCACTAACCCTAGTCTATTCTCTACACCTAACTATGGTTGGAATTATGATAAGGATTCATTTTTCTTTTCAATTATAATTATCTTATCATAATACTAGCTTCTTCTTCTTCATCTTCTTCATTGAAGAAAACCTTTCTTCATCAATGGTGATTGATGAAAATGAGTGAGAAATCCAATTCTAAAGTCTACCCACTTCCTATTTCTTCATCCTCTACCTCTTGCCAAGTAGTAGAGTGTGTTTCCTTCACAAGTTTTCTTGACTTGGTGAAGTTGGAGCTTGATCTAGCGATGCCTCGACGTAGATCATCTTCGGCACGAAGCCGACGGCCTTGCCCGCCCATTTCTCCGATGAAGCCGACGCTAGAGCCCGGATTTTGATTTGGACAGCGGAGAGGACTTCATCATGAAGCCGTGGAGGTGGAGGACCAGATCTACAAAGGTTGTATTTCCGTATTCTTGTAGTTAAGTGTTAACTAGTTTGCTTTGTCGCCTAAAAAACTAGCCAACGATCTTGTTAGGGTTTCTCGGCACCGTTAAAATTTTGAAATTGGCATGGTTGGTGCCTTGTGAGACCTCTTGTGAGTGCCTAGGAACCCTACAGTTGTATCAGAGCCTAGCTAGAGCCTTAGGCGAAGTCTAGACGAAGTTTGAAACCCGAACGAACCGAAACCCTAACACAATCCATGCTCTCTGGACTTTTTCTAAAAAATGGGATTTTTCCAGATTAAAAATTTCTAAAAAATTCAGCAGGGTCCTATTAGAATTACAGTGAAATTCGTGGGGCTAATTCGTCAAAAGTGCGGCGGAACCGCGGCAGAAGCCTGGCTTCTGCGGCGGTTCCGCGGCCGTTTGATGACGTCACCCTTCCTATTTTGCACAGTGATTCCTCTTTCACAGTGCTGAGTTTTATGGGAATTTTTAATATTTATTCAAGAGTTGAATTTTCTTTTAGTGTATATGCCCTAGAGGCCATTACTGTATCATACTAGTTTGTATATTACTTAATGGAAGCTTGGGATATTCACCTTGTATATACAATCTTGCTCAAAATAGTAGTATGCTACTTGGTTTGTTTCTACTTCAATGTGTACATGTGTTTATTTTTGTATATCGCCTATACACATTAGTGGAGCCCTTAGGATCTTTGCTTGATTACCAGCGATGTGATGGCCGTCACACTAGTGGGGCTGGGTAATCTATAAGCACATCCTTATGCAGGTCCCTGGTCGCAGGACTATCGAGACAGGGCATCGATACTCCGGAGTAGACCAGCGCATGCGCTTCTTATCCCAGTGTGGGAGACGGTCTGTCTTACAGCCGTCAGTACGTCGTACTTGAGATAGTATGCGGGTGCTCGTTAGGTTACGGGTACACTGGACAGGACTCGTCGGGAACTGACTAGTTGGTATTATGCCTATCGTCAGTTATCAGTTCCCAGGTGACATGAGTACAGCTTAGTCCGCTGAATTGACACTGTCACTTCGCCTCGAGTGTGTTCCCACTGTACTTTGATCACTACCCTACCACGGCTCAAAGGAGTCGTGCAAACAGGTAGTGGTTGGGTGCAGTCCCGAAGCACTTGGAGGCAGTGACGGTTAGACAGGATTCGTCTCTCCCGGTATTGGGGGTTGACATCGCGTTGTGTCTAGGAGAGCCATTACACGAGTAGTCCCTGGCCAGGGCAAACGAGATATACTGGTAGGTTTCCAGTGTTATCTCAGGGTGTTTTGGGCTTCGCTCCGGCACGACTTGTACCGCTATTGGGGGACTGACGTTTACCGCCCCCTAGGCCCGCCATGCGATGTATCAGACGAACAGACCGGACTGTACGGAGAATGTCACACTCAGGCTCAGTAGGAGTTCAGATGGGTTTCGCCTCGTCGGTCTTCTTGTCGGCACTACCTGGGGACCGTTACGCACAGCTAGTGCCGCTTGCGGTCTGTGGTTAAACCCACTGCCAGCGTAGTGTCGAGTCTTTAGAGTCCCACACAGAAAGCTTTTCGCCTTTAGGCAAAAGAGTAGAGGTCGCATGGTATTGCGACAGGTCGCATGGTTTTGCGACAGGGTTCGGTCACATCCGTGCACTTGTGCACGTACAGTGTCCGGACAGTTTACACTAGCGGGCTTTGGTTTAAGCCAGATCCTAGTATACCTTTTGGGATTGGATTTATCCAGTGTGCATTCTTGTTCCTCGGAACGCGGATGCGGGTGCGTATGCACAGTTGACAGGGAGACAGAGGCAGCGGATTCTCATTAGGGTTGTTGACAGTTGACCGTTGACTATTTGACTTTTTGTTCAACCCTAATGAGAATATGATATGTGATTAACTATTATATTAATTAAGTATTATGGTGACATGGTTGTTGACTTTTGTTGACTTTGTTGACTTGTTGACTTTTGTTGACTTGTTGACTTTGTTGACTTGTTGACTTTGTTGACCGGTTGACTAGGCTTGACTAGTTGACCATCATGATAACCATAGCCATCATTTCATGGCAAAGACTTTTGTTTGCTTGCTCATTTTGTGTAAAATGAGTGCATGAAATGATATGGTTATGGTTGCTTCAACCATCACATAAGACTTTTTTTAGTATGATGAGTTATCATGACTTTGGATTATGAGAGGGTGAGAGACAAAAGAGTTGCTCATTCTTTCTTGCTCATTCTCTCTCTTGTTCTTGAGCTCTCTTGTTTTGCTCTCACCCTCTTGCTCTTTTTCCCTCTCTTTAATCTATGGTTCTCTTGTCTCATGAGTTGAGAATCAAGAACCATAGATAAAATCCCACACAAACTATTCTCTACTCAATCTAGTTCACAAGGTTTAGCAAACCGAGTGAACTAGTTTCTTCAAAGAACGAAGAAGGAGCCAAAGGTTGGAGCTTTCAGGTGGATCTATCTTCGGCGTACGGAGACGACGAGAAGAAGCCAATCCGGACCACCATCGGAGCTTGAAGACGAAGGAGTTCAAGACAAGCAAGGTATAACCCCCTAATCGAGTAGCTAGAAACTCGTAGTTAGGTTGTTAGATAGATGTTTAGCCAAGATCCGGGTTTTAGGTCCATGTTACCACCTCCGTAAAAATCATTTTTACCAAATTCCGCATTCCCGAAAGTACCGGGAGAGGTAGCATGGACTTACAGTGGTATCAGAGCCTAGTTAAACTCTATCTAACATGTTAGCAAGTAACTAGAAGATCGATCAAAGAAAAAGTCCCGAAAACAAACCCCGAAATTCGAAGTTTCTGTCGATTTTTATACTGTTCAAAAGTTGATTATTTTCACACCTAAAATCGGCTCAGGCTTTTCTGTGAACACCCACCAAAATTGGTCCAACGATCGAGTCAAATAGTCGCGGAAACGCGGCGGGAGCACGCTCCCGCCGCGGATCCGCGGCCGAGTTGACTCGGCCGTGGTCCATTTTTGGTGCAGTGTTCTTCTGGGGGTATTTTGGGATTTTTGGAATATATATTTTCAACCCAGATTTTCCAGAACGAAAAATTTATTTTTGGGGTCCCGAAAATCCGTATTTTTGATCGAACTTCTAAAAGACTTTAGCTAACGGGTTTTTCTGTAATGTGATATTTGTATTGAACGTCTACTAATCGCTATATGTCGATTAGTGGGGGTTATACAAATCTGTGATCTGTAATATTGCTGGAATGTGTATATGAATATGTTGGATTGTCGCGGGTGAATAGCCGGGGGTTGTGAGACGAGAGTTTTCTTTTCTTTCAATTCATGTAAATTTGTAAATTGATGTAATAATTATTTGTATGGCCGCACAACCGGGTCGGGGTTGTAGCCGTCATTGTATAATTTCTTTTTACTGTTTTTGCTCCTAGGATAGACCCATGGAGGGGGTGCACAAACTACCGGGTATGCCGAAGTGTCGAGTGGCCTACTCATGGAGATGAGGGAGGTTACTATGCTTCGGGTACTTGGCGGGTAGTTTGCCGCACCCGTAGGGGTCTTGGGTGGGGTATTTGGCTATTCACCGCGACCGTGTAATCTGTTTTTCGTTACAGGCTCGTGCGAATTACAGATTCCTAGTATATCCAATGTATTCATCTGTGATCTGAAATGTTTATCATTGCAGTATATCTATATATGATATTATTTAGGCGTTGCTTATGTTTTACAGACGCGCTAGCCCAGCCCCCGCTCTGTCGTTAGTTAAGTAACCTAACGGGTAATGACGGGGCCCCGTGGCGAATGCGAATGGCATAAGCGTACGTCATATTTTGGTTGTTTTCTGCAATGGTAGGATTAAATGATGGGACGCATTAAAAGAACTAATGCAAGAATATCACGCATTAAAAGAACTAATGCAAGATAATAAACCAAG
Organism: Agapanthus africanus; assembly: GCA_030015575.1. NCBI lineage: Eukaryota > Viridiplantae > Streptophyta > Magnoliopsida > Asparagales > Amaryllidaceae > Agapanthus > Agapanthus africanus. The sequence goes on along the minus strand of CM057346.1, from coordinate 489,277,702 downwards.
TTAAAGTCGTTGGAACACTTTCGAAAAACCACTCGGTTCTTTTCAAAACCAACTTTTAAATGCGGAGTTTGAGCCACTCCTTTTAAAAGCTATCTCGTTCCATCGACCAAATCAAGTTCACTACGTTCACGGTTTTGCCAAAACCATCCGTAGCCCTCCGTCGTTTCACATGAATAGTCAATAGTATTCAAGCTGTGTATGTTGGCCAAAGTCAAGGCACAGTGATTGGTAGCTATTGGGTGTTCATGTGTAGCATAGATAGATGCGTTGGTTTAGGACAGTCGTACTACCATTTTGACCAAAGTCAAGGGTAGGTACGGATGGATCCAAATTAACCTGGATAATGACGGGTAGAACTTGACATGTGACTTATGATATTTTGGCCAAAGTCAAGGTCATAAGAGCATGGGGCAAAAATCCACATCGGGAGTTTCATAAGTACTGAAACTTGCTAGATTTGCATACCATTTGGAGTGTGATGATTCTGGTAGGATTCCTTCAGTTTCGTCACGCGATGATATTTGGATCCCGATCCTACTGTGAGTATATGCTACTCCTCGGGAAATTTCTCACTAAACGATCAATGCTATAAACCTAGTAGGTGCCTAGAAAGGTGTTAGCGGGGCTACGCCCCCAGGGAAAAGAGGTTCTTTAATTAAGGAACTTCGCGAAAAGCGTTGGAAAACCTCCCTCGAAGTACCGACACCGGCCTGGCTGAACGGTTAAGCAAGTATTGTGCGGTGGGATTGATCCCGACTAATTCTTCCTTTATGGTTTGAGGAGGGATTCGAGAAACAGTGGGAGCCATCCTGTTTAGACAAACTAAAAACCACTCTAAACTTGCAAGAGCATTATGCTGAGTGTTTCTTCTTCTCTCTCCTAATTGCAGCAACCAAATCGACATGACTGGACTTAAGTTACTCCTAGATAAAAACAAACTGACAGGGCCAAACTACAAAGATTGGCTCAGGAATGTCAAGATAGCAATCACTTACGACAAGCTGGGGTATCTTCTTACCACCAAAGCTCCCCCTGCCCCTGGTCCCACTTCCAGCGTCGCGGATAAGGAAATCCGCAAGACTTGGGAGATTGATAGCGCGAAGGCCAAGTGCCTCGTACTTGCCTCGATGGACAACGAACATCAGAGGAGGCACGAGAATATGGACCTTGAATCCATATTTCTCCATACAAAAGAACTGTATGGAGAGCAATCTCGTATCGCAAGATACGAAGCGTCGAAAAGGTTATTTTCGGCAAGAATGGCCGTCGGATCATCAGTAGCCGAGCACGTGCTAAAGATGATCGGCTACATTGAGGAGCTCGCGGACCTAGGGATCACATTGGAGAGTGAACTATATACAGATATAGTTCTCCAGTCCCTTCCTTCCACTTACGCCCAGTTTATACTGAACTTCAACTTACAAGAAAAAGAGGTTGAACTTTCAGAGCTCCTCAACATGCTGAGGAGCGCAGAGGGCACCCTACAGAAAGGTAGGGAAACATCCACTTTGTTTGTAGGAGGATTATCTTCTTCTAGGTCCAAGGCGAAAGCCAAGGGAAAGAAGAAGAAAGCCCCCGCCAAACCAAGGGGCGGTGTTAGTAAAGTGGATACGAAGGGAAAAGCTAAAGCAACAAAGAAAGAGGGGAAGCTTGTGGATAAGGAAGAATGCTTCTATTGTCATAAGAAAGGACACTGGAAGAATGATTGCAGGGCCTGGAAGGCCAGAAAACAGGAATTGAAGCAGGTTGCAGCTTCAGCTTCAGGTGTGTATGTTATTGAAAACTGTCTTTCAATAAACTCTACTTCCTGGGTATTGGATACCGGATCAGGATCTCATATCTGTAATTCTTTGCAGGCGTTGAGAAACCGTGGGGTTTTGAAGGCAGGTGACATGACCCTCAGAGTTGCGAACGGAGTTAGCATGGATGCTAAAGCCGTGGGGGACTATCACCTGGGAATGTCAGATGGACATGTTTTGGTTTTGCGTAATTGCTTTTTTGTACCCAACGCAACTTGTAATATCATTTCTGTATCTTTAGTTTCTAAAGAAGGTTATGAATTTGCGTTTGTAAGTAATGTTGTAAACATTCACCTTAATCAAGTTTTGATTGGGTCAGGTACATTGAGTAATGGTATATATGTATTGAACCAACCACAGATTTTCAATGTCCAGAATACACACAAAAGAAAGTCTCCAGAAATAAATCAGACTTTCTTGTGGCATTGTAGACTGGGTCACATCAATGAGAGAAGGTTGACGAAGTTACATACAGAAGGGTATTTAAATGCGTTCGAATATCAGTCATATGCCACTTGTCAATCCTGTCTCAAAGGAAAGATGACAAAGACTCCGTTTACTGGACATGGAGTAAGAGCGAGCGAGCTCTTGGGACTCGTACACAGTGACGTGTGCGGTCCAATGTCTACACATGCGCGAAGCGGCCATTCTTACTTCATTACTTTTACGGATGACTTCTCAAGGTATGGTTATGTCTTCTTAATGAAACATAAGTCCGAAGCCTTTGGAAAATTCCAGGAGTATAAGAATGAAGTAAAGAAACAGACCGGCAAAAGTATTAAGATTCTAAGATCGGATCGAGGTGGAGAATACTTAAGTGCCGAGTTCCTGGACTATTTAAAAGAGAACGGAATTCTCTCTCAGCTTACTCCTCCATACACCCCGCAACATAACGGTGTATCAGAGAGACGGAACCGCACCCTATTAGATATGGTGCGGTCCATGATGAGTAACGCTGAGTTACCGCGATCATTCTGGGGATATGCGCTAGAATCAGCCGCATACCTTTTGAACCGAGTTCCCACTAAAACTGTGCCTACCACGCCATTTGAGATGTGGTGTGGGAAGAGACCCCATCTTAATCACATTAAGACATGGGGAAGTCCAGCTTTTGTCAAAAAGCAGCATGCGGACAAGCTCGAGGCACGCTCAGTACTGTGCAAGTTTGTGGGATATCCAAAGAATTCCAAAGGATATTTCTTCTACTGCGAAGAGGAACAAAAAGTTCTTGTTTCTCGTCATGCCCACTTTCTAGAACACCAGTTCTTAGAAAAAGAAATAAGTGGGAGCGCAGTAGAACTGGAAGAAATTCCAGAACCACGGACTATTACTGAAAGTTTAGTGGAACCAGAGGGTTCGAAAGAACAGGACATTCCTACGCCGCTCCACAGGAGTAGTAGGCAGACTCATCCGCCCGAGAGATACTACGGTTTTCTCATAGACGGGGATAGAGAGGATTGCATCATAGATTATGATGAGCCTACTAGCTTCCAGCAGGCCGTTCAGAGCGTTGACTCAGTGAAATGGCTGGATGCAATGCGGACCGAAATGGAGTCCATGTACACCAACAAGGTATGGACGTTGGACATTGCTCCAGACGGGGTAAAACCCGTAGGATGCAAGTGGATCTTCAAAAGGAAGATTGGTGTAGATGGACAGGTTGAGACCTATAAAGCTAGGCTGGTAGCAAAGGGTTTTCGTCAAAGACCTGGCTTGGACTATGACGAAACCTTCTCTCCAGTAGCCATGCTGAAATCCATTCGGATCCTTCTTGCCATTGCTGCCTTCCACGATTATGAGATCTGGAAAATGGACGTAAAGACCGCTTTTCTAAATGGAAATTTAGAGGAGTGTGTCTATATGGACCAACCAGAGGGTTTCATTCAGAGTGGGAGCAGCGGAAAGGTGTGCAAGTTGCTTAAGTCCATCTATGGACTAAAGCAGGCATCGCGGAGTTGGAACATCTGCTTCGATGAGACGGTCAAAGAATTTGGCTTTATCAAAAATCCAGATTGACCATGCATCTATAGTAGATTTGTACCGAGAACTGTAGTATTCCTCGTTTTATACGTGGATGACATTCTCTTAATAGGAAATGACATTCCTATGCTACAATCTGTCAAGGGGTTCTTGTCGCACAGGTTCTCCATGAAAGACCTGGGTGATGCCTCATACATCCTGGGGATCCGGATCCATCGTGATAGATCCAAGAGGATATTAGGACTTTCACAGTCCAGGTACATCGACACCATACTGAAAAGATTCAGTATGGAAGATTCCAAGCGCGGTAACCTACCGGCTTGTCACGGGATCACCCTCTCTAAAGAGATGTCTCCCAAGACTGATTTGGAGAGCGATCGCATGTCTATTATACCCTACGCTTCTGCGGTAGGCTCTATAATGTATGCGATGTTGTGTACCAGACCGGATGTAGCTTATGCACTGAGTGTGGTAAGCCGGTACAGTCAAACCCTGGGGAGAAACACTGGATAGCGGTAAAGAACATTCTCAAGTACCTGAGAAGGACTAAGGAGATGTTCTTGGTGTATGGCGGAAAAGACCTCCAGATCGAGGCCTTTGCTGACTCCAGCTTCCAGAGTGACAAGGATGATTCCAAGTCCATGTCGGGTTTTGTCTTTACCCTCAATGGAGGGGCGGTGTGTTGGAAGAGTTCCAAACAAGAAACCGTTGCGGACTCGACGATGGAAGCGGAATACATCGCTGCATCTGATGCCGCAAAAGAAGCTGTCTGGATGAGGAAGTTCTTGAAAGAACTTCAGGTGGTTCCGTCCATTGTTGATCCAATACCTCTGTATTGCGACAACAACGGGGCTATAGCTTTAGCGAAGGAACCCAGGTCCCATCAGAGATCCAGGCACATCTTGAGGCGGTATCACCTGATCAGGGAGATCGTAGATCGCCAGGAGATCGAGGTTCGGAGAGTCGCTTCAGAAGATAACACTGCAGATCCATTCACCAAGGCCCTGCCCCAGACTCAGTTCGAGCGGCTGATCGAGATGATAGGTCTTCGATACGCCAGTACATGGCCTTAGTGCAAGTGGGAGATTGTTAGTGTATATGCCCTAGAGGCCATTACTGTAGCATACTAGTTTGTATATTACTTAATGGAAGCTTGGGATATTCACCTTGTATATACAATGTTGCTCAAAATAGTAGTATGCTACTTGGTTTGTTTCTCCTTCAATGTGTACATGTGTTTATTTTTGTATATCGCCTATACACATTAGTGGAGCCCTTATGATCTTTGCTTGATTACCAGCGATGTGATGGCCGTCACACTAGTTGGGCTGGGTAATCTATAAGCACATCCTTATGCAGGTCCCTGGTCGCAGGACTATCGAGACAGGGCATCGATACTCCGGAGTAGACCAGCGCATGCGCTTCTCATCCCAGTGTGGGAGACGGTCTGTCCCACAGCCGTCAGTACGTCGTACTTGAGATAGTATGCGGGTGCTCGTTAGGTTACGGGTACACTGGACAGGACTCGTCGGGAACTGACTAGTTGGTATTATGCCTATCGTCAGTTATCAGTTCCCAGGTGACATGAGTACAGCTTAGTCCGCTGACTTGACACTGTCACTTCGCCTCGAGTGTGTTCCCACTGTACTTTGATCACTACCCTACCACGGCTCAAAGGAGTCGTGCAAACAGGTAGTGGTTGGGTGCAGTCCCGAAGCACTTGGAGGCAGTGACGGTTAGACAGGATTCGTCTCTCCCGGTATTGGGGGTTGACATCGCGCTGTGTCTAGGAGAGCCATTACACGAGTAGTCCCTGGCCAGGGCAAACGAGATATACTGGTAGGTTTCCAGTGTTATCTCAGGGTGTTTTGGGCTTCGCTCCGGCACGACTTGTATCGCTATTGGGGGACTGACGTTTACCGCCCCCTAGGCCCGCCATGCGATGTATCAGACGAACAGACCGGACTGTACGGAGAATGTCACACTCAGGCTCAGTAGGAGTTCAGATGGGTTTCGCCTCGTCGGTCTTCTTGTCGGCACTACCTGGGGACCGTTACGCACAGCTAGTGCCGCTTGCGGTCTGTGGTTAAACCCACTGCCAGCGTAGTGTCGAGTCTTTAGAGTCCCACACAGAAAGCTTTTCGCCTTTAGGCAAAAGAGTAGAGGTCGCATGGTATTGCGACAGGTCGCATGGTTTTGCGACAGGGTTCGGTCACATCCGTGCACTTGTGCACGTACAGTGTCCGGACAGTTTACACTAGCGGGCTTTGGTTTAAGCCAGATCCTAGTGTACCTTTTGGGATTGGATTTATCCAGTGTGCATTCGTGTTCCTCGGAACGCGGATGCGGGTGCGTATGCACAGTTGACAGGGAGACAGAGGCAGCGGATTCTCATTAGGGTTGTTGACAGTTGACCGTTGACTATTTGACTTTTTGTTCAACCCTAATGAGAATATGATATGTGATTAACTATTATATTAATTAAGTATTATGGTGACATGGTTGTTGACTTTTGTTGACTTTGTTGACTTGTTGACTTTTGTTGACTTGTTGACTTTGTTGACTTGTTGACTTTGTTGACCGGTTGACTAGGCTTGACTAGTTGACCATCATGATAACCATAGCCATCATTTCATGGCAAAGACTTTTGTTTGCTTGCTCATTTTGTGTAAAATGAGTGCATGAAATGATATGGTTATGGTTGCTTCAACCATCACATAAGACTTTTTTTAGTATGATGAGTTATCATGACTTTGGATTATGAGAGGGTGAGAGACAAAATAGTTGCTCATTCTTTCTTGCTCATTCTCTCTCTTGTTCTTGAGCTCTCTTGTTTTGCTCTCACCCTCTTGCTCTTTTTCCCTTTCTTTAATCTATGGTTCTCTTGTCTCATGAGTTGAGAATCAAGAACCATAGATAAAATCCCACACAAACTATTCTCTACTCATTCTAGTTCACAAGGTTTAGCAAACCGAGTGAACTAATTTCTTCAAAGAACGAAGAAGGAGCCAAAGGTTGGAGCTTTCAGGTGGATCTATCTTCGGCGTACGGAGACGACGAGAAGAAGCCAATCCGGACCACCATCGGAGCTTGAAGACGAAGGAGTTCAAGACAAGCAAGGTATAACCCCCTAACCGAGTAGCTAGAAACTCGTAGTTAGGTTGTTAGATAGATGTTTAACCAAGATCCGGGTTTTAGGTCCATGTTACCACCTCCGTAAAAATCGTTTTTACCAAATTCCGCATTCCCGAAAGTACCGGGAGAGGTAGCATGGACTTACATTTTCTGGGGTTGTTTTGGGGATTCGAATGTTCGATCGGATTATCAAATTTTGTCTGTGTGGCTTTCCGGATAATTTTTGAATATGTTAAAAAGTTCGACCGGATATAAATACCCAATTTTTCCCCTGTCGGGAAATTTCCAAGTGTTGGATTTTTCCGTAGTTTAACGATGTTCTAAGTAGTGCAAGTAACGCGATGGTCCCTCTAGAAGACAAAAAACCTTAACTCGATTATGTGACCGTCTTGAACTGCCCTTTGAACCTTCGGGTTTGGGACAGTACGGCGTGCCATATGTGAGGCGTTGGCTTGACCCTTCTACGGCTGGACCGTTGGTACTGAGGCATGAACTGAATGTTGTTAGACTTATTTCATGTGTTGATCTATATCGGGAAAACTTGGGTGTTCGACTGTTTGATCGAAAAGTTTAACATTTTCTATTTATCCGGAATGGGATACAATAATTGGAATTCACAAGAAGTTATGAGATAACTGAATGAATGTTATAAACATAGCAGTTTAGTCTCACTTGATCGGTTGCCACGGAATTTTGATGTGATCAAAAGTCCGTCGCAATCACGTAGGGTACGCGGATACTCGCCGGGTAAACTTAATAGACAGCCTCACTCCATAGCCCCGACCAAGTGATTGTAGGAGAACCCCGTCGCCAAAAGCATCCGTTCGGGTGCTCGCGGCAGCGGTGTTCCGCCTTGGTGCACGTCGTCGACGGCATCAGGGGTGCGGCCGCCTACTGAAGTTTGCGACGAGCATTCGATCAGGATGTCGGGAATCTTGTTGAATTACCCGACTTGATATTGAAAAGTGTTTTCGATTTTGAGACTAAAATGCGGGGTTTATAATTGTTAGGCATGCGATGTCTAAGAAATTCATTTGATTAGGCATGCGATGTCTATGGAGATTGCGGATTCTAACTGTTGTAGTTTTACACTTTCTTTTCTGTGACCGTAAGTGTAATATGTGATATTACCGGTTTCGTTGCTATATGTCAACGACAATTGGGATGGACATATTTACTTACGTTGATGACATGTGATGTTATGTGTTGCTGGATATGTTATATTGGATCGTCGTGTTTGAATAGCCGGGGGTTTTTATGTAAGATGAGTGTTTTTCATTTTCATTTATGTAAAAACTTGTATGTAATATTCTTTTATTGGGGCACTTCCAGGTTGCGGAAGATGTCACCCTTTGTATATTATTTACTTTTCCGCACTAGGATAGACCCAAGGAGAAGGGCACAAGTAACCGGGTTCTGGAGTCCAGTGGGAGACCAACTTGAGGAGTCGAGTCCGGGTCTCCTAACTCTAGAATTGGTAGGGTTGCTTGCCGCTCTCGTAGGGGTCTTGGGGTGTGGGTTTGGCTATTCATCGCGACCGTGGAATCCGTGTTTTATACTGGCTCGTATTGAAAACACGGACGTCCTAGTATATCCAATATTTCATATGTTTCTTCTGCTGCGATATCTGTGATGTGTTCATGTGATGTTCTGTGATGGATACTTTATATAGTATATATGATATATTATATAGGCGTTATTTATGTTTTACACCCGCGCTAGCCCTGCCCCGCTCTGCCGTTAGTTACCTAACCTAACGGTGCACGAGGGGACATCGAGGCGAATGCGGATGGCATAAGTGTGCGTCGTATTTATCTGTGATGTTTAGGTACTTAAATGATGGGACTTCATTAATGTGATTAATGAAAAGAAAAAGAAACCTAAGATGTTGTGGAATCGAATTTCAAAAATAAAACAGGTAGCTACAGTTCTTTCTTTGCACAGAGGTATATGTGATATATCCTGCACCTTATTCGATGAGGAAAGGACCGAGATCCCTTCACCGGGAGTGACTCCTTTAGCAATAACTGGCAGATGCTACATATTCGGTTTGTCTTTTGATTGCTTTTAAGAGTTTTTTGCTTTGCACAGTGATATATGTGATATATCCCGCACCTCATTCGATGAGGAAAGGACCGACGATCCCTTCACCGGGAGTGACTCCTTTAGCAAAACTAGAAAAGCCTCAAAAACACTCCATTTTTAAAATCATTTGATTCTACAACGATATCAAGTTCATTACGCAATAGGTTTTCAGAAAAACCTGTCGTAGCCCTCCGTCATTTCAGATAAGTACTAGTTAGTATTCGTGCTACGTTTGTTGACTATGTTAAGGCGTAGTGTGCGGTAGCTAATTAGTGCTTATCTGCATAAGCATATGATGCGATTGGATTAGGGTAGTCGTGCGACTTTGTTGACTATGTTAAGGGTCGTGCGGGTGGGTTTAATTCAATCGGGAAATGACGGGTTGAACTTGACTAGCACTTATGATTTGTTGACTATGTTAAGGTCATATAGCTGCTAGGGGCAAAATATTATCGGGAATTTCAAGTGTTGAAATTTGCAATGAGATTGCATACCTTCTATGAGATAGTTGGATCCCGATACCCGCTGCGAGTAAGAGTTACTCCTGGGAGAGTTTTATACATTACAATTAGCCGATCAAGTAGGTGTCTAGAAAGGTGTCAACGGGGTTACGCCTCTGGGAAAACGAGGTTTACATTAATTAGGTTCGTGCGAAAGCACGGGGGACCTCCCTCAAAGTACCGACACTGGCCTGGCTAAAAGATTGGCGAACTTGTAGTGTGTAATTAATCCCGGCTAGTCTTTCCTTATAGGGTTTGAAGGAAGATTTGATAAAAACAGTGGGAGCCATCCTGATTAGATAAAATAATAACCAATCTATTCTTGCATGAGCGCACGCTGAGTGTTTTCTTCTCTCTCTCTCCAGGTAGCGACCATATCACGCCTTAATCAAGATAATAATATGGATATTGACCGAACCCGCTTGTTATACTGAGCTGGGGAAAGTTGGTCCCGCTCCAACTTATAATTGTTATAAGACAGAGCAGGAAATTGGGGAATACCAGAATTCCCGTGCCGCCCAAACGAAGAGAGTGCATGCTGATGCATCATCTTCGGGTGTGTTCATTACAAAGAACTGTTTCTCAGTATCCTCCGCATCCTGAGTATATGATACCGGATCAGGATCCCAGATATGTAATCTGTTACATAGGGCTACAATAAGGTAGAAAAACTGAGAACGGGTGATAAGTTTCATGAGACAGAAAACGGGGCAGGTGTTGCAGCCAAGTCTGTTGGTCACTGTCACCCTGTATTACCAGAATACATTGATTCTGAATGAATGTTATTAGATACCGAACCTGATATACAAAATCATATCAGTCTCTTTATCAGTAAAGAAATGATAAAATTTTGTATTGTTGGATAATGTTTTGAACATTTCCTATATCAAAAGTTGATCGGTTCAGGCACGTTATCTAAAAGCATTGATGTTCTAAATCAAACTACATTTCTTTAGTATACGGAACACACATAAGAAGAAGAGTTCAGAAATGAACGAATCCTTCTTGAGGTATTGTAGACTAGGTCATATCAATGCGACCCGACTAGCTGAAGTTACATTTAGATGCATATTTAAATCAGTTTGAATTTACATCTTGTGCAACTTGCCAGTCATGCCACAAAGATTAGATGACCATAGCTCTGTTTATTGGAAACAGAGAAAGAGTTAGTAAACTCTTGGGAAGATACATGTTGATGTATGTAACGTCCCCTGTCTACATATGCCAGGACCGGTTCTTTGTACTTCGTTACATTCTCTGATAATCTCTCAAGATTCAGACATATGTTCCTGTTGAAACACAAGTCAGAACCTTTTGAGATATTCACAGAATATAAGTTAGAAGTAGAGAACCAATACGGGTATAAGTATTATGTTCTTTGATGTGATCGAAGAGGAGAATACTTGAGCACGGAAATCCTGGACTATTCTAAAGGAGAATGAGATTCTCTCTCAGCATTACTCCTCCGAATACACCATAGCACGATGGTATATCGGGGCGGAGCAATTTCACCCTATGTGATATGGTGTGCTCTATGATGAGTACTACTGAGTTTCCTATTTTCTTTTGGGGGTTATGCACTTGAGAAGCTGCATACCTATTGAATAAGGTTCCAATCAAATCAGTTGCCTACCACTTCATATGTGATATGGAAAGGGAAGAGCCCATGTCTTAAGCTAGTTAAGATTTGGGGTTGACCGGCCTATGTCTAAAAGCAAAATCCGGACAAGCTCGAGGCAAAGTCTGTAATGTAGAACTGGAAAGGTTCCAGCTATACAAACTGCAGCTGGTGATTTGATAGAACCAAAGGATTCAATAGATTCCAACGAACCTCAGCCTCTCCGCCGATCTAGTAGGGTTCCTCACCCACCTGAGAGATACTTCTGTTTCTCTATGACAGTGGGAGCAAGGATTGCATCATGAGATGATGACCCAACTAGCTTCGAGTTGGCCATCGAGAGTAAGACTCTGTAAGAATGGCTGGATGTTTATCGATCTGAGATGGATTCCTTATACACCAACAAAGTATGGACTTTGGTTGCTATATCTGAAGGGTTAAATCCCCATCAGGAGCAAGTATATCTTGAGAAGATTACTTGGTGTAGATGGAAAAGTTGAGACTTTCAAAGCTAGACTTGTTAAAAGTTTGCATCATTGACCAGGTATGGATCATCATGAAACCTTTTCTAAGAATCTATGCTTAAGTCCATCCAGATCCTACTTACCACGGCTACATACCATGACTACGATATCTGGTGGTTGGGTGTCATGACAGCTTTTCTAAATGATGTTTTAGAAGAGGGAGTCTATAAGTACACAGCCAGAGGGCCTCGTAGACAGTGGGAGCAGCGGAAACGTGTGCAAGATGTTTTATAGGATAAAGCAGGCATCGCGGAGTTGGAACGTCTGTTTTGATGAATTAGTCAAAGAAGTTGACATCATCAAAATGGTAGATGAACCTTGTATAAACAAAAAGGTAGTAGGGAGTATGGTGACGATCCTCGTAGAGTACGTTGATGACATACTCTTGATAGGGAAGGAGTTTCCTATGCTACGCTCGATCAATCTCCGCTTATCACAATGATTCTCCATATAGGATCAAAGTGATACCTACTAAATCCTAGGTTTTGGATCTATGAGATAGATCTAAATGGATGTTAGGATTCTCACTAGTTGTAGTGAGAAGGTATCAATCGACCCTGGGGAGAATCACTGGAATGGTTCCAGGGTGATAAAGACGACTGAATGTCAGTCACAGGCATTGTCTTTACCCTCAGTAAAAGGACGGTATGTTGGAAGAGTTCCAAGCTAGATACCGTGACATACTAGACGATAAAGGCAGGATACATCGCTACTTAAGATGCTACCAAGGAGGATGTTTGGGTGTATATTGGTTCATGAGATGAACTACTTTCCAACCATTGTGAGACAATGGAGTTGTGGCTTATGCCAAGGAACGTCCGTCCCATCAGTGATCCAGACATATTCTAAGGCAGTGTCACCTGATCATGGAGATGGTTGATCTCCAGGGAGATCGAGGTTAGGAGAGTAGACTCAGAGGACAACACAGCGGATCCACTCACAAAGGCCTGTTCCCAGAGAGAGACTTTTATGGGATGGTTGAGTATGAGATACTGAAACCACTGCTATCAGATGGCCCTAGTGCAAGTGGGATATTGTTAGTTATATGTATGCCCTAGAGGCCATTACTGTACATATGATGTATATTGTAGTGGATGCTAGGACGTATATAGGGAGGACTTTCTTGCTCGACATGATAGTATGCTATCTGGTTGATCTTTACCTTAACGTGTACACTGATTGTCTCTCTGTTACATGTTGGTAAAGCCCTTAGGATGTGTACTTGACTACCTGGACTATGATGCGGATCATACTAGTGGGGACATGGTAGTCCATAAGTACATCCTTCAAAGTCCCTAGTCGTGGGTATATCGAGACGGGGCATCGATATACCAGAGTAGACTAGCGTATACCTTCTCGACCCATACAGATGGGCGATGGATGATCCCATATCCATTGGTGTTTGACATCAGAGATGATATACGGGTGCTCAGTAGAGACTGGGTACACTGGACGGACTCGCCGAGAACTCCCAGATGGTATTATACCTTACGTCAGATGGCAGTTCTCTGGTGACACTGGTACAGAGTAGTCTGTTGACCCGAGATCGTCATAGAGTCTTGTGTGGTTCCCACTGTGCTTTGATTTCCATCTTACCACGTCCAAGAGGGCGTGCAAAACGGTGGTTTTTGGGTACAGTCCCGAGTCACATGGAGGCAATGAGCGATAGGAGGGGATTCGTCTCTCCCGGTATAGGGGGTTGATGTTGCGCTGTGTTCGATTGGCTATAACAGGAAATCCCTGGCCAGGGTTGCTGAGATTTACTGGTAAGTGTTACCAGTAGTTTCTCGAATTGTTATAGACCTCATATCGACATGACTTATCGAGCTATTGGGGTCTGACGTTTACCACCCCTAGGCGAGATATGCGACATATCAGACGATCAGACCGGACTGTACGGTAGTGTTACTGGTTGGATTCACTGGAGTGTGAGCGGGCTTGCTCGTCGATCTTCTGATCGCTCAATACCCGGGTGGCCGTTACGTTTAGCAGACCGCTTGCGGCTTGTGGATGTTTGATATGATCATCATCCGCTGCCGGCGTATTGACGAGTCTTTAGAGTCCTACACAGAGGTTTCCTGGCTCAAGCGAAACGAAATAGGAGCGCATATGAGATATGTGCGGGACCGGGAATGATACCAGTATGTGATACTGTATTCGATTCTCGCGATATGTAACATTGATCGATTATATGCATTATAGCCGGGTTATCGGATCAAGAGTTGATTCGATAAGTTGTTACTATTGATATTAGTCGGTTATATGCGATATGACCGGGTCGTTAAATCAAGTGTTGATTTAATGATTTAATGTATAATTATATATTTGATATATTACTTTGCGTTAACTAGTATCGGTTCACTTTAAATGGATATTCTCACTCGGATGTGCACATTGTATATGTGATATACTTTTTGTGCAATTGATTGTATCATGTTTGATGATACATGTTTGCTTTGGTTAAGTGTAAAGAATTAAACCTATGGTTAAGTATATGGTACGGTTTTTATTTATTTATCCATTCATTTATCTATTTATTTTGGATTAATAAAGAGAGAAGAAAACAAAATGGTTGTATTGATTCATGAAGTTTCTTGAAGCTTCATTCAACTTTGACCATTTTGTCTTCATCTCCTTAACCTAACCATTCACTAACCCTAGTCTATTCTCTACACCTAACTATGGTTGGAATTATGATAAGGATTCATTTTTCTTTTCAATTATAATTATCTTATCATAATACTAGCTTCTTCTTCTTCATCTTCTTCATTGAAGAAAACCTTTCTTCATCAATGGTGATTGATGAAAATGAGTGAGAAATCCAATTCTAAAGTCTACCCACTTCCTATTTCTTCATCCTCTACCTCTTGCCAAGTAGTAGAGTGTGTTTCCTTCATAAGTTTTCTTGACTTGGTGAAGTTGGAGCTTGATCTAGCGATGCCTCGACGTAGATCATCTTCGGCACGAAGCCGACGACCTTACCCGCCCATTTCTCCGATGAAGCCGACGCTAGAGCCCGGATTTTGATTTGGACAGCGGAGAGGACTTCATCATGAAGCCGTGGAGGTGGAGGACCGGATCTACAAAGGTTGTATTTCCGTATTCTTGTAGTTAAGTGTTAACTAGTTTGCTTTGTCGCCTAAAAAACTAGCCAACGATCTTGTTAGGGTTTCTCGGCACCGTTAAAATTTTGAAATTGGCATGGTTGATGCCTTGTGAGACCTCTTGAGAGTGCCTAGGAACCCTACATCAATATCATGGAACATGAATTTCTAATCATCGACACTCGAAATATCATGAAAACATAGTATATATGTATTTGTGTATGTATGTATGTATGAGGATATCAACCATGTGTGTGTCCATCAACACATCAAAATCATAGAACCTGAGTGTCTAACATCGACCCTCGAAACATCATGAAAACCCGTGTCCAGCATCAACACGTAAATCCTCATACCTCAGGCACTGCATCCTTAGATCGACCCTCATATACATATCTCATCGCAAGTGCCGCATACTCAGATCGGCTATCATAACCATCTCCTCAACTCCGTTCGGTATCCTCCAAATATCCGCCAAGTTCTATACAATCACCGGTAGGTAGTGTTCCCTCTGCCTGGTTCATCGGCTATACCACGACAATCATTTCTTGCCCCGGGGTACCATACAGGGTCCACCATATCCCCGCAAACGGATCATCCATCTCCTCGAGTCAGGTCTCGAAAACCAATCTCAGAATCGAGAAAACCCATAGTGGACGCATCGAAATATCATATCATGAGAAACCGGGTTTTTAAAACAATACATCATTTCCTTCGAAATATAACCACGGTTCTCAAATCCAGAAATCTCATGAAAACTGCATCTCAATGCGTATAACCATAAAATATAATGTATGCAACATAGAGTAGTAATATGAGCATATCGGTATATCATGCAAGAATGTAACCATAAGATATGATGTATGCAACATAGAGTAGTAATATGAGCATACCGAGTATATCATGCAAGCATGTCAAGTGATGGTACTGAACAACGAATGTACTTTTACATTCAGGAATAATATTATGATATGACAATTCTACAGTGTAAGTGACATAGCAATTACCGATGAAGAATGTATGTGAGCCGGCAAATCTATGTAAGTGTAACATGCGCATCAACGGTAATGGTTCAGGTGTACTAGCAAATGATATCATATAGAATTAATTATTGGAACATGGTATATTCATTACTAGGGGTAATATTCTACATAGCATGAACAATCAATGGGTATAATTATCTACTTATGAACTATACGGTCACTTAAAGGTTATGAATCGTAGTTTTGAAAGTGAGTGCTACAGTATTTTAAGAAAAGAATATCATTTGAAAATCTATAACGTCCCTTGAGGTTTCCATTTAAAAGATGCATACGATTCGTCGGTTTGGAATTAGGTATGGTTTAGGTAATATCTTCTACATTGGCGATCATACCTAATAACATCTGATATGACAATAATCCTCTATCAATATTCTCAAATCACAAGCACGAATCAATCATCCAGAAAAACACATCTCGTACGACAATCCATCGTACGGTGACATTAACAGAAAAGGGAATCTATCATCCTATACAATATATCTCGTACGGTAATTCATCGTACGGTAACAAAAAACGGGATAGGGAATCTATCATCCTATATAACAAGGAGGGTACGGATCTAAAGTCTCGTCACATCACTCATTCGTCTCATCAATATAGATAATCATACACCTATATCTCAATTCACGTTTGTATCAATCTCATAATGATATCGTTCATATACGTCATATCTTATAAATCTCGAGTCGTATCGATCTCGATCTCATATTAAGCCACTATCAACTCACACTTGTTCTCCTTCGATTCATACTTATCATGATTCACTTTATCATATAAATCATCATTAGTTATCTTATCCGTGAGTCCTATATAGGTTTTCTATAACCCTAATATATATGTCGGTTTTCATTTATGATTTGCGGGGGTGCTATACGCCATCCACCCGACTTCCCCCATAGATATAAATCTACTCTCCGCAATTCTCCTCACTTAGCCGAAGTCGATGTGCTTCGTCATCTCGGAAGTCCACGCGAAGTACCTACAATCAATACACATCAAAACGCAAACACACTTAATATCCGAAAACCGATACGACACACGTTCCGCTTATAGGTTAAAACCTATAGCTTCGCATGAAAACACAACCAAATAACCTTTGTCCGTTAACGTACAAACATCCAACGATAAATTCAAATCTCAATTATAAAAACCACGCATTCCAAATCAAATACCAAAAACCAAGATTTCACATATCGCAAAACCTTAACCAGCAACTCATGAAAACTATCCCAGATTTTGACTCAGGTAAACTGGGATTAAACAAGCAAGTATAGATGATAGGTTATAGGGATTAGGAGCTACACCCAAAAACCCAACACCAAAGCCCAACAAAAATCCGGCGACACTAGCATGAAATCCGAGCTCGCCGGCCTGGAAGGGGAGAAAGGGGCTTGCTCTTCTGTGGTGGTCTTCTAGTGGTCTATCTAGGTTAATGGACTTGTTTGATTTTCTTGGAAAAATTCCAGATTTCTCCAGATTCCCTGTAGGCTATAAGGTTTCACAAACCGACACGGAAAATTTCTAATTTCGTATTTTGGGTCTAAACTTATTTTCAGGCCATGAAATCAATCCCTAAGGTCTTGTAAATACTCACTATAGCTCAATTGGCCACTAGACATCAACTTGTTATTTTTTAAAATCAATAACCTAATTAACTCAATTTCTAACTAAAAATACGATATTTAACGTAAATTCAAAACTAAAGTGTATGGATTACCTTAATTGCAACCTGAGAAACTTCTTGAGTTGCCCAAAGTCTTCAAAATCCGAAATTGATAGGCTCTAAGGGTTTAGAATGAGTGTGTGCATGTTTTTAAAGAAGGGGGCATAGGGTTTTGGGAATGGAATTGAGGTGTTGCATTGAGGTAGTGGGAGATTGAATGAGATGAATAAGATGAGGGAAACAATGGAGAATGAAGGGAACGGGGCAGCCAACTCTAACTTCCTCTCTCTTAGCCTCACTCTCTCACACTAAATATCTTTCTCCTACACACACCTCTCACAAAATATCAATTTTGTCCAAAGCATCAATTTTATTCCATTCACACTCTTCTCATTTCTTTTCTTTTTCCTTTCTCTTTTGTTTTCCTTTCTATTGTTTTCTCATTCTCTCTAACTCACAAACACACACACATGCACATACATGCACATGACATGTTGCAAAATCATGAGAAATGTAAAAACACGGATTTTACCAAAAATTCGATAAATATCATTAAAATAAATAAATCATTTTAATCTCCGATAAATTTCCAAATATTGGTATGTACTTATAACACTTTACGAAAAATTCCTATTCGCAAATCGAATAGTTTTCACGAAATATATTATTTTAATATTAAATTTCCAAAAATAATATTTTATATTTCTGAAATATTATAGGTTTGAATGAGTTCGCTCGTCGGCCTTCTTTTCGATAGGTACCTTGGTAGCCGTTACATACAGCTAGTGCATTCCGACGGATTTATGGTTAAATCCACTTCCAGCTTACTGCCGAGTTTTTAGAGTCCCACACAGAGAGTTTTCCTGGTTCAGGCGAAACGATGTAGAGACCGTATGGTTTTACATGCAGGATTTCGATCATATACGTGTACTAGCTGCACGGATGTTGTTCGGACAAATAATACTAGTGGGCTTAGGATTAAGCCGGACTCTAGTATTATATTATTGGATTATTTTTATCTCTTTGTATTCGTATTTTATGCAGTACGAATACGAGTATATATATACGGTGATGGCATTCTTGTAATTTTTACAAGAGATGCTTCTCGAAAGGGACACCTCATTTTGGTTTTATCTATTTTTCGAAAATAGATTAATGAGGTGGAAAATGGAGATATTTATGGCATGGGTGAAGCATGGCTAATTCTTGAGTTTATTGGTTTGCACTTACTATTCAAGCATGGCTCCATTTTTTCTATGGAAAATAATGCATGCTTGATGTGAGAAAAAGAGTTATCCATTCTTCACTTGCTTATTCCTTCATTATTCTACACTTCTCATTCTCTCTCCAATTTTGCTCTCCTCCTTCTTCTTCTTCAAATCCTAACCCTCACATGTATTGTGAATTCTAGGGTTCTTTGAGATTAAAGAGTCCTATTAATTCTTTACATCTCCTAAGCTACCTAGATTAGCAAAATAGGTACTTTAGGTACCTCATTCTTGAGGTTGGAGCTTGAACCATAGACTTTCGGGTAGATCGTCTTCGACACGAGGAGGCCGATGACCGAGCTTGATCCTCACTTTTTAGGAGCTCAAGAAGAGGAGAAGAAGACCCGAAGGACTTGTAACTCTGAGGTATAAAACACTTTCACAGTAGTTTAAAACCTCTTTTTGTTTAACTAGTTAGGGTTTCTGAGCGATCTTGGAAGTATAGTCTATGTTGCTTGTCATAAAAATCGTTTTTTTAAATTCCGCCTCCCCACAAACTATGTGGGGTGTGCGACACCGACTTATAAGAACCGTACATCCTTTGTTGCACACACATCTCTTGCATGAATTCACACTTCATATTTTTCTCATCTTGATCACTCATGCTTGTCTCCACATACCATTAGAACGTGTTTATATCTTGCTCATGTGGATATTTGTGCATGTATACTTTATTTTTCCTTTTTGCATATCTCTTATATACATGCTTTTGAATACGAATTGAGATTCTTTTTTAAAATTTGCATTTTACTTCTGCTCGTATCCATCTCCTAGTATTCTCCTATGCATACATTTAGGGGGAAAGATTCAAACGTTTGATTCGTTTTAGGTGTACGCATATGTTTAGGGGGAGTAGTTCAAACGTTCTAAATTCCCTAAATACCCTTTTTGATTATGTCAAAAAGATGGAGAATAATAGGAGTGTTAGAATATCGATATTGGAGATTTGGATTTTTTTGATATAGATATACTATTTCCTATTCATATTTTGCCATCATAAAAAAGGGTGAGATTGATAGCTTATGGATTTTCATTATCCATTCTCGCCTTGTTTTAATGATAGTTTAAAAATGAATAGTCGTTTAGTTTCATATGCTTCTCTTGCCCTCTCTATCGACATTAAACTTGTATATACTTGATGTTTAGCTTGTATATCCTATATCTTGTGTATAATGAGTAATATTTCAATATCTCATACTTTACTTGTGCTATAGATTTTGATATTGAAATATTATTCTCATTCATTATTTTGGTAATTCATAATATGAATATGTATATACATGTGATCTATATATTGCTTCTCATATACCATGTATACATATTTAGTATATCAATATCTCATGCTTTGAGTTTTAGTTATATCTTGATATTGATATACTATTCATGATTGTGATATCAAAACAATGAATGTTCATATTCTTGTGTTTATTAACCTGCTTATATTTCATAACACTGTATATGATATGCTTGGTCTATTGAAATTGATTTTTCAAGATATCAGATATCTCACGACACAAGCGTTTAACGGAGGACGGAGGAAATTGAGCTTAAATGGAATATCTAATCGAGGTTGGAGAATACAGACGGGTGCTTCACAATTTGCATATTCAAGCTTCATGATGCTAAGTAGCCAAGGTTCATAAGATTCAAGAGTTCAAGCTACGAATAGCCAAGAAGCTAGAAGCTAAGTCCAAGTTTGAAGCTTTAAAGATCGAATTCGAAGAGAAATTCATTTGAAGATCAAATATCGACTTCAAGATGTAAGTCGATGTCGCGCACCCCACGGGTTCGTGTGGAGGCGGAATATCTAAAAAACGATTTTTAAAGCTCGCAACACCGACTTGAACTCCAGGATCGATACTAAACCCTAACTAGCTAACTTGCAATGAGGTTTAACTACTCGGAAAGAAGTTATACCTTACGATACTAAGTCCTTCAGGTCTTCTTCGCTGTCCTCCACCTCGTCATCAGCTCTAAGAATCGGAACGGATCGAGCAACCTCGACGGCCTTCTCGAGTCAAAGACGATCCACCTGAGAGTCTATAGTCTGAACTCCTACCTCGAATCTGAGGTAACTATGGCCTCTAGTTCGCTAAACTAGAAGTCCTAGGTTGTATAGAGTGAGAAGATGGAGTGATTTGTCTCTTGGAACCCTAAGATTCTCAACACATGAGAGGATTAGGATTTTAATGAAGGAGAAGAACACTTGAGGAAGATGAGAGTGTAGAAAGCAACTAAAGAATAACCATGCCTCATTTGTGATGAATAGTTTAACCAAACTAATAATTGAGGAGATAAAAATATCTCTCACAAATATCTAATGAGGTTCCACAAAATATCAAGAGGTGAGTCACCAAGAGCCATGAATGTCTTTTGTCATGTTTACACCTCATTTCCTCCACCTGATTTGTTTTAATCCAAAAAGAATTAAAACCCTAAATGGGGTTTCCACTTCAAGAAGCTTTCTCGCGAAATTACGAGAATGCCCATCATCCGTATATAAATCCCTGCATCCGCATTCTGAAGAATATGAATACAAAGAGACGAAAATAATCCATCAATATAATACTAGGATCCGGCTTAAACCAAAGCCCACTAGTATTATCCACCCGATCATCATATGTGCACAAGTACACATAAGTGATCGAAGCCCTACTGTAAAACCATACGGCCTTTACACCTTTTGCCCAGTGCAGGGAAACCCTCTATATGGGAATCTAAAGACTCGATACTACTCTGGCAGTGGGTTTAACCATAAGCCGCAAGCGGTACTAGCTGCACGTAATGTCTTCCCAGGTATGTATCGATAAGAAGGCCGATGAGCTAACTCATCCAAACTCCTACTGAGCCTATCTGTGAAAATCTCCGTATAGTCCGGTCTGTTCGTCTGAGAGTATCGCGTATTGGGCCTAGAGGGCGGTAATCGTCAGACCCCTAATAGCGCAATAAGTCGTGTCGGAGTGTATCCCAAAACATCCTGAGAAACTACTGGAGTACCTACCTGTAAATCTTGCTTCCCTTGGCCAAGGACTTTGTGTAATGGCCTTCCGAACACAGCGCGATATCAACCCCCAATACCGGGGGAGACGAATCCTATCTAACCGCCACTTCCTCCAAGGGCTTTGGGACTGTACCCAACTACTACATGTTTGCACGACTCCTTTGAGCCGTGGTAGGGTAGTAATCAAAGAACAGTAGGAAAACACTCGAGGCGAAGTAGCGGTGTCAAGTCGACGGACTAAACTGTACTCATGTCACCTGGGATCTGCTACCCGACAATAGGTATAACACCCACCAACATTTCTCGACGAGTCCTATCCAGTGTACTCATAACCTAATGAGCACCTGCATACTATCTCCAATATGGCGTACTAATGGCTGTGGGACAGACCATCTCCCCTGCTGGGATGAGAAGCGTATATACTAGTCTATTCTGGAGTATCAATGCCCCGTCTCGATAATCCTACGAATAGGTACCTGTATAGGATGTGCTTATAGACTACCCAGCCCCCACTAGTGTGACTGCCATCACAACGCTGGTAATCAAGCAAAGGATCCTAAGGGCTCTATCAATATGTATAAGCGATATGCTAAAAGAAACACATGCATATATTGAGGTAGAAACAAACCAGGTAGCATACTACCATTTCGAGCAAGACTGTTACTATATCCGTGTATATCCCAAGCTTCCATTAAGTAATATACAAACCAGTATGATACAATAATAGCCTTTAGGGCATATAACACTAACATAAGACGCAAGTTAGTGGAATGGTGTGTTCGAGTTTGAAGCATCAAGTGTCGAAGCTAATTGAAGATCAATCTGTTAGTCATATGTATGCCTTAGAGGCCATTATTGTATATTATAGTGGATGCTGGGACATACACACACACACACACACACACACACACACACACATATATATATAGGACTTTCTTGCTCAACATGATAGTATGCTACTTAGTTGCACTTTATCTTAACATGTACTCTTGTATTATTCTGTCTCTCTGATACATGTTGATAAAACCATTAGGATGTTATCTTGACTACCAGGACTATGATGCAGATCATACTAGTGGGGCTTGTGTAGTCCGCAAGCACATCCTTTAACCGTTCCTTATCGAGGGAGTATCGAGACAGGGCATTGATATTCCAGAGTAGACTAGTGTGTACGTTTCTTGACCCTGTATAGTGGCAATGGTTGATCTCACAACCAATGGTGTTCGACATCAAATATTGTACACAGGTGCTCATTAGAGAATGGGTACACTGAACATGACTCGTCGAGAACTCCTAGTAGGTACCATACCAATCGTCAGATAGTAGTTCTCTGGTGACACTTGTACAGGTTAGTCTGTAGTGTAGGGTTCCTAGGCACACTAATGAGGTCTCACAAGGCATCAACCATGCCAATTTCAAATTTTACAAGTGTCGATAAACCCTAATACGGATCGTTAACTAGAATTTTAGGCGAAACAATGAAACTAGTTAACAACTTAACTAAGTGAGCGGAAATACAACCTTTGTAGATCCGGTTCTCCACCTCCAAAGCTCCATGATGAAGTCTCCTTGCTGTCCAAACCGAATCCCGGGCTCTAGCGTCGGCTTCATCGGAGAAATGGGCGGGCTAGGTCATCGACTACGATGCCGAAGATGATCTACGTCGAGGCATCACAAGATCAAGCTCCCACTTCACCAAGTCATGAAACTTGTGAAGAAAACACCCTTTACGACTTGGCGAGAGGTAGAGGATGAAGAAATAGGAAGTGGGTTCACTTTGGAATTGGATTTCTCACATGATTTCATCACTTGCCATTGATGAGGCAAGCTTTTCTTTCTTGCTCATGAAGAAGAAGATGAAGAAAGAATATCATAAGTGTTAAAGAATAATTGAAAAAGAATTGATTCTTATCATATTCTAACCTTAGTTAAGTGTAAAGAATAGACTAGGGTTAGTTTAAATGGTTAGGGTTAAGGATGAGAACAAAAAGGTCATTTAGTCAAAGCTTCATGAAGCTTCAACTAAAAACAAATCAAGCCACCATTCATTTATCTTTCAATTTATTCAAAATGAATAAATAAATAAGATAAATGAATAAGTAAAACCCTAATCAACAACTTAACCATGGTTTAATTCTTTACACTTAACCAAATAAACATGTATCATCAAACATGATACAATCAAGTGCACAAAAGTATATCACATATACAATGTGCACATCCGAGTGAGAAAATCCATCTTAAGTGAACCAATACTAGTTAATGCAAAGTAATATATCAAATATATAATTATGCATTAAATCATTAAATCAACACTTGATTTAACGATCCGGTCATATCGCATACAACCGACTAATATCCAATGTATCGGCTTATCGAATCAATCCTTGATTCGATAACTAGGTTATATCGCATACAACCAATCGATACATTCATCGCGAGAATAGAATACAGTATCACATACACGCATTATTCTCGGTTCCGCACATATCTCATATGCGCTCCTATCTCGTTTCGCTTGAGCCAGGAAACCTCTGTGTAGGACTCTAAAGACTCGTCAATACGCCGGCAGCAGGTGATGATCATATTAAACACCCACAAGCCGCAAGCGGTCTGCTAAACGTAACGGCCACCCGGGTATTGAGCGATCAGAAGATCGACGAGCAAGCCCGCTCATACTCCTGTGAATCCATCCAGTAACACTTACCGTACAGTCCGGTCTCGTCGTCTGATATGTCGCATATCTCGCCTAGGGGTGGTAAACGTCAGACCCCAATAGCTCGATAAGTCGTGTCGATATGAGGTCTATAACTGTTCAAGAAACTACTGATAACACTTACCAGTAAATCTCAGCAACCCTGGCCAGGGATTTCCGGTTATAGCCAATCGAACACAGCGCAACATCAACCCCCTATACCGGGAGAGACGTCCCCTCCTATCGCTCATTGCCTCCATGTGATTCGGGATTGTACCCAAAAACCACCGTTTTGCACGCCCTCTTGGACGTGGTAAGGTGGAAATCAAAGCACAGTGGGAACCACACAAGACTCTATGACGATCTCGGGTGAACAGATTACTCTGTACCAGTGTCACCAGAGAACTGCCATTTGACGTAAGGTATAATACCATCTGGGAGTTCTCGGCGAGTCCGTCCGGTATACCCAGTCTCCACTTAGCACCCGTATATCATCTCTGATGTCAAACACCAATGGATATGGGATCATCCATCGCCCATCTGTATGGGTCGAGAAGGTATACGCTAGTCTACTCTGGTATATCGAAGCCCCGTCTCGATACACCCACGACTAGGGACCTTGAAGGATGTACTTATGGACTACCATGTCCCCACTAGTATGATCCGCATCATAGTCCAGGTAGTCAAGTACACATCCTAAGGGCTTTACCAACATGCAACAGAGAGACAATCAGTATACACGTTAAGGTAAAGAGCAACCAGATAGCATACCATCATGTCGAGCAAGAAAGTCCTCCCTATATATGTCCAAGCATCCACTACAATATACATCCTATGTATAGTAATGGCCTCTAGGGCATACATATAACTAACAATCTCCCACTTTCACTAGGGCCATCTGATAGCAGTGGTTGCAGTATCTCATACTCAACCATCCCATAACAGTCTCTCTCTGGGAAAAGGCCTTTGTGAGTGGATCCGCCGTGTTGTCCTCTGAGTCTACTCTCCTAACCTCGATCCCTTAGAGATCAACCATCTCCATGATCAGGTGACACTGCCTTAGAATATGTCTGGATCACTGATGGGACCGGCGTTCCTTGGCATAAGCCACAACTCCATTGTCACACAATGGGAGGAACTAAGTTCATCTCATGAACCATTATACACCCAGACTGCCTCTTTGGTAGCATCTTAAGTAGCGATGTATCTTACCTTTAATCGTCTAGTATGCCACGGTATTTAGCTTGGAACTCTTCCAACATACCGTCCCTTTACTAAGGGTAAAGACAATGCCTGTGACTGACATTCAGTCGTCTTTATCACCCTGAAACCCTTCCAGTGATTCTCCTCAGGATCGATTGATACCATCTCACTACATCTAGTGAGTATCCTAACATCCAATTACATCTATCTCATAGATGAAAACTCAGGATTTATGAGGTATCACTTTGATCCTATAAGGAGAATCCTTGTGATAAGCGGAGATTGACCGAGCGTAGCATAGGAAACTCCTTCCCCATCAAGAGTATGTCATCCACGTACTCTACGAGGATCATCACCATACTCCCTACTACCTTTTTGTATATACAAGGTTCATCTACCATTTTGATGATGTCAAACTGTTTGACTATTATATCAAAACAGATGTTCCAACTCCGCGATGCCTGTTTTATCAAATAAAACATCTTGCACACGTTTCCGCTGCTCCCACTGTCTACGAGGCCCTCTGGCTGTGTACTTATAGACGCTCTCTTCTAAAACATCATTTAGAAAAGTAGTCATGGCACCCAACCGCCAGATATCGCAGTCATGGTATGTAGCCGTGGCAAGTAGGATCTGGATGGACTTAAGCATTGCCATTGGAAAAAGGTTTTATCATTATCCACGCCTGGTCGATGACGAAAACCTTTAACAAGTATAGCTTTGAAAGTCTCAACTTTTCCATATACACCAAGTAATCTTCTCAAGATATACTTGCTCCTGATGGGGATTTAACCCTTCAGATATAGCAACCAAAGTCCATACTTTGTTGGTGTACATGGATCCCATCTCAGATCGCTAAGCATCCAGCCATTCTTACAGAGTCCCACTCCTGATGGCCAGCTCGAAACTAGTTGGGTCATCATCTCATGATACAATCCTCGCTCCCACTGTCATAGAGTAACCGAAGTATCTCTCAGGTGGGTGAGGAACCCTACTAGATCGGCGGAGAGGCTGAGGTTCGTTGGTAATCTACTGAATTCTTTGGTTCTACCAAATCATCTGCTGTTTTTTGTATAGCTGAAACCTTTCCAGTTGTACATAACAGACCTTGCCTCGAGCTTGTCCGGATTATGCTTTTAGACATAGCCCGGACAACCCCAAATCTTAACCATCTTAAGATATGGGCTCTTCCCTTTCCATATCACATATGAAGCGGTAGGCAACTGATTTGATTGGAACCCAATTCAATTGGTATGCAGCTTCTCAAGTGCATAACTCCCAAAAGGAAATAGGAAACACAGTAGTACTCATCATAGAGCACACCATATCACATAGGGTGCTATTGCTCCGCCCCGATATACCATCTTGCTATGGTGTATTCGGAGGAGTAATGCTGAGAGAGAATCTCATTCTCCTTTAGAATAGTCCAGGATTTCCATGCTCAAGTATTCTCCTCCTCGATCTCATCAAAGGACATAATACTTATACCCGTGTTTTGGTTTTCTACTTCTAAATCATATTCTGTGAATATCTCAAAAGGTTCGGACTTGTGTTTCAACAGGAACATATGTCTGAATCTTGAGAGATGATGAGAGAATGTAATGAAGTAAAAAGAACCGGTCTTGGCATTTATAGACAGGGGATCTACATACATCAACATGTATCATCCCAAGAGTTCACTAACTCTTTCTCTGTTTCCAATAAATAGAGCTGGTGTCAATATATCTTTGTGACATGACTGGCAAGTTTCACAAGATGTAAATTCAAACTGATTTAAATATGCATCTTAATGTAACTTCAGCTAGTCAGGTCGCATTGATATGACCTAGTCTACAATACCTCAAGAAAAATTCGTTCATTTCTGAACTCATCCTCTTGTGTGTGTTCTGTATACTAAGAACTGTAGTTTGATTTAGAACATCAATGCTTTTAGATAACGTGCCTGAACCGATCAACTTTTGATATATGAAATGTTCAAAACATTATCCGACGATACAAAATTTTATCGTTTCTTTACTAATAAAGAGACAGATATGATTTTGTATATTAGGTTCGGTATCTAATAACATTCGTTTAGAATCAATGTATTGGTAATACAGGGTGACAGTGACCAACAGACTTGGCTGCAACACTTGCCCCGTTTTCTGCCTCATGAAACTTATCACCCGTTCTCAGTTCTCTACCTTTCTGTAGCCCTATGTAACAGATTACATATCTGGGATCCTGATCCGGTATCAAATACCCAGGACGCAGAGGATACTGAGAAACAGTTCTTTGTAACGAACACACCCGAAGATGATGCATCATATGCACTTTCTTCGTTTGGGCGGTACGGGAAATCTGGTATTCCCCAATTTCCTGCTCTGTCTTATAACAATTATAAGTTGGAGCGGGACCAACGTTCCCCAGCTCAGTATAATAAGCGGGTTCGGTCAATATTCCGTATTATTATCTTGATTAAGGCGTGATATGGTCGCTATCTGGAGAGAGAGAGAAGAAAACACTCAGCGTGCGCTCTTGCAAGAATAGATTGGTTATTATTTTATCTAATCAGGATGGCTCCCACTGTTTTTATCAAATCTTCCTTCAAACCCTAAAAGGAAAGATTAGCCGGGATTAATTATACACTACAAGTTCGCCAATCTTTCAGCCAGGCCAGTGTCGGTACTTTGAGGGAGGTTTCCCGTGCTTTCGCACGGACCTAATTAAAGTAAACCTCATTTTCCCAGAGGCGTAACCCCATTGACACCTTTCTAGACACCTACTTGATCGGCTAATTGTAATGTGTAAAACTCTCCCAGGAGTAACTCTTACTCGCAGCGGGTATCGGGATCCAACTATCTCATAGAAGGTATGCAATCTCATTGCAAATTTCAACACTTGAAATTCCCGATAATATTTTGCCCCAAGCCTCCTATGACCTTGACAAAGGCCAACAAATCATAGGCTGCTAGTTAAGTTCAACCCGTCATTTCTTGATTGAAATAAACCCACCCGCACGGCCCTTGACAAAGGCCAACAAGGTCGCACGACTACCCTAATCCAATCTGCATCATATGCATAAGCAGATAAGCACCAGTTAGCTACCGCACACTACGCCTTGACAAAGGCCAACAAACGCAGCACGAATACTAACTACTACTTATCTGAAATGACGGAGGGCTACGACAGGTTTTTCTGAAAACCTATTGCGTAATGAACTTGATATCGTTGTAGAATAAAATGATTTTAAAATGGAGTGGTTTTGAGGCTTTTCTAGTTTTGCTAAAGGAGTCACTCCCGGTGAAGGGATCGTCGGTCCTTTTCTCGTCGAATGAGGTGCGGGATATATCATATATATCACTGTGCAAACCAAAAACACTTAAAAGCAATCAAAAGACAAACCGAGTATGTAGCATCTGCCAGTTATTGCTAAAGGAGTCACTCCCGGTGAAGGGATCTCGGTCCTTTCCTCATCGAATAAGGTGCAGGATATATCATATATACCGCTGTGCAAAGCAAGAACTGTAGCTACCTGTTTTAATTTTGAAATTCGATTCGACAACATCTTTAGGTTTCTTTTCTTTCATTAATCTCATTAATGAAGTCCCATCATTTAAGTACCTAAACATCACAGATAAATACGACGTACACTTATGCCATTCGCATTCGCCTCGATGTCCCCTCGTGCACCGTTGGGTTAGATAACTAACGGCAGAGCAGGGCAGGGCTAGCGCGGGTGTAAAATATAAGTAACATCTATATAATATATCATATATACTATTTACTGTATCTATCACAGAACATCGCATGATCACATCACAGATATCGAAGCAGAAGAAACATATGAAATATTGGATATACTAGGACGTCCGTGTTTTCAATACGAGCCAGTATAAAACACGGATTCCACGGTCGCGATGAATAGCCAAACCCACACTCTTAGACCCCTACGAGAGCGGCAAGCAACCCTACAAATTCTAGGGTTAGGAGACCCGGACTCGACTCCTCGAGATGGTCTCCCACTGGACCCCAGAACCCGGTTACTTGTGCTCCCCTCCTTGGGTCTATCCTAGTGCGGAAAAGTAAATAATATACAAACGGTGACATCTTCCGCAACCTGGAAGTGCCCCAATAAAAGAATATTACATACAAGTTTTTACATGAATGAAAATGAAAAACACTCATCTCACATAAAAACCCCCGGCTATTCGAACATGACGATCCAATATAACATATCCAGCAACACATAACATCACATGTCATCAACGTAAGTAAATATGCGCATCCCAATTGTCGTTGGCATATAGCAACGAAACCGGCGATATCACATATTACACTTACGGTCACAGAAAAGAAAGTGTAAAACTACAACAGTTGGAATCCTCAACCTACATACACATCGCATGCCTAATCAAATGAATTCCTTAGACATCATATGCCTAACAATTATAAACCCCGCATTTTAGTCTCAAAATCGAAAACTCTTTTCAATATCAAGTCGGGCAATTCAACAAGATTCCTGACATCCTGATTGAATACTCGTCGCAAACTTTAGTAGACGGCCGCACCCCTGACGCCGTCGACGAAACGCACCAAGGCGGAACACCGCTACCGCGAGCACCCGAACGGATGCTTTCGGCGACGGGGTTCTCCTACAGTCACTTGGTCGGGGCTAAGGGGTGTAGCTGTCTATTAAGTTTACCCGGCGAGTATCCGCGTACGCTGCGTGATTGCGACGGACTTTTGATCACATCAAAATTCCGTGGCAACCGATCAAGTGAGACTAAACTGCTATGTTTATAACATTCATTCAGTTATCTCATAACTGTTTGTGAATTCCAATTATTGTATCACATTCCGAATAAGATAGAAAATGTTAAACTTTCCGATCGAACAATCGAACACCCAAGTTTTCCCGAAACAGCTCAACTCATGAAATAAGTTCAAACACATTCAGTTCGTGCCTCAGTACCAACGGTCCAGCCGTAGAAGGGTCAAGCCAACGCCTCACATGTGGCACGCCGTACTGCCCCAAACCCGAAGGTTCAAAGGGCAGTTCAAGACGGTCACATAATCGAGTTAAGGTTTGTTGTCTTCTAGAGGGACCATCGCGTTACTTGCACTACTTAGAACGTCTTTAAATCTCGGAAAAATCCAACACTTGGAAATTTTCCGGCAGGGAAAAAGTTGGGTATTTATATCTGGTCGAACTTTTTAACATATTCAAAAATTATCCCGAAAAGCACATAGACAAAGCTTGATAATCCGATCGAATCATCGATTCCCAATACAACCCAGAAAACTCAACTCTTGAGTTAATATTAAAAATTCCCAGAAAATACAGCACCCAAATATAGGAATTACTGTGCAAAGACCAACTGAAGAAAAGACAAAATGGCCGCGGAACCGCCGCATTAGCCATGCTAATACCGCGGTTCCGCCGCGCTTTAAGGGAATCATGGGTACGGGCTTCACAGTAATTCTTACAATTCCTTGCTGAATTTTCTGCATATTTTTAATGTGGAAAAAACCCAGTTTTTGAAAAATGTCCAGAGAGCATGTTTGTGTTAGGGTTTCGGTTCGATCGGACTTCTAACTCCGTCTACGCATCACCTAAGGCTCTAGCTAGGCTTTGATACCACTGTAGGGTTCCTAGGCACACTAATGAGGTCTCACAAGGTATCAACCATGCCAATTTCAAATTTTACAAGTGCCGAGAAACCCTAATACGGATCGTTAACTAGAATTTTAGGCGAAACAATGAAACTAGTTAACAACTTAACTAAGTGAACGGAAATACAACCTTTGTAGATCCGGTTCTCCACCTCCAAAGCTCCATGATGAAGTCTCCTTGCTGTCCAAATCGAATCCCGGGCTCTAGCGTCGGCTTCATCGGAGAAATGGGCGGGCTAGGTCATCGACTACGATGCCGAAGATGATCTACGTCGAGGCATCACAAGATCAAGCTCCCACTTCACCAAGTCATGAAACTTGTGAAGAAAACACCCTTTACTACTTGGCAAGAGGTAGAGGATGAAGAAATAGGAAGTGGGTTCACTTTGGAATTGGATTTCTCACATGATTTCATCACTTGCCATTGATGAGGCAAGCTTTTCTTTCTTGCTCATGAAGAAGAAGATGAAGAAAGAATATCATAAGTGTTAAAGAATAATTGAAAAAGAATTGATTCTTATCATATTCTAACCTTAGTTAAGTGTGTAGAATATACTAGGGTTAGTTTAAATGGTTAGGGTTAAGGATGAGAACAAAAAGGTCATTTAGTCAAAGCTTCATGAAGCTTCAACTAAAAACAAATCAAGCCACCATTCATTTATCTTTCAATTTATTCAAAATGAATAAATAAATAAGATAAATGAATAAATAAAACCCTAATCAACAACTTAACCATGGTTTAATTCTTTACACTTAACCAAATAAACATGTATCATCAAACATGATACAATCAAGTGCACAAAAGTATATCACATATACAATGTGCACATCCGAGTGAGAAAATCCATCTTAAGTGAACCAATACTAGTTAATGCAAAGTAATATATCAAATATATAATTATGCATTAAATCATTAAATCAACACTTGATTTAACGATCCGGTCATATCGCATACAACCGACTAATATCCAATGTATCGGCTTATCGAATCAATCCTTGATTCGATAACTAGGTTATATCGCATACAACCAATCGATACATTCATCGCGAGAATAGAATACGGTATCACATACACGCATTATTCTCGGTCCCGCACATATCTCATATGCGCTCCTATCTCGTTTCGCTTGAGCCAGGAAACCTCTGTGTAGGACTCTAAAGACTCGTCAATACGCCGGCAGCAGGTGATGATCATATTAAACACCCACAAGCCGCAAGCGGTCTGCTAAACGTAACGGCCACCCGGGTATTGAGCGATCAGAAGATCGACGAGCAAGCCCGCTCATACTCCTGTGAATCCATCCAGTAACACTTACCGTACAGTCCGGTCTCGTCGTCTGATATGTCGCATATCTCGCCTAGGGGTGGTAAACGTCAGACCCCAATAGCTCGATAAGTCGTGTCGATATGAGGTCTATAACTGTTCGAGAAACTACTGATAACACTTACCAGTAAATCTCAGCAACCCTGGCCAGGGATTTCCGGTTATAGCCAATCGAACACAGCGCAACATCAACCCCCTATACCGGGAGAGACGAATCCCCTCCTATCGCTCATTGCCTCCATGTGATTCGGGACTGTACCCAAAAACCACCGTTTTGCACGCCCTCTTGGACGTGGCAAGGTGGAAATCAAAGCACAGTGGGAACCACACAAGACTCTATGACGATCTCGGGTCAACAGACTACTCTGTACCAGTGTCACCAGAGAACTGCCATCTGACGTAAGGTATAATACCATCTGGGAGTTCTCGGCGAGTCCGTCCAGTGTACCCAGTCTCCACTGAGCACCCGTATATCATCTCTGATGTCAAACACCAATGGATATGGGATCATCCATCGCCCATCTGTATGGGTCGAGAAGGTATACGCTAGTCTACTCTGGTATATCGAAGCCCCGTCTCGATACACCCACGACTAGGGACCTTGAAGGATGTACTTATGGACTACCATGTCCCTACTAGTATGATCCGCATCATAGTCCAGGTAGTCAAGTACACATCCTAAGGGCTTTACCAACATGCAACAGAAAGACAATCAGTATACACGTTAAGGTAAAGAGCAACCAGATAGCATACTATCATGTCGAGCAAGAAAGTCCTCCCTATATATGTCCAAGCATCCACTACAATATACATCCTATGTATAGTAATGGCCTCTAGGGCATACATATAACTAACATGTAGACCCGAGATCGTCATAAAGTCTTGTGTGGTTCCCACCGTGCTTTGATTTCCTCCATACCATGGCTCAAAGGAGTCGTGCAAACATGTGGATTTTGGGTACAGTCCTGAGTCACATGGAGGCAATGAGCGATAAGAGGGGTTTCGTCTCCCCCGGTATAGGGAGTTGATGTTTCGCTATGCTCGATTGGCTATAACAGCAAGTCCCTGGCCAGGGCT
This sequence comes from Agapanthus africanus, assembly GCA_030015575.1. Classification (NCBI taxonomy): domain Eukaryota; kingdom Viridiplantae; phylum Streptophyta; class Magnoliopsida; order Asparagales; family Amaryllidaceae; genus Agapanthus; species Agapanthus africanus. The sequence goes on along the minus strand of CM057346.1, from coordinate 489,244,028 downwards.
GATGATATTTATCGGTAAGAGTTATCAGTAGTTTCTCGAACGGTTATAGGCCATACATCGGCATGACTTATCAAGTTACTGGGGTCTGACAATTCCACCCTTAGACTTGATATGCGACATATCAGACGAAGAGATCGGACTGTACGGTAAGTGTTGCTTATAGTCTTTGCGGGAGTTTGGACAAGCTTGCTTGTTGATCTTCTATTCGCTCAATACCCGGGTAGCCGTTACGTCCAGCTAGTACCGCTGACGGCTTGCGGGCGACTGATGTGATCATTACCTACTGCTGGCATATTGAAGAGTCTTTAGAGTCTCACACAGAGGTTTCCTAGCTCAAGCGAAACAAAGTAGGGTACATATGGTGATATGTGCGGGAGCTTGATTAAATACGAGTATGTGATACCTTATTCTGATCTCGCGATATGTCATATCGGTTAGGTTATATGTGATATAACCGGATTATTGAATCAAGTGTTGATTCAATGAAATGTTATATGTATATACATATTTGATACTGGCCGGTTATATATGATATGACCGGATTATTGAATCAAGTGTTGATTCAATGTAGTATTGAATATTTGTCAGTTATATGTGATATGACCGGGTTATTGAATCAAGTGTTGATTCGATAATGTGATATACATAAAAGTGGTATTAGTCAGGTATATATGATATAACCGGATTATTGAATCAAGTGTTGATTTATAACCGGATTATTGAATCAACTGTTGATTTAATAATTTGATATATATATATATTTGATATTTATATATATTAACTAATATTGTGCTCACTAAAGATTTTCTTCTCTTTGAAATACATTTAATATATATGTGATATATATTAATATATGTATTTATATATTATGTCATGTTGGATGATACATTAAACATGGGTGTATGAGACTTACACCAAGACTAAAGATAATTAGGGTATTTATTTATTAAGAGTAATTCAAAAATTAGGTGGAAATGAGCATGGCTTAAGATGCTTGTACAATCATGTAGAAGCCATAACTCATCCCACTAATTTTTGTTTTACTCTAGATATTTTATTACCCAACCTACATCTTTAGCCCATGGTTAACTGTCACAACTTGACTTCAGATATTTTTCCTCACCCTAGTTCATCTTCTTCTCTCAAGAGCTTTCTAGGTTTTCTTGAGTGGAAAAAAGAAAAAGAGAAAGAGAATTCTAAAGTGAGCAAAATTCCTACTTCATCAACCTACTCTCATCTAGCCCATAAGATTAGGTTGTTTGCTTCACTGATTCTTGATTAGTGAAGAGGTAGCTTGAGTTAGAGTAACTTCAAGGTGGATCATCTTCGGCCTCGAAAACGACGAAGCAAGCTCATTCTTTTCACCAAGTGGAGCCTAAGAAGAGTTCGAAGGACCACTACTTGAAGCTAAGGGACTACTACTTAGAGCTTTAGAAGTGAAGGACCGGTCTACAAAGGTTGTATTCCTTATTCACTTAGTGTAAAACTTGTTTACATGTTTATAAACCCTAATTCTCTAGTTCGATTCTAGGTTAGTATAGCTTAGCCCACTAGATTTTTAAATTGCATACTTGATACCTCTAGAAACCTAATAGTAGTGCTAAGACATACTTTCATGGTATCAGAGCCAAGATAGAGCATTAGGTTTGGTCTAAATGACGTTAAAGTGTTCGATCAGTATTTTCGAAACCCTAAATTCATAGTTTCTATCCAAATTTTCAAAAGTTGAACTTTTACAGATTAAAAATAAGCAGAAAATTGTGCAGGTTTTTTATGGAGTCCTAAGAAATACGAGGGCCCAACTCAACCAATTGGCCGCGCAATCGCGGCATAACCTTGGGTTTAGCCGCGGTTCCGCGGCATGATTGGTGAGTTTGGGACTCATTCTTCTTGTGCTGCTCCATTATGTGATTTGGCACTTTCTGGGTGTTTTTAATGAGACTCAAGTTGTTGAAGTCTCTATGATTTGTGGGTGTTTGAGATATCGATCGAAATGTTTAACATCATCTAGATATATATGATATGTGATACAATATTTGGAATCCATATTAATTAGTTTTGTGAAAACTAGTTTGTGTTTTGTAAATCTCGCGTTTTAGTCTCTTTTGATCGATTTCCATGGAGTTTCGATTCGGATCAAAACTCCGTCACAATCTCGTATCGTACGCGAATGGTCTCCGAGAAACACTACTAGATAGCTACGTCCCATTGCGTCGACCAAGTGACTATAGGAGAACACCGTAGCTAAAAGCATCCACTCGGGTGCTCGCGGCCACGATGTCCCTCCTAAGTGCACTTCGTTGACGGCATTGGGGGTGCGGCAATCTATTAAAGTTTCCAATGAGCATTTGATCATTATATCGGGAATCTTGTTGAATTACCCAACTGACTATTGAAAAGTGTTTTCAATTCGAGACTTAAATGCAAGATTTATCGGGTCAGGCGTGAAATCCGAGATATGAGATATTCCGGGTTTATGATATCTAAGGTTTGATGTGGATTCTAATTATTATAGTGTTCATTTCTTCTCTGCGACCGTAAGTGTAATATGTGGTGTATCCCTAATCTCGTTGCTATATGTCAATGACATTCAGGATACGCATAATTACTTACGTTGATGACATGCGATGTTATGTGTTGCTGTGATATGTTATATTAGATCGTCGTGATTGAATAGCCGGGGTTTTTTGCGTAAGAAGAGAGTTTTTCAATTTTCATTTATGTAAAATTGTATGTAATATTTTTTTATTGGGACACTTCCGGGTTGAGGATGATGTCACCATCGATATATATTATTTACTTTTCCGGGTTGAGGATGATGTCCGAATTAGGATAGACCCAAGGCAGGGAGTGTCACGCCCCGCTTCCCAGAGTACGCTAAGGTAGGTATGTGATATAGCCAACCATGCAACCTGTGGATAGGAATTATTCTTCCACAGTCACATTACGACTGTAGAGTTATCAAGAACGATAATAAAACTATCTATCACTTGTCCATAAGCCAAAATAAAATGAGTCAAGGATAAATAATGCGGAAGCAAAAGATCCAATATAAGAATAACTGGAATATATGTCCCATAATGCGGGCTCACATCAGGAATAAAATACTGAAAAGTAAAAGAACTAACTACTAATGAGTCCTCACTGCTCAGCCTGCTGGCTGAAATACTCCTGCTTGGACTGCAGCAAAGGTACGGAATCTGGGCCATGCAAAACCCAGACGTCAGCGCGTCATAACATCAAGCAATAATATATAAACAGGGTAGCAAGACATGCAAGTATAATCATAAATGGTAAAGTAGGTGTAACAGCAATATAAATCAGGGCAGTGAAAGGTAGCGTACAGTGAGTAATCTAAACTGCTCTATTGGGATAACTACTCTCAAGTCTTTGAAATCAATTTGATGAATCATCGATGTAACTCAATAGTATTCCGTGCGTGCCCGGGATCATGGTGAAGATTCTCGGGCTGAAACCGAGACATGCCGCTAGGCACTAAAGGAACAGGGTAGTGATGAATGATGTCTGCAGCATCATCCCAAGGCTGGCCTAGCTTCTAAAAGATAGTGCATATGATGGATGATGTCAGCAGCATCATCCCAAGGCTGGCCTAGCCTCTAAAACAGATCATTAAAGGTAGCACACTGTCGAGTTACAAGTCCGGTTTCATTATTGATTTCCCCATACCTCCAAGTTATATGTGTTCAAGTCATGTATTAAATAATCTAAAGCTAATGCTAACACAGGATCAGGCAGGTACAGGTTTGTCTGGATAGACAACAGGAACGGTCCGTAAGGACAACGTGTCAGGTTTGTTGGCATTAGACACAAGATCAGGTAACAGGTAATACCATGGTACATCAGGTCAAGCTAGTTAATGTATAAAGGTGTCATGTCATGTCAAGAGTTGCACGGTACCATGTCGTGTCAAGTAATAGGTGTAACAAGTCATGTCAGGGTGTACAAGATATCATGTGGGTGCTCGTAATCAAACTAGCATAAGCATAGGTATATAAAACAAGCATGTGTACTAATAGAACAACAAACTGGAACATGTAATATGATGTGCAAATAGGTACAGATTAAGCTATAAGGATGTATGGTTATCGGTTACGGTTAGAGTTATGATTCCAACATTAAGTATCATACACTTAAATGGATATGGTATATTAAAAATCACATTATTATGGGTTAAAAGATCTAGGGATGCAAATGTATCTAAAACAGGTTAAAGATGCACACGGGTGTCCAATAGGGTAAAACTAAAAAAAAGGGTACCATAGACTATGTAAATAGTTATTATGTGATTTTAAATATAGATGTGGTTACTATGTATAGTAAGACAGAATGTAACATGATAGGGTTCAGTCGTAAATCTAAAATGATATAACCGGACATCGAAATGTAAAATTTTAATATAGGGCACTAGATTCAAACTTCATGATTACTATGTATCTAAATGAATATGAAATAATATAAAAATAGCATGTAGCAAGTTTTACTTGCCTCGACTGATCGCGATATGGTATACGGAAATGTCACTCGTCGGCGAGAAAAGTCGCGACGCGCGCACGGTACACGGAATGAGTCCAAACGATGCATGATGGGATCACACGGGTCAGATATCCTCACTGGGTCGTCGGGATCGTTGCCAGCACGGTCGGATTCCGGAAACAAGAAACAACAGTGAACTATTTGATAGAAAGAGAATGCATGGAAGGGAAACAAGAAGAATGAAAGAGAATAGAGGAGATTGAGGAGAGAGACTTACTCGCTGGATTGCAGAGGGGTGACGGCATCGACGGTGATGATCGGTGAAGCTTCGGTGAGGGTGAAGGTGCTCGGGTGATGGGTTAGGGTTGCACTAGGGTTTGGTTTCTGGGTTTTGTTGAAGGGTTCTGGCACTCGGGAAAGGGCAGAGGAGAGGAAGAGAGGGAGAGGAAGGAGGTGACGCCGGGATGAGGGAGATGGTCGGCGGCAGAGGAAAGGTGGGTTCTTGGGTTCGTGTAGGTGTGTGTGCAAGGGGAGAGAGGCTCGGGAAGAAGAAGGAGAAGAAGAATAAGATGGAGAGGAGGAGGAGATGAGGACGGAGACGGTGGTTTTGGAGCAGGAATTGGGTTAAGGTTTGAGGAGGCAACGAGGAGTTGGATGGGTTTTTCTCGTGGCGAGGAGATGCATGGAGTTTTAAAAAGAAACATAAGAAGAAGAAGGAGTGAAGGGAGGTGACGAGATCGCGCGGCAGTGACGGGAGTCGAGAAGTGTACAGTAAACGCGAGAGGAGAGAGAGAGGGCGCGAGAGGAGAGAGAAAGGGAAGAGAGAGAGCTGCGCTCGAGAGAGAGAGAAAGAAAAGGAGAAAGATTTTGGGGAATAAATAGAGAGAAACGTGGGGCCCAGTGAATTAAAGAAAGGTTTCTGATTGGAAGGGGAAAGAAAGGAAAAAGATTTCCATTGTTAAAAAAATATTTTCTTCTGTTAGCTTAGCAATAAATCTTAGGCTGATAAAATAGGTTAAATGAATTTTTTTTTTTTAAATATTTAAAACTATTAGAATTTGGCGGGATACAAAATAATTCAGAAATGCGTCCGGATCGGGTCCAAAATTTTGGATTTGAAATACGAAAATTATTTGTAAGTTCCAAAAATTGAAATGAAGGATTATGCAACAGAAATGCATACCCCCAAGAACGGACGCACACACGTGCGCGTAGCCATCCAAACACGTCCGTTCCACTGAACAGGACGAGAACATGATGCAAGGACGCTACCACAGGGTTAGGGGTATCAACCAAGCCATGTCATGTATTTTTATTTTATTTTACGTGACTTAAATTGTTATATGCAAAGTACGTGATGTTAGGGTATTCATGAACCAATAAGCTCAAGCAAGCGGGTCGAACGTAAAGTAAACTACCATTCGCATCCAAATACGGTAAATGAACAAAACACCACAAACAAACAAATATGGCAACAGAAATTGGTATAATTGAACTCGGTTGTTATATTATACCCAACTACAAAAAGAATTTCGTCCTCGAAATTCCAAGAACACAAAAAGGATAAACGACTAACAAACTACAAGAAGAGATGGGGAAACTTCTGCCGGATTTCATCTTCTCGTTCCCAAGTTGACTCTCCATGTGAGCGATTACCCCAAGAAATAAGTACAAGAGAGATAACCTTGTTCTTAAGAACCTTTTCCCTTCGATCCACAATCGCAATCGGTCGCTCCTTAAAAGTCAAGTCTTCTCGTACCGTCAGCTCCGAATGATCTAACACATGTGTTTCATCTCGAACATATTTACGGAGTTGAGATACGTGAAACACATCATGAACATTCGCCAAGGATTGCGGCAGCGCCAATCGATACGCTACCTCACCAATACGCTCCAAAATCTCAAAAGGTCCGACGAATCGAGGACTGAGCTTTCCTCGACTTCCGAAATGAATCACCCCTCTAGTCGGTGATATCTTCAAAAATACCAAATCACCCACGGCGAACTCTAGAGTCTTCTCGACGTATCTGCCCAACTCTTCTGTCTGTCTTGTGCTGCTTTCATATGATTCCGGATAGCGTTAACTTTTTCAACTGTCTGCATAACCAAATCTGGTCCCAACAATCTTCGTTCACCAACATCGTCCCAACAAACAGGTGAACGACACTTGCGACCATATAAAGCTTCAAATGGAGCCATCTGAATCGTCGCCTGAAAACTGTTGTTGTAAGAAAACTCCACAAAATGTAGATGATCCTTCCATGAACCCTTGAAGTCCAACATGCAAGCTCTCAACATATCTTCAAGAGTTTGAATCGTTCTCTCCGACTGGCCATCTGTTTGAGGATGATAAGCTGTGCTAAACTTCAATCGAGTCCCCAAACTTTCCTGTAAGCTCCTCCAAAAGTGTGATAAGAACCGAGTGTCACGGTCGGACACAATGCTTATCGGTACTCCATGCAATCTTACAATCTCCTGCATGTACCGTTCTGCCAAAGTTTCTGATGATTGACCAACCCGAAAAGCGATGAAATGAGCTGCCTTGGTCAAACGATCAACAATCACCCAAACTGCATTGTTGCCCTTTGGACTCCGCGGTAGAGCTGTCACGAAATCCATGGTTATATGCTCCCACTTCCACTGAGGAATCGGAAGTGGTTGCAATAAACCAGCAACCCTTTGATGTTCAGCCTTAACTTGCTGACACACTAAGCATTTTGCCACAAAGCGGCCAATTTCCTGTTTCATGCCTTCCCACCAGAAATGCTGTCGTATATCTCGGTACATCTTCGTGCCTCCTGGATGTATGGAATATGCTGAACTGTGCGCCTCCTTCAAAAGTTCTTTGTGAATATCTCCCTTTGGCACACACAACCGGCTACCATATCTCAACGAACCATCTTCATCGATCAGTAAGTCAGTTCGAAGTCCAGCTTCAACCTGTTCTCGAAACTTTTGCAATCTAGGGTCCTGCGATTGCGCTGTTTAAATATTCTCGATCAACGACGAATGTACCTGCAGCTGCATCAACTGTCCCGAAGAATGCGGTAGCACAACCTCCAAATAAAATCTTCGAAAGTCTTCAATGAGTTCCTTCTGTGCAGTCAACGTCTGAATTGCTGGTAACCGACTAAGCGCATCCGGCACGACATTAATTTTCCCCGGATGGTACTTAAGATCAAGATCGTAGTCAGCCATCAGCTCCAACCATCTATGTTGCCTTATATTAAGCTCCTTCTGCGTGAACACATACTTCAAGCTTTTATGATCAGTGAAAACCTCGACCCTTTCGCCCAAAAGGTAGTGTCTCTAAATCTTCAAAGCGAAGATCACAGCCGTAAGCTCCAAGTCATGAGTTGGGTAATTCTTCTCATGGGTCTTCAACTGTCTCGATGCGTACGCTATAACCTTCCCATGCTGCATCAAAACACATCCCAATCCTTTCCCAGATGCGTCGCTGTGAATTACCAATCCTCCGGATTTGTCTGGCACGGTCAGAATAGGAGCGGTTATCAATCTCTGCTTCAACGCCTCAAAAGCTGACGAATAATTATCCGTCCACAAAAATGGCACCTCCTTGTGCGTAAGCTTGGTCAACGGCTCCGCCAGATGAGCAAAGTTCTCTACGAACCTTCTGTAATACCCGGCTAGTCCAAGGAAGCTTCTTATCTCCGCAACATTCTTCGGAATCGGCCAATCACGAACTGCTGCAATCTTTTCGGGATCAACGGCGATTCCATCGCCAGACACGACATGCCCCAAAAACTTGACTTCATCCAGCCAAAACTCGCACTTGCTCATCTTTGCATATAAGTTTTCTTGCCTCAGCGTCTGCAGTGCGATCTTCAAATATTCTGCATGCTCTTCAATACTCTTCGAGTAGACCAGAATATTATCAATGAACACCACAATAAACTGGTCCAAGAATAGTGAAAAGATTCGGTTCATCAAGTCCATGAATATCGCCGGTGCATTCATCACTCCGAAAGGCATCACTAAATACTCGTAATGTCCATACCGAGTTCGGAACACCGTCTTGCAAATATCTTCTGTTTTTACTCGGACCTGATGATATCCGGATCGCAAATCCAGCTTCGAGAATACCCTCGCACCACTAAGATGCTCAAATGGTTCGCCAATGCGAGGGATCGGGTACTTGTTCTTAATAGTCACCCGGTTTAATTCTCGATAATCGATGCATATCCTTCTTGTGCCATCTTTCTTCTTAACTAGAAGAACTGGAGCGCCCCAAGGAGAGTTATTTCTTCGAATCCAACCCTTCTCAAGTAATTCAGTAACCCGCTTCTTAAGTTCTTCCAACACCACTGGTGCCATTGGATAGTATGCTTTAGAGACTGGCGCTGCACCAGGAACAAGATCAATCGCGAACTCTACGTCTCGCTTCGGCGGTAATCCTGATATGTCTTCGAATACGTCCATGAAATCTCGAACAACCGCTGATTTTCATCTTGAGCAACCTCCATCGACGAAAGAACATTAGCTGTCGGCCTAGCCTTAAACTCGACTAGTCCGACAGAACCGCTTCCTCCAATAAAGATAAACTCTGGATGCCCGGGAATCCGGAAAAGTACTTTCTTTGCCCTACAATCAATGTGAGCATGGAAAGTGCCGAGAAAATCCATTCCCAAGACGACTTCATAGCTGCTCGTATCAATTACCAAGAAATCTGCAAAAACCTCCCGTCCGCAAACAACAACTACACAATCCTTACACTTTCTACTAGATATGATTTTCCTATTCCCAGTGTTTATGTCCCAGAAACAAGACAGGGTCGTGCAAGTGATCGAGTGTGTAGTAATGAACTTGGACGACATAAAACAGTGGGATCCACCAGAATCAAATAACGCTAATGCGGGAAAACCATGAACAAGTAGAATACCTGAAACAACTTCTCCTGAAGCCTTAGCTTCCTCAGCCGTCAGGGTTAAAGCTCGAGCCTGATTGGGCCCTTGAGTCAGCTGGTTCTATCCCGGAAACGGTTTCTGCGGCAGCTTCAGAAGATCATCCTTTGTGCGAAGCTTCGACGGACAAGAGTTAATAGTATGATCCACCGATCCACAAACCAAACAAAGCCCTTGCCTCCTTTGACAGTCTCTTTGCACATGTCCGGGTAAATGGCAATAGTTACAAATCACGCTCTATCTTTGATCAAGGACACCAGGCTTCTTCATTGGTGTTACGCCACGATGGTTCACTGGAATACCTCTATGTCCATGTGCTCGGTTCGGTGCAAAAGCCTGCTTCCGTAATGTAATTGCTGTCTGCTGTGAACTCCCAGTCTTCCCAGATAAGCTCCGTTGTTCTCGGGCCGCCGTAAGTACCTGTGAGAAAGTGGTCAAACCCAGGGATACAATCTGCCTCTGGATGTTCACATCCAAACTGCGCATGAACCTCCTTTCCCTATCAGCATCGTTGGCAACTAAAAGTCCAGCGAATCTACTGAGCCGCGTCCACTCAGCTGTATGTACATTTACAGGTGCACCATTCTGCCTTAGACTGATGAACTTCACTTCCATTTCCTCCCGTGCAATCCGCGGGAAGAACTTCTCCAGGAAATTCTTTGAAAAATCCGCCCACTTGATTGGCTTGGGCAAGCTGGTCTCTTCCTCAAGTCACCATTCACGGGCGTAATCCACCAACTGGATGCGTACTACATCCACTCTCTTATCTTCGGGGATCTGCGCCGCAATGAGTAAATTCTCTGTGTCAACCAGCCACTGCTCCGCTGGCAACGGTTCCTCCAAACCAGTAAAGACAGACGGACCCAGTCTTCTGAAATCGCTACGGTTCCCACACGATCCACTGGTCTGGCCACAACATTGTTCACAGACTGCTGAACGGTCCGTAAACTTTCTTGTAAGGAGTCACCTTGCTGCTGGTTCAGCTCAGTCTGCCACTTTTGGTTCTCTAACATCCCACGTATTACTCCAAGTATAGCGGCTTCATCAACACACCTTTGGTACGTCTTCAGATTCTTGTCTGCCGTATTCCTAAAATCAAAACACCCAAAGATTATCATGAAAACAGATTCAAAATGTAGATCAAGGCTAGAACTCCAAGTTACTTAAATAGAGTACCGCATTGTAACTATGCCGCGGTATCATAGCTACAATTACATAACTCCACCCAAGTCGCCTAAGTTCTAGAGATAACAAGGAACCAGGTTTCGAGTCGATATGCAAAAGAGGTTTGCATATCGTAAAAGTATAATCAGGAGGAGGTTAGATTCAAGAATGGTAAGACGGTAAGGTGGCAGGACAGGTTTCCTAATCACGAGTATTCTGATTCGTGATTGGGTCCAATACCCAACTACAAAAGAATCAAACCCGATTAACCCATGGCTCTGATACCAAAAGAACCATGTCACGTCCCGCTTCCCAGAGTACGCTGAGGTAGGTACGTGACATAGCCAACCATGCTACCTGTGGATATGAATAATCCTTCCACAGTCACATTACGGCTGTAGAGATATCAAGAACAATAATAAAACTATCTATCACATGTCCATAAGTCAAAATAAAATGAGTCAAGGATAAATAATGCGGAAGCAAAATATCCAATACAAGAATAACTGGAATGTATATCCCATAATGCGGGCTCACATCAGGAATAAAATAGTGAAAAGTAAAAGAACTAACTACTAATGAGTCATCACTGCTCAGCCTGCTGGTTGAAATACTCCTGCTCGGACTGCAGCAAAGGTACGGAATCTGGGCCATGCAAAACCCAGACGTCAGCGCGTCATAACATCAAGCAATAATATATAAACAGGGTAGCAAGACATGAAAGTATAATCATAAATGGTAAAGCAGGTGTAACAACAATATAAATCAGGGCAGTGAAAGGTAGCGTACAGTGAGTAATCTAAACTGGTCTATTGGGTTAACTACTCTCAAGTCTTTGAAATCAATTTGATGAATCATCGATGTAACTCAATAGTATCCCGTGCGTGCCCGGGATGACGGTGAAGATTCTCGGGCTGAAACCGAGACATGACGCTAGGCACTAAAGGAACAGGGTAATGATGAATGATGTCTGCAGCATCATCCCAAGGCTGGCCTAGCCTCTAAAAGGTAGTGCATATGATGGATGATGTCAGCAGCATCATCCTAAGGCTGGCCTAGCTTCTAAAACTGATCAGTAAATGTAGCACACTGTCGAGTTACAAATTCGGTTTCATCATTGATTTCCCTATACCCCCAAGTTATATGTGTTCAAGTCATGTATTAAATAATTTAGAGCTAATGCTAACACAGGATCAGGCAGGTACAGGTTTGTCTGGATAGACAACAGGAACGGTCCGTAAGGACAACAGATCAGGTTTGTTGGTATTAGACACAAGATCAGATAACAGGTAATACCATGGTATATCAGGCCAAGCCAGGTAATGTATAAAGGTGTCATGTCATGTCAAGAGTTGCACGGTACCATGTCGTGTCAAGTAATAGGTGTAACAAGTCATGTCAGGTTGTACAAGATATCATGTGGGTGCTCGTAATCAAGCGAGCATAAGCATAGGTATATAAAACAAGCATGTGTACTAATAGAACAACAAACTGGAACATGTAATATGATGTGCAAATAGGTACAGATTAAGCTATAAGGATGTATGGTTATCGGTTACGGTTAGAGTTATGATTCCAACATTAAGTATCATACACTTAAATGGATATGGAATATTAAAAATCACATTATTATGGGTTAAAAGATCTAGGGATGCAAATGTATCTAAAACAGGTTAAAGATGCACACGGGTGTCTAATAGGGTAAAACTAAAAAAAGGGTACCATAGACTATGTAAATAGTTATTATGTGATTTTAAATATAGATGTGGTTACTAGGTATAGTAAGACAAAATGCAACATGATAGGGTTCAGTCGTAAATCTAAAATGATATAACCGGACATCGAAATGTAAAATTGTAATATATGGCACTAGATTCAAACTTCATGATTACTATGTATCTAAATGAATATGAAATAATATAAAAATAGCATGTAGCAAGTTTTACTTGCCTCGATTGATCGCAATATGGTATACAGAAACGTCACACGTCAGCGAGAAAAGTCGCGACGCGCGCATGGTACACGGAATGCGTCCAAACGACGCATGATGGGATCACACGGGTCAGATATCCTCGCTGGGTCGTCGAGATCGTTGCCGGCACGGTCGGATTCCGGAAACAAGAAACAACAGCGAACTTTTTGATAGAAAGAGAATGCATGGAGGGGAAACAAGAAGAATGAAAGAGAATAGAGGAGATTGAGGAGAGAGACTTACTCACTGGATTGCAGAGGGGTGACGGCGTCGACGGTGATGATCGGCGAAGCTCCGGCGAGGGTGCAGGTGTTCGGGTGATGGGTTAGGGTTGCGCTATGGTTTGGTTTCTGGGTTTTGTTGCAGGGTTCTGGCACTCGGGAAAGGGCAGAGGAAAGGAAGAGAGGGAGAGGAAGGAGGTGACGCCGAGATGAGCGAGATGGTCGGCGGCAGAGGAAAGGTGGGTTCTTGGGTTCGTGTAGGTGTGTGTGCTGGGGGAGAGAGGCTCGGGAAGAAGAAGGAGAAGAAGACTAAGATGAAGAGGAGGAGGAGATGAGGATGGAGACGGTGGTTTTGGAGCAAGAATAGGGTTAGGGTTTGAGGAGGCGACGAGGAGTTGGATGGGTTTTTCTCGTGGCGAGGAGATGCATGGGGTTTTAAAAAGAAACAGAAAAAGAAGAAGGAGTGAAGGGAGGTGACGAGATCGCGCGACGGTGACGGGTGTCGAGAAGTGTACAGTAAACGCGAGAGGAGAGAGAGAGGGCGCGATAGGAGAGAGAAAGGGAAGAGAGAGAGAGAGAGCTGCGCTCGGGAGAGAGAGAAAGAAAAGGAGAAAGATTTTGGGGAAAAATAGAGAGAAACGTGGGACCCAGTGAATTAAAGAAAGGTTTCTGATTGGCTGGGGAAAGAAAGGAAAAAGATTTCCATCGTTAAAATTTTTTTCTTCTGTTAGCTTAGCAATAAATCTTAGGTTGATAAAATAGGTTAAATGAAATTTTTTTTAAAAATATTTAAAACAATTAGAATTTGGTGAGATACAATATAATTCAGAAATGCTCCCGGATCGGGTCCAAAATTTTGGATTTGAAATACGAAAATTATTTGTAAGTTCCAAAAATTGAAATGAAGGATTATGCAACAGAAATGCATACCCCCAAGAACGGACGCAGGCACATGCGCGTAGCCATCCAAACACGTCCGTTCCACTGAACGGGACAAGAACACGATGCAAGGACGCTACCATAGGATTAGGGGTATCAAGCAGGCCATGCCATGTATTTTTAATTTATTTTACGTGACTTAAATTGTTATATGCAAAGTACGTGATGCTAGGGTATTCATGAACCAATAAGCTCAAGCAAGAGGGTCGAACGTAAAGCAAACTACCATTCGTATCCAAATACGGTAAATGAACAAAACACCACAAACAAACAAATATGGCAACAGAAATTGGTATAATTGAACTCGGTTGTTACAGGGAGCACAAGTGACCGGGTTCTAGAGTCTAGTAGGAGGCCATTTCGAGGAGTCGAGACCGGATCTCTTAACTTTAGAATTAGCAGGGTCATTTGCCGCTCTCGTATGGGTCTAAGGATGTGGGTTTGGCTATTTTTCACGATAATGGAATCCATGTTTTTCATTACTGGTTTAATTTAAAACACGGACCTCCTAGAATATCTTATATTTCATATGTTTGTTTCAGCTGCCTGAGTTCTGTGATGTGATCATATAACTGCGTGAGACGAATGCTATATATATGATATATATAATAAACGTTACTTATGTTTTGCATCCGTGCTAGTCCTGTCCCCGCTCTGCCGTTAGTTAAGTAACCTAACGGTGCACGATGGGGCCCCGTGTCGAATGCGGATGGCATAAGCGTACGTTCTATTTTCATTTTTTCTGTGATGTTTAGGAAACATAAATGATGGGACTTGATTAATGAGATTAATGAAAAGAAACGAAACCTAAAAGATGTTGTAGAATCAAAATTTTCAAAAAGGCAGCTCTAGTTTTTGCTTTGCATAGCGGTATTCTTTTATGAATATCCAGCACCTCATTCGACGAGGAAAGAGCCAAGATCCCTTCACCGGGAGTGACCTCTTTAGCGAAACTAAGAAATGCTACAACCCACTCGGTTTGTTTTGAAAACTACTCGTTTTTAAAAGCGGAGATTAAACCACTCCTTTTCAAATCACTCGATTCTACAACGATATCAAGTTCATTACGCTAAAGGTTTTCTTAAAAACCGGTCGTAACCTTCCTTCATTTCAGATAAGGACTATTTAGTATTCGTGCTATATTTGTTGGCCTCTGTCAAGGCGCAGTGTGCGGTAGCTAATTAGTGCTTATCTCCAGCATATGATGCGATTGGATTAGGGTATTCGTACGATTTTGTTGGCCTCCGTTAAGGGTCGTGCGGGTGGGTTTAATTCAATCACGAAATGAACGGGTTGAACTTGACTAGCGGCCTATGCTTTGTTAGCGTCCGTCAAGGTCATAGGACGTTATGGGTAAAAACAGATATTGGGAATTTCAAATGTTGAAAATTTGCAATGAGATTGTTTTCCTACACTTTTTCCTTTAAAGGGTTTAGATTTCTGGGCTTCGGCTTGCTTAGATTACGTTACGCCTCTAGACGTTTTGTAATTTATGTGCCGGTCATGTTCCATACCTTCGGGTCGTGACAAAGTTGGTATCAGAGCGCTAGGTTTTACCTTCTACGTGTAGGATGACCCTTGGTTGATGGAGTAGGTGACTAAAGTAGAGTGACGTACCGTGGGTATGTTCCGCGGCATACTTACGATACGCTACTCCACTTAAGAAGCCTTAGGATGTATATTCTTTGCATCGTATTCTATTCGTTCCTTGATCTATCTTCGTTGATATCGGATAATGGTTTCTGTTACCACGGTCGCACAGGCAGAGGGAGCTGCGGCTCGAATGCGATGATCGTTAGGGTATCGTCTATTCTTGAGGATCGAGGCATTTTTTAGCTTGCGGACGAAAGGCATTCACATGTCGTCCAGACAAAGTTAAAAAGTTCGAACGAATGTCAGAAACCCATTTTTCCAAGTTTAAGGTATTCGGAAGAACATGCAGGTATTTCTATGGACCCTCTAAAAGAATGATACCCTAACTCGACATAATGACCATGAGAATGTCTTTGAACCTTAGAGTTTGTCGCAGTTCCGTGGTGCCATTAGTGAGGCTTGGGTTTTCCCTTCTACGGCTGGTCCGCAGGTGCTGTGGTATGTACTGGATATTTTTAAACTATACTTGAATGTTGAGCTCTCGGGAATTATAGGATTTTGATGAATCGATCGAAAAGTTTAACGTAGTCCAGATATCATATGATGGGATATATTACTTGGGAGACTCTAGATATGAGTATATCTATTTGTAGCACAGTTCATGCAGCTACGAAGAGACGAGTTCGAATCAGTCGATACCAGAGGAAAGAGGAGCACATTGACGTTGGTGTTACGATTTGTGATCTGGTGATTCGAGTATCACATTTTCGTTGTTTATATTTTGGTATTTTGAGGATTTCGTTTTATGATTGGTTTTTCTATGTACTCATTCTTTTCACTCGATTCGTGTTCCATATATCAGATGTATTGATGTTCGTTTTGTGCATACCCATTGCACTTGATTTTGACTTTATACATTTTGAGATATTGATTTGATTTCGTGTATATGGGTTGCACATGATTTTGGATATTCGATTTATGTTTTCGTGCACCATGTGCACTTGATTGAGATTCTTGCACTCACTTGGCGCACTTGATGCGATTTGTGCACACCAGATGCACTAAATCGGGGTTTTGTGCAGATTAGATGCACCTGATATTATTATCGTGCACGCCCGTTGCACTTGACAGATGTTTTTGGTGCACACCAATTGCACTCAGTTTTGTTTCTATGCATATTCATGGCATCTGTATTTGATTTCGATTTTCATGCGCACCGGACGCACGTGGTGTTTTTGTATACTGTATTTGAGGCTGATTTCATCTTGAGCAATACGTTTTATGATATTTACTTTGGTATAGTAACCGAGCAGTACTGTTCTGAGAATAGTACCTAGGTGTTTTTGCATGCATTTCTTTTCCGATGTTGAATGATTTTATAACGATTCGTATTATATACAAGTTATTGTTTTGATAGATATCATGTTGGTTTTCGTTTTGGACTTTGACATTGTATTCTAACCATAACTCCGATGATTGCGTTATGCTTGACGGAGTTTTGATTTTGAGTTATGTACTTGTTTTTCATGCGCACGCATTGCGGTAAGATGTGTTTTATGTATTGATGATTTCGAAGCCCGATGATTTGAGTGTTTTGCTAAATGTTTTAGTATTTGGGGGGGGGGTTTAATTTAAATTCGGGGACCGGATTTCTTTAAGGGGGGAAGATTGTAACATTTTAAAAATAATTAAACAATTAAATAAATAAAATCTTTTAGGTGAATTTTCTGATAATCGGTAAAATAAACCATATTTTCCGTAAAACTCAACTATAATTATTTTTCAATATGGATTTAAATATGCCTATTTTAACTATGTAATTGCTAGTATTTGATATTTATTTAGTCAATTATAAATTATTAGTTTACCTAAATATTTTTCCTTAATTAATTATTTCAAATATTAATATAAGCTTTTAATTATACGTTAAATTGGTGCAAATTACAAATTGTAATGGGTTAATTTGACAAATGTGAACCATGACATATTAGAATTAAGATTGTTGCATTCTCTTCTCTTCTTGAATTGGTTTCAAATTTCTAAAGAATTCTAGGGTGAAATTAAATAAGAAAATGAAATAAAATCAAATAATTAATGAAATGACATAAAAGATGTAAATATTATAGAAGTTTTCTACATGTTTCTACACTCTTTCTCTCTCTCCCATCACTCCCTCCCTCATGGCCGAACCACCTCATGGCAGCCCTCATTTTTCCATCTTTTTCTCTAATCAAAATTCTTCAAAAAATTCATGAAAAATCAAAATAAAACATCACAAATTCATAATTAAATCATTACCCTTTATTCTTTGGCCAAACAAGCAAGGATCTTGGAGCAAAGTTAGCACTTTGGAGGCTATGATTTTCATGTTTGATCTCATGTTAGTAAGGTATAAATCCTAACCTAATGGCTAATTAGTTGTTTAACTATTTTAATTTAAGCTTTTCATGAAATAAATTGGTTTTTATTTCTAATTTGTGAAATTAAAGAAAAGGTTTCTAAATCAAGTTAGGGTTTTTATAAAGTGCTTATGATTACATGATGTAGTTAAATATGCTAAGACATAGAAAACTTAATCTAGTTGCTAATTTGTAAATTGTTGTATTTAAATTGTCCTAATTAGGATTTTTGGCTAACTAGGTTTTTATAAAATATATATATAGGTGAGATAAAATTCAAGTGAGGCTTTCTAGCATTAGATTATGGTTCTAATGAGTAGTTTAACATTTTAATGGAATGCAAACCTAATCTAGTTACTAGTTTAGGTTTGCATTCCATTAAAATGTTAAACTACTCATTAGAACCATAATCTAATCTAATGCTAGTTACTAGTTTGCTAATTGTTAGTTTAAAATTGTGCTAATTATGCTAATTTTGCAAACTAGGTTTTTGGAAATTGATTAAATAATTGAGATAAAAATCTAATTAGGGTTTCATGACATTATTAATATTATAAATTGTAGTTTAATAGTTTAGATCATGCAAAACCAAGCTTAGTTGTTGAATTATGAATTTTGCTTTGAAATTGTTAAAATGGGATAAATTTGCAAACTAGAATTTTGGGTTTAATACAAATTGATGAGATTAAAATATAGTAATGATTTGTATGATCTACTTATGATATTTAGTGAATATTATGGCCACTAGTTTTATTAAAACATCATGTCTCGAATTAAAACGGTAATTAAGTGCTTTCTAGGTTTTTGCGAAATAAAACGATTTGATTAATTTTAAGGTTTTGATGATTTAAACCCTATTTATATTATAATTAGTGAGTTTTGGAACTACAATTTGTACGTTTGTGTTTTATCTCAATCAATCGGCGTTTGTACGCCGATGTCGAGGGTTATTTGGTTGTTTTGCATGAGCGGGTCATAGGTTTTAACCTATGCGCGTTTCGTGCGTCGTTTTGGTTTTGTCCGCGATTTCGGTTTACAATATTATATATGTTTGCGTATAGGTACCCCTTATGCGGACTTCGGACGATGAAGAAGAGGATGGCGGCATCAACTTCGGCAGACAAGGACCAGGTGAGTAGATGTATATCTATGGGGAAAGTCGGGTGGATGGCGTATAGTACCCCCGCAAACGTAGAATAAGAATATTATGTACTATTATTAAGAAGTCGGACGTGACCTTAGATTCTTGACGAGTAGAGTATTATTGAAGACTTTAAGTTGGATTAGACTGATTTAGAAAGACTTAACCAGAGGATGATTGCCTTGGAGGGAATTCGTAGGTTTCATGTAGACACACACACATACGTACACACACATACACTTGACTTGGTGTGTGTGTGTGTGTGTGTGTGTGTGTATGAATGTGTGTAGGTTTTTATATGTATATATATATATATATATATAAATATATATATATACATATATTTATATATATATACATATAAAAACCTACACACATTCATATATATATATATATATGAATGTGTGTAGGTTTTTATATGTATATATATATATGTATATATATATATAACATATACACGTGATATGAGGATGTTATATGATATCTGTGAGATATTGGATATACGATCAAGTTATGATATGAGATGTATTATGATATTAGCGGATCGTTGGGAAATGAGAAAATGTATATTTATACATAAACGATAATAGGTGATGATGACATTGGAATGTACGAGACTCTAGAATAGAACCCGGATTGTAATATGTGACTTAATCACGATATGATATATGACATGGTATTTTAGTGGATCATTTGACGATGGATATTTACACAGACGATGATATATGTTTGATGATATTGGGATGTATGCGATTATAGTACAGTACCCTTGATCATGAAATTGTTTGATGACGATACTATACGAACGCTGATGTATATATGTGATGGTTGACACGTACCCCAATTTTGGGATGCCGTACGATGGATTTTACCGTACGAGATATAGATGTGATAATTGATCCGCACTCTTGACTCGAGCAAGTCGTACTACGTACATGACGCTATTGAGGTTGGATAGCCGACTACTAGAGATACCGACTCAGACTTTAGGAGGATTCTTCTTACCTTTCGACTAGTGTCTTTAGTTAGTTACTTAGTTGGTTAGGTAGATCTTAGTTTAGGCTCGAGTCATACTTATTTTCAAAACTAACGAATCGTGCGCATTTTTAAAGACAGCCTGAGATATACTACTGATTTTTCAAAGGACATATCTTTTCATAAAAACCCCGTAGCCCCTAATTTTCTAAAAATCACGACTCGTGCTTTTTCAAACAACAAACTGTATGACTCGTAATTAGTTTGTATTCTCTAGTTGTGCGTTTACTACACATTCACCATTATATTTATGTTTTATTCATCGCATTGCATATTCATACATATGTCTCTTTATCTAATATGAAACTCTGCCTATTAGGACACCAGCACCATTACCGATGATGCACATGATCCACGTACACTTATTTGCCGGCTCACACACATCATCATCGGTAATTGCCATGTACACTTTAGAACATATTATCTTTTTATTGATGTAATCAGCTAAATGCTAGTCCAATATAATATTGTGTGATTACTCTCATGTGCTAGTTTAGACATTGCATTTATTACTTAGACACTTCATGTATTCACATATTCATATTATCATGCAGTATTGTGGGGCTTCTACCAATACTCATTATTTACTTACTCATGATTTTGGGATTTTGGATTTCTATGAGATTTCTGGATTTTGGGGGAAAACCGAAAGAATTTAATAAAATCTTATTATTATCATTTTTAACATGTAAGTTGTGGTTTTCTCGTGATGTATGGGTCGTCCACCATGAGTTTTCATGTTTTCTGTTAGATTTCGAGACCCGATTCGAGGAGTGGAGGAACCGTCTCGGGTACATAGTGTGCCCGGTACGGTACCTCGGGGCGAGAGTGTTTTTGTGGAGATGACGATGAGCCTGGCTAGGGAAGACTACCTACCGGTGATGTCTGGCGCGGCGGATATCCGGAGGATACCGACCGTTGTCGTGATATTTGATGATATGGGCCGATCCGGACTGACGGAGCCCGAGATATTGAGACTTCGAGATATTGAGACTTTGAGATATTCAGACATTTGAGATGTATATGTTTTGTGTCGATACTTGACACTGATTTCCATGGATTTCATTGATGATGTTCAGATTATCATACAAATTTTACTATGATAAAAGTTAAGATTTTCTTATACAGATATGTCCAGATTTCATGATTGATTGTTTTACATTCATGATGCATGCATACTCATACACATGACATGCTATTACTTGAAGCACTGACACGAGCACTGAGTATTGCATTTACGTATAGATTATTACCCTGCCACTATTAGATGACTAGTGTCATATTTGTAGGGTTCCTAGGCACACTGATGAAGTCTCACAAGTGATCAAACATGCACAATTCAAAAATTTCCTTGTGCCTACAAACCCTAATACGGATCGTTAACTAGAAAACAAGGCGATGCAATGCAAATAAAAGAATTTATCTAAGAGGAAAGGGGCTACAACCTTTGTAGATCCGGTCCACCACTTCCTAAGCTCCGCGATGATGTCCCTCCGCTGTCCAAATCGGATTCCGGACTCTAGCATCGGCTTCATCGAAGAAATGGGCGGGCTTGTTCGTCGGCTTCGATGCCGAAGATGATCTACGTCGAGGCATCACTAGATCAAGCTCCCACTTCACCAAGTCATGAAACTTGTGAAGAAAACACCTTATACTACTTGGCAAGAGGTAGAGGATGAAGAAATAGGAAGTGGGTTCACTTTAGAATTGGATTTCTCACTCATTTTGGCAAGTTGCCATTAATGGTTGCAAGCTTTTTCCTTTTGTTGAAGAAGAAGAAGATGAAGAAAAAGAATATGATAAGTTGTTAAAATATAAAATAAAATGATACTTATCTTATCTTTAACCTTGGTTATGTGTGGAGAATTGACTAAGGTTAGTTTGAAGGGTTAGGGTTAAGCATGAAGACAAAATGATCACTTAGTCAAAGTTTCATGAAGCTTCAACTACAAACAAATCAAGCCACCATTTTCTTTTCTTTTGCCAAAAAGAAATAAATAAATAAATCAATAAATAGATAAAAGAATAAGTAAATAAAATGAAACCCTAACCATTCATATAACCATGGTCAATTCTTTACACAAACCCAAGCTTGCATGTATCATCAAACATGATACAATCTTGTGCACAAAAGTATATCTCATATACAACTTGTGCATTTTAAGTGAGTAAATCCATTTAAAGTGAACCAATACTAGTTAATACAAAGTAATATATCAAATATATAATTATACATTAAATCATTAAATCAACACTTGATTCAATGATCCGGTCATGTCGCATGTAACCGGCTAGTATCCAATGTATCGGCTTATCGAATCAATCCTTGATTCGATAACTAGGTTATATCGCATACAACCATTCGACACATTCATCGCGAGAATGAAATACGGTATCACATACACGCATTATTCTCGGTCCCGCACATATCTCATATGCGCTCCTATTTCGTTTCGCTTGAGCCAGGAAACCTCTGTGTAGGACTTTAAAGACTCGTCAATACGCCGGCAGCAGATGATGATCATATCAAACACCCACAAGCCGCAAGCGGTCTTCTAAACGTAACGGCCACCCGGGTATTGAGCGATCATAAGATCGACGAGCAAGCCCGCTCACACTCCTGTGAATCCAACCAGTAACACATACCATACAGTCCGGTCTGTTCATCTGATATGTCGCATATCTCGTCTAGGGGTGGTAAACGTCAGACCCCAATAGCTCGATAAGTCATGCCGACGTGAGGTCCATAACTATCGTGAAACTACTGATAACTCTTACCAGTATATCACTGCAACCCTGGCCAGGGATTTCTTGTTATGGCCAGTCGTGCATAGCGCAACATCAACCCCAATACCGGGAGAGACGAATCCCCTCCTATCGCTTATTGCCTCCATGTGAATCGGGACTGTACCCAAAAACCACCTGTTTGCACGACTCAGTAGAGCCGTGGTAGGGTGGAAATCAAAGCACAGTGGGAGACACACAAGACTCTATGACGATCTCGGGTCAACAGACTAAGCTGTACCAGTGTCACCAGAGAACTGCCATCTGACGTGAGGTATAATACCATCTGGGAGTTCTCGGCGAGTCCGTTCAGTGTCCCCAGTCTCCACTGAGCACCCGCATACCATCTCTGATGTCAAACACCAATGGATATGGGATCATCCACGCCCATCACATGGGTCGAGAAGATATACGCTAGTCTACTCTGGAATATCGATGCCCCGTCTCGATATTCCCACGACTAGGAACAATGAAGGATGTACTCATTGACTACCCAGGCCCCACTAGTATGATCTACATCATAGTCCTGGAAGTCGAGTACACATCCTAAGGGCTTTATCAACATGTTACAGAGAGACAGAAAGTATACATGTTAAGATAAAGATCAACCAGATAGCGTACTATCATGTCGAGCAAGAAAGTCCTACCTATATATGTCCCAGCATCCACTACAATATACATCAAATGTACAGTAATGGCCTCTAGGGCATACATATAACTAACAATCTCCCACTTGCACTAGGGCCATCTGTAGCAGTGGTTGCAGTATCACATACTCAACCATCCCATATAAGTCTCTCTCTGGGAAAAAGCCTTCGTGAGTGGATCCGCCGTGTTGTCCTCTTAGTCTACTCTCCTAACTTTGATCACCCCGGAGATCATCTATCTCCATGATCAGGTGATGCTGCCTCAGAATATGTCTGGGTCACTGATGGGACCAGGGTTCCTAGGCCAAAGCCACAGTTCCATTGTCATACAATGGTAGGAACCTAGTTCATCTTATGAACCAATATACACCCAAACTGCCTCTTTGGTAGTATCTTTAATAGCGATGTTACCAGCCTTTATCGTCTAGTTTGCCACGGTAT
The DNA here is from genome assembly GCA_030015575.1 of Agapanthus africanus. Classification (NCBI taxonomy): domain Eukaryota; kingdom Viridiplantae; phylum Streptophyta; class Magnoliopsida; order Asparagales; family Amaryllidaceae; genus Agapanthus; species Agapanthus africanus. Next base: position 489,220,276 of record CM057346.1, on the reverse strand, counting down.
CTAGCTTGGAACTCTTCCAACTTACCGTCCCTTTACCGAGGGTAAAGACAATGCCTGCGACTGACATTCAGTCGTCCTCATCACCCTGGAACTTTTCCAGTGATTCTCCCCAGGATCAAGGTGATATCACCTTTATCCTATTTGGAGAATGGTTTTGATAAGCGGAGATTGACCGTGCGTAGCATAAGAAACGCCTTCCCTATCAAGAGTATGTCATCCACGTACTCTACGAGGATCACCACCATACTCTCTACTACCTCTTTGTATATACTGTAGGGATTTCTTAACACCTCTAGTAAGGTTTAGAAGCATCATACATGCTATAACAATAAATTTTTTGAGGTGCTAAGCAAACTATACAAAGAATCGAACTAGAATATATGAAGTAACAATTAATAGTATCAAGATTAAGAGTTAAGTTATGCTAAGTGATGAGACTACAACCTTTGTAGACCTCTTTGGAAGACTCCTTGGCTTTGAAAAGGTTCACTTGATCAACTCCTCGTCCACGACGATCCACCCGAAGCACTTTGCCCTAAGCTTGATGCTTCCTTCGATCTTTGACAAACTTGAAGCACAACACCCTACACAAGATAGCTATGGTTGTGTAGGATGATGAAGTGGTTGCTATTCTTATTTATTACCTTTTCTTTTCTATTTCTAACTCCTTTTTAACATTTAAAAGAGAGCTAGGGTTTTTTGAGGAAGAAGATGGCTCTCATTTCTTTTGGAATGATAATATTGATAATGATAAAAGAAAATGAGAGAGAGAAAAAGATCTTATCATAACCACAACCATGGTTAAGATAATATCTAGATATTTCAACTAAGGTTAAAGGGCAAAAGGAAAAGTAACCATGGTTGAGTCAAATTCAACTATGGAATTGTGTAGAAGAGTGTAGAAAAGAAATGAGTCATTATCCTTTTTCTTTTGCCTTTTATCTTTATTGAAAATATCAATATATATCATTTTATCTTCAATATGATTCTTATATTGCCATCCTCTTTGTATCATCAACCATGATACATTTCATGTATGTATGTATGCACATCATCATGTACATATACATGCATGTATCCATTAGAAGAAAAGGATTTAAATAAATAATATAAAAGCCAATATTAAATCAACACTTGATTTAATAAATTGGTCATATCTTATACGACCCGACTAATATTAAATGCCCGATTAAAATACAGTATCATATACTAGTATTTAATCGAGGCTCCGCGCATATCTCATATGTGCACCACTTCGTTTCGCCAGAGCCGAGAAACTTCTATGTGGAACTCTAAGACTCGTCAATACGCCAGCAGCAGATGATGATCATATCAAACACCTACAAGCCGCAAGCAGTCAGCTAAACGTAACGGCCACCCGGGTATTGAGCGATCAGAATAAGAACAAGCGAACCTGTCAAAACTCCTGTCAATCCATCCGGCAACACTAACCGTACAGTCCGGTCTCTTCGTCAAATATGCTGCATATCGAGTCTAGGGATGGAATCGTCGACCCCAATAACTCAATAAGTCATGCCGGTATATGGTCTATAACAGATCGAGAAACTTACTGATAACACTTATCAGTAATATCTCAGCAGCCCTGGCCAGGGACTTCCTGTTATAGCCAATCGTGCACAGCACAGCATCAACCCCCAATACCGGGAGAGACGAAACCCCTCCTATCGCTCACTGCCTCCACATGCCTCGAGACTATACCCAAAATCCACCTGTTTGTACGACTCAGTAGAGCCGCAGTAGGGTGGAGATCAAAGTACAGTGGGAGGACACACAAGACTCTATGACGATCTCGGGTCTACAGACTAACCTGTACCAGTGTCACCTGAGAACTGCTATCCGACGTATGATATAATACCATATAGGAGTTCTCGGTGAGTCCGTTCAGTGTACCCAGTCTCACTGAGCACCCGTATACTACCTTCGGTGTCAACACACCAGACGGATATGGGATCATCCATCGCCCATCATATGGAACAAGAATGGTATACGCTAGTCTAAGCTGGAATATCGGTGCCCTGTCTCGATATACCTACGACTAGGAACATTTCAAGGATATGCTTATAAACTACAGATGTCCCACTAGTATGATCCGCATCATAATTCCAGTAGTCAAGCCAATATCCTTAGGGCTTTATCAACATGCATCAAATGAATATAAACATGATCAAGTGAACATATGATAAAGTAAAAACCAGATAGCATACTATCATTTTGAGCAAGACTGTCCCCCGAATATATATATATATATACATCAGTACATACACTATCTCATAATGGCCTCTAGGGCATACATATATCCAACAATCTCCCACTTGCACTAAGGCCAGTTATTGGCATATCTCATACCTAACATCTCAAAAAGTCGCTCATGCTGCGGCTGAGGGAGGGCCTTGGTGAATGGATCCGCAGCGTTGTTCTTTGTGTCTACTCTCTTAATCTCGATCTCGCGGCGATCAACTATCTCCCGGATCACATGATATCGCCTCAGGATGTGTCTGGACTTCTGATGGGACCTGGGCTCTTTGGCCAACGCCATAGCCCCATTATTGTCACAGTACAGAGGTATTGGATTAATAATGGTTGGAACTACTCCTAGCTCCGCGATGAACTTTCTCATCCAGACGGCTTCCTTGGCAGCATCATTTGCAGCAATATATTCAGCTTCCATCATTGAGTCTGCAGCGGTATCCTGTTTGGAACTCTTCCAACTCACCGTCCCTCCATTGAGGGTAAATGCAAACCCTGAGATAGACTTGCTGTCATCCTTGTCACTCTGGAAGCTCGAATCGGTAAAGGCCTCCATTTGGAGATCTCCATTACCATACACTAAGAACAATTCTTTAGTCCTTCGCAAGTACTTAAGAATGTTCTTTACAGCAATCCAGTGATTCTCCCCTGGGTTAGATTGATACATGCTTACTACACTAAGTGCATAAGCAACATCAGGGCGTGTACATAACATTGCATACATTATCGATCCCACTGCCGAGGCATAGGGAATAATGCTTATGCGAGCTCTCTCTATGTCAGACTTTGGGCAATCGTCTTTTGAGAGAGTGACTCCATGGCAAGCGGGTAAGGCACCCCGCTTGGAGTCTTCCATACTAAATCTCTTTAGGATGGTGTTTATGTACTTGGTTTGGGACAATCCCAATAACCGTTTGGATCTATCCCTATAGATCCGTATACCCAATATGTATGTGGCATCTCCCAGGTCCTTCATGGAGAACCTTTGTGATAAGAATGATTTGACCGACTGTAGCATAGGAATATCATTTTCTATCAGAAGTATGTCATCTACGTACAATACGAGGATTGCGACATTTCTTCCTACAGTCTTCTTATAAACACAAGGTTCATCTGGATTTTTGATGAAATCAAACTCTTTGATAACATCATCAAAACAGATGTTCCAACTCCGTGATGCCTGCTTTAATCCATAAATGGATTTAAGTAGCTTACATGCTTTACCGCTGCTCCCACTATCAATGAATCCCTCTGGTTGATCCATATAAACGCATTCCTCTAAATCACCATTTAGGAATGCAGTTTTAACGTCCATCTGCCAGATTTCATAGTCGTAGTGAGCAGCAATAGCAAGTAGGATCCGAATGGATTTAAGCATGGCTACCGGAGAGAAAGTCTCGTCCTAGTCCAAACCTGGTCTTTGACGAAAACCTTTCGCTACCAACCTTGCCTTATAGGTCTCTACCTGTCCATCTACACCGATCTTTCTTTTAAAGATCCATTTGCATCCCACAGGTTTTATCCCGGAGGGTACATCTTCCAAAGTCCATACTTTGTTGGTGTACATGGACTCCATTTCGGATCTCATGGCATCCAGCCAATTCACAGAGTCACCACTCGTGATAGCCTGATGAAAACTGGAAGGATCATCATCATCCCTGATGCAATCTTCTCTATCACCATCAACGAGAAAACCGTAGTATCTCTCCGGTGGGCGAGAAATCCTGCCAGATCTACGAAGTGGCTGAGGTTCATTAGATTCTGTTATGACTTCAGGTTCAGCCAAGTTGTCATTTGTAACTTGTGTTTCTAGAACTTCTTCTAGATTTACCACATTGCCATTTGTATTGTTTGAAAAAATCTCATCTTCTAAAAATGTGGCATACTGAGAAACAAACACCTTTTGTTCCTCTTTGTGGTAAAAACGATACCCAAACGAATGTTTAGGATATCCTACAAATATACATTTGACTGATCGTGTCTCGAGTTTGTCTGGATTCTGTTTTTTAACAAAAGCCGGACAACCCCAAATCTTAACTCTTTTAAGAGATGGTTTCTTTCCATGCCATATCTCATATGGAGTGGTAGACACGGTTTTGGTTGGAACTTTGTTTAACAGAAAAGCTGCTGTTTCCAATGCATGCCCCCAAAACGAGAGAGGTAACTCAGCATCACTCATCATGGATCGTACCATATCTAATAGGCTACAGTTCCTTCGTTCTGACACACCGTTGTGCTGTGGTGTGTAAGGTGGAGTGAGCTGAGAGAGAATCCCATTCTCTTTTAGGAAGTCTAAGAACTCAGTACTTAAGTACTCTCCACCTCGATCTGATCGAAGTATCTTGATACTCTTTCCCGTTTGGTTTTCTACTTCATGTTTATACTCCTTGAATTTCACGAAAGCTTCAGATTTATGTTTTATCAAATATACATGACCAAATCTTGAGAAATCATCAGTAAAATTTATGAAGTATGAAAAACCGCCTCTTGCATGTGTAGACATTGGTCCGCATACATCACTATGTATGAGGCCTAGGAGCTCAGTAGCTCTTTCTCCGTGTCCTGTAAACGGGGTTTTGGTCATTTTACCTTTGATACAAGACTGGCAAGTTGCATAAGATTTATACTCAAATGAATTTAAATATCCATCTTTATGAAGCTTGTTTAGTCTTGTTTCATTAATATGACCAAGTCTACAATGCCAAAGAAAAGCTTCATTTATCTCTGAAAATTTTCTTTTATTTTTGTGTTGTACGTTGAAAACTTTGTGTTGATTAAGGACGTATATCCTGTTATTTAATGTACCACAACCAATCAACTCTTGATTCAGTCTAATGTTCATAACATTGTGTTGTACAGCAAAATGATACCCTTCATTGTCTAACAAGGAAACAGATATAATATTACAAAGCATACTCGGTACAAAATAACACGGGTTCAAAACCAATATACAACCCGAAGGCAAACCTAGGTGATACTCTCCTACTGAAACTGCATTTACATTGGAACCATTTCCAACTTGGAGAGTATGATCACCTGTCTTCAGAACTCTGCTATTTCTCAACGCCTGCACAGAATTGCAAATATGAGAACCCGAACCGGTATCCAATACCCAGGAAGCAGAATTAATAGAAAAACAGTTTTCAATTATGAACACACCTAAAGCTGAAGCATCACCATGCTTCTTCTTGAGTGCTAGGTACTCAATACAGTTCCTCTTCCAGTGTCCCGTCTTCTTGCAATGGAAACATTCACCTTTCTCTGTTGCCCCAACCTTGGACTTGCCTTTTCCCTTTACCTTTTTGACTCCACCCTTAGGTTTGGTGGGTTTCTTCTTCATCTTTCCCTTGGCCTTAGCTTTTGGGTAAGATGAGGAGGATTGCCCAACAGACATAACGGGAGTCTTCACTGACTTCAGTGTGCTCTCTGCACTCCTTAACATATTAAGAAGTTCAGGCAGTTCCTTCTCCATGTTGTGCATGTTGAAGTTAACGATGAACTGAGCAAAGGTGGAGGGGAGAGACTGTAGAATAATATCTGTATACTGTTCATTGTCCATTGTCCACTCAAGGTCCTCAAGCTCTTCTATGAGAGCTATCATTTTCAGAACATGGTCTCCTACTGCTGTGCCAGCGGTCATGCGCATCTGAAACAGTTTCTTAGACGCTTCGTATCGTAATACGCGGGATTGCTCTCCATACAACTCTTTTGTATGGAGGAATATGGCTTGTACGTCCATATTCTCGTGCTGCTTCTGATGTGTGTTATCCATCGATGCAAGCGCGAGGCATTTTGCCGTGGCACAGTCAGCGTCCCATGTCTTGTGGATTTCTATATCCGCAACTGAAGGTTTAGGACCTAGGGGGGACAAGGCTGGGGCTGTAAGGACATATGATACTTTATCATAAGTCAAGGCTATGTTTAAATTCCTCAGCCAGTCTTTATAGTTGGTCCCATTCAGCTTGTTTTTATCTAATAGAAGCTTAAGTCCTGTCATGGGTATCTGCCATTAAGAGAGAGAAAAGAATACACTTAGCGAATGCTCTTGCAAAGATCAGATTGGTTATTATCTTGTCTAATCGATGTCTCCCACTGTTTTTATCAAATTTTCTTTAAAACCTTTTAAAAAGAAAACTAGCCGGGATTAATTACATTCTACAACTTCACCAACCTCTCAGCCAGGCCAGTGCCGGTACTTGAGGGAGGTTCCCCGTGCTTTCGCACGGACCTAATTAAAGTAAACCTCGTCTTCCCAGAGGCGTAGCCTCGTTTAGCACCTTTCTAGACACCTACCGAGTCAGCTAATTGTAAAGTGCAAAATTCTCCCGGGAGCAACATTTGCTCGCAGTGGGATCGGGATCCTATTATCATATAGTAGGTATACAATCTCATTGTAATTTTCAACTCTTGAAATTCCCGATATGATTTTTACCCCTAGTACTTATGACCTTAACTAAAGTCAACATATCATAAATACTAGTCAAGTTCTTCCCGTTATTTCGTGATTAACTAGACCCACTCATATGACCCTTAACTAAAGTCAACATAATCATATGAATGTCCTAACTAATCTGCATCATATGCAGGGTAGGAAGACATCACTCAGCTACTGTTCAATGCGCCTTAACTAAAGTCAAAATACGCAGCACGAATACTAAGTACTCTGCTTCCTAAAATGACGGAGGGTGGCGGATAGTTTTTAAGAAAACTTTTGACGCTTTGAACTTGATATCATTGTAGAATCTAATGGGTTTTTAAAAGGAGTGGCTTAAGCTCCGCATTTAGAAACTTGCTTTTTGAAAAAAGCCGAGTGTGTTTCAAATCTTGATTCTACAATATCCTTTTAGGTTCATTTATCTTTTACATTAATCTCATAAATGTAGTCCCATCATTTAAATCCTAAGCCATTACAGAGAGAAACGAAAATATAACGTACACTTATGCCACTCGCATTCGTCACAGTGTCCTGATATGCACCGTTAGGTTACTTAACTAACGGCATACCGGGACGGGGCTAGTGCGGGTGTAAAACATAAGTAACGTTTAAAATATATCATATATAAACTTTCATTCGTCTCAGACATGCATTAAAAGATCACATCAGATAATGAAAACAGCAGAAGCACATAAAGGATATCTAGGAGGTCCGTATTTTATATTTAGCCAGCAATAAAAATACGGATTCCACGGTTGCAATAAATAGCCAAAGCCCACACCCTTAGACCCCTACGAGAGCGGCAAGCGACCCTGCCAATTCTGGAGTTTAGGAGACCCGGTCTCGACTCCTCGAGATGGCCTCCCACTGAACCCAAGAACCCGGTCACTTGTGCCCTCCTCCTTGGGTCTGTCCTAATGCGGAAAAGTAAATAATATACAACACTGGTGACAACAACCTCACCCCGGAAGTGCCCCAAATAAAAGAATATTACATACAAATTAATATTACATGAATTGAAAGAATACTCTCATCTCACATAAAAAGAAAACCCCCGGCTATTCATTGTGACAATCCTGCATATCATATCTCATCGACACAGAGAAATAAAAATGGAAAAATACAACAATTAGAATCTTTAACCGCCTTTAGACAACACAAATCCGGAATATCACATATACAAGATTTCATGCCTAAATAATGTAAAGCTCGCATTTGGGTCTCATTCAAGAAAACACCTTTTCAAAACAAACCGGATAATTCAACAAGATTTCCGTTTATCCCGAGACCGAACTGCTAGATTTACACGCAACAAACAAATTTGTAGATTTCAATTATTGTAACACATACTATTAAACTAAGCGACGTTGGAACATCCGATCAAACAAATTAAACATCCACAAACTGCTCTGAAAGCTCAACACCTGGGCCAATTATAAAAATACCAGTAACAACAGAGAGTACATGCGGGCCAGCACAAGAAAATACGGCCCATGAATCAACAATACCGCCGCGGAACCGCCGCGCATAAAGCCTCTCAGGCCGCGGATCCGCGGCCGTATGGTCGATTTATGGGATCGTTTTTCTGGTGAGCCCTTATATTTCCCTGCTTAATTTTTTACATATTTTTAATTTGAAAAATTCCAGGTTTTAAAAAAATTTCCAGAGAGCACCCCCCGGGTGTCGATTTTCGTCCGTTCGATGTTTTCAACGTCGTTTAGGTTACCACAAAGTTCTAACTTGGCTCTGGTACCATGTAGGGTTTTCTTAACACCTCTAGTAAGGTTTAGAAGCATCATACATGCTATAACAATAAAAATTTTGAGGTGCTAAGCAAACTATACAAAGAATCGAACTAGAATATATGAAGTAACAATTAATAGTATCAAGATTAAGAGTTAAGTTATGCTAAGTGATGAGACTACAACCTTTGTAGACCTCTTTGGAAGACTCCTTGGCTTTGAAAAGGTTCACTTGATCAACTCCTCATCCACGACGATCCACCCGAAGCACTTTGCCCTAAGCTTGATGCTTCCTTCGATCTTTGACAAACTTGAAGCACAACACCCTACACAAGATAGCTATGGTTGTGTAGGATGATGAAGTGGTTGCTATTATTATTTATTACCTTTTCTTTTCTATTTCTAACTCTTTTTTAACATTTAAAAGAGAGCTAGGGTTTTTTGAGGAAGAAGATGGCTCTCATTTCTTTTGGAATGATAATATTGATAATGATAAAAGAAAATGAGAGAGAGAAAAAGATCTTATCATAACCACAACCATGGTTAAGATAATATCTAGATATTTCAACTAAGGTTAAAGGGCAAAAGGAAAAGTAACCATGGTTGAGTCAAATTCAACCATGGAATTGTGTAGAAGAGTGTGGAAAAGAAATGAGTCATTATCCTTTTTCTTTTGCCTTTTATCTTTATTGAAAATATCAATATATATCATTTTATCTTCAATATGATTCTTATATTGCCATCCTCTTTGTATCATCAACCATGATACATTTCATGTATGTATGTATGCACATCATCATGTACATATACATGCATGTATCCATAAGAAGAAAAGGATTTAAATAAATAATATAAAAGCCAATATTAAATCAACACTTGATTTAATAAATTGGTCATATCTTATACGACCCGACTAATATTAAATGCCCGATTAAAATACAGTATCATATACTAGTATTTAATCGAGGCTCCGCGCATATCTCATATGTGCACCACTTCGTTTCGCCAGAGCCGAGAAACTTCTATGTGGGACTCTAAGACTCGTCAATACGCCAGCAGCAGATGATGATCATATCAAACACCTACAAGCCACAAGCGGTCAGCTAAACGTAACGGCCACCCGGGTATTGAGCGATCAGAATAAGAACAAGCGAACCTGTCAAAACTCCTGTCAATCCATCCGGCAACACTAACCGTACAGTCCGGTCTCTTCGTCAAATATGCTGCATATCGAGTCTAGGGATGGAATCGTCGACCCCAATAACTCAATAAGTCATGCCGGTATATGGTCTATAACAGATCGAGAAACTTACTGATAACACTTATCAGTAATATCTCAGCAGCCCTGGCCAGGGACTTCCTGTTATAGCCAATCGTGCACAGCACAGCATCAACCCCCAATACCGGAAGAGACGAAACCCCTCCTATCGCTCACTGCCTCCACATGCCTCGAGACTATACCCAAAATCCACCTGTTTGTACGACTCAGTAGAGCCGCAGTAGGGTGGAGATCAAAGTACAGTGGGAGGACACACAAGACTCTATGACGATCTCGGGTCTACAGACTAACCTGTACCAGTGTCACCTGAGAACTGCTATCCGACGTATGATATAATACCATATAGGAGTTCTCGGTGAGTCCGTTCAGTGTACCCAGTCTCACTGAGCACCCGTATACTACCTTCGGTGTCAACACACCAGACGGATATGGGATCATCCATCGCCCATCATATGGAACAAGAATGGTATACGCTAGTCTAAGCTGGAATATCGGTGCCCTGTCTCGATATACCTACGACTAGGAACATTTCAAGGATATGCTTATAAACTACAGATGTCCCACTAGCATGATCCGCATCATAATTCCAGTAGTCAAGCCAATATCCTTAGGGCTTTATCAACATGCATCAAATGAATATAAACATGATCAAGTGAACATATGATAAAGTAAAAACCAGATAGCATACTATCATTTTGAGCAAGACTGTCCCCCGAATATATATATATATATACATCAGTACATACACTATCTCATAATGGCCTCTAGGGCATACATATATCCAACATATACAAGGTTCATCTACCACTCTGATGATGTCAAACTGTTTGACTAATTCATCAAAACAGACGTTCCAACTCCGCGACGCCTGCTTCATCACATAAAACATCTTGCACACGTTTCCGCTGCTCCCACTGTCTACGAAGCCCTCTGGCTGTGTACTTATAGTCGCTCTCTTCCAAAACATCATTTAGAAAAGCAGTCATGACACCCAACCACCTAATATCGTAGTCATGGTATGTAGCCGTGGCAATTAGGATCTGGATGGACTTAAGCATAGCTCCTTAGAAAAGGTTTCATCATGATCCATACCTGGTCAATGATGCAAACCTTTAATAAGTCTAGCTTTGAAAGTCTCAACTTTTCGATGTTCACCAAGTAATCTTCTCAAGATATACTTGCTCCTGATGGGGATTTAACCCTTCAGATATAGCAACTAAAGTCCATACTTTGCTGGTGTATAATGATTCCATCTCAGATCGCTAAGCATCCAGCCATTCTTACCGAGTCCCACTCCTGATGGCCAGTTTGAAACTAGTTGGGTCATCATCTCATGATGCAATCTTCGCTCCCACTGTCATAGAGAAACCGAAGCATCTCTCAGGTGGGTGAGGAACCCTACTAGATCGGCGGAGAGGCTGAGGTTCGTTGGAATATACTGAATCCTTTGGTTCTATCATCAGCTGCAGTTTGTATGGCTGGAACATTTCCAGTTCTACATAACAAACCTTGCCTCGAGCTTGTACGGATTTTTCTTTAGACATAGGCCGGACAATGCTAAACATTAACTTACTTAAGAGATAGGCTCTTCCCATACCATATCTTATATGGAGTGGTAGGCACTGATTTGAATCGAACCCTATTCAATAGGTATGCAACTTCATAAGTGCATAACTCCCAAAAAGGAAATAGGAAACTCAGTAGTACTCATCATGGAGCAAACCATATCTAATATTGTGCGATTGCTCCGCCCTGATACACCGTTGCGCTGTGGTGTATTCAGAGGAGTAATACGGAGAGAGAATCTCATTTTCTTTTAGAATAGTCCAGGAATGCCATGCATAAGTATTCTCCTCCCTGATCTTATCATAGGACATAATACTTATACCCGGTTATTGGTTCTCTACTTCTAACTTATATTCTGTGAATATCTCAAAAGGTTCGGACTTGTGTTTCAACAGGAACATATGTCAGAATCTTGAGAGATCTTCAGAGAACGTAATGAAGTATAAAGAACCAGTCCTGGCATGTGTAGACAGGAGACCTTACATACATCATAATGTATCAGTCCCAAGAGTTTACTAACTCTTTCTCTGTTTCTAACAAACAGAGCTATGGTCATCTTATCTTTATGACATGACTGGCAAGTTTCACAAGATGTAAATTCAAACTGATTTAAATATGCATCTAAAATGTAACTTCAGCCAGTCGGGTCGCATTGATATGACCTAGTCTACAATGCCTCAAGAATGATTCGTTCATTTCTGAACTCTTCCTCTTGTGTGTGTTCTGTATACGAGGAACTGTAGTTTAATTTAGAACGTCAATGCTTTTAGATAACGTGCCTAAACCGATCAACTTTTGATATAGGAAATGTTCAAAACATTATCCATCAATACAAAATTTTATCATTTCTTTACTAATAAAGAGACTGATATGATTTTGTATATCAGGTTCGGTATCTAATAGCATTTGTTCAGAATCAATGTATTGGTAATACAGGGTGACAGTGACCAACAGACTTGGCTGCAACACTTGCCCCGTTTTCTGTCTCATGAAACTTATCACCCGTTCTCAGTTTTTCTACCCTTTTGTAGCCCTATGTAACAGATTACATATCTGGGATCTTGATCTGGTATCAAATACCCAGGATGCAGAGGATACTGAGAAACAGTTCTTTATAATGAACACACCCGAAGGAGATGCATCTCATGCACTTTCTTCGTTTGGGCGGCATAGGAATTCTGGTATTCCCCTATTTCCTGCTCTGTCTTATAACAATTATAAGTTGGAGCGGGACCAACTTTCCCCAGCTCAGTATAACAAGCGGGTTCGGTCAATACATCCGTATTATTATCTTGATTAAGGCGTGATATGGTCGCTACCAGGAGAGAGAGAGAAGAAAACACTCTGCGTGCGCTCTTGCAAGATTAGATTGGTTATGTATTTTATCTAATCAGGATGGCTCCCACCGTTTTTATCAAATCTTCCTTCAAACCCTAAAAGGAAAGACTAGCTGGGATTAATTACACTCTACAACTTCGCCAATCTTTCAGCCAGGCCAGTGTCGGTACTTTGAGGGAGGTTCCCCGTGTTTTCGCACGGACCTAATTACAGTAAACCTCGTTTTCCCAGAGGCGTAACCCCGTTGACACCTTTCTAGACACCTACTTGATCGGCTAATTGCAAAGTGCAAAACTCTCCCAGGAGTAACAATTACTCGCAGTGGGTATCGGGATCCAACTATCATATAGAAGGTATGCAATCTCATTGCAAATTTCAACACTTGAAACTCCCGATAATGGTTTTTACCCCTAGCACCTATAACCTTGGCTAAGGTCAACAAATCATAGGTACTAATCAAGTTCTACCCGTCATTTCGTGATTAATTAGACCCACCCACATGACCCTTGGCTAAGGTCAATAAAGCCACATGACTGTCCTAACTAATCGCATCATATGCGGTGTAGGAAGACATCACTAAGCTACCGCACACTACGCCTCGGCTATGGTCGACAAACATAGCACGAATACTAAGTACTCTACTTCCTAAAATGACGGAGGGTTGCGAATGGTTTTTGTGAAAACCTTTAACGCTTTGAACTTGATCTCGTTGCGGAATCAAATGGTTTTTAAATGGAATGTTTTTGAGGCTTTTCTAGTTTTGCTAAAGGGGTCACTCCCGGTGAAGGGATCGTCGGCCCTTTCCTCGTCGAATGAGGTGCGGGATATATCGTATATATCACTGTGCAAAGCAGAAAACTATAGAAGCAATCAAAAGACAAACCGAGGGTTGTAGCATCTGCTAGTTATTGCTAAAGGAGTCACTCCCGATGAAGGGATCTCGGTCCTTTCCTCATCGAATAAGGTGCAGGATGTTCTATAATGAACACCGCGATGCAAAGCAAGAACTGTAGCTACCTGTTTTATTTTGAAATTCGATTCCACAACATCTTTTAGGTTTATTTTCTTTCATTAATCTCATTAATGAATATCCCATCATTTAAGTCCACCTAAACATCACAGATAAATATAACGTACGCTTATGCCATCCGTATTCGTCTCGATGTCCCGTCTGCACCGTTAGGTTAGGTAACTGACGGCAGAGCGGGGCAGGGCTAGCGCTGGTGTAAAACATAAGCAACGTTTATATAATATATCATATATACTATATACTATATCTATCACAAAACATCACATGATCACATCACAAATAACGCAGCAGAAAATATCATATGAAATATTGGATATACTAGGATGTCCGTGTTTTCAATACGAGCCAGTATAAAACACGGATTCCACGGTCGTGATGAATAGCCAATCCCACACCCCTAGACCCCTACGAGAGCGGCAAGCAACCCTACCAATTCTAGGGTTAGGAGACCCGGGCTCGACTCCTCGAGATGGTCTCCCACTGGACCCTAGAACCCGGTTACTTGTGCTCCCCTCCTTGGGTCTATCCTAATGCGGAAAAGTAAATAATATACAATTGGTGACAACATCCGCAACCTGGAAGTGCCCCAATAAAAGAATATTACATACAAGTTTTTACATGAATGAAAATGAAAAACACTCATCTCACATAAAAACCCCCGGCTATTCAACCACGACAATCCAATATAACATATCCAGCAACACATAACAACACATGTCATCAACGTAAGTAAATATGCACATCCCAATTGTCGTTGACATATAGCAATGAAACCGGCAATGTCACATATTACACTTACGGTCACAGAAAATAAAGTGTAAAACTACAACAGTTGGAATCCGCAACCTTCATAGACATCGCATGCCTAATCAAATGAATTCCTTAGACATCATATGCCTAACAATTATAAACCCCGCATTTTAGTCTCATTATCGAAAACACTTTTCAATATAAAGTCGGGTAATTCAACAAGATTCCCGACATTTTGATCGAATGCTCGTCGCAAACTTTAGTAGGCAGCCGCACCCCTGATACCGTCGACGAAGTGCACTAAGGCGGAACACCGCTACCGCGAGCACCCGAACGGATGCTTTCGGCGACGGGGTTCTCCTACAGTCACTTGGTCGGGGCTATGGAGTGTAGCAGTCTATTAAGTTTATCCGGCGAGTATCCGCATACGCTACGTGATTGCGACAGACTTTTGATCTCATCAAAATTCCGCGGCAACCGATCAAGTGAGACTAAACTGCTATGTTCATAACATTCATTCAGTTATCTCATAACTATTTGTGAATTCCAAGTATTGTATCACATTCCGGACAAGATAGAAAATGTTAAACTTTCCGATCGAACAATCGAACACCCAAGTTTTCCCGATACAGCTCAACACATGAAATAGGTCTAAAAACATTCAGTTCGTGCCTCAGTACCAACGGTCCAGCCGTAGAAGGGTCAAGCCAACGCCTCACATGTGGCACGCCGTACTGCCCCAAAGCCTAAGGTTCAAAGGGCAGTTCAAGACGGTCACATAATCGAGTTAAGGTTTGTTGTCTTCTAGAGGGTCCATCGCGTTACTTGCACTACTTAGAACGTTTTTAAACCACGGAAAAACCCAACACTTGGAAATTTTCCGGCAGGGGAAAAAGTGGGTATCTATATCCGGTTGAACTTTTTAACATATTCAAAATTACCCGGAAAAACACACTGACAAAATTAGACAATCCGATCGATACACCGAGGCCCCAATACAACCCAGAAATTTCAACTCTGTAATAAATATTAAAAATTCCCAGGAAAACCAGAACTAAAAACTAGGAATTACTGTGTAAACATGATTGTATGAAGAGATAAATTGGCCGCGGAACCGCCGCAATAGGCATGCTATTGCCGCGGTTCCGCCGCGCTTCTATCGACTTAGGTGCTCGAACTTCTCAGTAATTCTTAGAATCTCCTGCTGATTTTTCTGCATATTTTTAATATAGAAAAATCCACATTTTACAAAATTGTCCGGAGAGCATGTTTAGGGTTAGGGTTTCGGTCCGAACGGATTTCTAACTCCGTCTACGCATCGCCTAAGGCTCTAGCTAGGCTCTGATACCACTGTAGGGTTCCTAGGCACACTGATGAAGTCTCACAAGTGATTAAACATGCACAATTCAAAAATTTCCTTGTGCCTACAAACCCTAATACGGATCGTTAACTAGAAAACAAGGCGATGCAATGCAAATAAAAGAATTTATCTAAGAGGAAAGGGGCTACAACCTTTGTAGATCCGGTCCACCACTTCCTAAGCTCCGCGATGATGTCCCTCCGCTGTCCAAATCGGATTCCGGACTCTAGCATCGGCTTCATCGAAGAAATGGGCGGGCTTGGTCGTCGGCTTCGATGCCGAAGATGATCTACGTCGAGGCATCACTAGATCAAGCTCCCACTTCACCAAGTCATGAAACTTGTGAAGAAAACACCCTATACTACTTGGCAAGAGGTAGAGGATGAAGAAATAGGAAGTGGGTTCACTTTAGAATTGGATTTCTCACTCATTTTGGCAAGTTGCCATTAATGGTTGCAAGCTTTTTCCTTTTGTTGAAGAAGAAGAAGATGAAGAAAAAGAATATGATAAGTTGTTAAAATATAAAATAAAATGATATTTATCATATCTTTAACCTTGGTTAGGTGTAGAGAATTGACTAAGGTTAGTTTGAAGGGTTAGGGTTAAGCATGAAGACAAAATGGTCACTTAGTCAAAGTTTCATGAAGCTTCAACTACAAACAAATCAAGCCACCATTTTCTTTTCTTTTTCCAAAAAGAAATAAATAAATAAATCAATAAATAGATAAAAGAATAAGTAAATAAAATGAAACCCTAACCATTCATATAACCATGGTCAATTCTTTACACAAACCCAAGCTTGCATGTATCATCAAACATGATACAATCTTGTGCACAAAAGTATATCTCATATACAACTTGTGCATTTTAAGTGAGTAAATCCATTTAAAGTGAACCAATACTAGTTAATGCAAAGTAATATATCAAATATATAATTATACATTAAATCATTAAATCAACACTTGATTCAATGATCCGGTCATGTCGCATGTAACCGGCTAGTATCCAATGTATCGGCTTATCGAATCAATCCTTGATTCGATAACTAGGTTATATCGCATACAACCATTCGACACATTCATCGCGAGAATGAAATACGGTATCACATACACGCATTATTCTCGGTCCCGCACATATCTCATATGCGCTCCTATTTCGTTTCGCTTGAGCCAGGAAATCTCTGTGTAGGACTCTAAAGACTCGTCAATACGCCGGCAGCAGATGATGATCATATCAAACACCCACAAGCCGCAAGCGGTCTGCTAAACGTAACGGCCACCCGGGTATTGAGCGATCAGAAGATCGACGAGCAAGCCCGCTCACACTCCTGTGAATCCAACCAGTAACACTTACCATACAGTCCGGTCTGTTCGTCTGATATGTCGCATATCTCGCCTAGGGGTGGTAAACGTCAGACCCCAATAGCTCGATAAGTCATGCCGACGTGAGGTCCATAACTATCGTGAAACTACTGATAACTCTTACCAGTATATCACTGCAACCCTGGCCAGGGATTTCCTGTTATGGCCAGTCGTGCATAGCGCAACATCAACCCCCAATACCGGGAGAGACGAATCCCCTCCTATCGCTCATTGCCTACATGTGAATCGGGACTGTACCCAAAAACCACCTGTTTGTACGACTCAGTAGAGCCGTGGTAGGGTGGAAATCAAAGCACAGTGGGAGACACACAAGACTCTATGATGATCTCGGGTCAACAGACTAAGCTGTACCAGTGTCACTAGAGAACTGCCATCTGACGTGAGGTATAATACCATCTGGGAGTTCTCGGCGAGTCCGTTCAGTGTACCCAGTCTCCACTGAGCACCCGCATACCATCTCTGATGTCAAACACCAATGGATATGGGATCATCCATCGCCCATCACATGGGTCGAGAAGATATACGCTAGTCTACTCTGGAATATCGATGCCCCGTCTCGATATTCCCACGACTAGGAACAATGAAGGATGTACTCATTGACTACCCAGGCCCCACTAATATGATCTACATCATAGTCCTGGAAGTCGAGTACACATCCTAAGGGCTTTATCAACATGTAACGGAGAGACAGAAAGTATATATGTTAAGATAAAGATCAACCAGATAGCGTACTATCATGTCGAGCAAGAAAGTCCTACCTATATATGTCCCAGCATCCACTACAATATACATCAAATGTACAGTAATGGCCTCTACGGCATACATATAACTAACAATATTAAGTATATTATTATGACCTAGGAGATCGTCGTGCATGCGATTTCTACTCGCAGATATCTTCTACTCACAAGTTGGCATCTCACCCCCATTGTGCCAAATTTTCTTACACGTTTCGATGTACAGGTTTCCTTGGCAGCTTGCTGGCACATCATTTCATTTAGGGTGATTTGCTTGGTAGGTTGGTTCACTTGTATCAAGACCGCCATTGTACTTTTATTATTTCATTTGTATCTAGTAAGCTCCATCAACCAGACTTGTATTACTTGATAGATTTAGAAGACCGGTTGTTTTTATTTCGATCTTAGAGTCGCGCTTGTATTATTATGGTTTTTGGTGGATTTGGTTTTCTTTTGAGTTTTGAGCCTCGCCCTTCGTCGTTGTATATTTTAGTGCATTGTGTGGTTGTTTCCGCCTTTTGGCGTAGAGCTAGCTCCCGCATGGGGATGCCTTTTTATTGCTTGTGTATATTATTCTTATTTGTACCCGTTTGGGGCCAGCTTTTACAAAGGAGACTCTGCCGAAATTTTTGAGAAAATTTGATGTTGCTTTTAAACTTGTTTTCCTACACTTTTTCCTTTAAAGGGTTTAGATTTCTGGGCTTCGGCTTAGATTACGTTACGCCTTTAGAAGTTTCGTAATTTAAGTGCCAGTCATGTTCCGTACCTTTGGGTCATGACAATTACATATTTCGGTTACATGTTGATAAATATCCTAGGATCTTGCTCGACTACCTGCGCTGTGATGGCGATCATACTTGTGGGAGCAGGGTAGTCTATAAGCACATCCTTAAATGGTCCCTAGTCGCGTGAGTATCGACACTGGGCACTGATACTCCAGAGTAGACTGGCGTGTACGTTTCTAACCCCGTCGGGGGATGGTTGGTCCCGTAGCCATTTGTCTGATGCACCTAACATCGTATACAGGTGCTCACTGGGTGTAAGTACACTGGACGGACTCGCCGAGAACTTCCATGTGGTACTATATCTATCGTCAGATGGAAGTTCTCAGGTGACATGTGTATAGGTTAGTCTTTGGACCCGAGATCGGCATTTGTCTCGTATGAGTTCCCACTGAACTTTGATCACTACCCTACCACGGCTTTACTGAGTCGTGCAAACAGGTTTTGGTTGGGTTCAATCCCGAGCCACATGGAGGCAGTGAGCGATTGTCGGGGATTTGTCTCTCCCGGTATAGGGAATCGATATCGCACTGTGATTCGATTGGTCAGGACCATAAGACCTTGGCCAAGGCCCTTGGGATTTACTGATAGATTGATAAGTAGTTTCCCGGATTGGCCTTGAGCCACATCGGCACGACTTATCAGGTTATTAGGGTCTAACGTTCACCACCCCTTAGACCCGGTATGCAATACTCTTTGACGAAGAGACCGGACTATACGGATATTATCACGGATAGGCTCAGTAGGAGATCCGGATGAGCTTGCTCATCGGCTTTCTTTCAACAGGTACCTGGGTAGCCATTACGTACAACTAGTGCCGCTGACGTGCTTGTGGTTAAACCCACTGCCAGAGTACTGTCGAGTCTTTAGAGTCCCAAATAAAGGGTTTCCTTGATTCAGGCGAAATGATGTAGTAGCCGTATTGGATACGTGCAGGGTTCGATCGATTGATGTACTTTGTACTCGGACTTTCGATCGGACAGTTGGTAATACTAGCCAGCTCGGGTTTGAGCCGGATTATTAAATCAGGTATTGATTTAATAATTTACGTATATGTATTTCGATATATATATTCTAGTATTACGTTCTTTGTGTTATTCTATCTCTTTAGGCGTTCGGATTTTTATCTGATTGCCAGTATATATGTACAGTAGAATGAAATCCGTATTTATTACAGATTTTCTTCTAGAAGGTGGCCACCTCATTATGTATTTTCCTTTTATTTGATAATTGGAAATGAGGTGTAAAGTGATAGGTGAGGAATGGAGGTGACCATGCTTCAATAGTAATCAAATGAATTTATAATTCATTTTGGAGTTACTATTGAAGCATGGTTGTTAATTGTTTATTGAAAGAATTCATACACAAAACCCTTGTGTGTATTTTCTCTTTCATTCTTGGCTTCATAATTTTCTTGAGCTCCATTTTCTCTCCAAGTGTCACGCCCCGCTTCCCAAAATACGGAATTCGAGGGATTGACAAGGCCAGCCATGCTCCTACGGTCAAGAAAATATCCTGCCGTAGTCACACTTCGGCTTCTAGCTTTACGTGGTAATCAGTAATCAATGCACAGGTAATGAGAAATGCAGTCACTAAATCAAAATAAATACAGAAGAACTAAGCAGATGGAGATCAGGAGAGTATAGCTCTGGGTAGCTGATCAAGATGTCCGCGATGTCCTCAAGGTACGTCAGGTCCTGGTCCAAGCTAGATCCACTTCTCACTCTGAGCATGCATACTCAGGTCGTCAGAGCGACACGATAGAAATATATATATGGATACAAATGGTAACTCATGCAATGATAATGAATATGTAACAGTAATCAAAAGAGTAAAGACGTGAACATGAAGTGGCTAATGCAGGTATCTAATGGAGCAGGCAAACAGTAAAGCAGTAAACAATATGGCAGGTATGTTGAATCAGTAAGCAATACATGTCAATGTCACTAACCCTATCAGTATCTAAGTCTCATTATACAGGTCGCTAAGCCTAGCGTCAGTCCAAGTGTGAGAGTCAACCACTCGTGAGTATCCCCCACCCAAGGGTAGGACCCAAGGGCAAGGGAACACGGGCCCGAGTCGCTCGCTAATAATCAGTAATATCCTATATATCTCTAGAATCGCTGTATGTACCGGCATGGGACTCCCGAGATTCTGTTGAATTCACACTCAAACTACCCCACACCCCGTGGTCTATATCAAACACCAACCATAAACTCAAATACCAGTCGGTCCATGACAAGTCTACGCGAGAACTGAAGACAGGGTCTCCATCAAGCATGTCTCGACCGATACCCAAGATAAATGGACAGTGTTTGGTGCCTTACCTGTGACACCCATACAAGTGCTTCCATAATCGTCCTATACCAATTATAGTCACACTTATACACGTCCCACAGATGTCGACAATGCAATAAATCAATAGGGTCCGCTGATTGTGTACAAGTACGTGTCATTTTCACTTATCCATTCATACTTAAACACTAACGTACATGCCACAATCAAACACTAATACCTAACACTGGGTAACGTATATGATCACTAGGTTACCAATGCAATGACATATATATAATGTGATAAGAATGCAGTAATTAAGGCATGATTAAGGTATCATCAGTCGGTGTCCTACCACTTGCATAACTTACCATAAATCATTCATGCAAAATTTAGCGAAACAATAAAAAGGGGGGTAAGTGGTATGTTTAATTATCTATCCATCAAAATTGGTTTCACGTTAATCGGGTTTAAGGATCACTAGATATGGCCATTTCATTTTAAGCGTTCACTGCTGGAAATCCGGTTTCAGAATCGGAAGTCCATTTCGTAACGCATTTTAATCCCAGTTGGGATCGTATTTAGGCGATTCTATAGTTGAACAATATTTATGGCTATCATTTAGGTTTCCACCACAATTAGT
Source organism: Agapanthus africanus (assembly GCA_030015575.1). Taxonomy (NCBI): domain Eukaryota; kingdom Viridiplantae; phylum Streptophyta; class Magnoliopsida; order Asparagales; family Amaryllidaceae; genus Agapanthus; species Agapanthus africanus. The sequence goes on along the minus strand of CM057346.1, from coordinate 489,198,690 downwards.
GGATCAGTAATATATTATGTCTACAGGGAGTTATGGACAGATTATGTTCGATGTGTAAAATCTGCCTCTGCAGAATTCAGCACAACGTACCCACATTATAAAATGAGTTAAAAATATCAAATGGTTGAGGAATCCAGTGATATCAGTGGAGTGAGAAAGCTAATTCAATTTCCTACGTAACGGTATAGTGTTCCGCACATTCTCATATTCGAACAGTAATATGCAGGGGTTTAGGAACATGGGTTAACTGGGATTTCCATTCTGGACTGCAGTCCAGAATCATAATCCTCCGCAATTATCTCTATCGTAGTTTATTAAAATTCAGTGATCAATTATATAATACAGTAGGTTAAACAGTTAGCTTCGATACGAGCCATCGAACGCTAAAATCCGATTTGTACATAATTTAATATCAATTTTATGGTTTATCATGTACGGAAGTTTCAGGCTTTACGACAGAAATCGGGACGCCATTTTACGTTAGCAAACGACCTTATTTTGTAACCAAAATCTCAAAGGGTATTCGTTATAACTCGGGCCATGATTGCACGCTTTTGGCGTGTCGGATGTTCAAAGTTCTAAAGTTATAACCGCGATCAGGACGGTGTCGCTTCGCAGCTAGCCGGTTGAGCACGGGTCGATCCACAGGGAGATGGTTGTATGTCCGTTCGTGTTTTAGACGAGTCAATAAAGAATGTGTATATGTATGTTCAAGTCTATCCTAAGTGTTCGTATTTATGTTCAAGTAAGTTTGTTAAGGTTAAGGTTGGTTAGTAGAGTTAGGATTCGTCTTGTACTTATCTTTTGCCATTCTTAAAACGATGTTGGGATAATCGAAAGTAGCGGGGATTAGGAGGACATAGGAATGGGATTTACAAGTTTAAGCAAGCTTTCCAACGCTAAATCCATTCCTAGTGCCCCTTGTCCGTCCGCTAAATATGCTTATTTCCAACCCTCGGCCAAATACCCGCAACCATGTATCCAATTAAGTCACAACTACATGTTATGTTGTAGTGCGCTTAAAGGACTTCTCGACTTAGGTCGCGGCTATATGTCACGTATAGCGCGCCTAACTGACGGGGTTGCGTTTGTTTGGTCGGGGTTCGTTTCAAGATGTTTGGCGAAGAGAAGCACAAGGGATTTCTCCGTCCCTCATACCATCTTCCTTAGCCTTAACAAGTGGGAAATTATTCACACATTATAAAAGAAAACAAAACAAAACAAGAAGGAAGAAAAGAGAGAAAAGGAAAATACGGTTTTACAAGTGAAGCAAGCTAACTCTTGGGTCCTCACCTTAACAAGGAACTCCGTCAAGTATCATCGCTTGAAAATACGGATAAAAGAAAAAAAGAAAAGAGAACAAGAAAAGAAATAACAACAACTAGTTAATAATAAATAATAAAGTTACACTAGAAATTAAATTACAATGTAATGAAATAAAAATACAAGATAAGAAAAATAACCCTCATCTTCATTTCATCATCCACTCAATGCACTCACTACATTTTAATGGAGGAAGACATGAAGAAGAAGAAGAAGCTAAACTAAATCCTAACAAAAAGAGATGGAAAAAGAAGACATGAAGAAGCTCCTCTGGCTTGACACAAAACTGGGCTAATTATAGGCTGCGTGCTGAAACCCTATAGCAACATTCTGGCCCAAAATGAAGTTACCAAACTAACCCCAAAATTTGGTCATATGTTGACATGAAACCGCGGCGGATCCGCCGCGAAAACCCATATTCGGCGGCGGTTCCACCGCGGTTTTGTGGAATTGGGATCTCGTATATTTTGGGTTTCCTTATGTTACTATCTTATGATGTTCTACATGTCCCAAATTGCAAAATACCTTCACAATTTCTTCAGATCTGCACAGTCCAAACATAGCTTAACCTTTGATTGATTTGACCTTTCTCCCTCGAGCTCCGCGCACCCATTGATTCTTATGCTGCCTCCCTCGTGCTTTGTGCTTCCCCTCTCGTGCTTTGTGCTTGTCCGAGACACGAATGACCACTATCATTTGTCTTGTCTCTGGAACTGGTACGCGGCACTGGACGGATACGGATGATCGGAACCCGGCTTTTATCTGCTGGCAACAGATGTTCTGGATTTTGGCGTAACAGTGGAGATTTTGTATGATTTGCATTATTTTGGACAAGGAACCTGTAGCCTGTAAATATGTAGCAAATACGGATTAAAAGCACCTACCTATAAACAAACGAGTATAAGAATGGGCGGTAATAAATGCAATATCCTGGTATGAACAGGCCACTCAATGTTATTTGTTGTCGCTAAATTAACGGAGTTTGTAGGTCATAGATTACATCGAACACTTAACTTATAACGATTTACATGAAAACTATATGCGGGAATTTTTGGTAACTAGAATTGTAATATGAAAAGTAGCATGAAGCAAGTATTAAACTTGCCTGAAGACATTTCGATGACGGTACGGCAGTGGCAATGGCATGATCGCGTCACGAACGCAGCATAGATTCGGCCTTGTCGGATCTCGCTTCTTGGACTCGATGGCTCGGTGGTTGCGACGGGTGTGCGCTGGCGTTGCAATGAAAGGCGTGTTGATGATGATGATGGCTTAAGGGATCGGGGCCACAGAGATGATGGCGACATTGGTGGCTAGAATGGCGGCAACAGCGGTCGATGCAAGTGTTCGACGAAATGCCGGGGGCTCGACTGCAGCGGCTTGGCAGTGACGGCTTGGGTTGCTGGGGTGAGGCGGCTGCGGTCGGCGGTGAGGGGGTGTCGGAGGCGTTCGGGCTTTGGAGGTTGCAGGTGGAGCCGGAGTCTCGTCATGATGGGTCACGGCGACAGTGGGCGTGCAGAGGTAAGGTAGAGATGGTGAGCTGAGGGTGTTGGTGGTGATGCATAGGGCAGCGAGGATGTGTAACGCGTTGGCTATGGTGAGGTTGCCGGTGAAGGGTCGAGGGTGCAGGCAGTGAGTCGAGGGTGCCGGTGGTGGAGCTTAGGCTCGGCGATGGGTGTGCAGGCGGGTAGCGGGAGGTGACGAGGGGTGGCCGGGTGCGACGAGACGACGAGGGAGGAGCTCGAGTTGGAGGTTGGCGTCAACGGCGAGGGTGAGCAGGGGGTGCCAGCGATGGCTTGAGGTGGGACGAGGAGGAATGCTCGTCGTCGAGGGTGAGAAGTTTGCTGGCGGTGCTCGGGCAGTGGAGCTCGGGTCTTGGGTTTGCGAAGAGGAGGAGATGGCGTGGTGGGTTGTCGGAGGTTCTAGGGTGTCATGAAGGAGGCCGGAGTTGGTTGTCGTTGTCGTCGTGGGAGTGTAAGGGGATGGTGATGGAGATAAAGAAAACGAGAGTGAGGAAGGAGCGAGTTAGAGAGACGAGGAGAGGTGAGCGAGATGGAGACAGGGTCGCGGGCGCGCACGCAAACGTGGGTCGGGGTCGTGGGTCGCGAGCGGGCGCGGTGTGAGACGTGGGAACGTAGGGGAAAATCGAGCGGGAAAACGCGAGTGAAGTGGGGAAGAAGGATACTGGGTCAGGTACAGGCGTGGTGAGGGGACGGGCTGGGCCGGCTTAGGGTGTTTTATTAATTTATTTGATTTAGTTCTGGGCTAAGAAATGGAAGTGGGCCGAATTTAATAAAAGGGGAAAGAAAATAAAGGAAAAGGGGAATGGGGGTTGGGCTCGGGAAAATAAGAATGGGGAAAGAATTTTGGGGAAATAATTAGGAAGTTTGGGCCGGGCACAGGGTTAGGGAAATGGAAAAATATAAAATAGATAGGTAATAGGGTTTTGGTTTAGTCTAGGGAAAAATAATGAAAGAGAAGATAGAAGTGTGGTTAGGGTTTATATACATTTAGTTAAATAAATTTTGGTGAAGGGGAAGTGGAAGTGGGCTGAGTTTTTGGGTAAAAATAAAAGGGAGAAAATAAAAGGGTTTAGATAAATTAGGTCAAGGTTAAAAAAAATAATTATAAATATAAATAATTAAATTTTGTAAGTAGTCTTTTATAAAAATACGGAAAAAATACGGATATTGGTGCGCAAAAGAACTGGGTATTACACCAAGCTCCTCCCTCCTCTTGCATTCCTCCATCTTCATCTTCTTCCTCTTCACTAACATTCTCATGTGTTGAGAAAAAAGTGAAGAGGTTAGAAAAGAGATAGCAAACACTTAGACACCCTCACTACATCCTAGAATACTTGCTTTAGCAACCCAAGTTCTCTAGTTGCTCCTTATAGCTATTTGGTTAGGAGCTAGAGCTATGAATCATATTCCCCGGATGGATCATCTACGACAAAGTAAGGCTGGAGAACAAGCTCGATCCAAGAGGACCGATGGAGCCGGAGTTGTAGATCAAGCAAGTTCAAGGAGACCACTTGGAGCATATGACGAGGAGAGAAGACCGAAGGACTTGAGCCTTTTTGTATATCTTCTTTCATAGTAGATAGAACTCACAATTTGCTAACTAGGTTTATAGTTAAATATCCGGTTAAGTTTTATTCTAGTGCCAAGTTTTCGATCGTCTTAAAATTTTTGTTCCGCATTTGGCCATGGAAGTTGACCGGGGCACTAGGATAACCCTTCATGGTATCAGATCCATCCTATAAACCCTAGTCTAGCAAGTTTAAATAATGTTAAAACAAAGAAACCGAAACGACTCCGTAACAGCAACACCAAAACTGCGCTTTCTGTTGTTTTTAAAAAGTCTTCAAAATTTTTTTTAAACAAGTGCAGAGTAATTCTTATACCATGAGATGTACCTAGAATAAAAACGAGGCATTTTCACCAAGTTTTGGCCGGCCACATACCCCTTAAAACCGGCCTCCTCGGATTTCTTATGGTGAAATGCTTCCAGATTTGTTCTGGGCACTTATCTCTAGGAGTTTAGGTTTCTGGTGTTGTTTGCTTTTTTTGCCAAATTTGATTCTCTGTTGTTTTGAGTACGGGGCAATTTGGAGTGTTTAGAATTCGTTATATTTAACACTGTTTAACAGTTTACAGTACTTTCACTTTTATCTGTGACCGGGAATGTCACTCGATCGGTAAAACTCGTCTGATTGTTATATGTTCTTCTAGACGGGTTTTGCGAACGTGACATTCGCGTTGATGTTTTGTGGTTGTGCTGTGATAATGGTTGGATAGTCGTGATGGATAGCATGTGATGCAATGTTAGAAATATAGTTTACATTTATTTGTACATTTGTTATTGCGGGCGAGCGTCCGACATGTGGACTGCCGTCTTTGCCGGGTTGTATATTATTTTGGGGCACGACCGGGTTGAGGTCGATGTCACTGCTTATATATATTATTTTCATTTTCTGTATTAGGATTACCCTGTGGTGGGGTGCACGAATAGCCGGGTTCTAGAAGACAACAAGCCCGCATCTCATGGCGCTGAGATGGAAGGGGCTTCATTCTAGAACTGGCGGGCTATTCGCCGCACTCGTAGGGGGTACGGGTTTTCATTGCACAGGCTATCCACACGACCGGGAATGTCGGGTTTTATTTGCGGCTCAAATGAAACTCAGGACTCCAAGATTATCCACCATTCTGTATTGTTATCTGTGATGTTGTTTATTATCATGCATGGGATGAATGTTATATATACTTATATATATACTAGTAGATGTTGTATATGTTTTGCACCCGCACTAGTCCAGCCCCCGCTCTGTCGTTAGTTAAGTAACCTAACAGGTGATGATGGGGCCCAGTGGCGAATGCGGATGGCATATACGTACATCATATTTTCGTTCTTTTCTGGTGTGATAGGTTACAAATTGATGGGACCGCATTAATTTTGATTAATGCAAGATAATAAACCTAAAAGATGTTGTTGGAACCAAGCTTTAAAACCTGACATTACAGACGTTCTCTTTTGCTTTGCATAGTGGTATTCAATTTAGAATATCCTGCACCTCATTCGACGAGGCAAGGGCCGAGATCCCTTCACCGGGAGTGACTCCTTGAGTAAAAGTTTGCGTCAACGTAATAACTTTAATATAGTCGATTATCTTTGCATCGTGGTATTCAGTTTGGAATATCCTGCACCTCATTCGACGAGGAAAGAGCCGAGATCCCTTCACAGGGAGTGACCTCTTTAGCAGAAGTTTTCGCCACTATATATTTACAAAACTACTCAGGTTCCTTCAACGATATCAAGTTCATTACGTTAATGGGTTTTTCGCCAAAAATCCAGCCGTAGCCCTCCGTCATTTAAGAATAGTAATATTTAGTATTCGTGCTGCGTTTGTTGACCTAGTCAAGGCATAGTGTACGGTAGCTAAGTAGTATTTTTCTGTGCATTGTAAATGCGATTGGTTAGGACAGTCGTGCGGCCTTGTTGACCTAGTCAAGGGCTCGTACGGATGGGTTTAATGAAATCAAGAAAATGACGGGTAGAACTTGACTAGCGGTTTATGGTTTGTTGACCTAGTCAAGGTCATAAATCGTTAGGGGCAAAAACCACATCGGGAGTTTCAAATATACAGGAAACTTACAGATTTAGCATACCTTCTGGAGTGTGGTGACTAGAGTGGATTCCATCTAGTGCATCACACAATGATAGTTGGATCCCGATCCCACTGATGAGCAGGATTACTCTCGGGAGATTATCACACTTAACAATCAATGCTATAAACCAAGTAGGTGTCTAGAAAAGTGTTAGCAGGGCTACGCCTCCAGGAAAAAGAGATTATGTAATTAAGGAACTTCGCGAAAGCGTTGGAAAACCTCCCTCGAAATACCAACACCGGCCTGGCTGAAAGGTTAAGCAACTATTGTGACGTGCGATTAATCCTGACTAGTTCTTCTTTTAGGGTTTGAAGAAGAATTTGAGGAAACAGTGGGAGCCATCCTGATTAGATAAATTAATAAACCAATCTAATCTTGCAAGAGCGAACGCTGAGTGTTTTCCCTCTCTCTCCAGGCAGCAACCATTTCACGCCCTAATCAAGATAATAAAATGTATCGCTTGACCGATCCGAATTCTTATTCGAGGCTGCGTAACGTCGATTCAGCTCTAACTTATGACAATGGTCATAAGTATGAGCATGGGAAAGAGGATTGTTTGAATTCCTTAATAACCCCATCGAAGAAGAAACATACTATTGCATCTTCTTCAGGTGTTCATGCTATTGAAAACTGTTTTTTCGGTCAGTTCTACCTCCTGGGTACTCGATACCGGATCAGGATCTCATATCTGTAATTTATTGTAGGGACTGAGAAAAAGTAGGATAGTTGGACCTGGTGATATGTCCCTCAGAGTGGGGAACGGAGCACAAGTTAATGCTGCTGCCGTCGGTGAATATCACCTAGTGTTGCCAGATGGCAATACTATAATTTTGAACAATTGCTACTATGTACCTTCTATGTTGTGCAACATAATATCAGTTTCATTACTTGATAAAGATGGATATAACTTTGTTCTTGATAGAAATATCATGAACATTTACCTTGATAAGGTATTGGTTGTAGAAGGTACACTGTGTAATGGTATCTATGTTTTCAATCAAAACACAGTTCTCAATGCACAAAACACACGCAAGAGGAAGAGTTCAGATACGAACGAATCCTACTTGTGGCATTGTAGACTTGGTCATTTCGGGGAGAAAAGACTGAGTAACTTACATAAAGATGAACTTTTGAATACGTTCGAATTTTCATCTTATGAAACTTGTCAATCTTGTCTCAAAGGAAAGATGACCAAATCTCCGTTCACCGGGCATGGAGAAAGAGCAGAAGAGCTCTTGGGACTCATACACAGTGATGTATGTGGTCCGATGTCTATACATGCAAGGGGTGGGTTCTTGTACTTCATCACATTCACTGACGATCTCTTTAGATTCGGATATGTGTATCTTATGAAACACAAATCTGAAGCTTTTGAGAAATTCAAAGAATTCAGGAACGAAGTAGAGAACCAGATTGGAAAAAGTATTAAGATCCTCCGATCTGATAGAGGAGGGGAGTACTTAAGCACGGAATTCCTAGAATACTTAAAAGAGAATGGAATTCTCTTTCAACTTACTCCTCCTTATACACCACAGCACAATGGTGTATCAGAGCGGAGGAATCGTACCTTATTAGATATGGTTCGCTCCATGATGAGTAGTGCTGAGTTGCCTCTTTCATTTTGGGGGCATGCGCTTGAGACGGCAGCATACCTATTGAATGATGTTCCGTCCAAATCAGTGCCTAAAACACCGTTCGAGATATAGAATGGAAAAATGCCATATCTTAAAAGATTTAAGATATGGGATTGTCCGGCTTATGTTAAAAAGCATAAACCAGATAAACTAGAAGCACGGTCAGTTTTATGTAAGTTTGTGGGATATCCAAAGAATAGTTATGGATATTTGTTCTACCACACCGAGAAACAGAAGGTGTTTGTTGCTCAACATGCTGTTTTCTTGGAAAAAAAGTTTCTTGCAAAAGAAACTAGTGGGAGCACGGTAGAACTGGAAGAAATTCTAGAGGGACAAACTGCAACTGAAGATTTGGTGGAACCTCAGGATTCAATAACCCCGGACGAACCTCAGCCCCTCCGCAGATATAGCAGGATTTCTTATCCGCCCAAGAGATACTACGGTTTTCTCATAGATGGGGATCGAGAGGTTACATCTTGGAAGAAGATGATCCTACTAGTTTCAGACAGGCCATTATCAATAGGGACTCTGATGTAGGGTTACTAGGAACTATCACAAGTGTCTATAAGGCATCAACCATGCCAATTTAAAATTTAGAAGTACCGAACAACCTAAAGCGAGGATCTTTGCTAGATAATTAGGGTTAACAAAACATGTAAACAACTTTACATCTAAAGGAAAGGGATTAAAACCTTTGTAGTCCGCTCCTTCGCTTCATAAGCTCCGAGTAGTAGTCCCTTCGCCGCGATCTATGAACTTCCGGACTCTAGAGAGGCTCCACAAGCCGAATGATCCATACTTGCTTGCAGTCTTCCTTTTCGAAGATGATCTACCTTGAAGAATTTTTAACTCAAGCTCTCACTTCTCTAATCAAGTATTAATGAAGTGAACACCCTAATCTAAGTGGCTAGATTAGATGAGGATGATGAAGTAGGAATTTGGCTCTCATTTGTTTTCAAAATCTCACTCAATATCATCACAAAAGAAAAACCTAGTAAAGCTTTTTCAAGAGCTCAAGGAAGAAGAAGATGAATAATTCCTTTTGTGATGAATAATCAATTGTTGTCATGGTTACAATTGCAACCCTTGGTTAATCAAGAAAGGCTTTAACCATTGTAGAGATTTAACTAGGGTAAAGGGTTTGGGTTGGGTTAGGAAATATCTCCACAAAATATCAACAAAATATCTTTGCTTTAAAACAAAACATAAAGCTTCTAGAAGCTTCATGAAAATGCTAACCCAAATCAAACCCTAACCTTGTTTAATCTCCACAAATCATGTTGCATTTGTAATCATAACTTGTTACAATATTATATATCACATATATAATATATTTTTGTAACAAAAGAAAATAATACAATTAACATATATCGCATATATATCAATGTATTATCCGGTGAGAAAATGAATCAATAAAGCGAGCTTATATCAGTTGATGTAATGTAATATATCGCATATATAATTATACATTAAATTATCGAATCAACACTTGATCCGACAATCTGGCTATTTCTCAAATAACCGACTAATATAATCTGTATCAGTTCATCATATCAACACTTGATCCGATGACCCGGCTATATCAAATATACCCAGCCGATATCTAATATCGCGAGAATAGAATACGGTATCTCATATCGTAATATTCTCGATCCTACACATATCGCATATGTGCTCCTACTCCGTTTTGCCTGAGTCAAGAAACCTCTGTGTAGGACTCTAAAGAATCGTCAAACGCCGGCAGTAGGTGATGATCATATCAAACACCCACAAGCTGCAAGTGGTCAGCTAAACGTAACAGCCACCCAGGTATTGATCAATCAGAAGATCAACAAGCAAGTCTATACATTCTCCTGTGAATCCGATCAGTAACACTACCGTACAGTCCGGTCTCTTCGTCTGATATGTCGCATATCTAGTCTAGGGGTGGTATACGTCAGACCCCAGTAACCGATAAGTCGTGTCAATGTGAGGCTCATAACAGGTCGAGAAACTACTGATAACACTTACCAGTAGCACTCTATATCAGCCCTGGCCAGGGACTTCCAGTTATAACCAATCGAACACAGCACAACATCAACTCCCTATACCGGGAGAGATGAAACCCCTCCTATCGCTCATTGCCTCCATATGATTCGGGACAGTGTCCAAAAGCCACCATTTTGCACGCCCTCTTGGACGTGGTAAGGTGGAAATCAAAGCACAGTGGGAATCACACAAGACTCTATGACGATCTCGGGTCTACAGACTACCCTGTACCAGTGTCACCAGAGAACTGCCATCTAACGTGAGGTATAATATTATCTGGGAGTTCTCGGCGAGTCCATTCAGTGTACCCAGTCTCCACTAAGCACCCGTACACCATCTTTGATGTCAAACACCGATGGATATGGGATCATCCATCGCTCATCATATGTGTCAAGATGCGTATACGCTAGTCTACTCTGGTGTATCGATGCCCTGTCTCGATACCCTCGACTAGGAACAGTTATAGGATGTACTCATCGACTACCCAGGCCCCACTAGTATGATCTCATCATAGTCTCAGTAGTCGAGTACATATCTCAGACAGTAAACTAATACAAGTCAACATGTTAAGACAATGTGAAACCAAATAGCATACTATCATGTCGAGCAAGAAAGTCATCTCTATATATATCCAAGCAACCACTATAATATACATCATATGTACAACAATGGCCTCTAGGGCATATATATAACTAACATTTGATAAGCGGCTGGACACTATGCAATCTGAAATGGAGCCCATATACACCAATAAAGTGTGGACCCTGGAAGTTGCTCTACCTGGGGTAAAACCCGTTGGATGCAAATGGATCTACAAGAAGAAACTTGGTGTGGATGGGCAGGTGGAAACCTATAAGGCTAGACTCGTTGCAAAAGGTTTTCGTCAAAGACAAGGAGTGGACTATGATGAAACCTTTTCTCCAGTGGCTATGCTCAAATACATTATGATCCTGCTTGCCATTGCTGCCTTCCTTGACTATGAGATCTGGCAGATGGACATTAAAACGGCTTTTCTAAACAGAAGTTTAGACGAGTGCGTTTATATAGATCAGCCAGAAGGTTTTGTAGACAGTGGGAGCAGCGGAAAGGTGTGGAAGTTGCTCAAATCCATTTATGGATTGAAGCAAGCACCGCGGAGCTGGAACATCTGTTTTGATGAGACAGTCAAGGACTTTGACTTCATCAAAAACGAGGATGAGCCTTGTATTTATAAGAAAATTGTAGGACGAACTGTCGTATTCCTAGTCCTGTATGTGGACGACATTCTTTTGATAGGAAATGACATTCCTATGCTACAATCGGTCAAGCTATTCTTATCACAAAGGTTCTATATGAAAGACCTAGGTGATACCTCTTACATTCTGGGGATCAAGATCTACAGAGATAGATCCAAGAGACTATTAGGACTTTCACAGTTCAGGTACATAGAGACCGTACTAAAGAGATTTAGTATGGAAGATTCCAAGCGCGCTAACATACCCGCGTTGCACGGAATCACCCTCTCCAAGGAGATGTCTCCCAAGACTGACAAGGAGAGGGTTCGCATGAGCACTATTCCCTACGCTTCGGCAGTAGGATTTATAATGTATGCGATGCTATGTACAAGACCAGATGTAGCTTACACGCTAAGCGTGGTGAGCCGGTATCAGTCGGACCCAGGTGAGAACCACTGGACAGCAGTAAAGAACATTCTTAAGTACTTGAGAAGGACTAAGGAGATGTTCCTGATTTACGGTAATGAATACCTCAGGTGCAGGATTCCTAGGCACGATAATGAGGTCTCACAAGGCATCAACCATGCCAATTTCAAATTTTTCCGGTGCCGAGAAACCCTAATACGGATCGTTCACTAGAATTTTAGGCGAAACAAAAAGCTAGTTAACATCTTAACTAAAAGTGAGAAGCTACAACCTTTGTAGATCCGGTTCTCCATTTCCTTAGCTCCACATAGACGTCCTCTCGCTGTCCTAGTCGGATCTCGGACTCTGGCATCGGCTTCATCGGAGAAATGAGCGGACAAGTCGTCGGCTACGATGCCGAAGATGATCTACGTCGAGGTTACACAAGATCAAGCTCCAACTTCACCAAGTTGTGAAACTTGTGAAGAAAACACCCTATACTACTTGGCAAGAGGTAGAGGGTGAAGAAATAGGAGGTAGGTTCACTTTAGAATTGGATTTCTCACACTTTTGCTCAAGATGCCATTAATGGTGGCAAGCTTTTTCTTGAAGAAGAAGATGAAGAAGAAGATAGAATATCATGAGTTATCCTAAAAAGGAATAATAAAATGAATACTTATCATCTTCTAAACTTGTTTAGGTGTAGAGAATAGACCATGGTTAGTGGGAATGGTTAGGGTTAAGCATGAAGACAAAATGGTAACTTTAGTCAAAGCTTCATGAAGCTTCAACAAGCTTCATGATAAAAAGAAACCATTTTGTTTTCCTTTTATCTATTTTTCAAAAAGAATGGATAAATAAATAAGTGAATAAATCAAAACCCTAACCATTATCATAACCATGGTATAAGTCTTTACACAAAGTCAATTTTCATGCATCATCAAACATGATACAATCAAGTGCACAAAAGTATATCACATATACAACTTGTAAATATCAAGTGAGAAAATCCATTTAAAGTGAACCAATACTAGTTAATGCAAAGTAATATATCAAATATATAATTATACATTAAATCATTAAATCAACACTTGATTCAATGATCCGGTCATGTCGCACATAACCGACTAGTATACAATGTATCGATTTATCAAATCAACGATTCGATAACTAGGTTATATTGCATACAACCAATCAAAACATTTATCGCGAGAATGAAATACGGTATCACATACTCGCATTATTCTCGGTCCCGCACATATCTCATATGCGCTCCTATTTCGTTTCGCTTGAGCCAAGAAACCTCTGTGTAGGACTCTAAAGACTTGTCAATACGCCGGTAGCAGATGATGATCATATCAAGCACCCACAAGCCGCAAGCGGTCTGCTAAACGTAACGGCCACCCGGGTATTGAGCGATCAGAAGATCGACGAGCTAGCCCTCTCACACTCCTGTGAATCCAACCAGTAACACTTACCGTACAGTCCGGTCTGTTCGTCTGATATGTCGCATATCTTGCTAGGGGTGGTAAACGTCATACCCCAATAACCGATAAGTCGTGCCGATGTGAGGCTCATAACGGGTCGAGAAACTACTGGTAACACTTACCAGCAAATCTCTGATCAGCCCTGGCCAGGGACTTCCCTGTTACGGCCAATCGAGCACAGCGCAACATCAACCCCCAATACCGGGAGAGACGAAACCCCTCCTATCGCTCATTGCCTCCATGTGACTCGGGACTGCACCCAAAAACCACCGTTTTGCACGCCCTCATGGACGTGGTAAGGTGGAGATCAAAGCACAGTGGGAATCACACAAGACTCTATGACGATCTCGGGTCTACAGACTAACCTGCACAAGTGTCACCTGAGAACTGCCATCTGACGTGAGGTATAATACCATCTGGGAGTTCTCGGCGAGTCCGTCCAGTGTACCCAGTCTCCACTGAGCACCCGTATACCATCTCTGATGTCAAACACCAATGGATATGGGATCATCTATCGCCCATTTCATGGGTCAAGAAGCGTATACGCTAGTCTACACTGGTATATCGATGCCCCATCTCGATACACCCATGACTAGGGACCTTGAAGGATGTACTTATGGACTACCATGTCCCCACTGGTATGATCTGCATCATAGTCCAGGTAGTCAAGTACACATCCTAAGGGCTTTATCAACATGTAACTATAAGACAGTTTAAAGAGACTAGTAAACATGTTAAGATAAAGAGCAACCAGATAGCATACTATCATATCGAGCAAGAAAGTCATCTCTATATATGTCCAAGCATCCAATATAATATACATCATCTGTACAATACTGGCCTCTAGGGCATACATACAACTAACAATCTCCCACTTGCACTAGGGCCAGCTGCTGTAGTATCGCATACCGAGCATCCCGAAGAGTCTCTCAAACTGTATCTGGGGAATGGCCTTCGTGAGTGGATCCGCCGTGTTGTTCTTCGTGTCAACCCTCCTGACCTCGATCTCTCGGCGATCAACTATCTCCCGGATCAGGTGATACCGCCTCAGAATGTGCCTGGATCGCTGATGGGACCTAGGTTCCTTGGACAAAGCCACCGCTCCATTGTTATCGCATGACAAAGGTATTGGATGTTCAATGGATGGAACCACTCCAAGTTCAGTAATGAACTTCTTGATCCAGACAGCCTCTTTAGCAGCATCGTTGGCAGCGATGTATTCAGCCTCCATCGTCGAGTCTGCCACGGTTTCCTGCTTGGAACTCTTCCAGCTAACCGCCCCTCCGTAAAGGGTAAAGACAAATCCCGACTGCGACTTAAAGTCGTCCTTATCACTCTGGAAGCTCGAATCGGTAAAGGACTCCACTTGGAGTTCTCCGTTACCATACACCAAGAGCATCTCTTTAGTTCTTCGCAAGTACTTGAGAATGCTCTTCACAGCTGTCCAGTGACTCTCTCCAGGATCAGCTTGATACCTGCTCACTACACTTAGTGAGTATGCTACATCGGGTCTGGTACATAGCATGGCATACACGATAGAGCCTATAGCCGAAGCATAGGGTATCCCTTGCATGCGAGCTCTCTCCAAATCAGTCTTGGGAGACATCTCTTTGGAGAGAGTGACTCGAGAGATCGTGGGCAAGTTCCCACGCTTGGATTCTTCCATACTAAACCTCTTTAGTATGGTGTCAATGTACCTGGATTGGGACAATCCCAATATCCGTTTGGATCTATCTCTATAGATCCTAATTCCCAATATGCAGGAGGCATCACCAAGATCTTTCATTGAGAATCTTTGTGATAAGAAGAGCTTGACCGATTGTAGCATAGGAATATCATTTCCTATCAAGAGTATGTCGTCCACGTACAATACGAGGAAGACAACCTTACTCTCTGCCACCTTCTTGTAGATACAAGGTTCATCTGGATTTTTGACGAAATCAAACTCTTTGATAACGACATCAAAGCAGATGTTCCAACTCCGCGATGCTTGCTTTAATCCATAAATGGATTTAAGCAGTTTGCACATCTTCCCGCTGCTCCCACTGTCTACGAAGCCCTCTGGCTGAGTCATGTACACGCACTCTTCTAAATCACCATTTAGAAAGGCGGTCTTAACATCCATTTGCCAGATTTCGTAGTCATGATATACAGCGATGGCAAGCATGATCCGGATGGATTTAAGCATAGCCACTGGAGAAAAGGTTTCGTCATAGTCCACACCTGGTCTTTGACGAAAACCTTTTGCAACAAGTCTAGCTTTGAAAGTCTCCACTTTCCCATCTACACCAAGTTTTTTCTTGAAGATCCACTTGCTCCCAATGGGTTTTACCCCTTCAGGAGCAACTTCCAAAGTCCACACTTTGTTGGTGTACATAGATTCCATCTCGGAACGCATAGCATCCAGCCATTTCACTGAGTCCCTACTCGTGATGGCCTGCTCGAAGCTAGTTGGGTCATCATCCTCCATGATGCAATCCTCGCTCCCACCATCCATGAGAAAACCGTAGTATCTCTCAGGTTGGCGAGGAACCCTACTAGATCGGCGGAGAGGCTGAGGTTCATCGGGAGTTACTGAATCCTCTGGTTCAACCAAATCTTCTGTCGTAGTCTGTATTGCTGGAACCTCTTCCAGTTCTACCTCCTTGCCACTAATCTCTTTTTCAAGAAATTCCTTTTCTAAAAAGGTGGCATGTCGAGAAACAAACACCTTTTGTTCCTCGGTGTGGTAGAAGATATACCCGCGCGAATGTTTGGGATATCCAATAAACTTACACAGAATGGACCTTGCCGTGAGTTTGTCCGGATTTTGCGTTTTTACATATGCCGGACAACCCCATATCTTAACATAATTAAGACATGGTCTCTTTCCTTTCCATATCTCATATGGAGTGGTTGGCACGGATTTGGTGGGAGCTATATTCAATAGGTCTGCAGCTATTTCCAGTGCATATCCCCAGAAGGAAATAGGTAACTCAGCTGTGCTCATCATAGAGCGCACCATATCCAATAGGGTGCGGTTCCTCCGTTCTGATACACCGTTGTGCTGTGGTGTATATGGAGGAGTCGGCTGAGAGAGAATCCCATTCTCTTTTAGGAAGTCCAGGAATTCATTGCTCAAGTATTCACCTCCTCGATCAGATCGAAGGATTTTAATACTTTTTCCGGATTGGTTTTCGACTTCTTGTTTATATTCTCTAAATTTCTCAAAAGCTTCTGATTTGTGTTTCATCAGGAACACATATTCGAATCTAGAGAGATCGTCAGTGAATGTAATGAAGTACGAAGAACCATCCCTGGCATGTGTAGCCATGGGACCGCATACATCACTATGTATTAGTCCCAAGAGTTCGGTAACTCATTCTCCGTGTCCCGTAAACGGAGTTTTGGTCATCTTGCCTTTGAGACATGACTGGCAAGTGTCATAAGATGAAAATTCAAACGGATTCAAATATCCATCCTTATGCAACTTAGCCATTCGTGTCGCATTGATGTGACCCAGTCTACAATGCCACAAGAAGGATTCGTTCAGTTCTGAACTCTTCCTCTTGTGTGTGTTTGTTATGCTCAGAACTGTTGATTGATTTAGAACATAAATGCCATTGCACAACGTGCCTGATCCAACCAACTTTTGGTTACGGAAAATGTTCATAACATAGTCTTGTAATACAAAATTATATCCCTCTTTACTCAACAAAGAAACCGATATAATGTTGCATATCAGGTTCGGCATGTAATAGCATTCGTTCAGAACCAATGTATTACCAGTAGGTAATGCAAGGTGATATTCCCCGACAGTCTTAGCTGCAACTATTGCACCATTTCCAACTCTTATGTCTTTATCACCTTCTTCAAGTTCTCTACCTTTCCTTAGCCCATGTAACTGATTACATATATGGGATCCTGACCCGGTATCTAATACCCAGGACGTAGGGCAAATGGAGAAACAGTTCTCTGTAACGAACACACCTAAAGAAAATGCATCAACATGTACTTTCTTCATTCGGGTGGCATGGGAATCCTGGTATTCCCCTATATCCTGTTCAGTCCTATAACTCTTATAAGAAAGAACGGAACCAACGATCCCCAGCACAGTATAACATGCGGGTTCGGTCAATACATCCATATTATTATCTTGATTAGGGCATGAAATGGTCGCTACTTGGAGAGAGAGAGAAGAAAACACTTTAGCGTATGCTCGTGCAAGATCAGATTGGTTATTATCTTATCTAATCAGGATGGCTCCCACTGGTTTTTATCAAATCTTCCTTCAAACCCTAAAAGGAAAGACTAGCCGGGATTAATTACACACTACAAGTTCGCCAATCTTTCAGCCAGGCCAGTGTCGGTACTTTGAGGGAGGTCCCCCGTGCTTTCGCACGAACCTAATTACTGTAAACCTCGTTTTCCCAGAGGCGTAACCCCGTTGACACCTTTCTTGACACCTACTTGATCAGCTAATTGCAATGTGTAAAACTCTCCCAGGAGTAACTCTTACTCGCAGTGGGTATCGGGATCCAACTATCTCATAGAAGGTATGCAATCTCATTGCAAATTTCAACACTTGAAATTCCCGATAATATTTTGCCCCTAGCGTCCTATGACCTTGACGCAGGCCAACAAACCATAGTGCGCTAGTCAAGTTCAACCCGTCATTTCCTGATTGAATTAAACCCACCCGCACGACCCTTGACGCAGGCCAACAAAGTCGTACGACTACCCTAATCCAATCTGCATCATATGCATAAGCAGATAAATACTAGTTAGCTACCGCACACTACGCCTTGACGCAGGCCAACAAACGTAGCACGAATACTAACTACTACTTATCTGAAATGACGGAGGGCTACGACAGGTTTTTCTGAAAACCTATTGCGTAATGAACTTGATATCGTTGTAGAATCAAATGAAGTTTTGAAATGGAGCGATTTTGAGGCTTTTCTAGTTTTGCTAAAGGGGTCACTCCCGGTGAAGGGATCGTCGGCCCTTTCCTCGTCGAATGAGGTGCGGGATATATCATATATATCACTGTGCAAAGCAGAAACTATAGAAGCAATCAAAAAACAAACCGAGTGTGTAGCATCTGCCAGTTATTGCTAAAGGGGTCACTCCCGGTGAAGGGATCTCGGCCCTTTCCTCATCGAATAAGGTGCAGGGTATATCATATATACCGCTATGCAAAGCAAAACTGTAGTTACCCTTTTTATTTAAAATTTGATTCTACAACATCTTTTAGGTTTCTTTTCTTTCGTTAATCACATTATTGAAGTCCCATCATTTAAGTCACCTAAACATCACAGATAAATACGACGTACACTTATGCGATCCGCATTCGCCTCGATGTCCCCTCGTGCACCGTTAGGTTAGGTAACTAACGACAGAGTAAGGCAGGGCTAGTGCGGGTGCAAAACATAAGTAACGTCTATATAAAATATCATATATACTATATACTGTATCTATCACAGAACATCACATGATCACATCACAGATATCGCAGCAGAAGAAACATATGAAACATTGGATATACTAGGACGTCCGTGTTTTCAATACGAGCCAGTATAAAACACGGATTCCACGGTCGTGATGAATAGCCAATCCCATACCCCTAGACCCCTACGAGAGCGGCAAGCAACCCTACCAATTCTAGGGTTAGGAGACCCGGACTCGACTCCTCGAGATGGTCTCCCACTGGACCCCAGAACCCGGTTACTTGTGCTCCCCTCCTTGGGTCTATCCTAATGCGGAAAAGTAAATAATATACAAAAGGTGACAACTTCCGCAACCTGGAAGTGCCCCAAATAAAAGAATATTACATATAAGTTTTTACATGAATGAAAATGAAAAACACTCATCTCACATAAAACCCCCCGGCTATTCGAACACGACGATCCAATATAACATATCCAGCAACACATAACATCACATGTCATCAACGTAAGTAAATATGTGCATCCCAATTGTCGTTGACATATAGCAACGAAACCGGCGATATCACATATTACACTTACGGTCACAGAAAAGAAAGTGTAAAACTACAACAGTTGGAATCCGCAAACTCTTTAGACATCTTATGTCTAAACAAATGTAATACTTAGACATCACATGCCTAACAATTATAAACCCCGCATTTTAGTCCCATTATCGAAAACTCTTTTCAATATCAGGTGAGACTAAACCGCTAGATTTATAACATTCATCCAGTTATCTCATAACTGTTTGTGAATTCCAATTATTGTATCCCATTCCGGATAAATAGAAAATATTAAACTTTTCGATCGAACATTCGAACACCCAAGTTTTCCCGAAACCGTTCAACACATGAAATAAGTTCAAAGACATTCACTTCATGCCTCAGTACCAACGGTCCAGCCGTAGAAGGGTCAAGCCAACGCCTCACATGTGGCACGCCGTAATGCCCCAAACCCGAAGGTTCAAAGGGCAGTTCAAGACGGTCACATAATCGAGTTAAGGTTTGTTGTCTTCTAGAGGGACCATCGCGTTACTTGCACTACTTAGAACGTCCTTAAACCATAGAAAAATCCAACACTTGGAAATTTTCCGGCAGGGGAAAAAGTGGGTATTTATATCCGGTCGAACTTTTTAACATATTCCAAATATCCGGAAAACACATAGACAAAGTTTGAAATTACCGATCGAATCATCGAGGCTCTAAAACAACCCAGAAAACTCAACTCTTGAGTGCAAATTAAAAATTCCCAGAAAACTCAGCACCTGGAAAAATGAATTATTGTGCAAAAACTACAGGCAACTCCCTTCATTTGGCCGCGGAACCGCCGCAGAAGCCATGCTTCTGCCGCGGTTCCACCGCACTATAAACATATCATGGGTTAATTTTTGCATCGTAATTCTTAGAATTACGTGCTGAATTTTTTAAGCATTTTTAATCTGGAAAAATCCCAGTTTTGAAAAAAGTCCAGAGAGCAATTTGTTTTAGGGTTTCGATATTCATTCGGGTTTCAAACGTCGTCTACACTTCGCCTAAGGCTCTAGCTAGGCTCTGATACCACTGCAGGGTTCCTAGGCACGATAATGAGGTCTCACAAGGCATCAACCATGCCAATTTCAAATTTTTCCGGTGCCGAGAAACCCTAATACGGATCGTTCACTAGAATTTTAGGCGAAACAAAAAGCTAGTTAACATCTTAACTAAAAGTGAGAAGCTACAACCTTTGTAGATCCGGTTCTCCACTTCCTTAGCTCCACGTAGATGTCCTCTCGCTGTCCTAGTCGGATCTCGAACTCTGGCATCGACTTCATCGGAGAAATGAGCGGACAAGTCGTCGGCTACGATGCCGAAGATGATCTACGTCGAGGTTACACAAGATCAAGCTCCAACTTCACCAAGTTGTGAAACTTGTGAAGAAAACACCCTATACTACTTGGCAAGAGATAGAGGGTGAAGAAATAGGAGGTGGATTCACTTTAGAATTGGATTTCTCACACTTTTGCTCAAGATGCCATTAATGGTGGCAAGCTTTTTCTTGAAGAAGAAGATGAAGAAGAAGATAGAATATCATGAGTTATCCTAAAACGGAATAATAAAATGAATACTTATCATCTTCTAAGCTTGGTTAGGTGTAGAGAATAGACCATGGTTAGTGGGAATGGTTAGGGTTAAGCATGAAGACAAAATGGTCACTTTAGTCAAAGCTTCATGAAGCTTCAAAAAGCTTCATGATAAAAAGAAACCATTTTGTTTTCCTTTTATCTATTTTTCAAAAAGAATGGATAAATAAATAAGTGAATAAATCAAAACCCTAACCATTATCATAACCATGGTATAAGTCTTTACACAAAGCCAATTTTCATGCATCATCAAACATGATACAATCAAGTGCACAAAAGTATATCACATATACAACTTGTGAACATCAAGTGAGAAAATCCATTTAAAGTGAACCAATACTAGTTAATGCAAAGTAATATATCAAATATATAATTATACATTAAATCATTAAATCAACACTTGATTCAATGATCCGGTCATGTCGCACATAACCGACTAGTATACAATGTATCGATTTATCGAATCAACGATTCGATAACTAGGTTATATCGCATACAACCAATCGAAACATTTATCGCGAGAATGAAATACGGTATCACATACTCGCATTATTCTCGGTCCCGTACATATCTCATATGCGCTCCTATTTCGTTTCGCTTGAGCCAGGAAACCTCTGTGTAGGACTCTAAAGACTCGTCAATACGCCGGTAGCAGATGATGATCATATCAAGCACCCACAAGCCGCAAGCGGTCTGCTAAACGTAACGGCCACCCGGGTATTGAGCGATCAGAAGATCGACGAGCTATCCCGCTCACACTCCTGTGAATCCAACCAGTAACACTTACCGTATAGTCCGGTCTGTTCGTCTGATATGTCGCATATCAAGTCTAGGGGTGGTAAACGTCAGACCCCAATAACCGATAAGTCGTGCCGATGTGAGGCTCATAACGGGTCGAGAAACTACTGGTAACACTTACCAGCAAATCTCTGATCAGCCCTGGCCAGGGACTTCCCTGTTACGGCCAATCGAGCACAGCGCAACATCAACCCCCAATACCGGGAGAGACGAAACCCCTCCTATCGCTCATTGCCTCCATGTGACTCGGGACTGCACCCAAAAACCACCGTTTTGCACGCCCTTATGGATGTGGTAAGGTGGAGATAAAAGCACAGTGGGAATCACACAAGACTCTATGATGATCTCGGGTCTACAGACTAACCTGCACAAGTGTCACCTGAGAACTGCCATCTGACGTGAGGTATAATACCATCTGGGAGTTCTCGGTGTGTCCGTCCAGTGTACCCAGTCTCCACTGAGCACCCGTATACCATCTCTGATGTCAAACACTAATGGATATGGGATCATCCATCGCCCATCTCATGGGTCGAGAAGCGTATACGCTAGTCTACACTGGTATATCGATGCCCCATCGCGATACACCCACGACTAGGGACCTTGAAGGATGTACTTATGGACTACCATGTCCCCACTAGTATGATCTGCATCATAGGCCAGGTAGTCAAGTACACATCCTAAGGGCTTTATCAACATGTAACTATAAGACAGTTTAAAGAGACTAGTAAACATGTTAAGATAAAGAGCAACCAGATAGCATACTATCATATCGAGTAAGAAAGTCATCTCTATATATGTCCAAGCATCCAATATAATATACATCATCTGTACAATACTGGCCTCTAGGGCATACATACAACTAACATCAGGGTCGAGTCCTTTACCGACTCAAGCTTCCAGAGTGACAAGGATGACAGCAAGTCTGTCTCGGGTTTTGTATTTACCCTAAACGGAGGGGCGGTGTATTGGAAGAGTTCCAAACAGGATACCGTCGCATACTCGACGATGGAGGCTGAATACATTGCTGCAAGCGATGCCGTAAAAGAGGTGGTCTGGATGAAGAAGTTCATATATGAACTTCAGGTAGTTCCGTCCATTGTTGATCCGATACCAGTGTATTGTGATAACAATGGGGTTATAGCTTTAGCTAAAGAACCACGGTCCCATTAGAAATCCAGGCACATCTTAAGGCAGTATCACCTGATCAGGGAGATCGTAGATCGCCAGGAGATCGAGGTCCGGAGAGTGGATACGAAAGAGAACACAGCGAATCAATTTACAAAAGCCCTCCCTTAAGCACAGTTCGAGCGACTTTTTGGGTTGTTGGATATGCGGTACGCCAGCAGCTGGCCTTAGAGCAGACATTGGGTATTCGGTACGCCAATCACTGGCCTTTAGTGCAAGTGGGAGATTGTTGGATGTATATGCCCTAGAGGCCAGTTTTGTATATATATACATATGGATACTAGGGATATGTATGTACAGAACATTCTTGCTCAGTTTTATAGTATATTATTCGACTTGTCTTTATCGGGATATGTGTAGTTATTTTTATTGTTGTTATATCTGGTTTGCACATATTGATAAAGACTCGATACGGTAGTATACTATTGTGGGTTGTTTTTATCTTAACATGGCATATGTCATACTCGCTATTACATATTGCGGTTACATGTTGATAAATCCCCTAGGATCTTGCTTGACTACCCGCGTTGTGATGGCGATCATACTTGTGGGAGCAGGGTAGTCCATAAGCACATTCTTAAATGGTCCCTAGTCGCGTGAGTATCGAGACTGGGCACAGATACTCCAGAGTAGACTGGTGTGTACGTTTCTAACCCCGTCGGGGGATGGTTGGTCCCGCAGCCATTGGTCTGATGCACCTAAGATCGTATATAGGTGATCACTGGGTATGAGTACACTGGACGGACTCACCGAGAACTTCCATGTAGTACTATACCTATCGTCAGATGGAAGTTCTCAGGTGACATGTGTACAGGTTAGTCTTTGGACCCGAGATCGGCATTTGTCTCATGTGAGTTCCCACTGAACTTTGATCACTACCCTACCACGGCTCTACTGAGTCATGCAAACAGGTTTTGGTTGGGTTTAGTCCCGAGCCACATGGAGGCAGTGAGCGATTGTCGGGGATTCGTCTCTTCCGGTATAGGGAGTCGATATCGCACTGTGATTCGATTGGTCAGGACCATAAGACCTTGGCCAAGGCACTTGGGATTTAATGATATAATGATCAGTAGTTTCCCGGATTGGTCTTGAGCCATATCAGTACGACTTATCAGGTTATTAGGGTCTGACATTCACCGTCCCCTAAACCCGGTATGCGATACTCTTTGACGAAGAGACCGGACTGTACGGATATTGTCACGAATAGGCACGGTAGGAGATCCGAATGAGCTTGCTCATCGGCCTTCTTTTCGATAGGTACCTGGGTAGCCGTTGCGTAAAGCTAGTACCGCTGACGTGCTTGTGGTTAAAACCACTGCCAGAGTACTGTCGAGTATTTAGAGTCCCACACAGAGGGTTTTCCTGATTCAGGTGAAATGATGTAGTAGCCGTATTGGATACGTGCAGGGTTCGATCGATTGATGTACTTTGTACTCAGACTTTCGATCGGATAGTTGGTAATACTAGCCGGCTCGGGTTTGAGTCGGATTATTAAATCAGGTATTGATTTAATAAATTACGTACATATATTCTAGTATTACGTTCTTCGTGTTATTCTATCTCTTTGGGCGTTCGGATTTTTATCTGATTGCCGGTATATATGTACAATAGACTAAAATCCGTATTTATTACCGATTTCCTTCTAGAAGGTGGCCATCTCATTATGTATTTTCCTTTTATTTGATAATTGGAAATGAGGTGTAAAGTGAGAGGTGAGGAATGGAGATGACCATGCTTCAATAGTAATCAAATGAATTTATAATTCATTTTGGAGTTACTATTGAAGCATGGTTGTTAATTGTTTATTGAAAGAATTCATACACAAAACCCTTGTGTGTATTTTCTCTTTCATGCTTGGCTTCATAATTTTCTTGAGCTCCATTTTCTCTCCAAGCTCCTCCCTCCTCTTGCTTTCCTCCATCTTCATCTTCTTCCTCTTCACTAACATTCTCATGTGTTGAGAAACAAGTGAAGAGGTTAGAAAAAAGATTGCAAACACTTAGACACCCTCACTACATCCTAGACTACTTGCTTTAGCAACCCAAGTTCTCTAGTCGCTCCTTATAGCTATTTGGTTAGCAGCTAGAGCCATGGATCATATTCCCCGGGTGGATCATCTACGACAAAGCAAGGCCAGAGAACAAGCTCAATCCAAGAGGACCGATGGAGCCGGAGTTGGAGATCAAGCAAGTTCAAGGAGACCACTTGGAGCACATGACAAGGAGAGAAGACCGAAGGACTTGAGCCTCTTGGTATATCTTCTTTCATAGTAGATAGAACTCACAATTTGCTAACTAGGTTTATGGTTAATGATCCGGTTAAGTTTTATTCTAGTGCCAAGTTTTCGATCGTCTTAAAAATTTTATTCCGCATTTAGCCACGGAAGTTGGCCGGGACACTAGGGTAACCCTTCAAAAACGGCTTTTCTAAACGGAAGTTTAGAAAAGTACGTTTATATGGATCAGCCGGAAGGTTTCGTAGATAGTGGGAGCAGCGGGAAGGTGTTCATGTTTCTTAAATCCATTTATAGATTAAAGCAGGCATCGCGGAGCTGGAACATCTGTTTTGATGAAACAGTCAAGAGATTTGACTTCATCAAGAACGAAGATGAGCCTTATATATATAAGAAGATTGTAGGCCGAACTGTCGTATTCCTAGTCTTGTACGTGGATGACATTCTTTTGATAGAAAATGGCATTCCTATGCTACAATCGGTCATGCTATTCTTATCACAAAGGTTCTCCATGAAGGACTTGGGTGATGCCTCTTACATTCTGGGGATTAAGATCTACAGAGATAGATCCAAAAGATTACTGGGACTTTCACAGTACAGGTACATAGAGACCATACTAAAGAGAATTAGTATGGAAGATTCCAAGCGCGGTAATATACCCGGATTGCATGGAATCACCCTGTCCAAAGAGATATCTCCCAAGACTGATGAGGAAAGGGTTCGCATGAGCACTATACCCTACGCTTCGGCGGTAGGATCTATAATGTATGCGATGCTATGTATCCGACCAGATGTTGCTTACGCGCTTAGTGTGGTGAGCCGGTATCAGTCTAACCCAGGTGAGAACCACTAGACAGCTGTTAAGAACATTCTGAAGTACCTGAGAAGGACTAAAGAACTGTTCTCGGTATTCGGTATTGGGGACCTCCAGGTGGAGTCTTTTACCGATTCTAGCTTCCAGAGTGACAAGTATGACAGCAAGTTTGTTTTGGGTTTTGTGTTTACCTTCAACGGAGGGGCGGTCTGTTGGAAGAGTTCCAAACAGGACACCGACGCTGACTCGACGATGGAGGCTGAATACATTGCTGCCAACGATGCCGCAAAATAAGCCATCTAGATTAAGAAGTTCATTACTGAACTTCAGGTGGTTCCATCCATTGTTAACCCAATACCTGTGTATTACGACAACAATAGAGATATGGCTTTAGAAAAGGAACCACGGTCCCATCAAAAATCCAGGCACATCTTGAGGCAGTATCACCTGATCAAGGAGATCATTGATCACCGAAAGATTGAGGTACGGAGAGTGGACACAAAAGACAACACTGCGGATCCATTCACCAAGGCCCTTTCTCAAGAACAGTTCGAGAGACTTTTTGAGATGTTGGGTGTTCGATACGCCAACAACTGGCCGTAGAGCAGACGTTGGGTACTCGATACGCCGATATATATGGCCTTAGTGCAAGTGGGAGATTGTTGGATGTGTATGCCCTAGAAGCCATTATTGTATATGTATACATTTGGAAGCTTGGACATATATATGTACAGGACAGTCTTGCTCGATATGATAGTATGCTATCTGGTTTGTCTTTATCTTAACATGTGTATGTTTTTCTTGCTATTACATATCTTTTGTACATGTTGATAATGCCCGTAGGATCATTGCTAGACTACCCGCGTTGTGATGGCGATCATACTTATGGGAGCTGGGTAGTCGGTACACACATCCTTAAATGGTCTCTAGTCGTGGGAGTATCGAGACTGGGCATCGATATTCCGGAGTAGACTAGTGTATACGTTTCTAGACCCTGACGAGGGGCGATGGTATGGTCCCGCAACCATTGGTCTTTCGCACCTAAGATCAAATAAAGATGTTCACTAGGGGTGAGTACACCGGACGGACTCGCTGAGAACTTTCAGATGGTACTATACCTATCATCAGGTGGAAGTTCTTTGGTGACATGAGTACAGGTTAGTCTTTAGACCTGAGATCGGCATTTGTCTCGTGTGAGTTCCCATTGTGCTTTGATCACTACCCTACCACGGCTCTACTGAGTCGTGCAAACAGGTTTTGGTTGGGTACAGTCCTGAGCCACATGGAGGCAGTGAGCGATTGTCAGGGATTCGTCTCTTCTGGTATAGGGAGTCGATATCGCACTGTGTTCGATTGGTCAAGACCATAAGACCTTGGCCAAGGCAGGTGGGATTTACTGATAGGCTGATCAGTAGTTTCCCGGATTAGTCCTTAGCTGCATCAGCACGAATTAACAGGTTATTAAGGTTTGACATTTACCACCCCCTAGACCCGGTATGCGATACTCTCAGATGAAGAGACTGGATTGTACGGAGATTGTCACAGATAGGCTCAGTAGGGATCCAGATGAGTTTGTTCGTCGGCCTTCCTTTTCGATAGTTACCCGGGTAGCCGTTACGTACAACTAGTACCGCTGACGTGCTTGTGGTTATGGATTTATCCAGTAACTCACTGCCGGTGTACTGTCAAGTCTTTAGAGTCCCACACAGAGGGTTTCCCTGGTTCAGGCGAAATGATGTAGTGGCCGTATTGGATACGTGCAGGGTTCCAATCAATTGATGTACTTTGTACCCGGACTTTCGATCAGACAGTTGGTAATACTAGCCGGTTCAAGTTTTCAGCCGGATTATTAAATCAGGTATTGATTTGATAATTTACATATATGTATTTCGATATGTATATTCTAGTATTACGTTCTTCGTGTTATTCTATCTCTTTGGGCATTCGTATTTTTATCTGAATGCATGTATGTATATACAGCAGACTGTAATCCATATTTTATTACAGATTACCTTCTAGAAGGTGGACATTTCATCATGGACTTTTCCATTTATTGATAAATTGAAATGAGGTGGAAATTGGAGGAGAGGGAGGAATGGTGAGAGCCATGACTTCAATAGTTGACAAATGAATTATTATTCATTTGGATCAACTATTGAAGTACGGTTGCTAGTTTTTTATTATGAAAATTCATACACAAAACCATTGTGTTGGATTTTCTCTCACATGCATGCTTCATTATTCTTGAGCTCCTATTTTTGCTTCACCCTCCTCCTTCCTCCTGAGTTTCCTCCACCTTTATAATCTTCCTTTTCACTACCCTCTCATGAGTTGAGAAATAAGTGAAGAGGCAAAATAGAGATAGTAGAACACATAGATCTCCACACTACATCCTAGACAACTTGGATTAGCAACCCAAGTTCTCTAGTTGCTCCTAATGACACATAGTTAGGAGCTAGAGCCATGAATCACATCCCTCGGGTGGATCATCTACGACAAAGGAGGGCCGGAGAACAAGCTCGATCCCGGAGGACCGATGGAGCCGAAAATGGAGATCAAACAAGTTCAATGTAGCCACTTGGAGCACATGACGAGGAAAGAAGACCGAAGGACTTGGGTAGTTTGGTGAGAGTTCTTTCCATAGTAGATAACACTCCTACTTTGGTTAGTTAGGTTTATGGTTAGATTCGGTGTGATGGGTTGTTCTAGCGCCGTTTTTGAAATTGTAAGAAAATTTTTGTTCCGCAAACCGCCACGTTTGATGGCTAGGGCGTTAGGGTAACCCAACAGGGGCAAGAAGGTCTTATAGCGAGAAGTTGAGCCTGGCAGGAGAGTACTATCTACCGGTGATATTTGACGCGACAGACATTAGGAGGATACCGACCGTAGTCATATGATCAGATGATTTGGGCCGATCCGGACTGACGGAGCCCAAGATATATTGTATTATGTGTCGCTGTTGGAAACGGATTTTATGTTGTTTTCGAGTGTCGATGTTTGGCACTCGGGTTTATCATGATTTCAGTATGTCGATGCTGGACATACCCATTGATGATGCATTCATGCATAGCATACATAACATGTAGTTACTCTATGATACGGACACGAGTTCTTGACCTTATACATCCGCTTATATTGATTACTCATACTGTTACTCGCTATTACCGTGTCATTAGTTATTGTATTATACTGTATGACCTAGGAGATGGTCATACATTCGATTTCTACTCACTGATGTCTTCTACTCACGAGTTGGCAATGCACCCCCGTTGTGCCACAGTTTCTTGTAGGTTTAGCCGTACAGGTTCCATAGCGGCTTCGCAAGCACACCACTTCCTTCCGGGTGATTGCTTTGGTAGGTGTGTTCACTTGCATCGTGACCACCATTATACTTTTATTATATATTCAGTTGTATCTAGTTAAAATCTCCATCAACCAAACTTGTATAATTGGTAGACTTAGATAACCACTATTTGTATATTCTTTTGGCCTTAGAGTCGCGCTCATGGATATGTTATTGTTGTTTCCGGTTTTCCTGATGATGTTTAGTTTTCTTGCTGTGTTTTGATCCTCGCCCTTCGGCGTTGTATATTTATTATCTGCGTGGTTGTTTCCGCCTTTCGGCGAAGAGCTAGCTCCCGCTTGGGGATGCCTTATATATATACTATTGCTTGTATTCGTTTTTGGGTTAAAATTACAAAGGAGGTGCTGCCTAAATTTTCAATGACGAAAATGTTTTCAAGTTAAATACAAACATTGTGTTTTCATACAATATTATCTATGTTTTAAAGAAAGGACGTGATTTCAATAAAACCTTTTTTCAAAACTCCACCTCCACTATTTTTCCTCTAAAAAGTTTAGATTTTCTGGGATTTTGGCTTACTTGAATTAGGTGATGTCCTATAGACTTCACATGGTTCAAGTGCCAGTCACGTGCTTATTCCGGGTCGTGACACGTAATAAACTTGATATCGTTGAAGCAACCTAGTGGTTTTACAAATATATAGTGGCACAAACTTTTGCAAAAGAGGTCACTCCCTGTGAAGGGATCTCGGCTCTTTCCTCATCGAACGAGGTGCATAATATTCCTAACCGAATACCACGATGCAAAGCAAAAGAATCGAATATAGTGAAGTTATTACGATGATGCAAACTTTTGCTCAAGAGGTCACTCCCGATGAAGCGATCTCGGCTCTTGCCTCGTCGAATGAGGTGCTGGATATTCAGAACCGAATACCGCTGTGCAAAGAAAAAGGAAACATTTGTAATGTCAGTTTTCAAAACCTTGGTTCCAACAACATCATATATAGGTTTGTTTTTCCTTGCATTAATAAGAATTAATGCACTCCCATTAATTAAACCATATCACGCCAGAAAAGAACAAAAATACAATGTACATATATGCCATCCGTATTCTCCACGGGGTCCCGTCATGCACCGTTAAGTTACTTAACTAACGGAAGAGCAGGGGATGGACTAGCATGGATGCAAAACACATACAAATCTACTAGTGTGTGTGTGTGTGTGTGTGTGTGTGTGTATAACATTCGTCCCAGGCATGATATAAGCAATATCACAGAATCTCAGCAAGAAACACAGAATGGTGGATAATCTTGAAGCTTCGGGTTTCATTTGAGCCGTAAATGAGACCCGGCGCTCTTTGTCGTGTGGATAGCCTGTGCAATGAAAATCTGGACCCCTACGAGCGCGGCAAGTTACCCGCCAATACCAGAAGTGAGGCAACCCCAATCAACAAAGTGAATGGGTTACCCAGCACTTCACGGAATCTGGTAACTTGAGCACCCCTCCGTGGGTCAACCTGTACCCCTTATGAATGCGTCGAATTGCCCACCAATTCTAGAGCGAGACCCCCTCTGTCTCAATGCCATGAGATGCGGGTCCGTTTCTCTTCTAGAATCCGGCTATTCGAGCACTCCACCAGGGGGTAATCCTAGTACAAAAAATGAAAATATATGTATAAGGGTGACATCGACCTCAACCCGGTTGTGCCCCAAACAAATAATATACAAACTGACAGAGACGGCGGTCCAAATGTCGGACCCTCGCCCCGCAATATCAAATGTACAAATGAGCCTCAACTGTACTACTACCACTGCACCGCAAGCTATCCACCATGACAATCCAACCACAACCTCAGCACAAACACAGAATATCAACGTGAATATCATGTTCGCAAACCCATCTAATAGAACATATAGCAGTTAGCCGAGTTATACCGCTGTAATGATATTCACGGTCGCAGATAGTAATGTATGTACTGAAAACTTATAAACAATGTTATAAATAGAGACTTCGAAATACTCTGTATTGCCTTCAAATCAAAGATAATAAAATATGTAATCTAGGAAAAAAAAAATAATGCTACAAACCCAATATTCAAGATTCCAGAACACACCCAAAACACCAAGACCCAACTCCAGAACAAAACCGGTGTCGCCAGGAATTTAACCGATCTCGCCAGCCAAAGCATGGAGTTTGGGGCTCGTTTTCAAACTGTATTCTAGTTACAACATAAATAGCCTTATGAAATTGTTTAAAAAAAATTTGAAGAATATAAAAATTCGAGAGAAACTTGAATATATCCCGTATTGTTTCGGAGTTGTTTCGGTTTCATTACTTTAAATATCATTTAAACTGCTAGTTTAGGATTTATGGGTTGGCTCTGATACCATGTTGGGTTATGCCAGTGCCCTGGCCATCTACCGTGACCATCTGCAGAACAAAAATTTTATAAACCGGCGCTAGAACAACCCGATAACCCGGATCTACCATAAACCTATAAGCTAGCAAACTAAAGAGGAGTCGGAATGGTTATACTTAATGATCTGTATCCTTCGGTCTTCTGCCATCTTCATAAGCTCTTAGTGGTCTCCATGATCAAGTTTGGCCTCCGGTCTCCCTCCATCAAAGATAATCCACTTGAGGATTTATAGTTCGAGCTCCAACCTCAATACCGAGGTAACTAGGGTACCTAGTTCGCTAAACTAGATAGCCTAGATGATGTAGAGAGTGATGATGGATTGATTTGTCTCAAAATACCATAAGTTTCTCAACACATGAGACATTAAGGGTTGAGGAAGAAGAAGAAAGCTGGGAGGAGATGAGAGTGTAGTGAATGAAGCAACCATAAAAAAATGGCTAAGTGTTGTGAACTCAAGAAAACTCAAGCCTACCAAAATATTTCATAACACAAATAAATCAAGCATGCTTCAATAGTAACCCATGAGTCACCCCATGAGTCACTAAGTGAGCCATGCTTCATTTAATGTAAATAACACCTCATCTCCTCCACCTCATTAACCATTTAATCTAAATGGTTAAAACACAAATGAGGTGTCTTCTTCTAGAAGCACCTTATAATAAATTACAAGAATACCCCTCACCGTATATACACACCCGTATCCGTATTCCAAAAAAATACGAATAGAAAGAGACGAAAACAATCCAATAATATAATAGTAGGATCCGGCTTAAACCAAAACCCACTAGTATTATCCGTCCGAATCGTGATACGTGCACAAGTACACGTATATGATTGAACCCCACCGTAATACCATACTGCCTCTACATCGTTTCGCCTGAAGTAGGGAAACCCTCTGTGTCAGACACTAAAGACTCGTCAATACGCTGGCAGTGGGTTTAACCACAAGCACGTCAGCGGCACTAGCTGTACGTAATGGCTACCCGGGTATTGAGAGAAAAGGAGGCCGACGAGCAAACTCATCTGAACCCCTACTGAGCCTATCCTTGACAATCTCCGAACAGTCCTGTCTGTTTGTCTAAGAGTATCGCTTATCGAGTCTAGGGGGTGGATAAAGTCAGACCCCTAATAATGTGATATTTCGTGTCGGTATGAAGCCTATCACCAACTGAGAAACTACTGATCCAAATCAGTAATTCTCAACTACCTTGGCCAAGGATTTCTGGTGATGGTCACCCGTGCACTACGTGACATCAACCCCCAATACCGGGAGAGACGAATCCCCGACGATTCGCTCACTGCCTCTATGTGGCTCGGGACTATACCCAATTAAAATCTGTTTGCACGACTCCTTTAAGCCGTGATAGGGTAGTAATCAAAGCACAGTGGGACCTCACATGAGACAAATGAAGATCTCAGGTCGACAGACTAACCTTTACAAATATCACCTAGGAACTGCTATCTAACAATAGGTATAATACCAACTAGTATGTTCCCGGAGAGTCTGTCCAGTATGCTCATAACCCAATGAGTACATGCACACTATCTTAGGTGACAAACTGACACCAATGGCATATGAGACCGGCCAACGCCCCTCTTCGGGGTCTCGATAAGTACACACTAGTTTATTTTGGAGTATTGATGCCTAGTCTCGAAACTCACTCGACTAGGGACTTTTAAGGATGTGATTATAGACTACCCAGCTCTCACGTATATGATCCCCATCATAATGCTGGTAGTCAAGTAAGAATCCTATGGCTCTATCAACATGTAATAGTGATATTTAATACCACATAATGCATGTACATGAATCCTAAAGGCAAACCATATAGTATACTATCATTTTGAGTAAGACTGTTATATCCGTATAGGTCCTCCCTCAATCATCATAATCACCTGTTTGCGATTATAATAATTACCTTGAGGGCACTATAGCCAACATAAACCCAGTCCACAGATGGAGAAGGTTATGGAGCTGTTCAAACAAGTTAATAGCAACATACATCTTTGAGATGCGGTCTAACAAGTCCCTTCATCCGCGAAAATCCTTAAGGAATTGTGCACTAAGAAGAGGAAATCTCAAGTACCAAAGAATGTTTTCTTGGATAGTAATGTGAGCGATGTTCTTACACTTGATTTGCTGAAAAAACAGTAGGACCCTGGTTGTCCTACAATCTTAATTACCATCGGGGATAAGAATATAAATTGCTCTCTTCTAGATCTCGGTGCTAGTGTTAACTTGCTTCCATATTCAGTATACGAGCAACTCGGTATAGGAGAACTAAAACACACGCACTTTATGCTGCAAATGGCTGACTGATCCATCACCCATCCTAGGGGTGAGTTAGAGGATGTGTTAATTAAATTCAGAGACTTCATATTCCTCATGGACTTCATAGTCTTAGACACACAGCCTATAGCTAACCCCCGGAATCAAATTCCCATGATCCTCGGTCGTCCGCCACCTTAAATACTGTAATCAATTGTCGAAATGGTTCTATGAACTTATCATTCGAAAAAATGACAATTGAGGTCAACATTTTTAGGTTGGGAAATTAGCCCTCTGACCTGCGTGCTCATGTTCTGGATATATGTTCCATCCAAGAGATCGATCCTGAAACTTGCGAGTTCAAGGAATTCCTTTTCGATCCTGATAATCTTGACACCACTAGTGCGTATCTTTTTTATTCCATTGCTTCCGGGACAGATAGACAGTGCATCTGTTTCACTTTTGCAAATATTCCTGACGAATCTCCCCAGTTTGAATCCTTCGCATTTACGGATGATTCAGTTGAATCAACTGAGTCCGTCTTTTACACTCGCTTTGAACCGCTCATAGAGTCTTTTGAGATCGAAAATCGGTCTCCTACTTTACCATCGATCATTTCTTCATTGGTTCTCGAACTCAAACCTTTACCATCTCACCTTAGGTATGCTTACTTGGGTGAGAAAGAGACGCTGCCCGTAATCATACCTGCTTCTCTAGCTTTAGAGCATGAGAAAGTACTTCTTTCGGTCTTGCAAACCAATCGGTATGCTTTTGGCTGGACCATGGTTGACATCAAAGGGGTTAGTCCCTTGATCGTTGAATATCATATTAATCTGATGGATGATACTAAGCCAGCTCGGGAACCACAATGACGGTTGAACCCCATCATAAAAGAGGCTGTCAAAAAAGAAATCGTTAAATGTCTGGATAACAGTATCATTTACCTGATATCTGAAAGCCAGTGGGTAAGTCTAATCCTTGTTGTTCCTAAGAAGTCGGGCATCACGGTCATCACTAACGAAGAAAATGAGTTAATTCCAACTCACATGTAAATAGGGTGGCGAGTTTGTATCGATCACCAGAAAATCAACGCTGCTACACTAAAAGATCACTTCCCGCTTCCATTTATTGACCAGATGCTCGAGCGCTTAGCAGGACACGAGTTTTACTTTTTCTTGGACGGTTACTCAGGGTACCAAAAAATTCCTATCACTAAAAAGACCAGGACAAAACCACTTTTACTTTTCCTTTCGGCACGTTCGCATACAGACGCATGCCCATTGGGTTATGCAATGCTCCCGCTAGTTTCTAGCGGTGTATGATGGAAATCTTTTCTGATATGGTTAAAACCATTCTGGAAATTTTCCTGGATGATTTCTCAATCTATGGAAATTCTTTCGACGAGAGTTTGAAACACCTTGGCGTTGTCCTTACACGGTGTAAGGAAAAGAACTTAACTCTAAACTAGGAGAAATGTCACTTTATGGTTCGTGAAGGAATTTTTTTAGGAAATATTATTTCACAAAGTGGCATTGAAGTCGATAAGGCTAGAGTCGACGTTATTTCAAATCTGCTTGCTCCCAACTGCGTCAAAGACATCCGTTATTTTCTTGGCCATGCCGGTTTTTATAGACGGTTCATCAAGAATTTTAGCAAAGTTGTTAGACCCTTGACTCTTTTACTGGCCAAGGACTCCACGTTCCATTTCAACTCGGAATGTTTTGCTGCCTTCAACTCGATGAAACAGTCGCTCACTACTACTCCTGTCTTATTATCCCCTGACTGGAACCACCCATTCGAAATTATGTGTGATACTTTCGACTTTTCCATCGGTGCTGTTTTATGACAGCATATCCATAAGAAGTCGCAAGTAATTTATTACGCGAGCTGTACCCTGAATGACACCCAATTGAACTATACGATAACTGAGAAGGAATTCTTAGCTGTTGTATTTGCTTTAGTGAAATTCAGGCCATACCTTATCAGCTACCCAGTCGTCTGTTACACCGACCATTTAGCTCTGAGGTATTTTTTCAATAAAAAATGCAAAGTCTCAGTTAATACGTTGTATCCTCTTGCTAAAAGAATTTGATATTGTGTAACGTTTTAGAAATCGTTATGCGATTTTTCCGTTTTTAGGATAAAATAGTCGATGTTTTCCGTTTTAACCCGATTGTGATCAAACTTCTGTATAGACTTATCGGCATCTAGTTTAGCTAGAATGAAGCTAGTGCGCGGGCTTTGGGGGTCAATGGGAAGTTTTGGTTCACATAGAATTTTTCCCTAATTAAATATTATTTTAATGTGTTATTTATGCACTTAATTAGTGGAAATTATATTTTTGTGTGGGTTAATTAGTTTTAATTGGGATCATTGCTAATCTAATCACTAGAATTAGTTTAGAATCTTCTCTTCTAATATCTAGATATTTTGTGAGCAAAAGGTTTTAAATTTAAAAAGAAAAGAAGAAAAGGTGGCAAAATTGCATTTAATGAAGCATTTATTGCATTTAGCTAGAACTTTCTTCATTTTTATTTCACAAAACCCCCTCCCCCATCACCCATGGCCGAGCCTCCCCCCCCAATTCTGCCCCCTTCTTTTGTTAAGCTCATTTCTTCTTCTTCTTGCTCACTAAATTCATCCAAATCCTAAAATAAATCCACAAAATTCCTAAACAAAAAAATTAAACCATCATCCTTCTTTACTAACTAGCTTGGATCTTCAAGAAAACCATCTTTTTGGAGGAAAATTTTGTTGGAGCTAGTTGTTTTTGTGAGTTCTTGAAGAGGTATAATTTATTACCTTAATCCTTAATTATTATGTTTAAAACTTAAACTAGATATCTAAGTGATTATTATAGCTTTAAACTCATGCTAAATTCATTCCTTATAATTTTTAGGAAATTCAAGTTAGGGTTTAAACTTGTTGTAGTATTGAATGTTAATTGAAGTTTAAGAAAACTTAACCTAGTAGAATATGATAATTATTGTTAATTACTACTTTGTCTAATAAAGAGTTGTAGCTTACTAGATTTTTACTAAAGCTTAATTAGGCAAGTTTGAAATCGGTAGAATTGTATTAGTTTTAGACTTGTGCAAAATATTGCGATAAGTTGCTTACTAGGTTTCGGTGTATTTTCGATGTGGGTTCAATTTGTCGTTTCGAGGTTATATCTATTATATTCTCGTATTTGATTATGTTGTGTTTGCGTGATCAGTACGATCGGGTCTAGACATGGTAGTTGTGTCGCTTTGCGTTCCTAGTTAGGGTCGTGCCGATGTCGTTCGTGTCTTTGTGTAGCTTTTGCACTTGAGTTGGTTTCGTAGTGTCGCTACGCGTGTTAGCCACTTGACGAATACTTGAGAGTATATTTGGAGTTGGTGCGTCAGTCAAACGTAGTTGGTACATGTTATTGGTCGATTGCTAATATATACTTGTTATATTGTTATATGCTTTCAGGATTGCAGACGGGAACTTCGGGCGCTGCGAACAGCGGAAGCAAGTAGTTGGCTATACTTAGCACGTGACCAGGTGAGTAGATTTAACATCTACGGGGAAATCGTCCATATGGCGTTAAGCGTCAGGGCGTAGTAGGATGTTTAGTTTTATATGTTCATGCAAACATACTAGAGTAGCATACCTTTGTTACATACATAGAACTGGTAGTATAGAACACTGCACTATCGCTAACGGTACAAGCTGCACGAGCACGATTTATATGCTACACTCACACCGTTAGTGATTGCCATGACACTTACAGTATAGGATTGCTAGAAATCATATATTATATTGATTCCATTTCACCGATGTTGTCATGACTTGCCATATCCGCATATGTTATATTTTTACCATGTACACCTTGTATTTACGGTTGCGCATACCTTCATTGATATATCACTACCTTTGCACATGTACCCTTGTATTTCATCATAGTGCTTATATATATATCTTGACATGTTTACCCTTGTGCCCCTACACTGCATACATTCAGACTTAGATACACATACCTCACCTGCTCATACTTGTGCCTTGTACGTCATATACTTTCATGCTTGGCACAGATACATCACAGATTCATGCCTGAGCCACATATATATTATCTATTCGTACTTGGACACATATACATCATTTCCACATTAGTGTACGTGTATATTGCTACATTCACTTAGCATACTTATCTTCTCGCACATCCATACCTACACTCATTTTCATATGATACATACAAGGATGATATTGACTTGACTTAAAAACTAAGGGACCGCATATGATATTTTCCAAACTGGGTATTTTTAGAAAAAGAGCGGCTTTCCCCTTTTCTTCCATACGGTGCCTGGAATGGATTTACGCATTTGATTGATTTACATGATTTCTGGATTTGGGAACCGGAGTACTATTTTAAGAAAATATGCACTGTTTAAAAACCCGGTTTCCCTTGATTTGATATTTTAGTGCGTCCACCATGTGTTTTCTCGGTGCTAGAGCGATACATGGAAACCCGAGTCGAGGAGCTGGACGAGGCCGATTGCGGGTACACGGTGGACCCGGTACGGTACCCCGGAGCGAGAATGGATCGCTGTGCAGTAGACGGTGAGCCTGGCAGAGGGACTACTACCTACCGGTGATTGGTTGGACCTGGCGGTTGTCCGGAGGATACTGACCAGAGTCGAGAGATGGATACGGGACGACTAGTACTGCCGGGGCCGAGGGCCGACACCGCAGACAGAGCCCGTAGGCTAACCCGGATTGATGGGTGCCCGAGATATGAGGTTTTGCGTGTCGATGCTGGACACGAGTTTTCTTGATATTTGGGTGCCGATGTTGGGCACTCACGATTGTATGAGATTACAAGATTTGAGGGCTGATGTGGATGACGGCGCCTGAGTTGGTTTGGGATTGGGGTGCATTGGCATACACCAGTTATTTTTCCACGTTGACATTCCGTGTAGACATTATTCTTCCTATACTCAGCATTTATTACTTGACATCTCGTCCTGTAGCTAGCATACCTGATAGAGTACACCGGCTTGCATATCATTGCGTACCCTGCTCATCCTATATAGGGTTGTTAGATTACTTTGCCATGCCTGATTTTCACATATCTGCTCATTACATAGAAATGCCATTAGATCATACCTGTCGCATGATATTGAGCATCCAGTTCATCATATAAATGTTACCTGTTGGCATAGTTTAGAGTATCGCAGCACGTGCA
Organism: Agapanthus africanus; assembly: GCA_030015575.1. NCBI lineage: Eukaryota > Viridiplantae > Streptophyta > Magnoliopsida > Asparagales > Amaryllidaceae > Agapanthus > Agapanthus africanus. The sequence goes on along the minus strand of CM057346.1, from coordinate 489,159,611 downwards.
TACTCGCGATTACCTTTATATGTTATCTGCTACTCACGAGTTGGCAACTCACCCCCGTTGAGCCACAGTGCTTGCAGGTTGCCCTTTTGGAATAGTCGCGGATGGCTGTTTACCGCACCTTTTGACACAGATACCATTGCTAGTTGGTGGGTTTTTGTACGGTATATGTTTACTTTCAGTTGTATATTGATGTATCTAGTATTCTCCATCTACTTTCATGTATTGACTTAGAGACAGTTGTGAGGACAACATATGTTATTTTGTACTCTGGTGTCGAGCTCGTTGTGAGCCGACTTCATTTATGCAGTCTTACTTTTCTTGCTATCTTCATTTCATTTTTACTCAGTCATTGAGATGCTCTATTTATTCCACATGTCATTTTACTTATATCTTGGCTTCACCCGATTTCCGGGACAAACTCTTGTATAAAAAAAATGTTGCAAATAAAATTATTAAATAACACATGAACTCAGAAAGGATTTCTACTAGATTAACAAAAAAAGGTTTTCTATACATTTGAAACCGTTTTTACAAAAATGTCTCAACACTCTGCATTTAAATGGTTTTGATTTCTGGGTTGTCGGCTTACTTAGTCATGTTACGCCTTTAGACGTTACGTGGTTAAGTGCCGGTCATGGGCCGAACTTTGGGTCGTGGCAGCAGATTTTTGGGCCTAGCAGGTTTTTACCGCCGTTTCATGCAAGATTTCTTGTGTATCGCTGCACCGTTGACCGGACTGGCAAGGAAGGAGGTTCCTTTTCTTGGACCGAGGCATGCGTGCGGAGTTTCTGCAGCTGAAGACTCGGTTGAAACCTGCACCAGTTCTTTCTTTGCTTTCTGGATCGGGCGAATTTGATGTTTAACTGTGATGTTTCGCGAGTGGGGCTCGATTATGTACTGATGTAGCACTAAAGAGTTATCGCTTTTGCTTCCCGACAGTTGGAGGAAGTACGAGCAGGATATCCCACTCATGATCTGGAGATGGCCGCGGTGGTCGTGCGTTGAAGATTTGGGACACTACTTGTGTGGAGAGTCGTGTTAGATTTTCACGGACCACCAGAGCTTAATGTACATCTTCCTACAGCGGGTTTTGATTGTGGAGACAGCGCCGTTGGATGAAGCTTGTGAAGGATTGTGATTGTGAGATCCTTTGTTTCCCATGGCAAGGCGATTGTGGTAGCTGATGCATTGAGTCGTAGGCCCGGGGGTAGCTTGTTCCAGTTGTGCGCAGTTCTGAGACAGTCTTCTGTAGATTTACAGTTCTTGTGTGATCGTGGAGTATAGCTAGGTTCGCCTCTTCTTTAAGGGGGGAATAGCTTGCTCATGTCCGCGCCTGGCCAGTTTTCCTTAATCGCTTTCACGAGGCACAGCCCGCCGATGCTCGTTTGTCTAAGATTCTTGAGCATGTTCGGCAAGGTAAAGATTCAGAGTCCTTGATTTGTGACTAGGGTGTGCTACGTTTAGGGATGCGTTGTGTGTACCTGATACTGATAGGTAGAAATGCGAGATCCTAGGAAAGGCACACCAGTCAGCCTTCTGTGTTCGTCCAAGTTCCACCACGATGTGACGTGACTTGTGAGATAGTTACGGGTGGGCAGGGATGAAGAGTGAAGTTTCGGATTTCATTTTGAGGTGTTTGTATTGTTGCGAGATAAGGTTGAGCATCTGAGACCGGCTGGAGAGTTGCAACCTTTAACTGTTCCAGAGTGGAAATGGGAGAAGATATCCATGAATTTCGTTGTGGTGTATACCCAGGTTTAGACAGGGTGTGACTCCATTTGGGTGTTTGTTGTCCGGTTATGCTCAGTTTTCTCAGTTGTTTTTTGTTAAGTTTGTGCGTTTGCACGGAGTTCCTTCATGGATTGTATCCAATAGAGGCACCCCGTTCGCTAGCCGTCTTTTGCAGAAGCTTCAGGAAGCCTTGGGTACTGGTTGAGCTTTAGCTCCACTTTTCCATCTGCGGAACGATGGTCAGTTAGAGCGGACTATACAGACTGTGGGGGATATGCTTGTACGTACTTACTAAGTGTTTTTTGGCTGTTGGGATCGGCACTTGCCATTGATAGGGTTCTCCTTTGATAACTGTTATCAGGAGACATTCCAATTGGCAACTTTTAGGCCTTGTGTGGTAGGTTGTGTCGATCGCCAGTCTGTTTTTACTGACTCTGCGAGAGTAGGATTTTGGACCCTAACTAGTCGTGAGGCTTCAGAGAAGATCCATTTGATTCAGGTCAGGATGATAGCAGCTCAGTGCAGACAGAAGTCTTATGCCGACCGTGGTGGTCGCAGACTTGAGTTCGCAGTGGGAGATCAGATATTCCTATGGATTTTTCCGATGAAATAGCATGTTGAGTTTGGGAAGCTTAGTCCCAGATTGTTGGTCTTTTGAGATCCTCGAGCGAGTTAGTTCCGTTGCCTATATTTTGGCACTTCCGCCCGGATTATCGAGTATTCACCCGTTTTCCTTGTGTTGATACTTTGCAAATACCTTCATGACCTTTCTCACATGATTCAGCACCAGACCGTTCTTTTGGACACGATCTTTCATTCACCAGCAGCCGATAGTTTTTGTGGATCGGCAGGTGGAGGGACTTCGATCAAGGGTCTTGCTGTATGTGAAGGTTCTTTGGCATAGCCGTATACCTTTGTTGCTTATCTCATTTCCTTGTGTATGGATTTAGTATTAAAAGACACAACACTATTATTGACGGTTCATGTTTCACGAGCACTAATTGTATACTACACACACACCGTCAATAATTGCCATGACACGCACAACACCTATACATATGTGATATTTATTGTTTAGGAACATTAAGACATGATCCCTATTTCCTTTTGTGCATATGACATATAGCATACATGTATACCTACATGCTTACACATATGCCTTGCTATGCACACATACTTACATGTACACCGTGTATACATACTTACATGTATACTCACTTACCTAGTTAGGACTACACATACCTATGTGGTACTGTTTTCTCATTGACGTGGGGTCATTGATTCTTATGCGTTGGCGCATATGATAGTAGTATATCTTATCATGCCTACATGCTAGTTACCTATGTACCTATATGGTATCGTAGCATAGTGACCGGTATATACACACATGTGACATAGCTACATATACAGCTTGCATACCTACTTACACATATACCTGGAGGGTATTACATCATTATTGATAGGTAGATACACATATCTTGATATATCGACGTGGTTACGCATACCTGGCTATAGTTATATGTTCACCTTTATTTGAAATTGTATGGATTTGGGGAAAATTAGGAACCGTATGATATATATATTAATTTGTTGCAGTTAAATAGCGGTTTTTCCTTATTAGGCTCATATTACTGTTTCATGTTGCATATATTACATTCATAGATTTCATATGATGTTCTCTGATATTTTTACTCCTAAGTATATATAACAATGGAATGGGACGCTGTTATATATGCATATATATATATATATATATATATATATATATATATATATTAGTGGAATGGGATGCTAATATATATGTATTGATTCATGCATTTATACTTATTCATTTCTTGATGTTTTCTGGATTTGAGGACCGTGGTTGTTTCATGAAATTATGCATTATTTGAAAAACCCGGTTTCTCTTGATATGATATTTCAGCAGCCGCCATGAGATTTATCAGTTCTGATATATATACCCCATGCGAGGAGTGTCGTGGGCCGTGTGAGGGTACATGGTGGGGCCCAGTACGGTTCCCCTCGGCAAGAAGATCGACGGTCCATACCGATTGAGCCTGGAAGGTGGGCAAGTACCTACCGGTGGCAGTACCTTTGACTTGACGGGTATCGTGGGAATACAGGTCGGGGTCATGTACGTATGGATACGTACCTATTAGGGGGCCAGTTGTAGTGACGACACCTGATAGATCAGTATTTATGTGTCGATGCTAGACACTTGTTTCATGATGTTTTTGGGTGTCGATGTTGGACATTCACTTTATATGAAACTTACTCGAAACTGGATATTGGATATATGAGATTTACTTGACACTGTACATTCAGGATATATGAGGTTTACTTGATATTGTACGTTCATGATATATGAGATATACTTGACATTATACATTCAGGATATATGAGACTTACATGATATGAGAGCCAATTTGGTGGCTGATTTGAGGAAATGTGGGATTTAGATTGTCTTGATGGACTTTGGTCTTATCACGAGATCAGGATTCCGTGAGAATGACATGTTTTATTTCTATACTCCTTATTTATGTTATATGCATTGCTTCATGTATTAGTAGTACCTGATAGAGTACCTTTCATGACTTTTGCATATACATATTGTCATATTATTGCTTCATGTATTAATTGTACCTTCTAGCGTACCTTTCATGACTGTTGCATACATACGACCATTTATTGCTATCCGCTTGCATGCATTAGATTCGCGCTGTACGTGCATACTTGCGATTACCTGCATATATTATTTACTATTCACGAGTTAGCAACTTACCGCCATTGTGCCACAGTGTTTTGCAGGTAGTCCCTTAGGGCAGTCGCGGTAGGCTATTCATCTATCTAATCATATTTTGCTGCGGATACCGCTTCGGCTCACAGTGTGCAGTTTTGCTTTAGGTGGGTTTTGTGGTTGTCCGTTCATGTTCATTGTATATTTGTTGTATCCAGTACTCTCCATTTACCACTTTCATGCGTATGACTTAGAGACTTGATGTGAGGACGATATTGTATATTTTGGTGACTTGGATGTCTTTTATACAGTTTTACTTATATCGTCTTTTATTTCTTCGCTACAGCGTCGTATATCTGTTGTGGTGGTTGTTTTCCGCCGTTGGGTATGGATTTTCTCCCGATGGGGATGCTTTAGTTATATTTATGTTATACCCATTTTTAGGGTTGGTTTTTACAAAGGAGGTGCTGCCAAAATTTTTAAGAAAGTAAAGTTGGACTTTAAAGAATTTGGTTTGAGATTTCAAAAGTTTTGAAAATGCTATTATCACCTACTATTTTTGATGGTTTAGATTGCTGTGTTTTTGGCTTACTTAAATTGCGTTACGCCTGTAGACATTGCGTAGTTTAAGGGTCGTCACGTGTCAATTTCGGGTCGTAACATCTTGTAATCAAAGACAAAAGTGGATGTGAAAATGTTGTCGCCGATCATCTTTCTCGACTTCCTTCTGCGCCATCGCCTATCATGTCAATCAACGATTCGTTCCCAGATGAACAACTCTTGACAATATCGTGTGAACCTTGGTTTGCGGATATTGTAAATTACCTTGCTATTGGACTTGCTCTAAACGAATGGTCAAGTCAGGACAAAGATCGTTTTCTTTCCCAAGAAAAGCACTTTTACTGGGAAAACCCTATCTGTTCAAATATTGTCCTGATCAAATTGTTCGCCGGGACATGCCCAATACTGGATTTTAGAGCGTTTTATCTTTCTGTCACGATCAAGCATGTGGCCGTCATTTTGTCCCCAGAAAGACTGCAGAAAAGTTCTTGCAATTTGGATTTTACCGGCCGATACTGTTCAAAGATTCAAATGAATATTGCAAGACCTTCTCTAGATGCTAGCATATGGGCCGAATTTCCGGAAGAACTCAAATACCACTTCAATCAATCTTGGTTGTTGAGGTTTTCGACGTTTGGGGTATTGACTTCATGGGCCCGTTGCCTAACTCATATACGAACCTGTATATTCTACATGCGATTAATTATGTCTCAAAATGGGTCGATGTCGTTCCAAGACGAACTAACGACAATAAGTTTTTCGTTAATTTTCTAAAAGAAAACATCTTTTCTCAATTTGGGCACCCTCGAGCTATTATCAATGATAACGGATCGTACTTCTGGAATCGGTCTTTCGAGACTGTAATGCGGAAGTATGGAATCAACCACAAGCTCTCTATGCCTTATCATCCCCAAATGTGTGGGAAAGCCGAGGTCTCCAACCGATAAATCAAGCAGGTTCTGGAGAAAACAGTTTCCACAAACTTTAAAGATTGGTTTTCAAAATTGACTAATGCCTTTTGGGCATTTCGAACTGCATATAAGACCGATCTTGACATGTCTCCGTATCGGCTTATCTTTGGTAAGGCTTTCCACTTCCCGGTCGAGATCAAGCATAGAGATATATGGGCGATCAAGGAACTCAACACTGATCTTTCTTTAGATGGCAGCTTTCAGAAGCTGCAGATGAACGAATTGAATGAGTTTCTGGATGAAGCATACGATAACGCGGTTATCGTAAAGAACATAACAAAGGTGTTTCATGATAAACACCTTGTATGAAAAATATTCAAGCCAGGACAACAAGTCCTTCTCTACGATACCCGACTGCATTTTCATCTGGGTACGTTGCGATCTCGTTGGACAGGACCATTCTTGGTGCGATGTGTATACCCGCATGGTGCAGTGGATTTGGAGAATCTAAAGAACGGTTCACTATTCAAAATGAACGGACACAGATTAAAACCGTTCTTTTCTGCAGATCTATTGGAGGAGTCCTGATGTTGCAGGAGCCGGTTTATCTTGCCTAATCTTCCTCCGTTTATCACCAAACTTCAGTTATCCAGTGTTTCCTTATAAAAAAAAGAAAAAAGAAGAAGAAAGGAAGATGAGAGAAAGAAAGGGGGGAACTTGTCACAACTCAGAAAAGGCACGTGACTGGCACTTGAATCACGTGAAGTCTATACGACCCCACCTGATTCAAGTAAGCTAAAAGCCTGGAAATCTAAACCTTTTTAGGGGAAAATAATGGAGGTGCAGTTTTAAAATAAGGTTTACTGAAATTAAACTTATTCTTATATACATAAATAGTAATATATGAAAACACTATACTTGTGTCTAACTTGAACACCTTTTTGTCGTTTGAAATTCGGGCAGCACCTCCTTTGTAATTTTTAACCCAAAAATGAAAACAAGTAATAATATATATGGTATCCCCAAGCGGGAGCTAGTTCTTCGCCAATTGGCGGAAACAGCCATGCGAGATAATATAAATATACAACGCCGAAGGCGAAGATCAAACTCAGAAAGAAAAAAAGAAAACTAAACATCATTAAGAAAACCAGAAACGGCAATAAATACATAAGCGCGCCTCTGAGGCCGAAAGAATATACAACTGTGGTTATTTAAGTCTACTAAATATACAAGTCTGGATGATGGAGTTTTAACTAGATACAACTGAAATAAAGTACATGTGCAACGTTGGTCACGATGCAAGTGAACCCACCTACCAAGCAATCACCCGAAAGAAATGATGTGCCAGCAAGTCGCAACGGAACCTGTACAGCCGAACCTGCAAGAAACTATGGCACAAAAGGGGTGAGTTGCCAACTCGTAAGTAGAAAATATCACCGAGTAGAAACCGAATGTATGACAATCTCCTATGTCATACGGTACAATACAAATATAATAGTAGCACGATAACACCGAGTAACAGTAGGGTTGATAATAAAGACATATATGTAAGGTCAAGTACTCGTATCCATGTCATAAAATAACTACATATCATGTATGCCATGCATGAATGCATCATCAATGGGTATGTCCAATATCGACATACAGAAATCATAATAAACCTGAGTGCCAAGCATCAACACTCGAAACGTCAAGAAAACCGTGTCAATCAGCGACACATAAATCTCATATCTCGGGCTCCGTCTATCCGGATTAGCCCATATCATCAAATCACACGACTGCGGTCGGTATCCTCCAGATGTCCGCCGAGCCAAAAGTCACCGGTCGGTAGTGCTCCCCTGCCGGGCTCAACGTCTCTCTATATGGCCTTCTTTCCCCGGGATACCACACCGGGTCCACCATGTACCCGTAGACGGCGTCTCTCTCCTCAATCGGGTATGTGTACACACGTGGCTCAAGAACCGAGAAAACTCATGGTGGACTCCACATACATCTTATCACGAGAAAACATCAACTTGCATTTTGAAAATGATAATAAGTTTATAAAATTCTTGCGGTTTTCCCCCAAATCCAGAAATCTCATGGAAAATCCGAAATCTTAAAATCATGAGTTAAAGAACAATGAATATCGGCATAAGCCCCATAATATTGCATAACAGAATGAATATATAAATGCATGGGGTATCTAAGTAAAGAATGCAATATCTAAACTAACATATGAGAGCAAGCATACTAATAATATGTTGAAACTATCCGCTAGCAGATTATACCAATGAAGTAACGTTTTCTAAAGTGTACGTGACATGGCAATTACCGATGATGATGTGTGTGAGCCGGCAAGCAAGTGTACGTGCAACATGCGCATCATCGGTAATGTTGCAGGCGTCTTAACAGACGGGATTCATAATAGCTAAGGAAACACATGTGATAAATATGCAATGCAATGAGAACAACGTAAATATAACAGAAAAGCGAATAGTAAATGTAACATTATAAAATATGCATATCTGTATACGAGTCATATAGTTTTAGTGTTTTGAAATAGCACGAATCGTGGTTTTTAGAAATGTAGGGGCTACGGTGTTTTTGAGAAAAGATATATCCTTTGAAAAATCCGTAGTATCACTCGGGTTGTCCTTTGAAAATACTCACGACTCGTTAGTTTTAAAAATAGGTATGACTCGAGCCTAGTCTAGCATCTATTTAACAACTAAGATACTAAACTAAGGAACTATTCGGAAGGATAAGAAAGTCTACATATATTCCGAGTCGATATACCTAGTAGTCGGCGATCCAGCCTCATAGCGTTATGTATTGTATCATAAATAGTACGGCAAGAGTGCGGATCAATCATCATATTTATAGCTCGTACGGTAAAATACATCGTACGACATCCCCAAAATCGAGGGTGCGTGTCAAATATCAATTATACATCATCAATCGTACGGTATCATCCTCATACAATATCATGATCAGGGGTACAGATCTAAGGTCTCGTACATGCTAATATCAATAATTCACATCTTATCGTATGTATGAATACATATCATCCAATGATCTATTATAATATCATATCACATATCATATCACGACTCATTCACATATCAAAATCTCATGGCATCATGCCCGATCATATCGACTTATCTCCACATATCACATACTATCCTCATCACCCGTGTGTGTATACACACACACATACACATATATACACACAAAATCAAGTGTGTGTGCGTGTGTGTGTCTACATATAACCTGCAATTCGCCACCAAGGTAAACATCCTATGGATAGGTCTTCCTAGATCAATCTAATCTAAAGTGTTCTAAATACCCTATTCGCTAAGTATCCAAATATCACATCCAAACTTACCAATATAGTAATACCCTATTCTACTGTTGTGGGGGTACTATACGCCATCCACCCGACTTCCCTCATAGATATACATCTACTTACCTTGATCCTCGCTTTCCGAAATCAATGATGCCACGCTCTCCCTCATCGGCCCGATGTCTACACGGGGTACCTACAGTTTTCAATACGTTATATTGTAACACGAATCGAACACGAAACTAAAACGGCATACGAAACACACATAGGTTAGAACCTATGGTCTATGCGTGCAAGAATAACTAACAACTCTCAACATCGACGTACAAACGCCAATCGATCGAGATAAAACACAAATATCAAAACTCAAGGTACTAAAATCCACAAAACTCAAAACAACAACTAAGGAAAATAGTTCCAGATTTTGCTTCAGGTTATTAAGGTCTAAACAAACAATACATGGGATAGATTATTAGGTAAATGAGCTACAGCCAAAATCTCTACACCAGTACCTACACTAGGTCCGGCGAGATTTCATCAAAACCCGACGCCGCTGGTCAAAAGTGAAAAGTTTGGGTTCGTCTTCTCTTAGTGGTTTCCTAATGGTCTATCTAGGTTAATATATATATTTGATTTTCCTATAAAGGTCTCAGGTCGCTCCAGATTTCCTGTAGGCATCACAAACCACAAAATACGATATTGGCTAAATATCATCTCCAGTCTTGGGTGGTCTCTGTTCTGTTCTATAATTCAAGCACTATGAAGGTTGTGGTCCCTAACCAAGCCTCACATCTACCTTCACAAGTCATAACCATTTCCAAATCTCATCTTGAAAAATTCCAACATCACAAAACTCCACAAGTTTAACTCTAAACTACACTAGAACCTAAGGAAAACTAAGAACTTGACCAAGGGTATATGAATTATCTCATATGACAACTCAAGAATTTTCCTGAGTTGCTCAAAATCTTCAAAGTCTAATCTTGATGCCTTCATATGGTTGGTAGTGGGGTTAGGATCATTTTTAGTAAAGGAAACATAAGGTTTTATTTGAGTTTTAGGGTTGAAGCATGGTGGTAGAGGAGGTGGAGAATGGGGAGATGAGAGATGAAGAAAGAAGAAAAGAAATGAGCCATGTGTGTAGAAGAGTGTAGAATTCCACCCCCTCTCTCTCACCATGATACTTGTCCCATCACTCTCTCTCTCATCTATTTTCTTTTTCTTTTCTTCTTATTTCATAAAACAAAAACCACATATATATATGCAAAAATGAGGAATTTAAACCATGGTTCATTTAAAAAAAATTAACTAGTGTATGAAACATGTTATGTTGCATGACTGCACATAAACACGATTAATGCACGATTAACAAATATTAATCAAGTTAGCACTAAATATGTATATAATCAATCGTATATGATTTTATAAATTGTCCAAATCAACTTAACACCTTCAAAATTAATAATTATATCAATTTTCCACATTATCGGTATATAACTATACCATATTATTAAAACAATCTCCATACATTAAAATATTCATAATACTTATTATTTAAATTCCCCAAAAATAATTATTTTATTTTCGGAAATGTGACAAAACTTCTCACTAAACAAGCCCCGCGTGTTAAACACGTGAGCGCCTATATGCAAAGTATATAGGCGCAGCAATTAAACTACAGAGAGGCTAAACAAAGCCTCACGTGTTAAACATGTGAGCGCCTATATGGAAAGCATGTAAACGCTGCAATTAAACTACTGATAGGCTAAACAAAGTCTCACGTGTTAAACACGTGAGCACCTATATGCAAAGCATATAGGCGCTGCAATTAAATTACAGATAGGCTATACAAAGCCTCACGTGTTAAACACGTGCAACTAAACTACAGGCTAAAACAAAGCCTCACATGCTAAACACGTGAGGACACATCCTTACGTAGAATTAAATCCTACTTAGTGAACCGTTGGATCAAGGATCCAACGGTGATTAAACATAGAATTAAATTCTATTGGTAAGAATATTTTCTGTTAAACAGAGAGTTAATGGATCAAAGATCCAAAATATTTTCTATATCATTCTAAACAGAGAAAGATTATACTCTGTTAAATTAAGCACCCTTGAATTAAAAATCCAATAGTGATTAAAATGTCACCACTCGATAGAATTTGATTCTATATATGGGAGAATATCCCCAATCTTGTTAAAAACAAGAACAATATCTTCTGTAAAACAGAAATCCCTGGATCAAAGAGCCAATGGTGGGTAAAATTCCCCAAATCAGTTCTGAAACCAATTAAATCAATGTGGATCTCTCAATAAGAGATTTTCTGAGAATTAAACAAACTTCTCTCCACTATATAAAGAGCCCGAGACTTCAAGTCTCAAAAGGGGGACACAAGAAGAAAAAGAAAAAAAAAAAGAAAAGAAAGAGAAAAAAAAGATAAGAGAATTTAATCCTCAGCAAAGACTTGTTTCGTCGAAAAAACACTAGGTAAAGGAAAAGCACAAAGATCATTCTTTGCCTCTCTAATAGTTTAACCCTTCATATAAGAACATAGTTTTTTCTCTGGTTGAGATCTGTAGAACCAGATCTTCGCACAAGTTGAGAATTTAATTCTCATCGGGAAGATTCTGTCATGCAGATTCAAAACCTAGGGAAAGAACTGAGTCTAAAGAATCTAATTCTTACAAAAACATATGGGAATTTAATTCCTCTAAAAGCTAGGGTTTAACCCTATAAAAAGAATTTAATGCTTGCTAAGAATAAGAGGAGAACTTGATTCCTCATTCCTCAGACAATGATAATAATCTGAGATCTTCCAAACCCAAACCCTAATGACTAGAAATGTCATTAATAAGAGATCAAAATTTCAAAGAACATAGAATAACGGTTTGGTGATTTGTTAGTGTTTAACACCATAATGAGACCTCACGTGTTTTCCATGTGAGTGTTCCTAATGAATAATGTTGGGTTATGCAAGTGCCCCAGCCATCAAACCGTGGCCAAATGCGGATTTTTTTTTCAAAACTGGTGCTAACACAACCCGCTATCCGGATCTACCCTTAACCCTATACTAGCAAACTAGGAGTTAGAATGGTTATACCGAGTTGATCCATGTCCTTCGTTCTTCAACCACCTTTCCAAGCTCCTAGAGGCTTCCATGATCAAGCTTGATCTCCGGTCTCCCTCAATCGAAGATGATCCACCCGAAAGTTTGTGCAACGAGCTCCTACTTCATAACCGAAGTAACTAGGGTACCTACATTGCTAAACTAGATAGCCTTGAGGATGTAGAGTGTGGCAGTAGATTAATTTGTCTCAAGACACCCTAGGTTTCTCAACACATGAGACATGAAGGGTGAAGGTAGAAGATGAAGCTTAAGGATGAGAGTGAGGCAACTCAATAAGGAAAATGGCTAAGTCTTTTTCTTTGTTATGGGATTTCTTTTTTTGTGTTAATCCTATGTAATAATGGAAGCCATCCAGATAAATATCCCATGGCTCTAAAATATCTAGAGTCAACCAAAAATATCTCAAGTCAACAAAATCTCATAAAAAACAAAAACTTAATCATGCTTAAAAAAGTAACCATGGGTCACTAATAAGCCATGCCACCAAAAATGCAATAAACACCTCATCCTACACCTCAATAACCTTTTAATCCAAAACGGTCTAAACCATAATGAGGTGTAATCTTCTAAAAGTAATCTTGTAAGAAATTATAAGAATACCCCTCATCCATATATACATACTCGCATCCATATTCCGAAGAATACGAAAACAATAAAACGAAAATAATCCAACAATATAATACTAGGATCCGGTTTAAACCAAAGCCACTAGTATTATCCGCCTGAATCCTGATACATGCACAAGTGCATGTAAATGATCGAACCCTGCCGTAAAACCATACGGCCTCTACATCGTTTCACCCGAAGCAGGGAAACCCTCTGTGTGGGACTCTAAAGACTCGTCAATACGCTGGCAGTGGGTTTAACTACAAGATTTTTAGCGGCACTAGCCGTACGTAACGGCTACCCAGGTATTGAGCGAAAGTGAGTCCGACGAGCAAACTCATCCTGAAACCCCTACTGAGCCTGACAGTGACAATATCCATACAGTCCAATCTGTTCATCTATGAGTATCGCATATCGAGTCTACGGGGTGGATAAAGTCAGACCCCTAACAACACGACATTTTGTGTCGGTATGAAGCCTATCACCCACTAAGAAACAACTAATCTGAATCAGTAATTCTCGACTAGCTTGGCCAAGGATTTCTGGTGAAGGCCACCCCTGCACAACGCGACATCAACCCCCAATACCGGGAGAGACGAATCTCCTGACGATCCGCTCACTGCCTCCATGTGGCTCGGGACTGTACCCAACTAAAACCTGTTTGCATGACTCGTTTGAGCCGTGGTATGGTAGTAATCAAAGCACAGTGCGAACTCACACGAGACAAATGACGATCTCAGGTCGATAGACTAACCTGTACATATGTCACCTGGGGACTGCTATCTGACAATAGGTATAATACCAACTAGCAGGTTCCCGGCGAGTCCGTCCGGTGTACTCATAACCCAATGAGCACATGTATACTATCTTAGGTGAACAAACTGACACCAATGGCTTGTGAGACCAGCCACCGCCCCTCGTCGGGGTCTCGATCAGTATACACTAGTCTAATCTGGAGTATCGATGCCTAGTCTCGAAACACCCACGACTAGGGACATTTAAGGATGTACCTATGGACCATCCAGCTCCTACGTATATGATCGCCATCATAATGCTGGTAGTCAAGTAAGAATCAAATGGGCTCTATCAACATGTAATAGTGATCTGTAATGCCACATAATGCTGTACATGATGATAAAGACAAATCAGATAGCATACCATCATCTCGAGTAAAACTGTTCTACCGGTATAGGTCCTCCCTCAATCATCATAATCACCTGCCAGCGACTATGATAATTGCCTTGAGGACACTATAGCCAACAATCTCCCACTTGCACTTAAGGCTAATTATTGCGATTTCGCATACTCACAACCCGTGTGATACCGAACACCCAACTCCTCTACTAATCTGTCTCGCAAAACTTGTTTCCGAAACTATTGTGTTCAAGAAATAGCCTCAATGAGTGGATCCACTCCAATATTTCTTTCTTTATCTCTCTATATCTCAACTTCGCGGAGAATAACCATCTCCCGAAATGAGTAATACCTGTCTTAGAATTTGTCTGGATATCTGATGGGACCCAGTTCACAAATGAACTCCAAATCCAGCAAACTTCTTAAACTGTAACGTCCACTGAATTTAATCAGTATCTTACGTCATGCCTACCACAGTATCCACTTGGACCACATGTCCAACATACTGTCCCTCAAAAGAGGGAAAACTAAAACTCTGACAGTTTCTCTGTCATTCAGGTCATCTTGGAAGCCTGGAATGATAACCGTATCCCGAAGGAGGCTGCCGTTATCATATCCCTAGAACATCCACTTATGTTCATAACTGCTTCCTAACGTTTCTCCAGGATTGGATTAATATATATATGCATATTGCAGCTAGTGCAAAAACAATATCTGGTGTGGTAATTGACATCACATGATTGACTCAATTGCCTAAGCAAATGATATGCCAATCATGCAAATCCCTCTCCCCTTTAGTCTGAAAGACAACCTTTAGAGAGGGTGACTCCATTACCAGCAGGTACATCACCATGCCAGGAGTCAGCCATTCTAAAACACCTTTACAATAATGTCAAAGTACCCAGATTGGGTCACTTCCCAAATTTAGATCTAAAACCATAGATCTAGTAAGCAGAAACCCTGATATTATATCCATATCCTATGTAGAGAAACAACTTTGTGATAACCACAGTATAACCGATCCCAGTATAGGAATTTCACTTCCTATAAAATGCATGTCATCCAAATACCAGGACATCACACCCTACTACCTTCTTACCAGATCCATCTCCTATTCTGATGAGATCAAAGCCTATGACTGTCACATCAAAAATAGATGATCTATCTCCACTATAACTGCTTTAGTCTATAAACAGACACAAGCTACTTACCCACTATGCTTCCGCTGCTCCCATTGACTATAACAACCCTTTGGCAGAGTCATATACACATGCACTTATAAAGCTAGTTTAGAACGACGCTATACTCATTTTCCTGCCGGTCCCATAGTCTAGAACAGCAGCAATGTCAAGTCTGGGTAAACAAGAACCTCCCTGTCACCTTCTGAGAAGACTGAAGTACCTCTCGGGTGCCTGAGCTTACCCACCATATCTGCGGAGTGGCTAATGGAATGTCAAATCCAATTGAATCTTTAGGTTCTATTAAAACTTTAGTGATCGTTTTTTGTTCTGGAATCACATCCAGTTCAACCATACTCCCACTAATGTTTTTCTGGAAAAAAAATCCATTTTACTAAAACTGGTGGCGAGTCAAGAACAATATATCTATTGATCTTCCAGATGGTAGAAAGTTAACCCTCGATATAGCCTGGGATAACCCACAAATAGCTATTACTGAAACGTGCCTTGAGTTTATCCAGAGTCTGTTTTTAAACATAAGCCGGACAACTCCATATACCTTAACATCGTTAAGATATGAACCATTCTATATACAATATAGAAACAGAGGCACTAATTTAATTGGAACCAGATTCAAATCATGCAGCTGTCTCCAGTGATGTCAACTAAGTGGAATGAGGCTAAGCGGCATTACTCATCAAGGAATGCATCCATTTATGAGTAACCTGAAAAAGAAGCAAGTTCTCAAAACCATTACTATCAATGGAATACCAAACACAAGTATCTATATCTTCGATCACCTTAAAGAATCTTGATACTTGCAACACATGGTTTTCAACTTTATTCTTGTACCTATAACTTCTCAAAACTTGGACCTTGTATTTCTATGAAACACTTGTCTAAAACTGGAGAAGCCACAAGTAAACAGAATATAGTACGAGGACCAACCCCTTTGTCTTAATGGACACTGGACAACATACAATACTTTGTATAAGTCCCCCGAGTTGAATAACTCAAATCCTGTACATAATAGGTTGAAAACTATACTATGGTTAAGAAGAATTACACCGCTGTTGAATGCTCCTTACCCAATCATCAACTGATATAGGTAAATTTCATAGACATAATTTCAAAATTTTATCTCACTTTATAAAATAAACGTACAGATATATCAGTTTGAGATTGGTGCATAAAAACGGATATTCAAAACCAAATATTTGCCATCAAGCAAAACTCAGGCGATTTCCTCAAATATCACCAATTAAAATGAATTCCGATATAAAGAGGATATAATCACCTAATTCCCAATATTCTACTCCCACTCATCATCTGTAACACTATACAGAATATGAGAATCAAACCTGGTAAATATATACCTTGGAGTAAGGATCTAATTGGGAAATCAGTTTTCAACTAACTCACAGTGAAACTGAAACATGAAAAATGTTTCGAAGGGGTATCCTGGTATTCCTAGTAATACCTCTTCCACTATCCAGATTCATGACTGTAACCGTATATTTCCTTTCCATCTCTCCAATCCCTTTGTTTGTCTTTATATATTACCTTCTGTACACCACCCTTAGGCTAAATGGTTTGCTTAATTCCCTACCGTTCGGCACCAGCCTATGGTTTGGAAGAAGACTATCCAATAAGCGTAATAGGCGTACCTTTCTAATCCTAGGAGCCCTCATAACCTGAGAGAAGGTAAAGGGAAAAGACAACTGAATAGCCCTATTCAATTTCTCCAGAAACCGAAACCATCCTCGAATCTGAAACAAGTTTCTTCGAGTTCGTATGTAACTATACGATGTTCTATCCAATAAATGTGGATCTTCGTAGTGATACAGAATGTTCAGGAGAAATGCAAAGGTGAAGTAGGAGTGGCGATGATATACGCGGTTTCATCGTGAATGATAGCAGTCGCATTTTACTTTGCCCTCTTTCTAATCTCTTTATTTGTCTTTACTTATTACCTTCCGTACACCTCACTTAAGCTAATTGGTTTTTTTTCCATCCCTACCTTTCGGCATCAGCCTATGGTTTGGAAGAAGACTATCTGATAAGCGTAATAGGTGTACTCTCTTAATACCAGGAGCTCACATGACCTGAGAGAAGGTAAAAGGAAAAGACAACTGAATAGTCCTATTTAATTTCTCCAGAACCGGAAACCATCCTCGAATCTGAAATAAGTTTCTTCGAGTTCGTATGTAACTATACGATGGTCATATCCAATAAATGTGGATTTTCGTAGTAATACGGAATGTTTCGGAGAAATGCAAAGGGTAAAAGTAGGAGTGGCAATGATATATGCAACTATGACAATCCAAAAGCCAATGCGATTTAAGAAGGTTCAGTTAACTTGGTTCATGAGTTTTAGTCTAGGGTCGGGCCATGGTCGCTGCCAAAGAGAGAGAGAAAAGAAATACTCAGCATACACTCTAACCTAGATCAGAATGGTTAATCACATTATCTAATCAGGATGTCTCCCACTGTTTCCTCGAATCCTCCTCGAAACCCAAAGGAGAATTAGTCGAGATTATCTAAAATCACTCGAGGAGTAAACCTACTCATCAGTGGGAATCGGGATCCAACTATCATCGCATGATAACTTGATGGAAGCCACTCAAGTCACCATACTCCAGAAGGTATGCGCATGCCTGGAAAGTTTCTTGTATGTTTGAAACTCCCGATGTGATTTTTACCCCAAGAGGTTCATGACCTTGACAAAGGCCAACAAATCATAAACCACAAGTCAAGTTCAATCCGTCATTATCCTGGATTAACCTAGACCCACCCATACAAACCCTTGACAAAGGCCAACAAGGTTATACGACTGTCCTAGATAATCACATCTCAATACAACAGACAAGCAATATCTAGCTACCGTACACTACGCCTTGACAAAGGCCAACAAACGCAACACGAATACTAGGTACTACTTGAAAGAAATGACGGAGGGCTACGGCTGGTTTTTGGCGAAAAACCTTTAATGTAATGAACTTGATTTCGTTGAAGGAATCCTAGCAGTTTTTCAAATATATAGTGGCGCAAAATTTTGCTAAAGAGGTCACTTCCTGTGAAGGGATCTCAGCTCTTTCCTCGTTTAATGAGGTGCCGGATATTCCAAACTGAATACCACAATGCAAAGCAAAAGAATTGACTATAGTGAAGTTATTACCCTGACACAAAATCTTGCCCAAGAGGTCACTCCCGATAAAGGGATCTCGGCTCTTGCCTCGTCGAATGAGGTGTAGGATATTCCAAACCGAATACCACTGTGTAAAGCAAAAGAGAACATCTGTAATATCTGTTTTCAAAAAAATTGGTTCCAACAACATCAAATAGGTTTGTTTTATCCTTGCATTGATCAGAATCAACGCAGTCCTACTAATTAAACATATCTTACCACAGAAAGGAACGAAAATAAAATGTACGTATATGCCATCCGCATTCGCCACTGGGCCCCGTCATCACCCGTAAGGTTACTTAACTAACGACAGAGCGGGGGCTGGACTAGTGCAGGTGCAAAACATATACAATATCTACTAGTATATATATAAATATATATAACAATCATCCCAGGCATGATATAAAGCAACATAACAGAATTTCAGCCAAGCAACACAGAGTGGTGGATAATCCTGGAGCCTCGGGTTTCATTTGAGCCGCAAATGAGACCCGACATTCCAGGTCGTGTGGATAGCCTATGCAATGAAAACCTAGACCCCTACGAGTGCAGAAAGTTACCCGCCAATCCCAGAAGCGAGGCAACCCGAATCAACAACGTGAATAGGCCACCCAGCACTTCACGGAATCCGGTAACTTGGGCACCCCTCCGTGGGTCAACCTATACCCCTACGAGTGCGGTAAATAGCCCGCCAATTCTAAAGTAAGGTCCCTTCCGTCTCAACGCCATGAGATGCGGACCTGTTGCCCTCCAAACCCGCTATTCGTGCACTCCACCGTGGGGTAATCCTAGTACAGAAAAGAAATATGTACAAGGATAACATCAACCTCAATCCAATCGTGCCCTAAACAAATAATATACAAACTGGCAGAGACGGCAGTCCACATGTCGGACGCTCGCCCCGCAATATCAAATGTACAAATGAAACTAAACTGTACTACTATTGCACCACTGGCTATCCATTACGACGATCCAACCACAACCACAGCACAACACAGAACATCAACGTGAATATCATGTTCGCAAACCCATTTAAAAGATATATAGCAATTAGACTACTTGTACCGCTCTAATGACATTCACGGTCGCAGATAGTAATGTATGTACTGAAACAAATCTGGGCCAAAACCATATATCAATGAAATCATATTTCTATGAACTAGAGC
The DNA here is from genome assembly GCA_030015575.1 of Agapanthus africanus. NCBI lineage: Eukaryota > Viridiplantae > Streptophyta > Magnoliopsida > Asparagales > Amaryllidaceae > Agapanthus > Agapanthus africanus. The sequence goes on along the minus strand of CM057346.1, from coordinate 489,139,944 downwards.
CCCAGAAAAAATTTGGGGCACTGGAGCTCAAAATGCGCGGCGGTTCCGCTGCAAAATGCGAAATTTTTCGGTTCCGCGGTGGAATTTTGGAGTTAGGTGTCCAAATTTTTTGCATAGCTCTAGTTTTTCCTGTACATATTTTTAAGATACCCAAAAAAAAATTTTGAACAACTTTGAAATTCGACCGCAAGCACATGAACATAGAACTGTGATCCGGAAAAATTGGCCGATCGAGATTTTAACCTTGTGCAAACTAGCTAGTAGGGTTTATGGTTTGGCTCTAATACTATGTTAGGTTATGCAAGCGCCCCGGCCATCGAACCGTGGCCAAATGCGGAACAAAAATTTTCAAAACTGGCACTAACAGAACCCGCTACCCGGATCTAACCTTAACCCTATACTAGCAAACTAGGAGTTGGAATGGTTATACCGAGTAGATCCGTGTCCTTCGGTCTTAAACCACCTTCCCAAGCTCCTAAAGGCTTCCATGATCAAGTTTGATCTCCGGTCTCCCTCAATCGAAAATGATCCACCCGAAAGTTTGTGCAACGAGCTCCTACTTCATAACCGAAGTAACTAGGATACCTAGATCGCTAAACTAGATAGCCTAGAGGATGTAGAATGTGGCAATGGATTAATTTGTCTCAAGACACCCTAGGTTTCTCAACACATGAGACATGAAGGGTGGAGGTAGAAGATGAAGCTTGAGGATGAGAGTGATTCAACTCAAGAAAGAAAATGGCTAAGTCTTTTTCTTTGTTGTGAGATTTCTTTTTTTTGTGTGTGTGTTAATCCTATGCAATAATGCAAGCCATCCACATAAATATCCTATGGCTCCAAAATATCTAGAGTCAACCAAAAATATCTCAAGTCAACAAAATCTCACAACAAACAAAAACTTAATCATGCTTAGAAAAGTAATCATGGGCCACTAATAAGCCATGCGACCAAAAATGCAATAAACACCTCATCCTACACCTCAATAACCTTTTAATCCTAAAAGGTCTAAACCGTAATGAGGTGTAATCTTCTAAAAGTAATCTTGAAAGAAATTACTAGAATACTCCTCATCCGTATATACATACCCGCATCCGTATTCCGAAGAATACAAATACAATGAGACGAAAATAATCCAACAATATAATACTAGGATCCGGCTTAAACCAAAGCCACTAGTATTATCCGTCCGAATCCTGATATATGCACAAGTGCACGTAAATGATCGAACCCTGCCGTACAACCATACAGCCTCTAAATCGTTTTGCCCGAAGCAGGGAAACCCTCTGTGTGGGACTCTAAAGACTCGTCAATACACTGGCAGTAGGTTTAACCACAAGCATGTCAACGGCACTAGCTGTACGCAACAGCTACCCAGGTATTGAGCGAAAGGGAGGCCGACGAGCAAACTCATCCTGAAACCCCTACTGAGCCTGACAGTGACAATATCCGTACAGTCCGGTCCGTTCAGTCCGGTCCGTTCGTCTATGAGTATCGCATATCGAGTCTAGAGGGTGGATAAAGTCAGACCCCTAAAAGCGCAACATTTAGTGTCGGTATGAAGCACATCACCTACTGAGAAACTACCAATCCGAATTAGTAATTCTTACTACCTTGGCCAAGGATTTCTGGTGATGGCCACCTGTGCACAACGCGACATCAACCCCTAATACCGGAAGAGACGAATCCCCTGACGATCCACTCACTGCCTCCATGTGGCTCAGGACTGTACCTAACTAAAACCTGTTTACATGACTCATTTGAGCCGCGGTAGGGTAGTAATCAAAGCACAGTGGGAACTCACACGAAATAAATGACGATCTCAGGTCGATAGACTAACCTATACATATGTCATCTAGGAACTGCTATTTGACAATAGGTATAATACCAACTAGCAGCTTCCCGGCGAGTCCGTCCAGAGTACTCATAACCCAATGAGCACATGTATACTATCTTAGGTGAACAAACTGACACTAATAGCTTGTGAGACCGGCCACCGCCCCTCGTCGGGGTCTCGATCGGTATACATTAGTCTACTCTGGAGTATCGATGCCCAGTCTCGAAACTCCCACGACTAGGGACATTTAAGGATGTGCCTATAGACCACCCAGATCCCACATATATGATCACCATCATAATGCTGGTAGTTAAGCAAGAATCCTATGGGCTCTATCAACATGTAATAGTGGTCTGTAATGCCACCAAATGTTGTACAAGATGATAAAGACAAATCAGATAGCATACTATCATCTTGAGTAAGACTGTTCTACCAGTATAGGTCCTCTCTCAATTATCATAATCACCTGCCAGCGACTATGATAATTGCCTTGAGGGCACTATAGCCAACAAACAAAAGAAACAGCTGACATTGCCTCACGAGTTTCCCACGCGAGTGCTTTAAAGAGGAGCAAGGAGCACTTCCTAAGGCAGTCATGTGTTTTGCACGCGACCCCCAATCAAGTGCTTAGCACTTCTGTAAAAGGAAGAGACAATAAAACCAAAGGGCAGCGCCCATATTTGGGGCATCTCACGTGTTTAACACGTGAACGCCACGAGAACTAAGTGCTTAGCACCTATATAAAAGAGAGAGGAATAAAACCCAAATAACAGCATCCACTTTGGGGTGCCTCACGTGATTCACAAATGAGCACCTCCAAAGTTCAATGTTTAGCACTGATTCAACGTCTCATATGGGTACACGTGAGTGCTGCATATATCAGTGCTTAGCACTGTCCCGAGGTCAAAACCACTTTGATCTCCAAATCGACCAAGCCTCTGTGCTCATGTTTTCCTATATTGATCATAGTCTCAAACATGACTAAAGATCATCCAACTGATGATATCCAAAACGATATTCATCCCACATCCTCCCGAAGAAATCTTAGTCTCAAAATAAAACTAATGATTTCTGGGTTTGCCACTAGTTCCATTTTCCCTCAAATACGGGAATTGGTTCAAGGGTACATCTCTCTACACCTATGATACATGTTGTTGTAAGTCCTTAACATCTTCAGAGAGGTGGCGGGTCCCAACAACCAACGGCTTTTTGGTGCGCTTCCAAACTGATGTGCACACCTCAAATCAGACCGCACCCCAAACTGGGTGCATCCCAAATCATTGTTGTTCATCCCGTCACGTAATAAATACACATGCGCGTAAGATGGACAACGGAACAAGATGTCCTTAAACTAAAATCTCACCTCCAAAATGGTGATCAACGGACCGAGACGTCCTTAAACTAAACTCTCACCTCCAAAATGGTGATCAACGGACCGAGACGTCCTTAAACTAAAACCCCATCTTCAAAATGGTGATCAACGGACCGAGATGTCCTTAAACTAAACTCTCGTCTCCAAAATGGTGATCAACGGACCGAGACGTCCTTAAACTAAAACCTTGCCTCCAAAATGGTGATCAACGGACCGAGACGTCCTTAAACTAAACCTTGCCTCCAAAACGGTGATCAACGGACCGAGACGTCCTTAAATTAATCTCTTACCTCCAAAACGGCGATCAACGGACCGAGACGTCCTTAAACTCTTAAACTAAAATCTCACCTCGAAAATGGTGATCAACAGACGGAGACGTCCTTAAACTAAAATCTGACCTCCAAAATGGTGATCAACCGACCGCGACGTCCTTAAACAAAAATCTCACCTCCAAAATGGTGATCGACGGACCGCGACGTCCTTAAACTATAATCTCATCTCCAAAATGGTAATCGACGGACCGAGACGTCCTTAAAATAAACTCTCACCTCCAAAATGGTGATCGACGGACCGAGACGTCCTTAAACTAAAATCTCACCTCCAAAATGGTGATCCACGGACCGAGATGTCCTCAAACTAAAATCTCACCTCCAGAATGGTGATCAATGGACCGAGACGTTCTTAAACTAAAATCTCACCTCCAAAATGGTGATCAACGGACCGAGATGTTCTTAAACTAATATTTGCCTCAAAAATGGCGACAATGGACCGAGATATCCCTAAAAATAAGTCAACAGAGCCCAAATGCTCTCTTGTTTGATCTGAAACAAAAATGATCCTATTACCTTGTTAAGTAGATCTTAGTCTCAAATTGAACAAACGTATCCTCAACAAAAAACCAACCGAGCCCTAACTGCTCACATTTATTTAAGTTGATCTTAATCTCAAACCAGATTAACGATCCTTAAATCAAACCAAGCCCAAATCTAAAATATACAGATTTGGACTAATCTGCGCTCTACGGGCGACGACATAAATTAGTCTCCATATACAATCCACGGGCAACCCAAACAAACAAAAACACACACGACACGAAGTGAACTTCCGGAGAAGGAGAAAGTGGTTATCGCGATGCGGTAACGTAATTAATTGCAAGGGCTTGCGCCTGCAGGGAAAAGCGTCCCCACAATCAAAAGCCTCTCACAAACGAGGGGGAATCTGATGAAGTCTGCTACAACGGCCGCATCCGTCCAAACATCCGATATACGGTGCCATAAACCAACTTGACATCTTCGGAGAAGTGGACGAATAAATCCAAATAGCATCTGCCCCTAAAATTCAGGCCAGACATCCTAACGTCCCACTGGATGGCACGGGGTAACGCCTACCTTATGCACCTGCCCTTAGGATCGAGCTTTACCCTGATATATGTGACGCCCCAAAATATCAATAGCCACCGGGGACTGGTTGGGTATCCCGGTCGTTGACGGCTCGAGCTGGCCCGTAGGAGTTCAATTAGTCACCTCCACCGCATAAGCAGTCCGTGGGCGTTCCATCAACGAGATTGGACGGATAGGTTCTGTTGACACTTCACAAGTAAAGCTATGGCGGCCCTGATGATGTGGTCGTACCAAACCCCTCATAAGAGAAGACTCGTACGGTCCTTGCCATGCGCCCTAATCATCTCCATAACTTTCTCGTCTGATGGTGACTGCGGAAAAGTGGCTTCTGAACGAGTGTAAGGGAAGTCAAGAAGTGAGGCCATCGTTCCTGAAATAAGAGGGAAAAGAAAAAAAATCCATTTTTTAAAAATAAATAAATATAATAATAAAATAATATAAAATAAAATTAAAAAATGTGATGTTTGTTTCACGGGGCCATTGGCTTTAAAACTAACGGATCTCATAGAATCAATATGGCGGCTCACCAATGATGAGACAAGATAATCATTGTGAGAATGAAGAAGGATTCTCATTAAATAGACACAGGAGTTTAAACAAACTTTGGGCATCCTCAAAGAAAAATGAGTTCGTTTAAAATACCCAACAAGTTCAAATTTGTGGAAATAAGGGTAAAACCCTATAATGAAAATATACTCAAGAACACAAGGGAATATAATTCCCAAAAGGCCTTCTTGATCTTTCAGAGCTAAGCTCTGTAATAAGAAATCAAATTCCTTTTAAAACAGTGGAATTAAATTCCAGAAACCCCCATGAAGGGGAAATGAAAAAAATGGAATTAAAATTCCATAGATCGTCAAAGATCGCAGGAGAAATGCCCGATCTTCGAAGACATTGGGGTTTACTACTCAAAGATTGTGTCTTTTTGGATCTCTAAGAGATCGGTTCCAGAAACGAGCAAACCTCTTGTGGTGGATTTAAAGTCCAGAAAAAAAAATTAGAAAAAAGGGGTTTCTTGTTCCTAAGAGATGAATGTAGTTCAAGATCTTTACCCAAAAGAGTTTTTTAACAGAGTTTAACTCTGAAATTTTAAAGGGGCAGAGAACTGAGCTCTGAGAAGAGAATTAAATTCTCAAGAAAAGTCAAGGGAAGAAAACAAAGGAACAGTGGCTATCTCAAGAGGCTAAGCCCTTATTTCTAAGACGTGATGGAAAGCGGTTCACCTCCCCGTTCCCCTAGGCAATCCAACGGCTGTAAAAGTAGACAGTGTTGCACTCATGTGTAAGCCAAGTGAGAGCAATACTGTGGGGGCATTTATTTCCTTATAAAAAAGAAAAAAGAAAAAAGAAGATGAGAGAAAAAAGGGGGAAACTTCAGATTAAACATGCCCCACGTGTTAAACACGTGAGCGCCTATATGCAAAGAATATAGGCGCTGCAATTAAACTACAAATAGGCTAAACAAGGCCTCACGTGTTAAACATATGAGCGCCTATATGCAAAGCATATAGGCACTGCAATTAAACTACAGATATGTTAAACAAAGCCTCACGTGTTAAACACGTGAGCGCTTATATACAAAGCATATAGACGCTGCAATTAAACTACAGATAAGCTAAACAAAACCTCGCATGTTAAACACGTGAGCACCTATATGCAAAGCATATAGGCGCTGCAACTAAACTACAGATAGGGTAAAACAAAGCCTCACATGCTAAACACGTGAGGACACCTCCTTACGTAGAATTAAATCCTACTTAGTGAACCGTTGGATCAAGGATCCAACGGTGATTAAACATAGAATTAAATTCTATTGGGAAGAATATTTTCTGTTAAACTTTGATTTAATGGATCAAAGATCCAAAATATTTTATATATCTTTCTAAACAGAGAAAAATTATACTCTGTTAAATTAAGCACCCTTGGATTAAAAATCCAATGGTGATTAAAATGTCACCGCTCGATAGAATTTGATTCTATATATGGGAGAATATCCCCAATCTTGTTAAAAACAAGAACAATATTTTCTGTAAAACAGAAGTTCTTGGATCAAAGAGCCAACGGTGGGTAAACTTCCCTAAATCAGTTCTGAAACCAATTAAATCAATGGGGATCTCTCTTTCAATGAGAGATATTTTCTGAGAATTAAACAAACTTCTCACCACTATATAAAGAGCCCGAGACTTCAAGTCTCAAAAGAGGGACACAAGAAGAAAAAGAAAAAAAAAAGAAAAGAAAGAGAAAAAAAGAGAAGAGAATTTAATCCTCAGCGAAGACTTGTTTCGTCGAAAAAACACTAGGTAAAGGAAAAACACAAAGAAATTTCTTTGCCTCTCTAAGGGTTTAACCCTTCATATAAGAACTTAGTTCTTTCTCTGGTTGAGATCTGTAGAAGCAGATCTCCCCACAAGTTGAGAATTTAATTCTCATCGGGGAGATTCTGTCATGCAGATTCAAAACCTAGGGGTAAGAACTGAGTCCGAAGAATTTAATTCTTACAAGAACATATGGGAATTTAATTCCTCTGAAAGCTAGGCTTTAACCCTATAAAAAGAATTTAATTCTTGCAAAGAATAAGATGAGAACTTGACTCCTCATTCCTCAGATAATGATAATAATCTGAGATCTTCCAAACCCAAACCCTAATGACTAGAAGTAATAAGAGATCAATATTTCCAAGAACACAGAAGAACAGTCTGGTGATTCGTTAGTGTTTAACACCATAACGAGACCTCACGTGTTTTCCACGTGAGTGTTTCTAATGAACAAAAGAAACGGCTGAGGCTGCCACACGTGTTTCCCACACGAGTGCTTTAAAGAGGAGCACTTCCTAAGGCAGTCACGTGTTTTGCACGCAACCCCCAATCAAGTGCTTAGCACTTCTGTAAAAGGAAGAGACAATAAAACCAAAGGGCATAGCCCATATTTGGAGCGTCTCACATGTTTCACACGTGAACGCCATGAGAACCAACTGCTTACCACCTATATAAAAGGGAGGGGAATAAAACCCAAAGAACAGCGTTCACTTCGGGGCGCCTCACGTGATTCACACATGAGCACCTCCAAAGTTCCATGCTTTGCACTGATTCAACGTCTCATATGGGTACACGTGAGTGCTGCATATATCATTGCTTAACACTGTCCCGAGGTCAAAACCTCTTTGATCTCCAAATCGACCAAGCCTCTGTGCTCATGTTTTCCCAAATTGATCTTAGTCTCAAACATGACTAATGATCTTCCAACTGATGATATCCAAAATGATATTCATCCCACATCCTCCCGAAGAAATCTTAGTCTTAAAATACGACTAATGATTTCTGGGTTTGCCACTAGTTCCTTTTTCCCTCAAATACGGAAATTGGTTCAAGGGTACATCTCTCTACACCTCTGATACATGTCATTGTAATTCCTTAACGTTTTCAGAGAGGTGGCGGGTCCCAACAACCAACGGCTTTTTAGTGCGCTTCCAAACTGATGTGCACACCTCAAATCAGACCACACCCCAAACTGGGTGCATCCCAAATCATTGTTGTCCATCCCGTCACGTAACAAATACACGTACGCGTAAGATGGACAGCGGACCGAGACGTCCTTAAACTAAAATCTCACTTCCAAAATGGTGAACAACGGACCGAGACATGCTTAAACTAAACTCTCACCTCCAAAATGGTGATCAACGGACCGAGACGTCCTTAAACTAAACTCTCACCTCCAAAATGGTGATCAACGGACCGAGACGTCCTTAAACTAAACCCTTACCTCCAAAATGGTGATCAACGGACCGAGAAGTCCTTAAACTAAAATATCACCTCCAAAATGGTGATCAACTGACCGAGACGTCCTTAAACTAAAATCTCATCTCCAAAATGGTGATCAACGGACCGATACGTCCTCAAACTAAAATCTCACCTCCAAAACGGTGATCAACGGACCGAGACGTTCTCAAACTAAAATCTCACCTCCAAATTGGTGATCAACGGATCGAGACATCCTTAAACTAAAATCTCACCTCCAAAATGGTGATCAACGGACCGAGATGTCCTTAAACCAATATTCGCATCAAAAATGGCGACAATGGACCGAGATGTCCCTAAATCTAAGACAACAGAGCCCAAATGCTCTCTTATTGGATCTGAAACAAAAATGATCCTAATACCTTATTATGTAGATCTTAGTCTCAAATTGAACTAACGTATCCATAAAAAAAAAAACAACCGAGCCCTAACTGCTCACATACATTTAAGTTGATCTTAATCTCAAACCAGATTAACGATCCTTAAATCAAACCAAGCCCAAATCTAAAATATACGGATTTGGACTAATCCGTGCCCTACGGGCGAAGATATAAATTAGTCTCCGTATACAATCCACGGGCAACCCAAACAAAAAAAAAACACACGACACGAAGTGAACTTCCGAAGCAGGAGAAAGTGGTTATTGCGATGCGGTAACTTAATTAACTGCGGGGGCTTGCGTCTGCAGGAAAGAGCGTCCCTTCAATCAAAAACCCCTCACAAACGAGGGGGAATCTGAAGAAGTCTGCTACTGTAACATTTCAGAAAATATAAAATATTATTTTTGGAATTTAATATTAAAATAACATATTTCGCGAAAACTACCCGATTTGCGAATTTGGGGTTTTCGTAAAATGGTATAAATATATATCAATATTTATGAAATAACTAGAGATTTAAAATGATTATTCTTTTAAAAATATATTTATTGGATTTGGCATTTTTATAATTAATTATATACAGTTTGAATAAAAATTGATTAGTGCACTACTAATCGCGATTAGGCCAAATCCGTGTTTCCACATTTTTCCATGGTCAGTGCACCATGTCATGTTACATTTTGGTTACATGTTGTTATAATTATGCTTGGTTTTATTTGTGAGAAGGGAAAAGAAAAGAAAAGAAAAGAAAAGAAAAGAGAAAAAAGATGGCAAGATTGGAGAGAGAGAGAAGGGACACACTCTTGTGAGAGGGTGAGGTTAAGAGAGAGGGTAAGCCTAAGAGAGAGAGAGGATAAGAAAGAGGGAGAAGGCTTCCCTCATTTATTTTCCCCATTATTTTCTTCAACTCCTTCTTCTTCAAGCTCCCTCATTTCTACCCTCATAATTCATCACAAAATCATCATCAAAACCCCATACTTCCTTCATTAAAAATGATTCCCACCTCTTTACAAACCCAATGGATGCTTCAAAATTAGATTTTGATCACTTTGAGCAACTCAAGAAAATTCTTGAGTTGCCAAATGAGGTATAATTCTAGACTTTAGTTAGTTATTGTGTTTAGTTTATCCTATTGTTAGTTTAGAGTTAAATCGTAGTTGATTAATGATGTTTGGAAATTCCAAGAAGGGGTTTGGGTGTTTGTGTGGAATTATGATCTGTAGTGGGTGTCTACAAGACCTTAGGGTTGATTTTACTGGCCAAGACCCGGATTAGAAACCAAAATACGGACTTAGGAATCCCCCCGTGTCGGTTTTGTGACTTTTTTTTAGGTCTACAAGGAATCTGGAGCAACCCGGGACTTTTATAAAAAAAATCAAAAATGTAAATTAACCTAGTTAAACCAATAGGAGACCACCACGAGAAGATGAGGCCCAAACTCCAAGGTGGGGCCGGCCTGGCCGGTTACTGTAGCAGTTAGGTCAGTTACTGTAGCAGATTTGGTGTTGGGGTTTTTCCAATAGCTCACATACCTTATAATATAGCTACTGTATTTTTCTTTTTTTCCCAGATTATGTTAGTGATATATATGCCCTAGAGGCCATTACTGTACATACGATGTATATTGTAGTGGATGCTTGGACATACATAGGGAGGACTTTTTTGCTCGACATGATAGTATGCTATCTGGTAACTCTTTATCTTAACATGTACTCTGATTTTCTCTATATCACATGTTGATAAGGCCCTTAGGATGAGCACTTGACTAGCAGGACTATGATGTAGATCATACTAGTGAGGACAGTGTAGTCGCTAAGTACATCCTTCAAATGTTCCTAGTCGTGAGAGTACCGAGACAGGGCATCGATACTCCAGAGTAGACTAGCGTATGCGCTTCTTGACCCATATGATGGGCGATGGATGATACCATATCCATTGGTGTTTGACATCAGAGAAGGTATACGGGTGCTCAGTGAAGATTGGGTACACTGGACGGACTCGCTGAGAACTCCCAGATGGTATTATATCTCACGTCAGATGGCAGTTCTCTGGTGACACTGGTACAGGTTAGTCTGTAGACCCGAGATCGTCATAAAGTCTTGTATGATTCCCACTGTGCTTTGATTTCCATCATACCACATCCAAGAGGGCGTGCAAAATGGTGGCTTTTGGGTACAGTCCCGAATCACATGGAGGCAATGAGCGATAGGAAGGGTTTCGTCTCTCCCGCTATAGGGAGTTGATGTTGCGCTGTGTTTGATTGGCTATAACTAGAAATCCCTGGCCAGGATTGCTGAGATTTACTGGTAAGTGTTATCAGTAGTTTCTCGAACTGTTATGGACCTCATATCAACATGACTTACCAAGCTACTGGGGTCTGACGTTTACCACCCCTAGGCGAGATATGCGACATATCAGACGAAGAGACCGGACTATACAGAAGTGTTACTGGTTGGATTCACGGGAGAATGTACGGGCTTGCTTGTTGATCTTTTGATTGCTCAATACCTGGGTGGCTATTACGTTTAGCTGACCGCTTGCAGCTTGTGGGTATTTGATATGATCATCACCTACTGCCGGCGTATTGACGATTTTTTAGAGTCCTACACAGAGCTTTCCTAGCTCAGGCAAAACGGAGTAGGAGCACATATATGATATGTGCGGGACCGGAAATAATACGTGTATGAGATACCGTATTAGATTCTCGTGATATGAGATATCGGCCGGGTATATGTGATATAGCCGGGTCATCGGATCAAGTGTTGATTCAATGAACTGATACGGATTATATTAGTCGGTTATATGCGATATAGCCGGATTATCGGATCAAGTGTTGATTCGATAATTTAATGTATAATTATATATGTGATATATTAAGTTACATTAATTAATATAAGCTCACTTAAACATTCTTTTTCTCACTTGGATAATACATTGATATATATGTGATATATGTTAATTGTATTATTTTATTTTGTCACAAAATATATTATATATGTGATATATAATATTGGAACAAGTTATGATTACAAATGCAATATGTTTTGTGGAGATTAAACATAGTTAGGGTTTGATTTGGGTTAGCTTTTTCATGAAGCTTCTAGAAACTTTATTTTTTTTAAAGCAAAGATATTTTTGTGTAGATATTTTATTAACCCAACCCAAGCCCTTTACCCTAGTTAACTCTCTACATGGGTTAAGTCTTCATTCTTAACCATGGGTTGCAATTGAAACCATAGCATGATAATTCATTATTCATCACAAAGTAATTTCTTCATCTTCTTCTTTTGAGAAAAGCTTTCTAGCTTTTTCTTATGTGATGATTTTGAGTGAGAAATTGAAAACAAATGAGAGATAAATTCCTACTTCATCATCTTCATCCATTCTAGCCACTTAGATTAGGGTGTTTGCTTTGCTAATACTTGATTAGTAAAGCAACAGCTTGGGCTTGAGTTTTTTCAAGGTAGATCATCTTTGTTGTTGAAGATTGGAAGCAAGCTTGCATCTTTCTCTTCATGGAGCCTCCCTTGAGTCCGGGTACTCGATGATCGCAGCGAAGGGACCTCAACATGGAGCTTTAGAAGTGAAGGAATGGACTATAAGGGTTGTAATCCCTAACACTTAGATGTAAAGTTGTTTACATGTTTTGTTTACCCTAATACTCTAGTTAAGATCTTGGTTAGGGTTTGTTTAGCACCCCAAAAATTTTTAAAGTAGCATGATTGATACTTGCCAAAACCTTCACAAGGTGCTAAGCCAACCCTACAGTGGTATCAGAGCCAAGCTAGAGCATTAGGCGATGTGTAGACGAAGTTAGAAGTCCGATCGAACTCCGAAACCCCGATAAATCCCCTTCTCTGGAAAATTTTTCAAAAGATGAAATTTTTCATATTAAAAATACTCAGAAAATCATGCAGGGAATTATAAGAATTACTGTGAAGTACGAAGCCCTAACTCACCCAAGCGACCGTGGAGCCGCGGCCATACCATGCTTTTGGCGGCGGTTCCGCGGCCAACTTTGAGAGTTGGTGGCTCATACTTCAGGGGTTTATTCTTAGGTACTTTTTCATGCTTCTGGGAATTTTTATTTCTACTCAAGTGTCTGAGACATATTGGGAACTCGTTAATTCGATCGGAAAGTTTAACTTCGTTTAAGTTTCTTTCGGGTAATTTAGAACGTGTTAAAAGGTTCGAACGGATATCAATAACTCACTTTTTCCCCTATCGGAAAATTTCCAAGTGTTGGATTTTTCCTTAGTTAAAGAATGTTCAAAGTTGTGCAAGTAACGCAGTGGACCCTCTAGAAGAACACAAACCTTAACTCGATTATGTGACCGTCTGAACCGTCTCTAAACCTTAGGGTTTGGGGCAGTACGGCGTTGCCACATGTGAGGCGTTGGTTTGACCCTTCTGCGGCTGGACCATTGGTACTGTAGCATGTGATGGATGCTTTTAAACTAAGTTCAAGTGTTGAGCAAAAAGGGAAATTTTGGGTGTTTGTTTATTCGATTGGAAAGTTTAACATTGTCTATTTATCTGGAATGTGATACAATATTTGGAATCCACAAGTAGTTATAAGATAACTAATTTGAATGTTGTAAATCTAGCAGTTTAGTCTCATTTGATTGGTTGCCACGGGATTTTGATGTGATCAAAAGTCCGTCACAATCACGTAGCATACGCGGATGCTCGCCGGATAAACTTAATAGATAGACACGCCCCATAGCCCCAACCAAGTGATTGTAGGAGAACCCCGTCGCCAAAAGCATCCGTTCGGGTGCTCGAGGCAGCGGTGTTCCGCCTTAGTGCACTTCGTCGATGGCGTCGGGGGTGCGGCCGTCTACTAAAGTTTCCGACGAGCATTCGATCAGGATGTCGGGAATCTTGTTGAATTGCCCGACTAGATATTGAAAAGTGTTTTCGAGATCGAGACTAAAATGCGGGGTTTATAATTGTTAGGCATGCGTGTTAGTTATATGTATGCCCTAGAGGCCATTACTGTACATACATTGTATATTGTAGTGGATGCTTGGACATATATAGGGAGGAATTTCTTGCTCGACAAGATAGTATGCTATCTGGTTACTCTTTATCTTAACATGTATTATGATTGTCTCTATGTCACATGTTGATAAAGCCCTTAGGATGAGTACTTGACTACCAGGACTATGATGCAGATCATACTAGTGGGGACAGTGTAGTCGCCAAGTACATCCTTCAAATGTTCCTAGTTATGGGAGTACCGAGATAGGGCATCAATACTCCAGAGTAGACTAGCGTATGCGCTTTTTGACCCATATGATGGGCGATGGATGATCCCATATCCATTGGTGTTTGACATCAGAGAAGGTATACAGGTGCTCACTGGAGACTGGGTACACTGGACGGACACGCCGAGAACTCCCAGATGGTATTATACCTCACGTCAAATGGCGGTTCTCTGGTGACACTGGTACAGGTTAGTCTATAGACTCGAGATCGTCATAGAGTCTTGTATGATTCCCACTGTGCTTTGATTTCCATCATACCACGTCCAAGAGGGCGTGCAAAACGGTGGCTTTTGGGTACAGTCCCGAATCACATGGAGGCAATGAGCGATAGGAGGGGTTTCGTCTCTCCCGGTATAGGGAGTTGATGTTGCGTTGTGTTCGATTGGCTATAACTGGAAATCCCTGGCCAGGGTTGCTGAGATTTACTGGTAAGTGTTATAAGTAGTTTCTCGAACTGTTATGGACCTCATATCGACACGACTTATCAAGCAACTAGGGTCTGACGTTTACCATCCCTAGGCGAGATATGCGACATATCAGACGAAGAGGCTGGACTGTACGGGAGTGTTACTGGTTGGATTCACGGGAGAATGTAATGGCTTGCTTGTTGATCTTCTGATTGCTCAATACCTGGGTGGCTGTTACGTTTAGCTGACCGCTTGCAGCTTATGGGTATTTGATATGATCATCACCTACTGCCGGCGTATTGACGATTCTTTAGAGTCCTACACAGAGGTTTCCTGGCTCATGCAAAACGGAGTAGGAGCACATATGTGATATATGCGGGACCGAGAATAATACGTGTATACGATACCGTATTAGATTCTCGCGATATGTGATATCGGCCGGGTATATGTGATATAGCCGGGTCATCGGATCAAGTGTTGATTCGATGAACTGATACAGATTATATTAGTCGGTTATTTATGAAATAGCCGGATTATCGGATCAAGTGTTGATTCGATAATTTAATGTATAATTATATATTTGATATATTATATAACATTAACTAATATTAGCTCACTTAAAGATTCTTTTTCTCACTTGGATAATACATTGATATATATGTGATATATGTTAATTGTATTATTTTATTTTGTTACAATAAATATTGTATATGTGATATATAATATTGTAACATGTTATGGTTACAAATGCAACATGTTTTGTGGAGTTTAAATATGGTTAGGGTTTGGATTAGGGTTAAACTTACCTGAAGCTTTCAAGAAACTTCTTGAAGCTTTGACTTTGACTTGTGATATTTTGTAAAGATATTTTGTAGATATTTTCTTAATCCAACCCAAACCCTTTACCATGGTAAAATCTCTACAAGGGTTTAGTGATTATTCTTAACCCATGGTTGCATTTCTAACCTCACACTTGATTTCATTATTCATCACAAATGGATTTGCTTCATCTTCTTCTTCCTCTTGATAAAAAGCTTTCTAGCTTTTTGTAAAGTGATGAAAATGAGTGATAAATTGAAAACAAAAGAGAGCTAAATTCCTACTTCATCATCCTCATCTATTCTAGCCACTTAGATTAGGGTGATTGCTTTGCTAATACTTGATTAGCAAAGCAAGAGGTTGGGTTTGAGTTTCTTCAAGGTAGATCATCTTAGTTATTGAAGATCGGAAGCAAGCTTGCATCTTTCTCTTCATGGATCCTCTCTAGAGTCTGGGTACATGATGATCGCGGCGAAGGGACCTCAACACGGAGCTTATGAAGTGCAGGAACGGACTACAAAGGTTGTAATCCCTAACTCTTAGATGTAAAGATATTTACATGCTTTGTTTACCCTAATACTCTGGTTAAGATCTTGGTTAGGGTTTGTTTAGCACTCCAAAAATTTTAAAGTAGCATGATTGATGCTTGCTAAAACCTTGCTAAGGTGCTAAGCTAAACCTACAGTGGTATCAGAGATAAGCTAGAGCATTACGCGATGTATAGACGAAGTTTGAAGTCCGATCGAACTCCGAAACCCCATAAAAATCTAGTTTCTGGAAAAAAAATTCAAAAGTTGAAATTTTTCATATTAAAAATACTCAGAAAATCTTGCAGGGAATTTTAAGAATTACTGTGAAGTACGAAGCCTTAACTCCCTCAAAGGAACACGGAACCGCGGCCAACTTTGGGAGTTGGGGGCCAATACTTCATGGTTATATTCTTGGGTATTTTTCATGCTTCTGGGAATTTTTAGTTCTACTCAAGTGTTGAGCCTTCTGGGATATATTGGGAACTCGTTGATTCGATCGGATAATTTAACTTCGTTTAAGTTTTCCGGGTAATTTAGAACGTGTTAAAAAGTTCGAACGGATATCAATAACTCACTTTTTCCCCTGCCGGAAAATTTCCAAGTGTTGGATTTTTTCCTTAGTTAAAGAACATTCACAATCGTGCAAGTAACGCGGTGGACCCTCTAGAAGAACACAAACTTTAACTCGATTATGTAACCGTCTGAACCATCTCTAAACCTTAGGGTTTGGGGCAGTACAGCGTTGCCACATGTGAGGCATTGGTTTGACCCTTCTACGGCTGGACTATTGGTACTGTGGCATGTGATGGATGCTTGTAAACTAAGTTCAAGTGTTGAGCAAAAAGGGAAATTTTGGGTGTTTGTTTATTCGATTGGAAAGTTTAACATTTTCTATTTATCTGGAATGTGATGCAATATTTGGAATCCACAAGTAGTTATGAGATAACTAATTTGAATGTTATAAATCTAGCAGTTTTTAGTCTCATTTGATCGGTTGCCACGGGATTTTGATGTGATCAAAAGTCCGTCGCAATCACGTAGCGTACGCAGATACTCGCCGGGTAAACTTAATAGATAGCCACGTCCCATAGCCCCAACCAAGTGACTGTAGGAGAACCCCGTTGCCAAAAGAATCCGTTCGGGTGCTCGCGGCAGCGGTGTTCCGCCTTAGTGCACTCCGTCGACGGCATCCGGGGGTGCGGCCGTCTACTAAAGTTTCTGACGAGTATTCGATCAGAATGTCGGAAATCTTGTTGAATTGTCCGACTAGATATTGAAAAGTGTTTTTGAGATCGAGACTAAAATGCGGGGTTTATAATTGTTAGGCATGCGATGTCTAAGAAATTCATTTGGTTAGGCATGAGATGTCTAAGAAGGTTGCGGATTCCAACTATTGTAGTTTTACACTTTCTTTTCTGCGACCGTAAGTGTATATGTGGTGTATCGCCAGTTTCGTTGCTATACATCAACGACAATTAGGATACGCATATTTACTTACGTTGACAACATGTGATGTTATGTGTTGCTGTGATATGTTATATTGGATCGTCGTGTTTTAAATAGCCGAGGGTTTTATGTGAGATGAGGTTTTTTTTCATTCATGTAAAATTCATTGTATATAATATTCTTTTATTGGGGCACTTCCGGATTGAGGATGATGTCACCATTGTATATTATTCACTTTTCCGCATTAGGTAGACCCAAAGCAGGGAGCACAAGTAACCGGGTTCTAGGGTCCAGTGGGAGACCATCTCGAGGAGTTGAGACCGGGTCTCCTAACCCTAGAATTGGCAGTGTTGCTTGCCGCTCTCGTAGGGGTCAATGGATATGGATTTAGCTATTCATCGCGACCGTGGAATCCTTGTTTTATACAGGCTCGTATTAAAACACGGACCTCCTAGTATATCCAATATTTCATATATGTTCTTCTGCTGCAATGTTCTGTGATGAGATCATATTACTGCCTGAGACAAATATTTATATTATATATATGAGATATATGTTATATTGCTGATTTCGTTTCAAATGTGATGCTTGTGAAGCATAATAAAATGGGACTTCATTAATGAGATTAATGAAACTAAAAAAAACCTAGAGATGTTGTAGAAACTTGTCTCAAAAACTGGTAGCTCTAGTTCTTGCTTTGCATAGCGGCGTTCCTTGTAGAACATCCAGCACCTTATTCGATAAGGAAAGAGTCGAGATCTCTTCACCGGGAGTGACCTCTTTAGCGAAACTAGCAGATTTTACAAACTAGGTTTGTCTTTTGATTGTTTTTATAGTTTTTGCTTTGCATAGTGATATTTGTGAAATATCCTGCACCTTATTCGATAAGGAAAGAGCCGAGATCCCTTCACCGGAAGTGACCTCTTTAGCAAAACTAGAAAAGGCCTCAAAAACATTCCATTTAAAATCACTCGATTCTACAACGATATCAAGTTCATTACGCAAAGGGTTTTCTTAAAACCTGTCGTAGCCCTCTGTCATTTCAGATAAGTAGTATTTAGTATTCGTGCTGCGTTTGTTGGCCTTTGTCAAGGCGTAGTGTGCGGTAGCTGATTACTGCTTAACTGTATAAGTATATGATGTGATTGAGTCAGGGTAGTCGTGCGACCTTGTTCGCCTTTGTCAAGGGTCGTGCGGATGGGTTTAATTCAATCAGGAAATGACGGGTTGAACTTGACTAGCATCCTATACTTTGTTGGCCTTTGTCAAGGTCATAAGAGGTTAGGGGTAAAATTTTATTGGGAATTTCAAGTGTTGAAATTTGCAATGAGATTGCATACTTTCTATGAGATAGTTGGATCCCGATACCCACAGCGAGTAAGAGTTACTCCTGGGAGAGTTTTATACATTACAATTAGCCGATCAAGTAGGTGTCTAGAAAGGTGTCAACGGGGTTATGCCTCTAGGAAAACGAGGTTTATTTTAATTTGGTCCGTGCGAAAGAACGGGGAACCTCCCTCAAAGTACCGACACTGGCCTGGCTGAAAGATTGGCGCACTTGTAAGGTGTAATTAATCCCGGCTAGTCTTTCCTTTTAGGGTTTGAAGAAAGATTTGACCAAAACAGTGGGAGACATCCTGATTAGATATATTAATAACCAATCTAATCTTGTAAGAGCATATACTGAGTGTTTTCTTCTATCTCTTTCCAGGTAGCGACCATGTCACGAATTAATCAAGATAATAATATGGATGTATTGACCGAACCCGCTTGTTATACTGTGCTAGGGAACGTTGGTCCCGCTCCAACTTATAATTGTTATAAGACAGAGCAGGAAATAGGGGATTACCAGAATTCCCGTGCCGCCCAAACGAAGAAAGTGCATGCCAATGCATCATCTTTGGGTATGTTCATTACCGAGAATTGTTACTCAGTATCCTTTACGTCCTGGGTATGAGATACCGGATCAGGATCCCGCAAATGTAATTTGTTACATGGGCTACAGAAAGGTAGAGAACTGAGAACGGGTGATAATTTTCAAGAGTTGGAAATGATGCAAATGTTGCAGCCAAGTCTGTTGGTAGTTATCACCCTGTATTACCAGAATACATTGATTCTGAACGAATGTTATTAGATACCGAACCTGATATACAACATCATATCAGTCTCTTTATTAGTAAAGAAGGATATAATTTTGTATTGTTGGATAATGTTTTGAACATTTCCTATATCAAGAGTTGATCGGTTCAGGCACGTTATCTAAAAGTATAGACGTTCTAAATCAAACCACAGTTCTTAACGTACAGAACACACACAAGAGGAAGAGTTCAGAAATGAACGAATCCTTCTTGAGGCATTGTAGACTAGGTCATCAATGCGACCCGAGTAGCTGAAATTACAAAAAGAAGCATATTTAAATTAGTTTGGATTTACATCTTGTAAAACTTGCCAGTCATATCACAAAGATAAGATGACCACAGCTCCGTTTATTGGAAACAGAGAAAGAGTTAGTGAACTCTTGGGATTAATACATGATGATGTATGATAGTTCCATGTCTACATATGCCAGGATAGGTTCTTTGTACTTCATTACATTCACGGATGATCTCTCAAGATTCAGACATATGTTCCTGTTGAAACACAAGTCCGAAACTTTTGAGATAATCATAGAATATAAGTTAGAATTAGAGAACCAAAAATGGGTGTAAGTATTATGTCCTTTGTTGTGATCAAAGAGGAGAATACTTGAGCACGGAATTCCTGGACTATTTTAAAGGAGAATGAGATTCTCTCTCAGCATTACTCCTCCGAATACACCACAGCACGTCGGTATATCGGGGCGGAGCAAACGCACCCTATGTGATATGGTGTGCTCTATGATGAGTACTACTGAGTTGCCTATTTTCTTTTGGGGTTATGCACTTGAAAAGTTACATACCTATAGAATAGGGTTCCAACCAAATCAGATGCCTACCACTCCATATGTGATATGGTATGGGAAGAGCCCATCTCTTAAAGATGTTAAGATTTGGGGTTGTCCTGCCTATGTCAAAAGAAAAATCCGGACAAGCTCGAGGCAAGGTCAGTTCTGTGGAAGTTTGTTGGATATCCCAAGTATTCGCAAGGGAATATCTTCTACCACACCGAGCAACAAAAGATGTTTTATTTCTCGGCATACCACTTTTTGAGAAAAAGGGAATTTCTTGTGAAGAAATTAGTGGTCATGAGGTAAAACTGGAAGGAGTTCCTGCTATACAAACTGCAGCTGATGATTTGGTAAACCCGGAGGATTCAATAATTTCCAACGAACCTCAGCCTCTCTGCCGATCTGGTAGGGTTCCTCATCCACCTAAGAGATACTTCGGTTTCTCTATGACAGTGGGAGAGAGGATTGCATCATGAGATGATGACCCAACTAGTTTCGAGCAAGCCATCAGGAGTGGGGACTCTGTGAGAATGGATGGATGCTTAGCGATCTGAGATGGAATCCTTATACACCAACAAAGTATGGACTTTGGTTGCTTTATCTGAAGGGTTAAATCCCCATCAGGAGCAAGTATATCTTGAGAAGATTACTTTGTGTACATGGAAAAGTTGAGACTTTCAAAGCTATGCTTAAGTCCATCCAGATCCTGCTTGCCGCTGCTACATACCATGACTACGATATCTGGCAGTTGGGTGTCATGACTGCTTTTCTAAATGATGACTTGGAAGAGTGCGTCTATAAGTACACAGTCAGAGGGCTTCGTAGACAGTGGGAGCAGCGGAAACGTGTGCAAGATGTTTTATGTGATAAATCAGACATCGCGGAGTTGGAACGTCTGTTTTGATGTGGTAGTCAAAGAGTTTGACTTCTTCAAAATGGTAGATGAACCAAGTATATACAAAAAGGTTGTAGGGAGTATGGTGGTGATCCTCGTATAGTATGTGGATGACATACTCTTGATAGGGAAGGAGTTTCCTATGCTACGCTTGGTCAATCTCCTCTTATCACAATGATTCTCTATATAGGATCAAGGTGATACCTCCTAAATCCTTTGTTATGTATCTATGAGATAGATCTAATTAGATATTAGGATTCTCACTAGTTGTAGTGAGATGGTATCAATCGATCCTGGGGAGAATCACTGGAAAGGTTCCAGGGTGATAAAGACGACTGAATGTCAGTCGCAGGCATTGTCTTTACCCTCAGTGGAGGGATGGTATGTTGGAAGAGTTCCAAGCTAGATACCGTGACATACTAGACGATTAAAGGAAAGATACATCGTTACCAAGGATGCTACCAAAGAGGCAGTCTGGATATATATGAGTTCAAGAGATGAACTTCGTTCCTACCATTGTGTGACAATGGAGTTTAGGCTTTTGCCAAGGAACCCCCGTCCCATCATAGATCCAGACATATCCTTAGGCAGTATCACCTGATCATGGAGATGTTGATCTCCAGGGAGATCGAGGTTAAGAGAGTAGACACAGAGGACAACAGCGTGGATCCACTCACAAAGACATATTTCCCAGTAGAGACTTTTATGGTATGGTTGAGTATGAGATACTTCAACCACAGCTTATTGTTGGGTATGAGATACTACAACAGATGGCCCTAGTGCAAGTGGGAGATTGTTAGTTATATGTATGCCCTAGAGGCCATTACTGTACATACGTTGTATATTGTAGTGGATGCTTGGACATATATAGGGACGACTTTCTTGCTCGACATGATAGTATGCTATCTGGTTACTCTTTATCTTAACATGTACTCTGATTGTCTCTATGTCACATGTTGATAAAGCCCTTAGGATGAGTACTTGACTATCAGGACTATGATGCAGATCATACTAGTGGGGACAGTGTAGTCGCTAAGTACATCCTTCAAATGTTCCTAGTCGTAGGAGTACCGAGATAGGGCATCGATACTCTAGAGTAGACTAGCATATGCGCTTCTTGACCCATATGATGGGCGATGGATGATCCCATATCCATTGGTGTTTGACATCAGAGAAGGTATATGGGTGCTCAGTAGAGACTGGGTACACTGGACGGACTCGCCGAGAACTCCCAGATGGTATTATACCTCACGTCAGATGGCGGTTCTCTGGTGACACTGGTACAGGTTAGTCTGTAGACCCGAGATCGTCATAGAGTCTTGTGTGATTCCCACTGTGCTTTGATTTCCATCATACCACGTCCAAGAGGGCGTGCAAAATGGTGGCTTTTGGGTACAGTCCCGAATCACATAGAGGCAATGAGCGATAGGAGGGGTTTCGTCTCTCCCGGTATAGGGAGTTGATGTTGCGCTGTGTTCGATTTGCTATAACTGGAAATCCCTGGCCAGGGTTGCTGAGATTTACTGGTAAGTGTTATCAGTAGTTTCTCGAACTGTTATGGACCTCATATCGACACGACTTATCAAACTACTGGGGTCTGACGTTTACCACCCCAAGGCGAGATATGCGACATATCAGACGAAGAGACCGGACTGTATGGGAGTGTTACTGGTTGGATTCACGGGAGAATGTAAAGGCTTGCTTGTTGATCTTCTGATTGCTCAATACCTGGGTGGCTGTTACGTTTAGCTGACCGTTTGCAGCTTGTGGGTGTTTGATATGATCATCACCTACTACCGGCGTATTGACGATTCTTTAGAGTCCTACACAGAGGTTTCCTGGCTCAGGCAAACGGAGTAGGAGCACATATGTGATATGTGCGGGACGGAGAATAATACGTGTACGCGATACCGTATTAGATTCTCGCGATATGTGATATCGGCCAGGTATATGTGATATAGCCGGGTCATCGGATCAAGTGTTGATTCGATGAACTTATACAGATTATATTAGTCGGTTATTTACGAAATCGCCGGATTATCGAATCATGTGTTGATTCGATAATTTAATGTATAATTATATATTTGATATATTATATTACATTAACTAATATTAGCTCACTTAAAGATTCTTTTTCTCACTTGGATAATATATTGATATATATGTGATATATGTTAATTGTATTATTTTATTTTGTTACAATAAATATTGTATATGTGATATATAATATTTTAACTTGTTATGGTTACAAATGCAACATGTTTTGTGGAGTTTAAATATGGTTAGGGTTTGGATTAGGGTTAAACTTACATGAAGCTTTCAAGAAGCTTCTTGAAGCTTTGACTTTGACTTGTGATATTTTGTAAAGATATTTTGTATATATTTCCTTAACCCAACCCAAATCCTTTACCAGGGTAAAATCTCTACAAGAGTTAAGTGATTATTCTTAACACATGGTTGCATTTCTAACCTCACATTTGATTTCATTATTCATCACAAATGGATCTGCTTCATCTTCTGCTTCTTCCTCTTGATAAAAAGCTTTCTAGCTTTTTGTAAAGTGATGAAAATGAGTGAGAAATTGAAAACAAAAGAGAGCTAAATTCCTACTTCATCATCCTCATCTATTCTAGCCACTTAGATTAGAGTGTTTGCTTTACTAATACCTGATTAGCAAAGCAAGAGCTTGGGTTTGAGTTTCTTCAAGGTAGATCATCTTAGTTATTGAAGATCGGAAGTAAGCTTACATCTTTCACTTTATGGAGCCTCTCTAGAGTCCGGGTACATGATGATCGCGGCGAAGAGACCTCAACACGGTGCTTATGAAGTGCAGGAACGGACTATAAAGGTTGTAATCCCTAACTCTTAGATGTAAAGTTGTTTAGATGCTTTGTTTACCCTAATACTCTAGTTAAGATCTTGTTTAGGGTTTGTTTAGCACCCCAAAAATTTTAAAGTAGCAAGATTGATGCTTGCTAAAACCTTGCTAAGGTGCTAAGCTAACTCTACAATGCGATATCTAAGGAATTCATTTTGTTAGGCATGAGATGTCTAAAAAGGTTGCGGATTCCAACTGTTGTAGTTTTACACTTTCTTTTCTGCGACCGTAAGTGTAATATGTGGTGTATCGCCGGTTTCGTTTCTATACATCAATAACAATTGGGATACGCATATTTACTTACGTTGATGACATGTGATATTATGCGTTGCTGTGATATGTTATATTGGATCGTCGTGTTTTGAATAACCGGGGGTTTTATGTGAGATGGGTTTTTTTTTCATTCATGTAAAATTCATTGTATGTAATATTCTTTTATTGGGGCACTTCCGGGTTGAGGATGATGTCACCATTGTATATTATTTACTTTTCCGCATTAGGATAGACCCAAGGCGGGGAGCACAAGTAACCGGGTTCTAGGGTCCAGTGGGAGACCATCTCGAGGAGTCGAGACCGGGTCTCCTAACCCTAGAATTGGCAGTGCTTCTTGCCGCTCTCGTAGGGGTCTAGGGATGTGGGTTTGGCTATTCATCGCGACTGTGGAATCCGCGTTTTATACAGGCTCGTATTAAAACACGGACCTCCTAGTATATCCAATATTTCATATATGTTCTTCTGCTGCAATGTTCTGTGATGAGATCATATTACTGCCTGAGACGAATGTTTATATTATATATATGAGATATATATTGTATATTGTTGATTTCGTTTCAAATATGATGCTTGTGAAGCATAATAAAATGGGACTTCATTAAAGAGATTAATGAAACTAAAAGAAACCTAAAGATATTGTAGAAACTTGTCTCAAAAACTGATAGCTCTAGTTCTTCCTTTGCATAGCGGTGTTCTTTGTAGAACATCCAGCACCTTATTCGATAAGGAAAGAGCCGAGATCCCTTCACCGGGAGTGATCTCTTTAGCGAAACTAGAAGATGCTACAAACTCGGTTTGTCTTTTGATTGTTTTTATAGTTTTTGCTTTGCATTGTGATATTTGTGAAATATCCTGCACCTTATTCGATGAGGAAAGAGCCGAGATCCCTTCACCGGGAGCAACCTCTTTAGCAAAACTAGAAAAGGCCTCAAAAACATTTCATTTAAAATCACTCGATTCTACAAAGATATCAAGTTCATTACGCAAAGGGTTTTCTTAAAAACCTGTCGTAGCCCTCCGTCATTTCAGATAAGTAGTATTTAGTATTCGTGCTGCGTTTGTTGGCCTTTGTCAAGGCGTAGTGTGCGGTAGCTGATTACTGCTTATCTGTATAAGCATATGATGTGATTGAGTTAGGGTAGTCGTGCGACCTTGTTGGCCTTTGTCAAGGGTCGTGCGGGTGGGTTTAATTCAATCAGGAAATGACGGGTTGAACTTGATTAACATCCTATAGTTTGTAGGTCTTTGTCAAGGTCATAGGATGTTAGGGGTAAAATATTATCGGGAATTTCAAGTGTTGAAATTTGCAATGAGATTGCATACCTTCTATGAGATAGTTGGATCCCGATACCCACTGCGAGTAAGAGTTACTCTTGGGAGAGTTTTACACATTACAATTAGCTGATCAAGTAGGTGTCTAGAAAGGTGTCAAAGGGGTTATGCCTCTGAGAAAACGAGGTTTACTTTAATTAGGTCCGTACGAAAGCACGGGGAACCTCCCTCAAAGTATCGGCACTGGCCTGGCTGAAAGATTGGCGAACTTATAGGCTGTAATTAATCCCGGCTAGTCTTTCCTTTTAGGGTTTGAAGGAAGATTTGACTAAAACAGTGGGAGACATCCTGATTAGATATATTAATAACCAATCTAATCTTGCAAGAGCATACGCTGAGTGTTTTCTTCTATCTCTCTCTAGGTAGCGACCATGTCACGCCTTAAATCAAGATAATAATACGGATGTATTGACCGAACCCGCTTGTTATACTGCGCTAAGGAAACGTTAGTCCAGCTCCAACTTATAATTGTTATAAGACAGAGCAGGAAATAGGGAATTACTAGAATTCCCGTGCCGCCCAAACGAAGAAAGTGCATGCTGATGCATCATCTTCGGGTATGTTCATTACCGAGAATTGTTTCTCAGTATCCTTTTCGTCCTGGGTATGAGATACTGGATCAGAATCCCGCCAATGTAATCTGTTATATAGGCTACAGAAAGGTAGAGAACTGAAAACGGGTGATAAGTTTTCAAGAGTTGGAAATGATGCAAGTGTTGCAGCCAAGTCTGTTGGCAGTTATCACCCTGTATTACCAGAATACATTGATTCTGAACGAATGTTATTAGATACCAAACCCGATATACAACATCATATCAGTCTCTTTATTAGTAAAGAAGGATAAGTATTGTTGGATAATGTTTTGAACATTTCCTATATCAAGAGTTGATCGGTTCAGGCAGGCACGTTATTCAAAAAGCATAGACGTTCTAAATCAAACAACAGTTCCTAATGTACAGAACACACACAAGAGGAAGAGTTCAGAAATGAATGAATCCTTCTTGAGGCATTGTAGACTAGGTCATATCATTGCGACCCGACTAGCTGAAGTTATATAAGGATGAATATTTAAATTAGTTTGGATTTACATCTTGTAAAACTTGCCAGTCATGTCACAAAGATAAGATGACCACAGCTCCGTTTATTGGAAACAGAGAAAGAGTTAGTGAACTCTTGGAATTGATACATGATAATGTATGATAGTCCCATGTCTACATATGCCATAACAGGTTCTTTGTACTTCATTATATTCACTGATGATATCTCAAGATTCAGACATATGTTCCTGTTGAAACACAAGTCCGAAACTTTTGAGATAATCACAGAATATAAGTTCGAAGTAGAGAACCAAAAAGGGGTATAAGTATTATGTCCTTTGATGTGATCAAGGAGGAGAATACTTGAGCACGGAATTTTTGGACTATTCTAAAGGAGAATGAGATTCTCTCTCAGCATTACTCCTCCGAATACACCACAGCACGTCGGTGTATCGGGGTGAAGTAATTACACCCTATGTTATATTGTGTACTCTATGATGAGTACTACTGAGTAGCCTATTTTCTTTTAGGGTTATGCACTTAAGAAGTTGCATACTTATTGAATAGGGTTCCAACCAAATCAGTTGCCTACTACTCCATATGTGATATGGTATGGGAAGAGCCCATCTCTTAAGGATGTTAAGATTTGGGGTTGTCTGACCTATGTCAAGAGAAAAATCCGGACAAGCTCGAGACAAGGTCAATTCTGTGGAAGTTTGTTGGATATCCCAAGCAATTGCAAGGGAATATCTTCTACCACACCGAGGAACAAAAGATGTTTTATTTCTCGGCATACCACATTTTGAGAAAAAGAGAATTTCTTGTGAAGAAATTAGTGGTCATGGGGTAGAGCTGGAAGGAGTTCCAGCAATACAAACTGCAGCTGATGATTTGGTAAACCCGGAGAATTCAATAGTTTCCAACGAACCTCAGCCTCTCCGCCGATCTGGTAGGGTTCCTCATCCACCTAAGAGATACTTCGGTTTCTCTATGACAGTGGGAGAGAGGATTGCATCATGAGATGATGACCCAACTAGTTTCGAGCAGGCCATCAGGAGTGGGGACTCTGTGAGAATGGCTGGATGCTTAGCAATCTGAGATGGAATCCTTATACACCAACAAAGTATGGACTTTGGTTGCTTTATCTGAAGGGTTAAATCCCCATCAGGAGCGAGTATATCTTAAGTAGATTACTTTGTGTACATGGAAAAGTTGAGACTTTCAAAGCTATGCTTAAGTCCATCCAGATCCTACTTGCCACTGCTACATACCATGACTACGATATCTGACGGTTGGGTGTCATGACTGCTTTTCTAAATAGTGATTTGGAAGAGAGCATCTATAAGGACACAGCCAGATGGCTTCGTAGACGGTGGTTGCAGCGGAAACGTGTGCAAGATGTTTTATGGGATAAATCAGGCATCGCAGAGTTAGAACGTCTGTTTTGATGTGCTAGTCAAAGTATTTGACTTCATCAAAATAGTAGATGAATGAAGTATATACAAAAAGGTAGTAGGGAGTATGGAGGTGATCATACTGGTGGGGACAGTGTAGTCGCTAAGTACATCCTTCAGATGTTCCTAGTCGTGGGAGTACCGAGACAGGGCATCGATACTCCAGAGTAGACTAGCGTATGCGCTTCTTAACCCAAATGATGGGCGATGGATGATCCCATATCCATTGGTGTTTGCCATCAGAGAAGGTATACGGGTGCTCAGTGAAGACTGGGTACACTGGACGGACTCGCCGAGAACTCCCAGATGGTATTATACCTCACGTCAGATGGCAGTTCTCTAGTGACACTGGTACAGGTTAGTCTGTAGACCCGAGATCATTATAGAGTCTTGTGTGATTCCCACTGTGCTTTGATTTCTATCATACCACGTCTAAGAGGGCATGCAAAACGGTGGCTTTTGGGTACAGACCCGAATCACATGGAGGCAATGAGCGATAGGAAGGGTTTCGTCTCTCCCCGTATAGGGAGTTGATGTTGCGCTGTGTTCGATTGGCTATAACTAGAAATCCCTGACCAGGGTTGCTGAGATTTACTGGTAAGTGTTATCAGTAGTTTCTTGAACTGTTATGGACCTCATATCGACACGACTTATCAAGCTACTGGGGTCTGACGTTTACCACCCCTAGGCGAGATATGCGACATATCAGACGAAGAGACCGGACTGTACGGGAGTGTTACTGGTTGGATTCACGGGAGAATGTACAGGCTTGCTTGTTGATCTTCGGATTGCTCAATACCTGGGTGACTGTTACGTTTAGCTGACCGCTTGCAGCTTGTGGGTGTTTGATATGATCATCACCTACTGCCGGCGTATTGACGATTCTTCAGAGTCCCACACAGAGGTTTCCTGGCTCAGGAAAAACGGAGTAGGAGCACATATATGATATGTGCAGAACCGGGAATAATACGTGTATGCGATACCGTATTAGATTCTCGTGATATGAGATATCGGCCGGGTATATGTGATATAGCCGGGTCATCGGATCAAGTGTTGATTCAATGAACTGATACAGATTATATTTGTAATACCCAGCCCCTTTTATATCAAAATCTGTATTTTGTTACTTTATAATTCTATTTATAATTTTAGATATATTATTTAAAATTTTAATTGAATTTATACCTCCATTTTCTATTAACAATAAAACTCCTTTTATCAATAAAACCCAAACCCTATATTATCTCAATTTTCCCAGCCCAAGCTTTCCCCAGCAGCCCGTTTCTTATTTTTCCTCAAATTAATTTCTCTGTCCTATTTTTCTTGGCACATTCCTATTTTTTTGATTAATTTTCTTTTCCTTTTTCCAGCCTTCTCCATCAGCCCAGCCCGCTTCACTTCAATTCCCCAACAGCCCGCTCCCAGCCTTCTGCCCGCAGCCCGCTTCAACCTTCGACCCGACCCGACCCGCACCAACAGTACGTCTTCCCCAACGGCTCTCTCCGCTTTTCCCGCATGCCTGTGCCACTTCCGTCACCTCCGCCCTCGCTCGCGCGAGCGTTACCCACGACACGCGTGTTTTCCACCACGACCCTCTCTCCTCTACCCACTACTCCCTCTTCCTCGCTCGCACCCTCCCTCGTTCTCATTTTCCTCCCCTTCTCGCTACACTCCCGACCCACGCACCCATCACCGACCTCCTCCTCTCTTCATCCGCCTCCTCCCAACACAGCGACCCCCATAACCACACCTTCCTCGTCGTCAACAGCACCACCATCACCTCGTACAACCCACACCCGAGCACCCCCTGTCGAGCGCCCTGCACACCAACCCTGCGCCCGAGCTCGGCCACCCCTATGCCGACGACCGGCGAACCCCTCGTTTCGTCGTCGACATCCATCGCATCTCGTCATCCCTCTCACTCTCTCTTCCCCGGCAACCCATCGCCCTCTCTCTTCCCCTGCAACCCATCACCCTATCTCTCCCCTACTTCTCTCTCTCTCCTTGAGTTTCTCTCTCTCTCCCTCATTCTCTCTGTGTCCTCTCTCAGCTCTCTCTCTCTCTGTTCTCATTCTCTTCTCTCTCTGTGATTTCAATCTCTCTCTCTCTCTCAGTTCACTCACTCTCTCTCTCTCTCAGTTCTCTCACTCTCTCTCTCTCTCTGACATCCGCTCTACCGTCCACCACAGCGAGCAACTCCACGTCAACGACCACCACCCTCGCCGACAAGACCCCAATAACCAAGCCGCCGCTGCCGAGACACGAGTTTGAGCCAAATCAAGTTGCTGTGTCGCGCGTTCGTGACGTCACCGTCACCGTACATCCCCGGGACGTCTCCAGGCAAGTTTTATATTTGCTACATGCTAATTAGTATTTGTTACGAACTATAATCTTAAAATTTTTATACTAAACATCCTCGATAAATTACACGATGCAACCGTTAGATATGTGATCCCAATGAAATTATTTGTCTAATTTGACGGAACTAGTTTGTTCTTGTTGGCCCATGGTGTGATGAATATCTTGTGCAAATTTCGTTGGATAATATGACTGCTAACGACTAAAACAACTACCCCCAAGTTCAATCGTAAAACTGTAATTTTATTGTACCAGAAAACCGTTAAATTCACCATAAATCATATACATACTGGAATGGTGCGTTAGAGGGCTCAAATTGAAGCCGACTCGACGAAGTTTAACCCTATACTGGTTTCCTAGTATTCCTATACATAAATTGTGATGATATTTGGATCGGAGTGCGACTCTGGACTGCAGTCCAGAGCGACTCCAGTCGTTGCTTGCTGTTCCGTATTGGGTACCACATGATATCCTTAACTCGTAGATTGCGGAACTCCACTGGTCATTATAGACAAATCTGTTAGCTAGACAACGCAATTGATTTCATTCTGTTTCGTTAACATTTGTTATTTATTCTATAATTTAAAAGATCGGGAAGCATAACAGTCCCAGCAGAATCAGAACTGACATATTAGTGTTAAACAGTGTAAAATTCCTGACATGAAGATGCGATTGAAGATCCGTCTGTTGCGTTGAAAACCTTACTGAAAACCCTAGGTTTCATCCAACTGTAGCGTCGCTAAACTCTGATCCCAACTGGGATTAAAATGCATTACGAAACGGACTTCTGATTCTGAAACCGGATTTCCAGCCGCGAGCGCTTAAAATGAAATGGTTATAATTAATGATCCTGGAACCCGATTGGCTTGAAACTAAATTCGATGGATAGATAACTCAGCATACTAATTACTTCCTGTTTATCGTTTCGCTAAATTATATACGTACGTTTCATGATAAATCGTACAAGTGATAGAATACTGTTTTTTGTGACACCTTAATCGTGCTTATATACTGTTCACGCATCATATCATACCCATATCATTGTAGTGATAACCTAGTGATATCGTGCATTTACCCAGTGTTAGATTTTAGTGATGATTGTGGCAAGTACGTCAGTGTCGTGTATCCGTGAATAAGTGAAAGTGATACGTACTTGTACACAATCAGTGACCCTATTATTCTATTGCATTGTCGACGTCTGTGGGATGCGTGTACGTGTGACTATAAGTGGTATGGGACACTTATGGAAGCGCTTGCACGGGTGTCACAGATAAGATATACGACACTGCCATTTATCTTAGATATTAGTCGGGACGTGCTTGATGGAGGTCCTGCCTCCAGTTCTCGCGCAGACTTGTCACGGATCGATTAATATTTAGGGTTATGGTTAGCGTTTGATGTAGACCACGGGGTGTGGGGTAGTTTAAGTGTGAGTTCAACAGAATCTCGGGAGTCCCATGCCGGCTTATATATTTAGGGAGATATATGGAGATTTACAGGGTATGTGATATACACCGTGATATACATGTTACATGCTGGGCCCGTGGTCCCTTGCCCTTGGGTTCTACCCTTGGGTGGAGGATACTCGCGAGTGGTTGATTCTCACACTTGGACTGACGATAGGCTTAGTGACCTGTACAGTGAGACTTAGAGACTGATAGGGATACTGGCATATACATTCCTTCTATACTGTGTTGGCATACGTGACATATCGTTCTACTGCTTTACTGTTCCGCTGCATTGATTACTGCACATTCATATTTATGATGTCATTGATTTACTGTTTCACATATCTATTACCACTGTTAGAATTGTCACATGATTTTATATATATTATATTGTTATTGTGTCTCTCTGACGACCTGAGTATGCATGCTCAGTGTGAGAAGAAGATTTAGCCTGGACCAGAACTAGACGTGCATCACAGACTTCTTGACTTGCTATTCCGAATTACATTCGTTTGTTCCACTTCAGGTCAGTCTTTACATTGTTTCTCTCAGTTACTGCATTTCTCATTACCTGCGCATCATTTACTGTTTACCATGAAAAACTAGAAGCCGAAGTGTGACTACGGCAGGACATTTCCTTGACCGTAGGAGCATGGCTGGCCTTGTCTACCCCTTGTATTCCGTATTTTGGGAAGCGGGGCGTGACATGGTTTAGTTGGTATCAGAGCCAGGTTTTGCTTCGATTGAGATTGCAGTTTTCCGTGTAGAGCTTGACAATCTAAGATATCCCTCAGTCTAGATTGTAAACTTGATATTCATGATTCATATTCGCATTGAGCGTTCTGCTATCCATTCACTAGGGTTTCAGGTAACTTGGCAAAGTTTCGTGGTTGTAATTGTGAACTACATCACGATTACACTCCCATACTCTGTTTAAGTGACTTGGACTCGTACAGTTGGTCCTTCACTTATAATAAATTCAGCACCTCTGATATTTTTGAATCGTTGTCATATCCATATTATATTTTGATTCGTATATCTTGTGACTTATATCATCCTCAAAATCATTGTTTCAGGATCATGTCTTTCAACGACTCTTCCTCTATCTCCACTCCCCAGAATCAGACTGTTGAGATCCTTAGTGTACTGCAAGGTCTAAAGGAGGCCCAGGAGCGAACGAACGACTTGTTAGCTGAAGGACTGAGAAGGCAGGTGAATCAGGCACCAGCGGGAGTCTCCAATCATAAAGGGATCCCCGTTAGACAAGGAAAAGAGAAGAAAATGAAACGCCAATTTATTTCCCAGCGACAGAAGCAGCAGAAGACCCCATGTTGTGGGTATTGTAAGAGGCCAGGAAACCTTCAGAAGGATTATCGCCGTGCCCAAGGGAAATGTCTGATATGCGGGTCCAACAAACATCTCATCAACGGTTGCCCAGAGAGGAAAGAATTACAAGGAGGAAACTCGTCCACACTCCCCACTTCTGCCAAATGAGGATTATCGCGTAGTTCGAACTTCGACGATAAGGCGGATCTAATGCAGGATTCAACTCACGCGGCGAGAATGCAACGTTATAGCAGTCGAAGAATGATTTTTCATGTTATCTACTTTCAGTATTAATATTGTCATCTTTTTATGAATATTTCTTTCCGTTTGAAATCTTGTATCCGCTGAACTTTTGATTGAATGCAATGAAAATTTGAATCGTAATATATGTATCATTCTCTCGCTTTCTATTTATCTAATTCTATTCGTTATCATAGCATTTTAATCCTGATCTTTCAGTTCCTACAACCGCATATTTTCCTATACTTCGTACCCTGAGCTATTTTCCTTGATGTGTCCCATTGCCTAATCATAACTCTTTCTTTTCAGGCCATGGCCCACCCCGGAGCAGCGCCGCATCTAGACGGGGGTGCACAGTCATGCGTTTCTTTAGACCACACACTGATGAGTTCTGACAATGGGATCAACGGTCCCCAGGTCAACTTCGGAAACAACGATTCGGAGGACGAAGGAGTAGCCGCCCCAGAGTTTAACGTGATAGCTGATTCCGACGAAGAAGAAGGAGAGCCCGAAGAGAACTCGATAGAGGAAGATCCCGAGGAAGATCCGATAGGAGAAAATCCAGTGGAGGAAGACCCCATAGAAGAGAACCCAGAAGGAGAGGATTACATGGAATCAGACCTCGATGAAGAAGCTCCATCCGAGGAAGAAGAACCAGAAGATCAAGACCCTGCTGAGGAAGAACTTCCAATGGCGATGCCCGCGAGGCGATATGGGAATGGACGCCCCTACCTGAGCGCGCGAGCCTACCGCAACCTACTGAATCTCCACAACTGCGACTGATGGAATTTCTTTTGATGTGCCTTTCTGGCCAAATAAAATGTGTATAGTTTAGGGCCACTTTTCGCCTTTGGGAATGCCTTGTTTCAAATTTTCTTGAATGAAATAAATCTTCTGAATTCGTAAACCTGTTGATTATTGGTTCGCTTGATACTTGTTTATTGCCCATATCCATTTATGTTTCTCCTGAGTCCCCTGACTGTCCACCCCTACTCATTGTATAGTTTTCACCCCCGTTTCGATTAGAAAGTACCGCACCCTGATCCTTGGAATGAGCCACCCTTCATTATTCGCCTGTGCCTCGTTTGTAATCCTTCTGGGAGGAGAAAGTTTTGGAGCAACTTTCGAGTTCGCTAACCCTTCACATCTTGATTCATATGTTGTACCGACCGCTATCCTACCCATACTTATTCCCTTGTAGTCATTTGTTGTTCGCCCTCACATCCTGTGCTGACCCGATCCCAATCTCCTTGATCTTCAGCCTAAAAACCGCCACATTCCGACCTTCGAATGAACCACACTTCCTTGAAACCCTTACCCTAGCTAGTCTATACATTTTTGTGTTCCTATTACCCTAAATATATATAGGGACTCTATTATTCGAAATTTGGTTTTCAGTATTTTGAATTTATCGAAGAGTGCGTGTTATTGACTAATTAGTTTTATGTATTGTACGCGCACTACTATTATCTTCAGTTTTCAGTAGCGCCACCTTACATCGCGCATATTTTCGCTCCATGTTTCTTATTTTCACTATATGAGTTTTCTACATTATTTGAACAATATATTATCCTAGAATGTTTTAACCTACCGACTAATTTTCACTACTTTATTATCGTTACTTTATTTTTGGGTTCGTGCCTATGATTACTATTATAAATGGTTGAACCTTACACTTATTTTTCTGCATATTTTTTTTTATAAACTTAGATGTGCACATATTTGGGTTTCGACTTTTATCGAGCACACTTTGATCATTAATCGTTATTGTTACCTATATTCTCGTATATTTGTACTTGCCCTTATAGTTTTCCTGCATTATACCTTGTAAGCTTTTTTTTTTTTTGTATGTGGTTCTTATATATATATGTATGTACCTTCAAAACTTTGTCTACCCGTTTTAAGTAAATCCACATGTATTAGTGTTCGATATGATAACTCTTCGCTTATTATTTTATAGCTTGTTGTTTCTTTTAAATTTCGAGGACGAAATTTTTATTAAGGGTGGTATGATGTAATACCCAGCCCCTTTTATATCAAAATCTGTATTTTGTTACTTTATAATTCTATTTATAATTTTATTTATATTATTTATAATTTTAATTGAATTTATACCTCCATTTTCTATTAACAATAAAACTCCTTTTATCAATAAAACCCAAACCCTATATTATCTCAATTTTCCCAGCCTAAGCTTTCCCCAGCAGCCCGTTTCTTATTTTTCCTCAAATTAATTTCTCTGTCCTATTTTTCTTGGCCCATTCCTATTTTTCTGATTAATTTTCTTTTCCTTTTTCCAGCCTTCTCCATCAGCCCAGCCCGCTTCACTTCAATTCCCCAACAGCCTGCTCCCAGCCTTCTGCCCGCAGCCCGCTTCAACCTTCGACCCGACCCGACCCGCACCAACAGTGCGTCTTCCCCAACGGCTCTCTCCGCTTTTCCCACGCGCCTGTGCCACTTCCGTCGCCTCCGCCCTCGCTCGCGCGAGCGTTACCCACGACGCGCGCGTTTTCCCCCATGACCCTCTCTCCTCTACCCACTACTCCCTCTTCCTCGCTCGCTCCCTCCCTCGTTCTCATTTTCCTCCCCTTCTCGCTACACTCCCGACCCACGCACCCATCACCGACCTCCTCCTCTCTTCATCCGCCTCCTCCCAACACAGCGACCCCCATAACCACACCTTCCTCGTCGTCAACAGCACCACCATCACCTCGTACAACCCACACCCGAGCACCCCCTTCGAGCGCCCTACACACCAACCATGCGCCCGAGCTCGGCCACCCCTGTGCCGACGACCGGCGAACCCCTCGTCTCGTCGTCGACATCCATCGCATCTCGTCATCCCTCTCACTCTCTCTTCCCCGGCAACCCATCGCCCTCTCTCTTCCCCTGCAACCCATCACCCTATCTCTCCCCTGCTTCTCTCTCTCTCCTTGAGTTTCTCTCTCTCTCTCCCCCTCGTTCTCTCTGTGTCCTCTCTCAGCTCTATCTCTCTGTTCTCATTCTCTTCTCACTCTGTGATTTCAATCTCTCTCTCTCTCAGTTCACTCACTCTCTCTCTCTCACAGTTCTCTCACTCTCTCTCTCTCTGACACCCGCTCTACCGTCCACCACAGCGAGCAACTCCACGTCAACGACCACCACCCTCGCCGACAAGACCCCAATAACCAAGCCGCCGCTGCCGAGACACGAGTTCGAGCCAAATCAAGTTGTTGTGTCGCGCGTTCTTGACGTCACCGTCACCGTACATCCCCGGGACGTCTCCAGGCAAGTTTTATACTTGCTACATGCTAATTAGTATTTGTTACGAACTATAATCTTAAAATTTTTATACTAAACATCATCGATAAATTACACGATGCAACCGTTAGATGTGTGATCCCAATTAAATTATTTGTCTAATTTGACGGAACTAGTTTGTTCTTGTTGGCCCATGGTGTGATGAATATCTTGTGCAAATTTCGTTGGATAATATGACTGCTAACGACTAAAACAACTACCCCCAAGTTCAATCGTAAAACTGTAATTTTATTGTACCTGAAAACTGTTAAATTCACCATAAATCATATACATACTCGAATGTTGCGTTCGAGGGCTCAAATCGAAGACGACTCGACGAAATTTAACCCTATACTGGTTTCCTAGTATTCCTGTACATAAATTGTGATGATATTTGGATCGGAGTGCGACTCTGGACTGCAGTCCAGAGCGACTCCAGTCGTTGCTTGCTGTTCCGTATTGGGTACCAGAAGATCTCCTTAACTCGTAGATTGCGGAACTCTGCTGGTAATTATAGATAAATCTGTTATCTAGACAACTCAATTGATTTCATTCTGTTTCGTTACCATTTGTTATTTATTCTATAATTTAAAAGATCGGGACGCATAACAGTCCCAGCAGAATCAGAACTGACATATTAGTGTTAAAAAGTGTAAAACTCCTGACGTGAAGATGCGATTGAAGATCCGTTTGTTGCGTTGAAAACCTTACTGAAAACCCTAGGTTTCATCCAACTGTAGCGTCGCTAAACTCTGATGCCAACTGGGATTAAAATGCGTTCCGAAATGGACTTCTGATTCTGAAACCGGATTTCCAGCCGCGAGCGCTTAAAATGAAATGGTTATAATTAATGATCCTGGAACCCGATTGGCTTGAAACTAAATTCGATGGATAGATAACTCAGCATACTAATTACTACTTGTTTATCGTTTCGCTAAATTATATACGTACGTTTCATGATAAATCGTACAAGTGATAGAATACTGTTTTTTGTGACACCTTAATCGTGCTTATATACTGTTCACGCATCATATCATACCCATATCATTGTAGTGATAACCTAGTGATACCGTGCATTTACCTAGTGTTAGATTTT
This sequence comes from Agapanthus africanus, assembly GCA_030015575.1. Classification (NCBI taxonomy): domain Eukaryota; kingdom Viridiplantae; phylum Streptophyta; class Magnoliopsida; order Asparagales; family Amaryllidaceae; genus Agapanthus; species Agapanthus africanus. Next base: position 489,102,151 of record CM057346.1, on the reverse strand, counting down.
AGTGATGATTGTGGCAAGTACGTCAGTGTCGTGTATCCGTGAATAAGTGAAAGTGATACATACTTGTACACAATCAGTGACCCTATTATTCTATTGCATTGTCGACGTCTGTGGGATGCGTGTACGTGTGACTATAAGTGGTATGGGACACTTATGGAAGCGCTTGCACGGGTGTCACAGATAAGACATCCGACACTGCCATTTATCTTAGATATTAGTCGGGACGTGCTTGATGGAGGTCCTGCCTCCAGTTCTCGCGCAGACTTGTCACGGATCGATTAATATTTAGGGTTATGGTTAGCGTTTGATGTAGACCACGGGGTGTGGGGTAGTTTAAGTGTGAGTTCAACAGAATCTCGGGAGTCCCATGCCTGCTTATATATTTAGGGAGATATATGGAGATTTACAGGGTATGTGATATACACCGTGATATACATGTTACATGCTGGGCCCGTGGTCCCTTGCCCTTGGGTTCTACCCTTGGGTGGAGGATACTCGCGAGTGGTTGATTGTCACACTTGGACTGACGATAGGCTTAGTGACCTGTACAGTGAGACTTAGAGACTGATAGGGATACTGGCATATACATTCCTTCTATACTGTGTTGGCATACGTGACATATCGTTCTACTGCTTTACTGTTCCGCTGCATTGATTACTGCACATTCATATTCATGATGTCATTGATTTACTGTTTCACATATCTATTACCACTGTTAGAATTGTCACATGATTTTATATATACTATATTGTTATTGTGTCGCTCTGACGACCTGAGTATGCATGCTCAGTGTGAGGAGAAGATTTAGCCTGGACCAGAACTAGACGTGCATCACAGACTTCTTGACTTGCTATTCCGAGTTACATTCGTTTGTTCCACTTCAGGTCAGTCTTTACATTGTTTCTCTCAGTTACTGCATTTCTCATTACCTGCGCATCATTTACTGTTTACCATGAAAAACTAGAAGCCGAAGTGTGACTACGGCAGGACATTTCCTTGACCGTAGGAGCATGGCTGGCCTTGTCTACCCCTTGTATTCCGTATTTTAGGAAGCGGGGCGTGACAATATTAGTCGGTTATATGCGATATAGCCGGATTATCGGATCAAGTGTTGATTCGATAATTTAATGTATAATTATATATGTGATATATTAAGTTACATTAACTAATATAAGCTCACTTAAACATTCTTTTTCTCACTTGGATAATATATTGATATATATGTGATATATGTTCAATGTATTATTTTATTTTGTCATAAAATATATTATATATGTGATATATAATATTGTAACAAGTTATGATTACAAATGCAACATATTTTGTGGAGATTAAATATAATTAGGGTTTGATTTGGGTTAGCTTTTTCATGAAGCTTCTAGAAGCTTTATTTTTGTTTTAAGCAAAGATATTTTTGTGTAGATATTTTATTAACCCAACCCAAACCCTTTACCCTAATTAACTCTCTACATGGGTTAAGTCTTCATTCTTAACCATGGGTTGCAATTGAAACCATAGCATGATAATTCATTATTCATCACAAAGTAATTTCTTCTTCTTCTTCTTTTAAGAAAAGCTTTCTAGCTTTTTCTTATGTGATGATTTTGAGTGAGAAATTGAAAACAAATGAGAGCTAAATTCCTACTTTGTCATCCTCATCTATTCTACCCGCTTAGATTAGGGTGTTTGCTTTGCTAATACTTGATTAGTAAAGCAACAGCTTGGGCTTGAGTTTCTTCAAGATAGATCATCTTTGTTGTTGAAGATTGGAAGTAAGCTTGCATCTTTATCTTTATGGAGCCTCTCTTGAGTCCGGGTACTTGATGATCGCAGCGAAGGGACCTCAACACGGAGCTTTAGAAGTGAAGGAACGGACTACAAAGGTTGTAACCCTAACTCTTAGATGTAAAGTTGTTTACATGCTTTGTTTACCCTAATACTCTAGTTAAGTTCTTGGTTAGGGTTTGTTTTGCACCCCAAAAAATTTTAAAGTAGCATGATTGATGCTTGCCAAAAGCTTCACAAGGTGCTAAGCCAACCCTACAGATTACCTGAGCCAAAATCTGGGAGGATATTGGGGTGGTTTTAGGTTATGTTTTCCGATATTGAAATTCTTGGTTTTGATATTAGTTATGATATTAGGTCGTTGGATGTTTGTACGTCAATGACGAGGGGTGTTTGGTTGTTTTTGCATGCGTAGGCTATAGGTTCTAACCTATGAGCGCACCGTGTGCCGTTTCGGTTTTCCGGATTTGGTTTTTATAAGTGGCGATATATGTTGATTTGTAGGTACCTTCGCATGGATTCCGAGATAACGAAGCACATCAACTACGGCTGAACAAGAAGTTCCGCAGGTGAGTAGATTTATATCTATAGGGGAAGTCGGGTGGATGGCGTATAGTACCCCCGCAATTATAAAATGGAAACCGATATATAGAATATAGTTGGAGAGACCTATACTAGGAGCCGATGATATGATTAAAAGTGTTAGTATGAAATGATATGATTGATAAGGATATCTCGAATTGATATATGCGGATATGAAATGTGAATGTGAATCGCGATATATATATAGTGCTAGAGAATAAGTATGTGATTTATAGTAGCATGATATGAGATTGATAAATACGACGTAAGGCTTATAAGATAGAATGTATATGTAAGATGACATGATGTGAGATATTGATATGATGAAAAGAGTATACGATGAGATATGAAATGAGATGTATAAGGATATGACATGAGATCGATGAATATAATAAGATTGAGATGGATGTGTTATGAGATCGGTAAAACAAGATATTTATATACAAATATGATAATAATGAGTGATATGTCGTACGAGACGTTAGGTCCGTACCCTCATTGTCATATAGATTGATAGAATCTCTAATTGTTTAATGCCGTCATACGATGAATTACCGTACGTGATGAGTTTTACCTGTTGATTAATCCATACCCTTGACTAGAAGATGTCGTACAATGGATTATACTGTACGTGATGTTGTGAGGCTAGATATCGATTGATAGATTCATCGACTCGGATATGTTATAGGTATTTAATCCCGGTCTACACCGCTTAGTTTAGCAGTTACGTAGATGTTGGATTAGATACGTATACCTTGTAGCATTTCGCTTACGATGCACCTTATGCTACGTTCATGATATTCTCATTGCATTACATATACATGTGCTAGTACACCTACACCATTATCGATGATGAGTATGTTACACTTACACAGATTGGCCGGCTCACACACTTTCATCATTGATAATAGTTATGTCACTACACAATAGAATTGCTACATCATGCTATGACTCTTAATTGTTCAGTATTGTCACATCACTATACTTGTCGCATGATATACTTGCTATGCTCACATCACTATACTTGTCGTATGATATACTTGATATGCTCATATTTTTGTTCTATGTTTGCATACATCATGCTTTACGATTATATGCATTGAGATGCTGTTTTCATGAGATTTTGGATTTAAGAACCGTGGTTATATTTCAAAGGAAATTATGCATTGTTTTAAAACACGGTTTCTCTTGATATGATATTTCGAAACGTCCACCATGAGTTTTCTCGGTTCTGAGATTTGTATGTGAAACCCGATTCGAGGAGCGGTAGGCACCATCTGCGGGTACATGGTGGACCCGGTGAGGTATCCCAAGGCAAGAAGACTCGTATAGTTAGGCGGTGAGCCTGGCACGGGAGCACTACCTACCGGTGATACTATTTGGACTCGGCGGTTATCCGGAGGATATCGACCAGAGTCGTGAGATGGATATGAGGGCCGACCAGAATATGCGGCACCTGAGGGCCGATCTGAGGATGCGGCGCCTGAGATATGAGGATTTACTTGTCGATGCTGGATACGGGTTTCATGATGTTTCGAGTGTCGGTGTTGGACAATCAGGTTCCATGATTTTGATGTGTCGTTGATGGACACACGTTGGTTGATATCTTCATATTTACATGCATATGCTTTCATGATACTTCGAGTGTTGATGTTGGACACTCAGATTCCATGATGTTGTTGTGTCATTGATGGACACGTAGATGATATCCACATGCATACAGGCATTGATTATTAGATGATATCCACATGCATACAGGCATTGATTATATTGTTGGCATATATGCAGACACGGTCACCCTAGATATCATAGTTTTACCTTTATGATATAGATGACCTAGGAAATCGTTGTATTATTCGATTTCTACCTGCTGATGTTTTCTATTCACGAGTTGGCAACTCACCCCCGTTGTAACACACGAGCCCAATACTACTAATTTCTGTTAATGTTTGAGTATTAGGTGGTACTCATTTTATTTATCTTGCTTATTTGTGGCTTACTATAAAATTTTATCCGGAAAAGTCATTTATGCATATAACAAATTTTAGCATCTAAAATAAAATTAAAAATATCTATCTTGGCCTACTCGACACCCCTAGCCTTGTGGTAGCGTCCGTGCATCGAGTTCTCGTCCCGTTCGGTGAAACGGGCGAGTTTGGACGGCTGCGCGCGCGTACAGGTGTCCGCCTTGGGGATATGCTTTTTAATCATAAAACACTTAATTTTAAAATTTGGAACCCGCTTAAAATCCTATTATTTAAATTTCAAATTTTTGGACCCGACCCGGGCGCGATTTGGAAATGTTTTATTTAGCGCCAAAATCCCAAATTTTAATAATATTTTAACCATAGTATTATTTCGTTGATCTATATATTCTCTTCACTGATTAAGTAATCTAGTAAATCTTTTGATATTTTTTTTAAAACCCTTAAATCATTCCCAGCCAATCAATAATTTCGTGGGCCCCTATCCTTCTCTCTCTCTCTCCCTCTCTCTCTCTCCCCCGATCTCTCTCTCTCTCTCTTTCCTCTATAATTCAAATCTTTCCTCCTTTTATTTTGCAGCAACGATAACCCAAGCCAGAGTAACCCCGGCCGCCTCCATCGTCGCCACCGCAGCCCGACGCCGACGCCGCGACCACCTCCGTCCTCGCCTCCTCTTTCTCGTCTCACCCATATCCTCATCCTTCCACATTCGCAGCCACCTGTGAACCCCATCGCAGCCACCTGCAAACCCCCCGTACACCATCGAGCCGCCGTCCGTCGCCGCCGACGACCCCGTCCTCTTGTCCCGGACCTCGCACGCCCCTCGGTAAGATACTTCCCTCCTCTTTCCCTTCTTCCTTCCTTCTTGGCTAATGTTTTCTTCATCGACAGTTTTCTTCCCCCGCGATCACTGTTCACCGCCGGAGCTCCGGAGACGTCGTCAACCTTCGCAACCCCTCTGCCGATCATCGTAAGCACCCTCTCAGATCCTCCTTCCCCCTTTCCTTGTATTTCTTGTATTTCTTGTTTCATATCATGATGTCTCGCTCACTGTTCTTTTCTCGCCGGAATCCGGCGATACCGACGACGTGATCCGACGTTCCAGCGAGGTACCCTGACCCGTGTGGTTCCTTGGTTCGTTATTTGGGTTCAATCCGTGAACCATGCTTCCGTCGCGAGTTTCCCCGCCGACGTTACGTTTCGTTTTTCCCGGTTCGCGACCCGTCGAGGCAAGTACCCCTTGCTACATGCTATACAATATTTTTATATATGTATTGGCACCTTAAACCTGTAAAACTTAACTTGGTATAGTCATTTCCCATTTTTGGTTACAATATGGCATTATATCATTTTACTGTTAACATGGAATTTACAGTTTGCCAATTTAAACCTAATAATCAAATCTACCTGTTCAATCACATTTTACTGTTAAAATAGCTGGTAGCAATTATCCCAGTAGTTCTGTTACATTCGGACACTTGTATGCAATTGACTTGAAATAACTGTATTGAATCGATACCTGAATTATAGCACCGCTAAGGGTGCTTAAACCTGTTAACTTGACTAAACGGCTACATTGTATTACTGCACTATTGTGATTGAATGAAACATGCTTATTATTTAATTCATTGCTTATTTCATGTTGTTAATACCCACGTGTGATTATATATCTGATTGGGAGCACACTCACGATATTGTTTACATCTTGACCTGACATGGCTACACATATATATTGATTACACCTGACATGGTACCGTATACTGTTGACTTGACATGATGTACCATGACCTGACCCGTTACCTGATCTTGTGTCTAATGCCAACAAACCTGACATGTAGTCCTCATGGACCGTTCCTGTTGTCTATCCAGACAAACCTGCTTTTACCTGATCCTGTGTTGGCGTTAGTTCTTGATTACTGAATACCTGACTCGACATACATAACTTGGGGGTATGGGGAAATCAAAGGTGAAACCGAGTTGTAACTCAACAGTTCGATACCTGTTCTGATCAGTCTTACGGGCTAGGCCAGCCCCGGAGTGGTGATGCTGATATCACTCACCCATCCTGCTACTTATTACTGCCTAGCGGCACGTCTCGGATTCAGCCCCGAGAATCTTGACCGTGGTCCCGGGCACGCACGGGATACTATTGAGTTATATCGACGATTCATCAATTGATTTCAAAGACTTTAGAATAGAAAACCTGATAGAACAGTTTAGTTACCCACTGCACACTACCCTGCACTGCTTGTTTCATATTATTGCTTTATTCATGTTTATTTTTGCATTGCCTGTTACATTGTTCATATTATATTACTTGTTGACATGACGCGCTGACGTCTGGGTTTTGCATGGCCCAGATTCTGTACCGCTGTCGCAGTCCGAGCAGGAGTACTTCAGCCAGCAGGTTGAGCTGTGAGTTTAGTGGTAGTTAGTTTTATTTCCTGCATTTATTTCCTGATGTGAGCCCGCATTATGGGACATACTTTCAGTTATTTGTATTGGATCATTTGCTTCCGCATTCATTTATTATTGACTTCTGTTATTCTGGTTTATGGACATGCTTTTAGATAGTTTTATCTGTTCTTGATATCTCTACAGCGGTAATGTGACTGTGGATGGATACTTCCTACCCACAGGTAGCATGGTTGGCTATGTCACATGCCCAATCTAGCGTACTCTGGGAAGCGGGGCGTGACACCCGGTGTGCCACAGTTCTTGCAAGTTTGACCGCATGGATCAGTAGCGGTATCGCTGGCACACAGCTTGCTTTCGGGTGATTTTCTTGGTAGGTGGTACATATTGGATCGTGCCACTCTTGTATTTATTATTCCGTTGTATCTAGTTAACTCCATCAATCAGAAACTAGTATTTGTATAAGTAGTAAGGCT